>CM063448.1:25902240-27383073 GCA_032191425.1 Lymantria dispar
TTTTATTTATTATTTATAGTAATTACACGAAGATTGTAAATTATGAATAATGTTTTTCAAGTGGTCTTTTTAATAAACGGTGTTTTCGTTATAATAATTTGAAAAGCTTTAGACCATTATCTTTAAATTGATGTTTGATATTATAACGGGACAATTAGCTTCAAGGTCCGTATATTATAAGTATCATTAAGATAAATACTAAAAATCCTAACTTATATGAGTTCTATGGACCAAAAGGCTTCGGTTTTGTTGATAACTACTAGTGAATCATACCGCTAAATGATACACATTAAGCTCTTTTGTAGTATGAATAAACTTGATCTGCATTTTTTATGAGTCTTGTTTCGAATACATTATCGTTTAATAGAAATAAATCTTATATCTTTAAACAAGGAATTCTTGTATATATATACCTATATACATATATTCCGTGTGGTGACGGAGTAAGAATACAATTCACCACCCCCTATCTTACCCGTGGGTGATCGTACGAGACGACTATGGGATATAAAACGCATATAACATCTATGCGAGAGAAGGAAAACTCGAAATAAAACCCTATACCAACACGTCTGACCATCGTGGTATAGTAGGTCAATTACCCTTCCGTTATGGAGGAGGCCCGAGCCCAACAGTGGGACGTATATGGGCTGAAATGATGATGAAAATGATGATACATATATATATACCTATATATATACGTCTCGTTTCCGTCGGGGGCGAAAAGTGGCCCACAGAGAACCGCTTTGCTACGCTGAATATGTCAAAGATCGTAGCAGGTGGAGGGCAGTGGACTCTGCCTACCCCTATGGGAAAAAGGCGTGAATATATAAAAAAAAAAAAAAAAAAAAAATATATATATATATATATACCTATATATATATATATATATATATATATATATATATATATATATATATATATCTATAAACGGCTCCAACGATTTTGATGAAACTTGGCATACTAGCGGTCTCGGGGCCAAAATGTTTTGTCGGTGTTTTAAGCAAAACAATACAATAACGTTAAATTTTAAAAGAATATGAATTCAAATTTCGCCGTCAACGTCAAGAGTTATAATAGCTCAGTTGGGAAGTTGTCCAGTTTTCTTTTTGTTTTGGCATTCAAACAGCGTGGGATCGAATCTTGGTGTTATTATTATTCTCTTTTTGTAATTTTTGATATTTTTTTCAATATTTAATTTTTATTTTTGATTAATATATATCTAAATAAATTCGACAAAAATCCTACAAAAATATACCGAGAGAAGCTTGGTCAACCAGATATTACTGCTAAAACTACACCTGTTATTTACGCAGGCTGCAGACATAGTCGAGGGAACAACGAACACAGTCACCGCAATGGCCGTCATCGGGACCACACATGTGATAGTTCCTGGCCTCTAATACAAAGCGCAGCTGCTTTGATGGCAAAGCGGCACCCTGAAAACCTCGAGTTTGTACTATGGACTGGGTATGTCAATTGTTATATATACATTCGTTTTTAATATGTATGAATCTCCATTTATGTCTTTAAAGTTGCTTTTTAACGTATCAAAAAATCGAATTTCCTTTCTAATCTCCGAAACTGCCCCACCAAATTCAATAAAAAAAAAGTATTTGTACGATGGGTTTAACTGGAATGATAGGATAGTTTTATGGACTATACAAAGTAGGTCCCAAATATCTAGTAATAATATAAGTAACAATGGATTATAATATATTATTATTTTAAATTGGGAGGAAGGAAAGGAGACTCGCCACTTGCTTACGTTTAATCAATTTACCACACGCTACAAGAAAATAAAGTATGTGGAATATGATTAAGGTGGAATAGGATATAATGAGTTCTTGGTACTCTTATGTCACTGCCTCCAGAACTTTAATTTAGAATATTCTTTAGAACTTCAAATATGGTTTGACTCGTGTTTTATCTCTGAACGATGTATCTTCAGGACGGTTTGGTTTTAAATATGTATTAAGCTCTAAGTAATGGAGGCAACTCATACAGGAGGTGGAATGTATATCCTATTCCAACCTTGACCGCATTTCTTCATTTCTAGTGGAGTGCTTTGATTAATTCTGGGAAAATGGGGAGTCTTCCTTCCTTCCCTGTATTTTAAAATAAGAATGTACTTTTTTATTATTTATTTAACACTACACCTTGCGCTAAGGAAATAATTCTTGTGTTGCGGGGGATTTTAGAAACATATAATTAACGGACATAAATTATATCCAGATTCAGAACAACAATTTGTGGATCGCACAAAGTTTTGTCCTGTGTGGGATTTGGACCCATGACACTGGCATGGTAGGTCGGTATCTTAATCACCACGCCATTTGTTGTTTAACTGTATCTTGTTCATTTTTTTAGTTTAAAAAGATTATCCTAGACACTACCTAGTCTTTTGAAATACAAAATACCTTAATTTTGCAATTAATATTGAATACGCATAATTCTACTTTGCAAAATTATTTCAAAATAAACATAGTGTTATAAAAAGAACACGTTACTGCTATTTGTAATATAGTTATTTGTCTTAGAACGTTTAGATTTTAATTATGCAATATATTTTCCTTGAAACAGTGACATATTATCCTCATCCATGGAACACTTGAGCGATGAAATAAAGCTGGAAGCAGTAAAGAACGTAACAGATCTATTAAGTAGAACATTCAGCAGTCAATTTGTTTTCCCAGCTTTAGGACATAATGATCCGTCACTTTCAAAAAGACTAGTTGAAATGTGGATGCAGTGGCTTCCAACAGAAGCATTGTTAACTTTTGAAACTGGTAAGATCTTAAATTACAAATCTTACGTTCCTTAGTTCTCTTATATATCATCCGCGCAAGGGTAGTTATGATAATTAACAACTAGATAAGAAATATTTTTTTCATAACTAGAAAAAAAAGAGAAAAAGTATTATTTCTCTGCGAAATATGAGCCGAAATACGTGAATTCTCAGAAGAACGGTTGTAACCGAAAAACTCCGCTGAATTAGCACGCTGAATGACAATGGGCAGATTACATTATTCGAGGAACCGATAACCGCTGGGAACGAAAGGGTTTCGAGTTAGTCGCCACAGTGTAGGAAGCACCAGGTGGACTGACGACTTGGTGGATGTTGCTCAGAGTCGTTGAATTTGAGTGTGACATGATCGCACTTTACGCCATTCTATGGTGGAGGCTTACGTCCAGCAGTGAACGGAAAAAGATAGAATGATGACTTCTATACCTACTACGACACCGCATATAGATTGTGTTCTATAGTTAGGCGCATAATTTTTGATAAATACTGTTTTTTTTTTAAGTCAAAGTTTCTATAGGCATGTTTGGATGGGGAGTAAATTCATGTAAATCGTCATTGATATGGTCATGTGCCGTGTTAACGCTCAAGTTATATCTGCAGCTATATTTATTTTACTACATTTATGCTGATAGACGTTAAAACTAATGACATATAAAAAACTTTTAAGTTGTAAATTTTAATTTAAGATTAAAAAATAATATTTGTTTATCCAAAAATAGGAACTAGGTTTAGGTTTTCACTTTAGTTGGCAGTCCTTGTGACTTCCTTGTTTCTTTTTTGTTTCATAGAGCATTTTTCCTGATAACCATGATACCATCATGGTTATCAGGTTAGGATTTGATGCTGAATCATCATTTAAATTTTATATGCACAATTGAAATTATTTTTTATAATAATAATAATAATAGAGAATAATAAAAAATTACTTCTACAAAAAATCAGACCACTCATCCCTTCACAGACATGTTACAGAATTAGATAATAAACTAACACCACCTAATTTACAAGACAGACATAGCCAAAAAAATGAAAAACTAGTTACAACTAACGAAAAAATTACAAAATGGACCAATAAATCTCTTCATAGAAGGCACCGAACCGATCTAAGCCAAAGTCACGTCGATGAAGAAAAGTCGAACGAATGGCTAAAGAAAGGTGAACTGTTTCCAGAGACTGAAGATTTTATACTTGCTATACAGGATCAAATAATATTAACAAGAAATTATAAGAAATTTATTATTAGAGACCCCAATCAAATATCCGATGTATGTAGACACTGTAATTCTGCTTCAGAAATAATACAACATATAACTGGTGCTTGTAAATCTTTGGTACAGTCCGATTATAAACATCGGCATGACCAAGTAGCTGCAATAGTTCATCAACATTTAGCACATCGACACCGATTTATAAATAAAAAAGTTCCATTCTACAAATATAAGCCTGACACAGTACTGGAAAATAAAACGTGTAAAATAAATTGGGATTGTACTATAATTACAGATAAAACTATCCATTTCAACAGACCAGATATAGCTGTCCATGACAAAAGTAGTAACATTGTTTATATAATTGATATAGCAATCCCCAATAGCCACAACCTTCAATCTACTATTTCTGAAAAACTCTCAAAATACCAAGACCTTGCAATTGAATTAAAGAAGCAATGGAAAGCACATACTGTACATATAGTGCCAATAGTACTCTCATCAACAGGTATTATACCAAAGGCCCTCACTGAAAGCCTCGACGTTCTACATATGCCTGTACACACATTCCATTTACTACAAAAAGCTACAATTTTAAACACATGTCGTATTACTCGAAAGTTTCTAACATCATCGTGCATTTCATCTACTTAGACTATTTAGCATATTATGCTTGGTTAACGCCCGCATGATATGCAATTTACCTCTTTAAAAAAGAGAGAAAAAAATACATAAAAATAATAATAATAATGTAATTTATTTCAAACATCAAGATCCATATTAGTGTTAGTAAATAAACTTAACCTATGTTAGAAGTAAGATAAAAATACATAAAAATTAAATAGAAACAAAAACAACTGTATTCGAACACTGATAGAAGAGTCTCCTATGCCATCAGCGTCCGAACACAGTGTCTGAAGAAAGGGCTATCCCACTTAGCAGCTAAGGTCTTCAGGATGGTGTTGGTGCTCGCACAGATTCTGCACAGCAGCGACGCGACTTTTTACCGCATACACGCCTGGAACCCGTCGGTGCGTGCTTCGGCAAACATATCAGACGCGCTACAGAACCGTGGGAGCCCCAACAGCATCCTAAAAGCATTATATATTGGACACGAAGTGCGTTGACCGATTTTTAAGTGCATGTAGACCACAGGCCACTCGCGTAAAAAGTTTGGCAAAAGGACTTAAACAAAGTAATTTTAACTTCTCTTGAGCATCGATAGAACCTACGGACTAACATGTTAGCTCTCACGGTCAACGCTCTTCGTTCCCTCTCTATATCTAACTCATCACTCAGACTATCACAAACAATATGCCTTAGGTATTTAAAATGAGTTACGCGTTTTAAAGGAGTCCCATACAACATAACGGGCGGTACCACTGCTAAATTTTTACCCCTAGATGCAAACACCATGAACTCACTTTTTTTAGGATTATAGTGCAACCCATGACTCTCAGCGTAGTTTTCACATACGGCCAATAATTTCCTAAGTGCACTGACAGAAGGCGCCAGCAGCACCATGTCGTCAGCATAACTAATATTATTGATACAAGTACCATCCACATAGCATCCGATCGACTGTCTGCTGAGGCCTTCTATCAGTTCTATCTTCTATTTTATAGTGCGATGTAACCGCTGGAAAGCAAAAAATATCGCCTGCAAAATATAATTAAAGTAAATAACTTAAATAGTTTTATTGAAATGGTCATGGATTTGCATTCTTTTTCAATGTGTATCTACATTATTCTTCAAGTCAAGTTGTTTGTTTCATTTCATACCTATATTGTTGAGTTGTAAAAAAATACGTAATTCGTTATTTTGTGACGGGTGCCATGTTACAATGATATTGAATTCATATAATTATGTTATTTTTAGAAATAAAGACGTGTACTAAATGTCAGGTCAATCACCCAAAGACAAGGGGAAAATTTTTGATATTTCAGTTAGTAAATTCGACCTAAACCATTTAAAAATAACGAAGGACTTAAAAGCAAAAAATAATATCTATTGATGTCGGTGCCTATATAGTATTTTCTTACTTTTACAAACTTCGGTAAAGCCTTAGGTAGCTAAGGTATTATTTTTTCTTTTTAACCCGACGTCTGCTAGGTTGGGTCATAATGACCCGTGATGTTTTTAAATGCGGGTATTTAGAAAAATAATAGTGCAACGTTACCACGCTCCTCAGTAGCTGCAGTTAGTACCCCGCCTCCCTCGTTTCTTATGTCAACTTATTGTTAGACGGTGTGCGTGTCCACAGGAAGATAGACGCGGTCAAACAATAAAAAGGTAATAAATTTCGTGCCAATTACGTTGAGTTAATTATGTTATTATTTCGTTTATTTATTTGTACCGTCATTACGTATTACATTATACTGGCGACGACGGCGTAACGTTTTGAAAAACCTAGGTCTTGCTCTTATAAATGATCACTTGAGTGCTCGCAAGGACGTAGTTCATTTACCAAGAGAGATGCTCAAAAGAGTAAGAGAGTTTACAGAAGAAACATCAGAGAAGCCCCCTGCTAAAGTTCGTAGTGTTTGTAAACGATGCCAGATATGTCCCGCTAAAAAAGACAGGCAAACCACCCATACCTGTCACAGATGCAACAAATTCATCTGCCCTGAACATATAATTTCTTTCTGTGGCGGTTGCGCAGATGACGATGCCAATAGTGAATAACACTAAGATTCTTTATAATTTTTAGATATATGTACTTTCTAAAAGATCTCACATTTGTCATTCCAAAAAGTAAAAAATAAGTGTTAATTAGTCATTATTATGTTTCTTTATTAATAAGTTTCTAGAAGTTGAATTTTTTGTTGTAAATTTTATACTGATTTCTTAAATACATGAAAAGGTCTTTATATAACTTGTTTTTTTATTTTATCTCCAAAATATTATAATTTCAGAACTATTCTTCAAGTTAAACACAAATTTGCTCTAAATGTCATTGAAATGGTAAAAAATCAGCTACGGGTTAAAATCCGGGTAATTATGACCCACCATGCAAATGTTGTATCTATTTTCTACCATGCTGGATTAATTATTTAGTATTTTTTGAAGGCGATTTTCTTTTTTACTCAATTTATTTATTTTATACATTAAAAACCCACTCTTTTCAGGTGGCTATTACACTATAGAGCAATCTCATAGTAAATTAAGGTTAGTAGTACTTAATAGTGTATTGTGGGCTGGTGGAGCAGCGAGAACGGATGGTCCCCATAGAGGTAGAGCGCAATGGGAATGGTTGGAAATGATACTCAGTAAAGCTAGAAGAAGAAATGAAATGGTAAGTAATTTTGATTGTTAGTTAACGTAAACAACACCGATAATTTTAATCGTGGAGTTTCTTGGTTATTATATTATAAGTATATATTAACTAGTTAACCCAAGAGACGCTGTTCTGTTTAAATTCAAAAATAAGGAATTCTCTTTGAAATCAATCGCAGCGCCATCTACCGGGTCCAAATATTAATGTAAACCATTCTCAAACCCACTTGAATACACAAACAAAAATTTCATCAAAATCGGTCAATCCGTTTAGAAAGAGATTTATATAACTTATATATAAATTTCTAGCGTACGTGTGTATGTCACTGAACACCTCCTAAACGGCTGGACCGATATTGATGATATTTTCTGTGTGTATTCAAGAGAATCCGAGGATGGTTTCGATTCACAATTGGACCCGGTAGGTGGCGCTGTTCGGGTAGGAAAATAACATAACTTGAGAACGACTTTACCGATTTCGTCCATTTTTTTTTAAGTTTTCTATTATTTCAAAAAAGGCCTTTATGAAAAGAAAATTAGAAAATTTAAGAAAACTTAACGTTTATATATGCTTTTCTAATGTAACTTATTTTCAACTATATAAACTTTTCTATATAAAATTTTCATATATATAAATCTTCTGTTCGTGTGTTTGTAATTGAACTCCTTCTAAACGGCTGGACCAATTTTGATGATTTTTTGTGGCCATTCCGTTATGAATTCTCACATCCATCAGAATAGCGATTCGGAACATCCAAACCACTCGGTTTAGATTAATAATTGAAACCATTAGGTGGCGCTGCGATCGATTTCAAAGAGAATTCAATTTTCTATTTTTTTACAGATTTGAACAGAACAACGTCTGTTGGGTCAGCTTGTACTTTATATAAAGATTTCTTGTAAATAAAACTATTGTTTCAGTTTATATTTGATTTTTTGAGTGCGGACGCGGCACACACGGCAGCCTGCTTATGAGCATAAACGCTATAAAGTGTTCGAAACATCGGAGAATCAAAAATCAAATACAAACGCAATAAAATCCGTAAAAATAATTTTATTTACAATGTGCAAAGCTCGCGTAAACATCAGAAATATTAATTTCTTCATTGTATTTACAAGTAAATGTGTTATATTTTGAATTTCTTGGACCATAATATATAATAAATAATATATAATAATAATTTACACTGAACTAAACTCGTTACTGTAACAGTTCATAAAAGTTAGAAATTGTTGCCAAAAATTGTTGGATATTATTACCATTCCTAATTAATACATAAGTGATTCTTACAAATATTTTACTTGCATTAATCGTATTTTCTTTTATCACAACGTGTGTTGACGGAGTAAGAATACAATTCACCACCCCCTTTCTCACCCATGGATGTCGTGAAAGACGACTAAGGCATTATTGCAGATGACATTCATACAAGAGAAGCAAAACTTAAAACAAAACCCTATACTAACCTATTTGATCAGCGTGGTTATAGCAGGTCAATTGCAGTCTCATTATGGAGGAGGCTCAAGCCCAGCAGTGGGCAGTATATGAGCTGTGATGATTACGTATTTATTACTTGTATATTTTTCGTACAAAATATTTTTTTATTATATTTACGTATTAGCATTTTCCGTGTGGTGACGGAGTGAGAATACAATTCACCACTCCCTATCTTACCCGTGGATGTCGTAAAAGACAACTAAGAGATATAATATGCACATAGCATCTGTGCAAGAGAAGGAAAACTTGAAATAAAACCCTATACCAACAAGTCTGACCAGCATGGTATAGTAGTCAAATTCTATCACATTGTGAAAGAGGCCCGAGCCCAACATTGGGACGTATGTGGGCTGCGATGATATTTACGTATAGGTCAATATCTAATATCATAAAGATAGAATATAAAGAAGAAGATATTATATAAAATGCAAATGCAAATTGTTCTATATTTTTCATAGGTATACTTAGTTGCTCATGCGGGTCCAGGTGTAGAAGAACGTCATAACGCTGGCAGTTCTTCAGCTGCAGGTGGAGGAGAACTTACCCCTACGGCGAATGCAAGACTGGTGCATGTTATCCGAGCATTCAGCGATGTGATCGCTGGCCAATTCTATGGGCACCGTCATGCTGATACTTTCAGATTAATCTATAGTGAAGGTAAGCCTTTAAAATCCATATATATTATTTTCATAAAGATTATTTCTATCATAATGAAATATTTCTCATACTACTCTATAGATTTCAATTTTTGACATGATAATTTGAAAGTTATTTCTTATAATAAAAAAATGTGTGTGTGTGTTCTTAGGTACGCACATGAGAGATTTTACTTCTTTGGCGTAACAATATAAATTTTTTTCCAAATATTTTGTCCTTCGCGTTATCCTATGTTTGTAGAAAAACGGCGCTAATAATCGAAAAATGCTATTTCATATATAGAAAGTTTTAACGCATTATCTAGTTGACATTTGTGACAGTGTACGTGCATAAAAATGTTGACTAGCCAACTACAGGGCGTCGGTTTTTTTGTGACGTTGTGCGCACGCATCGTTAAAATTTTACTCTCATAATTTTTCCATAACGCACCAAAATAAGCATAACTTCAAAAATTATAAAATTTTGTAATTAAAACTTCCGTTTAATATTTAATTTTCAATAGAACGTATTTTTAAATCGTGTAAACATATCATTGCTATATTACAGTTATTCTCTAATAATTCTCTGAATTTATAGTTTTCTCTTAATAGTTCTTCTCATAATAGGCATGTCGTTTGTAAGCGTAAAACTTTACAAAAAGAAATTTCTGTAACAAGAAAACATATGCTGTTCTAGTATAGGTAAGCTATTTGACTTCGAGTTTTGTTACTGAGATCTTTCCGCTTAATATTATCTACATGCGGATCATAAAGTCTATTATGTCACTTAAAGGTAGGATTTTGCTTCGTTATATTCCTAATCCGTCATCATAGGTATACATAAGTTCTTTTTTTTCTACAAACTTTATGAGGAGACGACAAAATTATACAAATAATGATTCTTAATAAATATTTCTGGTGTATAGTGGATCATTGGAGCTCATATATTTATAATAAGATGAGATTTAATGAATACTCGATAAGTGTGTTATGTAACCTCCAGTCCATTTTATCATTATCGGATATAGAGTATTTTTCATTTTTTAATATTTTGTTTCGTGTAACATGCATAACAGTGGAAAAATCTCTAGTAAAATATACAATGGAATTACAGTGAATAAATGTACAATTTACTAAATTATCTGTTTTTTTTTTTATTTTTTAATGTTGGTTTCTCTTTCTATAAATCAAGGATTTTTTTATTTTATCAAACTATCGCTCTTTACGTTGAATGCAGGCGGCATAGAACCGCACTAAATATAAGTGGACGGCGAGAGACTGAATGGTTATGATGATAGCATCTTGACAGTGCAGACTGTATCGCCTTTTGACACTAGATAGTACATCTTACTCAGTTAGCATAAAGAATATAGACCATATCAAGCTATTAATCTTTCCGATTATTTAGTTAATTTATTTGGTAAATTTTAACTTATTTAAATTTTACAAGCATTTTGAACACAGAAAGATTTAGATCTATAAATAAATTTACTTCATACGAAGCTAAAATAATTACCCATATCTGCAAGCAATACTAATATTTTATATATGCTTTTAGGAAGGCCGGTTTCATGGGCGCTTTTGGCGCCGTCAGTAACACCTAGAGGTGCTAGTAGTACAACTAATCCTGGATTACGATTTTATAAGTTTGAATCTAATAATGGAAAGGTAAGAAACAATTAGTGCTTTATTATAAAAGTGAAGAAAGGATTTATGGACAAGAAACCTGGCCTCATTACAGTTCGGAATAAAGAAACATTGGTGCTTTACAAACCGTCACAAAGCGCCCGCTCTCCACCAGTGAAGCATACAATAATGTATGTATTTAATACCTGTTTCTGAGCGATGTCTCAGTGCACTTAATCTGTATAGACAGACACATCTAAGTAACATCGGACATCGACACCTACGCCTGTACCACCCACGCAATATCGATGGGTTTAATCACAATAGAGCGATTACTTATTCACATTATCACTCTTTGACAGTGTTACCAGACCCTCCTTACTAAGAAGTGAAAAACAGATGGAAATTAAAAATGAAATTAAATCTGAACCTTAAAGTCCTTACAATATAAAATAAGTGTAGTTTATACTGCATAGATAAGTATCACCTACCAGTTGCCAAATATAAAACAAAACTAGGTCACCAGTGTTTAATACATTGTTCCAGGTTTTGGATTACACACAGTATTATTTAGATGTAACAAACTCTAAAGGAGAGACCAATTGGGCGATAGAATACAATCTCACACAATATTATGGACTGAGAGAAGTGAGTGCGGTATCACTACATAATTTAGCGGAAAAGATACGGAATCATAACGATCGCAGTATTTTTTCAAAGTAAGTAATATTTTGATCAAGCTTTATGATTTTCCAGATTCAGAAAAATAATTTGTAGATCATACAAAGTATTGTCCTCCGGGCAGAACGAGCGTGAGACACTGGGCGCAATAGTCTGGTATCTTAAGCACTACATCATCTATGCAGTCAGTAATTTTGTACTATCTCATATATCGATACAAATAAATATATATAGTATACCTATCATCCTTGATTTTCAACAAAAACGAAACTGTGAAAGACACTCCTAGAAAATGGAAAATATTTTTCTTTGTGACAAAGTATTTCCAGTTAGACCAGAGTACAAAGCTTTATTATAAACTGGAAGTTGCATTCGTTTTTTATTGATTCACGTGACCTATTCTCTTTGAAGGCTTATGTCAAAAGCTTTTCTGTTAGTTGGTAGTATTTATTTGGTAAATAAGTAATCCAGTCTCCAGTGATTACTATATATTTTCTAGTCAAAATAAAATAAGGACCACCTTGTTAGTAAGTTGTTATTACTGTTATCAAACTTAAGTTTTTAATATTCTGCCTTGATTAATGGATTCTGGGGTTGATGTTGATCCGCAATAGTTTTTAATTACGATATATATATTTTTTTATTAAATACTATTAAGTTTGCCATTGCCCGATTAAAAATTAAGAATTTTCATTATTTTTAAGAAAAATATTTTCTGAAAGACTAAATGAAAAAAAGAAACACTAAACTAAACATAAAAATTTTAGAGCTTTCTTAATACTAGGTGCTGGAATCACTAAGTGAATAACAGTTTCTTGAGGTCCCAGCTCAAATATAGCATATGATTCCGGTGTGGACTATCAATCTATGCGGGTTTCCTTCTGAGACTCTCTTTGCTTCGCGCTCTTCGCTGTGAAAATAGCACCATATGTCACGTACCGTGAAACTATATATGTATATTCATTTAGGATTATTGCCGCCGTTCTACCCGTTAAACTTACGTTACCACATACAGTAACATTAGACCCCCTAAATTGCTCTCCTTCATTAATGGATACTTCGCACAAAAGACTAAAAAACTTTACATCCATTTGTAGACACTAGCATTTGTATCCCAATGTTGCCTTACAAATAAGATCAGATTAAACAATGAGATCTTATTAATGGAATCCGCTCTTTTCATCTTTGGAGGACTACTGGTCGTCATGCAGAACATTTCTGATAATTTGATAACTGAAGCGAGTCCCTGTTGTGTGGTGCAAGCTTTGCCAAGTGCCGGCAGTGACACTATGCTCTCTAAATGCAGTCAAGCATAGGCATTGGTCCTCCTGTGCCATTGCTTAAACTTTATCTGATCCTTATTCCTAGTTATTCCTTATTAGCAGTTTGCCAAGACTCTTGAAACTGATTCCAATTATTCCAAGGATGGATTTTTGTGAAAAACCTAGCTATAAAGCATTTACTCATTTGAACGTTGGGAATAACCTCCTTGAATTAAAGTTATGGTCCCAGCTGTCACACATTTATATGTCTTGAAAGCTACAGTATACGGTCTCTTAGAAATGCTAATGTACACTATAATTATAGAAATAAAGTGTTCGCTGCCGAACGCAATGTTGAATGAGTCTAAAGTTCACGTTAACGTTCAAAAGAGTAATGTTCACGAACTAAGACAGCAGAGACCTACGAATTTCACCACTTGCATAAAGTAACTTATCAAGAAATTAGTCACGATTTAAAAATATGTGGCCTTTATTTTGTTTTGTCCAGAAAATGGCTTTACTGGGTACATATGTTTTTTTTATTGCCAATGCTGGCAAACGAGCAAGCAGTGCACCTGATGGTAAGTGATACTGCTGCATATGGACCTTTGCAATACCAGGGGCATAGCCAGGCCATTGCTTACCATGAAGAAAATTAAATATCTCTGAATACAATAATATACATACATCTTAATATTAGGGCTATCCCTGTTTTATATTACTTAATTTTTAAGTAAGTTCATAATGATATCTAGTTAATGATTATTTATATTCATCTAGATATTTAACTGCCCTGCGAGTTCGACATGGTGCTGATGTATCAGACTGTGATTCTGCGTGCGTACACGTTCATTACTGTGCTATTACACGGGCAGACTACCACGAGTTTCGCACCTGTGTTCGTAATCCTGCATCAGCGCTAGCATCGCGAGCCGCTCACACTTCTGCTGCCATTTTGATTTACGCCATCTTGATTTTAGTGACGTTATAACGCGTTGAAACTGTATATTCAATACTGAGTTAATTAAATTATTATTACCGTCTGTAAATGATTTTATTTGTAGCTGTCGTGTTTTAACAGATCTGTACATAATAAGCTCCAAGTTTAAACATTATTAATATAACGACAGCTTATTTATCAGGCATAGTAATTCCATTTCAAAAGAATCCCCCGGAATAATAAAAAAAACATCGAATTCCCACAGAAGCTGTCTGAGAACACGATAAAACCGATAAGCATTTTTATTAATTTAAGTAGTTTCTAGTATTCGGTAATAGTTTTTCCTTGTTCTACACTTGTCTAAATTGGAAATGAAATTACGATATCAAATAATTAACTAGTCGAAAAAACACTAAAGTTGTATCTATAAATAATATTTTTTTACGAAAAAATGTCTTGAAAAACATGAAAGTTATTTTGAATGTAATTTGTAAAGGGCAGGATTAATTAGAAAACTTAGCTAACAGTCATTATTTGTTTTACCTGAGGGCTTTGTTTTTCTGAATATTGTAAAATAAATGATTAAAGGCTTTGACTCGTGTTAAGTACACGAGTAAGTATAAGAGATTGTAAATCATAATTGAGTGTAATTAGACATTGTTTAAATGTGATCTTCGTCGCTAATTTGATTGTGATATAATTAAACATTTTTTTATACATATGTATTACTAAGCGAACTGAATCAATGTAAGTAAATAAAATTGAAATATGAATTAATACTTGTTTTTCTGGTCGTGCAATATTACACCTATCAACCCACGATTCCGACCGCTCTCCGCCTTAAATTCAATATCTGCCTTCCTCTTTAATGAGGTTATAAAAAATAATCAAAGCTATAGATAAAGAAGCTGACTTTTACCTTGCTGTTTTTTAATCTTAAACAGTTAGTAGTAGGTAATGATGATCATTTTATAACCTTATCGGCATCGGTCCATATTTGGAAGAAGAGCATTAAGTGCTATATAGTTGTTTGGCTAAATTTTAAAATCGGTAGCGCTTTATCGGGTTGAGAGCCCTCAGCGCTCACCCATAGTCCTGGCAAAGCTGTGCATCGTTGATCGTGTGGTATAAGATCCAACTTCATTATTCATCTTTTCGGCTCATATACGTCCCACTGCTGGGCTCGAGCCTCTCTTATAATAGGAGGGAAATGGACCTTACCATACCATGTTGGTCAGACAGATTGGTATAGGGTATTGTTTCGAGTTTTCCATCTTTTGCATAGATGTCATATGCGTAATATATCCCTTACTCATCTTTTACTACACTCACGCGTATGAGAAGGGTTGGTGAATTTTATTCATATTCCGTCACCACACGGAAAAATCCAACTTACACCCTTTATAGCTATAATAGGCTTAGAAATAATCTGTTAACTGATTTAGGAAATAAAAAGCTTTAATCTGTTGAATTATTTTTTCATTCACAGTTATATAATGAATGACTTCTTCACAATAACTTTCCACTTACGCCCCTCAAGATAACTATCGGTGAAGCTTGGTGAGGACACATTTTAATGTCTCTTGATTATTTATTTTTCTATTCATTTACATTTACTCGTATCTATATTATTTATTTACATTTAAATTATATGATGACGGAATAAACGTATGGTTCGCCACCCCGCCATCTTGCTCGTGAGTGTCACAAAAGAGGACTAAGAAATAAAACATGCATATAACATCTGTGTAAGAAAAGTAAAACTCGAAATAAAACTCTATACCAACCCGTCTGACCAGCATGACCTAGTAGGTCAACTGCCCTTCTATTGTGAAGGAGGGTTGAGCCCAACAACGGGACGTATACGAGCTGCAATGATGAATGATGATCTGTATTATAATTACGAGTGTTATATACCTAATGAAAACCATAAGCCTTCAAGTAACACAAACATATATTAGAAAAACTAATCTCTATTTAACTTATAATGGGCATGTATATACTTGAAGTCAAACAAAGCAACCTGTAGTTATTTCTAATTATAGACTTTTAATTTAAGCCTTACTCACTAAGGAACGATTAAAATAATATTTAGGTCAAAGAAGTACGACTATGTAATTATGTTTTTATTTTTTTATCTTTTTTAAGACACAATTTTGAAATGCTTCTATTTAATTACCTTTATAAGGACCCTGTAATTAAACGTTATTCGTCAAATTTGAGCAACTTCCCGGTGTCCAATGGAGCTGAAATTTTGCATAAACTTTTAGCTCGGCTAAGAATACTACATGCAATATAATATCGAAAGATTTTATTTAGTTTCATCTACCAAGGTATGTAAACAAATTGCATGATAATTGAACCTCTCAATGTTCGGTTGACCTGAAATGTGGCATATGCTTTTGATTTTAATGCCATAACATTTTTTGAGTACTATACTCATTATATAATATATATTAAGAGAACCTGTCTGACCAGCATGGTATAGTAAGGTTAATTTCCCTCCTATTGTGGAGGAGGCTCGAGCCCAGCAGTGGGACATATATAAGCTTAAATAATGACACTCAATATTGAAAAAAAATACTGTTTAAATCATTCCGTGTAGTCGTGAAATAATAGGAATACAATGGTCAACACTCCTTCCTTTCTCTGAATGATTTTAAAAATTAATTAAAATAACTATTCAATTTTATAATATGATTAATATAGTTATAGATATGAAATAACTAGATATGAATAAGTGATATCCGAGTAGGGAACTAATAGACTGACTAATAGACTAAACAGTATTGAATACCATCGCCTACCACTAATTCTTCAGAGTTACAAGTATATATCATAGTTAATTCGGCTCATATACGTCCCATTGTTTGAGTAGAGCCTCCTCCACAACAGAAGGAAAATTCGGGTACTATACCACGCTGGATAGACGGGTTGATGTAGGATTTTATTGCCAGTTTTTCTTGTATAAAATTGTTATGTGCATATTATATCTCTTACTCGTCTTTTAATACCTCCATGCGCAAGAAGGGATGGTGTATTGCTACTCCTACTACTATATTAAATAGTAAATTATTAACTACCGCTTACTTTAATGGTGAAGAAAAACTTCGAAAAGTAATCTACATCTTTTAAATTTTTTAGGCGGCGGATCGCCTGCGCGAGGAGCGCAGCCTCGATGAGGCGATCCACCGCCAGCGACTGGGACGGCGTAAGCGCGAATACTTGCGCCTCATGCCGTCCTAGCCGAGGCCGCGGGTGACGTGACCGAGGATTAGTCCGTCACCCGCTGAGAGGCCGACCACGTGAGGAAAGACCGACGTCCTCCACGAGGGGGGGGCGTCGGTCGATGGGAGGGTATCCCAAATAGGGGGTATTCCGTCGGGCCGACCACTGATGACAAGTAACCCTGCTCCGGTGGTCAGCCCAACGACGAAAGCGACGTGCACGTGGGTGGGTTGCGGGTGTGCGTGCTTACGCCCCTCTGTCGCCCTGGACGGAATGGTGCGAGGAGCGTGCCGACCGCACCCATCCAGAAAAAAAAAAAAAACTTTTAAATTTTGGATAAGTTTACTCGCGTGTTAAGCCGTATGAACTTTTAAAACTAATTTCTCTATCCATATAAATAGTATTTTTGCTAGGTAAAGGTATTTTATATTATTTTACTGTACCTCTTATAATGTGTGTATAAAGTTTTATGAAAACGAGGTGATTAGTAAATTGTTTAAACAACAAACAAACTCACTTTCAAACGTATTCTATTATTTAAAATACTTGCACTGTAACATACCTAGTCTTTAATTACAAACTACAAAGACTTGACTTTAAATGTTGAATAAGAAACGATTAAATCCTGCCATCGAGTAATTCTTTGTAAAATTAGCACGTGGTCTTTTATCTAAGTAGATGTGAGGAGAGGATAAATAGGTATCATCGTCGAAAATATATTCATTGTGCTGAATTAAAATTTCAAATTAAGAATTTTCCTTACCTTTAGGTATCCAATTTAGAATCTTCTGTAGCAATTGTACATCCTACTTATAGCGATACCGCTCAGACAAATACCTATTTGTTGCAATAGTGTTTTGTTTCAAACTTTCCATCTTTAAATTGTTTTATTACCTCACATTTCCTACTCGTTTTTAAAAACATCCGCAAGGAAGGAGGGGGAAGTGAATTGCATTCTTACTCCAATACACTTAAACATTTTATGTTAAAAAAATGTTTTGCAAGTACCAACAAAAACAATATTAACTAAATAGCTGTTCTGAAATAAATAAAATTAAGGTACGTACACCTAATAAATATAGTTATCGAGTTCATACTAACTCTCACGTATGAAAAAAGTTATTTACATTTCTATAAATGTCTATCTATATACCTACTATTGAACCTTCAAGTAACCCTTCAATATCCAAACTAAATATTCATATATCCTTATTGATATGAATATACGGACTGTCCTAGTATTACTAATCTTTAGGGGTGGCCCTATTACGGTAAGAAAAATGGGTCATCTCTACCTTTCCTTGAAAGCTTTTGCAACCGGCATAATCTGAACCATAGCTCTCACTTTTCATTGGTATAAGTAACGTCACAGGTTATAAACGAGAGGTCATATATAGTGGGCAAAAACGCATAGTTATAGTGTATGAATAGCTCCCAATGTACAGAAGGGTTAAGTTCGCGTATAAAAAGTAGTAAAATGGCAGTAAGCATTTATGTGTTGAGAAAAAAGCATGAAAGGAAACGTTATTTCGCAGATCTTTTGTCAAACTGAATGACATATGATGTGTGTAATGATAAATATACTGTGTAGCTTTTCATTGTATTTGCATTTTACTATAATAGAAATGTAAATATTAAAAAATAAAGATATTAACAGAGTAAATATTGAAAGCTAGTTTACATAAGCTTCATTATTATTTTAATTCATATGTCTCACTACTAGGCTTGAACCTCCTCCAAAAAAGGAGGGAAAATAACCTACAATTCCGCGCTCAGATGAGTGGTAAGAGTTACAATTCAAGTTTTCTTCTCTTTATCGTCTCAGCCCATATATGCATACTACGTCACCACACAGAGAAGATTAAAATTAATTAGATAAGCGCTGTTTAAAAAATAGGCAATTAGGTACGTTCCTTTTTGTATTTGTATTAGATTTTTCAGAACTAAACATGTATGCCCTATACTAAATAGGATTTATTTGCCTATTATATATAGCGAACATTAGAAAGTTACTGTATTGTGTTTTCTTTTTCACGATAATGTATTATAATCAGGAAGGACTAAGCACGCATATAACAATGTTGTACATCTACAAGAGTGAAGTTATAGCCACAGATTGAGAAGTCAGAATGAATATTATACGCAATAGTAAATTAACAAAATGTATATGTTCCCGCAGGAATTATTCATAATAAATGATTGGGTTTAATTTGTTGTCCAAGTGCCAGACCTAACTTCATCTTAGTCTCCCATCTGGGTAAGCAGGTGACCAAATAATTTATCATTAGTGCTACACTGTTGCGTCGATTTCCGTGTGATGATGGAATAAGAATACAATTCACTAGCCTCTGCCCTTCTTATAACAGACAACTAATGAATATGCATATAACATCTATGGAAAATAAAGGAAACTCGAAATAAAACCTGATACTTTTACTTACGGTACTTTTGTCGGAATAGAGTGGTGTAGAAAGTCAATTTCGCTCCTATTGTAGAAGACGCTCGAGCCCCGTAGTGGGATGTTAAGAAGCTGAAATGATGATATTTTTTTCCAAAAGGTAGGTAAGCAATTTGTAACGTGATGTTATTAAGGAATGCACCGCCCACTAAAATCGTAATTTTAGTAAGGGAAAAAATCATACTAAATTACGATATGTATTTCGCAACGCAATTTTTATGTCACATAAAGAGCGAATCTAACATTAACCGCAGTTACCAATTCTGAGCTGGCTTCTGAGAAAACTTAATCTAACCAATTTTTTTCCCAAAGTGGAATTTAAATTCAAAATCTCATCACCAGTAATTACAATTTTATAAACCAACGAGTCTAATAATATCTTTATTATAATAACGATGGTAACCAAGCTCAAAGTCGCTCAGCGTGCTATGGAAGCGGACTATGCTCAGGATATCGCTGCGAAATAGAACCGGAAATCTGCAGGACAACGGGTGTAACCGACACAGCACAAAGAATTAGCACAAATGAGCCCACAAAGGTTTCTGAGTTGATACTACCCGACCTGGTGGAACCGGTAGGTGGGCATGGTGATCGATTTCAATGAAAATTGCTTTTAAATTTGAACAGAACAACGTTTGTTAAGTCAGCTAGTATTAAAGAACAAAACGGTTTATTTATACAAAAAATTGTTATGGTCAAGAAAATACAATTAGTATTTTACAAGAGACTCATCTTATTCACTGGTTAATTCAAAACTCCACACAGCTTCATTCCGAAGTAGTTTTAGATTCTAATCTAATTATATTGAGGTATATGGTAAAATCTTAATATATATAAATTACGTATCATGTTGTTTGTCCGCGATGGACTCCTAAACTATGTAACCGATTTTAATCAAATTTGCACACCGTGTGCAGTTTGATCCAACTTAAAAGATAGGATAGCTTACATCTTAATTTATAGTCGCAATATTATTTTATTGCAAATTATTTGTATTACCTATATATACCCATTATTTGACATTCACAATTATCTGTTAACTCCAAACTATTTTAACAGATGGCGATATTTGTTCACGGGATTGAGTAATTAATTAATATATGGCGCTGCTATGTCAAACCTACAAACGTGTCATATACGATTTTAACTTGCTTTTTTACATAGATGCCATTTGTAAAAAAATATGACTACCTCCATGACAGATGTTCTCCTCTCACTTAAATAGTTTAATAAAATGTAATATAACAAAAACATTAGCCATAGTAACGCGTGGCTGGGTCTGCTAGTTATTTATAAAAAAAAAAAATTAATACCAGTGTACAAATTTATGTATACAATAATAAATTGAATAATTTCCTTGCAAAAATTATTATCATGTACTTTTGGTACATTAAATTATTTGATATAAATAATATTAATTAAAAAATAATTAAAAACAAGCTTTTATTTAAATGCTCTAAAACGAAGAAAAAGTGCTTATCAAGACTATTCAAATGAGTTCATACTCGACGGTTTTATCTTGTTTAGTTTAGGAGTTCCTATGGCCACCTTCCGACGCCATATTGAGACTAGCTTTGTGGTACCATATTATTGCATCGTCACTGAAGTTACGTAAGTAAACCAAATTCCAATCTAATCACTCTAATCTAACGACAGGAAGTGATTCTAATTTAACTCGCAAGATTTGTCCCATACTAACATACTAAAAGGGCAAGTTAAATAAAAGCTTTTAAAATAATGTGTATTTAGTTAGTGCCATTTAGTTAAAAACATCATAAAATTATTCTGCAATCAAAAGTTACTTAAATTAATATTAAATAATTTTGTCTTCCCTGTTAGATTTAGTATAAGTAATTTGTAGATGGTATGTACATCCATATTTTTCATCATCATTTCTGCTCATATACCTGCCACTGTTGGGCTCGAGCCTCCTCCACAATAAGAGTAAAATTGAATTACTATACCACGTTGGTCAGACGTGTTGGTATTGGGTTTTATTTCGAGTTTTCCTTCTCTTGCATAGATATCATCTGCAATAATCCCTAAGTCGTCTTTTACGACACCCACAGGCAAGAAAGGGGGTGGTGAATCGTATTATTATTCCGTCACTACACGGTGGGATAACAGAAATAGGGACTGAAATTAAATAGGGACTGAACAAATTAACCAACTTCGTGTTACATGGATCTCACAACTTTTTATAGTAAAAGAACTTAGTTGCGGCCCTTGGATTTTTTACAAGTTATGTTTTTGATGGCATACTTAAATTTAGCTACTGTATACAGTAGCGTGACGAGTAATGAATAATATACAATAGGCAGATAACATCTATGTGAGAATAGGAAAAATTTAAAAAGTCACCGTATTAACTCGTTTGAAAAGAGACAATTTTCCTTATATTGTTGGGAAGGTTTCAGCCCAATAGTAGGTAGACATGGTACCTGAGTTGTGTTGGTGATGAAATTAATATCAGTATAACTATATAAAATGGTGTTTTTTTACTTATGTGATGGTAATTGATATTATCACTCATCAATTTTAAGAATAATAGGGATACATCCAGCTCGCTGTCTATGGCAAATAGAGTGCTTTTTGTAATCCTTGTTTAAAGAAGGACATATTATATCACTCGGGAAACATCCCAGTGAGTAATTCATTGCAGAGGCTCTCCGTGCAGGAGCGTGGTAGACTATACAGAGTGACTCAAAGTTTCTTTGCCGACCCAGCGACATTAGTTTGTCTCTGAGATTGCGATCACCGGTGATTCAACAATTACGTATTTGTAGACAGTCAAGATTCGAAAAGTACGCGTTTGCAGGCAGTCAAACGGGGTTAGCTGATATTTAGATGCGCCTGCCCAGAGACGTGAGTTATACTCCACGTAAGAACGAATTCGTGTTCTACATAGTACAAAACATTATCTCGACGTAAACTACTGCTTGGTCTGCTCAGGATATCCAGATTTTTACTTATTAAATATACACATAAATATTATTATTAACATAAAACCTTTAAATTAAAAACCTTGAACCTAGTTTACCATAGCTGTTTATAACAGCATCAATAACCTTATCAGGCCAAGGTGTTACACGCACCTAAACTTATTAATACCATTTCTTTAACATAAAGTAACATGGGACATATAACATTTAAAATATTTTCATTTATTCATTTCAGCTTATATACCTCGCATTGTTGGGTACGAGCCTCTTTTACAATAGGAGGGAAATTGACCTGCTATAACCACGCTTTTTTTTTTTGGGACGGTCGGCGCACCCCTCGCTCCGCTCCGTCCGGGGCAACAGAGGGGCTTAAGCACGCACACCCGTAACCCACCGATGCCACGTCGCCTTGATCATTGGGCCGACCACCGGAGCAGGGTAACTTGTCGTCAGTCGGCCTGACAGAATACCCCCTGAGGAGTAACCTCTCCTCAACCGACGAGACTCCTTTTCAGGGAGGACGTCGGTCTTTCCTCGCGCGAACGGCCTCTGGGCGGGTGACGGACTAATTCCCCGGTCCAGTCACCCGCGGCCTCAGCTAGAACAGCATCGGGCGCAGGCTATAACCACGCTGGTCGGACTTGTTGATATAGGGTTTTATTTTGAGTTTTCCTTTTTTGCCTACATGTTATCTACATACATGTTATATCCGTAGTCATCTTTTCCGATACCCACGGGTAAGAGAGAGAGTTATAAATTGTATTCTTATTCCGTCACTACAAAGGAAGTTATCATATATTTGTTAAAATTGTATCTGATAAGCAAACGTACTTTTAACATTTTCTTTTAAAAATTTTAACTTTATTTTATCGAGGAATATATAAAAACTTCACCCATGGATAGAAATATAGCGTTTTTTAAAAATCAAGCACGACATGTTGAATAGATTTAAATTCTGTCATGATGTGTGTTATTGTGAATTTACATCACTATTTTTTATTACAAAATTAAACCAATGACTTTTTCTCAATACTTATATCCATCAGACTATACTTTTAGATAAGGCGTATGTAAGAAGTTGCGATTCAAAATCGTTGCACTTGGAAAGTAGGTTGGCTATCGCAGTTGATTATACAACTACCGCTACAAAATGCGAGCAGCATTTTGTGGCGGTAGTTGTATACTGAATGAACTAATGAACTATAGAATACTGCTTCCTGCATGCATTTCTCTTGGCGATCACTCAGGTAATTTTTATAAAGCCTAACATAAAGAAAAATATTGATTCATTGTATTCCTAACTCATGACCACAGGTGATATGTCAAGACATGCAGTAGCGTTTCAACTGTCGAATTGTATTTTGGCAAATAGGTACGACACCATCCCCTCATCATCACCATCATCATTATCATCTCAGCTCATATACGTCCCACTGCTGGGTTCGAGCCTTTTCCACGGTAGGAGAGAAATTGACCTTACTATTTAACATGCTGGCTATGAGATAGATTGATATAGGGTTTTGTTTCAAGCTTTACAACTCTTACATAGATGCTACATGCGTGCTATATTCTTTAGTCGTCTTTTACGACATCCACGACCAAGAATGGCCACGGTGATGAACTGTATTCTTACTCCGTCACCACATGGTGATGTGAGTAAAAAATATGAGGCATAAACAATGAGGCACAAACAAACAAATATGAGATAAAAATATTGGCAACGGCCTGGCTGTGCCCCTAGTATTGCAAAGGTCCATGTGCGGCAGTATCACTTACCATCAGGTGTACTGCTTGCTCGTTTGCCACCGTTGGCAATAAAAAAAAGGCGGACTTACATTCAGCAGTGGCAGCAAAGAACGAATAAAGATGATGATAAGTACATATCGTCTGCAATATTTTATTCTAGTCCGCTGTTGTTTGAGCACCTACGTGGTTACCTTATAATTTATAAATGATTTATAATTTTATATTGAACTAGCAACCCGCCCTCGCTTCGCTTCGGTTATAGGTTATAGTCGTTTTACCCGCGTAGTTCCCGTACCCGTGGGAATACCGGGATAAAATATAGCCTAGTTTACGCCCTGATATTATAGCTTTCCATTGGTGAAAGAATTTTTGAAATCGGTCCAGCCGTTTTGAAGATTACCCGGAACAAA
Source organism: Lymantria dispar (assembly GCA_032191425.1). NCBI lineage: Eukaryota > Metazoa > Arthropoda > Insecta > Lepidoptera > Erebidae > Lymantria > Lymantria dispar. The sequence continues at coordinate 25,926,957 of CM063448.1, forward strand.
CAGACAGAGAGACAGACAGACAGACAGACAAAAATTTTTAATTGCTATTTTAGGTATTGGTGTCGTGCAAATAACCGTGTGAGCATGAAAAAAGCCTATTATTTTGACATTACAAACAGACACTCCAATTTTTTTTATTGGTATAGACTAGCTGACCGAACAGACGTTGTTCTGTTCAAATAAAATAAAAGGAATTCTTCTTGAAATCGACAGCAGCGCCACCTACTGGGTCTAATTGTAAATTTAAACTAGTCTCGAATCCCCTTGAATACACACAAAAAATTATCGGTTTAGCCGTTTAAGAGGAGTTTAGTGACATACACACGTAATCAAGAAATATATGAATATAATATATAAAGATTAGTAACACCTTCACTTACGTGTTCTAAAGTTCAGTTCAATTGGATGACTTTAATGCTCAAAGAAAAACCGCAGTGAAACAAAATTATATTAAAGCGCAATGATATTCGTCAATATATTTTATTTAATATATGTAAGTTAATGGCCCCATTCCGTGTGGTGACGGAGTAAGAATACAATTCACCACTCCCTATCTTACCTGTGGATATCGTAAAAGACGACTATGGGATATAATATGCACATAACATCTGTGCAAGAGAAGCAAAACTCGAAATGAAACCCTATACCAACATGTCTATTCATCGCCCCGGACGGACTGGACCGCGCGTGCGCCTACTATAGCCCACCCATAAAAAAAAAATACCAAAATGTCTAACCAGCATAGTATAGTAGATCAAACTCCCTCCCACTATGGAGGAGGCCCGAGCCCAACAGTGGGACGTATGTGGGCTGCGATGATGTAATGCTCCCAAATGACAAAAATTATATGTGAAGTTTGTTAAAATGAGTTTAAAATGAGTTTGTTTTGTTTGTTTGTTTAAAATGAGTAAGAAAAATAATGCCGAGGAAAACTGGATGTCTGTCAGTTGTGAAGACAAGCTATGTGAAGTTAAGCTTATGACTCTATATCCCTGAGAGTGAATTATTCTTGTACAGGTTTTCATTATTCCGTGTGGTGACGAAATAAGAATATCTACATTCCATCATTCCTTATTTTGCCCGTTGATGTCGTACAAGATGAGACGATTAAGCGAAGTGATATGCATATAACATCTGTACAAGAGAAGGAAAACTTGAATTAAAACCCGTCTAACCAGCGCGATATCACAGGCAAATTGCCCTCCTCTTACTGGAGGAGGCCTGAGCCCAATAACGGAATTTTGTGCAATAAAACAAGATTTTCATTGGCAAAAATTGCTAATATGCCATAGGCTTGCATATTAACTTATTTCAATACAATGAATGTCGATAAATTGCTTTGCAAAAGCTATTTCAAATATTCTAGAAACAAGGCATAGAAATTAAATCACACCGATGTCGAAAGAACTTTAGTATTTAACACTATATTCTATTTAATACATCAATTACAAGGCTTGTTATTGTGACGAGTTTTTTTACCAACTACTAGTATACTCATGAAACTTGTTAGCATATTTTACGTGACTTGATAACATTTAAAGATTTCACTCTGTTCATATTTGTCCCAGAGGTTATATAAAATTATAATCTTTCTTGAAAAATATGATATTTGACAGTAAAAATGTTTAGAATCTAATAGCTTTGTGGTGCATTCAAATAAAAGAATAATTCTGCTTCATAATACTAATACAAATTATTGTTTTTAAGTTTCACTGAATTTTATATCGTAGAATGATACATGCAAATGTCAATAGAAACTTTTAAAAATACATGATTTTGCGATACTCCTAACACGTGCTTGAAACTTATTTCTTTTAGAATAGAGTCCAAGTTACAAAAATGCAGAATAAAAATGCGTTTCATTTGTTTACTTTTCGAGTCACGAGGCAAGACCGCAGTGGGCAGACATAAAATCAAATTAGTCCACTAATAAACCAAATGCAATTCGCTTTTATCGACCAATTTGGAATGTCCAAATTGTGGTGTACATTTCTAGTAACTTTTTTCAGTGCAGCATAGTGAATTAAAAGACTATAGCTGCAGTATTTTAAAATGAGACTTTCTTTGGTAATGTTTCATCTTAAGCAAGTTATTGCTATGAAGAGTGAATCTTTATATTACGATTGAATACAAACACAAATTTAAAAAAAAATCTCTTTTCAGGAAATATAAGATATCTGGTACAAGAAGTCCAAGTCAATTATTATGTCAATTACTTATTTGCACAATAAGTATGTTGCGTTAATAAATATGTTTATAAAGGTGTATAGGATGAATCCAGGTGGATCGACGATCTGGTGAAAATTTGCTAGGCGTCGTTGGATAAAAGCGAGACAGGACCGCTCTTTTTGGCAAATCATGAGAGAGGCCTATGTTCAGCAGTGAACGGCGATAAGTGAAATGATAATGATGATGATGTTTATAAAAATATTTATTCGTTAATAATTTATTATAAGTAGCACCATTTATCATTTCAGTTCATATACGTCCCACTCAAGGGCTCGAGCCTCCTCCACAATAGGAAAAAAATTGACCTTACTATGCCATGCTAGTCAGACAGGTTGGTATAGGGAAATACATAGATTGGAGACAAAGTTCACTGGAAGTCGTGCTATCTGGTCACTCGTTAAGGCTAACTAAAAGTACTTCTACCATTCCAATCTTTTGCCACCACTTAAACTCGATAGCATTTTGACTCACAGTGTAAAGGCGTATATGTGTAACTCATCCACCACCAATGATCAGTCTATGACACATTATTCACCCTCCCATACTATGAAAGCTCAATGTCTCGAATTCGTATTATACAATCAATCAGGCAAGAGTTGCGTCCTCTAGATGTTCATAAGTCGAGTGGGCAGGATGGTATTCCTGAAGTGATCCTGAAGGCATGTGCCCTGAGAGGACCCCTATCCTCACACGCCTATTGCAATTTTCCTACGACTATACCAGATTCTCTGATCTCAAAAAGAGTGCATTTTAAACTGGTTGGCCCCATCAAATTACAGGCCAATAGCAATAATAAACCAACAGCTCGTGCACTACCTTGAAGATCATCAGTCTCGATGACTTGTTTTGTTTAAAGTACGAATTTGTCCACATGTGCACCACACCGCATTCACGTGATAATGGGTTAGTAATACAATATACATACCTCTTACTTTTTCGAGGGACTCGTGGAAACGAGTCGATGGATTGCTGAGAGAATGGACTACAGCACTATCCTGGGAAACTTATAGCCAAATCCCTTGCTTCTGAACCTGTAATAGCAAAATCGCCTGCTAAGTGTAGCGATTATCGCGTTATTACCTCGTCTGCAGGAGGCTTACGTTCAACAGTAGTCGTCTATAGTTTGATGGATCAATAATCAAGTATTCACATTTTAAAGTAGTCAAGCATTTTGCAACAAAATCAATTTACTGAGCTCAGCAAATATGCCCAATTGGTGGTTAACTTATAACACCGGTCGTAGATGTCCAGCAGGAGGTGACAAAGGCTATGCTTGGGAGTACCTAAAGTTAATAATCTGAAAAACGAAAATAATTAGAGCAATGAGTGTAAGTGGTATAATGCGAAAAGTCAGCACGTTAAACCTGTGTAGACTACAAGGCTGGTTGAACGCAAAACTATTGGAGAAGAAAAGTTTTTCAAGTATGACTATAAATGCGACGATGCTGTATATGATGCCACCAAGTGGGTCAACAATATTGTAAAAGTTGCATGGCACTATTATTAAAATAGGTGTCACAGTACCTTTCTTAGTATTTTTAGTAATATTATTGATAAATGTAATACAAATTTGAATATTGGATCACATTCGGAGTTCAAAATTACTAGTGAAATAAAAATCCTTTGTGAATAAATTGAGATACGTTTTTTTACAACAAATATGATTGGTATTTCAGTTAAAAGTGTAGCACTTTTCAGAGTAAAATAAATAAAACAAAGTAACCAAACAAAAATGCTCTACTAAACTCATTTCACGGATGGTATTTCGTGTACAATACTCATACAAAACATACATACTTTGGTAAAACGTTAAGTGCGGCAAGCCGCATTGTACCGTGTTGAGGCCAAACCAATGTAGCATACAATAGCAATATATACCCGGTTCTCTATGAACAGGCAAAATAAAAGGCTCACCAAACGTTAAATTGAACAATATATACAGATCATTATCTGGTATAAGAACTAAAATTAAATAGGTTTTATTCATGTGATCGAAATATAAGGTAGACATTAAACATTTTTTTATTAGACATATTGCCTCAACATCATAATAGTCAGTTGTGTCACCTAAAACGCTTTATAATATATATTACCAGCTGCCCAATACACTGTTCGGTACGAATTAAAAAAAGAAATCCTTAAAATCGATAATCTACCGGGCCTTCATGCATAAAGCATTCAGTAATCTAAAACCATCTTTGTATTATTGCCGTTCTAATGAAATTGGTTGGGATATATCAGTTGGATAGCTTTTAAATCTATAATCGACATAAAACATTTTTTTGTGGTTAATAATATATATATATATACAGATCGATTATAGCAGTCGGCGATATTGTTCTTGACGATAGTGATTGAAATGTATGTTATTGCAATTAGTGTTCCATTTGCCTATCCTTATCTGTCTATCCTCTCAAACTCTGAAGCTTTATTTAAATTAGATAAGAATGTGGAGTCCACGTGTTTCGCTACAGCTGCAATTAAGAACGATCACTCTAAGTGAGTGTGTAGTTGCAGATCAATTCTTTTGTGGTGGTGTGCATGTATGTTATATTACAGTAAGTAGTGTTTAGTACACTTATGTAGTAGATAGACAGATCAGTAATTATACGGATGTCATTCTAACAAGTCGTGTTTATCATTTCACTCTACACCCGGTAATACACCACACTACATGGCAACCCTGCCATACGTAACTCGCACCGTGCGAGGGCGTGGTGAATATTATAACTAAAATAAAAGTTAAATACAAAATAACAGAAATACAGCAAAAATTGATTTTTCAAAAAAAAAATGTGTCGTGCAACGGTCGAGATGGAGGAAGTTTTTCAAAACGCTACGGCAGGAAACGACGCTATTTTGAAAAGTCTTGGAGGACGTGTGGAAAATTTACACACGATGCTGATCGTAGTTATAGTCATTATTATCGCTATTGTGGTATTTTTCTTGTGGAAAATGTATAATAATTGTCAAAGAAAACTGGTCCAGAGGGTGATAGGACAGCACGCCATGCGACATATTCGAGCGTGGGCGAGGACGAAATGCAAATGACGAAGAGGAACGGAAGTAACTAGTAAGTGCGTAAAATGTGCAATGTACTAAGTAATTTAGATAAAAGTGTAATAACTACATACGAAAAAAAGAATTAAAAAAATACATATACAAACTATTAATGGAGAGACTAACTGCTATATATGAGATAATTAAATATTTATATGATTATATTAGGAAATTAGGTCCCCAAAAGCGTATCAAGAGTTTAGGCCAACAAAAATTTGAAGAGGCAGACGTTTTATACCATGAGTTTAAACTACTGATAGAAAACAAAAGTTTATGGAATGAAGCATTAAAATTAGATCCATCCAGATCGACGTTAGATGTATTAGTAAGTAAGATAGAATGTATTTACAATAAAATATTAGATTATAAAAAAGAATTACCTGCGTTTAATTTAGAGACTAAGTCTGAAGGATTATTATCGAATAAAATGGATACTTTTAACCTTAGAACGGCGAGTACTTTGATTCTGTTTATGGATGGTAAAGAAGAGACAACAGAGAGAATGATAGATGGAATAGAGATGTATGAGACTTGCTTGAATAAGCAGGAAAGTAAAAAATTATTGATTTCTTTTGTTTTAAAGACTCGTTTATCTAAAACAGGTGAACTTAAATTAAAAAATAATTATGAAACGGTTGCCGACTTGGTCAAAGATATAAAGGCTTGTCTTCTCACGAAGAAATCGGCTATTTCTCTATTAGCGCAAATAAATAATTTGTCTCAAAATAATATGTCTATTACAGAGTATGGTGAAAAGTTGGAGGAACTATCTTTTAACTTAACTATATCACAGGCTAATGGAGATCCATCAACTAGTGCATTACTGAGTCCCATAAATGAGAAAATGGTCATCAAACGATTCTCAGATGAGTTGAGGAATCGGCGGCTCAGCACTATTTTGGCGGCTCGCGATTACAATAAGTTGAAGGATACGGTACGTGCAGCAGAGGATGAAGAGCTGCCGCGTCCCGGGTCTTCAGGCCAAGAGACGGTTTGCACATATTCAGGAGGTAAGAATCTTAGTTATAATAACCAAAGGCAAAGAGGTTACTACCGTGAAAATTCTACCTATTTTTATCGTGGTAATAACTCAGCTCAATATCAAACGGGTCATAGATCCCTACAACGTGGACGTCCCCAGGGTAGGTATCACCATCAACGCGGATCCTCGAGGTCATTCAATCAAGGCTACTATAAAGGTAATACAGGTAATAGTGTACAGCTAAACAGCGTAAATGTGGCCTTCGAACAGAAAAAGGAAGAAGAAGAAGTAAATCTAGGTGAGTTTTTTCGGACCCCCTAGTTACATTTTAGCATGCAAAAGCTTAGATTATGTTTATTTATATTTAGATAACAAAAAACTAAAATTTTTAATTGATACAGGCGCATCCATATCGATAATTAGCTCTCATTTGATCCAAAAACATATTAAAATCTACAACGGCAAAACAATTATACAAGGTATCGGTGGAAAAGTACAGACAAATAGGTTCACATGCATTCCATTGCAATCCGAGCAAGGTGTAGAATTTCGTCACAAGTTATATTTATTCGATGCGATCCCGAGCAATACTGACGGCATCATCGGTTTAGACTTTCTGAGAAATTATAATGCAAACATAGACCTACAAACGGATAGACTTACCTTACAAATAAATAATATTCAATGCAATATTGAAATACATAAAGGACAGGATGACTGCGTAGATTTAGACAACTATATAATTATTCCAAGTCGAAGCGAATCAGTACACTATTTAGACATAAATAAGAATATCTATAAGGACTGCGTTTTACATACAAAACAGTTGAATGAAAATTTATTTTTGACAAGTAGTATTGTACAACCAAAAAGGAGTAAAATACCAGTAAAAATTTTTAATGCGACTGAAAATTCTATAAAACTCAGTAAAAATAAATTAATTACTTACAATGATTTAGGCTATTTAGAAAATTATAATATTTGTTTATTTAGTAGAACTCAAAATAAATAAATCGGGTAAATCGTGTAAAACAATTGCTGTCAGAATTAAAATTATCGCATTTGCATTCCAATGACAGGGAACAGATAGAAATTATATGCGCAAAGTATGCTGACATATTTTTCTTAGAAGGCCAGAATCCATAACAGTGAAACCTAATACGAGACCAGTGTATGTCAAACCTTATCGTTTGCCAAAGTTTTCTCAACAAGAGATTAATCAACAAATTGATAAAATGTTAAATGATGATATAATAGAACCCAGCAATAGTGAATGGAATAGCCCAATTCTTTTAGTTCCGAAAAAATCCGAAGGAGAAAATAAATGGTGCTTGGTCGTAGATTACAGGAAAGTAAACGAATCAATTCAAGATGATAAATTCCCATTACCCAACATTACCGAAATACTAGATTCTCTTTCAGGAAGTATTTGCTTTAGTCATTTAGATCTTCAGCAAAGCATTTTTCAAGTGAGTTTAAAGCCAGATAGTAGGGATATCACTAGCTTCTCAACAAGTTCAGGACAATGTCGTATGAAACGCCTTCCTATGGGTCTCAAAATTTCACCAAACGCTTTTTCTAGAGCTATGTCTATAGCAATGTCAGGTCTTACATTTGTTAATTGTTTCATTTATTGTGATGATTTAATTGTCTTTGGATGGACAGCAGAAATTCATAACAAAAACCTTTTAGATATTTTTGAACGACTTAGGAAAACGAATATTAAACTGAATCCAGCAAAGTGTGATTTTACGAAAACTCAATTACTCTATTTAGGTCACGTAGTGTCGGCTAAAGGTGTTTTACTGGATCCTGAAAAAATTGCCATTTTAAAAAAATATCCACAACCAAAAAATGCGAACGAAGTTAGACGATTCGTCGCATTTTGTAATTATTACAGAAAATTCATACTTTTCTTTGCAGAAATTAAATTACCACTAAATAGATTATGTAGAAATAATGTCAATTTTGTTTGGACGAATGTATGTAAAAAATGTTTTGAAAACCTAAAAAACAAATTATCTAGCCCACCAATTCTGCAATATCCCGATTTTTCAAATGAGAATGAATTTATCCTTTAAATGGACGCTTCAGGAATAGCAGTATGTTCAGTTTTATGTAATAAAGATCTAAGACCAATAGCATACACCAGTAGACCGTTAAATAAAGGCGAACTAAATTATCCAACAATACAAAAAGAACTTCTGGCCGTAGCATGGAGTATAAAATATTTTAGACCTTATTTGTATGGAAGAATGTTTATTATAATGACGGATCACAAGCCTCTTATTTAGCATGAAAGACACATGTACACGTCTGTTAAAGTTTAGATTGTGATTAGAAGAATATGATTTCGATATCATATACATAAAAGGAGCTGACAACGTAGTAGCCGATGCATTAAGTAGGGTAACTATAAGTTCGGACGAGTTAAAATCAATGAATGAAAAAATGATAGCTATGGTAATGACTAGAGCTCAAAAAGCGAAATTAAATTTACAAAATAACGTAACATCGCAACTAGTTGACCAAAGGTCTTTTAGTATACCTGCGTACCCAAGGTTTGGCCAACCAAGGATAGCGGAGATATTAAGAAAACCTATTAATGCTGTAGAACTTAAATTCATAAAGGAAAAAGATTTAATGGAAAAATTATAAAATATGAAAAATAATGTCTAGCTTACGTTGAAAATGAATCTACTTTATTTATCAATCTCAATTATATGACGCACTTTACGCGAGCCGAATTTGCGAATTTATTGAGTAATTATTGTAATAAAATAAATATTAAAGAACTATGCATAGTAAAGGATAAGAAATATATTAAATTTTTCAAAGAATTTTATTCGATGAGATAAAAAGTCGAAAAAACTGGTCCGGACCACAGATAAATATTCTTAGAGGAATAAAAAGAGTCCTAAAATATGACGAAAAAACGTACATTCTACATGATTATCATTTGCAGCCTACAAGTGGACATGCAGGCATTCGCCGAATGATAAACAATATCAAACGTAAGTACTTTTGGCCAGGCGTGGAGGGTGACGTACGCGATTAAGTTTCTAAGTGTCAAAAGTGCCAAACAAGTAAGTATTCTAGAAATATAATAGAGCTGCGATAGTCGTAACTACGACGGCAACAAGTGCCTTCCAAAAGGTATATTTACATTTAGTGGGCCCTCTAGATAAGGATTTAGATGGTAATATTTATATATTAAGTTTACAATGCGAGCTGACTAAATACGTCAAAGTTTACTCACTACAAAGAAAAGACACAGTAAGTGCAGCAAGATCTTTCGTAAACAACTTTATACTTACGGTACGGATTACCAACTATAATCGCATCGGATCGAGGTATGGAGTTCATATCAGAAACTATGATGGAAGTATGTAAGTTGCTTCAAATAGAAAAGGTAAATTTGGCAGCTTGTCGGCATGAATCGATCGGTGCTTTGGAAAATACACATAAGCATTTAGCAGCATTTTTGAGGATGCAGTGTGACGGCCATCCCGAGACATGGAGCCAGTGGTTGCAATTTTGGTGTTTTTCATATAACACAACCGTACACTCGGAGACAAATTCGTACTCACTGTACGAATTAGTTTTTGGTAAACCATCTAACTTGCCTAGCAACCTAACAAGTGACGTAGTAGAACCATTGTACAATCCAGATAATTATGCCTTAGAACTTAAGTATAGGTTACAGTTAGCGCATAAAGAAGTTAGAAATAATTTAATTTTAAGCAAAATTATGATAAGAAGTGTAACCCAATTAGTTATAAAAAAGGAGATTTAGTTTTAGTTAAAAATAAACAGGAAATAAGTTGAAAACATTTTATGACGGACCCTATAAAGTGTTAAGTGAAAATGAACCTAATATAACTATAGTTAAAGGTGATAAAATGGTAATAATTCATAAAAATCGAACAAAAAAAATTGTAACTTAATATGACTGTTTATTTTATTTCATTATGTTAGATGTTTATGCTAACTCTACTTATGCTCTAGATTTACACTGTCTTAGATAAGCTTGTTGTTATGATATATGAATATGAAAAAAAAAACTAACTCTGAGTTTGCAATTTAAAGAATATTGTCTAATTAGTTGAGTTAGGTTTTCTTACTAATTACAATAATTTTGGTTAAGGTTTTATAGAGTAAATAACAAAAAAAAATTAGTACTAATGTAATTTTTTTTTCTATGCAACCCCGGTGGTGTGGTGGTGTGCATGTATGTTATATTAGAGTAAGTAGTGTTAAGTACACTTATGTACAGCGTTGCCAACCATACGATTTAAATCGTATTTATACGATCTTTTTGGTTCTTGTACGATGTACGATGGAGTGATAGAAATCGTACGCAAAACATACGACCTTTTGAATGAAATCTTATATGTGTTATTTTTAGTAAATAATTTCGATTTTTTTAATGATGTAGAACCGTATATTTAATATATCTATCCTGCTGTAGTTAAAATGTAAAATATGCGACAAACTTCCCAAAAAAAAAGTCATCAGAAATTGCTGGAACTGCTCGGAGTCATGAACATCGATGTTGACATCAAAACATCGACGATACACAAATTTCCTAAAAAAAAAATAAGCTCATCAGAATTTGCTTGGAGGATTTTTATTACTTAGTAACAGCGATATATCGCTCATGATGTATCATTCATAAAACATCGACGATACACAAATTTCCTAAAAAAAAAAAAAATGCTCATCATAATTTGTCCAGAGAATTTCGATGTAAAAATTATAATTACATTCCGCTTTTTAATTGTTTTACGGTAATTTTTTGCAAATTTCATTGCGTACTATTACATTTCTTGAATTCTTGGCAAAATACTATCCTTTTTAGTCCGTGGTACGATCTTCGAAAAAATAAAGTTGGCAACACTGCTTATGTAGTAGATAGACAGAACAGTAATTATACGGATGTCATTCTAACAAGTCGTGTTTATCATTTCACTCTGCTCCCGGTAACCACACTATACTTTAATTCACATCTCGTACAGTCCAAATAAAAAGTACAATATCTAATACATAGACAATATCCACCGAATCAAAGAGAGTTATAATCATTTGTAAACTATGAACTGTTTAAATGACTATTTTTACAAATTAAACTAAGTTGTATACAGTGAACTAAACGATGAATCTTGATTCTTTCCATATTATTCTGTGATAAAAATACAGGCGTCACCACACATCAATTATCCTTGGGAGTCGTAAATATTTATTAGCGAAGGAATTACCATTAGCCGTGTGGTGATGGAGTACGAATACAATTCACCACCCCCCTATCCTGTCCGTGGATGTGGTAAAAGACGACTAAGGGTTATGACATACAGAAAATATCTATGCAAGAGAAAAAAATCTCTAAAAACCCTATGCTACTAGCATGACAGAACAGACTAGCACGGTGAAGTAGGTCGAATTCCCTTCCATTATGGAGGAGGCCCGAGCCCTACAATGGGGCTTGTATAGGGATGCAAACGATATATCGCCCTGGACAAGACGGAGGCCCTCTTGTTCCATGGGCGCCATATGAGCCCTCCCATCGGCGTCTCGATCACCGTCCACTCGGTCGACATCAGCATCCGGGCCCATATGAGGTACTTGGGCCTGGTGCTCGACGGGCGATGGTGGTTCCAGGAGCATTTCCGCAGGCTCGCTCCACGGCTCGCCGGCGCGGCATCCGCCCTATCGTGGCTTATGCCGAACGTGGGCGGACCGAGCGCTGCGTGCCAACGGCTGTACGCAGGGGTCATCCGGTCGATGGCCCTGTACGGCGCACCGGTATGAGCGGGGTCCATGACCGTCCGACTTAAGGCCCTTCTGTGGCGACCACAGAGGGTTATGGCGGTCAGGGCCATCTGCGGATACCGCACGGTGCGACGGAGGCAGCGTGCCTATTGGCCGGGACTCCCCCGTGGGACCTGGAGGCGGAGATGCTCGCCGGACTATATCGGCGGGTGACGGGGGTGCGAGCGGAGGGCGGTGTGGTCTCGTTAAGGGATCTCACCGCCTGGCGCGTCGACGCCCGCCGAGACGTCATTGCCCGTTGGGCAGTCCGGCTGGAGAGGCCTCGGTTCGGGGTGCGAACCGTGGAGGCCTTCCGGCCGGTGCTGATGCAGTGGTTGGAAAGGCGGCACGGGATGCTCTCCTTCCGACTGGTGCAGGATTTGACGGGGCATGGGTGCTTCGCCAAATACCTGCACAAGGTCGTTAGGAGGGAGAGTACAGAATAGAGGAGAGGAGATCCGCCGCCGGCAACTGGGGCGGCGTAGGCGCAACTATCTGCGCCTCATGCCGCCCTAGCCGAGGCCGCGGGTGACGTGACCGGGGATTAGTCCGTCACCCGCCGAGAGGCCGACCGCGTGAGGAAAGACCGACGTCCTCCCCGAGGGGGGGACGTCGGTCGATGGGAGGAACCCCAAGACGGAATACCCCTATTCCGTCGGGCCGACCACTGACGACAAGTTAACGCTGCTCCAGTGGTCGGCCCAACGACGAAGGCGACGTGGTTTTTGGGTGGGTCGCGGGAGTTGCGTGCTTAAGCCCCTCTGTCGCCCCGGACGGAGTGGTGCGGAGGCGCGCCGACCACGACCCACCCACAAAAAAAAAAAGCTTGTAATAACTTTACTGAGTAGAGAAATATACGTTAAATATAACTTTATTTCCTCAACTCTACATCTCCCTTGTTCTAAAGACTCAGCTATTCAATGATAATATTATTACAGATAAAAAATATAGCTTGCATTTTAAAATTAAATTTGATTGTACGATCGTCAAAAAAACATCGATGTTCATTATTGCGAAACATTGATGTATCTATGTTATTTTCTAGGATGTTTTACCATCGATGTTTTACCTGACATCTGTTTGAAATATTTAGAAATATATAAGCAAAACTTGCTTGACAGTCTGTTTACCAGAGTAAATAACTTTCGTATTTACGTTTTCGTTAAAACTGTTATTTTTAAACTCTGTTTTTAAATAGATAACATGCTACAGTTAAGCTTGCAATAACTTTACTGAGTAGAGAAATATACGTTAAATATAACTTTATTTCCTCAACTCTACATCTCCCTTATTCTAAAGACTCAGTTATTCAATGATAATATTGTTACAGATAAAAAATATAGCTTGCATTTTAAAATTAAATTTGTTTGTACGATCGTTAAAAAAACATCGATGTTTCGATACATCGATGTTTTAGTTTTGATATTTTTTTATCCATCCTTACATGCATCCCTAGGCTTCTTGTATGGGCTGAAATGATGATGATACAAATAATAAATGTATTGTCTTTATAAATAACATGCGCTGGACAGTCATCTCAACCCATATACATCTCACTATTTGACTCGGGCCTCCTACATTATGGCAGGGAAATAGTCCTACACATACACCACGTTGGTCAGACGTGTTGGCATATTGTTTTGAGATTTCCTTCTCTTGCACAGATGCTGTATGCATATTATAATCCCTTAGTCGTATTTTACAAGACCCACGGGGCAAGGAAGGGGGTAGTGAGTTAGTTATATTATTACTTTGTCACCATATGGAAAACAGTAAGTTTAATTATTTCATGAACTAGGCACGGATGTTTTTCACACAGGAATAAACTTCACTTTATCTGAAGCGTATATGAAAATCAACTTTTAGTAAAAACTTGAAACCTTTTAAATATTTGACCAGTTTTCTTTGTTGTTATGTAGTCAAGTCTATACATACAACTTTTAATAAGCCCAAAGGGCGACGCCATATGGGACCCTTTTAAGACACAACTTTTTGATTTCCTTTTTGTTTGTTTATTTAGGTCGCACGGCACGTCTTTAACTTAGCTAAATGTACTTTCGGGTACTCTTAACAGTAATATTATCACTGTTGAGAGTATCATTTTAAGTTTATTAATATTTAATAGAAATAACAAATACCTACAGACTTAAGTCCCAATTACGATTATTTTACTAGCACTTTTTCCTTATACTCTTGCTATGAAACAGTGTGACTTACATAGTTTTTAATCTTCATCACCGAAAATTAGGACACTTTTAATTGCTATAAGTAAACATTCAAAATCTTTCTTATCAAACGTCGTCCTCTCCTAATATTCGAATGGATATCAGCATTCAGCGGCAGTATTTGCCGACCACTGACGTAAATACGACCACTAAAGTCAAGTCACCCTGCTCTGGTGGTCGGTCCAACGACAAAGGCGACGTGTCGCGGATAGTTTACGGGTGTGCGTGCTTACGCCCCTCTGTCGCACCGGACGGAGTGGTGCGAGGAGTGCGCCGACCGTAACCCACCCAAAAAAAAAAAATAAGCGGCAGTATTTTCATTGTCTTGGGATTCGCAATAAATTCCGTTAAACAAGATGAAGAAGCAGAATTGCGTAAATAGTACATAATTTATTTAATTTTGCCCACGTTATGATGGAATAAGAATACAATTCACCACTCCGGTTCTCGCCCGTGGGTGTCGTAAAGGATGACTAAGGGATACAATATGCATAAAACATCTATGCAAGAGAAGGAAAGCTCAAACCAAATAGTCTTTTGTTTGCCAACATGTGTAACCAGCGGTAGACATGTTGGCAAATAAAAGACTATTATTAGCGGTAGCGGTAGTAGATGAATTTCCCTCCTATAGCGAAGGACGCCTGAGGCCTATTGTGGGCGGTGTGTGGGCTGAGATTACGATGATGATGATGCACTTGTATAAAAAATCGTTTAATAATTATTAAACAAAATGAGGATTGCTTGATTTACATCAACATCAACGGCAAATACATCCCTCACCTTCGATTTGTTTTTTTTTTTTTAATAATATTCTATTAAATCTTCCCTACCAGTTAAATTTTATTTTATTATTTATATTTATCAGTACTCGCTAAGCAATTGGCGCGTACGGTTGGCTAAGCGTACCGACTTAGTGTGCAAAATGACGTCGACTGATAATAATAAAGTGTTAAAATGTATAAGTTGTAATCTCGTGGTTAACGAACTGTTGACGTTTGTTCAGAATAAACATGATGTGATGGATAACGAAAGTTTGGTGAGGATTTGTGCATCGGCATTCACAACGGATGACATCGAGAAAGCTAAGTCTTTGTTATTTCAAACTATTACGACTGAACTGCGGCAAATAAGACGTAAAAATAAGGATGGAAAGAGTAATAAAAATTTGTTTGATATAATAGAAGTTTTTAAAGCCACAGACCCGGAGAAAATACCAATTTTTGTTGCTCGTGATTTGAATCAACTACCTCCAATAACTTTTGATCATATAGACTGCACTAAACTTTTAAAGGATATCGTTATTCTTCAAAATGAATTAAAAGCAATTAAATCCACATATGTAACAGTCGATCAGCTGGCACAAACAAAGGACGAGATTACAAACATTATGACGCAGGGTGGCAGCAGCGCTCGCGCAGATATAACGGTCCCCGGTAGGCTAGATATAAGTACTATGTGTGAAGACCAAACGACTAGTAACATTAATTTTCGTAGAGGTGCGTGTCTCACTAGTTTTAGATTTGACAGTGGCCCGATGGGGATGCCACACATGCCGGTAGAAGTTGTATCACCGTCAGAAATAAATGCCGGACATACGAAAAATAGCAATGATTATTATAATCGAGATACGGTCATATCTACCTTCATACCGGTTAATGCGCCTACGGCTACGTCATCGCTCCAACGTCGTGCGAGGGCCTCACAGCCGGAGGTTTCGGCGGCGGCAGGAGCGGGTGGAGAGGGACGGGGCGAGTGCAACGCGAGCAGCGAGTGCAGCGGTGTGAGGCCAACCGTGGTTTCGAACAGCTCATGTACCGGTTCTATTATTTTACCTGCAATAACTCCGTCGTCCGATGCCCCATTACAAGAGAACCCTATTATCAACAGCGGTTCACATAATGTACAGTCTTTTGCGGACATTGTACGTTCGGAGGGTGAATGGAAGCAAGCACAAATGAGTAATGAGTGGAAGGAAGCGCAAAGGAAGAGGTACATAAATAGATTTATTGGAAGAAAAGGCGTAGCCGTGCCGTCGGCAGAATGTAAATTTAGAGCGGCAGATATTAGGCTTCCGCTGTTTATCAACAATGTTGATAAGGCAGCGTCTCCGGCCGATATTGCTCAATACATAAAAGAAAAAACACAAGTGTGTGTTAGTCTGGAGAAAGTTATTATGAAACAGAAAAAGGATTATGATGCCTATAAAATTTATGTACCTAGGCATAAAATGGCAGTTTTTATGGACGACAAGGTGTGGCCTGAAGGGATTTCCTTTCGTCGTTTCATAGAGTTTGAACGTAGAAGATATGCAGGTAAAAATCAGAATGGATAACAACCATAGTAAATTCTTTAGTTTTAACTGTAAGTCTCTGAAACGATCGATAGACGACGTGAGGCAGTTGTGTCAGCAAGCAAATATCGTGGCGTTGCAGGAGACGTGGCTCTTCGCTCACGACATCCAGTTCCTGGGCACGGTTGATCCTGATTTTAGTTTTACTGGGAAATCATCGATGGACGCGACCACGAAAGGCACCGCACTAGGAAGGCCGTGGGGAGGCGTGGCAATTTTGTACAGGCGTAACGTCTTTAGTTCCGTACAAGTTATTGAGTGTACAAGTGCGCGTCTCGTTGCAATTAAAGTGGTGGTGAATGATCGTGCGTTTCTGGTGTTCTCAGTGCACATGCCAGTAAACAGTGCCGACAATTTAGTCGAATTTACTGATTGTCTTAGTGAAATTTGTGCAATTATTGACAGTACTAACATCTCGGCGGTATTTATGTTGGGTGATTTTAATGCTAGTCCTACTGAATTATTTGGAAGGGAACTATTAAAATTCTGTACAGACCAGAGTTGGAGGTGTGCTGATTTAGAATTACTGGGTAGTATGTCAGGTACCTACACATTTGTCAGTGACGTCCATGGCACAACAAGTTGGCTCGATCATTGTTTAGTTACAGAATCAGCCTGGCAGTCAGTGATGGGTGTGCGGGTGCATGATCAACAGGTGGTTTGGTCGGATCACTTCCCTCTTGAAGTTAAGTGTAATATTTCTACACTCAAACCACATGTAACTTTGCAGAATAACGTTCGCAACAAAAAGATTTGGGGTGAGAGAAATAGTGAACAACAAACAATATTACATTATCAAAAGCTTTGTAATGATAAATTAAAATGTATTAATTTCCCATGTGATGTATCAAAATGTTGTAATAATATATGTAATATTGTAGAACATAGATTAGTAATTGATGAATTGTATAAATTAATTGTAAATATTTTATGTGACGCAGCTGAAGAGAGTGCAGGTTTAAATAATGTTATTAAGGGTAGGAGGCGTGCAGTAGTGGGCTGGAATAAACATGTACAAAGTGCGCACAGTATGGCACGACATTGTTACCACGTCTGGCTGTGGTACGGTAAACCTTCACGGGGTCAGGTGTATGATGATATGTCAGAGTCTCGACGCTTTTTCAAATCACAGCTTAAGTGGTGTCAAAACAATGCTGAACAGATAAGGATGGATATTCTGGCATCACATCATACAAAACGTGATTTTAAGAGTTTTTGGAAGTGTACTAATAAGATTAACCCCAAAGTACATGCCCCTCTCAGTGTGGATGAAGCATCTGACCCTCAACAGGCTGCCAACCTTTTTAAAACCCTGTTCCAGGTTGAACCGTTACCCATGAAAGGCACGGGGTCAGTGTACCTTTCCAAAACCCAACAGGTACCCTCAGGTCATTTACTGCATTTTACTGCAGAAGAGGTCATGTCCGTAATCCAAACTATGACCAGAGGTAAATCATCAGGACATGATGGCATTAGTATTGAGCACCTACAGAATGCCGGTGTTCATTTACCTAGAGTGTTGGCTGTGTTTTACACATTCTGTGTACGACATTCATACTTGCCTGACGATTGTGTAAAGACGGTTGTTGTACCAATAATTAAGAATAAAACGGGCGATCCATGTAACTCATCCAATTATAGACCCATTTCATTAGCGACAACAGTGGTGAAGGTGTTGGACGGTTTGCTTGATCGTATATTGAGTGAGCACATAACGCTGAACGATGCCCAGTTTGGCTTTCGACCTGGGTTATCCACAGAATCAGCGATACTTTGCCTCAAGCACACTGTCCGGTACTACACTGACCGAAAAACACCAGTATACGCGTGCTTCCTGGACCTTTCCAAGGCCTTCGATTTGGTGTCATACGACGTACTGTGGAGGAAGATGAGATCGGAAACCAGCCTCCCAGATGAGGTCATTAACATTTTTAATTATTGGTATAATAATCAAACGAATGTGGTGCGGTGGGCAGGTCAGCATTCTGATGCTTATAGGTTGAAGTGCGGTGTGAGACAGGGGGGATTAAGTTCTCCGCGCATTTTCAACTTGTATATAAATGGGCTTGTTGAGGAGCTAAGTAGCGCCGGCGTCGGATGTTCTATTGATGGTACTTTTATAAATAATATCAGTTACGCAGACGACATGGTGCTGCTTGGACCCTCGATAAGTGCGATCAGGAAGCTCCTCGGTATATGTGAGAAATATGCCGAGGCACATGGGCTTAGGTATAATGTCAAGAAGAGTGAGTATCTGGTCTTTCAGTCAAGGGCCTTTAAGACGAACACCGTACCGCCTCTATTGCTGGCCGGTGTCCCCTTGGCTAGAGTTTCTCGCTTTAAGTACTTGGGCCATTGGATATGTGAGGATCTCAAAGATGCTGAGGACATTGAGAGGGAACGCAGGGCGTTGGCTGTCAGAAGCAATATGCTGGCACGCAGATTTGCACGTTGCACAGTTGAGGTGAAAATCTCTCTTTTCAAAGCATTCTGCCAATCTTTCTACACGTGCAGCCTGTGGGTCTGCTATTCGCGGAAGGCAATCAGCGCCCTCCGTGTGCAGTACAATAACGCATTCAGGATGCTGTTGGGGCTGCCGTGGCGCTGCAGCGCGTCTGGCATGTTTGCTGACGCCAGGGTGGATGGCTTCCATGCTATCATGCGTAAGCGGGCAGCCTCGATGTTAAGCCGTGTCCGGGGCAGCACCAACAGTATCCTGAAGGTCGTAGCAGGACGATTTGACTGTCCCATTATGAGACATGCGATTGGCCTACATGTCAATTATAATTAATTCTGGACATATCCAAAATAATCTATTCTATTTATTTTTAATTTATATTTGACTTAAAACATTGACATTCAAAATTACACATAACAAAATTGACATTCATATTAATATTTAATTTCATATAATTTTAATTTGATTCTAATAACTCTTATTGATATTGAAATTGACATGTGACAATCTGGTTTAGGTTTAATTTTTTTGATTTATTTATTTTAACTTAGTTTTAATTAGTACTAGACATAGTTAAGCTTTTTATATGGACATGGTCTGAAAATAAAATTATTATTATTATTATTATTATTATTATTATATACACATTTATTAAAAGCATGAAGGCCCTATATCTGCTAAGACAATGACGGCTTAATACCTATGAGGGTTCCTTATTTTCTATAAGTAAATTATTAATTACTTCCACTAGGCGTACTTGTAATTCCAGGACAAAGACGTTTTAAGTGCTTCTCTTACAAATTATTTGTGGTGGCAAGAATTAATTAAGCTTAGTAGTAATTATTTTGGTATAATTACAATAAAGCTTGGAATTAATTGTTTTTATATTAATACAATAAATTCCCTAGTAATGATGGGTAAAGAGAATAATATCTTATCACGCTTTATCTGCTTGTGGAATCTGTAAACATACATTCTGTACCTATCCATAAAGCCCCCTTTTTTAACCGACTTCAAAAAATGAGGAAATTTCTCAATTCGACCGTATATATGCTTTTTTTATGTTTGTTCGCGGATAACTTCGTCGTTTATGAACCGATTTTTATGATTCTTTTTTTATTGGAAAGGGTTCCCAAATGGTCCCATGAAAATTTTATCGAAATCGGACAAGCGGTTTTTGAAAAATTAACAAGAGTCAAAAAAATTATCTGCATTGTCTACATTATTGAAGGTGGTTTCTTTTTTTATTGTAGTAGGCTATTGTCTGGACACATCTAATCCAATCTCTATGGGACGACAAATAACCGACGTTCGGTCCCATAACCCACCGTATTCTTTCACTATCGCCATTGAGCGGAACACTGGTACCGATTCCTTTACATCCATGGCCGGCCCAGAGAGTTACCCTTTCGAATATCAACCCCTTTGATGCTCCGGCAACATAACAACATGTGTCGCTAAGGCGTTACCTTCACGCTGTCTGGCTCTCTGCGGGTAGAGGACTTAGCTCAAGTCCGTTCACAAACAACCTCGTCTAGGGCGGCATCAGACGCAGGTACTCACGCCTGCACCGCCATCTATAAAGACCCTATGCCACCTCCCAATCCACTCAACTAGCACCAGTGATAGGGCCTTTGTTGTCTTATTACCGAATCAAGGCTTCTCTGGCCGGATTGTTCAACCGATCATGAAGTTTCGACGGGCGCCACCTCACCAAGCGACCAACATGATACACGAAAAACTGGCCCCCTAATTATCTGCGCATACTAGCAGGTAGGCGAGCTCCGAGGAGTACATAATTTATCTATATATAATATTTAAAAGCATAAAAAAATTATGGTAATATATTCACAAAAATGTTATTAGGTTTGGTACATTTTTTATTTATTTAACTATCTATTCTATTGTCACTATTAACGGTAAAACGAATCTCTAACTATCATTTCAGTGTTGACTATCCGATTTGATTCTCAGATTCTATTCATTCGAGTTTACAAGCTATAAATCTCACATAAACTGTCATTGGAAAATTTACTGTAAATCTTTCATACAGTTGGTGTTAAACGGAATCGCATTAGCAAAATATAAGTAAAATACGGTTCTGTATTTCACTTACGCTAATGTGATTCCATATAATTTCAATTTCTGTTTCTCATTAGAAACTTATTAAATAAAGTAAGATTTACCTAGTTAGAATTTCTTACAAAACTTAAACCTTTATGTTGCATTTTCCGTTATTGTTGATACTAAAACTCTTATACTTTTTTATGGCAGGCTAGACTGGATGTATACCAACCCAATGTCACCCATAACCTATCATATTAAACCTCCTCTCGCCATTGGGCTGACCAGTGGTACCGATTTCTTGCCCTCGGTAGCCAGTACAGCAACTCACTTTTTGATTACCATCCTCGGCGATGCTTTAGCCGTAACCCTTAAGTGGCGGACCAATCCAGGTCCAAAACTCTTATACGTTGGAACAACATAAGAAATCATATGGTGTTTACACATATTTAATGTCATACGCTATTCAAATTTTAAATTTAATGTATTAATTGTATTAAACATACATTAAAACAGTTAGTCTTAGAAGAACATATTTGTCAATTTATGCCACATACCTGTCAGTCTGCTAATAATAGTTTAAATTTCCAACAATGTTGTGAATCAGATCCGACAAAGTTAGTGATCTTGCCTTTTACTTGTCTAGTATAATTTATTCTTGCTCTCCTTCCGACTAGTGCAGGTGTTGACGGGGCATGGGAGCTTCGCCAAATACCTGCACAAGGTCGTAAGGAGAGAGAGTACACCATCCTGCCACCACTGCGATTGCGACGAGGACACGGCGCAGCATACGCTCGAGGGCTGCGCCGCTTGGGCCACGCAGCGCCGTGAGCTCGTCGCAATCATCGGTGCCGACCTGACGCTGCCGGCCATCGCTAGGGCGATGGTCGACAGCATCGGGAAGGAGGCGGCGGATCGCCTGCGCGAGGAGCGCAGCCTCGATGAGGAGATCCGCCGCCGGCGAATGGGGCAGCACAGGCGCAACTACCCTACTACTAGGGTACCCCAATTAGGGGCCCCAATTAGGGGGTATTCCGTCGGGCCAACCACTGACGACAAGTTAATTCTGCTCCGGTTTTCGGGTGGGTTGCGGGAGTTGCGTGCTTAAGCCCCTCTGTCACCCCGGACGGAGTGGTGCGTAGGCGCGCCGACCGCAGCCCACCCACAAAAAAAAAAAAAGTATAACTTATTCTTCAGCACAACTTCTGACATGGCATAATAATAGCGTTATTATTTTTGAGTTTGTTATTAATAAAATTGGATCGATTATAATATACTAGTTGACCCAACAGACGTGAAATTGATAGCATCGCCACCTACCGCTTCCAATTGTAAATCTAAACCATTCTCGAGTCTCCTTGAATACACACAAAAAAATCATCATGATCGGTCCGGCCGTTTAGGAGGAGTTCAGTGACATACACACGTACACAAGGAATATATCTAATATCTTTAAACGAGCAATTCTTGTATATATATATATATATATTCAGGATCTCGGCAACGGCTCCAACGATTTTGTTGAAACTTGACATACTAGAGGTTTCGGGTCCAAAAAATCGATCTAGCTAGGTTTTATTTATAGAAAATGTTGTTTTGTCCGTGTTTTTAGCAAAACAAACAATGACATTAAATTTTAAAAGAACATGAATTCAAATTTCGTTGTCAACGTCATGAGTTACGATAGCTCAGATGGGAAGTTGACAAGTTCTAATTTTGATTTTGTTGACATTCAAACAGCGTCGGTTCGAATCTCGGTGTTATTATTATTCTCTTTTTGTAATTTTTTATATATTTTTCATTATTTATTTTTTATTAATATATATCTAAATAAATTCGATAAATATATACCGAGTGAAGCTCGGTCAACCAGATATTATATATAAAGAGTGGTAATAAATAACGTATGCAAGTTTGTTTGTTTGTTGTTGTTTGTTTGGCGACGAGAAAATTATATTTAATTGTTTTACGAGTGTTCAACTAGGGTAAAATGACGCTATTTGGGCTATTGGCAAGGTTTGATCACGATTCACAAACCTGGCAGGAATACAAGGGTCGCTTGATGCAATGGTTCATTGCAAATGACGTCAGTGATGCTAGTGACCCCACGGGCATCAAGCGGAGAGCGATCCTGCTAAGTGCACTCAGTGAACCCACGTATAAGCTTGCAGCAGATTTAGCAACGCCCAAAGAACTTCATTCGGTGCCACTTGAGGATATTTTGTAAATTTTTGATAATCATTTTATTCCTAAAGCATGTGGTTTTAGCGAGAGGTATAAATTTTATTCAGCCACACAGGAGGAACAGGAGAGTTACACTCACTGGGCGGCTCGACTACGCGGGTTGACGTCACTATGTGGATTCTGAAACGTCGAGGAAGCATTACGGGACCGTTTCATTATGGGAATGCTGCCGGGCACGGAGCGAGAAAAATTATTCGCTCTAGATCCAAAGGTGTTAACGCTGGCGAAGGCAGTAGAGCTGGCGGTGAGCATACGTTGCGCACGAGAGGGCGCTACAGCGGCGGTGGTGCCGATTGCACCTGGCGCATCTCGTTCTGGTCAGTTGCTGAAGATCGCTACAAACAACATAAACATCGGTTGTTAAACGATAATAAGTATTAATAAGTATCTTATGATAGTATTGAGACTAGATACGTCATTTTTAGGCAATATACGTCCTAATGAATATTAATTAAAATGACAATTTATACCTCTGAATGCGTACGTTCTGTTTCGAGTTTACCTTCTTTTACAGTTACACTACCCACTTACAGTTCTAGTCACTATTGGTAATAGCGCTATCAAAGAAAGGCATGGTTAATTGTATTTTCATTCGGTTATCATACGGAAATGAACCGTAAAATATAATAATAATAATAATAATAATTTATTCAGTACTCTTACTTATATAGCTAGCTTACGAAACATATTTTACTTTCTATACTAATTAACATTTTTCATAAGATTAGAATACTCTGATCTTAAACTAGACCGAGGCCTGTGCTATAAGTATCAGAGCACCTGCCCCCATATATAACTTAATTAATGTGTTATTAATGTTTATGGAACTCAAGAGTAAGAGTGTGCGATTTATTTTGATTATATGAGAGTGAACAGCATGCAGCAGAATGTAGATATTTATGAAATAAATAGGATGACTGTGAGGTGCGTGAGGATGAGTCAGTGTGCAGGTTATAAGAGTATTGATAGTGTGAGTATTACTGTGTGCTATTTGAGAGTGTGGGTATGAGTGTGCGTTTGCGTGTGTGTGTGTGTGTGTGTTTGTATGTCAGAGTATGTAATAGGTTCATTACTTTAGAAATTGTAACAACTTTTCTGTTTCAGCGTAGTTTAAGCTATGCAACCAGTCAAATAGTGCTATTTTGCTATTTTTGTAATTCATGATATGCAGTTTTAATTCTTTGTTTACCTTATTAAAAAGAAAACCACCCAAGAAACAAGAGAACTTATTTGAGAATGAAGTTTTAAATTTGGGTATCTGAAATAATTTATGTCTATTGCGCTTATTAAAGGTATTATTTACGGTTACTAGGTCAATACGTTTATGAAATCGTAACACCAATCTCTGTACAAAGAGTTGTCTCACCGTCAGCACACTACTTTCCCGATAGAGATGGTAGGTTGGATATAAGAAAGGACGACATTGACTTATTTTAAGAATAGCCCTTTGGGCTCTCTCAAGTATGATTAAGTGGCTCGCTGCTGCCCCACCCCAAGAGTCAATGCAATAGGTGATCAAAGACTCACATAGAGCTTTGTAGATAGTCTTCATGAGTTTAGGGTTTGCAGCATGGCGTATGTTTTTGAAAACTGCTATTAATTTACGAACACGGGTAGTTATGAGATGAATATGTGGTTCAAATGAGAGCCTATTGTCTATTATAACACCTAAATATTTTGTAGTTTTAGTTCTTTTGATAGATGGGCAACTGCAGGTGCGTGCATTTATGAAGGAGCAAGTATGGGAGTGAATTAGGATTTTGTGGGCACTCACCGATGGTTGGCCATTACTTCTCATGGAAAAAGTTTAATGCATGCATACAATGTGCAGTGTTTCCCGATTGCTGGAAACTCACAAGAGTTGTACCCGTACCAAAAGGTAGCGCAGGTTCAACACCCAGTGACTATAGACCTATTGCGGTTCTCTGTACTCCTGCTAAAGTATTCGAGTCCGCCATTCACAGCTGCATATATGAACAGGTAAGTGCCCAATTATCCGATGCACAACACGGTTTCCGCCCTGGAAGGAGCACTACAGGTAATTTACTGCACTTGATGACAAAATTGGTACCAGGGGTCGATGCTGGTCGGCAAGTGGACGTTGCCTATTTTGATTTTCGGCGAGCATTCGATATGGTCCATAATGACCATCTGCTTTTGAAGCTAGCGAATACGGGTTTCACTCCACATACGTTAACTTTCTTTGCCAGTTACCTAAGAGATAGACGCCTATACATTGATTGTGGTGGATATCTTTCCGAGTCCTACTATACACGATCTGGGGTTAGTCAAGGCAGTAACCTTAGGCCCCTTCTGTTTATTTTAATGGTCAACGATTTGCCTAAAACCGTCAAGACATCTACTCCCTTGCTATTTGCAGACGACTTAAAGTTAGTTTTAGAAATTAAAGAAGAAACAGATCATAATTTACTTCAGATTGATATTAATAGTATAGCGGCATGGAGTTCGGTAAATCAGTTGCAATTTAATGTGTCTAAGTGCTCAATTTTATCATTCAGTAGAGCGCGCACTCCTAGTCATCATCAGTACCACATAAATGGTGAACTGCTGCAACGCGTTACTGAAGTCAAAGACTTAGGTGTTCGGTATTCAGCTGATTTAAATTTTAGACAACATGTTATTGATGTTTGCAAGAAGGCTTACCGAAACTTGGGGTTTGTTTTGCGTCAAGCAAATAAATTCACTAATATCAGGGCGTTAAAGGCGTTATTCGAGACATTAGTTAGAAGTCACTTAGAATGCAATTCGGCAGTGTGGGCTCCCCATGAAACTAAATATATAATAATGATGGAGCGCATACAAAATAAATTCTTAAGATTTTTATATTCAAAACAGTTCGGGGTATATCCAGGATACCCATTATTATATCCGACTGCATTTATATTAGGTATGGTAGGTTACTACAAATTAGAAATAAGAAGAAAAATGGCTCTTGTCATGTATGTATTTAAAGTGTTACGGGGCCTAATCCACAACCCAGCTATTCTGCAAGAGGTTCGGCTGTATGTACCAGACGAGTACGTTGGTAGGCGGCGGCGGCCTCCACTCTTGGACGTGCCACGGTCTCGCACCAACTTGTTACAGCAAGCACCACTCACACGCGTTCTACATGTGCTTAACGCTGTGTCACACACGCACACTGATATATTTTCGTGTTCACTGAACGAATTCACACGTACAGCTATTTTAATTTTAAGTAAATAGATATAAGAATTTTGTGTTATTTATAATTATTACTATATGTTTGTATTTACTAAGACTGTCTTCCTCTATCGAATTGGGTTGTAATACCTGTAATGATAGCTGTGTCTTAAATAAATAAATAAATAAATAACATGGGAAAGAGGACTTTATAAGAACGTGATCCAAACAATTTTCGAGTCTTGTAGCTATGGTATGCACTGGAAGCAGTCCATGCATAGCGGTTAGATTTAAATAGCTTTGCGAGCTATGATCTGTGCTCTGTGGTTTAATATCGATATTTATGTCGCCAATAATCACAATGTGTTTAGTGCCGCTTAGGGTTTCTAAGAGATTATTTAGGCTATTTATGAAAACGTCAGGATTGCGAAACGTTGGAGGTCTATATAAGGCTATGATAGTTATGGTGTTCTGTACTTTGGCCACAATACAGTTAGCCTCAGGAAAAGTTGGCTCGAAACAAGTCAACGTTAGGTCCTTTCTAAAGTATAAGATGATGCCATCATTTTGATTATAGCAAGTTTGAGACGATATTGATGAATAATTGTCTATTTGAGGTATGTTATTATTACAGGAAAGCCAACCTTCCGTTAGCACTATAATATCCGGTGGAATATTGACTCTAACCAAGAGTCCCAAAAAATCAGGCAAATTTTTACCTATGCTTCGTATATTTTGTGTAATTATCGTTAGGTTATTTTGGGATGCTTTGACATACGAGGTGCACTGCTCGGGCTCGCAGATAAACGACTCAAACAAATTCATTTCATCCAGATTTATCACAGTAGATATTGTATCAGCCATTCCTATCGATAATTAAAATTAAAATAGGAACTAAGCATACTGTCTCATAGGATGTTAGTAGTCCGGTGTAACCTTCAGTCGTTTGGAAGTGGAAAGGTTTTAATTTAATTATTTTGCATTTTCTAAGAAATTTAAAGTTATAATTTACGTTTGAAACCATACCAAGTGAATCTATTGTTCTCTTATCAGTTGAATAGTATAAAATAAGAACCTTTTCAGTATGAGTAAAACATGTATAGTTTAGTGTTATGTAGTTTTGTAAGTTATTTGGGTAATTTTTGTTATGTGTAATATAATAATATATGTGTGATGTAAGTATTCTAGATGAAGTAACATAATTAATAAACAAAAAAGGTAACATAATTAACAAATCAGCCAACATAGACAATAAACTGGGCAACATAATCAAAAAACTATGTAACACAATCAACAAATTAGACAACATAATTAACAAAATGGGTAAAAACATTTTAAAGATATATAGTAAAATTAGTCAATAGGTATTTAAATTATATATATCCGTCTCACAATTTACCAATATAGAAGACATACCTTCTTTCTGCCTCAAGTACAGCTTACCAAATGTTATCCAACAACTGGCATTGTGGTGTTTTTTAACATATTCTCTTGCTAGATAGTAGAGGCGCCTTGTTTTGACTGTCAAGTTGTCCATTACGTACACAGGTTTACATTCACCTTGTAATTTCAAATGAGTGGTATTTAGTTTATTTGCATTATTTTTATTGAAATTGGCTATGGATTTCATAAGCTTTTCTTTTAGAATATTTGAGGTGAGATCTACAATTACTGAACCTGGCCGGCTTGATTTAGTTTTTATGCGAAAAATGTCCCTAATTGCAGCCTGTTGAATAGGCTGCCCAACCGTTTCCCCCAAGTTATGAACCAATGTACACAAGCTCTCCTTTGTTTCAGTGTTGGAAGGTGGAATATTACGAATTTCCACTGAAGAGGATTTGATATTTTTCTCAAGCATTTCGACTCTACTTTCTAGATTTTGTATTTGGATTTTGTAGGTCGTATTTTCCTTTTCTACTCTACCCAATTTTTGTAAGAGCTCGTCATATTTATTAGAGAGAAAATCAAGAGACTTTTGAGAGTTGTAGTTTTGTTCTTTTATTGTGTTAATATCCTGTTCCATTTTGCTGTACTGCTCGTTTTGTCTTCTTTGCATCTCACACAATAAATCCTTTAGTTCAGCATTGGCCACATCCTCATATTTGCGTTTGATTCTTCTTGGGACGTGAGTTGAGTCCAGCTTGTTAGTGTCACAGTTTGCTGCATCAGAGCCCGTATCAGAATCATTTGAGTGGGTTATAGATATTTTAGGCATGCAGTGTTTATCAGCCATTGTGTGTGAAATATATTTTGTTATGCAATAATCAATTGGATGTTTTGCTATGCCTTTTTATATAGGCGTCTTGGTAATATAATGCTGCGTATTGCTGACAAAATTTTTGCAGGCGTTTTAGAAAATAATATTCTTGCAAATGGAGGGTACCTTTCTTGTAGTGCGCCCAAGCAATCCTCTTATTATTGATTACTCACTTTGCATCACTTCTAATATTACAAATATGCACTTATCACGCTTAATATCAATAAATCAGACACGCCAAATACTTTTTATATTGAGAGAATCACTTAAATCGTACTAAGAAATTAAAAACTAGGAGCTAACACAAACACGTCTATTCTGGTTAACAGTTCGAGCGGGGGGGGTAATATAAATTATGCTTAGGGTCATACAAATATGACTCATTTAGCAACCGTGGCAATCTTCACAGTAAATTAAGTGAAAACGATCCAAATCGTACTGTGAAGTTTGAAGAAACTTTGTCTAAGACTTGTAAAGTCTTACGTTAAACAAGCCAATGCTCATTCAACCGACACAGCCCAGTTCAATTTTTAATTTGATCAAAAGTTAATTTTCTTCATTTATTTCAAAATACTGCTATATTCCACAAGATTAATGAAGCAATACAGAGAGAGAGAGAGAGAGAGAGAGATAGAGATAGAGAAAGAGCAATCCCAATTTATTATTATTTAAACATCATCATCATATAGCCGTCCACTCCTGGACGTAGATTTGCCTCATGTTTCGCTACAAAATGCCGTTCAGTGCCGCGTGCATCCAACGGCGCCCAGCAACTGTGACCAGGTCATCTGTCCACCTAGTTCATCCTACGGTCTTCCTATACGTACTTGCCCCTCGAGAACCTTGATTCCCCAGCGCTTATCGTTGCATACCCGATCGCTCAGCATGCATAGCCCGATCCAAAGCCCGATCATAGACCGCTATATAGCACGCTAAGTGACTTAGAGCTTGGTTTATGACCCATATTTAGGGACCACCGTTCTGTGCCATAAGTCATCACTGGCAACACATACTGGTCGCAAACCTGCGTTTTCACTTACTAAGTTATGTTATATGAGAAGATCCTTTTAA
Source organism: Lymantria dispar (assembly GCA_032191425.1). Lineage (NCBI taxonomy): Eukaryota > Metazoa > Arthropoda > Insecta > Lepidoptera > Erebidae > Lymantria > Lymantria dispar. The sequence goes on from CM063448.1 coordinate 25,956,867, forward strand.
GTTCCCGAACTGCCCAGCTGAGCTGGATTTGTCCAAGGTAAACTTAATGATCGAAAAACTTCAAAAATTAGCATTACCAACTAGGACTGTTACAGGAACGACATGGGCATTTGATATGACCTTCATCTTATCGATGTTCACTCGCAATGCCACTAGTTGAGATAGTCTGTTAGATTGTTAAGTATGGTGCCGAGTCCCTTCATGGATTCTGCCATAACGACGATATCGTCTGCTCTTCAGTACTTCGAAATACAATGGTCGATCCAGCACAGCTGAAGGGACTACAGCATCGCTCAAGTTTCGAATGACTCAAAGGCTTCCTCGTAGTCCATAAACGCTGTACACAGTGGCCGATTCTAAAAGAGAACTACTGCCCACTGCTCTAGTGAATCATCAGCCGATTCTTACGGTTACCACGGGCAAGCAAGAGATGGTGACATTTGTATTCCTATCCCGTCACCACGCGGGTAAATATTTAAACATCTAAATTGTAATGAAATACGTCTAAATGTAATCTAATACGCATATTGGCGTTTGCGATTACTTATATTCTATCAGCAATGTATGAATATGTTATAAATGATTATACAAATATTAAGATCGGGTCTGTCGTTGAACATGAAAGATGTACTTCGCTAGACACTTCCCTTAAGTCTTCGTTTCCTACGATGATAAATATTTCGAATACTACCGTTACTCATATTTTGCTGGGATATTAAATCCACATTTATTTTTACTCTAATGTATTTTGAAAGAGATAAGATTATTAATATTGCAATAAAACAATGAAAACGTCAAAATAAATATCAAATACTCATTCACTCCAACGATGGAATCATAATAGTGAGATAAAAAAATTATCTCTACGATCGTTATATCTCGTAAATCATTCGTGGAACAATTAATAATAGATCGAAAAATGTCCAACAAACTACGAGGTGTGTCAAGGAGATTTTAATACTATAAGAAGATTTGATGAATACACTAGATTTTTTTTTGTTATTTGCTTATTGGAATATCGAGTTAAAAATATCAACTCATTTCATTAACTTTTCTATTATTATATTACCAATTCCATCCATTCCCCGATCAACGTCTATTTTCGGATACAGTCCAATGTCGTTCTCTCGGTCGATTTTTACAAGACACGCAAGAGTTTGAAGTAAGGAGTAGTGACGCATTAAAATTATTAGTTACTACAATAAAAGGTAAGACATTAGAGCGCATATGTAATGCTCTCTGCTACTGCGTCTGTTCACCAACTACATTCCTAAGGAAAATTGTTACTAAAACTTTTGCAATATATTTGATACTAGCAACCCGCCCTCGCTTCGCTTCGGTTATATTCGTTTTACCCGCATAGTTGCCGTTCCCGTGGGAATACCGGGATAAAATATAGCCTAGTTTACGCCCTGATAATATAGCTTTCCATTGGTGAAAGAATTTTTGAAATCGGTCCAGCCGCTTTGAAGATTACCCGGAACAAACAGACAGACAGACAGACAGACAAAAATTTTTTAATCGCTGTTTTAGGCATAGCTGTCGTGCAAATAACCGTGTGAGCATGAAAAAAGCCCATTATTTTGACATTACAAACAGACACTCCAATTTTATTTATTGGTATAGATATAGATAAGTAAGGGACATATTGCATCGACGAGAAGTAATTAGGATAAGCACAGAATGATGATGATTATATATTCTTCTATCTGTCAGCCCATCGACATTCACTAGACATAGGCCTTCCAACTACGGCATTATTGAAATAGGATATATCACGCTTAACAAGCGGCTTATTATACAATCGAATTTGATATATTCTGAGTAAAAAGCTAATTACAATTTCTTTGGTGCTCCTTTAAACAGTTTTTCGACTCTTGTGGCAGAATAAATAATAAAGCGATACGTCCTAACTCGTTACCAAACAGAAAATTAAGACATAATATACTACCACTACACATAAGAATCCCAATTATTTGATATCGACGTAGTATGTCCTCATTTCTCCAAACAATTCTCATATATCTCTCTGCTTTCATTACTTTTCTATCCATGTCGTGCCTCATGTAATTTATCCACTTTTCCTTCGTCTCCCATTCCTAAAATCGGCTACATTCATATTTAAAGCTCTTTTCACAAAATTAAATGTGATCTATATTTCTAACTGGTGTATTGACTCGTCAACGTCGTACATAAATTACAAAAGATAGAAATAATAAAATTTGATAATAGATTTCTTTTGTGATGTAGTGGCAACCTAAGAATGGATTTTACGAAATTTTATCCAAGTGGAAACGCAGTAGCAAATTTTACATGCAGAGAAAATAAATCTACTATCTTCGAATAATTATTCTTTAATATAGATAGAAACATAGGTGTTTCTGTATTTCACAGTGTTCATCCCCTAAAGTGTAAAATATGTATAAAGAATCTGGTTCAGTTACTCATGAACTCCCAACCAAAACTACTGAAATAGAAACATGAAATTTTAGTAGTAGTAGAGTTTTTATGACCTAAAGACTCGCTAAGAAAGGATTTTATAAAATCCAACCCTAAAGGGGGTGAAATGAAATGGAAAAATAATGTCAAATATGCGACGACCAAATCTTTATCTTCAAATCTGATCTAAACTGGTTTTCAAATCAATCATCTTCAGTAAAAATAAATAAACACGTGCTTCAGCATTTTACAATCTTCATCCTCCAAAGATGTAAAACAGGAGGAATTAAAAATTAGTACAATAAGTACTTAATAACGTCTTACTTTTGTGAAATAGAGACTTACTGCAAACTTATAAATCGATTGCTCAGGAGGTATATATATTAATATATATATATATATATATATTACTCCCAACCAAAACAGGAAAGAATATATATTCTTTCCTGTTTTGGTTTCTGCGTAAAATATTTGGTGAATTTTGCTTATATTATATATAATATCTAGTTGACCGAGCTTATATATTTATAATAGATATAATTTTTCTTTTTTGTAATAAATATAATTTTTTAAAGAACATATTTAGGATATATATTAATAAAAAACTAAAAATGATGAAATAATGAAAAAAATATCAAATATTAAAAAACAGAATAATAGTAACACCGAGATTCGATCTCACGCTGTTTGACTGTGACTGGACGGCTTCCCAACTGAGCTATTGTCACTCTTGACGGCGACGGCTGAATTTAAATTCCTATTTCAAATGTATGTTATTGTATTGATTAGCTAAAAACACCGACTAAACAACATTTTCTATAAATAAAACCTAGTTAGATTGATTTATCGCCCCCGAAATCCTCTGAATGCTAAATTTAATGAAAGTCGTTGGAGCCGTTGCCGAGATTCAGATACATATATACAAGAATTGCTCGTTTAAAGATATAGGATATAGCATATATTTCTCACCCTAAAACACAAACAATGAAAATCATATTTAACGGGGACGTCACACATAATTTCTACGGGAACGAAGTCATGGTCAAAAACTAGTATACCATAATTTAGACATTATAGAAGTTTAACTACAACAACTTGTATCTAGATTTAGCAACAAACTAGAAACGACAAATCTCTCGGACAACATGCAACAAATCACGATTTACCACAAACAATGCTTAGATACGTGCGGCTAAACACATAACTACAGATCAGAACTACTGGGTCAACATGTTTCGTGTCCCGATACTGCGTAAATCTTACATGCGAGGCTATAGAACACGATGTTTGGACAAAAATAACTAAGTAAACATGATATTTTTGATACGTAATCCAAACATATTGAAATAGTCGCAATAGCGTCCTTCTGTACCGTGTTTCACCACGTCATCATCATCATCGCAGCCCGCATACTTCCCACTGTTGGGCTCGGGCCTCCTCCACAATGGGAGGGAATTTGACCTACTATACCATGCTGGTCTACGGTTTAAGAAATTTAAAACGTTATATAATCATCATCATTTTAACCCATATAATCCCCCCAGTTGAGCTAGGGCTAGGGCCTCCTCCATAATGGAAGGGAAATTAACCTACCACCGCGCTGGTTAGACGTGTTGGGATAGGATTTTATGTCGAATTTTCCTTCTCTTGCATGGATATTATCTGTATATCATATCCCTTAACTTGCCCTCTTAATGTGGGATAAATCTTGCGAGTTAAATTAGAACCACTTCCTGTCGTTAGATTATTGAAATTGGGTTGGTTGTTGGTTGAAATTGGGTTTACTTACGTAATTTCGTTAACAATGCAATAATATGATAGAATGAAGCTGGTCTCAAGATGGCGTCAGAAGGTGGCCATAGAAACTCCTCAACTAAACAAGATAAAACCGTCTAGTTTGGACTCGTTTGAATAGTCTTGACAAGCATTTTTCTTCGTTTTAGAACATCTAAATAAGAGCTTGTTTTTTAAAAAAAAAATAATAATTATTTTATGAAGTTTAGTTGTACGTTTAATTATAAAATTATTATCAATAGTTGATTTATGTTTTTATTCATAAAATATTTGAATCTCACACGTAGTGTTCCTATTTATTGCTTATAGTATACAAACATTAGCCTTACTAGGTTACAGTTAATTTACGAAATAATTCTTCCACTAATGCCGCGAAGTATCACAAGGCTTTTCTAATTACATTCATCATCTCGGCTCAAATGCATGCCACTGTTGGACTTAGCCAGCGCTATATTAGAAGGCAAATTACTACTTTAGCGCGCTGGTTAGATTGATTGTTGTAGTGTTTTATTTGACCTGAATATTTTAATCCTTGAATCGTCTTTTGAAAGACCCACAACTGAGAAAAGGGGTTGTGAATTGCATTCTTACTCCAACATTACAAGGAAAAGTAAAGTTATATTAGTAACATAATATTGGGTTGATTATTGACTATTTGTAATGAATTGAAGGAAGACAATAGATTATTTTTAAATTATTTTCTTGTTCTTTTCTTTCAATCCATATACGTACTACTTTTACCCGACACGAGCCTCTTCCACAATAAGAGGAAAACTATAAGGACAATGAAAACATTAATATGTAAAAAGAGAAAGAGATAATTTAAATTAGGAAATCATGTATTTAAGCGCTTAAATTATTATAATCCCTAACCGCTAACATACCCTTGTTACATACCTCTATGTTGATTCAATCTTCTGAACACTATTTTAGCTGGGGCCACCGCAACTCGGCTATTTGTAAAATTTAAAAAAGGCACGACATTAATTCTGAATTTCAAATGTAATTCAACTCACTTACGGAATATATATCATAAGCCGAGTGTCATCAAGGAAAAACTGGACGACCGAGATCTGACATTTTTATTAACATAACATTTCAATAAAAAATGTTTTATTTAAGCATGTTTAGTTTTAAATAACATAAAGTTTGCTGTAGACTCTTAAGGCTGTCTGATTGCAGATTTGGATTACAGTTTTTCTCTGAGCAAATATAGCTTAAATTTAATCTTTAACGGACTAGTCTACTAGTCAGAAATAAATTACTGTTGTCAACCTTGAAAGAGATAAAGTTAGCTCTTTTGTGAACTACTTAATTTTCAAGTCATTTCTAATGACTCTATCGTGTGTAATCTAATCAGCCTAACCTAAATATAAGTAATTTAATCAGTTTCATAAAATTTATTAATTTTTAGTCAAAGTATAATTTCGATATAAATGAGCTATTTCGCTGCGAGATAGAATCCGAAATACGGATATCCACAGAAGGACGAGTGTAACCGACATAGCACGAAGATACTTGACGAACTAACAACTGCTGGGAAAGAAAGGTTCTCAAGTGGCAACTAGAGAGAGAACAGTGTATTATACCCGTTAAAGATGTCGCCCATAACAATAAGTACATTTTGGACTTTCAATTATTCGAGTAAGATAATGATTCACCACTCTCTGTCTAGTCTGTGCATGTCGTAAAAGACGACTAAGGGATGCATATAACACTTGTGCATGAAATGGAAACCTCAAAATAAAACCCAAAGTGTCTGACCAGTATGGTATAGTAGTTCAATTTCCTTTCTATTGGGGAGGAGACTTGAGCCTAGCAGTAGGACGTGCTGTAGGATGAGCTGAGACGAACACGATATCATCCCTAAATTACTAAGAGAACGCTAAAAAAAAACTGCCAGAATAACTCAGGTCATGGGGCCAGCAGTATATAATAAGCTGCCGAGCACAAATGCCATGGCTTCTAGTCTTCATGTATTTAAAACGTGTCTTAAGCGTTGGCTGGTCGAGTAAACATTTTATAACCATGATGAATTCTTGAAAACGAATTGATAATAATAAATAACTAATGTAATAAGGATAATGTAATCATAATAATGGAATAGTAATAATTTAATAATAATAATGTAATGTGACTTATCTATAAAATTGACATGTAAATTGGTTTTACGAAATAAATGAGTATGAGTAAGAACTATACAGTTTGGACTATCGAATCTCTCTACCGCTTGTTCATCTGGCCCCAATAGATCGTCGCTTACAATAAATATGAACACAAACCGATCTGCGCCATCGCGTGCCGAGGCAACTTAATGGACTATTAGCAAACCGTCTCATGTATAGAATAATGTAAGGCCTTGTATGTAGAATGCAATACATGCTCTCGGTCTGTATAATGTTTGGTTATTGGTATTATCCATTTTGATTTGTGGTTAGATATGTATGAATTGGTAAATTACTTTTTAAGTGGGACTGTTCTATATTGTGTTTAAATATCTAAACAACTTTAAGGCAGGCTGTTTGGATTATATATATTTACAATTTAAATATCAACAATTCAAGTATACATTAAGAAATATTCGGCGGAGGTAAAGTGTTCTGTAAGCTCTGTGTCCCTTCAATTAATAGCAAAGAAATTGTCGGACCATAGTTTCCTCATAAGTTCACCTGCTATAGGTAGACATCCCAACAGAGCTGTTACACAAATTCTGTAATAGGTAGGATATGATTTATAAAATGAATCACTCTTTTTTTCAAATCAGCATTTTTTCATTCTAGTACTTATTAACAAAATCAATTGGCTGCATGCACAAACATTAAAACAAATATTTGCTAACAATTTTGGACAGAAATACCTATTTCTTGAATTTTGCTGTTTAATCGTATTTTGTACGTATTAGCTACGAGCAACCCGCCCTCGCTTCGTTTTGGTTTCAGTCGCCTTACCCACCTAGTTCCCATTCTCGTGGGCATATCGACACAAAATATAGCCTATATTACTGTCTGATATTATAGTTTTCCATTGGTGAAATAATTTTTGAAATCGGTTCGGTGGTTTACGCGTGAAAGCGTAACAAACAAACTTACCTTCGCATTTATTATATTAGTAAGGATTAGCAAAAGACTTTTAAAGATACTCTAAGTTCAATTTTTTTTTAATATTAGTAATATATTTTATTCCAAAAAACAACGTACATTTATAAAGCCTATCAATAACGTTATGACTTTCACAAAAACGAGAATTTATTAGAAATAGAATTACAACACAATATCCACAATAATACACTTCGTTATATTAAAATTTTGCTTACACAAAAGCAAATCATTATCAAACATACAAAGGGGCCCATTTTACAAAGTTGATACTTCTACCTTATCTCGCCTCATTAATCTGAGCACTCTTAAATTTATAGCCTTAAAAACCACTTACCTTATATTATAATTAAAAATAAAATTATTACTTTTTCATCTAGTACCGAAAGCTGATCAATCCAGGTTGTGTCAAAACAATCTTCTAAGATTGTTACGGTACGGTGTATATATTATAAACACGTTCAATAATAACAATGTTATTAAATATATCACTGAATTTATTTCTTTCACAGTATAATAATTTTTCATTAATATTTAAAAATGTATGGCTTTAACAAAATGCGATCGTGACTCTGATTGATGGTACCGCAATTGAAATAGACGCAAATTTCTAAGGACGTATAATATATTTCAATTGAATCAACAACAAAGATCCATACGTATAACAGTTTACATTTCGAATTAGGCAATCATAATTAACAAATATTATACACAAAATATATATAAACTCATTTGCAAAAAAAACGGGCACCTAAGCAATGCACCATTTCAAATGTTAATATTTCTTTGTTTGATAATTATAGGTAGTTTTATCCACACAATTTGCTAAATTAATAAGAAAATAATCGTTTTCATCAGTATTTCATAAAATTTAGATACAATTTATGGGAAATAATGCTAAACCTCGCTAGTAGTGTATATTCGCTAGTAGTGCATATGCTCATGAAGTAAAAATAAAAAAGTTTTTTTGTTTGTTTTTCTTTAATAAAGTAAAAGCAGATAAATGTTTAGTATCGAGTGTGACCCCCTCTAGCTAAAATCACAGCTTGAATTCGTCTGGGCATGCTAGCGAGTATATCCCGGATACTTGCTTGCGGAATACGTTCCCACTCCGCAGTAATCACATTCTTCAGCTCTCTGATGGTCTGCGGAGCCGGGTGTACTGATCTCACACGCCGTTTTAGAACGTCCCAGACATGCTCTATGGGATTGAGGTCGGGACTTCGAGCTGGCCAATCCAAACGACGAATGCCGACCTCTTGCACATACGCATTAACATCGCGGGATCGGTGGGCGCGAGCATTGTCGTCCATAAAAATCGAGTCTTCACCTAGAGCGGCCAATGCGGGTTGTGCATGAGAAATTAGAACTTCCGTTATGTATCGATGCCCAGTCAGTGAGCCGTTTTCAATGATGACTAACTCTGTACGATCCATTGAATTTATTCCTGCCCAAAACATAACAGAGCCCCCACCATAAGGTGTGATTTCTTCGAAACATGCCTCTGCAAAGCGTTCTCCTTGTCTTCTTAGCACTCGCCGACGTCGATCTTCACCGAACAGAGATATCCTGGCTTCATCAGAGAACAAAACCCTATTCCAATCGTCTTGAGTCCATGATTCACAATTTCTAGCGAACCTAAGCCTGTGAACTCTGTGCTCACGGAGTAATTTGGGGCCGCGGGCCGGGCGGTGACTGCGTATATTGGCAGCGAGAAGCCTCCTCCTGACCGTCCATAGACTAATATGCACATTTCTTACTTCTTGGAGGTTGTTCTTAAGATCCACATACGAAGATTTGCGATTTCTCAATGCGCGACTCACAAGAAAACGATCATCCCGTGGTTGGGTACATGGTTTTCTTCCAGAACCAGGCCTTCTCTCGACGGAACCAGTCTCCTGATATCGCTGCCAGGTCCTTTGGACTGTCGAGCGACTAACATTTAGCCTCCTAGCCACGAAACATTGGCTGCAACCCTCTTCAAGCAGCGCGATAATTTTGGTAGCTTTTACCACTTTATCTACCATTTTTGATACAGCCAAACAGCATTAAATAAAGCTTTGACAGTCAAGGATATGAAATTAATCGATAAAAATTGAATAAAAGTTATGAAAGTCGATGTTAACTTCTGGAACTTCGCGCCAAAAATGTAGGATAAAAAGGGGTTTTCTGTAAAAATGAACATCAAATGAAAAATTGAATTTAGAACGTACTTTTTTAAATACCACAGCATTTTTAAAACCGGCCAGTAACGTGTACAAACGATTGAAACCTTTTTGGTATTGTATCTTTTTAAATATGAATGAAAATCAAAACCGCCCGTTTTTTTTGCAAATGAGTTTATATATATGTATAACCATTTACTGTGTGGTAGTGGCTACGAATACTACCAACTTTTAAATTGTTCATAGGTGTCGTAAAAGATGACTAAGAGTTTTACATAGACCTGAGCCAGCTCCATCTGAAGCCCTTTGGTTAATAATTACATTTACACGAATAAGCAGTACCTGAATCCCATGTATTATATATAATCCGTTACACGTATGTCTCTACAATTACATCTTCATAAATACACACTTAGTAACATAAACTTAATAAGCACTTGTCTTGTAATATCAAAATGTTATACTTCTTCCTTGCTTCTGTTGACTCTGCTATGTGTGACCACCGAATCTCCTCAACTCATATTTTTTTTTTTTTTGTGTGTGTGTAGCTGTTGGTCGCAGATGACCTTGACAGCTTAACGCGGTCAATGGGCGAGCGCAGATGGCTCTCAACCCGGTAAGTTAAGCGAACATCGTCCGAGGGCTCCCCCTGTGGGGAACGGACCTCGGCTCGGGGCGTCGCTGAGTGCAAAGTGGGCGTGGCCACGTTTAGGTTAATGACTTTTACGCGGCGCGGTTTTCGACCTCGACGGCGAGGCCGATACCGCGGAGTTTTATATGTTATCGCTGCGCGAGCTGTGTAGGCCCTTTCTTGGGCGATCGTAATAGCGTCATCCTCTTCTTCAAGAAGATGACGAGGACGTCAGACCGCGGTATATCCTCAACTCATTCGTGACTATCTATTTATACCCGTTGTTCTCTAGTAAACCACTTAAGCGTGACGGTACGTAGCTACAAATGTTGTCAGAGCATACTTTGTGTTGTCACCTTTCGATTGGCGATAACATAAGGTCAAGTTGACGTTAGGCAGGCAACCGGTCATAAAACTATTACCAAAACTTTTTATATTATGTACAATATATAAAGATGTTTCACACTACATCTATCAGCAAATATTTTCATATTATTTCAATTTAATATTCTAACATTTGAATCAGAATTGCATTAAGCGATGGCATGACCCAATAATCTAATATATTATGATTTATTTTTTGACTTGTCAGTCTCTTTATAACTACTTATTTATGAGCGGAAAATGAGTACACATGAAGTGGTCAACGCTAAAGAACTAATTTTGTATTTTCTTTATTTGAATTTCATCACTACAATTTTAATATATTTTTATTGCAACTCGCATTAAAACTCATTCTACTAGAGGTTTAATTAAAGTAGTTTTAAATATATACTTTCAAATAATATTAAAAGTTTTTTAGAAGTCATGTTTTTGTGTGTCGCAAGATTGGCTGATAAGTCTGTACAACATTTATATAGCATGAACAGAATTTAAGAGATAGTCAGGGTATCTCTGAGAAGGGGTGTGGGTAGGGACAATATCCGATAAGGTATCCCGTCGGACTGACCACGGGCGTTCATGAACTCGGTTCTAGTGGTCGGCCCAATAGCGAAGGGGAGGGAATACAGTGGGTTATACCCCGGACGAGCCATAACTTCCCGTAAGACCTAGAGGAGGATATGCTCGCTGAGCTTTACAGGCAGATGTCGTCAACAGGTGAAGAGGGCGGTAGTGTGTCGCTTAGATTGTCGGCCACTTGGCGTAATGACGCCCGCTCGGAGGTCATCGCACTTTAAGTAGGCTGTAGATGAAGTGGAATATGGAGCTCTCTCTTTTCAACCGGTCCAGGTTTTCAATCAATCAATCAAATCATTTATTTGCAGTGGAATGTATGTACATTGTTAGAGACTTACAAAAAATTGTTCCTCCTCATATATTGTGCCCATTGAGCATGCAAATATTAAAAAAATCAATGCTAATAGTTAATAAATAATTCACATAATATTTAAATTACACAAAATATAAAGTATATTTAAACAAAATCTTACGGACACATTGGAGTCGCTGGAGCAGCGGAGAGACTTTAAGTCACTCTGTGTACTGTACCGACTCTTTCACGGTGAGTGCTCCGAGGAACTGTTTGTCTTGGTACCACCGTCACCATTCTACCAACGTACCACTCGAAATCGTAGTAGGGTTCATCCATTTCATCTGGAAACGTTATGGTCTTCAACTATACGTTTCCAGCGATCATTTCTCCCACGTACATGCAAGCTCTGAAATGTACTACCTGCTGCTGTGTTTCCCGAGCGCTATGACAGGTCCTTCTTTAAGCGAGGTTTAAGAAGAGTACTTTCTTCACGGTAGGCAACGACCTGGCTGTGCTTCTGGTATTGCAAAGATCCATGTGCGGCAGGATCACTTACCATCAGGTGTGCTGCTTGCTCGTTTGCCACCGTTGGAAATAAAAAAAATGTCATATTATTTAAGATTAAACAAATGTTACTATTTAATGTTAAAACGGTTTTATCGGAACATTTTTGCCCGCACACACTTCCGTCCTACCATAAATGTGGTTGCAGGGAGGACACGAGGCAGCATGCGCTCAAGGTCTCGAAAGTATAACCCGCAACGGTCCTATAGCACTTGCATCTAATGGTTCCATGCAACTTTTAAGATGTTGTCAGCCCACCTCGTAGGGATCGTTCTATGCTGCGTGGTCCACGCAGCGCCCTGAACTCGTCGCAATCATCGGTGCCGACCTGACGTTGCCAGCCATCGCTAGAGAGATACTCGCCGTCAGGACCATCAAGCGTCAGAAATTGGGACGGCGTCGCCACCTCACGGAAGAAGGCGGCGGACTATGCGCGTGAGGAACGCCTCCACGAGGACACAGTTCTGCGCCGACGACTGTGGTGGTGCAGATGCAAGTACCTGCGCCTGATGCCGTCCTAGCAGAGGCTGCGAAAGACCGGACGGAAGGCGACGTGCTATCGGGTGTGTTATGGGGTCGCACGCCGCCCCTCTGTCACCCCGGATGGAGCTGGATGGCGGGTGCGCTGACCGTAGTTCAACCCAAAAAAAAATCAGATGTAAATAAATGACTGATATTGTAGAAATAAATAAAACCTTTATAATATGAATAATATTTTCAATGCCAAAAATCTTAGTCCTTTCTAAATAATAGAACTAAAAAAATACTGTATTAAATAAATTAAAATCCGATAAAAGCCTTTAAAATAGTTTTATTTCAAAATCTTTATTCACGTAAATGTCAGGAAACATTTTGATTTTTATTTAGTCTCTTTGAACAGATATCGCTGTTATCTTAATTACAGCTTTGTTAAAAGATATATGAATATATTAATCAACGTGGTACCCATTTAAGCAAAGCCTTGTTCTCTAGAAACAATGATTTATCACATTCAACCCAACTTTTTAGCAGACAAATCGTCAAATAAATCACGAGTAGAGAATACGACAGATGCGTACATTGTATGCATAATTAAAACTTGACTTATTTATATCCTTACACATAGCTTTTTAGAAGAGAATGTAATCTCGAAGCCCTATGTCGAATACTCTGGAGTTATCATTTTATTTTAACGTATCTCCACCCCATATTTACTTATAGGCGACTAATGAATACAATACGTAACAGTAGAAAATCTTGAAATAAAATTCTGTAGGTATCAAAATATGTGATCAGCGTGATTACTCTGATACTACAGATGGTGCTCAATACTAAAATAAATGGTAACATAAAGCTAGATTGGATTTTCATTTTATATTCTTAAAACTCTACTGAATGTCAGGACTCAATTAATCACAGCATTTCAAATAATTAAATAACAGCGACTGAAATAAATACACCCTTCTATCGAGATCCATGGTAGCGGAAAATATGCGGTTATTTTGAATAACTAAAATAGTCTATTGTAATTCATTTAGAAGCATTCACATTAATAATGTCTTAATTTAAGCGAAAATTTAAGACTATTTTAACTGACTGTGAATATGGCGGTTGAAAATAATAAAAACCTGCCGTAATGTTGGTCGTAATGTGCTTTTCAATTTTTACGCCATAATCGTCACTACTGACGGATTCAACTGAATGGTAAAAAAGGCAGAAACTGTTTAAGTACAAAATTATCATGAAGACTATAGATGTCTGCTTATTGCGCTTCTTCGACGTTACTCCAAGCTAAGTGTACATCATGGAGAAGGTGGTAGCGGCAGCGAAAAGTTGGACCAAGAAAATTAATAAAATTTGAGTTAAATAATAAAATTTGTTGATAGTGTAATAAAAACTTCTAAATTAAAGCGGAAAGCTTATTTCCCTATGATATAGGGACGCAGTAATAACAGAATGAATGCCAACTTTTCTTTCCCGTTGTAAATTTAAGAACCAATTAAGATATTTAAGCACATAAACATCGACAAATGTTTTCACTCCTCTGAATTAGATATGTACTATGTTTCGCTGAAGATATAAAGGTTTTCTCATCTATATCTCCGTTTGCTAGAGCACCAGCTCTCCAATCAGATTTACAATGATTGAATATATACTGTTCTACGAATTAGCCCAGTAATTAACTTAGTTCAAGCGCACAAAGACCCAAGTTTGCGCGCTCACTGCAAAGAGGGATCCGTTTGTCAAGGCGCCTCATTTCCAAGTTTTTTTTTTTTTTTTTTAGGGGTGAGCTGCTGTCGGCGTGCCTCTGCACCACTCCGTCCGGGGCGACAGAGGGGCTTAAGCACGCAACTCCCGAAACCCACCCGAACACCACATCGCCTTCGTCGTTGGGCCGACCACTGGAGCAGGGTTACTTATCATCAGTGGCCGGCCCGACGGAATACCCCCTACCCGGGGTACCCTCCCATCGACCGAGGTCCCCCTCTCGGGGAGGACGTCGGTCTTTCCTCACGAGGTCGGCCTCTCGGCGGGTGACGGACGAATCCCCGGTCACGTCACCCGCGGCCTCGGCTAGGGCGGCATTGCACGCAGGTAATCCCGCCTGTGCCGCCCCAGTCGCTGGCGGCGGGTCGCTTCGTCGAGGCTGTGCTCCTCGCGTTCGCGACCCGCCACCTCCTTCTGCGAGATAACTGCCTCGCAGAAGGATGCGACTGCGTCCCAGTTCCTGATGCTGCCGAGCATCTCCCTAGTGTCGTGTGCTTTACAAAGCACAAGTTCGTCCTCATGTGGAGTGCTGTTCATATCTCCGGGTAGGCGTGCCCAAATATCATCTAGACGCACTTGACTCCCTGCAAAGGCGTGCTGTTCGAATCGTTGGGATACCAATCTTTAGGACAGATTAGAGTCACTGGAGCGGTGAAGAGACTTTGGGTCACTCTGTATACTCTACCGACTCTTTCATGGGACTGCTCTGCGGAACTGTTTACCAACATACCACTCGACACCGTAGCACAGTTTATCCATTTCACCTGGAAACGTTATGCAGGGATCATTTCAGCTCGATGTCACACATGACTTCAAGTTGCTCTTTGACAGACACTTTGATAATATTGTGTCAAGTATCTCAATAATTGTTATTTAGAATGTATATGTCTCTTTTAATGACGTAAAACTTATAAGATTTTGTACTGCACATTTGTGCGTAGCATATTAGAGCAGGTATCCCAGATAAGTGTGGAGCCTATTATGAGATAAATTTTTCGCGATTCGATAAAGATACAACGCAAATTTATTAAATATAAATGTTATCGCTTTAAAATTAACTATAATGCCGAGGATCAACTAAAGTTGTGTGCTGGATTGCACACCTTACGTTTTGTCACAAGGGAGTTTAGTTGAGATATATAGCTGATGTCGCTTACTTATTAAATATAATCAATAGATATGTTGATTGTCCTACACTTTTATCAAAAATAGGTTTTGATATACCAGGTAGTGCTTCGAAAAAACAAATTCACTGTCATCTCCCATTAGTATCTACTAATTACCGTCAGAATGTGTTTTTGTAGCGAGCGACCAATACATTTAATAACCAATATTTAAAACATAAATTCGATATATTTAATGCTAATGCAGCGATAAAACGGATAATCAGTTTTGATTTCTTACAATTTTTTTACAGATGGCGTAGTGGTTAGGATACTGACCTACAGTGTCAGTGTCGAGGGTTCGAATCCCAAGCTGGACAACACTTTGCACGAACCACAAATTGTTGTTCTGACTCTGTATGTAATCTATGTCCGTTAGTTATATATTTTTAAGTCCTAGGCAATATAAGGATTATTTCGTGTGTGCAAGTGCAGTCTTTCAAAAAAAAATTCAACTGTAGTGTTCTCCATTTTAACTATTTTATGTGAAGCGTAATAGTGGAGACTTGTTATTGGTTTTATGTATCTTAAATATTTTTACCTACAATGTTATTATTTTAAGCTAGGTAAGCTAGATAAACAATGATCGAGAGTTTAACTGCCAGTCCCAATAAAATAACAAGAAATAAATAAAGAAGCATAATAAATATTATAGAAGACAGGTGTGAGAAATGCACTTATTTCACCCATATTTCTAATAAACGTTAAAACTATCTTTCTCATTATCCTATTTTTGAGTCTGGGTACACTCTTTCCAAAACGTCCAGGATACTAAGGGGGGACTTAGTAGTGTGTTCCACTGCACCTATTGAGCAAGCCATCGAAACCTATTTCGCTAAGCCAGATATTTATAACGTTATTATTTTGAAAAATTTTCCTGTCTATGATCACTACTTCACTTCTTTGAAACGCCGTATTGTGTTTAATTCGTTCATACCTCCATCTAATGACATATTATTTTTTTGTTGTAATGCTATTGGTGATAAACGAGCAAACCTGATGGTAATGATTCTTCTACTCAAGGACCTTTGCTAGGCCGGTGCTTACCGTAAAGCGTCTGAAGTGAAAGGAGTGTGAATATATGCAATGAGGTTCGGTGACATTATAGGCATCACTAAAACGCACTACCCGCAAATGCCCTCAGAAAATTCAACATCCTCCATCCTACGTTTGCTCCTATCTTTGAATAATTTGATACTTGTTAATAAACATATTTTTTTTAAAGATAAATACACATGAACGGGTCAACTGCCACCTATCTTTTTAAAGTCTATATTAATTTATTTTACTGTAATAACAAAAAAATAACGTCCAAATATATATCCATACTAATATTATAAATGCGAAAGTAAGGATGTTTGTTTGTTTGTTTGTTTGTTTGTAACGCTTTCACGCTTAAACCACCGAACCGATTTCAAAAATTCTTTCACCAATGGAAAGCTATAATATCAGGGAGTAACATAGGCTATTATTTTATCCCGGTATTCCCACAGGAACGGGAACTACGCGGGTTTAAGCGACTGAAACTGAAGCGAAGCGAGGGCGGGTTGCTAGTATATATATATATATATATATCATCAAAAAAGAAAATTCTTAATTTGGGCAATGTTGCCTATATTTTAGCCGCTTTCTACAACTGCCACGGATAATTAAGTGGTAGAAATATTATGTGACATTATATTCTGAACCTATCACAGCCAATCTAACAAATTTATAAATAGTTTTCAATTTATTAATAAATTATATGCCTACTTTGGAGCATATACCCATCTTTAAACATTATAAAAGCTCCCTAGCTACCAATATCTTGTATACCGATATAAGCCTGACCATGTAAACTATTTACCCCAAAAGACTCATAAATCTATGTGAGAACCTTTATACAGGGTACATTTCATTACGGCAATAAATTATTATACATACATTTTACATAAAATAAGTGAATAATGTAGAATTTAACAGCATAAAATTACATTAAATTAGCTCAACACTGAATGCAAATCTATTTTAAAATAGTTATCGTAAGTTTAAAAATTATGCATGACGTTTGCAACGAGACTAAAGCTCTCGATGGTTTAAAAAAAAACCTTTAATGTCACCTGAGAGATGGAGCAAAAATAACTAAACTAAGCTTTCAGTTCTTTCTTAGCCTTGTTTTAATATTATATTATATAGCCATAGTAATCGAATTGTAATCAGTTTTGTAACTATGCCTTCTTTGATTCTCCTATACCCATTAGTGAACTTCGATAGACTGAGAGATACTTGGATAGATTTTCATAAATATATAAAATGTTTTACAGTAGGAAATATTAATTAATATCTTTGGAGCTATAGAAGCCGAAGGAATGATGAAATACTTTTATGACTATTAACCTTGAATTATTTATGACACAGATGTCAGATTTTATAAGAGTTTTGAGATAACTTTTAAAACACCAAACCAATGCTCTATACAGGTTCTGGTAGTATAAAATTATTTATAAACAACGTAAATTATTTTTCTCTTTATTAAATAATAAAGGCATATAAATATATATTTTGAACCAATTTACTATTTCTGCCGCGGTATAACAATAACTTTACAAATACCATTTACAATTTTAATATATGAGCTGAGTTAATGAAGCATTTTATTAAAATCTGTTTATTAATTTGCCCTAAAACGGAGATAATTCATAAATGAATAGTTATAGCAAAATTATAAATTATAATGTTACTGGCCGTAAGGAGATTTATATTAGTAAGATTAGATTTTGCGATGTAAATTATTTACAGTTATACTACGAATATTATTTAATGGACGTTTTTATAAGTAAAACGGCTTATTTAATAATAAAGAGGCCTATTTTACAATCTCCAAAATGTTAAGCCTAATAGCGACACCAATGGGTAATTTATATATAATAAATATTGTTTAAAAAAACTAAAAAACACGTTTTCAACTAAAAAGTGTAAAATAATTTTCAATATAGGCAGCTAATAATAATGAACGAAATATATTAATATTATTGTGAAAAAAGCGTGGTGTGCTCGATTTACGAAAATGTGGGACAAAGCGTGTTTTTTAGTTTTTTTTAACTATATGTATTTTCACTTTTTAGTGAATAGCCACCGGAATGTAAATAGTATGCGTATTAGATTTGTCGGTACATCGATGAATGTATACGGCTCAAGACGCAATTATTATCATAGGAAAGTCTCTACGCGTTTGTGTTAAGCTGAGTCCCCGACTAGCTCTATCTCTCTTACTTTTATGCAAAGGATGCGGCAAGAAGTTGGTGAATCCTGGCGAATCTAATTAGGACAATCGATTTTTTAAGCGGATTATTGCAGCCGACCTTTTACGTCAAGTCACCTGTGGGTGGGTTACGGGCGTGCGCACTTACGTCCCTCTGTCGCCCCGGACGGAGCGGGCGAGGAGTGCGCCGACCGTAACCCACCTCCAAAAAACCAACCACAAAAAAAAGCTGATTATAGCATTGTCATCGATCATTGATAGGTGTGCAAAGTTTAAAGAAAATCTGATCGTTCAAAGTAGGGCAAAATCGAGCTCAAAGGTGGACGTTACAAACAAACATACAGGTGAAGCTAATAAAAGCGTGTTAAGAATATTAGCCTCTAAGGTAGATGTTTCAAAGTAATAATGACCTACAAAGCAATTAAATTTGTCTCTGTGTGCCGATCTGGTGATAGTATACTAGACTTGTAAGGTTTTAAATATAATTATTATTAATTTTAATGTTAAATAATTACTAACCATAAACAATATATTTTTTTCATATAGAATCATTTTCTTCTTACACTGGCAATAAATTTATATCAAAATGTGGGTCAATATTTAATATCTATAATAATTTTCTATATCGGGTAGATAATTATAAAAATTTGCTGTAAAAACGATGACTTGTTGGGCGTTAGTCGTCTTAGTCCGCCCGTGACCATGTACGCTGCAAAGCGTTCGAAACGTCGTGCAATCAAAAATTAAATACAAACGCGATAAAAGCCATAAAGTAGTTTTATTTAAAATGTGTAATACTCTCGTAAACATCAGAGTTCTTTAGAAGCTATTTATGTCCGTTGTTTTTGGGGGCGACGTTCGACAGTAGTAAACCAGGAGTGTGGTGGTGCTGTTCTTCAAGAAGGGCGACAAAGCTCTTCTAAAAAACTACAGACCTTGAGCCATGTCTACAATTTGTTTTCGAGGGTCATTACCAATTGACTCACGTGCAAGCTTGATGACTTCCAGCCTCCTAAATAAGCCAGGTTCCAAAAAGGCTATAGCACAATAGACCTCAGCACCACGCTTCGGCAGATTATCCAGAAGACCGAGGAGTACAATCGGCCTCTGTGTATATCGTTTGTGGACTATAAGAAAGCCTTTTATTTAGCCGGGCGCTGGTACCAAATCGACCATCGTTATGTAGAAGTACTGAGGTGCTTTTATAAGTACGCCATATTGTCAATCCGTATCTGCAATAAGAGTATGAAACCGATCCAATTGCAGAAAGGTGTGAGACAGGGAGACGTCATTTTTCCAAAACTGTTCACCACTGCATTGGAAGGTGTCTTAGACTGGACCGGGCTCGGTAACGACATTAACGGTGAATATATCGCTCACCTTCGGACGATATCATTATTATGGCAGAATTTATGGAGGACCTTAGTAGCATGCTCAACCACCTCAGCAATGTATCCCAACTAGTGGGTATACGAAAGAACATGGACAAGACGAAAGTCATGTCAAATGCCCATATCATTCATATACTGGTACTAGTTAGCAATGCGATTCTCAAAGTTGTCGATCATTATGTTTACCTTAGACAAACAGTTCTGTTACGTAGTTTCAATTTGGAGAAATTAGTTAGTCGACGAATCCAACTTGGCTAGGCAGTGTTTGGAGGATTTTCTTAACAAACATACCTCAGTAGCTGCAAACATAGGTCTACAATCAGTGTTTGTTATCAGTGATGACTTGAGACACAGAAACGTAGTCCCTAAATTTTGGCCTCATAACTAAGCTCAAAGCCGCTCAGCGTGCTATGGAGCGGGCTATGCTCCGGATTTTCTGCGAGATAGAATACAAAATACTCACTTCCTGATCTCGCCTAACGCACTGGAATGGTTCTCTTCTTATCTTCAGGGGCGTCAGCAGTGTGTCCGCATCGAAGACAGCTTTTCGAATTGGTGCGACCGCAACGCTGGCGTCCCTCAGGGCGGTATTCTCTCTCCTTTGTTATTTTCTATCTTTATTAATCTCATTACTTATAATCTTCAGTGTTCGTATTATCTTTATGCCAATGACTTGCAGCTTTACTGTCAAGAGAGTGTGGAGGATATGCTGTCAGCAATTGCCAAAATCAATAGAGACCTATACAGTATAAAAGTTGGTGTTGCCAGTTCGGGTTGACAGTGAACCCTACCAAGTGTCAGGCAATAATTGTGGGTAGTCAGCGTATGATAGGCCGAGTAGACGTCAAATCTCTCTCCTCTATATTGTACGACGGCTCTATTGTACCGCTGTCCCCTGATGTACAAGTAAAAGACCTTGGCTTATATATAGACTCCACTCTCAATTGGAGAACTCAAGTAACCAGAGTAAGTCAGTGAGTCACCTGTAGCTTACGTGCTCTCAATTGGTTGAGACATTTTTTACCGGTTAAAACTAAAACGACGCTTGTCCAAACTTTAATTTTTCCTCTAATTGACTATGGTGATGTGTTTTATTTTGACCTGAATACAGATCTTCTTAATAAACGAGACCGTCTCCTCAATAACTGCATTCGATTTACATATAATCTTCGCAAGTATGATCATATTTCTGCTTATCGTTCTCAATTAAATTTTCTAACTATTCGACAACGCCGTAGTTTCCGTGCCCTTACTTTCCTATATTCTATCCTCAACTCTCCTAATTCTCCTAATTCTTGTTTCTTTCAATACCTCTCTACTACTTATGACAGAAACCTTCGGTCCTCCAAAAACTTTCTCTTACTTTGTCCATCTCTCTCGTGTGCATTCTTCTTTCGTTGTCCAGGCAGTTCTCCTCTGGAACTCACTACCTCTCCGTATCAAGATGGCAACCAGTCGTCAAACATTTAAGAAGAGCGTTCGACTCCATCTCTTAAACGAGTTGGCAGAATCATCACAACTTATATAATGTCCTTATAATTATGTATATATACTGTGTATATATGTATATGTATATATTTATATATCTTAATATATATCATATCTATCTATGTATTTGCGTATGTATGTATCTTTGGTATGTATTATATATTTTCGTATATACCTATTTATCTATGCAAAATATATTTTCTTTTTCATTTTAGAATAATATATCTTGGAACATGCACCTACCTTTTTTTCATCTCTGCATCACCTATGGTTGACCGGTAGAGAATGCCTTTGGCATTAAGTCCGCCATTGTACTTGTTGCATGAAGATTAATAAAAAAAAAAACAAAAAAAAATACCGAATACCGTAGATGAATGGGTGTAACTAACATAGCCCAAAGAATTAGCACGTTAAAGTGCAGGCAATGGGCAGGACACATCGCTCGACAAACAAATACCCGCTGGGGAAGAAACTTTTTCGAGTGGCAACCGCATATCAGACGACGCAGTGTAGGACGCTCGCTGACTAGGTGGACCGACGACCTGGTGAAAGTAGCTAGACATCGTTGGATGCAGGTGGCATAAGATCGCACTTTGTGATGAAAATGAGAGAGGCTTATGTCCAGCAGTGGACGACGATAAGTTGAATGATGAAGTAATATATAAAAAGCGGGCATATTTTTCACCTTATATAGCATTCTTATGGTTATGATGCAAAGCAAAGCAGAAGAGTCAACATACTGTTTATTTGAAATAAAATTTTACGGCTTTTATCGCGTTTGCATTTGATTTTTAAATACCGTTACGTTCCGAACACTTTCATAGTCACGAGAGGTCCTCTTGCTGTGATAATTAAAATTCAAATACAAGCACTATAAAATTCATGTATATAGTTTTATTTATAATACTAGCAACCCGCCCTCGCTGCGCTTCGGTTTCAGGCGCTTTACCCGCATAGTTCCAGTTTCCGTAGGAATACTGGGATAAAATATAGCCTATGTGACTCCCTGATATTATAGCTTTCCATTGGTGAAAGAATTTTGAAATCGGTTCGGTGGTTTAAGCGTGAAAGCGTAACAAACAAACAAATAAACAAACAAAAAACAAACTGACTTTCGCATTTATAATATTAATAAGGATATGTAATACTTGCGTAAACATCAGAAACGTTAACATGCTGAAAACAGTTCTCAGATATTATCTACTGATAGTTATGGTCTGAATTTATGTAGTGAATAGTTTTGAAGTGCTTAACGAGAATATATTATGCGAGCCTACATTTACAATTACAGTTTGTGAGAAGGATAGTGTGTAATGTGTTTTGTTATCTAGATAGCTATAAGCAGACGGTATTATCATAGCTTTATTATACATAAAGTTTAAAGTTTAATTAAAAAAAAAACTTAGTAAAAATTACATATAATTACTATGCTTATCATAATAAATTATTTTTACATACATCAATTAAGCTTCATATAAGTTCTAAGAGAAAGTATTTAAAAGTCCGATATTTTAGTAGTTATATATCAATTGTTGATAACATTAATTACAAACCTATTGAGGACCTCAGTAAAAACTCTTAAATAAATGTTTGAAATACTTAACAATAAATTACAAAATTTCACCAATAAATTTCTTTTAACACAATGTAACTCTTTGAATTTTCTTGTAATTTTTTTACTTGTAACTTTCAGTATTGCCTTATACTAGTGCCATTCTCTCAAGGCGAAACATCCGATTATACTATATCCTAAAATTGTAATAATATATCATTCAAGGAAGACTAACTTACTAAATGCTATTTGCAAAATCAAATAAACGAAATAATTAGCAGTTAAAATTTTCTTTATACACAATATTAACCTTACATTTCTTCATATATTGAGAGGTTAGAATACGTATAATGTCACCAGTCCTTCCCTTGAACGTTGTTAATATCGGCCAAGGAATCGCCAGAAAAGTAGGTAGCAACATATTCCTGGGAAAATTATAACAATGGCGATGGCCAACCCGCCTGCCAGCGTGGCTATTGAATTGATCCCTACTAGGAGCAGGACTATATAAATACAATACTGGGTTTTGATAATTTGATGATAGTAATAAACCTTCCATTAATAGAGCCAGTTTTATTTTTTGTGGGTGGGCTGCGGTTGGCGCGCCTCTGCACCACTCCGTTCGGGGCGACAGAGGGGCTTAAGCACGCAACTCCCGCAACCCACCCGAAAACCACGTCGCCTTCGTCGTTAGGCCGACCACCGGAGCAGGGTTACTTGACATCAGTGGTCGGCCCGACGGAATACCCCCTATTGGGGTACCCTCCCATCGACCGACGTCCCCTCCTCGGGGAGGACATCGGTCTTTCCTCACGCGGTCGACCTCTCGGCGGGTGACGGACTAATCCCCGGTCACGTCACCCGCGACCTCGGCTAGGGCGGCATGAGGCGCAGGTAGTTGCGCCTACGCCGCCCCAGTCGCCGGCGGCGGATCTCCTCATCGATCGCTCCTCGCGCAGGCGATCCGCCGCCTCCTTCCGCGAGATCACTGTCTCGCAGAAGGCTGCGACCGCGTCCCAATTCCCGACACTGTCGACCATCGCCCTAGCGATAGCTGGCAGCGTCAGGTCTGCACCGATGATTGCGATGAGTTCACAGCGCTGCACTGCCCAAGCCGCGCAGGCCTCGAGCGTATGGCGCGCCGTGTCCTCGTCGCAATCGCAGTGGTGGCAGGACGGTGTACTCTCCCTCCTTACGACCTTGTGCAGGTATTTGGCGAAGCACCCATGCCCCGTCAAAACCTGCACTAGTCGGAAGGAAAGCACCCCGTGCCGCCTCTCCAACCACTGCATCAGCACCGGCCGGAAGGCCTCCACGGTTCACAACCCGGACCGAGGCCTTTCCAGCCGGACTGCCCAACGGGCAATGACGTCTTGGCGGGCGTCGACGCGCCAGGCGGTGCGCTCCCTTAACGAGATCACACCGCCCTCCGCTCGCACCCCCGTCACCCGCCGATACAATCCGACGAGCCTTTCTGCCTCCAGGTCCCACGGGGGAGTCCCGGCCAATAGGCACGCTGCCTCCGTCGCCACCGTGCGGTATCCGCGTATGGCCCTGATCGCCGTGACCCTCTGTGGTCGCCACAAGAGGGCCCTCAGATGGACGGTCAGGGACCCCGCTCACACCGGTGCGCCGTACAGGGCCATCAACCGGATGACCCCCGCGTACAGCCGTCGGCACGCAGCGTTCGGTCCGCCCACGTTCGGCATAAGCCACGATAGGGCGGACGCCGCGCCGACGAGCCGTGGAGCGAGCCTGCGAAAATGCTCCCGGAACCACCATTGCCCGTCGAGCTCCAGGCCCAAGTACCTCATATGGGCCCGGATGCTGATCTCAACCGAATGGACGGTGATCGAGACGCCGATGGGAGGTTTCATACGGCGCCCATGGAACAAGAGGACCTCTGTCTTGTCCAGGGCGACCCTCAAACCCAGCGCCTCTATCCGCCTGACCACCTCTTCGGTGCCTGAGGTCGCCAGGCATTAATAGAGCCAGTAGCATGTATATGAATTGAAAAAAAAAATTAGTATATTTTCAATTTTTGAAGACATGCATAATGCAAAACCAAAAACCATTCGGTCATCAATACCTATATCAGTACTTTCTCGATAAGAAAAATCTTTATTTATATATTGCAATAAGCGATTAGGTACTAAATGAATATTCCAGTAGACATAGGAAGTTCAATAGTATTTTTTTTTTTAATATACGTTAAGATTATTAACATTACTCGCACAAGCGTAAATGTTTACAATTAGCCAACTTATTCTTTAGTCTATTTATATAAGTTTTATTCCTTGTCTAGATTAAATAAACTGAACGTAAAATTCCAAATGGTAACAGAAATGGAATAATTTAGATATACGTACCATTCAAGGACGCTGCAAGTAATAGAATACTTGATATTTTAATATTTATTCGTAACATATTAATATGACGGGTCTCTGTTAGCGGAAATTGCTCTTATATACATACATGTAATATTTGCAAATAAATGTACGTGTTTTTTTCATATTCGTTTTGTCTATGTACTTATTGTTATTATATGCTAAGAATATGCTGCTACCATAATGTGATACTAATGTTATCATTCATACAGGTATAGTTGCCCTCCCAAAGTCAAATAAGAAACTAAAGTAAAATTACTGAAAGAGAAAAAGAATAGCAGCATGTAGCTGCAGAATATAAAAAGTTTTGCAATCATTAATACAAATATTTTCAGGTCCACTTTAGCTAGATAAGATAACTAACTAAGATCCCGTAAAACTATTATCATCTCATCATTATCTCAGCCCATATTCGTCCCACTGTTGAGCTCGGGCCTCCTCCACTATGGGAGGGAAAATTGACCCAATATACCACGCTGTTCAGACGGCAAAGGGTTTCATTTAAAATTTTTCTTCTCTTGTATAGATGTTGTATGCATATTATAATCCCTTAGTCGTCTCTTACAACACCCATGGGTAAGAGAGGGAGTGGAGAATTGTATTCTTACTCCGTCACCGCCCGGAACGTAAAACACACGCCCGTAAAACTATGTACATGTTAAATTTTACTTAAATAAGTTACTAAAATAAAGTACTATATTTAGTTTTTATTATCTACTAGCGACTCGACCTCGCTTCGTGTCAGTTCAAAGATTTTACACTGAAGCAAAAAGTGGAAAAGTCGAAAATCGATTTCGTGCATGTAACGAATGTACTTATTTTCAGTGGCTTAAAACATATTCGCGTATTTATTTTCTAATAAAAAGGATTGTGACATATCGGTTAGATGCTTTCGAAGTATAAACTTCAACACAAATTCTGTTATCGTTTTACAACACACATAAATAGAAAAAGAATCTGACCACCCGTGACCATGAACGCTGTAGTGTTCGAAACGTCGTGCAATTAAAAATCAAATACAAACGCGATAAAATACGTAATTTTATTCACAACGTGTAATACTCGCTTAAAAATCAGAAGTCATTATAAAAAAAATGTGTTTTATTTAAGACTAGAATTCGCCCTCGCTTTGCTTCGGTTTCAGACGCCTAACCCGCGTAGCTGCCGTTCCCGTAGGAATACCGAAATAAAATATAGCCTATGTTAATCAGGGATATTGTAGCATTCTAATGGTGAAAGAATTTTTAAAATCGGTCTGGTACTTATTGAGCCAATTCGTTACAAACAAACTTACATACAAATCTTTCCTCTTTATAATATTAGTATAGATGTGATTGATGATTAATATTGTTCAGAATAGACTTCCTCGCAGTATAGCTACAGTTAATTGTACCTAGAAGGTAAAGGTATACATACAGCAGTAGAAAGTAAAAGGCTGAATGATTTTATTTCCAATTACCTTGTAATGGCTCATGTGATGATATGAAGATGTACTTATCATGGATTTAGTAAAAACAGAAGATAAAACACCCACTCTCCTTCTAAAGAAAGCTTGTACCAAAAATGCGGTTATATTTCAGCTAAGAAGACGATAAATATATTTAAATGTTTTGTAATGTTAAGTACAATTAATTTTAAGTACGTAAATAACATTTAAAATTTCGTACCAACCCTGGCTGGCATGTAAATTAAGACCTTTGTATTTTAACACGGTCCCATGATCAATAACTTTCAGTGTATTTTATGTTGTAAATATTAAAATTAGGGCTGCCGCTTAAAATTTAATGACTGTCCCCGTGTAGTTAAGTGAATTGATCCCAAAAGGTTTACGATTCATTCGTGATAGACTTGGATCTATATATAGTATTAAACATAATCCATACATTCATCTCCACGGTTATATTGTAAGATATTTTACTCCCCATTGCAGAGAAGACTTTTAAATAATTAAATTGCCATACGTTTCACCAATATGTATGGTTATCCAACTTCGGTGGGGTGGTCGGGTCCAAGAAAGTGAGGTCTAACCTGCAAGGTACGATTATCTTCTTTGCCACCTTGCAAAACTGGCCTAGTAAACTAGTTGTATTTTTGTTTACAATATATATTTTTTTTCTACTTGATTGGTTTCAGGGATTAGCATAAAGGATATTTTTTAAACGATATAATATGGTACGGAATGTTGATATACATATTTATTTTCATTGAAACTTGCCCATAAGTCATAGAAAGTCGATTAAATCTACATATAAGGTGGATGGACCATGGAAGGCCATGCTCCTTTGAAGGCCAACTGTAAAAAAATCATAGTTATTGTCATGTGATGACAAATTCCTTCCACTTATATTAAGATCCATTAATCTCAATCATACAGACGCGGCGGCGAGTCACTCTCGTCGCTATTTTGTTCTTAGGGTCCCTCTTTTTGTAGACTTCAGTCAACGATGCTAAAATTGTAATTTCCGCTCACAGCAAAAAGTAATTTTTATGTAAATATCCTATTATTATCATATTTTTTTAAATTGTAAATTGTCATGTAAGGTCTTGTTATGACGCTAAAGAAGAAAATAATAATTTTACTTAGATTGGAGTTAAAATATCGCTAATTTTCCTATAAAAGCCGGTGGTCCCTTGTAAGGCCAATCAAAAAAGCCAATCAATCATAACCGATGGCATTGCTAGGGGACATAGAACAACAAAACAGCAAAAGATTGAAAATAGAGATGAAAGAAAGTGCAGAAGGTCAAGAAAAGGAATGGAGCATGTCGTGAGTGTAGAATCGTAGACATGAGGCAACCTAGGCAAGCAGATGTAGCCAAGATCAAAAGTGGTATCACGAGGAGTGTATTAATCTCACTAAAATGTCTCATATTTTTATGCTCAGGTTCTGATTAAATATCCAAAACTATTATTCTTTTTAGTTTATAAGTTTGTTTCAAAACTTAAGTTATTATTTTCTTATATTTTCATATTATAATCGTAGGAATAGTTGATTTTAAATATGCCTGACTACAAGACTGGCAAGTGTCATTATAAGTTCGTTTTAATTAGAGAAATTAGTTGTTAGTTAGTAGTTAATATCTATTATTTTATTAAATATAAAAAAATTATGTCACAATATCATATAATTATCAGTTTGGCCTTCTTAGGAACATTTTGGCCTTACAAAGAACGGACCCTTAAGAAGGTCGTTATGGATAATTTCTTTTCTTTATAATTTCGTTCTAAAGCGCATTGGCAACTTATTTTTTATCGATATAATACTCCTTACTTTAATATTAAATAATTTCTATTAATATATTCTTAGTTATACGATGTTGTTCATGTAATGTTCGGTGATTTTTTTAAAGAAGATCATTATATGTTAAGCATTTACTGTTTTGTTTAAATGAAAGAGCTTTTTATATAGTTTTAGTAAAAGCAAATATTTTGATTATTATAACTCTAGTTTTAAGTTAAACGATTGATTTATAATATTGGCCTTGTATGGAGCCCTGTTCCTTGCAAGGCCGTTTGGAAGAGCTTATTAAAAGTTTTAATTTAATGTATAATAATTACATCTAGAGTAAAAGAAAGTAGTTTATATGTTATACAATAAAACAAAGTGTTAATTAATAATTTGTTTGTTTAATTTATTCTGTAAATGAACGAATAATAACTGTTTATTCATTAGAGTGGCCATCCGTGGTCCACCCACCTTATTAGCTGACCCAATAGACGTTGTTCTGTTCAAATAAAATAAAATAAAAGGAATTCTCCTTGAAATTGACAGTAGCACCACCTATCGGGTTCAATTATGAATCTAAACCATTCGAGAATCCCCATGAATACACCCAAAATTTTTCATCAATATCCATCCAGCCGTTTAGGAGGAGTTCAGTGACACACACAAGTACAAGTATATTAAGATTTATGTGACAATGAGTCACATCAATCAGAAAGTCAGATTTTTATAACAAATATATGATACTAGAATTAGTATCTAACACGGCATAACGCGCAAACAAATCAAAACATCTGGCCAACGCGTTCCCAGGCCACCATTAGTGGCCCCCGTAATCAGGGTTCGTTGAGCGTAAATAGAGAACCGCACAAATACGGAACCCGTTGCAAATGACGCGGTCAGTGGCCACAGCCCGCAAATTTGTATTCGCTACTCATTTCACATGCATTGTAATGTTCACTAGTACAATTAATAATTTCTGATTAATTCGCCAAGTGGTATATATAATTATTATTAACCCGATGCACGGAAATGAACCTTTAGAGATATAATATGCACATAACATCTGAGCAAGAGAAGGAAAGCTCGAAATGAAACCCTATACCAACATGACTGACGAGCATGGTATAGTAGGTCAAATTCCCTATCATTGTGGAGGAGGCCCGAGCCCAATAGTGGGGCGTATGTGGGCTGCGATGATGATGATATGTAATTATTCATTATAAAGCTGTATTTAGTTATTTTCACAATAGTCTACTGTTGTCTGTGGGTGAAGAATCCAATTTACCATCCCCTATCATACCCGTAGCTGTGTTAACAGATAACTAAGCGATATAATATGTACATAATATCAATACTAGAGACAAAAATTTAGAAATAACCAGTGCGCAGACGGTTTGTTATAGGAGTTTTTATTCCTAATATAACGATATAGTTTAGTAAGAAAATTTTCCTTCTACCGTAGCCCTGAAGGACTTCTAGTCCTCCCCTTGTTGAGGAACCTAGCAGTGGGATATATATGAGTTGAAATGATGATAATAATGTACTGTCTTTATCTCTCAAGTGACACCCAGAGGTGTGTGGCATATACTTTTTAGCCCTATATTATATAAGAAGAGCTATTTATTGGACACAGTTCAGAAAATATGTTTCAAATATGAATTTATGCGCATATAATTCCAAAAACATTTTATATTGGATCCAAATTCTAACTAGAGTTCTCGTTCTGCAATCGCAAACTTATGTTATTGGACTAATGAGAGATCTGTAATTGTTAATAATAACTATTAAGGTACATTACCTTGAGACGCGCGCCCGCGGCGGCATGGTCTCCATCAGAGAGATCACCGCCTGGCGGGTCGACGCCCGCCGAGAAGTCATTGCCCGTTGGGCAGTCCGGCTGGAGAGTCCTCGGTACGGTATCAGGACCGTCGAGGCCCTCCGGCCGGTGCTGATGGAGTGGTTGGAGCGGACGCACGGGGTGCTTTCTTTCCGACTGGTGCAGGTGCTGACGGGGCACGGTTGCTTCGGGAAGTACCTGCACAAGATTGTCAGGAGGGAGAGCACACCGTCCTGCCACCACTGCAGTTGCGACGAGGACACGGCGCAGCACACGCTCGAGGAGTGTACTGCATGGGAGGGGGATCGCCGTGAACTCGTCGCAATTATCGGTGCCGACCTGGCGCTGCCGACCATCGCCAGGGAGATGCTCGTCAGCGTCAGGAACTGGGACGCGGTCGCCGCCTTCTGTGAGGCCGTAATCTCACGGAAGGAGGCGGCGGATCGTGTGCGAGTAGAGCTCCTATTCGGCGACACGTTCCGCCGCCGGCGACTCGGGCGGCGCAGGCGCGAGTATCTGCGCCTAATGCCGCCCTAGCCGAGGCCGCGGGTGATCGGACCGGGGAATTGTTCGTCACCCGCAGAGAGGCTAACCGCGCGACGGCGACCGACGTCCCAGGACGTCGAGAGGTGAGGGTACCCGAAAGGGTATTCCGTCGGGCCGACCACTGACGACAAGTCACATCTGCTCCGGTGGTCGGCCCAACAACGAGGCGACGTGGGTACAGGTGGGTTATGGGCCCGCGCGCCGTCCTTTCATCGCCCTGGACGGACTGGACCGCGCGTGCGCTTACCATAGCCCACCCATAAAAAAAAAGAAAAAAGAAAAAGTACATTACCTTGTGAGATGACGTATGAAGTATACAATACATCTATATACCTAACTGGCTAGACAGCAGCTAACGGTCGCATATTTTCCTTAGAAGCTAGTCAGCATAACAAAATTTCTTGCGGTTAGGCTTATGGATCTGGATCTGGATGTGTAAATTAAGCCTGGACATCTTAGAGGTTTTAACGCAACAAGAAAAACCGCGGCCTAAAGTGGAAGACATCATTCAAAAACGTGGGTGAGGCCGATACACCTGTGATAAATTTGAGTTAAAGAAACAGTTGTATAGTGATTCCCAATCACTAACAATAGTCATCACTACGATATCTGTGATGACTGCAAAGAACTTCAATTATTAGGTCGTTTAACTGCCTCTAATAAGTAAACATATATATATATTTTTAAATCCTACTAATATTACAAACGCAAAAGGTTGTGAGTATGTATGTTTGTTGCTCTTTCACGTAAAAACTACTGAATAGATTTTGATAAAACTTCACAATAATATAGTTTACATATCAGAATAATACATAGGCTATAATTTATCTCGATATTTCTACGGGAAAGGGATCTATCCGTGTAAAACTGCAGGGCGCTGGTAGTTATTTATACTTTTATAATTATAATTTCGAGTCTACTATATATCTGCACCTTTATTTTCTACTAGCAACCCGCCCTCGGTTCGCTTCAGTTTTAGTCGTTTTACCCGCGTAGTTCCTGTTCCCGTGGAAATACCGGGATAAAATATAGCCTAGTTTACTCCCTGATATTATAGCTTTCCATTGGTGAAAGAATTTTTGAAATCGGTCCAGCTGTTTTGAAGATTACCCAGAACAAACAGATAGACAGACAGACAAAAAAATATAAAGTGATTTTTAGCATGTGTATAGTGCAAATAACCAAGTGAGTATGAAAAAATTTTGACATTACAAACAGACACTCCAATTTTATTTATTGGTATAGATTCATTTAGCTTTACGAAGCCATAGCCATATTCTTTGATGGGGTAGATCAAATGACGCAAAATCTATCACTGTACTTAAATAATTCATTTTAAATTAATCAGTCACCTTAAATTATATACATATATAATGCTGTATATTTTTAGTGTATTTTAAGAATTATAATTTATTATAAATTGTTATGTTTGTTTCATAAATTCTGTATTAGTATAGCATGTAAGCGATTTGGTGTTTACTGTAAGCTTGTTATGTTCTATCATTTAATAAATAAATAAATGAATGATTATGGTTTTCATCATATTTACAATAAGAATATATTTTAATTGGAATAGTTATTGTAGTTAATCGTTTCATATGGTGACAGAGTAACGATTTAATTCACTAAAGACCAACCTATCTTTTATATCATAGTATGTATGTCCATGTGTAATATACTGTCTATTATAAGTCATATGTTAAATTTATATATTTTTGGTGTCCCATTTATCTATTTATCTACTACACCTTAAGAGCCCGTGCTTAGAATGAATTAAAAATTCAACTTAAGGTTTGTGTTGCATTGTATTATACTGTCAATTTCCTTCGTATTTCGAGGAGTTCGAATTCTGTAGTGGGACATATGTGAGCTGAAATGATGACAATAAAAGTAAGTATATAGTATACGAAAATAAAATAATTCATTTTTTCTTAATTAGTCAATATCAAAATATGCATCAAAGTGTTGTTCAATAAAAAAAAAATAAAACGGCTATACCGCTATGCTTAATTTTGTGAACGTACACAAAGAATTATTTTGCCTCAACATTTAGATGGCCACTAGGGAAGACCCTAGTTAAGTTCTCGTTAACTATTAATGAGTCAAATAGATCTTGATTAACATTAGCTTTTAGTAATTTCGGTTTCGGCTATGTAATTACCTTTTGTATTATGTATAAACGGAACAGTTTCCCTTTTTTTTGTTGATAAAATTGCCATCCATCAGCCAATTGACCTTCTCTCACAATTGCCTTGACAAGCGAGTTAGCGATTGCAATTGCCGTTAGTTTCTTAAGAAAATGCTCCATCATATTCTCTTGGTTATCCGTCAATTAATTTTTGAGATTCCCCGGGTAATAAATTATATGCTAACAGAGCCCAAATATCGGTCACTATTATTTTATATTATAACTATTATTTTCAGTACGTACGGTTACGAATGCTACCAACTTTTACATTGGCTGTTATAGTAGAACACTAAATAAATAAGAAAATATTTTTTGCAAAAAGAATACCGACATCAATGTAAATAAATTTTTAGATATTTGTTGATTTTCAAAAATCCCTTGTCCGATTTAGATAAAATTTACATGGGACTATTTGGGAAGTTATTCCAACAAAAAATCGGTTTTCAAATCGTTTACCTAGCGACGGAGTTATGCGTGAACAAACAAACAAAAGAAAACATCTGAATTGAGAACCTCCTCCGTTTTTAGGAGTCGGTTAATGAGAATAAACACAAATCACAAAATGTTTTTAGGTTAGTTCTGATACAACTTCAAACCACACTTATCGATTCGGTAAACGTCCCTTTTAAGTCAGTTAAGTTATACCAAGCTTGACTGATGTTTACCGTAGGATGGTTTGTTCAGAAATGTAATTTTATAAGTTATTGGACTGATAGGGCTATTGAATGGTTAAACTCCAGTTAAATGTACTTCAGAAACCGACCATACATCGACTTGGGTCAAGTTCTGATGCCGTTTGGTCAACAATTACGTTTCCAAGTAGGGTTAATGTTTAACAGGCGGCCGGTCATAGATGTATTTCCAAAATTATTTATAATAGCCGATAAGAAAAGGGTACATATTGCTATGACTTCCAAGTAATTGGGATAAGAGCAGGATGATGATGATAATATTAATTTATACTAGTGGTCACCAAGTGGTCGAAATTCGCCCATAATTCATTTAAATTAATTTTGCCGCTACACAATTTTCTTTTAATTTTATTTATGTCTATCAGGCATTGTCATCATAATTATGATTATTTGACATTCGGTTCGACCAGAGATTTTAACCGTAAACAAAAGTAGGTAAGCGTTGGTGCGTGTGTATGTAGCGATTGCATAGTAGTGTGCGTAATATCTTTTTTAATGAATTTAATGTATTTCTAAGCCATTATTAAATGAAATTTCAGTTTTATGCACTTGTCCTCTTTATATACCTACTTCAACTGTGCCAAATATCCATGTAATTTTCGTAAAAAGGTGTACAAAGTTTTTACTTCACGTATTAATATATAGATTAGACTGAGCCAAAAACAACGAACAATTTTTTTTTATTAACGGTACTGTGAAAATATTGTTCATGGTGACAAAAGAAAAATTCTGAAAACTTGAGCCCTTAATATTAATATTAAGAGGTGCATCATTATGATTATCGATTTTTGAACAGCTATTGAATTTGTCACACAAAATTCGGACATCATGCATTTTAAAATTTTTTTCATTTCATATCTTTGAAGGAAATTAAATTGCCTACAAAAAAGCTCTCTTAATAAATTAACGTAGAACGAGCCGTTCCCTTGTAATCAAGCCTTAAACATTGATATATTTTTTTAATTTTTTAATTTGGATTCTGGATTTTTTAACCACTATAAATATCAATATTTTTATATACCAAATAATTATTCTTAAGTAAAATTTCATGTTCTACAAAAAAAGGTCTCTTAACATTTTTTATCAAATTCACTCCTTTCAAAGTTATTCGACTTTAAAATTAAATTCAAAAGTAATTAACCGTTTATTTAAAAAAAAAAAAATCTTTTTTTTTGGCCCAGTCTAATATAGATTATACTAATTTGCAAGGGGCAACTTAGGAACGTAAGAAGACTATAGGTAATAAAGCTATAATATCAAGCCGATTGATTAATGTAGTATAATTCTTCAATCCCTCTCAATTTTACCCATATAAGGCGATTCGTGCCTAACACTGGAAAAAGAAGTTAAATAAAATATTCATTCGATTATGATCCTTATATAAAAACATCATCATTCATCATCATCATTTCAGCTCGTTAACGTCCCACTTTCTTCGTCTTCTTTCCGTGTGGTGACGGAGTAAGAATACATTTCCCCACTCCCTATCTTCCCCGTGAATGTCGTACAAGACGACTAACGGATATAATATGCACATAAGATCTGTGTAAGAGAAGGAAATCTCAATATGAAACCCTATACCAACCTGTCCGACCAGCATGGTATAGTAAGACTAGCTTTTGCCCACGACTTCGTTCGCGTAGAAATCATTTGTGGCAGAGGCAATCAACTGTGTAGTGCGTTCAGGGTTCCACAGGCTGACAACAGTCAGCCTGTGGGACAACAGCTCAAGATGATTAAATGCCAATCTGGTATATCAGGAAGGCGCTGTTATCAGACGGTGCTTTTACACCTAAGGCGGCTGACTCCAGACTAACTTTGTTTCGAGTTTTCTTTCTCTTACATAGATGTTACATGCCTATTATATCCCTTAGTCGTCTTTTACGATATCCACGAGCAAGATAGGGAGTGGTAATTCACTACTCTTACTCCGTCACCACACGGCAAAAACATATTGGACCATAATTATCACAACTACGCAACTAATTTTTTAGCGAAACAGACGTTAGGGTTTCGTGGTAAAATTTCAGCTACCTATATTTAATAAATTGTGGGTAATTAATCGATAAATGTATCTGTATTCTTCTTAACTCATACACATCACAATGACGGCAGGAGCTTACTTCACATGGGCCTTTATTACAGGTTATCGTTCAAGTTTTCCTTATCTCTATTGTTATCTCATGTTCCTTAATAATGTTTTACAACGATAGTGGAAAACGAAGAAGGTTGTCTCTTTGTATTTTTTTACATAATTAACGGTTATCCGTGTTAAATAAGAGTTGATGGAGGTACAATAAGAAATATTTTTATTTCAAATATCTATTTAAGTCCTATATTAATAACTATATTAAGATGAAATCCAAATGTAATTATAATTTTGTTAATGTTTAACAAGTTCGCTGCGTTACGAGATCTATCAGATCTCTTGCAGGACTTCTATATTGTGCGTTGATTATAATCGTGATTTTCACTCCTTGCGGGAGGGACTACCGTGTAAAGTACTTTAAGTAAGACAAATATTCATATTTGCTTCCAACGTAAAGGTGAATTCTAGGACATAAAAAAAAACAATTAAAGATGGATTAGGTCAGCAACGCACAGTATTATAATTATTTTTACAGTAGTATATAAATTATTTTTAAAATCATATTTTTAGGAGACTGATTAGGTTTCAATCGCAAACAAAGGGTAGGTTAGTTACGAGATCTTTTAGGTCTCCAAAGCACCAACTGAAAGTTCTTTGAAAATGATGACGCAAGGAACGTGTTAATATCGATTCAGTTAGTTATAAAGCCTGTAAATTCGTATATTATGACCATATCTATAAGAAAATTATATTAATTTTTTTCTTTCAGGTTTAAATAATGTCACAGAGCCTAGGTGCGCTAATAGTGCAGTCGTAGTGATTTAATACTTGTAAATTCGACGACTAAGCAGACTATGCAGATAACATTTATGCAAAAGAAGGCAAACCAGAAATAAAACCCTATACCAACCTGTGTAGTAGATCAATTCCCCACCTATTGTGAAGGAGCCTCGAGCCCAACAGTGGGATGTATGCTGTAAGGAAATAATAACATTTTGCTAGTTAACGCGAGTTAGCCTCTCTCGCGTTAACTAGCAAAATGCTATTAGAAGAAGACATCTATAACTTTACTTAACGAAATATTCAATCGCTATATCGTTATTTCATTATTAAATGTACATTTATAAATTATTCATCTTTTATCGCCAGGATCAATTTTAATTTGATTACATTATAAGAAGGTGTGCCTTGGAAAATAATGGCCTACCTTTATTTGATAATGAAATGATCCGGTAAGTACAAATGTTTAAGGGATATTCCCTTAAACATTTGTACTTACCGGATCACGTGTAATTATAATGTATATAATAAAACGGCCTTTTTGGCTTTGCAACTTATCTTTCAGCTTTTGTCAGATTGGCGTCCAATGCACTAAAAGGTTCTTCTTCTTGAGTAATGGCAATAAGCGACAATTATAAGCAATTGGTGCCAGTGTAGAGTTATAATATATATTCTTCTCGTCTTCAGTCTTCGTATTTTAGTCTTAGTCGTTACAATTCATTAGGTGCTAACAACCAATTCATGGTTCCTCTGGGAATTTTTGCAGAATATAATATGAACGCAATTCACTATTGCATATTCACTACATTTCAACATTTTGTCCGCACTATGTTACATAAAATATCAGCAAAATTATTTAATATAATATAGTAAAACACTAAAATAATGAAAAAAATATAAAAGCGCTACATGACATTTTGACATTCGCGTCAAAAGTGCACACTAAAAGGTTAAAAAAATATATCTTCAATACCGACTTGCGCTTTATAAGACCAACTTTAGAGTGGTAGGACCACACTGTCGACAGTTATCTGTCTACAGCCGCGGGCTGGTCCGTCCGGGGCAGTACCACGCTCTCGCAGAAAACCGACGTCTGAGTAGTAGCAATTTGTTACTGCGCTTCGTTCGGTCAGCGAGAGAGCCGGAAGCCCAACTTTCTGAGGGTGTTTGCGTGTGGAGGGTTTTGATGGTGCCTTTAGTATCACCGAGCCTCAATGCACGCATTCACACTCCCTTCACTTTCTTCGCGATAGGCAACGGCCTTGTAAACGTCCATGAGCGGTAGCAACACTTACCATCAGGTGTACTGTTTGCTCGTTTGCCACTGCTTGCAATAAAAAAAAAAACTAGATCGGTAATTTAAATGGAAGGTTTTTATAGACATTAAAGGCGTCGCGCCTGAAATAAATTTAAGATATCATTTTCTTTACTATATAATTACTGTATATTATATCATCATTATTAAGAACGTTATAAATTTAATTACAAACGAACATTCGTTTGAATAATCTGAGAGAATATCAGTACAAATTGGATAGACTTTTACTGTATAATTTTTTGTTATTTCTGATAGTGGCAAACGAGCAAGCAGCACATCGGATGGTAAGTAATACTGCCGCAAATGAACTTTTGCAATACTAGGGACACAGCTAGGCCGTTGCCTACCGTAAAGATAATATTCTTCTTAAACCTCCTTTAAAGAAAGGCATATCATAGCTGGCCGTCTACCGTGAAAAAGTCTTTTCGCCAACCTCGTTTAAAGCCTGAACAAAATGAAACGAATATATATAAAATGAAACGTAATTAATCGCGGTTGTATGCGGTATACCTGTCTAAGTTAGACACGTTTGAATTAATTAAATTTTCACAAACTGTAACATTCAAGTAAAATTACTTTATCTGTTTACAAATAAAAATAATTTTATGTCATATATGGTGTAAAAAATTGTTAATAGAATAAAGTAAAATGCCAATACGGCACAGATAAATATAAAATATTTACATGTCCACTTATAAATAAAGTAATATCAGGATAAAAAGGGCATTAATAGAGTAAAAAAATTTCTTAAGGAGCCATTTACTTAAGACTGTAGTCTTTGAGCGTAGGAACTTATGATAGAGCACACATTGACAGATTCTACTCACACGGACGCATCACGCAATATTAGTGCACGCACTCTAGAAACAAATATTCTAATTTCGATGCTTGCACTAGTACGTATTTATTACGGGCTTGTATTAGTAGGATCTTCACAGTGTCACAAAAATAATGCAATGACTTAGGCATTAGCACTTCTCATACTTCGCATCCTGTCGTCCACAGTGCCGTAGTAAGTGGCAACGGAGGCAGCGTGCCTATTGGCCGGGACTCCCCCGTGGGACCTGGAGGCGGCAATGCTCGCCGAGTTGTATCGGCGGGTGTCGGGGGTACGCGGGGAGGGCAGTGTTGTTTACTTGAGGGAGCTCACCGCCTGGCGCGTCGACGCACGCCGAGACGTCATTGCCCATTGGGCAGTCCGTCTGGAGAGGCCTCGGTTCGGGGTGCGAACCGTGGAGGCCTTCCGGCCGGTGCTGATGCAGTAGTTGGAAAGGCGGCACGGGGTGCTCTCCTTCCGACTAGTGCAGGTGTTGACGGGGCATGGAAGCTTTGCCAAATACCTGCACAAGGTCGTAAGGAGGAAGAGTACAACACCGTCCTGCCACCACTGCGATTGCGACGAGGACACGGCGCAGCATACGCTCGAGGCCTGCGCCGCCTGGGCCACGCAGCGCCGTGAACTCGTCGCAATCATCGGTGCCGACGCTGACGCTGCCGGCCATCCCTAGGGCGATGGTCGACAGCGTCGGGAATTGGGACGCGGTCGCAGCCTTCTGCGAGACAGTGATCTTTCAGAAGGAAGCGGTGGATCGCCTGCGTGAGGAGCGCAGCCTCGATGAGGAGATCCGCCGCCGGCGACTGGGACGGCGTAAGCGCGACTATCTGCACCTCATGCCGCCCTAGCCGAGGCCGCGGGTGACGTGACCGGAGATTAGTCCGTTACCCGCCGAGAGGCCGACCGCGTGAGGAAAATTACCCCAAGTAGGGGGTATTCCGTCGGGCCGACCACTGATGACAAGTTAACTCTGCTCCGGTGGTCGGCCCAACGACGAAGGCGACGTGGTTTTCGGGTGGGCTGCGGGAGTTGCGTGCTTAAGCCCCTCTGTCGCCCCGGATGGAGTGTTACGGAGACGCGCCGACCGCAGCCCAGCCACAAAAAAAAAAGTACCGTAGTAAGTAGCGGGTGGCCAAAGGCTGGGGACTGTGTAAGCTTTCTAGGTATTATATTTACTATTTATTTTTATGGAGAAATCACAATAACATTATAAATCCGAATATTTGGCGGTAAATGTGAATATTGTGTGTAATTCACGCCAAAATAGACCATGGTAACGTTTGGATTTTTTTTAGATAGATTGATCAACATATGCTATTTTTTATATTAAAAATAACTCGGCGCGTAGCTAATTTAAGATATTATCAACTTAATATTAAGTATATGATATGGAAAATATAGGGTAAAGCCTATTCATAATTATATAAATATAATTTGGAAGGTTTTTTTTATAAAAACTATTTTAATCCACATTGATTAAAGCAACATACATACATATAATCACGCCTCTTTCCCATAGGGGTAGGCAGAGACCACTTCCTTCTACTTGCTACGATCTTGACATACCACTTTCGCCTCCTCCACATTCATTAATCTCCTCATACATGTTCTTCGGTCGAGGGTACTCCTAACCTGGCCTTTTTTAAGAACGTCCCCGATTTGATTGTGGAACGTCCGCCTCGGTCTTCCCCTTCCAACACCTCCGTTCACATTCGCCTTATAAATTCTCCTTGTTAGTCTCCTTTCATTCATTCTCTCTACATGGCCGAACCAACTTAACATACCTTTCTCAATCCTTGTCACTACACCTACATTCATTCCACAACTTCCCTGATCACTCTGCTTTTAATTATATCACTCAATTTCACACCAATCATGCTTCTCAGCGCTCTCATTTCCACAGCATTTATTCTACTTTCGTGCTACTTCTGCCATACCCAGCTCTCACTTCCATACATTAGAGTTGGTACAAGCACTCCCTTATGCACAGCTAGGCGAGCCTCCTTAGATAGGCTTTGGTTGCCCATAAAGGTGCGCAAAGCACTATCACTATATTTCCCTTACACACTCTTCTTTCAATATCACTTTCACATTTACCATCTCTCGCAAATGTAGATCCCAGATATACAAACTCTTGCACTTGTTCTAATATTTCCTCTTCTATACGTGTCTTGCATTCCATCATAACTTCTTCCCTTGTTGATTCTTCTTCTTCGCTTCCCTTCTTCCCTTGATTAAAACAATAACACAGAATTTGACCACAATTATTAAAGTGAAACTTTTATTACATCGTCTCAAACTTTTCCGTCCATCTATTGCATGTCACGTGTCGGTCGGCCACGGAGCAGGGGTAAAGTGAAAAGTGCTCAACAGAGCAGCCTTGGCCAATATGGCGGCGTTCGCATCAACTGACCATGTAGTGTATAGACTATTACTTGTGCCAGTTATTTGTTTGTTTTTATCAGTGCTTTATGTAAATGTTGCTATTTTTTTGTAATGCGAAAAAAAGTTCCACTGTTACCATGGTTTCATAAAACCACACATTAATTTTTTTTTTAATTTACTTTGTGGGGGATGAATAATTTTCTCCTCGCAATAACCTTTCGGTAATGCAGTCCGCACAGACACTAGGGTCCAGAGGCAAAGCAAAGCCGCTTCCATGAGTACAATGCGTAAAGTATTACAGATTGTAAATAAAACTACTTTACGGATTTTATCACGTTTGCATTTGATTTTTGATTACCCGACGTTTCGAACACTTAGCAGTGTTCATGCACTTCAACGGGTGGACAGTCCACCCTTGACCATGAACGCTGCAAAAATCAAATACAAACGCCATAAAATTCGTAGTTTTATTTACAGGATGCGTAAAATTCAAACTGAAATCTGCTGACATATATTGCCAGACTCTGCGAGTTCCAGTTGCCCTACCGCGACTTGGGCTCACAACAGGGGCTCTGCAGTGGTCAGATGACCAAAGTGGAATTTCGACCACTGCCTGGTATCTATGTTGGTGTGTAGCCAGCAGAAAATCCAATAAAGAAGACTCATGGCTCTCAATACTTGGGACATGGGTGAACTGTGTCACCAGTTGTGAGAGACCAAATTGAAGAGATGTCGACCGTGGTGCTCAGTGGTTCGGCACTCCAACCACTCTTCATGATAAGCGTTGAAGTCTCCAAGATCCACCAACTCCGCTGATGAACACTGCTCCAATATTTCGTCAATCCTCCAGTGGACGTTCTCAAATAATTAATTTGCCTCAGGATCACTGCCATGGGTCCTGTAGAGGTATGCATAGATGCGGGTAAGCCCTCCATAGTCTATGCGTAACCATAAGATTGACAGGTCACCATGCTTGAAGGCTCAGAGGCGGCGACAACAGATATCGCCCCGAATGAATACACACATCCCGGCCATATGACGGCAGGTGTGCTCCAATTCGTATTCGAGGTAATTTAGGTACGAAAGTTGCACCTATCTGCGTCTTTATTAAAAAGAGCAGGGCAGACCGCGCTGTCTCGAGATGATGGTGGACGGCGTCGAGGCTGCTATGTAAACATCTGATATTGCAAAAATCCACATCAAATGTGGATAAGGGTACCGCTGTGTAATATCTTCTCTTTTTAATTTTCTTACTCATGGTATGTTTTAAGAAGAGGAAGAAGGGAGTGTGAATGTCTATAAGGGGGTTTGGTGATACCAAAAAAAGGGCGGGGCATAGTCGGGGGGTGAGTTTTGTGCCCCATATCAGTCCCTCACACTCTATGCCCTAATCAAAACCTCACAAGTTTCGGGCATCAATGATTAATTCATGATATCGTTAAGTACTCTGTATTGTACCTGCCTTAAATTATTTCTGCTCTACCCTAGGTGGAAAATGCCTAAGGCTTCCAGTCCGCCTTGTACCTTTGTTTATACAAAAGTTATAAATAAATTACGGAAACACATCACAAGCAAACACACAAACACACCCAAAAAGATGGGCTGCTGGCTCTCTCGCTCACTGAACGGAATGCCGTAATAAATTATAACTACTCAGACGTCGATTTTCTGCGAAAGTAAGAGGGACAGACCGGCCTGTGGCTGGGCGGAGCCTAAGAGACTGTCGACAATGTGTCCTACCACTATAATAAATATGTACTGTTATTATAATATTTCATGGACTTTCACGAAGGCTTTATTTAATTTAATGCGCTGTCTTAAATTGAAAATATCATTCTAACATTTCAATATTTTTAGATAGAAATAAAGATCTAAATGAAGTTTATTACATCTCGATAATTCTCTTGTTTATTTTTAACTAGCAACCCGCCCTCGCTTCGCTTCGGTTTCAATCGCTTTACCCACATAGCTCCAGTTCTCGTGGGAATACCGGAATAAAATATAGCCTATGTTACTCTCTGATATAATAGCTTTTCATTAGTGAAAGAATTTTAAAATCAGTTTGGTGGTTTAAACGTGAAAGCGTAATAAAAAACAAATAAATAAACAAACTTACTATCGCATTTACAATATTAGTAAGGATTGCTAATTATCAGATTGGTTTTGTGGTCTAGGTCTATTTCGATTTACTATTAAATATCTGGATGACCGAGCTTCGCTCGAAATATTTTTGTTGTATTTTTGTCAAATTTATTTATTAATAAAAAATAAAAATTACATAATGAAAAAAAATATAAAAAAATACAAAAAGAGAATAATAATAACACCGAGATTCGATCCGACGACGTTTGAATGCCAAAACAATACTAAAAGGAAACTGCACTACTTCCCAACTGAGCTATCGTAACTCATGACGTTGACGGCAAAATTTGAATTCATATTCTTTTAAAATTTAATGTCATTATATGGTTTTGTTAAAAACACTGACAAAACAACATTTTCTATAAATAAAACCTAGCTAGATCGATTTTTTGGCCTCGAAACCTCTAGTATGCCAAGTTTCATTAAAATCGTTGGTGCCGTTTCTGAGAGCCTGAATATGTATATATATATATATATATATATATATATGTGTATATATATATATACAAGAATTGCTCGTTTAAATATATAAGAATTTGAAACAATTTATAGTATTGATTTAAATATATACCTATAGATAAATGTTTTCACTCCCAACACTGTACAATGTGGCTGACCCAACTTAACGTTTTTGTATACGTTTATTGGACTCGGAACTGCTGTAAATACGTGATAGGAATTCTGTACAGCACTTTTATTCTATCTAAAGCTTAGCTAAAATACGATATCAGATTTGCATACTACAATGCACACAATAGTTTAACAACAGAAAAAATATTTGATTTTGAAGTTAAAAGTAGTATTGTTACTACGGAACAATTTTATTTGATCAATTCTTTGCGATATTTGAAAATTCATAAGAATTTTAACATAGTTCTTGTTTATCTGGCTTATTTTTCGTGTAAAAATAAAATCTAATGATATTATTATTAATAAAAAATATTTTATAATAATACAACCAACTACTCCCAAAGTAAAAAATGTGTAAATGTACATTATATAAATGCCTGAAAAGAAACGAAAACTTGCAAAAGAAGTCTTTCCAACCTATCTAGTTAGCATGTTTATGGTATACCAGTTTCAGTACCTGTTTAAATGTTGATATACTTAATCATACATACGAGTATACTCTTAATAAAACCGATCCTAAAAGACCTTCAGAAGCTATTTAATTCCACCTCTCTCAGGACGACATATCAAAGTCATGGACCTCCTGGGCCTAAGCAAGTCCTGGTTACTCCTAAGCAAGAGTAAGGTGGTGCTGTTCTTCAAGAAGGGCGACGAAGTTTTACTAAAGAACGAAGACGTAATCGACGTAAACGATCTCAACACGTAGTGTTTTGCCATTATAAAATCAATCACTCACCTTCGTTCACTCAC
The DNA here is from genome assembly GCA_032191425.1 of Lymantria dispar. Classification (NCBI taxonomy): domain Eukaryota; kingdom Metazoa; phylum Arthropoda; class Insecta; order Lepidoptera; family Erebidae; genus Lymantria; species Lymantria dispar. Next base: position 26,001,694 of record CM063448.1, read on the forward strand.
GTTCGATATTTTCGTTATGGCAGAGTCCATGGAGGACCTTAGCACCATGCTTAACGATCTCAGCTAGGTATTTTAACTAGTGGATTATCGAATGTATGTACGTGGACGAGACGAAAGTCATGGCTAACGCCCACGTCATGCCAGTCTGTACTGGTACTACTAAGACATGTGTCTTAGTTGGTAATTATTTCCCAAGGAGTGTTGACGTCAAGTAAGTGGCCGGATATCAAACTATTACGAATAACTTTCGCAAAACGTATGATGGAAGAAGAAGTCGAACAATAGGAAGAAGAGCAGGATAGCGATAATGATCATAAGCTGTAAATATTCTTAAATTCCATTTTATCATCATCGTCCTGACCTCATTTCTTAATCACATGATATTTAAATAGTACAACTGCTTCATCTGATACAGGCGAGCAAATATAACATATAGAACTTGGATAAAACTTGGGTGCAAGTTCTATAACCTAACGTCAACAATTCTAGTGAATATTATCATTAATAACATGGCACAAGATGGATATAGCATAGATTCTTAAAACAACTCTTAATCAGCCAAATGGATATCTAGTAGCAATATTAGCATGGGTATTGTAGCTAACCTGTTACCAAATGCCATTGATTTTAACTCTACATAAGTAATAAGAAATATTAAGTCTTTTTTTTTAAAAACTGGGGTAGGGGACAAGGGTAACTTGCGCCTGATGCTGCCCTAGCCGAGGCCACGGGTGACTGGACCGGGGACTAGTCCGTCACCCGCAGATAGGCTGAACGCGCGAGGGCGACCGACGTCCCGGGAAGGACGTTGAAAAAGGAGGGTACCCGAAAGGGTACCTCGCCGGACTGGCCACAGACGACAATGAACTCGGTACCGGTGGTTGGCCCAATGGTGAAAGAGAGACGCGGACGGACTGCACGGTGTGTGCTGACCATATTAAACCCAAAAAAAAAGGGAGAAGGGTAGAGTAGCGCATAATCTGTCATATTCATTGCCATTTCATGACATTATTCATATCCGACGACATCGATATTGGTACCTGCCTGGCGGGTTACACTTTAGGTAACATATCTTGTTGACACTTCGGCCATAAAGTGCTAATGCGTCAGCCTGACGCGGTCCGCCTTTCTACGTGTGGCAGAGTAAATTCTAGTATATCCACTCACGACCTCGGCTAAAGCGGCCTCAGGCACAGGTACTTACACTTCTTGATGCCACCCAATACGATAGCGGCGAAGTGTATCAATATGCAGGAGAACCTGCTTCGCCTAAGATATATTTACCTGTTTCAAATTCGTAAATTATTGATTTCTTTTAGGGCAAATGAAGTTTTGAAATATTGTTAGTAAATAATTTTAAATATTTCTTATTTAATTAATTTAATTTGTTAGGTATTTACAATGTGTAATTTGAACAAAACATCTATAAATACATTACTGGCGGCTAAATATGTTAGTGAGAGTAAGCACCTCAATTCCACCACATTAATTATCCAGTAAAAGCAGAATCTACTTGGTTTATTAGTGGACTAATTAGGTTCCGTGTCCACTCTCTACAATTTTGTTTTGTGCTCATAAAATAAACAAATGAACCGCAATGCTTTATCGTCTATTTTAGCTTCAATAGTCGTCTATTTTAGCTTCAATAGTTTTCTATGTATATCTTTCTAAGTGCGATGAACCAGAGCTTAGTGCTGCATAGCGGTCATAAAAACTCTAAGACAGATGTATTTGTAGTAACATTCTCATGAGAAACATATAATCATAGTCATTATCACATTCGAGGAACTTTATGATCAACAGGTGATGTCGATGCGGTGATGGATAAATTAATAGATATTTCTCAATAGATTAAAAAGAGAAGAGAAAAATCTGGAAGTATTTTATGTCCATTAATAATTAATTCCTTTTTTAACTTATAGTGCGGTGTATTAAAAAAAATCTATTCTACTATCACTGATTACGGTAGTTGAATACCTAAACTAAGTTGCAATGGATATTTTTTGTAATATAGTCATAAAGGTAGCGAAAGGTTTTTGAAAATAATCAAAGTATACGTTATCAAAAATTTCTTTTAATGTGCCAGACAAAGCAGGCGCAAAAAGCTTATGCCAGATTACGCCGTGCAAACACGGTAGACTATATATTGTCCTGAATCATTATCATCATTTTATCCCAATTATTTGGGGTTAATGCAATATACATATACCTACTCTGTTTCCATCCTATACATTGCAAAATGTTTTGGCAATAGTTTTATCACCAGCCGCCAACTTGACGTTAACTCTCTTTGGGTTGTAATTGTGGACTAGATGGTATCAGATGTAATTTACTTAATTCAATTTAAAGCTCTTAGCTATAAAGATAGCAATACTCACGAGTAATACCTTGGTTGATAGTATTCGTACCTGCAAACACAAAGCAGGAGTAATTTATATAGCATATGCTAATGTTTTTACGATCAAATACTGTACTGACCAAATCATCATCATCATCACAGCTCTTTTACATCTCAGTGTTAGGCTAGAGCCTCCTCCACAATAGCAGAGAAATTTACCTCACTAAAACATGCTGGTCAGATAGGTTGGTATTTCTTTTTTTTTTTTTATGGGTGAGCTATGGTAAGCGCACGCGCGGTCCTGTCCATCCGGGGCGAAGAAAGAACGGCGCGCGGGCCCATAACCCACCCGTACTCACGTCACCTCGTTGTTGGGCCGACCACCGGAGCAGATATGACTTGTCATCAGTGGTCGGCCCGACGGAATACCCTTTCGGGCAACCTCTCACCTCTCGACGTACTGGGACGTCGGTCGCCGTCGCGCGGTCAGCCTCTCTGCGGGTGACGGACAATTCCCCGGTCCGATCACCCGCGGCCTCGGCTAGGGCGGGATTAGGCGCAGATACTCGCGCTTGCGCCACCCGAGTCGCCGGCGGCGGAACATGTCGCCGAATAGGAGCTCTACTCGCACACGATCCGCCGCCTCCTTCCGTGAGATTACGGCCTCACAGAAGGCGGCGACCACGTCCCAGTTCCTGACGCTGACGAGCATCTCCCTGGCGTTGGTCGGCAGCGCCAGGTCGGCACCGATAATTGCGACGAGTTCACGGCGATCCCCCTCCCATGCAGCACACTCCTCGAGCGTGTGCTGCGCCGTGTCCTCGTCGCAACTGCAGTGGTAGCAGGACGGTGTGCTCTCCCTCCTGACAATCTTGTGCAGGTACTGCCCGAAGCAACCGTGCCCCGTCACCACCTGCACCAGTCGGAAGGAAAGCACCCCGTGCGTCCGCTCCAACCACTCCATCAGCACCGGCCGGAGGGCCTCGACGGTCCTGACACCGTACCGAGGACTCTCCAGCCGGACTGCCCAACGGGCAATGACTTCTCGGCGGGCGTTGACCCGCCAGGCGGTGATCTCTTTGATGGAGACCATGCCGCCGCGGGCGCTCGTCTCCGACACCCGCCGATAAATGTCGGCGAGCATCTCCGCCTCCAGGTCCCACGGGGGGGTTCCGGCCAGGAGGCACGCTACCTCCGTCGCCACTGTGCGGTAACCCCGTATGGCCCTGATCGCCATGACCCTCTGTGGTCGCCACAGGAGGGCCCTAAGACGGACGGTCAGGGCAGATAGGTTGGTATAGGGTTTTGTTTCGAATTTTCCTTATCTTGCATAGATGTTATATGCTTACTATTTCCCTTAGTAGTCTTTTACGACATAAGATAGGGAGTGGTGAATTGTATTCTTATTCCGTAATTACACGGAAAACTGATCAAATACTGACTGAAAATATTGTCTTAGTCTTAGATATAATCTACTAGCAACCCGCCCTCGCTTCGCTTCAGTTTCAGTCGCTTAAACCGGCGTAGTTCCTGTTCCTGTGGGAATACCGGGATAAAATATAGCCTATGTTACTCCCTTATATTATAGCTTTCCATTGGTGAAAGAATTTTTGAAATCGGTTTGGTGGTTTAAGCGTGAAAGCGTTACAAACAAACAAACAAACATCCTTTCTTTCGCATTTATAATATTAGTATGGATATATATAAAATTCTTTGTCCTGAGTGAGATATCAACGCACAGCCTATACCGCTGACCGTAGAATCCTGAAACTTTGAGGGTAAGTTCCTTCCTGGCTCGAAAGTGTTCGCACAAGATCTGTCTATTGGGAAAAGCCAAATGACTAAGCTGAAGACCGATGACGGCACTGTCATTTCATCCCAAAGTGAGATCTTGGGAGAGGTCGAAAGGTTCTATGGACAGTTATACAAATCATCCCGAAATCCTGTTGTCGGCTTGGTCCAAGATCCCAGATCCAAGCTAACTCGGCACTATACCGAAGAAATCCCGGACATCAGCTTGTACGAGATCAGAATGGCTCTCAAACAACTACGTAACGGTAAGGCACCGGGAGATGACGGAATTACGGCAGAGCTTTTGAAGGCGGGCGGCAAGCCGGTATTAATAGCCCTTCAGAAGCTATTTAATTCCGTTATCCTCGGGGGCGACGTTCCAGAGTCGTGGACCAGGAGTGTGGTGGTGCTGTTCTTCAAGAAGGGTGACAAAGCTCTTTTAAAGAACTACAGACCCATCTCACTCCTGAGCCATGTTTATAAGTTGTTTTCGAGGGTCATTACCAATCGACTCACGCGCAAGCTCGATGACTTCCAGCCGCCCGAACAAGCCGGCTTCCGAAAAGGCTATAGCACCATAGACCATATCCTCACGCTTCGGCAGATTATACAAAAGACCGAGGAGTATAATCGGCCCCTGTGCTTAGCGTTTGTGGACTATGAGAAAGCCTTTGATTCAGTCGAAACTTGGGCGGTGCTGCAGTCCCTTCAGCGGTGCCAAATCGACCATCGCTATATCGAAGTGCTGAAGTGTTTGTATAGGAACGCCACAATGTCAGTCCGTATCCGGGATAAGAGTACGAAACCGATCCAGTTGCAGAAAGGCGTGAGACAGGGAGATGTCATCTCTCCGAAACTGTTCACCACTGCACTGGAAGATGTCTTCAAGCTCTTAGACTGGACTGGACTCGGCATCAACATTAACGGCGAATACATCACTCACCTTCGATTCGCAGACGATATCGTCGTTATGGCAGAATCCATGGAGGACCTTGGCACTATGCTCAATGATCTCAGCAGGGTATCCCAACTAGTGGGTCTACGAATGAACATGGACAAGACGAAAGTCATGTCAAATACCCATGTCATTCCTGTACCGGTCCTAGTTGGCAATGCGATTCTCGAAGTTGTCAATCACTATGTTTACCTAGGACAAACAGTCCAGTTAGGTAGATCCAATTTCGAGAAAGAGATCAGCCGACGAATCCAACTCGGTTGGGCAGCGTTCGGGAAACTTAAGAGGATCTTCTCGTCCAACATACCTCAGTGTCTGAAAACACAGGTCTACGACCAGTGTGTGTTACCAGTGATGACTTACGGCACGGAAACGTGGTCCCTAAATGTAGGCCTCATATCAAGGCTTAAAGTCGCTCAGCGTGCTATGGAACGGGCTATGCTCGGGATTTCTCTGCGAGATAGAATCCGGAATACAGAAATCCGCAGAAGAACGGGTGTAACCGACATAGCACGAAGAATTAGCACGCTGAAGTGGCAATGGGCAGGCCACATCGCTCGACGAACCGACAACCGCTGGGGAAGAAAGGTTCTCGAGTGGCGACCACGCATCGGACGACGCAGTGTAGGACGCCCCCCCACTAGGTGGACCGACGACCTAGTGAAAGTTGCTGGGCGTCGTTGGATGCAGGCGGCACAGGACCGCACATTGTGGCGCAATATGAGGGAGGCCTACGTCCAGCAGTGGACGGCAATAGGCTGAAATGATGATGATGAATGATGAAGTTCCTTGTGGGAAGTAGGCATCCGATAAGAAAGGATTTTTTTTAATTATAGCTCTAAGGGGGTGAAAAAGCGGGGCAAAGTTTGTATGGGACAATCTGATTCCTTGGTCCAATCTATTTCAAATTTTGCATAAACATTCTTTAACAGAATTGATGAAAGACGTGTTTTGTGTTTTACTGAAATTCATCTCCTCTATAGAGTAAAGAAGGGATAGAAAGTTATTTTGGGGATGATTTGGCTTCAAAGTTGATATCAATACTTCTTAGTGTTGTTGATTTAAATATAATTTTATTTTGACACATGTTTGAAAACTCTATTCGATTTTATTCAGAAAAGTGAGAGTTGGAGTTACGCACTAAGGGTTCCGTACCAATATCTATAAAAATATCAAAAAAATGTATCCTGAATGGGAACCACTCTTAAAAAGTTCTATATTTATTATTATTTTAAAATAATCATTTATCTCTGAAGTGAATATATAGCTAAATGTTCTGTGAATATTTTAAGCATCTACCAATCAATATCGTTGACAATATCGAGCAAAAAAGAGCAAAAAATCACATTTGTTGTATGGCCCTTTAATTATTATTTTATTGTTTTTAGTATTTGTCGTTATAGCGGCAACAGAAATACATCATCTGTGAAAATTTAAACTGTTTATCTATCATGGTTTATGAGATACAGCCTGGTAATAGCCAGAAGGACGGATGAACGAACAGCGGGGTCCTTAGTTATAGGACCCTGTATTACCTTTGGGGTACGGAGCCCTAAAAGGTTGACTTTATACAATTGGAATGTCTCGAAAGGCAACGTACTATATCAATACGGAATGTGAAGATTTCTAAGCTTTAGTAGAGAACCCTGCTCCGGTAGTCGGCCCAACGACGAAGGCGACGTGGTTTTCGGGTGGATTGCGGGACTTGCGTGCTTAAGCCCCTCTATCGCCCCGGACGGAGTGATGCGGAGGCGCGCCGACCGCAGCCCACCCACAAAAAAGAAAACCTTTAGTAGAGAGGTCATGCACTTTTAGAACGCGTGTAGTACACGCGAACGGGATGTAGAGTAGCCCAGTTGAATTGTTGATTGGACCCAGGAAAAATTATAAGTAGAATTTTTCCTTCGGAATTCGTTAGGGGGGGTCACTGGGAGCCTACATTTCGATTTTCGAATGCCCAGTGGTCGTGAGTTTGCCGCCATCTTGATTTTAAGGGTGGTTTTATGTTTTTTAAATAACTCATTTATTTTCAATTTTACACGAAAAATGCTCATGCTTTTCGTGTGTGAATCGAGAAATATCGATCCTACGGAAAAAATAATGAGAATAAAAATTGTAGGAAATTTAATTTTGAACAACTTTGGTAATGACCATTTTTCGTGTAAAATTGAAAATAAACGACTTATTAAAAAAACATAAAACCACCCTTAAAATCAAGATGCGCAAAACGCAAGACCACTGGGAATTCTAAAACCGAAATGTAGACTCCCAGTGACCCCCCTAACGAATTCCGAAGGAAAAATTTTACTTATAATTTTTCCTGGGTTTGGTCCGTTTTTCATCTAATTCGACTGGGCTAGAGTTCGATATTTGAAATGGTAAGAACTAGAACAATATAGTTATACAGTATACGAATCATTTTATGTTCAAAAAACATGTAAAATACAGACATAAATGGTACGGTATCCGCACGTAGCCCCAAATGAGTTGATAACTATCTTTGAATGCCCGAATAATGTTCTAAGACGAGTGGCCAGAACTCGCCCACATAGGTTCACCGTACAGAGCCATTGATAGAACCACTCTTGCGTACAGCTGTCAACATCGCGTCAACGAGGCGGGGAATAATTTTTTAAAAATACTCTCGAAAGCACCATCGCCCTTCGAGCCCGAGATCCAAATGTCTTATCTGGGCCTCGACCATGAGTGGAACCGAATTAACGGTGATTGATGTACTGATGGATGAACAGTTACAGGGTCTATGAAACAGTAAATCATTTGTTTTAAATTGAGCTACTCTAAGTGGCAGCATGACTCATCGAATCACCACCATGAACCATCACCTAAATATCGTTAAGGTGTTGGGTGATGCGAGCAGTCAGGATTCTCTACACTAGCTTGCCCACATCATCCAGCAACACGATGGGCCTGTAGACGGGCTTGAACGTACTACATAGTTATCTGTGATTGCCATTACCATACATGATTTCTACGCGGACAAAGCCGCGTGCAAAAGCTAGTAGTGTATAAACTACTGGGCGTCCTTCATCTTTTACGTGAATTAACTATGAGAAACACAAAACTATCGACGTCCGCTGTTGTACATAGACCTCCCCACGAATTGGAATAATGGCATAACCTTACGTTTGGCAGGCGGCTTTGCAATTGGAGGTAATCTTTTAGTAAGTTGCCCAAAAAGAGTGTCTTTTAGTCACCCTAATGCTCTATCAGTCTATTCTTAATACTCTTACGGGAAAATAAATGGATAAAAATATTTAGATTACCTCCAACGTAACTTTCAAACATATTGCATATATTATAAAGTAAAATATAAACTCTCCACGCTTATATGAACATTGAAAAATATGTCTAAAATACTGTAGAGCATTATAGTGGCGAAAATACCACAGCACGTGAAATATCGTAGACCTTTACAGAAGACAACAATACAATACCTCCAACGTAGATCTACGTTGAAAGGCACTACATAATACTGCACTGAATTTCTAGTACTCGGTTATTTTCAGAATATTCTTGGTAGTAGTCGTGTAATAAGAATTTTATTCTGGTAAATATATCCTTACATTTTTGAGTTAATAAATTACTACACATCGTTTCACAGAGGCTTAATAATTTAATATCCACGACGTAGAAGTCAAGTACAGATCTTAGGTATTTTTTTTTATTCTTACTAGCTTTACTTTCTATAAAAAGTACAAAGACTTTTAGTTTACTTATGTAAAGCAATTAACTCCTTCGGTAAAAGGAAATTTCTGTTGTTGTTTATTATTATAATATCAAAGGAAAATAAATTCTTAATTATTAATGTTATGCGAAGGTTTGAGTAGAAGCAGCCAGAATTAAATTAAATTCTTCGTCGTATATTTAAAATTTTCCTCTAATATCAAAATTACTATTTAATATCAAATACAAAAATATTCATTGATTTGGAAATAAACAGTGCTTTCATCATTATTTATTAAGGAAAAAAAAATGTTAATATTTAAAATCTTGGAAATATTTTTAATATTTATCTATCTTATGAGTTATTAAAAAGTCCACTATCAAATAATATTGCACATTGATGTGTTGAAGTATCGACAAGGATTTACTTTAAAATTTCCATCATCTAATGATTATCAAGACTACATGGTGACAGCGAATGTAAACAATTCGCTACACCCTTTTCTCGGCCGTCTATGTCGTAAAAGCCGACTAAGGTATCATCATCATCGGAGCCCACATACGTCCCACTGCTGGGCTCATGCCTTTTCCATAATGGGAGAGAATTTGACCTACTATATCATGCTTGTCAAACAGGTTGGTATAAGGTTTCATTTCGAGTTTTCGTTCTTGTGCACATATCTTATGTGCATATTATATCCCTTAGTAGTTTTTTACGACATCCACTGGCAAGATAGGTAGTGGTGAATTGTATTCTTACTCCGTCACCACACGGAGGCAAGGATCAAGCGTGGCATAGTAGGTCACTGGTAATAGGAGTAGTAAAAGCGCGGTCTCGGCTCGGCTTGCTTACATTTTTTTTATTATTGATAGGAGCTTATACCACCTATGAACATTCATAGGTGGTCCAACTTTTATTCTGGGAATATGCTATAGAAAAAAAAACACTCGTTTCACAAAAATGTACGATAATTTTAAACGTGTGTTAAGACGTGAACACAATGTAGTCTATCTAATCTAATAAGCAACAAAACAGTGAATCTTCTTTGAAGTCGCAATTTACGAAAATCTTACTTAGTAAAAAATTACTATAATCTAGCCATTCAATTACTTTAACATCTTTACCAACATTTTACTGTGTTAGATAATTTGGTTGGGTAATTTAAAAATATATTAATTTTGTTTTACGCAAAATATTCCGTGTGGTGACGGAGTAAGAATACAATTTACCACTCCCTATCTTGCCCGTGGATGTACGAGACGATTAAGGGATATAATATGCACATAAGATCTGTGCAAGAGAAGGAAAACTCGAAATGAAACCCTATACCAACATGTCTGACCAGCATGATATAGTAGGTCAAATTCCCTCCCATTGTGGAGGAGGCCCGAGCCAAACAGTTCAACGTATATGGGCTGCGATGATATTGATGAAAATATTATCAATTACTCGATGAAAATAAAATCTATTGGGTTTTATTGTATTATGTAATCATCACCATCATTTCAGCTCTTATACATCACACTGCTTGGCTTGCGCCTCTTCCTGGATAGGAGTGAAATTGACCTACTATATTACGCTGGTCAGACGGTCTGGTATAGGATTTTCTTTCGAGTTTTCCTTATTTTGCATAGACGTATTGTATGCGTGTTATATCTCTTTGTGTGGTGTTTACGATACCAATAACTAATGTGTTGCATAAAAGATCAATATTAGGCAGTCTAGCTACGGTGTCGGGCTGTATCACTGAGGACAAGGAACTCGGCACTGGTGGTCGGCCCAATGGCGGCGTGGTTTATGGCCGTAGGTAGTGAGTTATGGGCCCGCGCACCGTCCTTTCGTCTTCCCGGTCGGAATGGACGGGGTATGCACTGACCAGGGCCAATCCAAAAAAAAAGTCTAGCTACGGTGACATAGTAGGTTAATTTATCACATCTGGAGTAGTTCCGTGATTAATATTGTAAAGGATATGAACTGAAAACCAAAGGAATTTAATGATAGCTTATAAATACCTACAAAGGTTATACATCATCATCATCATTTCAGCTCATATATGTCTCACTGTTTGGTTCGAGCCTCCCCGACAATAGGAGGGAAATTGACCTTACTATACCATGCTGGTCAGACGGTTGATATGGGGTTTTACTTCGAGTATTCCTTCTCTTGCATAGATGTTATATGTGTATTATATCCCTTAGTCGTCTTTTACGACATTAATGGGCAAGATAGGGAGTGGTGAATTGTATTCTTATTCCGTTACTACACGGATACATACATGTCTATAATAACCTAAAGCAATAAAAAGGAAATAACTATTCAGTTGTCAAATAAAACAGTTGTACTGGCTCGTCTTGCAATTCTTTATCAGAAAAAGTGTTTGTAAGGGTTCTATGAGTATTTCAGAATAGATTCAAAATTAACATTACAGTTAAATCGATCTAGCTAGGTTTTATTTATAGAAAATGTTGTTTTGTCCGTGTTTTTAGCAAAACAAACAATGACATTAAATTTTAAAAGAATATGAATTCAAATTTCGTTGTCAACGTCATGAGTTCCGATAGCTCAGGTGTGGAGGCGCAATTTTGGATTATGTGACATTTAAACAGCGTCGGTTCGAATCTCAGTGTTATTATTATTCTCTTTTTGTAGTTTTTTATATAATTTTCATTATTTATATTTTATTTTTTATTAATATATATCTAAATAAATTCGACAAAAATATTCCGAGTGAAGCTCGGTCAACCAGATATTATCTTTTATTCGTCTTTTCAACACCGACGGGCAAGATAGGAGATGATGAATTGTGTTCTTACTCTGTCACCCCACGGAAAAATAATATGTTTACAGGCTACGAGTAAATATTAGTGCAACGATAAAATTATCAGTATATTAAATAAAAAAAAAAACATTTATTTATACGTATAAAATAAAAGTGAATAGATATAACTCCATTAATTATAATATCAGAGCAAACGACAGAATGTAAATAGAAATTCGTTTCTTAGATTTTATGAATTCGAAATAAATATTATAATCTGATATGAATTTGTACCGTCAGTCAAACGAGAGAGGTCCTCGGGGCGTAGCTTGTAACGTAATTTTTGATAACAAATTTAGATTGGTTACACGATGAAGACTTGTCGTTGCGACTTTTTTTGTTTCAAAGAATATTCTTGAAAAATGTAAATATATACCTACTGCAAATTAATATTATTTTTATTTATTTCCGTGTAGTGACGGAGTAAGAATACAATTCACCAACCCCTCTCTTACCCGTGGGTGTCGTAAAAGACGACTAAGGAATTTAAAATTCATATAAAATTTATACAAGAGAAGAAAACCTCCAGATAAAACCATATACCAATACGTCTAACCAGCGATTATAGTAGGTCAATTTCCCTTCAATGGAAGAGACTTGAGCGAGCGAGCGAGCGAGCGAGAGAGTAGAAGCTATGTGAGCTGAAATTAAATGAAATCAAAAAGTACACATTGTTCTCTAATAGTAAAGATTAACAAAATCATAATGATGATGACCACAAAATATTTATCAAGTTAACAATGTATCCATACCTTTTTTCTCGTTCGGTGACTAGAGAAGAAATAATACTGTATTACGACGACGACCTAGCCTACCTACGAGAGCGGCCTCTCAACGTAATCCGGACAATCACACCTAGACACTAGGTATGGTGGTGTGCTTCTGGTCTATTCATTCGCAGTTTATTTGCCTCTGTCTATCTACTCCACCGTCTCCTTCGGTAATCGTTATCATTACTATCATCATCTCGGCCCATTTTGGACTCGGGCCTCCTCCGTTGTTGGAAGGAATTTGGCTTACTATTACTACTATTAGTTAGTCCACCGTAGTGGCATAGGTTTTAATTTCGAATTTTTCTTCTCCTGCATCGATATTGTTTGCATATCTAGTCCCTTAGTCGTCTTTTACGACACCCACACGCAAGAGAGGAGGTAGTGATTTGTATTCTTACTTCGTTACTTTACGGAAATTATTATTATACTAGCAATCCGCCCTCGCTTCGCTTCGGTTATAGGTTATAGGTTATAGTCGTTTTTCCCGCGTAGTTCCCGTTCCCGTGGGAATACCGGGATAAAATATAGCCTAGTTTACGCCCTGATATTATAGCTTTCCATTGGTGAAAGAATTTTTGAAATAGATCCAGCCGTTTTGAAGATTACCCGGAACAAACAGACAGACAGACAAAAATTTTTTAATTGCTATTTTAGGCATAGGTGTCGTGCAAATAACCGTGTGAGCATGAAAAAAGCCTATTATTTTGACATTACAAACAGACACTCCAATTTTATTTATTGGTATAGATGAAACAGTTAATTATATGCTTTAATTTAAAGCTGGTCTATCAGCTTGCTCATATCTTCTATTCAACGTAGATCTTCTCAGATAAAGGGAATAGGCCACAATCGTCGTGCATGGCATACGAATTTGTTATAATAGTTGATGATGTTTTTTTTTAGGATAGTGTTTTGCCCACTCCTTTGTTACCTTTTAGTCAGTTTTTACGACTCCTACAAGCAATTAATAGGTAATATAAAATTGTATTTCTTATTTGTTATTCATCACAAGCGTATACTACACAGAAAATAACTTATTTAATTGGTGGTAATAACATATAAAAGAAATTACAATATTACATAACTTTTATCTTCCAAATATAGATTTGCAAACCGCCATCCAAAAAGGTTTGAATAATGTAAATGACAGCACATTATCTCTCTCTGCTACACTGACATCACTATATTATTAGAATTACTATGCAGATGTCAGCTTCAAGATAACAGCTTTCAAAAACTCAACGACAAACCCGAATCCTAATGACTTTTAACCTTACAGTTTAATATATCCATTGTATTAAGTGAGTAAATTGGATGATTGTTAGGTTACGAATTTGAAACTTGGTACAGGTGATTTATACTAAATTTTGCTGCTAATATTCCGGGTGGTGACGGAGTAAGAATACAGTTCACCACTCCTTATCTTGCCCGTGGATGTCGTAAAAGACAACTAAGGGATATTATACGTATATAACATTTATGCGACAAACGGAAAACTTGAGATAAAACTCTATACCAACCGGTCTGACCAGCATGGTATAGTAAGGTCAATTTCCCTCTTATTGTGGAGGAGACTGGAGCCCAACAGTGGGACGTATCCAAGCTGAAATGATGATGATTCTCTGCAGTAAATAAAGCAGTTGGGCTGTATGAGTAATGAAGGGCTGGCCATTTAGGTCAAGAACTCGGTACCAGTGGTCGCCACCGTTACAAAGGGGAGGGAATATGGTGGCGTGGGTTCAGCCCATAGCCAGCTCAAAAAGAAAGACTGAGCGCCGGCACATTAATAACACCAGTGTCCCGTCCACAAGGCCAAGAAAAGTATTGTGTATAGAAAGTTATAGGGTTACGCATGACAAGGAGTAGCCCCAGTTTCCCGACCACAAGGCCAACTGTGTATAGCAGGTTATGGGGTCGCGCATCGCTTTCTCCGTCGCCCCAGACTCGCACGGGCTATGACTATACGATAGTCTTTATTCGACATTCACCAGGAGCTAGGGTAACTAAAACGTGGGACACAGCCGCCGTCTTCTGTGAGGCAGTCATCTCATAGAAGGAGGCGGCGGAGCGGAGGCGGGAGAAACTCCTCTACGGCGACACTGTCCGCTGCCGGCGACTTGCGTGGCGCAGGTGGGAGTACCTGCGCCTGATGCCGCCCTAGCCGAGGCCGCGGTGACTGGACCGGGGAATAGTCCGTCACCCGCAGAGAGGCTGACCGTGCGAGGCCACTGACGTCTCCAGAGGAGCGTTGGAGATAAGGAGGGTACCAGAAAAAGTATCCCGCCAGGCCGGCTACGAACAACAAAAAAAATCGGTACTGGTAAGTGGCCCAACGGCGAAGGAGAGGAATTACGGTGGGTTACGGAGTATGTGCGCTGACCATAGCCCACCAGAAAAAAAGGATAACGAAAACGTATTGCTGAATGGTGGCGGCTATGAATACTACTAACTCTTAATTGCTCGTGGGTTTCCGAAAAGTCGTTTAAATCTTTACATAAAACTGTGCCAACTCCACCTGATGCCGTTTGGTTGGCAATTACATTCTCAAAGAGATTTAACATCAGGCAGATGGCCTGTCATAAAATAATCAATATCTTAATTTTTATAGGTTCCACTCAAGTCTCATCAAGATTGCAAGGAAAATTGATTTATGGTATACGCTGGTTAAATTAATTGGTATAGGATTTTATTTCAAGATTTCCTTCTCTTGTTATTATCTCTACACGGTGTCCATGGGTGTCATCATACGGAAAAAGACGGAAAATAATAATTAGTTGTGAAAAATAATTTCAGAACTAATGAATCTGACATAACTCAGTTCTACCTTATATGCCTGTTGTCTTAATAACGAGTCTGACTTGCATTTAATTATACATAAATAGCTGACCCGACAGACGATGTCATGTCTTAACAATGAATACGTATTTGTATAATTAATAAAAAAAATATTCATTAGCAACAATTTGGTTTCAAATCTAATAGATTTCCTCGTTATAATTAAATGCAACACGGTAAGGGTTAAAAGCAACATTTCCATTATTACAATTCCATCGATTCCTTTTAACTTCATTACGAGTTTGACGTGCTCTTGTATGTCTTTAACTTGCAGCATTGCGAGTTTTGCGTACCATAATAATGTTTGCACGTTTGATTGCTGGCATTTTTAAAAACAATCTACTAAAATTAAACATATATTCTATCATATTCTTTTTTATATCAAATCAATGAAAACATTATATTAAAAGCTACCAAAATCTCTATATTTTGGTAGCTTTTTCTATTCAACTTTAAATATAAGCGTGATGAATAAATATTTCTTAAAAACTTACTGTATAATTGAAATTAAATTACACGAAATGATAAATTAACCGATCCATCTATGTTAAACAATATTTGCAGCGCACGTTCAGTCAATAGTATTTTGACATTTATTTCAAACGACTCGCCGTTATGTCAAACAACAAACAATAATATAAAATTAATATTGTTGTTAATTTTTCTTAAATATTCTAATGTTCTGCTCAACTTTCCTATTTTTTTATTTTATAAAAACCTTCTCCTGACAATAAAAAACACAACGAAGAAAGAATTAGCGAAATTGTTCCATCCGTTCACACGTGATGCGATGACCAAGGGAAATAGAGATTCATTTTTATATATAAAGATTAAATGCAAGTCAGACTCATGGGTACACCCATTTAGATATTTCTAAAGTAGGAACTGACTTATACCAGAATTTTTCCAACTAGCTCAACGGTTACCCTGCCACCGATGTAATTCAATTAGAAGAGGAGTATCACTCTGAAATTTACAATTTACAAAGGCCAAGTGTTAATGGATTTCGAAATACCTTTGCGACCATTTACATGGGTTACAAAAAATAAAGGGATCCGCGTCATACGAGAGATCTGAGAGAATATCACCCTCTTTGATGGATTGATTTCAGTCATCCTTATTAATCATATTATATACTAGCGACCCGCCCTCACTTCGCTTCGGTTCCAGTTCCCTTACCCGCATAGTTCCCGTTCCCGAGGGATTACTGGGATAAAATATAGCCCATGTTACTCCTTATATAGACAGCTACCGAGTAGTAAAATATTATCAAAGTCGCTCCAGCCGTTTTGAAGATTACCTCAAATAAACAAACAAACAGACAGACAAAAATTTTAAACTATATTTTAAGCATAGATGTCGTGCAAATAACCGTGTGAGCATGAAAAGAGCCCAGTATTTTGCCATTACAAACAGACATTTCAATTTTATTTATCATAATAATACTAGCTAATTATACTAGATAATAATACTAGCGGTTGGGTCAGCAGACGTAGTTTTGTTCAAATAAAATAAAAGAAATTCAACTTGAAATCAACAGCAGCGCCACCTACCGGGTCCAATTATAAATCTAAACCATTGTCGAATCGAATCCCCCTGAACATACATAAAAAAATTCATCATCATCAGTCCAGGCGTTTAGGAGGAGTTTATACACACGTGCACAAAAAAAAATATATAAAAAAAGATAATAATATAAGTATATATATAAGTATTAGTTATACATTTCGGACGGCATTTCTCTGAAATATCATATTCGTTTTTTCTTCTAATGAAGATTTTATGTTAATACACAAAGCCACACACATGTGCTGTGTGGTGGCGGTTTCAAATACTACCAACCCATGGGTGTCTAAAAGACGATGAGCTTTATATTCATCTAAGCAAACTCAATTAGGGATTGGCGATCTTTCAGAAAAAGATCGATTCTTGAATCGATTCGAATTGTCGTCCAAAGAATCGATTCATAAAAAAATTGAGGTCGAAAGGATCGATTCCCGATTAATCGATCTATCAAGCATTCCTTTTTCTGACGGTCTTGTGATGACCTTTTTTTTTAGGAAATCTGGAGGGTAAATATGTGATGAGCTTTTTTTTTAGGAAATCTGAAAGTGTTATTAATCTTATTATATAGTATAAAACATTAACAAACAACAAACTTAGTATCGAGGGGGCAGGAAAAATCGAATGACAATTCTCTAGGGTAAAGTATAGATTCAGTGCCTCGTATCGATTTATAAAATCGATTTTTTGGGCCTCAAAAATCGATTCTTCGATTAATCGATCTCGGATCGCCATCCCTGAACTCAATCTTAAGCCCCCACTACACGTCGGCAGATGCGTCCGCAGACGTCGTCTGATGTATCCGCGGATGGATCTCTGTGCACCGTCCACACGTCTGCAGGCCGATCAGTCTGTATTGATTCTTGACGGACGCAACACGTACGTACGTACGCACGCGAAATGGATATTGAGACCGTAGCTGTTGCAGCTATTTATTTATTTAGGACCTTTAAGTAGTATTTAAGTGTCCATCGCAGTAGTTATTAAAAAAAAATGAAGAAGAGGAACGTGGTGGACGCTGTAATCAGCATACATAGAAACCGAATAATGTGGAAAAAAAATCATTTCCATAATGTATTTTTTGCCTTCCGTGTGGTGACGGAGTAAGTATAAAATTCACCACCATCCCCCACACATTCTTTCTTACCCGTAGGTAATCGTACGAGGCGACTAAGTGATATAAAACGCATATAACATCTATGCGAAGGAAAACTCGAAATAAAACCCTATACCAAGGTTAGTATAGGGTTATGGTATGGTCGTGGTATGGTCAGACGTGTCGGAATAGGTATACCGACCCGTCTGACCAGCGTGGTATAGTAGGTCAAATACCCTTCCATTATGGAGGAAGTCCGAGCCCAACAGTAGGACGTATATGGGCTGAGATGATGAAGATGATGATTTATTGCAATTTTTTTTAACACATTCTCCTGGACGCCAGTTTTTTTTCGCAGGAATAGCGTGGATAACTAGATTTTAGAACTAAATAGAGAGCCATCCCGAGATTTTGATAATTTTGTTCGAATTTCTGCTTGATACAGCTCCAGGAATTTGAAAGTTTCATTAGTGCTCATGTTAGCCATTTTTACGAACAAGTAAATAAATAAGAATAAAAAAAAACAGCAGAAATCACGCGTGCACTCTCATTCGCTTTTCGATGAACACTGATGCGTCGTCAGACGTGTGGACGCAACACTCAGCGCTGGCGTTGAAACCCTTTGATCCGTGCTACAAAAACCGACAACTAACGGATGAGTGCCGGATGCATCTGCGGACGTCAAATACCTACCACAGACGAGGAAATCACCCCCTCTACACGTCGGCAGATGACATCTGTGGACGCATCTGCCGACGTGTAGTGGGGGCTTTATGTCGAGTAGTCAACAGATAGCTTCCAAGGAAAGTTAACGTCTGGTAGAGGGCCGGTTATAAAACTATCGCCAACTTTTGCAATATATACGATGGAAGAGGAGTACATATTGCGTCGACCCCAAATAATTGGGATGAAAGCAGGATGATGTTGATTGTAACATAAAGCAACATAAAATTTTATTTCCTATACTAAAAATAATAATAAGCAAAGACTCTCCGTGTGGTGACGGAGTAACAATACAATTCACCATCTTGCCCATGGATGTCGTAAAATAGGACTATGGGATATAATATGCACATAACATCTTTGCAAGAAAAGGAAAACTGGAAATAAAACCCTATACCAACATATCTCACCAGCATGGTGTAGTAGGTCAAATTACCTCCCATTGTGTAGGAGGTCCGAGCCCAACAGTGGGACGTATGTGGGCTGCGATGATGATGTATATAGCAAATATATATATGATGTATATTAAAATAAATTCTCCTACATACATGCAAGCTCTGGAATGAACTACCTGTTGTTGTTTCCCGAGCGCTATGACATGTCCTTCTTTAAACGAGGTTTAAGAAGAGTATTTTGTTCACGGTAGGCAACGGCCTGGCTGTGCCCCTGGTATTGCAAAGATCCATGTGCGGCAGGATCACTTTCCATCAGGTGTGCTGCTTGCTCATTTGCCACCGTTGGTAATGAAAAAAAAGCATTTACAAAATGCAGTCCGATGACTTTTTAATCTTTTATCTGGCTGTTAATTTGTTTGCAAAGCACAAAAAAACTAATGTGCCGAATTTTTTGAAAGTTATTATTAACATTTAATCGTGTATATCATAGTAGTAAAATAAAATTCCCAGGTAGGAATTCTATATATATTATTATTTGTACTAGCATATATTACAATAATTAGTTGGCAATTATTATTATATATATTTTTTTTGTGGGTGGGTCGCGGTCGGCGCGCCTCCGCACCACTCCGTCCGAGGTGACAGAGGGGCTTAAGCACGCAACTCCCGCGACCCACCCGAAAACCACGTCGCCTCCGTCGTTGGGCCGACCACTGGAGCAGCGTTAACTTGTCGTCAGTGGTCGGCCCGACGGAATACCCCATATTAGGGTACCCTCCCATCGACCGACGTCCCCCCCTCGGGGAGGACGTCGGTCTTTCCTCACGCGGTCGGCCTCTCGGCGGGTGACGGACTAATCCCCGGTCACGTCACCCGCGGCCTCGACTAGGGCGGCATGAGGCGCAGATAGTTGCGCCTACGCCGCCCCAGTCGCCGGCGGCGGATCTCCTCATCGAGGCTGCGCTCCTCGCGCAGGCGATCCGCCGCCTCCTTCCGCGAGATCACTGTCTCACAGAAGGCTGCGACCGCGTCCCAATTCCCGACGCTGTCGACCATCGCTCTAGCGATAGCCGGCAGCGTCAGGTCCGTACCGATGATTGCGACGAGTTCTCAGCGCTGCACTGCCCAATCCCCGCAGGCCTCGAGCGTATGGTGCGCCGTGACCTCGTCGCAATCACAGTGGTGGCAGGACGGTGTACTCTCCCTCCTAACGACCTTGTGCAGGTATTTGGCGAAGCACCCATGCCCCGTCAAAACCTGCACCAGTCGGAAGGAGAGCACCCCGTGCCGCCTTTCCAACCACTGCATCAGCACCGGCCGGAAGGCCTCCACGGTTCGCACCCCGAACCGAGGCCTCTCCAGCCGGACTGCCCAACGGGCAATGACGTCTCGGCGGGCGTCGACGCGCCAGGCGGTGAGATCCCTTAAGGGTGTAGATTGTTGGCCTAAGATCTCGATTTCGAGCGACCGCAGCGCCAAAGTTTAATGTAACATCCGACGGGGCGGATGAATGACCTAGAGAGCGCGATTTTCAAAATGTTTTGCAACAAACGTTCCACGTTGAGAAATTGTTATTGAACTTGAATATTTACAGCATAACAATAACGTTGAATTTTTGGAAACTAGCTGTTGATTCTTTTTAAAAGATTAATAAGAGTAGTCGAGACACAATTTTTATGTTTTTCTATCATTACATTACATAGTATAAAACAAAGTCGCTATCCGCCGTCTGTCTGTCCCTATGTATGCTTAAATCTTTAAAACTACGCAACGGATTTTGATGCAGTTTTTTTTAATAAATAGAATGATTCTTAAGGAAGGTTTATATGTATAATACATGCATAATATAGTAGAGAAACGCTGATTAATTTAGAGGTTTCTAATGTGATGTCGTAAATAAGCACGTTTTTTTTGCGCTTATATTGCAAACGTTGGCTGAACCCTACAAGATAGACCAAAATAATGTACTACAGTATTATCCATCTTAAAAAGTTCAACAAAAAAGTCCACGATGGCATATGTCTATCTCTTAGGGATAACCCACCATAACCATTTTTTATCCTCTACTAAAAAATGATTATTTACTAAGTGATTTTATACAATACAGCATTAATCCTTATCCAATTAAGTACCTTAAATAAATTGTGCATTTATTATAGATCAATATGCTTTTTATAGTATGTAATTTAAGTGAATATTGCCGAAGATAGCGAAGATAGCGAGGGCGGGTTACTAGTTTATAATATAATATACAATCAAGAGCAGGTCCGGACTGACATTTTTGTATTCTACTTACCTAAAATTCCAACTATGTATTTATTTGTAATTTCACTACCAAAATTTATTCTAATTCGTAAAATATTCATTCAATAAAATAATTGCAAATTCAGTAGGAAGTGTGTTTATCTCTACGCAAGGAAATGTGCCTATTGCGTAAACTCAAATACTTACTTTTTGTTTACGATCACCTCGTCGATATCTAAAAAAAATCCTAGGGTTTTAAAAAAAATGTTAATAAATGAAACACAGGTATAAAAATGATTTATTTACTACACAATAACAAATATGAGTCGCCATTACTCGTATTATCTCAAAAGCGTGCTAGGGTTGTACAAAAATTAGTAAATAATTCATTTATTTACTAATTTTAACAGAAGTTTGTAAATTATTAATATACTAATTAAAAGTATGTAATTAAACAATAACGAAATATGAGTTCAAAATTCTAATGTTTTTTCATTCGATTACGGATCAAGTTCTGATTTCTGCTAATTTGACGATAAAATCAATGGCTATCACAAAACCTATCAGAATGAAAACGTTACCAGCTGCCCGATTCACGTAAGTATTAAAAACCGTAGCGCAGTGACGTCACTTCGTTTTTTGCAAATTTAGCCCTTTTAACCGACTTAAAAAAAGGAGAATTCTCAATTCGCTGTATTTTTGAACCAATTTTTATGATTCTTTACACCAGGTAACTCAGAAATTGTATAGTAATTGAGCTATTGGAAGCTTTATGACAATCCAAGACTAGATAAGTAAGTGCGTTTAAAACAGAAAACCAAAAGGCGATTTCTAAGTTCCTAAGTTAAAACGACTTTTGGACTGGCGTGTTTACGTGAATCGACTGGCTGGGTAGTTACCTGTATCTTTCAAAATCGGCGTTCTTCTCTTTCATAACACGTAAAACTCTTTCTTTCCTCTCTTTCATAGCCTCTATGATACTGGGTGCGTCACGAATGGGCATGCTTCGTGACTGCCGAGGATCAACTAATTCTGGAAGTAGGCAATCGTAATAAAACCTAACTAATTTCATCTCCATTTTCTCCGCCCAAAATTTGTCGTCCTTTTCTATAATATAAACTTTCATAGGTACAGTAGCACTAAACCAGATGCCAAGCATGCAAACGTTTCTTTTAGTAATATGTACCTGTCCCTGAATTTGGAAATACCAGTTATGATTTTTATTTATGACATAACCCTTGGAAGCCTTGTCCTTAACCCAAAAGGTATGTTTGGCCATTGCTTCATCAAGAGTCATGCCAGCTAAAGAATGTGGGCACTTAATTTCAATTAAACCGTTTGCATAAATGCCATCTGGTGTAGTACGAAGAAATTCATATTGATCGTCGACGAACAAACCGCAACCTTGTATACTAATATTCTCTTGAATTTCTAACTGTTTAATTGCGGTTTCTTCGTTTTCGATACCGTACCGTACAGCAGGCAAACTGGCGATATTACTACCATAAACGATTTTACGAACAAGAACAGCACAACTTGTGCTCTCTCGTTTTTTACAAACTTCCCCGAACGATGATGAGGTTAGTAATTTTCTCCTTGTACTCATCCACTCAGAACTACTTCTTTGCAAATGGGTCGACCTTTCAAGCTCCTCTCTTTCAGCACAAGACAACTTTAAATCGGCTAAAAAAGATGACTTGGCTTTCTCATATAATTCTGGACTCAGATCAGGTTTTTCGCAGTTTGGTCCATAGTGAGCGTCTTTCGATACAGCGCTGTGGCTCTTTTTCAATCTTAATTTAGGTTTAGCAATTAAACGGATTCTACGATTACAATTTTCCACCTTCGCGATCAAAGGATTAGGACTAGATTTAAATATTACTTTATGAGTTTTACTATGAATCGATCCTGTATTAAAAGACACAACAGCAGCTGCGCATCGGCCCGCATAAGAACCACGGGAAGAATAATTTACACGCTTACCCCCTACTAATTTGGCAATCACTGCGTTAAAACTTTCAACTATATTACTTGTACAATTATGAATTAAACTTCTAGAATGATATGACAGTCTTTTACTTAAAATGTGTACCGCGTCCATTAATCCGCATCCAACAATTCCTGGAAGCAACCCAACAGGTTCTATTCGACGAGTATCAGGTCTACAGAAATACTCCTTGCAATATTGGTGATTACCAAATACGTGTTGTAGACCATTTAGGATATCTTCACTAAGATTTTTTATTTTTTCTTCGAGTGACTGATTTTGATCGCCCCAATATTTAATAGCGCATTTTACACCCGTTCTTAAACGCAAATACCTTTCTTTTAGGAATTTCCGCAATTCGCAAGGATACTTAGTGTCTTTCGACAGTTTCTCCAAGCTATTGCAGTAGTTTCGTAAAAGATGATTTTTGCATTCAATTTTCTCTACTGTTAAATTACCGTACGGTCGCGAATCTAATATTTTTTTATAAGTACTGGAATCGCCGTCTGCTACAAATTTATTATAAATTACACCGTGATCAACAATGGAACGTTTAAACCCCTCAACTATTATGGTCGATTCCATACCGGTAGATGATCCCGAATAATTCTTGAAACAACGGTGTTCCGAGGGCTGACTGTCGTTCTTTGCGGCTCGTGCACAAACTACGCAGTATTTATTTTTAACTCCAAAAAACAATACTTTATTAGTTTTAATGCCAATTATCGCAGCTGCGCCGGACAAGGCGGAAAAATTCTTACCATAAGATCTCTTGCTCCAACAACCGTCAACAGCAACAGATATTAATGGTGTACCATTTTTATCAACACTACCTATAGACACTGCGTACTCCGCTTCTTCCTTGACAGCTTCTGCCATGGAATGTGCTGCTGTCTTTTCCCACCAATCGCAAACCGTATTATTAATTTCATTGTATAATGAAGGTGACATGATTGGTAGGGCTACTGCGGCAGTTAATGTTTTTAACTGATAGTAGCTCTCACCAGATGATATGATACCAGATACAATTTGATGATTCACTTCCATTCTATCTTCTTTCTTTTCAATCAAACACACAGTAAATTTCATACTACACATACTACATTTCATGATGAGTTTTGAGTCCAGACCAACTTTTACTTCACCTATTATACTGAGGTAACTTAACTTACAATCCATTGGACCGTGGTCCCCTACGGCCTGAAGAGCTTTAAAAAAAAAGAAACGTCTACAACTCTACGCCCAACTTCCATTTCATCCACCTTTCCCTCTTGGTCGTTTTCAATAACTAGTTCCTGTAAAGAAAGATAATGGCTTGATTTTTTTTATAAAAAATAATTAAAAGTTTAAAAAAATGCAAAAGAATTAATACAATATTAGGTTCCTGATGAATAGAAATTATAATTTCTTTACGCATTAGGTATTGTTTTTTTATGACGTCACCTATTTGAACGTAAATTTTCTTTTGAGAAAGTAATTGAGAAGTATTTCGGTACTAAGGTGTTAGTCTCTCGATGAAAATAATAAATATTGCAAGAAAAATCTATAGGTAGGTATTGAGATTTTGTCTTCGCCCATCACTAACTAAGTAGTTTGTTTATTTATGTAACAAGTCTACGAGAATTACGTATAACAACTTACCTCTATACAGCGCGTAGCATTGTTGCTCAGAGTCTCGGCCCCAAGGTTTTCTTTATTTTCAATACTGGAAATATTATTCATCAATATTATCCACTTTTTATTTATTATGTACAACCCTAAGCCAGACGCTAGGCGCCTCGCGTCTGTTTGGCGGTATAGGTATGTCGACAAAGTTGCGCTGTCGCCTACCTACTTCCACAATTTGATATTTAGACAATACTAGCCGACCCGGCGAACTCCGTATCGCCTTTTTTTTTTTTAAAAAATCCTATTATTTTGATATTACATACAGATACTTCAATTTTATTTATCAGTATAGATATAGATAATACAAACCAATATTTACATGTTATTGTAGGTATATGTCTGAATCGGGCGATCTAAATCATATGACATATTGTATTAGCTTTGTAATGTACCCTGTTCAAATGCGATAATAAATAAGTAGGGAGGAACTTACATTTTATTCCGAGATCTTTTGGCTTTCATATTTTTATAATGCGTACAAAACTTTCTTTTCCCTGGCATGACACTCAAATTCAATCAGTCCTGCGAAAAAAATAGCCTATGTTACTCAGTGATAATGTAGCTTTCGAATGATAAAAGAATTATTAAAATCGGTCCAGTACTTTTTGAGTTTATTCGTTACATACAAAAATCCAAATCTTTCCTCTTTATAATACCTATTAGTGTAGATATTGTATTTTTTACGATTTATATCTAGTTCCATCATGGTTTTCTTTCAGACATTCATTATATCGATACTTTCTACTAACTGAAAATAAATTAATTATAAAAATGTTATACTTACAGTTTTTTACAAAAAACACAAATTCACAATACGTAATACTGCTGTCTGCAGACGACAAGCGTGGTGTCGCGTCCACTTACAGAAAGGAACTGCCGTAGTGACCACCGAGATTGCACGAATGAAACGAACGCATTATCCCATACATTTGTGTATGAAAATTTTACCTTAAAATATATCTAGATTTTAGGGCTTTAAAAGAGGAAGTCTTTGTTTGTAAAGGTATAAAAAGAAGTATACAGCTATACTTATTGGTTTCTTCAGTGTTCAAAACGTGTTTCTTTTTATCAATTTGTGTTGATTTATGGGGTTAAATCTGAAAAATACGAAGTCATGTTTTTGCATTTTTACTCAATTTTGTGCGTTTGTTGACGTTTATTACATAACAACTATTAGGTTTAAGAGTTTAATATAAGCATGAACATACTTATTGGTCTTTGATTGTAATATATACAAATTATCATTGATATCAATCATATGTAAATAGGTTAAATATGAAAAATCGTAACACTCTTTTCGGTGATTTTCACGATCTACACCCTTAACGAGACCACACCGCCCTCCGCTCGCACCCCCGTCTATTATTATTATATATCATATTCACAATCTTATACAATATCTTGAAAAATTACAACTTATATTATAATTTATCCTAATTTATAAACCATCTTTAGAATGTTCCCAAAATTTGTTTCATAGATTTTATAACAAACTTGAATAACCAACTATATATTCTCACAAACTTCCTTGTTAGTATTAGAATAAAATATCATATATTTAACTATGACGATGTAACAAATAATTATGTCATGATATTTAAGATAGACGTCCAAATTCTCAAGTACTAGGAATTTATTACAGAATTAGTTGAGCCGTAGCTTTGCTCTCGTGGATCACGGCCTAATTACTAAGCGTCGCGAGTCGCACTGGATTTCCATTAACAAAGACCTTTACGTGCTACGTGACTTTATACAATGACCCCTCAAAGCTGTATCTCATTATTCACTTGACCGATTTTGATACAACATGGTTTTATTAAATCTCTTCAGTAGAGATTTTTAAAAATGATTAATTTTGTTTTTATTACGTATTTTTGACCTTCCTACTAAGCATATTTTACTCCGTATTTATAATCAACAGAATAAAATGTAATGATTCGTTTCCTTCCTTCATTATGAATCTTCATAGAATTATAATTAATTCATTAAAGTGTGATACAGGAAAAAATATACACATTTATAAACTTCGTATTTACCTATACTGTTATAAGAATTTTCTATAGTTGAACGGATTAGGCAGACAATTTATCATCGCTGTCTTTCTTCGGAGTATTGTAAAAAAGCTAATAACCTTATAAACTATAATAATATAAATACCTTTTTTTTGAAAGTGTGTCACGGTCGGCGTACTCCTCGCTCCACTCCGTCCGGGGCGACAGAGGGGCGTAAGCATGCACCCCGTAACCCACCCGTGACACGTCGCCTTCGTCGTTGGACCGACCACTGGAGCAGGATGGCTTATCATCAGTGGTCGGTCCGACGGAATACCCCTTGAGGAGTACCCTCTCCTCAACCAACGTCCCCCTCTCGGGGAGGACGTCGGTCTTTCCTCACGCGGTCGGCCTCTCGGCGAGTGACGGACTAACTCCCCGGTCCAGTCATCCGCGGCCCCTGTCGCCGGTGGCGAGTCGAGCCGTGAGTATGAATTTTTAGGATAATTTGGAATCTATACAGATTTCTATCTCTTTCTATCAAAGTTAGAAATGTATTGAAATTTCTAACATTTTCTATCACCAATTAAGAAAATAATAGAAACCTCTTACTGTTAATTGTCGTACTTGACAACTACGGCAATAAATTCTTGAACTCGGATGGTAAACTAAATTTCTACTGTATCTGCCACAGCTGAAGTGACAGGATAGCAGGATTGTTGAGTAGAATTTTTTATTCCCAATCTACCTTTTCTTGATATATCATTTCGGGTGGTGATGGAGTCAAAATAGAATTCACCACCCCCTATCTTGCCCGTGGGTTTCGTAAAATATGACTAAAGGATATAATGGCACACAAAATATGGATGAGAAGAGAAACTCGAAATAATATGCCTACCCTTTCCCTCAAATTGTGGAGCAGGCTCGAACGCGGTAGTGACTCAATATAAGTATCATGCAACCGTGATCATTAAAAGGATGATAGTATCTGCTTACGTTTTTTAGTTATCTCTTATGACATGAACACAGAAATTACAGTTTGTTACGCTTTCTCGCCTAAACCACTAGGCACTAATCAGATTTTTTTAAATTCTTTCACTAATGGGAAGCCACATTACCAACGAGTAACATAACATATATTTCATCCTCTTATTCCCAAGGAAACTTGATATTTGAATAATATATTGTAAATAAAAATATTTTACGGATTTTATCGCATTTGTATTTGATTTCTGATTGCCCGATGTTTTGAATATTTTACAGTGTTCATAGTCACGGGCAGACTAAAATGTTTCACGTCCAACAAGTCATCGTTATTACAGCGATATATAATTATCTACCCGCTACAGAAATTAGTTATTAAATTTTGATCTTACACGTAGTGGTACTTCCCATAGAGCTTCACAATAATTCTGCGGAACATTTTATCACAACTGCACGTTGCTTGGTATATATGATAGGTGACGAGAAAATAGTATATTGTTTATTTAATTTTTAATTTGCTGGTGAGACGATTAGTCTGTAGTAATAGCGGAAAACCTGTATAGTATACAAGAGATTTTGAGCCTGCAACTGGTATATAGAGGCAGAAGATATATATATATATATAGAGGCAGAAGTAGTAAGTCCCTATATCAACTCGTCTGACCAGCATGGTATAGTAGTTTAAGTTCAATTTTCCTGCTATTGTGGAGGTCACTCGAACCTAGCAGTGAGACGTATATACGCTATAATGATGATGACGAACACTGTTTGTCAAGTGGTTTCTAGATTCGGATCACACCTGCTTTCATAAGTTTTCTAAGAAAGTGTTGTGTTCCATTTTCCCGTTAACCTCTCAGACACCTTTTACTACTCCCCGAGGAAAGAGGGTGATTATACATTGAATTTTTAACCAGCACTATATGGTGAAACTTTCTAATATCTTTAAATGAGTATGCACCCCCACAAAAAGTGTCTAAGACACACTGCGCATGCGCAAGTAAGGAGCATGTCGGTGACGCAAAGCCATAAGATTTTTCCTTACCAAAAATTGCCCAACGCGGCTAAAGAATTATCACTTCAAAAATATAGTTTAGGTAGGATGGTATGGTCGTCGAAGTGAAAATAACTAATTTGGGAAATCGAACAGTCGCTTGAACCAGACATCTGCTGCTAATTCTGTGTGGTGACGGAGTAAGAATACCACCCTCTTTCTTAACCGTGGGCGTTGTAAACAACGACTTACATATATTGTAAGTACTGACAATTTTTATTTGAGAGAAGGAAAACTCGATATAAATTCTATACCAACACGTCTGACCAAAATATTATTACTCCCTTTTATTGTAGAGGAGGTTCGATCCCAGCAGTAGGACGTATATGAGCTGTGAAGATAACGATTATTATTATAAAAAAATGCCTATGTGATAACCGGTTAAAAATGCAATATTTCTCCAAACTTGCCCATAGATGTCGTAAAATGTTAGTGAGAAATTGCTAGAAAAATCAACAAACTTTTGGGCAAATTATAATACCAGCTATGATTACCAAGTCAGCTAGCAAGTATATCTATTATGGTTTTGTTCCCCTTGATGAGATCTAAATCTAATAGTGGACTTTATTTATATATTTATTTATACTTTATTGTACACCATATTATATATAAAAGTAGAAACTTATAATAACAATAGTCAGTACAATGGGCGACCTTATCGCTAACAGCGATTTCTTCCAGGCAACCTTTGTATGGAGAAATTATTGTACAGAGAGAGAGTGGTAGTTTATGGTGTAGTAGTTAATATAAATACTAATACACATATACACATACAAATATACATAAACGTATACATACAATGAAAATACATATGATTAAAAATATATCAATATAAAATAACAATTAAATAGACTACAATATAACATAGACAGGAAATAGGTAAATTACAGTATTTATACAAGAAGTCAGAGTAGTAAAGTTGACGTAACAAGTTGTAGGAAAAACGTTAAAGTCTGAGATAATGCGTTTTTAACAATAGCTTAAATGCAGATAAAGTTTTGGCTTGACGTATTTCAAGCGGCAGTTCATTCCACAAACGTACGGCTGAAACAGTGAAAGAGTTTGCGAAAAAGGTTGTGGAATATACTGGGATTTTTAATTTTAAGTTTTCAGATGATCTTAGACATCTTTCATGCGTTTTATGGAGGCACACGAAACGATCTTTGAGATAGGAAGGTGCTGAAGGATTAAATAAGATAAAGCAATGAATGAATGTGAGTATTTCGGCGAAGGCGAATTGGTAACCACTTGAGCTGAGACCGAAACTGAGAGACATGATCATATTTACGAAGACCAAATATGAATCTTATGCATACATTTTGGAGGCGCTCAAGTTTATTTAATTGGTTTTCGGTGAGATCTAGATAGCTGGCGTCGGCGTAATCAAGGACTGGGAGGAGTAAGGAATTTGCAAGCGTAATTTTGGTAGCAGTAGGCAGAAAATTTCGCAATCTTTTGAGAGATCCTGCAGAGGCGAACAGTTTTCGACTCACTTCCTGCAGCTGCGAGTCCCAACTAAGATTGGAGTCTAAAACTAATCCCAGATTCTTAACTTTGCTGCTTATGGGTATAACAGTACCATCAAAAAGAATCGGCGGTAAATTGGTCCACTCGACTTTTGAGAGTAGTCTACTACTACCCACAATGCATACCTGAGTTTTTGCAGGATTTACAGTGAGCCCATGACCTTTACTCCAGGAGTTTATTTTCTCAAGGTCATTATTCAGTTTAATAAGAGCGTCTGATATTTGTGACAATTGAGTCTGCGCGTAAATTTGCAAGTCGTCTGCATAGAGATGATAGGAAGAAGTAAGATTATAGGAGATAGAGTTAATGAAAATTGCAAAGAGGAGTGGAGATAAAACGCCACCCTGAGGCACGCCAACTGCTGTATTACACCAAGAGGAGTAGTTATTTTCCACCTGAACGCGTTGTCGGCGGCCAGACAGGTAACTATGAAGCCAATTTAATACAGTTGAAGATAGGTTAAGTGATCGAAGTAATAAGATTAGAATGTCAAAGTCTACCGTATTAAAGGCATTGCTAAAATCTAGCAGAGCTAAGACCGTCAGCTTTCCACATTCCATGCCGGATCTGATGTCATCCGTAATGTTAATAAGGGCTGTGGTAGTACTATGTCCAGGACGGAAGCCAGATTGGAAGGGATTGAGGGGATTTTTTCTAACAAGAAAGGCGCTAATCTGGGTGTGGACGAGGCGTTCAAGGACCTTGGAGAGGAAAGGCAAAACGGATATAGGACGGTAATCAGTGAATGCTACAGGATTTCGTTTTTTAGGTAAAGGAGTAACTAGTGCATCTTTCCACGCCGAAGGAAACGTACTACTGGTTAGGGAAAAATTAAGGATGTAACAGACTATGGGAAGGATTTCATCAAGGATAGGTAGAATCATTTTACGACTGACAGAATCAGCTCCAACTGCATTGGACGTGATCGACATAATGCACTTCTTAACTTCAAATGCAGTGAATAAATTAAAAACAAATGGTGGGTAACTGGGAGTAGGAAGAGATGAAAGAAAGTTTATAGTATTAGTCTTGGTCGTCATTGGAAAGTTAGGTGAAGTAGAGAAGTGGAAATTAAGAAGATCAAGATTTAAGTCTTTGGAAATAGTTTCTTGGCGTGATTTTCCGATTCCTAATGTTCTAAGAAATGCCCAAACTTTAGCAGGATTTTCATTTTGTATAACGTTATGTATATGCTGACGTTGAGCATCCCTGCATACCCTATTGCAGTGATTCCGTATTAAGACGTATTTTTTCAAGTTCGAGTCATTAGGCTTAATTTTGTATTTAAATTTTGCCGCACTTTTTTGATTGATTAGAGCTTTAATGTTACTTGTAAGCCAAGGTGAAGGCGCATGTTTAATTTTTACAGCTCTAACAGGTGCATGTTTGTCATAAAGCCGGGTGATGTTAGTTGTGAAAACATCAATTTGTTCATCAGTACTCTCAGAACTAGTTAGTGACATCCAGTCAATCCTACTAGCATCTGCACGCAGATTGTCTAGATCCATGCCAACAAAATTACGCTGCATTACAATTTTCGGTTTATATTTGGGCGGTCGAATTTTATATGAAAGAAATAGTAAATCATGATAAGAAAATAAATCAGCAGGGCACTGTCCATACTTAGCAACATGTTCGTATGAAGAAACTAGAATAAGATCGAGAAGAGAAGGAGTACAATTAGGAAAATTGTGAGTGGCATTAAGGGGTAAAATACATAAGTTACATGAATTGGATACAGCACAGAGAGATTTAGAACGGTGGTCATTTTTTATGAGGCATGTATTAAAATCACTTTAAGGTTCTAGTAAATTAATTATTATTTAATAAAATAGAGTACCCTTCTTTCCACTGCTTTTAATTCATAAGAAAAGTCTTGACAGTTACTCAACCTTGGAACAGACGTTTCTCAAGAACATTAATGGTTACATAAAACTCGCTCAATACTTTGTTCCTTCTCTCCTGTCAACTCGTCAAATACTTTCTTGTTGTTGGATTACAAATATAGATATCAGTTCTTTGAGCTATCCGGGATTCATAATTCCTAATTATTTTAGAGCCTTGTATTTTATCCTGAAAGTTATAAGTAGAAGTACAAACTTAAACTACTTCTACGTCCGAGTATAATTTGTGGCCATTAATTGTTTTAAAGTCCCCGCAATATGAGGATTTGTCTTTTTTTAATGGCTACACTCTGCACTACGGAAATAATCCTTGTATTGTGGGCGACTTTACAAACATATAATTAAGGGACACAAATTCTATCCAAACTCAGAACAACAAGCTGTGGATCGCACAGTGTTGTCTGTACTTGGGATTCAAACCCGCGACACTGCCACTATAGATCGGTATGTTAACCACTACACTATCTGTGCAGTGAATTTATTTTCTTGATGCAGGAAATAGTCTTAAAAAATTTATAGCCTTTAAATTTCTGCCAAGATGAATCGAAATAAGAAAATGCCTTATTTTGGATTTACGTTCGTGAACAGCTAAAAGATTTTATGTTATATTAACCGTTAAAAAGCACTTATTTAAATGGATGTTATAATCTAACGAACTGTGAGGGAATGGTAAATAACAGGGATAATTCAAGGAATAATTATATCAGTCGATCTTGAGTAGCAACTCAACGATTGAGTAACGATCAGCCGGAAATTAATCATACCTACCCACTTCCACTACTGGACGTAGGAATCCCTCATGTTACGCCACAAAGTGCGGTCCTGTGGCGCCTACATCCAACGATACCCAGCAACTTTCACCAGGTAGTCGGTTCACCTAGTGGGGGGCCTCCTACATTGCGTCGTCCAATACGTGGTCGCCACTCGATAAGCTTTCTTCCTCAGCGGTTGTCGGTTCGTCGACCGATGTGGCCTGCCCATTTCCACTTCAATTGCCAGTATACAAGTCTTATTCAGAAATATGGCAAAAATTTTATGCATCTATTAAATCGTCTTCCATGTGAAGTAACAATTTACCACCTCATTTTTTGCCCGTGGGTGTCGTAAAAGACGACTAAGGTATATGATATAAAGATTTCAAATGCAAGAGCAAAAAACTTGACATAAAATCCTATATCAACACGTCTGATCAGCGTGGTATAGTAGATCAATTTTATCCCTATTGTGGAGGAGGCTTGAGCCTAACAGTGCGATATATATGAGCTTTCACGATGATAATGATGAAATTAAATTGTTGATGATTAAATTCATTCACCACAATTCACTACACCTTATTCAACGAGCCGATGTCGAAAAGATAACTAAGGGATTTGATATGCATAAAATATCTGTGCAAGAAAAGTCAAACGCGAAATAAAAGCTCAGATATTTCCCACTGCTGGGCTCGAGCCTTCTCTGCAATAAGAAGGCAATTCACCTGTTATAGTCTGCTGGTCGGGCGGGTTGGTAGAATGTTATATTTCGTACGCTTGCGCGGATCATATGAACATATCATATCCATCGTCGTGATAGAAGATAACAAATTATATTCTTACTCCATCACCATACGCCGAATTATATTGAAGTGAAACTTCTTTGCGCACTTGAGGGTAATTTTTTTACGGATGAAACGCAATTTAGTGACACGAAAATGTGGGACTGTTTGTCCAAGAAGAGGGAGAGAGCGATTGAGATCTATTGAGAGAGAGTAAGAAAGGGCGAACTTAGCGCGAAACACATAGCCATGGAGCAAGAGTATGGAACAAACAAGTGAGAAAATCGAGAGAGAGAGTGAGAGAGTATTTTTTTTTATTTCTTTCAATTTAAAAAAAAAGACATGTCAGCAAAGAAGTTTCACTTGTGTCATGCGTAGTTTGTACGCACGTTCTTTTTGAAGTGAAACTTCTTTAGAATCGTTGCGATTTCAAACTCGATGAAACCAAAAAGCGAGTCCATAGAAACAGAAACACGTAAATGTAGGTATAGGATTCAACTGGCGAGAGAATGAGATAAAGAATGAAGGATAAAGCATAAAGAATGAAGGATGAGGGATGAAGGATAAAGAAGTTCCACTTCTGCCAGGCGTACTATGTACGCACGCTATTTTTATCATATTTCAAAAATTTCAAGAGTAATAAATTTATTATATTCTATTAGTATATGACTTGTACCATATACAAAATTCAGGCACTAACACGATATTGCTTTTTCCCATAAAGAGCCGCTCCTTTTTCATGTAAAACATGATGGTGTTCTAGCTAACATAGTAATATGGAGATCAAACTCTATTTTTCGAGTAAACTTGTCAATATTCGATATTGATGTATGTAAATTATAATTACTTTATGTTATTGCTGTAAAGGGAGCGTTTAGTGACAGAGTAAGAATATAATTCAACACTCCCTATCTTGCCCTTCTCTCAGCCCATACACGTCCTACTGTCGGGCTCTGATCTCCTCCACTATGGGAGGGTATTTGAATTAATATACCAAGCTTTTTTTTTTTTTTGTGGGTGGGCTGCGGTCGGCGCGTCTCCGCACCGCTCCGTCCGGGGCGACAGAGGGGCTTAAGCACGCAACTCCCGCAACCCACCTGAAAACCACTTCGCCTTCGTCATTGGGCCGACCACCGGAGCAGGTTTACTTGTCGTCAGTGGTTGGCCCGACAGAATACCCCCTAAGTGGGGTACCCTCCCATCGACCGACGTCCCCCCCTCGGGGAGGACGTCGGTTTTTCCTCACGCGGTCGGCCTCTCGGCGGGTGACGGACTAATCCCCGGTCACGTCACCCGTAATATACCATGCTGGACAAACACGTTGGTATAGGATTTCATTTCGAGTTTTCCTTCTCTTGCACATATGTTATGTACATATTATATCCCATAGTCGTCTTTTACGACATCCACGGGCAAGATAGGGAGTGGTGAATTGTACTCTTATTCTGTCACCATACGGAATAATATATACAATTAACAAATACATATGACACTCAAGTTTAGAACAGCAATGGATGGACAGCATATTTTTTCTTAAGTAGGAATTGAACCTTTACGTCATTCGTAATATAATTTATATTATACTAGCTGACCCAACAGACGTTGTTGTCTTCAAATAACACAGTAACGCCACCTACCGGGTCTAATTCTAAATCTAAACCATTCTCGAATGAACACACACAAAACCCTTTAACACACACAAAACATTTCGTCAACATCGGTCCAGCCGTTTAGAAGGAGTTCAGTGACATACACACGTACACAATAAATTTATATATAAAGACTAGCTGACCCAACAGATGTTGTTCTGTTCAAATAAAGCGCCACCTACCGGGTCCAATGGTAAATCTAAACCATTCTCGAATCCCCGTGTTAACATCGGTCCAGTCGTTTAGGAGGAGTTCAGTGACATACACACGTACGCAAGAAATTTATTTATGAAGAAAACATATATTAGCTGACCCAGCAGAAGTTGTTCTGTTTAAATAAAATAAAAGGAATTCTCCTTGAAATAACAGCTGCGCCACCTACTAGGTCCAATTGTAAATCTAAACCATTCTCAAATCCCCTTGAACATGTACAAAAATTTTAACAACATCGGTCCAGCCGTTTAGGGGGAGTTCAGTGACATACACACGTACACAAGAAATTTATATATAAAGATGTAACGCACGCATTTATATGTTTTGCATCACATACCGGTACTAACGTAAGATCAGCGTTGGTTACTTCATAATCACCATTTCAGCTCATATACGCCCCCACTACTGAGCTCGAGTTTCCTCCATAATAGGAGGGAAAATGATCTACTACATCACGCTGGTCGGACGTATTGGTATAACGTTTTATTGCGAGTTTTTCTTCTATTACATATATTGTATGTACATATATTGCAGAGTTAGGGCTGAGTTTTAATAAAAATAGGCATTAGGATGCCTGATTTGTATTTTTGTAATAATTAACTCCTAAATATGTAATATTTGTTTATTAAATCTCCTTTTATCATAATAAACGTATTCTATTTCCTTTTCACCATGTTAAATACATAAAAACGTAGCTATAATAATATTTAGGCATACACTCATCTTACAAATTTAAATACAGAGCAGCGTGTCACTTGATCCCAATAACTTGTCACGTAAGTACAAAATGAAATTCCTTCTGTAGACAAGTCGAAATTATATAAAGAGAGGATATACTCAATAATAGTCGAAACACGTACAAAATGATATATTCTTTCATTTGTAGTATTTTCGTTTAATTTATACAAAATTCTCTCCCACGCGGCGCATTAAGTTAAGGTGTAGTCATAATATATTTTCGTATTACTTCATTAAAATTTTCGGTATAATGACTTACATTGTAAGAATATAGTTCGCTATAATTTCCTTTTCTACAGATATATATAATATATAAATACGTAAAGCAATAACTTTGTACCCCTTTTTACGAAAATTGCGTGGATGGACAAATATGAAATTTGGCACAGTTGAAGAATATATGGAGTAGAAGTGCAGATAACTAAAATTTAATATAATAATGTATTAAAAATACATTAAATTCATTAAAAATACATTAAATTCATTAAAAAAGGCATTACGCACATTACAACGCAATCGCTACACAAACACACGATTGTGTGAGTGTGTTGCGTAGCAACGCTTATACACTTTTGTTTACGCTTAAAATCTCTGGTCGAACTGAATGTCAAACAATCATAATTATGATCACAATGTCTAATAGAGACTTGTGCTTATATATTAGTTGTTAGTGAAATACAGCTTGCTCAATTTACAATTATACATAAATAAAATTAAAGAAAATTGTGTAGCAGAAAAATTAATTTAAATGAATTATGGCCGAATTTCGACCACACTCCGACCACTAGTATATAATATATACATTTAAAGGTATATCCTTTAAATATTACGATAATAGAAGGGAATCCTGAAATATAATATGTATCTCCGATGAAAAAGAAGATCACTGTAATAAGATTAGTAATATTCGTCAATCCCATGTAATGTCTTACTTGATGGCCACAATTAAGTTACAAAAAAACTATTTTTCTAGAAATATACCAGAAGTGACACACTAAAATGTTAACTTTACTTTTTACTTGAACATCAAGATGATAAGTTATTTAAAATGGCGCCTCTGGCTGCGCCCGTGTAAATAATAACTTTTCCCAGGATTAAATTGTATTCAAATCCATTCAAAGAATCATGCTTCATTGAGAAAAAATTGAGCTGCAAGGGAACAGGTTATTGTGATAAAAAATATTCTATATGTCCGGCAAATGGAGTATCTATGTGCCAATTTTCATATCCCCATCCAAACCTTTCAACGATTTACATATGTTCGATTAAATAACAAACCTCGAAATATCTTCGCAAAATATCGCATTTATAACATTAGTATGATCTGCAAAAATTTCTGTTCATGTCTTTAATCTAAAATTTCGGTTTAAAGATCTTTATTCAAAATTTAGATGTTTTAACACATTTAAAATTTGAGAAACAATAAAATATAACATATTTTCTCTATTAAACCCTTTCTTTTATGTGGGTAACATAAAACACTCTGGAAAGCCGATATCAGTACTGTTGGATACAATAACGACCAGAATGATAAAGACATTTTACTTTAAATTAGAAGTGAAATCATCGTCTTTAAGTATGTATATTACTGATATTGAGTAAGGGATGCAAGGGATATGAAAACAAGCCACTATACCTTCCCTGTACGTTGTGTGCAAACAAAGAAATCTATGCACAATTTTGAAGGTATACCTATATTCAATCTACAAACTGCATCGCATTTTATGTTCTGATTTTGTTGTATAAAAAGATCCATCCATCAGCCTACAGACGTCCACTGTTGGACATAGGGTGGACGTCTGTAGGCTGATCGATGGATATGGATAAAAAGATATAGATACATATTTCTTATAACGAATCAAGTAAAAAATGTATCCCTTATTTTACACACTTTTTTGGGTAGGCTCCGTTCCGTCCAGCCCGACGCAAAGGCAGGGCGCTGTCACATAACCCACCATATCGCTATTAGGCCAACGCACCCCTTCGCTTTTAGGCCAACCACTGGTATGGTTCTTAACGTCCGTGGCCACCACGTCATCATCCATACACCCATAAAAGATGAAAATTTACAAATGCACATTGTTATGTCATTTCACATGCTTATTTATTTTTTAATAAAGAGTCATCACCTCAGTCCACATAAGTCCCACTATTGGGTTCGGGCCTCCTACACAATGGGAAGGAAATTAACCTACTATTATGCGTTAATTAGACGTATTGGCATAGGGTTTTATGTCGAGTTTTCCTTCTCTTGGATAGATATTATCAACATATTATATCTCTTAGTTGTCTGTTACGATACCCACGGGTAAGAGAGGGGATGGTGTATTCTTATTCCGTCACCACACGAAAAAATAAAGAGTATATATGTTTATTCGAAGACAATGAATAAAAATATTGTCCCCCTTACAAACTTTGCTATTACGTTTCAACCTATTAGGGCTTGAATTTCGTAAATTCCTTTCAAGTTTCTACGTTATAAAAAGTTACTATTGTCAACATTTCAAGTAAATACTTTCAGTAGTTTCAGCTTTGTGTTGATGAATTAGTCAACTGGTACTTCTTTACTAATATTGTAAATGCGAAAGTAAGTTTGTTGGTTACGGTTTCACGCCTACACCACCGAACCGATTTCAAAAATTTTCACCAGTGGAAAGATATAGTATCAGAAAGTAACATAGGCTATAGCCTATGTTACTAAAATATATTTTATCCCGGTATTTCCACAAGAATGGGAACTAGGTATGCGAGTAAAGTGATTAAAACCGAAGCAAAACGAGGGCGGGTTGCTAGTTATATGTATAAATGGTAATTACTCAATTGCAGAATGTATATATTACTTAGAAGAGTCTTCATTTTGATTTATTAAATTAAGTTTAAAAGTATTATTTACTTATAATATACTTTACTAAATAATACATCATATAAACCTCTTCTATCTTATTTCTCCTATACATTTGTGTAATTAATTCAGACGTACATTTAGCTACTACCTAACAAATATAGTACAAATTAAATTAGGCCCCGTCTCAAAATCTCCATTTCACAAATAAAAGCCAAGCAAACATCGATGGTAATAGGTCCGGGTGGTAATATAACAGTCTTCTATAATAGAATTTTGTTTTGTGATCTGCCGATAATTTGTTTCAATGAATTTTATGGCGCCTTTCCTAATGGAAGAGGAGAATACATTTAAAAATAACAAACGAATCACAACAGCGTTTCTATTTAATTATCCTTTACTGTGTTCAAAAAACCTTTGGCAGCAGAAATTGCCTTCTTATTAAAAAAAAAATGTGTAGCCTATATAATAACTTTGCTTTTTTTTTCTAAAAAGAGGGAATTATATCATATGCTAGATAAGAAGAAAAATAGGAAACTACAAAGTATTTATTTTAAGAACATGTATATCCTTACTAATATTATAAATGCGAAAGTAAGTTTGTTTCTTTGTTACGCTTTCACGCTTAAACCACCGAACCGATTTCAAAAATTCTTTTACCAATGGAAAGCTATAATATCAGGGAGTAACATAGGCTATATTTTATCTCGGTTTGCCCATGGGAACGGGAACTACGCGAGTAAGGCGATTGAAACCGAAACGAAGCGAGGGCGAATTGCTAGCTTTTTTTTATAATTTCAACTTAACCAACTATAAAGTTAAAAAGATATATATTCATATTATTATATAAAAATAAAGCTATTTATTTGAAAGCGGGATAAAATCACTATATCATAATCTCGTCAGTAAACAGATTTTCCCAAAAGACTACATTTCTCAATTTCCGTCGCCATTATGCACGTACCCCAGCGCAAACAATAATAAACACGGGCTGTTAATCTTGCTTCGACTGTGACCACTTTATTACTAAGACAGTGGTGTATAGAGAAATATACGCCTTCGGGGAAAAGTTTGATGACGGATGTTGTTTTTCTAGATGCGCCTGTTTCGTATTTTCACTTTAAGGTATCCGACTTGAAAACCTTCCACGAAAGAATTTTATAATGCGATATTCTATTGCAGTATAAAATCAATACACTTTGATATTGATACTGCTAGGAGGGCTCGTGCCCGCCTCCTCCATGTATGGGAGGCTAATCAACCTCCTAAATTGCACTGGTCAGAGGTGTTGGTATGGGGTTTTATTTTTAGTTTTTCTGCTTTTGCAGTTATGTTAGCAACTCAAATCTTTTATACAGCTTTAACGATGAGAATGAAAGGCCTGTTTGTTTATTTGAGGTATTCTTCGAAACGGCTGGATTGATTTTGATAAAATTTTACTACCAGGTAGCTGTCTATATAAGGAGTAACATTGGTTATATTTTATCCCTGTATTCCCACGGGAACGGGAACTATGCGGGTAAGGCGACTGAAACCGAAGCGAAACGAGGGCGGATTGTTAATTGATAATGAATGTGATACTAGTAATATAGTAGCTTTTGAAGAATAGGCTAACTGAAATTGTTATAATACTTTAGATGCAACTTTTGAACAAAAAACTTAGTAAAATTTAATACTTGTTGGATAAATTTTATGTAGAACGTAAAGAGAGATCTATATTTATTGGATTATGTGGCGTCATGCTCCTATACTAACACACGAGTAAAGTTGCAGACGACTCTACAAATTTCAGACAGATATTATTATCTGTCTGAAATTTGTACTATATTATTATAGCAAATATTTAACGTGTAGTGACTGTTCATTAACTCATAGATATTATATGATAGCAAAACCGAATAATACCATAATTACCACGATGTAAGTTTAGATTGTCGTTAACCCTTTAAAACTTATATTGCTTTCATGCCCGTGGCCCGCCGTGGTGACGTAGAAGTAAGAATACATTTCACCACTCCCTATCTTGCCCGTAGATATCATAAAAAACGAACATGTACCAGCTGAGACGACGACGACTGCTTTTAGGCTGAGAAAATTCTACAGCATGTAGTGGAATT
Source organism: Lymantria dispar (assembly GCA_032191425.1). Lineage (NCBI taxonomy): Eukaryota > Metazoa > Arthropoda > Insecta > Lepidoptera > Erebidae > Lymantria > Lymantria dispar. The sequence continues at coordinate 26,043,115 of CM063448.1, forward strand.
ATGTTGGCATGCATCTGTCCAAACTATCTTGGGATACTCCACTGCCAGTAGCCGCGATACCAAAAGATTCACCAATACTTTACGAAGCTTTTTGACGTAATAACCATGTGGAGGTGAGCACATACCACTACTGCCACTATCATAATCTACAATAGAAGAATTCTCAGTAATTGAAGAAGGCTCGGAATTAGTTTCCTTTTTCGTGGGGCGCGGCGGGGAGCGGCTTAGTCTTGTTTAGCTAGATGGCGGTCTGGCGGGACGACGTCCACCGTGAACTCATTGTCCGTTGGACAGTCCGGTTGGAGAGGCCTCGGTACCGCATTGGGAGTACTCGGACCACGGTCGTGAAGAAGGAGAGAACACCGTCCTGCCACCATTATGATTGCGACGAGGACACGACATAGTACACGCTCGAGGTGTGTGTCATGTGGACAGAGCAGCGCCTTGAACTGGTCGCAATCGTCGGTGCTGATCTAAAGCTGCCGACTATCGCTAGGGCGATGCTCGATGGCATCAGGAACTGGGACGCAGTCGCCACCTTCCGTGTAGCAGTTATGGCACGGAAAGAGAGGGCGGATCATGCGCGGGATGAACTTCCGACTCACTACGACACGATCCGCCAACGGCGACATGGGTGGCGCAGGTGTCGTGGAAATTAGGAACGTGGCGAGGCGCGTAATTCAAACAAAAAAAATGACAGCATGTCAACAAACGACTAATTTAACGGACTAAAGTTAACGGAAGATAACAAGAGCGTTAATATTTTAGAAGTTAACTTAAAAGTTAATCCGTTAAGTAAAATGTTAACTTCGTTAATTAACGATTAACGGATTAACGAGTTAATGCCCACCTCTGTATAGGTATTGTGTATACACAATACCTATACAGAGGTGGGCATTAACTCTAACTTTAATATATATATTTACTTCATTATCTTTATATAACAAGCAATTATTAAATTATTAGAAATCCTGTGTCTGCATATTTATTTACTTATTTAAAAATTGAGTATGCGTCACAAGAAGCGATTAACACAACAAGAGAAGATATTTTAATATTTCTCGCATCTTTGGAAGATATGTACACTAATTTGCAAAGAGAGATTTTTATAAATAAATTAATCTCAGATTGAAGCTTTATTTAGGTTTTGGCAATAAAATCACATGACAATGACAAAAAAAAAATATATTGGTAAACAGAAATGTGCAACCAAACTAAATTTATCACTGAAGAATGGATCATGGGCAATAGCTAGTTGTAAAATATAATATTTTGTACTAAATATAACTAGAAATATAACTAGACTTAAATTGTAATTTCTCAGTCAATTCCAGCAAAATTTATCCATAATCACCATTTAAACTTACACCCGAGAAATTTATCGAGGCCACCTTAGTTCGTATAGGTGACTGGAGCATGAAGTTCTAACGCAAACTTCACTGTTTGCTCTCTCTATTCTGTTATGTTGGGCATTAAAGTTTTTAGCAGCTAAAGCAGACATATTAGTTTAATATTAATATCAGCGAATTATTTTGCTGCTAATCCACCTCAGTTAATTCCAGTATTAAGTGCTGTGTTAAAATTTTACTTTAATTATTACCCCGAAAGGTAGCGTGTTACAAAGTCGAGCTCAATGCTGCAGTTTCTCAAAGATAGAAATATCGCCGATATAGACGTACTATTTTTAACTAAAATACTAATATAACGTCACTACATTCTATTAAAATTATTACTAATTTAGGCTTTCCTCGCTACAATCAGCAAAGTGCCTCTTTCGGGCCACTTATGATTCGGACTCAAGGCCGTGCGGGTTGATAAAATATGTCTGAAAGTGGGTAAAGAAGATCCGGAGTCAACTCGGTACCACTCAACCCCGACTTATCAGATAGGCTAGAAAATGTCCTTCAAGAAAATATGTATTGTGATATTACTGAAGTTCATAAAACAAAACGTTAAGTCACTAATAACGTTGCAAGATAGCAGATCTCTTCATAAACTTAATATAAATTCATCCTGTTTTGCCTAATTGTATTTGCTTTGATACTAATACTAGCTGAAAACTTAGATCGTGTCTAAAATTTCATGAAGTATCTGAGAGTTTCAAAATAGTTCAAAGAAGAAACCTACGCACGTCCTCGTGTAACTCTTTATTTGGATTTATTCGATTTGCCTGAATAAGTAAATACTATATTTCTTTTTTCTTTTTTTTTTATTGCAAACGGTGGCAAACGAGCAAACAGTACACCTGGTGGAAAGTGTTGCTGCCGCTCATGGACCTTTACAGGGTCGCTGCCTACCGCGAAGAAAGTGAAGGGAGTGTCAATGCGTGCATTAAGGCTCGGTGATACCAAGGACACCACCAAAACCCTCCACACACAAACACCCTCAGAAAGTTGGGCTTCCGGCTCTCTCGCTCACCGAACGAAGCAAACAAATTGCCACCACTCAGACGTCGATTTTCTGCGAGAGTGTGGTACTACCCCGGACGGACCGGCCCGCGGCTGTAGACAGACAGCTGTCGACAGTGTGGTCCTACCACTCTTATATATTATGAATGATAATAATATTTAATTGCTACGCTTGATAAACGAGATGGTGCTTGCGGTTGTTATTATGAGTTTCAGAGGTGAGGTTCTTACTCACATAATGCCCCACACATATATTTTTGTGACTCATATGGGAAAGCAAAGGATCATCATCATCATCTTGCTCTTATCCCAATTACTTGGGGTCGACGCAATATGTCATCTGTTTTGACATATTGCAAAAAGTTTCGGCAATGACTTTTATGACCGGTCGCCTGCCTGACGTCAACCCTCCTTGGGAATGTAATCGTTGACCCAAATTGTACCAGATGGAGTTGGTCCGGGTCAATCTAGAAAGCAAAGGATATTATATTAATATATTGAATTCTTAGTCAGTCAACACAGGGGGAATATATGTATCTATGATTATATGGTATCATCATTTCAGCTTATATACGTCCCATTGTTGTTCTCGAGCCTCCTCCACAGTAAAATTGACCTACTATACCACGCTGGTTAGGCGTGTTGGTATAGGGTTTCATTTTAAGTTTTTCTTCTCTTGCATGGATGCTATATGCATATTTATTCCCTTAGTGGGCTTTTACTATACCCATAAGTAAGAAAGAGGGTGGTGAATTGTATTCTTACTCCATCACCACACGGGAAAAATATATGTATATACACGCCAATAACTTTATAATTGACCGCTTGCCCAACGTCAACCCTCAATTTTACGAAATTAATATAATCCACTTGACGAATCATAATAATCTATACTAATGTTTGTATTGAATAGGCTCGGAAACTACTGGACCGATTTCAAAAATTCTTTCGCTAATGGAAAGCTGTAATATAAAGAAGTAAGATATGCTATTTTTATTCCAGTAATCCTACGGGAAAGAGAACTACGCGGGTAAGGCGGCTGAAACCCGTGCAAGTTGCTAGTAACTAATAAGGCATCAACGGTAAAAAAAAACGAAAAAGAAAATAAGAGAAGGAAACCTCGAAACAAAACCCTATACTAATCCATCTGACCAGTGCGATATAGTAAATCAATTTTTAATCCCTTTATGACTTATATTAGTTGTGATAATGATGAAGACCTCAGCAACCATCTAGCTCCGCTAGCGGTGTAAGTGTAAGCACCGATTTTTTTTTTTTTGTTGGACTTGAATATTAACCTCAGATGGTGGTTATATCGTTATAGCAACCAGTGGTGAGTGCAGAAAGTTCTCAACGCAAAACACCTAACAACGGGGCCTTGTGGGGCCTACTACGGTTTCGAGCGTTGCTAACAGCAAAGACGGACTGACGACATCTTAAAAATCTCAGGCAATCGTTGGATACAAGTGGCGCAGGCCGTTCCGAGTGGTATTCTCGTGAGGAGACCTATGTCCAATAGTGGATGTCTATAAGCTGATAGAATGGAAACGGCAAATTGGGAGTTGCCACATTAGTTAAGTTTAAAAGGGAAATAGTTTTACACCTCGACGGCGAGGACAAAATTGTGTTTTATTTTATTTGTCATAACTTTTGCTGTCATAGTCGTGTAAGCTGTTTGATCTGTGGTGATCTCGTGGTCGGTACCGTCAAGAACCAGTCTCGGACGAGGAGTAGTTGAACTGTCTGGGCGCTGCTTGTGTAGCTTATGCAATACTGCCCAACCACTCATATGATAAGTGAATTTTAAATCTTAGATTTTATGCTAATCCTTACTAATATTATAAATACGAAAGTAAGTTTGTTTTTTGTTTGTTTGTTACGCTTTCACGTTTAAACCACTGAACCGATTTCAAAAATTCTTTCACCAATGGGTAGCTATAATAGCAGGGATTAACAACAGGCTATATTTTATCCCGGTATTCCCATGGGAACGGGAACTAAGCGGATAAGGCGACTGAAACCGAAGCAAACTGAGGGCGGGTTATTAGTTATATATAATTACTTTCGATTTCAATTGATGAAAGAATTTTTTAAATCGGTTAGATGGTTTAAGCCTGAACGCGCAACAAACAAACAAACTTACTTTCGCATTTATATTATTAGTTATGAAGTAAGGATTATAATTCTTTGATCTGTATTTCGGTATAATTTATTTTCGTATTATTTGTGAGATCCCTTGCCACACAAGGTATAATAATTAAATATGCGAATACCTAAGCTACGTACCATCTCAGATATCTTTATACCACAGACCAATTTGAAAGGATATGAGAATCGAATAACCAATATTATCAAACAGTAAATTTAATGGTAGCGAGCGTAATAGTATTTTGCAGTCAATCGTGGATCGCATCATTTTCTATATAGTCACAGTCTAATAAAATTCATCATTTAAAATATATAGATCATGAGTAAGGCAAATAGAATTATAGGATTTTTTTAGTCTGTGTACATAGTTGAATCGCAACGGACAATATCATGCAATATATTTTTATGAGAGACATTGATTACAGCAACTGTTATTAGAATTGTTTTCATTCTCTATTTAATGTATGTAGTTGCAACTATCCAAGTAATATATTTCTTAATCTGAGCCCATATACGACCCACTATTGGGCATGCCCTTCTGTCTATTAAGGTATGCCAGTATTACACTACGTTTGCAACTCGAGTTGGTTGGTTTATTTCACGTTTTCATTCTGGGACACTGTAATGGGATGTTATCTATTTCCATACTTAAATCAATCATTACAATAATCATGAGAAAATATTCACACTTTCTTCACGGTAGGCAGTGGCCTAGCAAAGGTCTGTGAGTATTACTTACCATCAGGTATTCTGTTTAAAAAAGTTACTGAACTTCATATGACCCACAGGATAAAAAAGTCTAATGATATATATTACTGCAATTCACCATTTTCAACATTGCAATTGAAGAGAAATTCGAAATAAAACTCTGAGATAGATATAGAGTTGTATTCCTTCCCTTGCTTGACTAGCTTGATATACCAGGTTAATTGCCGTCCTACTGTGGAAGAAGCTCAAGTATAGAAGTAGCTGAAGGAGAGAGGCTGGTACTCCTGCCGAAGCCGGGATGGTCTCCCGAGTCGGCCTCGGCCTACAGGCCCATAGTGCTGCTCAATGACATGGACAAGTTACTAGAGAGGGTTCTAGCCGCCCGCATCCAGCGGCACCTCGTCGGTACGGGGCCCGAACTGTCGGACGCCCAGTTTGGGTTTAGGAGAGGTCGTTCGACGATCGCGGCTCTGTTGCACCTGAGGGCCGTGGCGACTGAGGCCGTCACCGGCGGGGAGTGCTGTTGGTGGTGTCCCTGGACATCGCCAACGCATTCAATAGTCTGCTATTTAGCTGCATCAGGGAGACGATCCACGGAACCACGGAGTGCCAGTTTACCTGAGGCGGCTAGTGGTAGACTATTTGAAGGGCCGCAGCTACGCCAACCGAGTAGAGGACGTTGTGCGAATGCGCAAAACGCGCGGTGTCCCGCAGGGGCGGTCTTCGGACCCACCCTGTGGAACATCGGCTACGACTGGGCGTTGAGGGGGAACCTTCCGCCCGGGCTGGGCGTGATTTGTTACGCCGACGACACGCTCGTCACAGCCTGCGGTGGGACGCTAGAAGAGGCGGCAAGCTTGGCGACTCTAGGCACCGAAGAGATCGTCAGGCGGATCGAGGCGTTGGGGTTGAGGGTGGCCTTGGACAAGACGGAGGCTCTCTTGTTCCATGGGCTCCGCATGGGCCCTCCCATCGGCGTCTCGATTACCGTCCATTCGGTTGAGATTAGCATCCGGGCCCGTGTGAAGTATTTGGGCCTGGTGCTCCACGGGCATTGGTGGTTCCGCCGTGAGGCCGACCGCGTGAGGAAAGACCGACGTCCTCCCCTCGGGGAGGACAATGGGTGGACGCTGCCGACCATCGCCAGGGCGATGCTCGACAGCGTCAGGAACTGGGACGCGGTCGCAGCCTTCTGCGAGGCAGTGATCTTGCGGCGGGGGTTCGCGCGCGCGAGGAGCACAACCTCGACCAAGCGACCCGCCGCCGACGACTAGGGTGGCATAGGCGCGAATACCTGTGCGACATGTCGCCCTAGGCGAGGCCGTGGGTGACGTGACCGGGGAATTAGTCCGTCACCCGCCAAGAGGCCAACCGCGGGAGAAAAGACTGACGTCCTCCCCGAGGGGGGACGTCGGTCGATGGGAGGGTACCCCACTAGGGGGTATTCCGTCGGGCCAACCACTGATGACAAGTAACCCTGCTCCGGTGGTCGGTCCAACGACGAAGGCGACGTGGTGTTCGGGTGGGTTGCGGTTGTGCGTGCTTACGCCCCTCTGTCGCCCCGGACGGAGTGGTGCGAGGAGAGCACCGACCGCGACCTACCCCGAAAAAAAAAAAAGTATAAAAAGTAGCTAAACCACTTCGGTAATTTAGGTAATTGGTGGATTCACATAATAGTATTTTCAGTTATTATTCTCTTATACTATACCACACTGTTTTCTATGTGGGGACGAAGTAAAAATATAATTTGTCATCCCCCTCTTGCCCGTGGGTGTCGTAAAAGACACCTAAGGGATATAATATGTATTTATAATATCCATGCGAGAGAGAGAGAGAGAGACAACTCGACACAAAACTATGCTATTGGGCTATTTGCAGCGTGGTATAGTAGGTCAATTTCCTTCCTATTGTGGAGCAGGCTTTAGTCAAGCAGTGGAATATAAATAAGTTGTGATGATGATAATGAATAATATAAACCAAATCTCATTTGTATGCAATATAATTTAAAAATGAAATATTTATTTATTCAGACATCATGCAAATATAAATGAACAGCCTAATAGATGGAGTAGTGTTATTTAATTGGTATTGCTGAACGTTTTTGCGAGCCGCATTCATTATTCACGGCTAAATACGGATGCCTTCGCTATAAATATATTTCCACACGAAAAATATTTATTTTCACCCTGAAATGAAGTGAAACGTTTTTTTTGTTGAATTGCTGCTTTGCTTGACAATTGAATGCATTGTTTTTAATACATTTTGAATTCAGATTCGAAAAATTTTTAAGCACTAAGAAAATTTACAGTTAATTATTTCATATTAGTTATAGTTTCGTGTAAATACGGAGTAAGAATATAATTTACAACCCCCCTCTCTTGCCTGTGGGTGTCGTGAAATACGACTAAGTGATATAATGCAGATAACATCTGTGTAAGAGAAGAAATCAGTCCTCGCACCACTCCGTCCGAGGCGACAGAGGGGTGTAAACATGAGTGACACGTCGCCTTTGTCGTTGGGCCGACCACCAGAACAGGGAGACTTGACATCAGTGATCGGGCCGATGGAATACCCCCTTGCCATCGACCGACATTCCCCATCGGGGAGGACGTCGGTCTTTCCTCACGCGGTCGACCTCTCGGCGGGTGACGGACTAATTCCCCGTTCCAGTCACCTGCGGCCTCGACTAGGGCGGCATCAGGCGCAGGTAATCGTGCCTGCGTCGCATAAAACGCTATGCTGACACATCTGACAAACGCGGTATAGTAAATAAATTTCCCTTTTGTTGTGAAGGAGGCTCGAGCTCAATAGTGACACTCATTTGGGCTGAGATAATGATAATAATGATTGGTTGTTATAACTTAGATTCAAAATACACCATAATGGTTTTAAATAGAGACATTGAGTACACAACAACAATTCTTTTTTGCGTATAATTTCAATTAACAAAAATTCAAGACCCCTGCTATTTTTATGGGAAGTTAAGTACGTACGTACGTACGTACGTACTTCCGTGTGGTGACGGAGTAAGAATACAATTCACCACCCCCTATCTTACCCGTGGGTGATCGTACGAGACGACTAAGGGAGATAAAATGCATATAACATCTATGCGAGAGAAGGCAAACTAGAAATAAAACCCTATACCAACACGTCTGATTGGCGCTATCCGCCCTGGTCCGGGCGGCGTCGGTGCTGCCTGGGTGCAGTGCCCGGTGGAGTCGGCCAAGCAATTGGCCGGCTCAGGCAGGCTCCTCGTGGGCTGGAGCTCGGCGCGGGTGACCGTGCTGGAGTCCCGGCCTGCGAGGTGCTACAAGTGCATGGCGGTCGGACACACTCGGCCGACATGCACTAACTGCTTTGATTGCAGCGACCTTTGTTTCCGCTGCGGTCAACCCGGGCATAAGGCGGCATCGTGCGCCGCCACTCCCCACTGCCCCGCGTGGGGGGTGGGGGGCAGGGAGTGCAGACCCCCGGCTTCGGCCCCAAAGGGGCGGAGCGGCCCGACGACCCCGGCCGCTCCCGCCCCTAGCGCGACCCGATCGCCCCCCAGCGTGGAGGAGGTAATGGATACGGCCCACTAATGGCGGCCGAATCTTACCACCTCCTGCAGGCCAACCTCAACCACGCCGCCGAGGCACAGGACGTTTTCCTGCAAGCCATGGCGGAGTGGTTGATCGGTGCAGCCGTAGCCGCGGAGCCGTACGTGGTGCCTGACCGGCCCAATTGGCTGGGCAGCAGTGACGGCTCTGTGGCAATCGTCGCCTCCACGTCGTGGCATTCCCCGCCTTTGTTGCTCAAGGACAGGGGCGATGGGTATGTTGCGGCGGAATGGGGAGAGGTTACGCTATTTGGTGTCTACTTCTCCCCTAACAGGAGCGCGACGGATTTCGGGGCCTTCCTCACCATCCTGGGGGCCTCGATACGGCGACTGGCACCGCGCCAAGTCTTCGTTCTGGGGGACTACAACGCCAAGTCCACGGCGTGGGGGTCCCCCAGGACGAATGACCGCGAGCGGGCGGTCGAAGAGTGGGCGGCGGCACTGGGCCTCTGTTTGCTGAACAGGGGCTCGGTGCAAACGTGCGTGCAGCAGCAGGGCGGGTCGATAGTGGACTTATCGTTCGCTAGCCATAATGTCGCAGCACGTGTGAGGAGCTGGTGCGTTCAGGAGGAGGTTGAGACCCTATCTGACCACCGATACATCCGGATAGAGGTCTCCCGGACCCTCCTGCAGCCCAGCAGGGGGTCCGGGAGACACACCGGGGGGTCACACGGCGGACGGAGCTCCCGCGTTTCCGCGGTGGGCTGTGGGTCGATTGGATCGGGACCTGTTGGCGGAGACAGCCATCGTTCAGTCGTGGCTGTCCTCACCGCCCCAGGTGGACGGGGTTGATGCCGAGGCTGGCCGCATCCGCTGTGCGTTAACGCAGATCTGCGATGCGGCCATGCCCCGTGTGAGGCGTCTGCCCCCGAAGAGTGCGGTCCCCTGGTGGTCCCGAGAATTGGCGGACCTTCGGGCCGCGTGCATACGTGCCCGGAGGGCCTACACCCGCAGCCGAGCGCGTCACCGCGACGCTGAGCGGGAGGGCCAGCTGTACGAGGCTTACCGCAGTGCGCGGTCTGCCTTCAGGCTGGCCGTCCGTATCGCCAAGGACGTTAGTCGGCGGGAGATGCTGGACAGTCTCGAGCGTGACCCCTAGGGTCGCCTCTATCTCGCGGCGCTGAGCAAGCTCCACGGGCGGGGCCCCCCCCCTCACCGAGACTCTCCAGCCCAGCCTCCTCACCAGAGTTCTCGAGGACCTCTTTCCACGGCGGGCGGAACACACGCCCCCGGTCATGGCTTCGCCGGACAGCGACCGGGAGGCCGAAGATGAAAGTGCTCCGCCCATCACGGAGCCGGAAATGGGGGCGGCAGTGGCGCGTATGCGAGTGAAATCCACCGCCCCGGGGCCCGACGGTATTCCGAACCTTGCGCTGGCCCTGGTCCTCGAGCACCTGGGACCACGCCTCAGGGGATTGTTCGACGCCTGTTTGACGTCCGGGCAGTTCCCTGGATGCTGGAAAGAGGGGAGGCTGGTTCTCCTGCCGAAGCCGGGTCGGTCTCCCGAGTCGGCCTCGGCCTACAGGCCCATCGTGCTGCTCGATGATGCGGGCAAGCTGCTGGAGAGGGTGTTGGCTGCCCGCATCGAGCGGCACCTCGTCGGGGTCGGGCCCGATCTGTCGGACGCCCAGTTTGGTTTTCGGAGAGGGCGTTCGACGATCGCGGCCCTGCTTCGCCTGAAGGCCGTGGTAGCGGAGGCCGTCACCGGCGGAGGAGTCCTGTTGGCGGTGTCCCTGGACATCGCCAACGCCTTCAACAGTCTGCCATTCAGCTGCATCAGGGAGGGGCTGAGATATCACGGGGTGCCCGTGTACCTCAGGCGGCTGGTGGCAGACTACTTGGAGGGGCGCAGCGTCCTCTACGTTGACCGAGTAGGGGACGTTGTGCGAACGCCCATGATATGCGGTATCCCACAGGGGTCGGTTCTGGGTCCGACCCTGTGGAACATCGGCTACGACTGGGCGTTGAGAGGAAGCCTCCCACCCAGGCTGGGCGTAATTTGCTACGCCGACGATACACTCGTCACAGCCCGGGGTGGGACGCTAGAGGAGGCGGCACGCCTGGCAACTCTCGGCACCGAGGAGATTGTCAGGCGGATCGAAGCGCTGGGGTTGAGGGTAGCCCTGGAAAAGACGGAGGCCCTTTTGTTCCATGGTCTCCGTACCGCCGGGCCTCCCGCCGGCGCTTCGATCACCGTGAAGTCGGTCACCATCAGCATCCAGGCCCACATGAAGTACTTGGGCCTGGTGCTCGACGGGCATTTTTGGTTCCGGGAGCATCTCCATCGACTTATTCCCCGGCTTGTCGGCGCGGCGTCCGCCCTTTCGCGGCTGATACCGAATGTGGGCGGACCCAGCGCTACGTGCCGACAGCTATACGTGGGGGTGATCCGGTCGATGGCCCTGTACGGCGCACCGGTCTGGGCGGGGTCCCTGATCGTTCGTCTTAGGGCCCTCCTGTGGCGACCACAGAGGGTCATGGCGATCAGGGCCATACGGGGTTACCGCACGGTGGCGACGGAGGCAGCGTGCCTCCTGGCCGGAACTCCCCCGTGGGACCTGGAGGCGGAGATGCTCGCCGAAATTTATCGGCGGGTGTCTGAGACGCGCGCCCGCGGCGGCATGGTCTCCATCAAAGAGATCACCGCCTGGCGGGTCGACGCCCGCCGAGAAGTCATTGCCCGTTGGGCAGTCCGGCTGGAGAGTCCTCGGTACGGTGTCAGGACCGTCGAGGCCTTCCGGCCGGTGCTGATGGAGTGGTTGGAGCGGATGCACGGGGTGCTTTCCTTCCGACTGGTGCAGGTGCTGACGGGGCACGGTTGCTTCGGGAAGTACCTGCACAAGATTGTCAGGAGGGAGAGCACACCGTCCTGCCACCACTGCAGTTGCGACGAGGACACGGCGCAGCACATGCTCGAGGAGTGTGCTGCATGGGAGGGGGATCGCCGTGAACTCGTCGCAATTATCGGTGCCGACCTGGCGCTGCCGACCATCGCCAGGGAAATGCTCGTCAGCGTCAGGAACTGGGACGCGGTCGCCGCCTTCTGTGAGGCCGTAATCTCACGGAAGGAGGCGGCGGTTCGTGTGCGAGTAGAGCTCCTATTCGGCGACACGTTCCGCCGCCGGCGACTCGGGCGGCGCAGGCGCGAGTATTTGCGCCTAATGCCGCCCTAGCCGAGGCCACGGGTGATTGGACCGGGGAATTGTCCGTCACCCGCAGAGAGGCTGACCGCGCGACGGCGACTGACGTCCCAGGACGTCGAGAGGTGAGGGTACCCGAAAGGGTATTCCGTCGGCCGGCCACTGACGACAAGTCACATCTGCTCCGGTGGTCGGCCCAACAACGAGGTGACGTGGGTACGGGTGGGTTATGGGCCCGCGCGCCGTCCTTTCATCGCTCCGGACGGACTGGACCGCGCGTGCGCTTACCGCAGCCCAACCATAAAAAAAAAAAAAAAATAAATAAATACCAACACGTCTGACCAGCGTGGTATAGTAGGTCAATTACCCTTCCGTTATGGAGGAGGCCCGAGCCCAACAGTGGGACGTATATGGGCTGAAATGATGATGAATGATGAAGTACGTATGACTTATATACTAACATACTATGCTGTGTGTCGCTGGCTACGAATGCTGTGAATCGTTACATTAGTCGTGAATGTATTTTTTTTTTTGGGGCGGGTGGGCTACGGTCGGCGCACGCGCTGCCCGGCTACATTCAGGGCGACAGAGGGGCGACGCTCGGCTCCGTAACCCACCCATAGCACTCACTAGCCACCACCCATAACCCACCCATAGTCTCACTCGACGTCCCCTTCCCGCGACGTCAGTCGCCGTCGCGCGGTCAGCCTCTCTGAGCGTGATGGACTAAACTCCCCAGTTCAATCACCCGATCGTGAATGTCTAAAAGATGACTAATAGCTTTACATCCTTCTAGGTCAAATTCATTTTCTAGGTCAACAATTATATTCTTTAGGAGAGTTGACGTTAGAAAAGTGGCCGGTCATAAAACTATTCTCAAAACATATTCACAAGTACGAGAAGCATTAATCCCAATTAAGAGTAAGATAATGATGACAACATTGCTTCCACTAGAATAATTACATATGCTAAAAAATATTTTGTAAGAAATGAACTAAGTTATCACTCAAATTACATCTAAAAAGTGTTATGAAAAAAGAATAATGTAAACTATGTTATTTATCATACGGAACCTTACCGCTGTTAGAAAATCATTTGAACTAACCATAAAATTGGGCTAAAGAAGGTTTTTGGTTCAATGAAGAATGTTTCAAAATCGGTTTTTTTTTCGTTTGAAAGCTTCCGTTGCATGCGCTTAAAGTTTCGCAAAAATCATATGTAAAGTCCCCTCCACATATTGGGCGAGCCTAGGCCAACGCGAGCGTCGGCAAATAGGTACATTGGCCAAGTGCGTCGAACGCCAACACTAGTGGCCAACGTAGACGAGTATTTGTAGAGCTGTCCACACATTAGCCTCGGTCAGTGTTCATTGTGCACTGAAACACTATGGACGTTGACATTGACGTTGCTGCAGCTTTGGCCATTTATTTAATGAGCGTATATAACTATTATCTCAGTGTATACCGCAGTAAAGTGGGGAAAAAAGAAGGTGGTTGATACTGAGTATTCACAGAAATAGAACAATGTAAGATATATCCGTGTGGTGACGGTGAAAGAATACAATTCACATCTTGCCCGTGGATGTCATAAAAGACGACTAAGGAATATAATACATAATACGCATATAACATCTATGCAAGAGAAGGCAAACTCGAAATAAAGCCCTATACCAACCTGTCTGGGGGTACTACGCCAGAAACCTCCGCGTGGTGTACCCTGGGCACGAGCGACAATTTCTTGGACTGCTCTCTGGAATTGTCGCTCGTGGCAAATATCTGGCCCGAGGGGGGGCCCAGTTTGTGGGATGCCCCAAATTCGCTCCATGCCCTCTAATTGTAGAGGGTATTGGATGCGAAAATTCGACGGGTCCAGTCACTCATTCATTTGAGGACTGGGCAGGCATTTGCCAACCGCGACAAATCGTAGACCTGATTCTTGCTTCGGGACATTTGTCTTGAGGTCTAGATTCAGGAGCGAGGGTCTTGGCTTAACCGCCTGGACCGCGAGGAAGAAAACCTCTATAAAACAATCACCCAGAATCCTAAGTTCTGGCGCGCGGCGAGAGGATGCATGGCTGATGGGTTGTTCAGTCGTTAGCGCGCCCCCAGCCAGGGTACCTGCGGACCCCCTGTGTTGGGATACAAATGTACGCTTGCCCGGGTATCGGGATCTCTGCCCGGGTCGACCGTTATTTCTCCCATGCTCGTGGGAACTTGATGGATTCATGTTCAATTAACACAGATGAAGATAGGAGGGGTGAGACGCCCAAAAACACCACCACGGAGAACCGGAATTCGATTGGTTCCCACCTAAAAGCCTTGCCAAGCTACAGAAAAACTGGCACAGAGGAAGGAGTGGCCTCGTCCGACTGCAGCTCGGCTGCTGGTCCGGCACTTGAGGCCACAAGATTAGGCAAGGGGCCGGCGACACTCGAAGCCCCCAAGAAGAGAAAAAAGCGGAAGAATATGGGGACGGGGAAGGCCACGAGTGTCAAGAGGCGCGAGTTGGCCAGGCAGGAGCGGCTGGCTAGGGAGGCCGCTGCAGCCGCTCCGACTGCTGACGAGGACGGCAGCACTACCGCAGAGCCGTCGGACACTGAGGGCGGCAGCACATCAGCTGCAGAGATCGCCAGTCAGTCCCCAGCGTCGGCCTTGACGGCGGCCCTAGCGGTCAGGGAGGAGGTCCTCCTCTCGCAGGTGCGGAAGCGCCCCCTGAACGAGGGTGGCAGCTCGGGATCCTCCGAGGGGAGTAGCACCATCATGCCTCCTCCCAAAGTCCCGACCTCTCGCAGGGGGCGGGGCGGGCGAGGCGGCGCGGTAGTAGCGGCAAGGTCGGCGACTCCATCGCCGATCGGCACGGCGCGGGGGACTGAGGCCCATAAACGGGCAAATGAGGCGGCTGCCGAAAGAATGATGAGGGTGTTGGCGGACATCCCTCCCACCGAAACGGCGGCTGCTGAGCCCGCTGTGGGTGGCGATCCCCCAGCTGCCAATGTGGCCACCCTGCAGGCCGAAAACGCCCGCCTTTCTGGTGAGGTTTCAGGCCTGCAGGAGAAAAACAAGGCCTTACACAAAGAACTGTCGGCGGTGCAGAAGGCGAACCGCGAGTTGGCCAAGCAAATGGCCGACTTGCGGCGCCAGGTCGCACAACTGGCGAGGACTGCGCCGCCGACAAGCGCCGGCCCTGCCGCCGCCCCCACTGTCCCCGTTGCGCCAACTCGCGCTGCGGCGAGTCCCCAGAGGGCCCAGCCGGCCGAAGCGGTCCCGCTGCCCGCAGTGAACGGCGTGCCGGATCAGACCATGCGCGCCATAGTGGATGTTGTGGGCAGAATGCTCGACGCGCGCATGGCGGCTCTGGAGTCAAGACTGCCTCCGGAGCCCCGTCTTCGGCCGCCGCTTGCTGCGGACAGGCCCAAGGCCGCGGTGTCAGCCCCTGATGCGCTACCCTGCCAGGGCGGGCGCGTAGGGAACTACGCTGCGGCCGTTGCTGGACCGAAGTCCAAAGGGACCGCCGCGAGGAAGAAGGTGGCACCGGCTCCTGCTCAGGCCGGACCTCAGCCGCTGCCGGCAAATGCACTGCTGTGACTGCTGTGCCCGGCCCCTCCGATGCACCTGAAGAAGGTTGGCAGACAGCCGAGCGCAGCCGAAAAAGTCGCGGCCAGAAGAGGAGAGCGGAGGCCAAAAGTGCCGCCAAAGCCTCCGCTCCCAAAGCAGGAGCCGCAAATAAGAGGTCGCGCAGGAGGCTCCGGCCGCCAAAGTCAGCCGCGGTGGTGATCACCGTGCTGCCTGAGGCGGCCGAAAACGGCCTCAGCTATGAGGCCGTCTTACGTCGCGCCCGGCGGGAGCTTGACGTCTCCGATTTAGGAGGCGTTGAAGCCAGGACCCGCAAGGCCCGGACAGGGGCACGGATTCTCGAGTTCCCTGGGGCCGAGGGCGCCAAGACGGCCGATAGCATGGCGGCCAAGTTGAGGGGTCTGTTCGCAGAGGAGGGTGGCGTCAAAATCGCCAGACCCGTAAAGTGCGCAGAACTACGCGTCGCGGGTCTGGACGACTCCGTGACGGTGGATGACATCCGGGAGGCCATCGTCTCGAAAACCGGGTGTCCCGTGGACACCGTCCGAATTGGCGCCATCCGCCCTGGTCCGGGCGGCATCGGTGCTGCCTGGGTGCAGTGCCCGGTGGAGTCGGCCAAGCAATTGGCCGGCTCAGGCAGGCTCCTCGTGGGCTGGAGCTCGGCGCGGGTGACCGTGCTGGAGACCCGGCCTGCGAGGTGCTACAAGTGCATGGCGGTCGGACACACTCGGCCGACATGCACCAATTGCTTTGACTGCAGCGATCTCTGCTTCCGCTGCGGTCAACCCGGGCACAAGGCGGCATCCTGCGCCGCCACTCCCCACTGCCCCGCGTGTGCAGCGGGCAATAGGCCCTCCAAGCACCGCATGGGGGGCAGGGAGTGCAGACCCCCGGCTTCGGCCCCAAAGGGACGGAGCGGCCCGACGACCCCGGCCGCTCCCGTCCCTAGCGCGACCCGATCGCCCGCCAGCGTGGAGGAGGTGATGGATACGGCCCACTAATGGCGCCCGAATCCTACCACCTCCTGCAGGCCAACCTCAACCACGCCGCCGAGGCACAGGACGTTTTCCTGCAAGCCATGGCGGAGTGGTTGATCGGTGCAGCCGTAGCCGCGGAGCCGTACGTGGTGCCTGACCGTCCCAATTGGCTGGGCAGCAGTGACGGCTCTGTGGCAATCGTCGCCTCCACGTCGTGGCATTCCCCGCCTTTGTTGCTCAAGGACAGGGGCGATGGGTATGTCGCGGCGGAATGGGGAGAGGTTACGCTATTTGGTGTTTACTTCTCCCCTAACAGGAGCGCGACGGATTTCGGGGCCTTCCTCACCATCCTGGGGGCCTCGATACGGCGACTAGCACCGCGCCAAGTCTTCGTTCTGGGGGACTACAACGCCAAGTCCACGGCGTGGGGGTCCCCCAGGACGAATGCCCGCGGGCGGGCGGTCGAAGAGTGGGCGGCGGCACTGGGCCTCTGTTTGCTGAACAGGGGCTCGGTGCAAACGTGCGTGCGGCAGCAGGGCGGGTCGATAGTGGACTTGTCGTTCGCTAGCCCTAATGTCGCAGCACGTGTGAGGAGCTGGTGCGTCCAGGAGGAGGTTGAAACCCTATCCGATCACCGATACATCCGGATAGAGGTCTCCCGGACCCTCCTGCAGCCCAGCAGGGGTCACACGGCGGACGGAGCTCCCGCGTTTCCGCGGTGGGCTGTGGGTCGATTGGATCGGGACCTGTTGGCCGAGGCAGCCATCGTTCAGTCATGGCTGTCCTCACCGCCCCAGGCGGACGGGGTGGATGCCGAGGCTGGCCGCATCCGCTGTGCGTTAACGCAGATCTGCGATGCGGCCATGCCCCGTGTGCGGCGCCTGCCCCCGAAGAGTGCGGTCCCCTGGTGGTCCCGAGAATTGGCGGACCTTCGGGCCGCGTGCATACGTGCCCGGAGGGCCTACACCCGCAGCCGAGCGCGTCACCGCGACGCTGAGCGGGAGGGCCAGCTGTACGAGGCTTACCGCTGTGCGCGGTCTGCCTTCAGGCTGGCCGTCCGTACCGCCAAGGACGTTAGTCGGCGGGAGATGCTGGACAGTCTCGAGCGTGACCCCTGGGGTCGCCCCTACCTCGCGGCGCTGAATAAGCTCCGCGGGCGGGGCCCCCCCCTCACCGAGACTCTCCAGCCTAGCCTCCTCACCAGAGTTGTCGAGGACCTCTTTCCACGGCGGGCGGAGCACACGCCCCCGGTCATGGCTTCGCCGGACAGCGACCGGGAGGCCGACGATGAAAGTGCTCCGCCCATCACGGAGCCGGAAATGGGGGCGGCGGTGGCGCGTATGCGAGTGAAATCCACCGCCCCCGGGCCCGACGGTATTCCGAACCGTGTGCTGGCCCTGGTCCTCGAACACCTGGAACCACGCCTCAGGGGACTGTTCGACGCTTGTTTGTCGTCCGGACAGTTCCCTGGGTGCTGGAAAGAGGGGAGGCTGGTTCTCCTGCCGAAGCCGGGACGGTCTCCCGAGTCGGCCTCGGCCTACAGGCCCATCGTGCTGCTCGATGATGCGGGCAAGCTGCTGGAGAGGGTGTTGGCTGCCCGCATCGAGCGGCACCTCGTCGGGGACGGGCCCGATTTGTCGGACGCCCAGTTTGGTTTTCGGAGAGGGCGTTCGACGATCGCGGCCCTGCTGCGCCTGAAGGCCGTGGTAGCGGAGGCCGTCACCGGCGGAGGAGTCCTGTTGGCGGTGTCCCTGGACATCGCCAACGCCTTCAACAGTCTGCCATTCAGCTGCATCAGGGAGGGGCTGAGGTATCACGGGGTGCCCGTGTACCTCAGGCGGCTGGTGGCAGACTACTTGGAGGGGCGCAGCGTCCTCTACGTTGACCGAGTAGGGGACGTTGTGCGAACGCCCATGACGTGCGGTGTCCCGCAGGGGTCGGTTCTGGGTCCGACCCTGTGGAACATCGGCTACGACTGGGCGTTGAGAGGAAGCCTCCCACCCGGGCTGGGCGTAATTTGCTACGCCGACGATACACTCGTCACAGCCCGGGGTGGGACGCTAGAGGAGGCGGCACGCCTGGCAACTCTCGGCACCGAGGAGATTGTCAGGCGGATCGAAGCGCTGGGGTTGAGGGTAGCCCTGGAAAAGACGGAGGCCCTTCTGTTTCATGGCCTCCGTACCGCCGGGCCTCCCGCCGGCGCTTCGATCACCGTGAAGTCGGTCACCATCAGCATCCAGGCCCACATGAAGTACTTGGGCCTGGTGCTCGACGGGCATTTTTGGTTCCGGGAGCATCTCCATCGACTAGTTCCCCGGCTTGTCGGCGCGGCGTCCGCCCTTTCGCGGCTGATGCCGAATGTGGGCGGACCCAGTGCTACGTGCCGACAGCTGTACGTGGGGGTGATCCGGTCGATGGCCCTGTACGGCGCACCGGTGTGGGCGGGGTCCCTGACCGTCCGTCTTAGGGCCCTCCTGTGGCGACCACAGAGGGTCATGGCGATCAGGGCCGTACGCGGTTACCGCACGGTGGCGACGGAGGCAGCGTGCCTCCTGGCCGGAACCCCCCCGTGGGACCTGGAGGCGGAGATGCTCGCCGACATTTATCGGCGGGTGTCGGAGAAGCGCGCCCGCGGCGGCATGGTCTCCATCACAGAGATCACCGCCTGGCGGGTCGACGCCCGCCGAGAAGTCATTGCCCGTTGGGCAGTCCGGCTGGAGAGTCCTCGGTATGGTGTTAGGACCGTCGAGGCCCTCCAGCCGGTGCTGATGGAGTGGTTGGAGCGGACGCACGGGGTGCTTTCCTTCCGACTGGTGCAGGTGCTGACGGGGCACGGTTGCTTCGGGAAGTACCTGCACAAGATTGTCAGGAGGGAGAGCACACCGTCCTGCCACCACTGCAGTTGCGACGAGGACACGGCGCAGCACACGCTCGAGGATGGGAGGATGTGCTGCATGGGAGGAGGATCGCCGTGAACTCGTCGCAATTATCGGTGCCGACCTGGCGCTGCCGACCATCGCCAGGGAGATGCTCGTCAGCGTCAGGAACTGGGACGCGGTCGCCGCCTTCTGTGAGGCCGTTATCTCACGGAAGGAGGCGGCGGATCGTGTGCGAGTAGAGCTTCTATTCGGCGACACGTTCCGCCGCCGGCGACTCGGGCGGCGCAGGCGCGAGTATCTGCGCCTAATGCCGCCCTAGCCGAGGCCGCGGGTGATCGGACCGGGGAATTGTCCATCACCCGCAGAGAGGCTAACCGCGCGACGGCGACCGACGTCCCAGGTCGAGAGGTTACCCGAAAGGGTATTCCGTCGGGCCGACCACTGACGACAAGTGACATCTGCTCCGGTGGTCGGCCCAACAACGAGGTGACGTGGGTACGGGTGGGTTATGGGCCCGCGCGCCGTCCTTTCATCGCCCCGGACGGACAGGACCGCGCGTGCGCTTACCATAGCCCACCCAAAAAAAAAAAAAAAAAAAAAAAAAAAAATACCAACCTGTCTGACTAGCATGGAATAGTAAGGTCAATTTCCCTCCTATTGTGGAGGAGACTCGAGCCCAATAATAGGACGTATATGAGCTGAAATGATGATGAATGATGAAGATACTTTTTGATACTATAGGTAACATATAGGGTGACTTGGATCTAATTATTTACGTTGCATATCTAGAAGTAGTGATCCAAATTTGAAAATATAATAATTTATATTGAGCGACATTATCACATTAAACGCGTCTAACAGCGATGGATGTCAACCGTATAAAGGCGCGCAGGCCAACGTGTGGACGGCATTGGCCGAGCGCATACGAGCGCCTTTGGTTTGTGCACAAAAACCGACAACGAGGCGAAGTGAGGCAAGTGATCACGAGCGACGGCGAGTGACGGGGAGTGAAGACAAATCAGCTGTCCACACGTTGGCGCTTGTATTCACACGGCCATCTAGGCGAACGACGGCGAGCGTTGGCCAACTAAGACAAATTGGGTGTAAACACGTTGGCATTGACCATCGCTCGCCTACGCTTGGTCAACATGTGGACGAGACATAATAGAATCATATTATTAAAAAATATTTTCACTTCACGCGAAAGAAGTCCCAAGCAGAAACTATACATTATTATCTTAAATGTGGCATTTATAGACTTTCTCCCCCAAAAACTGACTTTAAATAGATTTTACGGCACTGCACACAGAGTTTATCGAGACAAAAGTACCCAAAATTTAAATCAGTATTTAAGGTCTAAGTTATGCGGATGTTCCAGTTTCTTTTCAGATAGGGAACTGGACAATAATAGCATTGTTACATCTAAAAGGCATGGTTGCGCCAGTAGTCACCAGAAAAGAAGCGGAAGCCAAGCTAACAGGTGTCCTCGGACATTGCTAATGCATTCAATAGTCTGTAATTCAGCTACATCAAAGTAGGCGTTCTATTACCACCGGCTACTTAATGGGATTAGTGGCAGATATTTAGACGAATGCTTCTATTTGGACCTAGTCGAGGACGTTGTTCGAATGTTCCATGTCGTACGATGCCTCAGAAGTATCAGTCTTAAAACTAACTCTGAACGTTGCGAGGTAGTAAGCTAACTAGTTTAAGAAAACTAACTTGGTAAAACAACAACAGACAGGAGGCGGCTGCATCTCGCCTAGCGAATAGGTTATCTGACCAAAATATGCAACCACGGACATCATCCTACTCATGCCTTACACAAATTCCATAAAACTTGGTTATCTCAATTTTCCTATTAATATTAGTGTAATAATAGATGGATATTCCGTGTAGTAACGATGTAAGAATACCAATAATCACACCCTATCTTGTTCGTGAGTATCGCAAAAGACGATTAAGGGATATAATATCGTTATTACGTCTATGCAAGAGAAGGAAAACTCGAAATAAAACCAGCCCGTCTGACCAGCGGATTATCTTTTCCTTTGTGGATCAGGCTCGAATCCAGTAGTGCAAAGTATATATGAGCTGTGATGAATGCATGAAAATAGATAGATTGAATACTGTTTAATATTACATCTACCTATAAAGAACTACTTAAGCATATAGGTACTGAAACTTCAGCCTATAAACTTTGCAAAGATGCAGTCTTTAAACTTGTTCCTGTTTTTGTAAAGTGCTTCTAACTTAAGAGCGTCAGTCTCGTTAAGCATAATTTGTGATTCAACTAGTTTGAAAACACATTATTATAAACGAAATACTATATAACCTTATTTACTTAAATACATTTGAAACTTAAATACGCTTTAAAAGTTTTACCATTTAAAGGTAATTACTTTTCCTGATAATCTTAATAATGGTTATCCGTATGATGATGGAGTAAGTATACAATGAACGAATTTAATTCTATATCATATGTATTTAATATCTTTATTTGATCTTCTTGTTTATTTTCTCTTCTTTTTTTTCTATTTGGATGTAGTATCTATTATTGAATATAGTTTTTTTTTTAGTTTGTATAGTATACTTTCTTTTCTTTCTCTCTCAATAGTATGGTAAAATGAAATGACTTTTATTTTTTTTTATTTAATCATCTTCTCTATATTCTTTTCTTTTTTCTATTTAAAAGGAGTATCTCTTATTTTATTTCATTTTTTCTTTTTTAATTTTAATTTCAATAGTTCTTTTATATCACATGTGTTGCCTAGTTTCGATACCTTAATAAAATATTTTCATTCTTACCTTATTTTCTTTCTCTCCTAAAATAATCATATATGTCCTATTACTTGGCTCAGGTCTCCCTCACAATATGAGGGACATTGACCTACCAAGCTCATCAAATACTTTGGTATAGGGTTTTATTATAGGTTTCCCTTTTCTTACATAGATGTTATATTATTATCGAAACAAAGAACATCTAAGTATCGATACAGCGATGGCCATATCCATGGCCCACCCTGAATATAAGCACCAAGTTTTCTTACTATCATTTACCAGCTGATGCATTTAACAGGTTTACCCGGACTATAGGTGAGCGCTGAGGCCTCTCAAACCGGCAAAAACTTTCAACAAGATCTTCCAAAGCCACCCTTTGTTAGAAATACATGTTGAAAAATATTTGTTGTCAAATATAAATAAAACAAAATTGTGACTATTAATGCTAACAATGTAAATGTCATATCAATTTAAATACTTTATATACCATTTGCATACAGTTTTATTCATGTGACTAATAATCCAGCCTGTCCGAGTTAGTATCAAACACTCGTAGAGAATCGAGAATTCTAAGTTGAAGCGATTAGCTACAAACAGCGCTTGGAAACAAGGTCGAAACCATATCTCTTATCATTCCTATCCTTATAGCCATTCTCTGTAGTATCGCACCTATGGTAGTCAGTAAATTGGTGGTACCCTTGCTTTTAGTGAAATTCTCAAGCGGCAGTTACCACTTACATTCATGAAAGCTACTTGCTCATCTACCACAAAAACTATTAAAAAAAGTAAAACTTGAGAGGTGTCAAGGGACACCCGGATGGAACGAAGTTCCTTTCGATTAATTAGTGAAGGAATTGTAATAAAATTTTATTTTTTTTAAGTTATAATAATATTTTTTTTATTATTAACAAATATAATGTTATATAAACTTAATTAGTAGGCTCAATTTTCGTAATAATTGGCTTGTGGTAACTGAAGTAGGAAACATATGTTTGAATTCTATTTTATTTAAATGTCTTGAAAAAACTGCATCAATGGTAGTATTATATTTTGTTGTTGTATACACTCAACAAAAATAATCGTCGCGACACCACACTGTTCAATGCGAAATAGAAATGAAAATATCTGGCTTGCTTTCTATAAGAGAGAGAGAGACAGACAGAGAAACATGCGACGCCGCACAGCTTACAATAGCTTACTATAGCAAAAAGTGTCGTGACAACTTTTCGTAAGAATTTTTTCCGTCTAGCCCCCTTTCACAACGCGCGATAAGGAACTTCGTTCCAAAAAATTAAGAAGACAAAATTAAAACATGAATTGAAACAGTTTCTAAGATGGTAATCAAACCTTGAGTTAAAACTAGGCAAAGACTTTATAAATAACAAAGTGAGTTACCTACAAAAGCTGCCTTGTTTTACTTTTATATTGTAGCCAACTTAGCCTATCTTAGTACTACACGTAATGTTTTGTAAAAACTTTCTCAGATTCGAACTTAAAACTAGTTTTAATAGATAATTATATAGGAAGCTAATGTTCTCGTATATTTATAGTTTACTAGCTGATCTCGTAAACGTTGTTTTGCCATATAAATTATTTCTAGTATTTGTTTTAGTAATTAAATAAACAATAAGTGACTTAATTTAAGTGTATGGAGATATGGTTTATGTCTGAAGAAGGAATGGAACGCTGTGGACGATGACGACCAATAAAAATAGCAAAACCTCAATTATTAATTATTTTAATTCATTTTACTTAATTACATCCGTTTCAATCATTCCATCCATTCTCAGCTGTCACATCTCATCCCATCCATCAACATTCGTCACTATTCATTCCTTTCCTCCCCGTCTGTCACCACTCAATCCATACATTTTAGCCATCATCATCAGTCTCCACTTATCACATCCATCACTATCCGTCATCCCTCATCCCTTGCGTCGCCACATATCCCATCCATCACCACTTATCCCATCTATCACCACTTATCCCATACGTTACCATTCATCCTATCCATCACCATTCCTCACCACGCATTCCATTCATCGCCATCCCTCAACACTCAACTTGTCAATCACCACTCAATCCATTTATGTTCACTCATCCCTATCCATTGCTACTGATCTCATGCACCATTACTCATCCCATCTATCAGATCCATCACCACCTAACTGACCCACAAGCATCCTAACCATCTGCATCGGTCACCATCAGTATTAAACGATCGCATCCATCACTATCCATTATCACTTTTACTGACATATTATCTGATTTATCTTGAAAAAATACAATACAAGTAATAAATGACTTTTAAAAAAATCACAACTAAATACAATTACAAGCGACCATTTAACATTATACACAAAGTCTTATTGCGCATTATTTTTTTTTTTATTTGTGCTGAAAATAATATAAATTGACTTGGACTATTGGTCCACCAACTTGCTACACAACTCTTAATATGAAAATCGACGATTTTGCTTTTTATTAAAAAAAACAATCCTATTTCTCAAATGGGAATAAAACACACATTTAAAAAAAGAAAAAGATAAAATCGGATTGTTTGTTGCGGGGTTCATTTCGGACCAACAACGTGACACGGGAATTGTATATGTATATATTAAATATTAATAATAACTAAATTTGGAACGATAACTAATATTTTTTTAAGCCCTGACGCAAAAAAGGTGTGTTATAAGTTTGTCGTCGATGTCTGTCTATTTGTGTGTGTGTGCATGTGAGTGCGTGTGTGAATGGGTGTGTGTCTGTCGGTGGCATGGTAGCTCTCAAACGGAAGAACCGATTTCAATGCGGTTTTTTTCATTTGAAAGCCAGTTTCCTTGCGGTGATTCTTAGCTATGTTTGGGTAATGTCGGTCTGGCAGTGTAAGAGAATCAGCTCCAAAATCATGTAATGGCGTGTGATTACTCGATGAAATGCTTCAAGCGTACCAGTATAATCGTTAAATGATAATTAATTGATAATTTCTGTTGAAGTTTTTTTTTTGTCTCGTGTGTGTTTGTGTCGTGAGTTATTCAACATATTCAATTTGACTTATTGAGTTACACAACTAAAGTTCGAATGAAGCACTTACTGACTTTATTACTATTTAAGCACTGGGATATAACAAATTAAAGTGTTCTTTTATGGGTGGGCTATGGTAAGTGCACACGCGGTCCATTCCGTCCGGGGCGACGAAGGGACGGCGCATGGGCTCGTAACCCACCCGTACCTACATCGCCTTTGTCGTTGGACCGATCACCAATGTCGAGTTCCTTGTCCTCAGTGGTTGGCCCGAACATATTAAAGTCTTAGCAGCTCTCAGCTCTTATACGTCCCACTTCTGGGCTAATACTTCGTCTACAATGGAAAGGAAATAAGGGAAATAATACAATTCACCACCCCCTCTCCTACCTATGGGTGTCGTAAAAGACGACGAAGGGACTAGAATACGTGGGTAACTTTTATACAAGAAAAAGAAAATTTTAAACAAACCCCTATAGCACCCCATCTGATCAGCGTGGTATAGTGAGTCAATTACCCCCCATTGTGGAAGAGGTTCGAGCCTAACAGTGAAGACTTTGAAAATTATTTAGAATTATTATCATTTTGTTTATATGACGTTTTTCGATCATAACCTCAATTCATATATAGGTTATATTATATTGCACAAATAAATAGTAGATAAAAAAGTATATTTCACTTATGCACACTCGCACAATTCAATCTTTACTGCAATAATACCTTATTATTTAGATGCTGTAAAGTGCTCACGTATTCGTCCAACGACCTGGTGCAATTTTAACAAATAAGCTAATGAAACTAAATATATTACAGACCGGACTGAACAACGAACTATACGAAGTTGAACTCCGCTGTGCATAAAAGCAAATTTATTAACGTAGATTAGTATACGCTAAAACTTTACTACAAACTCCATAGCGAGTACGTGGCTTATTTGAGGTCTTACTTCAAAGCGTTTTGTTATAGATTATAATATTGTAAACGTGCCGTGTTCATAATATGTTCGTAGTAATTTATACTTATCAAAACATTACTAGTAAAACTTTATATGTTCGTAAAGAATTTACGAACATATAAAGTTTTCATGTAAGAAATATTTCTGGTCTTTCTATTCTTGAAGTTAAAACTTATGTAAGGGCATTGTACCATTTATTTTGTGGATATTGAATGCAACTGCGTGGTCATGCTGAGCTATGTAAAGCTTAAGAATGATTCACGGTGTACCGTGTCGGGATCGGACCGAGCCTCGGCCGGGGCACGGTAAAACATTATGGTATACTTTTAGTATGAAGTGATTCATGCCTGACCGTGGCACCGCCGTGCCCCGGCCGTGCGCCCGTTAAAATGTCGATGAGTATTGTTTCCCGGCTCCGGCACAACCCGGCCCTGACACGTTCTAACATGAACATATGCGTCCGGGCGTCCGCAGAGCAGTCAACGGCAAATCTTAGTGAGGTGAGCAGCTCAACAGCAATCTGAACGATGAGAAATTATTAGAATGTGTGCGCAAGTACCCTGTGATTTACGATACGAGCCATCCTGAATATTTAGATAACAAATACAAAAATTTAATTAAAATTAAATTTATTAATTCTTTGTAAAGTAAAGCAAATTCTCCTGCTTCTCGCTTCCTCCAAGTTGGATGTATACCCCATCTTCTTTTAGTAGTTTCGCTTCGTTTTTCCAATAATTCATCATCGATGACAATTGCTATAGCTGCCAATTCAAATTGTGAAAATTGCATATTTACTTAAACGTCAAGTCTATCGACAGACGAAATCCCTAGCTGACAGAAACCACATAACCCAGACACGGCCGTACAACGAATACACCCAAACAGCCCTGTGTAACATGAATGATTGGCCCGGCCCGGTCGCGACACAGTGTAGCGTGAAACATCCTTTATTCTATACTAGAGAAGTCTGATCTCATCGACTAAGGGCCGGCGCTTACTTGACGGAATTGCGCGAGTGACACGGCAAAGGATTTTTGTAAGAGGAATTGATTATAAATTTTATTTTCATAAAATTAGCAAACAAATATCGTTAAATCATTACATTGAATATATCACAGTTTTTGACATTAACGAAATCTGTATGCTTATAGTATGAAAACAAGATACATAAACATTTCCTCTTTCAAAAATACTTTACCATGCCATCCAGTCAAGTATGCGCCAACGTTAATGGATCATTTTTAGAATACGATACGACTGACGAACAGCTAGAACTACCTAAGTAATTTATATACTTAATACATATATTGTAAATGTTATATTCCGTGTGGTGACAGAGTAAGAATACTATTCACCACCCCCTTTCTTGCCTGTGAGCGTCATAAAAGACGACCAAGGGATTATATTTCACAGATAACATCTATGCAAGGGAAGCAAATCTCGAAATATGCCATGTACCAACCCGTCTGACCAGCGTAGTAATAGCAGGTTAATTGCCCTCCTATTGTAGAGGAGGCCCGAGTACAGTGAGACATATATGAGCCGTGATGATGATGATGATGATGAACTGAGAATAATAACACTATATACCTCTATGCTCAGCCTTTGTGTGTTCCATTGTTAGTCACATAGTCTTGATTATAATGGGAGGGCAATGGCCCTATTTATACAACTCTGTTCGGGTAGTTTATATCGAATAATGACAGACTAATAATACAATTCACCACCCCCTATCTTACCTGTGGGTGACGTGAAACACGTCTAACGTATCCAATACGCATATAACACCTATGCAAGAGAAGGAAATTTCGAAGTAAACCCTCGATCGGTCTAACCAACCATTCCAACCAACCAATAATGGGTAAATTTTCTTCGTATTTTGGAGGAGGCTCGAGCCAAACAGGGGTATGTATTTGAGCCGAGATAATTATTATCATCTACTTCCATCCATCCTTCCATCAGCCAATAGACGTCCACTGCTGGACATAGGCCTCCCCACGAGAATGCCACTCGGAACGGTCCTGCGCCACTTGCATCCAACGGTTCCCTGCGACTTTGAGAATGTCGTCAGTCCACCTGGTGAGGGGGTCATCCTACGCTGCGCCGTCCAATTCGTGGTCGCCACTCAAGAACCTTTCTTCCCCAACGGTTGTCGGTTCGACAAGCGATGTAGTCTGTCCATTGCCATATCATCTACTTATATAGATTAAAAATTCCCGTAAAATATGTTTGTTGAAAAACAGAATATAGGTATTTACAGCACACCTAATAATAAGTGATACTGCTCTGCTCACGGACCTTTGCTACGCCATTGCCTACCGTAAAGAAAGTGAAAAGAGTATGAATGCATGTAATGAGTTTCTGTGGTACTAAAGTCATCACCAAAACTGTTGGTTGGTATCAGACTGGTTGGATTGCCGGCTCTCTTGCTTATAAAAGTGCAGTAACAAATTGCTACTAGCCAGACGTCGATTTTCTGCGAGAGTGTGGTACTGCCCTGGACGAATCGCACCGCGGCTGGAGTCCGACGACTGTCCACAATGTGGCCCTACCATATAATTATATGTGTATATCATCATCATCATCATGGCAGCCCACACTCGTCCCACTGTTGGGCTCGGGCCTCCTCCATAATGGGAGGGAATGTGTGAATGGGAGGGAATGTGTGAATGTGAGGGAATGGGGGGGAATGTGTGTATAGGAGTGGTAGGACCACACTGTCGACAGTTATATGTCTACAGCCGCGGGCCGGTCCGTCCGGGGCAGTACCATGCTCTCGCAGAAAATCGACGTCTGAGTAGTAGCAATTTGTTACTGCGCTTCGTTCGATGAGCGAGAGAGCCGGAAGCCCAACTTTCTGAGGGTGATTGCGTGTGGAGGGTTTTGGTGGTGCCCTTGGTATCAGTTTGCAATAAAAAAAAAAAACCTACTATACCATGCTGGTTAGACATGTTGGTATAGGGTTTCATTTCGAGTTTTTCTTCTCTTGCACAGATGTTATGTGCATATTATATCCCATAGTCGTCTTGTACGACATCCACGGGCAAGATAGGGAGTGGTGAATTGTATTCTTACTCCGTCACGACACGGAAAATGTGTATATAATTTAATTAAATAAATAATACTTGTTAAATTAAACCAGATTTTGTTATATATTCCGAATAGTCTTTAAAAATATAACAAACGCTTTACGAAATTGCGCACAATCTTCTCAATTAGTGCTGCTATAATTAACACACACAATAATAGCCTTCAGCAACAATAAGTCTGTATATGATAGGTATCTGTTACACTGTCTATTATCTAAACAGCCTATAGTTCCAGCCCATTGAAGTGACTCCGTGTAGCTGGCATTATTGATCTTCTAATAATTTTGAATGTTAAGGGCCACGGTAAAATAATTTTTATTTTTAAAACATAACAGCTATTTATTTTTACTATTAACGTAATGTTAATGAATAAGTTAATATTTTTTTTTTTATTTTGTTGTTTCAGTTTTTTTTTCCTTCTTTTAAACTCTTTCATTCTAATATGTGATCATGAACAAATTAAGTAGAATAGTAGGAAAATTACAAATAAAATAGTGGGCGTGATAATAAGTATATTACTATATATTAGAATGCAAACTAATAATCATACTAAATACATCTTTTGTTGGTAAATAAAACTACTTTTTTTTTGGGGGTGAGTTGCGTTCGACGCGCTCCTCGCACCACTCCGTCTGGGGCGACAGAGGGGCGTAAGCACGCATACCCACAACGCACCTACGATGCACGTCGCCTTCGTCGTTGGGCCGACCACCGGAGCAGGGTGACTTGACGTCAGTGGTCGGCCCGAAATAAAACTAATTTACGGATTTTATTGCGTTTGTATTTGACTTGACAGCGACATACGTATACAAGAAATCTTTATATATATATTACTTGTGTGTGTGTGTGTATGTCACTGAACTCCTCCTAGACGGCTGGACCGATTTTTATGAAATTTTTTGTGTGAGTTCAAGGGGATTCGAGGATGGTTTAGATTCACAATTGGACCCGGTAGGTGGCGCTGCTGTGTGTATGTCACTGAACTCCTCCTAAACGGGTACACCGATGTTAATGAAATTTTTTGTGTGTGTTCAAGGGCGATTAGAGAATGGTTTAGATTTATACTTGGACCCGGTAGGTGGCGCTGCTGTCGATTTCAAGGAGAATTAATTTTATTGTATTTGAACAGAACAACGTCTGTTGGGTCAGCTAGTTTATATATAAAGATTTCTTGTGTACGTGTGTATGTCACTAAACGTCTCCTAAACGGCTGGACCGATGTTCACCATTTTTTTGTGTGTATTCAAGGGGTTTCGAGAATGGTTTAGATTCACAATTGAACACGATAAGTGGCGCTACGGTGGATTTCAAGGAGAATTCCTTTTACACCTTTTTCAGATTTAAACAGAGCAACGTCTGTTGGGTCAGCTATTATATGTATATACTAGCAACCCGCCCTCGCTTCGCTTCGGTTATAGGTTATAGTCGTTTTACCCGCGTAGTTCCCGTTCCC
Organism: Lymantria dispar; assembly: GCA_032191425.1. Classification (NCBI taxonomy): domain Eukaryota; kingdom Metazoa; phylum Arthropoda; class Insecta; order Lepidoptera; family Erebidae; genus Lymantria; species Lymantria dispar. The sequence goes on from CM063448.1 coordinate 26,073,847, forward strand.
GTGGGCATACCGGGATAAAATATAGCCTAGTTTACGCCCTGATATTATAGCTTCCCATTGGTGAAAGAATTTTTGAAATCGGTCCAGCCGTTTTGAAGATTACCCGGAACAAACAGACAGACAGACAGACAAAAATTTTTCAATTGCTATTTTAGGCATAGGTGTCGTGCAAATAACCGTGTGAGCATGAAAATAGCCTATTATTTTGACATTACAAACACACTCCAATTTTATTTATTGGTATAGACTAGCAACCCGACCTCGCTTCGCTTCGGTTTTAGTCGTTTTACCCGCGTAGTTCCCGTTCCCGTGGGAATACGGGGATAAAATATAGCTCCCTGATATTATAGCTTTCCATTGGTGAAAGAATTTTTGAAATCGGTCCAGCTGTTTTGAAGATTACCCGGAACAAACAGACAGACAGACAAAAATTTTTTAATTTGTATTTTAGGCATAGGTGTCGTGCAAATAACCGTGTGAGCATGAAAAAAGCCTATTATTTTGACATTACAAACAGACACTCCAATTTTATTTATTGGTATAGATTTCTCATGTTATCTCAAAATCCACATGTGGTGACGAGTTAAGAATACAATGTGTACCTGAAGAATACAATGACTACCTCGTACTTGCACGTGAGATTTCTAAAAAACGATTAAGAGATCATCAGGCCAGCAGCACTGGGAGGCAACCACCGGCAGAGGAGTGCTGTTGGCGGCGTCCCTAGATCGCCAACGCATTCAATAGTCCGCCATTCAGCTGCAATGGGGGAAGTGCTCCGGTATTATGGAGCGCTCGTATATCTAAGTCAGGTGGTAGACTATTTGGACGGGTGCTGCGTAATTTACATGAACCACAGAGAGGCCGACCACGTGATGGCGAGGCCCCGGTCGGCAACACTGCAATGTAGCCGAGGCGTCAAAAGGTAGGGTAGCTGAAAGGGTAACCCGCTGGGCCGGCCACAGATGTCAAGCAATCGGTGGTGATGGGGGAAGGGGAATACAGAAAGTTATGGTATGGCACGCGCTCACCCGTCGCTCCGAATAGATTGGGTAAGGTGTACCCAGACCATAGCCTACCTAAAAAAAAGAAACCATAGCCTGCCCAAATAAAAACCTTTAAAATAGAATATGTGAATTGTCAAGTCATCACGCAAAAGTTACAAATAAATGGTCCAATTCTAAACTTACTAAACGGATAATTTAACCTATTCTTATAAGATTTTAAGTTTTCAAAGACAAAGAAATGAAAGGCAAAGAAATTGTCTTACAATTTGAATTTTTTATTTGTTTGTGACAGTTCTATAAACTTTTGTAGAAGTTTGTTTGAATGGATTTATTTTAGGCAATGGATAATTACTGTTACAGCATGTAAACGTGGTTTTTAATTATTAGTCTCATAATTAGGGCTGTTGATATTTTTTAAAATATCGATATATCAATATTTTTAAATATATCAATATCGGAGTTCGATATATCGAAAAAAGATATTGATATTTCGATATATCGATATTTTACTGAATGGCCACTTTTCAGCCTCATTCTATGCAGGGGTGATGACGTTTTTCTTAGCTAAATTCTAGGCGTAAGCGATAATTTATGCCGGCATTTTTACAGTAAATTAAGTTTACGGTGATTTTGTAGAATACATACTTTCCATAAAACGATAAAGCAACAAAATTATTCAAATAAATATCGAACCTCGATACTTAGTTTTAAGTATCGAACTATCGATATATCGTCCAAAAAATATCTGTGATACGTATCGATATTTTTAAATAATAATATCGATATTTCGATATATCCACATTTTATCAACATCCCTACTTATAACCATGGTAGCATTTGTTCAGTGTGCTGTGGAGTGTTTTTTTTAAAGACAACACTAAGGAAATAATTGCACTAAATAAATAATCCTCGTGTAGCGGAGAACTTTACAAACATATAATTAACGGCCCCCAATAACATCCAGACTCGGAACAACAATTTATGGATCGCACAAAGTGGTATTCATGGCATTCCAACCCACGACACTGGCACTTTCGTTTTTTAACCACTACGCCATCTGTTTGTTCTATACTCAGTATTCCTGAACAAGATAATTTTTTTCTTTTGTTCGGGCTAGGAGAGCTAGCCACAGATGGCTGTGACGCCCTTACGTGGGCTAGCTCTGACCGCAAAAGCCTCTCAACCCAAAACATTTAAGCAACGGGGACCAAGAGCATCCTGGTAGGGTACAAACCTCGACTTGGGGCGTTGCTGGGGTAATGTGGGAGTTTCCACGTTATATTTATTAATTATTACGCGGCACGGTTTCGTACCTCGAGGCCAGAATCGAACTGTAGTTTTCTGTTTGTTATTGCTCTATGATCCGTGTAAGCTATTATCTGAGCTTTAATGATCTCGTCGAAGACAAATCTTGGCCAAGGTAGCTCTGAGGTCTGGGAAAGGGTGTAGTTATTCACGGTGAACACTGGGGGGTTAGAGTGTGTCGGGGCAGAATCAAAGTATCTACGGATTTCCAAAGTATCTACTATTTCTTATACTGCCTGATAGTAACAGGTAACAGCTCGTCACAAAAGAACCCAAACTCAGCATTTTGCAGATTAAAAAACCTGCACTAATCTTCCACGAGCTCTTTATGTTGACGTCACGAAATAGAGCAAATTACACAAATTAAGAAAGAAGCTAAAAGAAAAATAAAATTAAATTAAGAATGAAACATAAATAAAACCACTACCAAGGTTATATACATACACACAAACATGAAACATAAAACTCAAATAATAACAATAAAATAGATCATAGATACTTGTCCTTTGTGCAATGAAATTGTAGATAAACTTACTCTGTGGCTGCTCGAATGACATTTCATGGTGACGTACGGATTACATTTAGAACTACGTTGTAGAGGGAAAATTTTACGAAATGTCAAAATGTCATGTAGCGCTTTTAAATTTTATTTATTACTCTGATGTTTTACAGTGTTATATTGCTAGTATTTTATGTAATATATCGCAGACAAAATTCTGAAGAGTAGTGAATATGATTTAATTGTGAATTGCGTGCATTTTCATGTTCTGCAAAATTTCCAGAACATGATTTAGTTATCAGCTCTCGACCAATGTTAACAAGTAAGACTATATATATATATATATATATATATATATATATATATATATATACATAAAGACGTATTAAATTGTTTTTAACTTAACACTGGCACCAATAGCGCATAATATTGTAGCTTATTGCCAATAAAGAAAAAGAAGATCCACGTGGTAGTAAACACGTGCAAATCGATGTGTATGAGATAAAATCCAATATACAGATAATGGATATGGATAGGTTATCCGTGTAGAGAAATATTAAGAAAACAATGGTACCGCTTAAAGGATCACCTGGAGAATAGGTAATAACATACGTATAACGTCAGCTGGGATTGACAAACCATCTCTCAAGTATGGTAATTATATAACCCCATCAAAAAATTACTGAGCAATGACGTATTCTTATAGGGAGGCCTACTGCTAACAGTGGACGTTAAAAGGCTAAATAATAAGTGAGGACGTAACTTAGAATACTTTACAGGTTGTACTGTATATGATGTTATTCTTATGCGGTAAGTTAATTATTTCATCCTTTAATGGTTACTTAATCCCGCACTCAATCCGATCGACCGAGCTGACCACGGACATAAAAAGGGGAATACGTTGGTGGCCCATGCCGCTCCTTCGTCATCCCGGACGGAACGAAAGGCATGCATCCAAACCACAGAGCGCCCAAAAAGAAGTTAGTATTCACTTAATAATCTTAGTGACCAAAGAGAAAGAAAAGAGTTGGTCCTGAATTCTATACTTAGTTTGTTATCATACAGAAAAATTATCGTTCACCTTGTAACTTTCAACCCATGACATGGCAGCATAACCACAATAAAGGAGTTAATATAATTCTATAGGACGTCTCATGATATAGAAAGACGTAAGGTCATGATGGATAATTCTGTAATTACTATTATTTTATTTACGTTTATATATTTCAACGTAGTGGATAGAAGTTTATAAAAGGTTATAATATCTAGTAAGCGAATTTACTAAGCATTTTCTTATTGAAATACATCTTTTATGGCGTTGCGTTTTTTTTTCTGATATCACAACGTTACATATAAAAAACAAATCTTTATTTAAAAATAGCATTTGACACATAAACTGTCAGGGATAGGCGGCATATAATAATATTGGAAGGCTTTTCTAAATATATTTGTTTGTATTTGATTCGCAATATTTTTTGTTCGTGATGTAACTTTCGCGGAAATGTTTAACCCACCAATGACAAACGACTGTCATAACTTGGGATTGTTTATTGCTCTTGTTTCTAAGACAAACTTCTAAATGTCTAATTGGTAATGGGAAATGAGGAATGGCCATTGTGGTAGATATAGAAAGGGTAGGTACGGAAAGTATAGTAACTCATTCAATATAAGGGCTTAGAACGGCTCTTAATAAAACATTTCTAGATGTTGCTGCTGTTAGCAGTTCTAACTCAAAATTATTATATAATTAAACTAACAAATCCAATTCTGAACGTATTACAATAAAATATAATATACTAAAACCGATCGCACTGCTGTCTACCTGATCCAATTATTAATTTAAACCATTCTTGATTTTACTTTAACACACAAACATTTAACTTTATTAAATAAATATTAAGGACACAACTAACTAAGAACACAATTCACCTTCCTTCTCTTGCCCGTGGATGTCATAAAAGATAAACCAGGGTCATAGTATGCATATAATATTTATACAAATTAAGAAAAACTCCAAACAACATCCTATACCAAAACGTGTGACTAAGAAATTTTATTTATTTCGGTTGCCAAAACATAAGGTAAGTAATCAAAATTGTTATAAATTCATACACATAGGATACTGAAAAAAGTCTCACCTGAGGTGATAATCATTCATCATTTCAGCCTATCGCCGTCCACTGCTGGACGTAGGCCTCCCTCATGTTGCGCCACAATGTGCGGTCCTGTGCCGCCTGCATCCAACGGCGCCCAGCAACTTTCACCACGTCATCGGTCCACATGGTGGGGGAGCGTCCTACACTGCGTCGTCCAATACATGGTCGCCACTCGAGAATCTTTCTTCCCCAGCGGTTGTCAGTTCTTCGAGCGATGTAGCCTGCCCATTGCCACTTCAGCGTGCCGATTCTTCGTGCTCTGTCGATTACACCCGTTCTTCTGCGGATTGTCGTAATACGTACATAAGCTGCATCACAAATTGATTTTCAGATAAAACTTTTACATTGAATACGGTTCATCACAGTATATAGAGGAGAATAGAATATTGTACCATACTATATATTGTACTAGCAACCCGCCCTCGCTTCGCTTTGGTTTCTGAAGCCTTACCCGAGTAGCTCCTGTTCCTGTGGGAATACCGGGATAAAATATAGCCTATGTTACTCCCTGATATTATAGCTTTCCATTGGTGAAAGAATTTATGAAATCGGTTCGGTGTTTTAAGCGTGAAAACACCGAACCGATTTCATAAATTCTAGATTGACCCGGACCAACTCCATCTGGTACCATTTGGGTCAACGATTACATTCCCAAGGAGGGTTGACGTCAGGCAGGCGGCCGGTCATAAAAATCATTGCCGAAACTTTTTGCAATATGTCAAAACAGATGACATATTGCGTCGACCCCAAGTAATTGGGATAAGAGCAAGATGATGATGATGTTTTAAGCGTGAAAACGTGAAATAAACAAACTTACTTTCGCATTTATAATATTATACTATTTCCATTTCTTTATTTTCTCGATGACAGTTCTAATTTGATAGTTGTAGTGTTGTGACCAAATAAGTAATGATATCGATCGCATATATCTTTTGAACAAAGACAAATTCAACAAAAACATTCAAATATATTTTTTAGCTGGGAACACTCAATGACCCACCGCCATTTTGTATTTGTTTTAATCTGTCACTCGCAACAAGACGGTCGTGCTATGTGCTCACTACATTTCTGTTCGCTGAGTTTTTTCACATTATCCATACGTTACGTTGTGTATTTTGTGTTCCTCCGTGTTGATTGCTGCCCAGCTGTCAAATATCAAAATGCCTAAAGGATCTGTTCTGAAAAGTCAGGCGAGAGAACTGGTGATCAAGGTTCGTAATTACTTTGAAGCAGAATATCAAATTAAATTCTCGGCATCAACATTAACGGCGAATACATCACTCACCTTCGATTCGCAGACGATATCGTAGTTATGGCAGAATCCATGGAGGACCTTGGCACTATGCTCAATGATCTCAGCAGGGTATCCCAACTAGTGGGTCTACGAATGAACATGGACAAGACGAAAGTCATGTCAAATACCCATGTCATTCCTGTACCGGTCCTAGTTGGCAATGCGATTCTCGAAGTTGTCAATCACTATGTTTACCTAGGACAAACAGTCCAGTTAGGTAGATCCAATTTCGAGAAAGAGATCAGCCGACGAATCCAACTCGGTTGGGCAGCGTTCGGTAAACTTAAGAGGATCTTCTCGTCCAACATACCTCAGTGTCTGAAAACACAGGTCTACGACCAGTGTGTGTTACCAGTGATGACTTACGGCACGGAAACGTGGTCCCTAAATGTAGGCCTCATATCAAGGCTCAAAGTCGCTCAGCGTGCTATGGAATGGGCTATGCTCGGGATTTCTCTGCGAGATAGAATCCGGAATACAGAAATCCGCAGAAGAACGGGTGTAACCGACATAGCACGAAGAATTAGCACTCTGAAGTGGCAATGGGCAGGCCACATCGCTCGACGAACCGACAACCGCTGGGGAAGAAAGGTTCTCGAGTGGCGACCACGCATCGGACGACGCAGTGTAGGACGCCCCCCCACTAGGTGGACCGACGACCTAGTGAAAGTTGCTGGGCGTCGTTGGATGCAGGCGGCACAGGACCGCACATTGTGGCGCAATATGACGGAGGCCTACGTCCAGCAGTGGACGGCAATAGGCTGAAATGATGATGATGATGAGAATATCAAAATGGTGGCCCGCTATTACCACTGTCGCAAGTGCGAGAGCGTGTTGCGGCCGCATTAGGAATTAGTGGACCTACTGTTTTAAAAATTACTACTAAAGCTTACGGTACAGCATCAGATGTTGACACTCTGAAGCATATACCTGAGTAACTCATGACTATTACGTAACAACAACACCGTACGAGCAAACAATTTTCGGTGGTTGCAGTCGATTTCTCCTGGATCCCATCATCAGATCCTGACCTAGTGAAAATGGGACCACCTCAGAAGTGAACTCTATCTAACAAAAGAAATTTTTTTTAAATCCGTCTACAATTGACGGAAATATCGGTGAACATACATAAAAAAAAAAAATTATACATACAGACGAATTGAGAACCTCCTCCTTTTTTGAAGTCGGTTAAAAAGTACAATTAGTGAATATTTTAAAATCTAAAAAAAGCCTCCCTAAAAGATATATTACGGATGAAATAGCTGCCGAATGTGGTCATTGTGTTCTTCGACTTATGCCGTATCATTGCCAGTACAATAGAATATAGAACTAACATGGGCACAAATCAAAGGACACGCCGCTCGAAACAATACCCATCCCCCTTTTACGGCAAACAAGATGATAGATTTCTTAAAAAATGCATGTGCGGAAGTAACCGCCGAACACTGGAAAAAATTGTGAGAAGAACCCAAAACATTATAGCATCGGATTGGGAAATTCATGTGGCATTAGATAATATAGAAATACAGGAATTTATAATAAATGTTGAGGAGAGCTCATCGAGTGATAGTGGCGATTCACCAGATTTTGATTAAAATAAATAAATGAACAATCAACATAATATAATTACATCTTGTAATGAAATGTAATATTAGTTAATAAATTTGTTTAAAATTATCCGGCAATAGTTGAGTTTCTTACACTTTGTAAAAAAATATCGGGTCTCTTATCGTGTTACGTTTATCGATAGCTCCATCCCTATCAGTTTCTCCGACTCTGCTATGACATTGTACGCGCGTAAGCGTCATATTTTTATTAAATAATGTATACATAATGTAAAAAAGACGCTCGTTCAAGTTTCTACAGGAGCTGTCATCGAGAAAATAAAGAAATGGAAATAGTATAGTATGGATAATTTTAGTGTAATAGGGCACATAAAGCGCTATATGGCGAAGCACGGGTTTTTTTATGTGTGTATAACTGTTACTCGGAGATGGTTTTCACAGCTTAGCCCGGTCTATGGGTGAGCGCTGAGGGCTCCCAACCCGGTGGCGACCGCCGCACCACTTATTTTTATAGTGAATTATATATGGCCACACCGCTATGTTCCTACTTTTTAAATCTCTAATATCTTCGGAAATATTCATTTAAATTACATACTGTAAAAGGCCACATTGATCTATATTAAATGGACAATGTATTTATGGTATGCTTAACTAGATAAGGTGCAATACTGTATCGCTTAAAATCACTTCATAAATAAGTCAACTTTTTCCATAAAATGTATAGGATAAAAAATGGTTATTGTGGGTTATCATTAAGTGATAGAGATATACCATCACGGACTTTTTTGTTGACCTTTTTAAAGTGTACAATAATATAGTACATTATTTTCATTTTTCTCGTGGGATTCAGCCAGCGTTTACAATATAAGCGCAAAAATATGTGTTTATTTACGACATCACATTAGAAACCTCTAAATTTATCAGTGTTTCTCTACAATATTATACATGTATTACACATATAAACCTTCCTCTTGAATCACTATCTATAAAAAAACCGCTTCAAAATGCGTTGCGTAGTTTTAAAGATTTAAGCATACACAGGGACGGACAGACAGCGACAACGACTTTGTTTTATACTGTGTAGTGATAGTATAATGATATATATAGTGATGTAGTATATGTAGTGATATGTATAGTCTACATACAATATACCTTTAGACTTAAACATAGTATTATTTTTATTTTATTTATTGACTAGCAACCCGCCCTCGCTTCGCTTCGGTTATAGGTTATAGTGGTTTTATCCGCGTAGATCCCGTTCCCGTAGGAATACCGGGATAAAATATAGCCTAGTTTACGCCCTGATATTATAGCTTTCCATTGGTGAAAGAATTTTTGAAATCGGTCCAGCCGTTTTGAAGATTACCCGGAACAAACAGACAGACAGACAGACAGAAAAAATTTTTATAATTGCTATTTTAGGCATAGGTGTCGTGTAAATAACCGTGTGAGCATGAAAAAAGGCTATTATTTTGACATTACAAACAGATACTCCAATTTTATTTATTGGTATAGATTCATTATTATATGTATTTAATAGGTAACTGCTGTTTGTGCGCGTAATATCAATATGGTATAACGCGCGCAAACAGCTTACTATTCCGTAAAAACCGGCTAAGATAGTACGAAGAGAATGAACAACAGCGCGCTCCTAAGAAACGCATGACATATCTCGATATACATAATACCTACATCTAACATTGAATGTGAATAATCTATATATTAAGAGGCGCGTCCCTAAAAAATGCGTGAATAGACACTTACGGTTTTAAAAATATTAAGGATTTCTCTGCATTAAATGACACGAAAAAAATACCTCAACTGCTTAAGGAATGGGCCTATTAAGGCACCGTGTTATAATTCTAAAATAATTGTTAGTTGCCGAGAAAAAAATCTTAAACATTGATCAAAAACATCAAAATCGACCTTTGCCGTTTTAAATATCTAAGCTATTTCATTGTTATATTTGAAAATATTTTTGGTTGAATCATGTGACGAAAGTCAAAATAATAGATTCACCGTTCAATTTTTTTACTAATTCATAACAAAAAATAATTATTTAATCCTAAACATCATACATTTTTTTAGTCTAAATCGTTCCCAGTTGTCCATACATTTTACTATGAATTAAAAGCGTCTCGTAATTAGATTTGTCATAAAATCTACGCTTAGAAAAAAATCGGTACCGCCTCAGTATCCAAGGTAGCGCACGTCCGTCAGTTGCTCCGCGACATATGTCATTGCACTAGCTAAAGGTGGGTCGCGAGTGTTGGACACGACTACTAATTTGTATTTTTCGAGTAAATAGAAGAACAATATGCAAGTTTAATTATATGTTTTTTTTTTCATCAGATTAGTTATCAAAAACCAATGTAGGTATTTATTAAAATCGAATTTCGAGTAAATAAGGGGAAGCAGAAAGAAAGTTATTACAAACATAAAAAAACCAGTGAAGATTCAAACTAAAACAGTAAGTATATGTTAATACAGTAAGTTGTTCCTCTTTTTACTGGTAAAAATAGCCAAAATGGAGTTGAGAACTTATATGGAACATCATCATCATCATCATCATTTCAGCCTATTGCCCTCCACTGCTGGACGTAGGCCTCCCTCATATTGCGCCACAATGTGCGGTCCTGTGCCGCCTGCATCCAACGACGCCCAGCAACTTTCACTAGGTCGTCGGTCCACCTAGTGGGGGGGCGTCCTACACTGCGTCGTCCGATGCGTGGTCGCCACTCGAGAACCTTTCTTCCCCAGCGGTTGTCGGTTCGTCGAGCGATGTGGCCTGCCCATTGCCACTTCAGCGTGCTAATTCTTCGTGCTATGTCGGTTACACCCGTTCTTCTGCGGATTTCTGTATTCCGGATTCTATCTCGCAAAGAAATCCCGAGCATAGCCCGTTCCATAGCACGCTGAGCGACTTTGAGCCTTGATATGAGGCCTACATTTAGGGACCACGTTTCCGTGCCGTAAGTCATCACTGGTAACACACACTGGTCGTAGACCTGTGTTTTCAGACACTGAGGTATGTTGGACGAGAAGATCCTCTTAAGTTTCCCGAACGCTGCCCAACCGAGTTGGATTCGTCGGCTGATCTCTTTCTCGAAATTGGATCTACCTAACTGGACTGTTTGTCCTAGGTAAACATAGTGATTGACAACTTCGAGAATCGCATTGCCAACTAGGACCGGTACAGGAATGACATGGGTATTTGACATGACTTTCGTCTTGTCCATGTTCATTCGTAGACCCACTAGTTGGGATACCCTGCTGAGATCATTGAGCATAGTGCCAAGGTCCTCCATGGATTCTGCCATAACGACGATATCGTCTGCGAATCGAAGGTGAGTGATGTATTCGCCGTTAATGTTGATGCCGAGTCCAGTCCAGTCTAAGAGCTTGAAGACATCTTCCAGTGCAGTGGTGAACAGTTTCGGAGAGATGACATCTCCCTGTCTCACGCCTTTCTGCAACTGGATCGGTTTCGTACTCTTATCCCGGATACGGACTGACATTGTAGCGTTCCTATACAAACACTTCAGCACTTCGATATAGCGATGGTCGATTTGGCACCGCTGAAGGGACTGCAGCACCGCCCAAGTTTCAACTGAATCAAAGGCTTTCTCATAGTCCACAAACGCTAAGCACAGGGGCCGATTATACTCCTCGGTCTTTTGTATAATCTGCCGAAGCGTGAGGATATGGTCTATGGTGCTATAGCCTTTTCGGAAGCCGGCTTGTTCGGGCGGCTGGAAGTCATCGAGCTTGCGCGTGAGTCGATTGGTAATGACCCTCGAAAACAACTTATAAACATGGCTCAGGAGTGAGATGGGTCTGTAGTTCTTTAAAAGAGCTTTGTCACCCTTCTTGAAGAACAGCACCACCACACTCCTGGTCCACGACTCTGGAACGTCGCCCCCGAGGATAACGGAATTAAATAGCTTCTGAAGGGCTATTAATACCGGCTTGCCACCCGCCTTCAAAAGCTCTGCCGTAATTCCGTCATCTCCCGGTGCCTTACCGTTACGTAGTTGTTTGAGAGCCATTCTGATCTCGTACAAGCTGATGTCCGGGATTTCTTCGGTATAGTGCCGAGTTAGCTTGGATCTGGGATCTTGGACCAAGCCGACAACAGGATTTCGGGATGATTTGTATAACTGTCCATAGAACCTTTCGACCTCTCCCAAGATCTCACTTTGGGATGAAATGACAGTCCCGTCATCGGTCTTCAGCTTAGTCATTTGGCTTTTCCCAATAGACAGATCTTGTGCGAACACTTTCGAGCCACGATTCCGCTCTATCGCTTCTTTAATACGGAACGTATTAAATCGGCGAATATCGCGACGCACAGACCTGGAGATCTGTCTATTTAGCTGCCTATGTTTGGACCAATCGGCTGCAGACTGCACCGTCATCTCTTTTCTCCGCTCCATGAGCTCGAGAGTCTGGTCAGAAAGTTTTTTAGGTCTATTAACGCGGTGAGCCTTGAAAAATTTCGACCCAACCGCGTGGACAGTTTCCACGAACCTGTTGTTCATATCGTTCGGAGATTCGCACTCGTCCAGACATTGGAAGCGATTATGTAGTTCGAGTTGAAAGTTTTCGAGGTTCTGGTATTGGACAGATGTAGGTCGGAGTGTAGACTTCATCAAGCGTGACCGCTCGACTTTTGTATGGATATTCAATGTGCCTCGTACCATCCGGTGATCGCTCCCAGTTTTAATTCTGCTGATCACTGAGACATCATTGAATATCTGTCGTTTGTCTGACAAGATGAAGTCTATCTCGTTTTTTGTTGAACCATCGGGGCTAATCCAGGTCCATTTCCTTTGTGACTGCTTCCTGAAGAAGGAATTCATCATAAAGAGGCTTTCCTTCTCCAGAAAATCAGCCAGTTTCTGGCCCCTCTGGTTTCTCTGTCCATATCCATGTTTCCCCACTCTCAACTCATCATCACTCCCTTTGCCTAGTTTCGCGTTAAAGTCTCCCATAACCACCGTGAAGTGGGTTTTGGACGCGTGTATGGCTTTCGAGATGTCCTCGTAAAATGCCTCCACCTCGTCGTCGGAGTATGTCGAGGTCGGTGCGTATACCTGTATAACCTTCAGCGAATACCTCTTGGTAATTCTGAGTATAAGGTACGCTACCCTTGTCGACACACTCTCGATCCTCTCCACGTTGTCTATGAGAGACTTACGAACGATAAACCCTATACCACCTTGGGACGGGTGATCGCCCTCCCGGTAGAAGAGCAAGTTTCCAGACTGGAGGATTATCGTGCCCTCGCCCTCTCTTCGCACTTCTGATAATCCTACAATGTCCCAGCGGATTTTGCTCAATTCCTCTTCCAGCTCGATGACCCTCTCGTCAGTCCTGAGTGTCCGAATGTTGTGTGTTACCAGGGCCAAGGGTCGTTTTTGTTGGTAGCCGGATCGCTGCCGGAGATTCCTCGCACCCCCCGCTCCACCACTACTGGGCCCGCCACCAAAATGAGCCCGTAGGGTACCGGAGCCGCCGTGACTGGGGGCCATTTTTTTGTTGTACGCCATTTTTAGAAAGGGGATATTGCCGTAATCGCCACGCTTGGCAGGCGGGTTGGCGATCGCAGTATGGATGTTTTACGTTTCCCAGGAGAGAGCTGCTGCCCACTCTCCTGGTGAACCCTCAGCCGATTTTTACGACTCCCACGGGCAAGTAAGGGGTGGCGATACATGTATTCTCAAACCGTCGCCACACGGCCAATATATGGAACATTTGCTTTTAATGTAAGGTTAGAGATTTTAAAATTCATATTTAGGTTAATGATAAATATTCAAATAATAATTCATCAGAGATGAAATAAGGTGCAGAAATGAGAGTCAGATATTGTACTAGAAGCTTTTTTTATTCAATCTTCAAATCTTTTACTTTTTTTAACTCAAATTGAAATTTTAGGTTCCCGATTTTAATTAACTAATGAATGAAGATGGTTTTAAAGCACAGAACTATTAAGCTATTTCATAAATGAAGTAAGAGAAGAAATTGATGAAATGATGGTCATGGGATGAGAGTGAGATAAGACCATGATGCGAGCGAAATAGGTGCAAAGTAAGAATGGGATGAAAGTATGATCGGAACGGTATGAGAACAACAAATTATTAGCAAGTAATTCCATTTAATTATTGTTTCGGGAAGACAAGAAGTTTCAATCCAAAAAATAAAACTTTTGAAATCCTTATAAACTCATTTGCAAAAAAAACGGGCTGTTTTGATTTTCATTCATATTTAAAAAGATACAATACCAAAAAGGTTTCAATCGTTTGTACACGTTACTGGCCGGTTTTAAAAATGCTGTGGTATTTAAAAAAGTACGTTCTAAATTCAATTTTTCATTTGATGTTCATTTTTACAGAAAACCCCTTTTTATCCTACATTTTTGGCGCGAAGTTCCAGAAGTTAACATCGACTTTCATAACTTTTATTCAATTTTTATCGATTAATTTCATATCCTTGACTGTCAAAGCTTTATTTAATGCTGTTTGGCTGTATCAAAAATGGTAGATAAAGTGGTAAAAGCTACCAAAATTATCGCGCTGCTTGAAGAGGGTTGCAGCCAATGTTTCGTGGCTAGGAGGCTAAATGTTAGTCGCTCGACAGTCCAAAGGACCTGGCAGCGATATCAGGAGACTGGTTCCGTCGAGAGAAGGCCTGGTTCTGGAAGAAAACCATGTACCCAACCACGGGATGATCGTTTTCTTGTGAGTCGCGCATTGAGAAATCGCAAATCTTCGTATGTGGATCTTAAGAACAACCTCCAAGAAGTAAGAAATGTGCATATTAGTCTATGGACGGTCAGGAGGAGGCTTCTCGCTGCCAATATACGCAGTCACCGCCCGGCCCGCGGCCCCAAATTACTCCGTGAGCACAGAGTTCACAGGCTTAGGTTCGCTAGAAATTGTGAATCATGGACTCAAGACGATTGGAATAGGGTTTTGTTCTCTGATGAAGCCAGGATATCTCTGTTCGGTGAAGATCGACTTCGGCGAGTGCTAAGAAGACAAGGAGAACGCTTTGCAGAGGCATGTTTCGAAGAAATCACACCTTATGGTGGGGGCTCTGTTATGTTTTGGGCAGGAATAAATTCAATGGATCGTACAGAGTTAGTCTTCATTGAAAACGGCTCACTGACTGGGCATCGATACATAACGGAAGTTCTAATTTCTCATGCACAACCCGCATTGGCCGCTCTAGGTGAAGACTCGATTTTTATGGACGACAATGCTCGCGCCCACCGATCCCGCGATGTTAATGCGTATGTGCAAGAGGTCGGCATTCGTCGTTTGGATTGGCCAGCTCGAAGTCCCGACCTCAATCCCATAGAGCATGTCTGGGACGTTCTGAAACGGCGTGTGAGATCAGTACACCCGGCTCCGCAGACCATCAGAGAGCTGAAAAATGTGATTACTGCGGAGTGGGAACGTATTCCGCAAGCAAGTATCCGGGATATACTCGCTAGCATGCCCAGACGAATTCAAGCTGTGATTTAAGCTAGAGGGGGTCACACTCGATACTAAACATTTATCTGCTTTTACTTTATTAAAGAAAAACAAACAAAAAAACTTTTTTATTTTTACTTCATGAGCATATGCACTACTAGCGAATATACACTACTAGCGAGGTTTAGCATTATTTCCCATAAATTGTATCTAAATTTTATGAAATACTGATGAAATCGATTATTTTCTTATTAATTTAGCAAATTGTGTGGATAAAACTACCTATAATTATCAAACAAAGAAATATTAACATTTGAAATGGTTCATTGCTTAGGTGCCCGTTTTTTTTGCAAATGAGTGTATATTCAAATCATAACCGTGTAGTAGTAATATTAAACGTTATTCATTTCAGGCAACGTCAGAGCAAAGCATATCAGAACTTTTTGAGTGGTAGGACCACACTGTCGATAGTCTTCTGATTGCAGCTATGGGACGATCCGTCTGGGGTAGTACCATAGTCTCGCAGAAGATCGACACCTAAGTAGTAGCAATTTGATGCAGTACTTGATTCGATGTACTCCGAGAGAGCCGGAAGCCTAACTTCCTGGGTGTATTTCTATGTGGTGGGTTTTGGTGATATCTGAAATTTGCGGTAGTCTTGGTCGGGGCACTGAGCATGAGGGACTGACATGGTTTACAGGGAGACCCGATGGGAATGGTCACTGCCGGCCACATGCCGGTCAACAGGAGACCCGAGTTCGGGATTATCCCCCTTGGGAGGCTGTCCTACCAATTGGCAAAAATCCCGTCGTGCCGGAATGGGAAACAGGAGTGAACCTCGGTGGCTTCGCCTGGGGCCCCGGGGACTTTCGTGCTTCGTCTCAAAAGCGCCTCCCAAAACTCACCCCTCTAACATGCACTATGCGCCGCCCTTTTTTTGTATCACAGAAACCAATTATACCCATTCACACTTCCTTTCTTCTCTTCTTAAAAAAACCCATGATGACGAATGTTTAATAGAAAAGTTTATTTACTGCGGGTCCCTTTCCACATTTGATGTGGATTTTTAAAATATCATTTAGGTTTACATAGCAACCTCGACGCCGTCCACCATCATCTCGAGATGGCGCGGCTTGCCCTGCCCTACTCTTTTCAACGGAGACGCAAATAGGTGCTCCGGATGTCATTTCGTATCTAAATTACCCCAACTACGAGTTGGACCACACGTTCTGTTTCAAAGCCGGGGTGTACGTATACATACGGAGCGATATCTGTTGTCGCTGCCTCCACGGCCATTGACCATGGTGACCTGTCAATTCTATGGTTCGGGGTCAATTCAATTATTTGAGAACGTCCAATGGGGGATTGAGGAAATATTGGAGCAGTGTCAATCAGCGGAGGTGGTGGTTTTTGGAGACTTCAACGGTCATCATAAAGGGGAGCTGAGGTCCCGAACCACTGACCACCAGGATCGACATCTCTTTAGTATGCCTCGGCCAATGGTGTCTCATAACTGGTGACATAGCCCACCCGTGTTCCAGGTATTAAGAGCTATGAGTCTTCTTCACTGGATATTCTGCTAACTATACACCAACATGGATACCAGGTAGTGGTCGAAGTGCCACCGCGGTGATCTGACTACTACTTGGTCCCTAACAGAGCTCCTGTTGTGACGCCAAGTCGCTCTAAGACAACTGAGACTCTCAGAGTCTGGCAATATAAGTTAGCAGATTGGGATGGACTTCGCGAGTATTACGCATCCTACCCATGGAAGCGGCTTTACTTCGCCTCTGGGAACCCTGGCGCCTGTGCGAACTACGTTACTGAAACGGTTATGACAGGGATAGAATAATTCATCCCCACAAAAAAAGTAATTTAAAAATAATTGTTGTCAAATTCTCTGTGATTATTTTAAGCCCTATCAAGCGTTTTAATAAAAAAAGATCATTCATAATTAAATTTATATATTTATATTAACTTGACACAGCTTGGTTTTTATTCCGCCTACAAGGCGGGTTCATCTAAATGAACTTAAGAGGATCTTCTCGTCCAACGTACCTCAGTTTCTGAAAACACAGGTCTAGGACCATTGTGTGTTACCAGTGATGACGTACGGCACGGAAACGTGATCCCTAAATGTAAGTCTCATAACCAAGCTCAAGGTAGTTCAGCGTGCTATAGAGCGGGCTATGCGCGGGATTTCTCTGCGTCATAGAAGCCACAGAAGAACGGTTGTAACCGACATAATATGAACAATTAGCACGTTGAATTGGCAATAGGTAGGCCACATAGCTCGACTAATCGACAGCTGCTGGTATGAGGTTCTCGAGTGGCGATCAAGTATCAAACAACACAGTGTAGGATGAACACTAGGTGAAACAACGACCTGGTGAAAGTTGCTGGGCGTCATTGTATGCAGGCGACACAGGCCTGCACTCTGTGGCGTAACATGAGGGAGGCCTACGTTCAGCAGTGGAGGGCGATAGGCAAAATGATGATGATGACTCATATTAATAATTTTCATTCATCATTGTAGCTCATATACGTTAAACTACGTGCGCTCCAAGCTATTTCCAAAATATAAAGCCTATGTTTATTTATCTATGTATCTAAAAAAATATCTAACCGTTACCATTATTGTCTAATGGTACCATGGTCTAATTATTTGAGCATTTACCAGAAAATATTCGAATAATGTTACTGTGATTTCTCCATAAAAAATAAATAGTAAATATAATACCCAGAAAGCGTACACACACACTGACCCCACCCTTTGCCACCGGCTATTCACTATGGCACTGTCTACGGTACGTCTACGTCACGATGCGATATGCTAATGCCTAAATCATTGCATTATTTTTGTGACACTATGAACATCCTATTAAGACAAGCGCGTAATAAATACGTACTAGTGCAAGCATCGAAATTAGATTTATTTGTTTTCAGGGTGTGTGTACTAATACTGAGCGATGCGTCCGCGTGAGTAGAAAATGTCTATGTGTGCTCTATCAAAAGTTCCCACGCTCGAGGACGGCAGCCTTAATACGTGAGCAAAAACTTTGTACCCCTTTTTACGAAAATTACGTGGATGGGTAAGTATGAAATTTGGCACAGTTGAAGTATATAATGAGGAAAAGTGCATAAAACTAAAATTTCATATAATAATGTATTAGAAATACATTAAATTAATTAAAAAAGCCATTACGCACACTACAACGTAATCGCTACACACACACGCACACATGCGCACGCTTATACACTTTTGTTTACGGTTAAAATCTCTGGTCAAACCGAATGTCAAATAATCATAATTATGATGACAATACCTAATAGACATTTGTACTTAGTACTTTATATATTAGTTATTAGTGAAATACAGCTTGCTCAATTTACAATAATACATAAATAAAATTAAAAGAAAATAGTGTAGCAGAAAAATTAACTAAAATAAATTATGGTCGAATTTCGACCACAAGGCGACCACTAGTATGATGAAATCGATATATAATTAAGAACAGACCTTTTTGACTTATATAGATGCATAAAAAATAGAAAGCTGAACTACTTTTTTGTAGATTATAGAATAAATCACAAAAAGTATGAAATATATAATTACTGAGAGTAAATACTTAAAATGGAACAAGGAAAAATAATTACAAAGGAACAGAAAATAGAAAATTCAATCTAAAAGAAACTACAACATTATTATCTCTTTGCCGTTTTCTCTGTTGAATAGTCAAATATTGAATTCTCAGAATTCAATTCCTCCCACTTTTGGTGGCTTTTAGTTTTATAACTTGTTAATATTTCGTCAAATAAAATTAAATGAGTGTTCATTTTAAATTAAAATTATCTTTATTTTTGTTGATGTCGCTTAATTAAATTACACCTAATAAGGTAAGTTCCCTGATGCCACATATTTGATATCTTTCTTTTATATTGTGGCTATCAGATTCTAAAACTAACAGTTTTGGCAATGTTGAATACTTATCATTTTATCGTCCATAATCTCAAACTTAAATGATCAACTTTCAACAATCTTTGCCCAAATTTTACATTAATAATAATAAAGAATCCCTCAACAAATACCCTCCTTAAGTTTAAAAATGGCAGCGATCTTTTGGAGCATACATTATATGTCCACCTATCTTAGTAAGAATTAATTTAAGACTACGAAAGGTAATTAAATTGCATTTCTATTAAGATTAATTATATATAGTGTTCCATGTGGTAACGGATTAAGAATACAATTCGCCACCCCGTTTTGTTGTCAGCTATCGAAAAGTGGCAACTCGGAGTATGGTTTGACAATATCCGTAGCTGCAGATTGTCACGCTTGAGTGGTTTAATATCGAAAACTGATATAAACAGCCGGTCTGGAATCAGTAGAGGGCATTCAGTGATCATATATACATATGTATGTCATAGTAAGCAAGTAGTGTAATAGTCAGATATTGTGAGTCCGTGAGGTTATTGTACTAAGAGTGTATTTATAAAGATGTAATTGCACGAATTACATGTACATAGTGCATGAGATTGACGTTACGCTTACATTTTCTTGCCCACGAGTGTCTTAAAACAATTATAATATGCATGCAACATGTAATACCATAAAAGGAAAATTCGAAATAAAAGCTTGTGACGGAAGATAGAGATGGAATATAGAATATAGTATTTATAGCCATTCGTAGAACGATTAATATTTTTAACACGCTTTTATTAGTTTCACCTGTATGTAACTATGTATGTATATAACTATGTATATATATATATATATATATATATATATATATATATATATATATATATATATATATATATATATATATTTATGTAACGAAATCTTTGAACGACATTTTGCCCCACGTTGAACGAACAGATTTTACTTAAACTTTTAACACTCATCATAGGCAATAATTCTATCAAATGCACTGACAATGCAACAAATATATTAATACGTACATTTGTACTTAGTACTTTATATATTAGTTATTAGTTAAATACAGCTTGCTCAATATACGATTATACATAAATATAAAAGAAGATTGTGTAGCAGAAAAATTAATTTTAATGAATTATGGCCGAATTTCGACCACTAGGTGACCACTAGTTCTATCAAAATAGGCGAATATCCTGATTAGATTTGCTGGGATTTAGAAATTTCTACTCCTATTATTTGCATAAGAGCACGAGAGACAGAGCTAGTGTACGAACTACGCATGCGCGAAATTCGAAACTTCTATGATTCGGGCTGTCGGCTTGTTACCGTGTTTTTTTAGTTTTCTTTTCGTCGTCGTCGTCGTAGTCGTCTTTTGTAACAACTACGGGTTACATAAAAGGTGATGAATTGTATCCTTACTCATTTATCACAATTATATATTTATGTATAGTATTATGATCTGTCATCGCAGCAATAAAATTCTCTATTTTAATTTCTATTTTATCTAGAATAAGAGCCCTCGTTATCATCCTGCTCTTAGCCCACTTACATGATATCAACTCAATATGTTCTCTTCTTTCATAGTACATATTGCAAAAAATTGGCAATAATTTAATAACCGGCCGCTGGTCTAAACATCAATGCTCCTTGGCAACAATATGGCATCTAATGGCGTTTACCAAAGCCAATGTAAAGCTCTTACACCTATTTTACCGGCGAGCAACGTAACGGTTGGTAGTATTACGTACACGCCACCAAACTTCATTTAGGCAAGCTCATGGGCAAAAAACGATAATAATAAACATATAACCAAATTAACTCTTATTTTTTATGGGGTGGGCCATGGGCAGCTTGTCATGGCCATTGAAGCAACCGTGCCCCGTCAAAACCTGCCTCAGTTGGAAGGAAAGCACCTCGTGCGTCAGCTCCAACCACTCCATCAGCACCGGCTGGAAGGCCTCGACGGTTCTGACACCGTACCGAAGCCTCTACAGCCAGACTGCCCAACGGCCAATGACGTCTCGGCAGGCGTCGACTCGCCAGGCGGCAATCTCCTTTATCAAGACCACGCCGCCACGTGCGCGCGTCTCCGACACCCAACGGACAACCAAATTAACTCTGGGAGAAACGCTCAATTGAATGAGTTTTGATATTCATAAATGATTACAAGCAAACATTCATTTAACAATGCCTTCAAAGGGCTTTCCAACATTTAAACTCGGTTTTAATATAAGTCTCATTAATTGAAATATTAAATTAACTAATATTTTACTTAATAAATAAATTTAAATGTTCTATAAATATATTGAGATTACGACGGGTTGTTTATTTATAAATTTATAGCGCAGCTTAATTTTAACTTCACAGTTTTGATAAAGCGTTTTGAGAAGGGCGTTATTTCATTTCCCTAATTAGATAGGTACGAAAATTATAGTGTGATTGTGTTGAAAGTACGGGACCTGATCTTCAAATAGGGTATTTCTATGACCCAGACTACGACTTTTCTATAGTATTTATATGCTTCACTACACGTAATGTATACTCTAAGTACCTACATTTGCAATGCTATCATAGTAGAATTTCTACCATACATACCCTTCTTTTCGTTAGTGGGCCATGGTCAGCGCAGCCACCGCCCGGCTCCGTCCGCAACGACAGAGGGGCGGCGTGCGGCTCCACGACCCACCCGTAGCACGTCGCCTTCGTCATTGGGCCAACCACCGGTGCAGAGTTAGTATACCTGCCCTTGAAATACTATCATAGTTAAATTTATGAACACAATAAAAAAAAACATACGAGGATAACTGAAACAGTATATAGACTGCCATTTGGTGACAGAGCAAGATTACAATTCTCAACATCTTTCTTGTCTGTGAGCGTTGTAAAAGACGATTAAGGATAATATAACATGTAAAAGAATAAGAGGAAGAAAATTGGAAATAAAATCCAACGCCAGTCTGATATAATTTCACTCCTATTGAGACTCGAGCTCAGCGAGGTATGAGCTGAGATGATGATGTAAACAAGAAATGCACCAACAACATTTAGACTTTTGAAAAAAAGTATATTTAAAAATTGTTGTATCGTTGTTCGTTTACATGTGTGTTATATGAACTCTTAGCACCAAACTAGCGTCCGCCTATTTGACCTCGCATACGCACGTTCGTATTCGCATCGACATAGCGATGGCAACAGATATAAAGACCATAGTCAGCAAAACGTGCTTCATGAGGAACACCAGAAGCCTTGAGCGTTGTAATAAATTGCAACTCCACCTACCAACTTTCACTCTCGATCTAGCATCGATCGACTGTCATCCTACCTTAGCATTAGGTACTACTAACCTATAGTTAGTTTTAGGTCACTATCGATCTGGCATCGATCGATTGTCGACATACTGTAGCTTGTAATTAGTTAAATAAATTAATTAAATAAGAGACTGCATTTCTTTGCACTCTCCGGGCACAGCCTTCGTAAGTTGTACGTCTGTGTGTCAACACGATTGCTGTCATTAAATACAACAAATACAAAAAAATAAATAATTTTTCTTTATTTTGCGTTAATTTGTGGTCAAACCTTTTAGGGGATGTTTTTGTCCTTTTAAATGGATTGTTTACATTGAATTCATCATTTGAGATGTTTTTGTCTTTTTCTCGTTTCTTATCTTTCTTTTGTACACTTACGGCATTTTGCTCGATAATATGTTGATTGTAATTAAAAAATACCCACATCAAAGGCGTGCCAACCTTTGGATAATCCAAATCGTTGTAAAATATTAATTTATTTGCAGCAGAATATAATAATATAATTATTATATCTAATGTTCTCTACCGTGCGAGGTTTTATTTGTTATCGTAAGGATTATTAATACTAAATAGGAATTATTAAAATACACGTATAATATACATATTTTAACCCTAAACTACTAATCATATTTTACAAACGTATATACTAATCATGAGTCATTTTGACTACTAACGAATAAGTTCATAAATTGAACAGCAAATGCTATTTTATGTATATATTTTTATTTAATATAGGTATTGGCTATATTGACACGGATTTTAAAGAAAAAATTGTTTATGTATACGCTCGTACCCCCGTCACACGCCGATACAATCCGGCGAGCATTTCCGCCTCCAGGTCCCACGGGGGAGTTCTGGCCAACAGGCATGCTGCCTCGGCCGCCACCGTACGCTAACCGCGTATGGCCCTGGTCGCTATAGCCCTCTGCGGATGCCACAGAAGAGCCCTAAGGCGGAAGGTCAGGGACCCCCCCACACCGGTGCGTCGTACATGGCCATCGACTGGATGACCCCCGCGTACAGCCGTCAACATGCAGAGGCGGGGTCCGCCCACGTTTGGCATGAGCCAAGAGAGGGCGGACGCAGCGACGACGAGCCGCGGAGCAAGTCGGCGGCAATGCTCCCGGAACTACCATCGCCCGTCGAGCACCAGGCCTAAGTACCTCATATGGGCCCGGATGCTGATTTCGACAGAGTTGACGGTTTTCGAGACGCTGTCGAGAGAGGACATGCGGGGCCTTTGTAACAAGAGGGCCTCCGTCTTATCCAGGGCCACCCTCAACCCCAGCGCCTAGATGCGCCTGACGATCTCCTCAGTACCGAGAGTCGCCAGGCTTTTCGCCTCCTCTAGCGTCCCGCCGCGGGCTGTGACGAGTGTATCGTCAGCCAGCCCGGGCGGGGCCCAGTCGTAGCCGATGTTCCACAGGGTGGGTCCGAGGACCGACCCCTGTGGGACACCGTACGTCATGGGCGTTCGCACAACGTCCCCGCACAATCTGTGTAGAGGACGCTGCGCCCCTCCAAATAGTCCGCCACCAGCCGCCTCAGGTATGCTGGCACCCCGTGATACTGGAGCGCCTCCCTTATTCAGCTGAATGGCAGACTATTGAATGCGTTGACGATATCTAAGGACACCACCAACAGCACTCCCTCGCCGAAAACTTTATTATGATAAAATAAGAACTAATCTACTATAAAATATTAAATTATATTAATTTGGCACAATTAACACATATATCACTATTAAGTTCCCCGCAGATGTTTTTATCGCACTTTAGACATCTAACTTTGATTATGCATTGTTATACGGTCTTCGAAATTAACAGGCAATTCTGCTTAGTATGTACTGGCAGATATTACCTCCAATGATTCGTCATCTTCACCAATTTGTTCTGAATCTTCGACCTCCAAATGGTCCAGTTTCAATGCCATCAGTTTCTCCCTCGCTATCACTATTAATATTATCATCATTTAGACATCTGGCCAATTATTCATCCGTGAAGTAGTGCTTGGATCTGAAGAAGGCATTTTTAATCTAAAAACGTCAAAAATAGAAATTTAAAACATAAATAATCCATCATGTTGCTGTATGCTCACTTTCAAAAAGTTACACAAAAACTAATCATGAGTAATTCTGACTCTGAAATACATCGTATTTACAAAATAGTGGCACTTACCTACACAACGCTGTCACTCTTGTAAATGTCTAACCGGCGACTGAGTTGGCATAAAGAATCACAACGATGCAGGCTTTCCTTAGAAAGAAATAGCAAAAAATATGCGCGGTGCGAGTCAAAATGACATTAGTATTCTAGGGTTAAGTAGATATGCCATAAGACCGTAAACCATGAGACCTATATTTCTGTATTTCAATATCTTCACTAATACCTCAAAATTAAACTGAAATATGTGAGACAATAGAAACTATTGATTAAATTTAGTTTCAATCTGGTTAAATTACTTCAGATTGATATGCTTGAGTCCCCATGTAGTAACGGGTGTAGAATAAAATTTGTTACATATTTTATTCCTCCTCTTCCTTTTCATGGTAGTTAAAAATCTGGCTAAGCCAACTTTGTGGGCAGTGACGTTCTTCTGGGCAATACAACTCTGCAATTGTCCACCCGCCTGGAACACGTGGTGATTATGCCCACATGTACTTTGCATTTACTTACTCAAAGCGAGAAAAATATTTAATAGTCCATGGGCACAGGATATGTGCTTGAGAGTTATGTAACTACTTATCTTTACGCGAATATTACACATTGGACACTTTACAGCGTTCATGGTCACGGCGGGAAGATGGTCGAAACGTCGGACAATTAGAAATCAAATACAAACGCGATGAAATCCCTAAAGTAATTTTATTTACAATACTATTATTATTACACTACTAATTATATATTACAATACTAATTATTATAAATCAAGGCCCCTTTTTTCAGGTTGATATTGTGAACAGTCAACGATAAATAATAGCCTTATTAAGAAAAACTTAGATAATAGACTACTACTACTCTACTTTACTACTCTAGACTACTACGACACTGGTCTAACACAGCTTTTCTACTGACAAAAGGCTGTATTTTTTTTTTCTAAGAATAAACTTAAACAATCGTTTTAAATATACAACTGACTAGATTTTCTCTATTCAGAATCTTCATTGTGTCATTAAATCAATTAAAACTTCGAAACGAGGATAGTTCATTCAGGTACTGCTAATTGTACGTGGCATCCTGAAAATAATCAAAAAGTTGTCCCTTTGTAGAGCTAAAATTCATTTTTAGGATTATTACGAATATGATTGATAGTAAATGAGCAGTTGATATACGGAGAAGAATGGGTGTAACCGACATAGCCCGAAGAATTAGCACACTGAAGTTGCAATGGGCAGGCCACATTGCGCGACGAACCGACAACCACTGGGAAAGAAAGGTTTCCGAGTGGACGTGACGCTTGTTTTGTAGATTTATTCTTTCTAGTCAAGGGTTTCTGATAAAAAAAAATTGCCCGTTGGGCAGTCCGGCTGCAGCGGCTGTCATCGGGCGCGAATACCTGTGCGTGATGCCGGCCTAGCAGAGGCTGCGGGTGGCCGGACCGGGGATTTAGTCCGGACACCCGCGGAGAGGTTAGCCTCGCGACGGCGATCGGCGTAGGGGACGTCGAAGGAAGAGAGTACTCCCTCGGGGTATTCCTTCGGGTCGACAACTGAAGTCAAGGAACTTTGCACTGGTGGTCGACCCAACGACGAAGGCAACGTACTATACAGGTGGGTTACGGGTGTGCGTGCTTACGCCCCTCTGTCGCCCCGGACGGAGTGAAGCGAGAAGCGCACCGACCGTTAAGCCCAAAAAAGATGTATTTTATGACACTTACAGTTAAATAAGTAGTATATTCTTACTCCGTTATCACAAAAAAGAAACTATCGTTCACATTCAGAGAAATACCACATTCACCATATTATAGTGATATATATAATTTTCCAGTTGTTCAATGGTATAAACGTTACCATTCTTAATTGCCTATAATAAGACTACGAACTGAAACCTTGGGTACGGTGAAAATAAATCGCGGAAGGAGGCGGCGGATTGCTTGCGCGAAGAGCGCAGCCTCGATGAGGCGATCCGCCGCCGGCGACTGGGGCGGCGTAGGAGCGAATACCTGCGCCTTTTGCCACCCTAGCCGAGGCCGCGGGTGACATGACCGGGGAATTAGTCCGTCACCCGCTGAGAGGCCAACCGCCTGAGGAAAGACCAACGTCCTCCCCGAGGGGGGGACTCGAATGCGTGTAACCTTTTTGCGCGATTGAAATAACTTTAGTTATTGTGGCTGGTATTGGCCCGGTAAAAAAATAAAACTATTTTTACGTACCCTATCATGATAGTATCGCACGGCACGAGTGTGAGTCCTTCCGTAAAAATATTTGAAACATCGGACAGTTAAACACTAGTTTAAATTACGTAGCTTAGTTTTGAAGCCAATACTAGTGTATTAGTCTTCTAACTCACATCAATTTATTGTTTAATCATAAAATCATATCAATAAATTTATTATTAATCAATTTATTAATTAACAGTTACTTGATTAAATATATCACGTAACGAAGATATGAATAACAGTTGTGTTTACATAAATTTCATTGATCGTCGTGAATTAAACATTACATAATGAATAAATGTTGTACAATCTAGTTATTAACAGGTATGATTAAAATATGCTGGATTATATCATGTAATTGGGCTGAATTTATCATTAATGTTTTATTTAATATTAACATGTTACAAATTTGAGTGTTTCGAATATAAATTTACATTCGATTATTATATTATTCGTAATATTTCGATAATAATTCGTAATATTCGATTTTACCAGTGAGTGTCGTAAAAGACGACCAAGAGATAGGATCTGCATCTAATAATTCTGCAAGACAAGAAAATCTCAAAATATAATCCAATACCATCGCGTCTGACCAGTACAGTAGGTCAATTTCCCTTCAATCGTAGAGGAGGCTTGAGCTCAGCAGTGGCACGTGTATGAGCTGAGGCAGTCAGAACATTCATCATCATCTTCTCATAGATAATATAAGAAATTGACAACATTGGTAGATGTAAGAAAGAGAATTAAATTATTAAAATGGCAATGGGCTGGTCACATACATGATGCAGCAACAGATGGACAAAGCGTTTTACAGAATGGAGTCCTAGCGACAAAAAGGGAAACAAGGAAGACCCAAAAGAGCATTTTTATGCAAATATATGGCATAAATTGGATGCAAAACTAGTTTATAGTGGTTTTACATTGTTGACAGTTGTCTGTTTATAGTCCATTGAAATGTTACATTTTTTAGGCCTTACCTTGCGATTTTTAGAGGACGCAATTTTATTTTTTAGATGTGTAGGGCGGGGTCAGTGTAAAGCTAAAACCAAGTTTGTGGGATCGCCACCATTGTCCCACGGCCGCCATCTTAAAAATAGGGGTTGAAATGGTTTTTACGATATATGTCTTAAACTATTAATCTGACAAAAAAAAATCTTTAACATTTTTTGTTGAAAATTAAATTCCCTACAACTTTGGTCTAGCAACTTTTTGTCGTAGAATTATAAATAAGAAAGTTATAAGCGCAAATGTTCAGAAATTCGAGAAAAAGATTATATTTTTCGATATAAATTATTTATCATTTTACGAAAAATGATATCAGACCATTTTTGTAGATCGTTTTTAAGGAACAACTTTTGTCAGCAACATTTTTTCATGACTAAGGTTTTACAGCGCTCCGAAGGGAGTACTATTTTTCAGTACTCTTAACTACACATACTACTTGTGTACTAATAATCATCAGTTATTGTATTTTTTTTATTTTGTTATTATAATTTTTTTAATTATTAATTTGCAATATTATTAATAATTAATTATTGACTCTTTTCCCCATCACCCACGAGGTAGAGTCTGGAGTTCATACTTGCCGAGTCTACCATCAGGTCCAGTCGTGGCTTGGTAATAATAATGATCCTCAAGACTGGGGCTGGAAAAATGTGGAAAATTATTGATGCCAGTGCAGAGCCCTAAACCTCCAGCACCCCCTGAGCTTCTAAAATTGATTTTTGCAAATTCAAAGGAAACTGTGGAGCGATATGTGGATGTCGAAAAGCAGGCTTGAAATGTTCTGCAGTGTGCTTCCATTGTTCTAGAGAGACTTGCAGCAACGTAATGAGGCTCTCAGAATTAATAAATGAAAATGACTTTGATGATGAACCGCCGACATTAACACCCCTTCATTCTCCAGTTCTCCCACTGATATTTAATTCAAAAAGCCGATCAGATGCTGAGCCGCAGCCTGGTCCATCGAAAAGACTGAGGACGGAGTAGTTCAAATTTAGAAAATCACCGTGGATTATGCCTCTTGGGGATACCACGTAAAAGAAAACGCGCCTCCAGTACTCACTTCGGAGCGCTGTAAAACCTTAGCTATTGACTTAATGAAAAAATGTTGCTCACAAAAGTTGTTCCTTAAAAAACGATCTACAAAAATAGTCTGATATCATTTTTTCGTAAAATGATAAAAAAAAGATATATCGAAAAATATAAATTTATTTCTCGAATTTCTGAACATTTTCACTTATAACTTTTTTATTTACAGATCTACGACAAAAAGTTACTGGACCAAAATTGTAGAGAATTTAATTTGCATTAAAAATGTTAACAACTTTTTTTATTAAATAAATAGTTTAAGAGATATATTATAAAAACCATTTCAACCCCTATTTTCAAGATGGCGGCCGTGGGACAAGGGTGGCGATCCTACAAACTCAGTTTCAGCTTTACACTGACGCCCCCTACACATCAAAAAAATAAAATTGCGTCCTCTAAAAAACGCAACCCGAAATGTAACTTTTCAATGGACTACTACAGCCGCGGGCCGATCCGTCCGAGGTAGTACCACACTCTCACAGAAAATCGAAGTCCGAGTAGTAGCTATTTGTTACTGCGCTTCGTTCGGTGAGCGAGAGAGCCGGCAGCCCAGCTCTCTGAGGGTATTTGCGTGGGATCGGTTTTAGTGATGTCTTTAGTACGGCGCATTCACACTCCCTTCACTTTCTTCAGTATGGACGGCTCTATCATCTCATGAAGACCAAATTGTTACTAAAAAGTTGAGTTTTCTTTTTCTCGCAGTGACATATAACATAAGAAGATATAAAATTGCCAACTGTAAACATATGGTAAGCTAAAATAAAAAAAAAGTATTACGTTCCCTTCAACAGGAATTATCAGTTAAGTGTCATTTAACGATTACAGTGACATCGAGTAACCATACACCATTACATCAATTTGGAAAATAGCTGATACTCTTACATCGCTGGACCGATATTAACTAAAACCGCATCGAAATCAGTCCATCCATTTGCGAACTACGATGCTGCAGACAGACACACACGCACACATACAAATAGACACACAGACATCGAAGTCAAACTAATAACACCCTTCATTTTGCGTCACAAAAAAGAAACCCTTCATTTTGCGTAAGGGGGGTTAAAAATCCTACATAGCTTTTCATGTACATATTTCACGCCGCTGCCCTGAAAGGCATATCTAAATTGTATTCTTGTTTCTTATATCTTCTATATAGAAAAAAATGAATTGCTGTTCGTTAGTCTCACTAAAACTCGAAAACGGCGGGACCGATTTGGCTAATTTTGGTCTTGAATTATTTGTGGAAGTCCAGGGAAAGTTTATACGGTGAGAAAATTTGGAAAATTGCGAGTAAAATACTAAAAACAACAATTTTATTTTTCCATACAAACTGTTCTTACCTGTCAAACATTTGATGTTCGTCCGATCGGTTCGGCATGTTTGACATAATTACATGTAGATCTAGATTAAAAATGGTTTTGGAATCGATAAAAAAAGGCGGTATATCCCTTAGTCGTCTTTTACGACACGCACGGGTTGTGAATTGTATTTTTATTCCGTCATCGCACGGATAATACTAAAATCAAACTGATAAATACTAAAACAAAATATTTACGAAAAAGGTGGTGCGAAGTTCGCCGGGTCAGCCAGTATAAGATAATTATTAAATAATAATACATAGAGAACAAGTAAATAGTAAAGAGAATTGACAAACATGTCGCAATAAAAGGTGGCTACTTTAACGATTGGTTTTTTCAACGCAACGCTACAATTGTCCCCGTATACAATGCATGTATCCACTTTCGTAAGATAAATATTTAAACATTGCACTCAAATTCTGCACAATTATATGTGCTTTTTTGTACAGTGTTATTTCAAACTTTTATTTGACGTGACTGACGTATTACATTTATATTACAGTTATTTTGCTGTATGGTAGCGGCTTCGAATACTACCAACCCTTGCTTTGCTCGTGGGTGTCGTAAAAGACGACTAA
The DNA here is from genome assembly GCA_032191425.1 of Lymantria dispar. NCBI lineage: Eukaryota > Metazoa > Arthropoda > Insecta > Lepidoptera > Erebidae > Lymantria > Lymantria dispar. Next base: position 26,104,803 of record CM063448.1, read on the forward strand.
GAGCCCTAGATTGACCCGGACCAACTCCATCTGGTACCATTTGGGTCAACGATTACATTCCCAAGGAGGGTTGACGTCAGGCAGGCGGCCGGTCATAAAAGTCATTGCCGAAACTTTTTGCAATATGTCAAAACAGATGACATATTGCGTCGACCCCAAGTAATTGGGATAAGAGCAAGATGATGATGATGATGATGATGTATTACATTTATAATCAAATATTTCTTTTTGAATTCAAATAATCTATTTTACTTTCATTTTCTTTTTTGATATTTTAACAATCTTCACTCCTAGCTTAAAATCTTATAAGTCAATTTTAACCTATTACTAGTTATCGTATAATGAGAGTAAGAATACAATTCATTACCCCTAAAAAGAGAAAGAGAGAGTCTAGTCATAGAGTATCCTCAAAACTTCTAAGTGGTCTAATATACCATGAAATATAAGGAAAACTGCAGGAAAACCTTGTGTCATTACGTCTAACTTGCTTGGGTAAGTAGTTATTGTGGAACAGGCTCGAGCTCATTAGTAGTGGGGTATCTCTGAGCTGAGATGATCAGGATAATGAGATAAATGATCGTCTCGATTTGAAAGTTCATATATACGCGTAATCTAGATGACAATAAAATAATATGCTACCATTGAGCTGTTTTAATGATAATTCTAGGAGCTCCGTATTAGAACTTTCATTTAAAGCTAGTCCTTCAAATTTGCGTTCACATGATCCATTGAAGAGTCGTTCGATAATGACATTCTGATGAGGATACCAATAGATAAGTAGTAGAACTCTTCAGTAACGCCTAATAAAATCCTCTAGGTTAGGTTCAAATGATTCGTTTTAGTGAATCCAATAGATTAGACTTCATAACAAGGATGTGATGGTTCAATATTTAATTCATAAAGAGTGCATACGGTTAAAACAGCATCGTTAAAGCTTTTTTGAGCTTTATATTTCTTTTTGAATGTGTTTATAATCATCTTAAGTATTATTATAATCAAAATGAGTACTTTTTTAAGAAATAATATGTAATTAAAATTGCATTAAAACACTTTTTTTTTGGAAACTTTGTGTCTGGAAAAGATAACCAAGAATAAAAAAAAACAGGGAAAAGATTAGCACAAATCAAAACAGGTGTTAGAAATCCACTCCATAAATGCTCGCATCTCTATGTGAACGAGATATTGGGTACACATATGGATACAACTGTTGTTCTGTTAGCACGTGGAATAGATAGCTTTTTCATTTAACAAATGGCTTTTATAAAACAAATAACATGTCAGAGAGTTGACAAATAGAAAACAAAAAATATGTTTAGGAGTGGAATTTGTCTGCTATATGGATGAGCCACCGGTACCCAGTCTTTGTAATTGGTGGTTATGCAGACGAGTTATACGTTTTGCTCTCGCCTTGAGAAATCTTTATAGCCTAAGATTTTTAATTACGTTGATATTTGAATGATATAGAAAAATGATTACCATACTTGTCTATATAGTAGACAATATATAATTGGCTAGGTGAATTTCGATGGGAGGGCGTACTTCGTCGAGGTATTCCATCGGGGTACCCTCGGGATATGCACCGGTGGTCGGCCCAACGACGAAGGTGACGTGACGTATATGGGTGGGTTACGGGGCCGTACGCCGCCCCTCTGTCGTCCCGGAAGGAACCGGGCGGCGGGTGCGCTGACCCGTAGCCCACCCCAAAAAAAAAGACAATATATGTATAACATGGTAAATGTTTCTGATTTTCTTTGTTATATTTGTTAAATATTTTTTAAAAGAAAAGCTTGTTAACTGACTTAAAATGATATCTAAGTAATAGCAGTTTTCTACGGTGCTTAGTTCAGTGAGCAAGAGAACCGATAGAGTAAGCTCTTTTTAGGAGGAAAGGAGGTGCCCTTCTTCACCTCATTCTATTTCTTTAAATTTTGAACCTACATTGAGTACAACTTTGGGTGTACCCTCGATATTGCTTAGGTCCATGAGCAGCTATCACTCACCATCATTTGAGTTGAGATAAATCAACATTGTCACATAGGTACATCATTCTTGAAGAGATAAGCGAGGTGGAATATATTAATACTAAGTTATAAAAGCAGAAATTAATGTCATATTCCCAGTACAATTATGCTATTTAGACTATGTTCCACTGAAAATTTATTTTAAAATAGCCCGAGGTCACGTGACTTTTATATTATAGACTAGCAACCCGCCCTCGCTTCGCTTCGATTTCAGTCGTCTTCCCTGCGTAGTTCCCGTTCCCATGCGAATACCGGGATAAAATATAGCCTAGTTTACGCCCTGATATTATAGCTTTCCATTGGTGAAAGAATTTTTGAAATCCGTCCAGCCGTTTTGAAGATTACCCGGAACAAACAGACAGACAGACAAAAAATTTTTAATTTGAATTTTAGGCATGGGTGTCGTGAAAATAACCCTGTGGGCATGAAAAAAGCCTATTATTTTGACATTACAAACAGACACTCCAATTTTATTTATTGGTATAGATGAGAATTTCTGTTATAAGAACAAAATATCACTTATCTTATTCAAGTACTAGCAACCCGCCCTCGCTTCGCTTCGGTTATAGGTTATAGTCGTTTTACCCGCGTAGTTCCCGTTCCCGTGGGAATACCGGGATATAATATAGCCTAGTTTACGCCCTGATATTATAGCTTTCCATTGATGAAAGAATTTTTGAAATCGGTCCAGCCGTTTTGAAGATTACCCGGAACAAACAGACAGACAGACAGACAGACAGACAGACAAAAAAATTTTAATTGCTATTTTTAGGCATAGGTGTCGTGCAAATAACCGTGTGAGCATGAAAAAAGCCTATTATTTTGACATTACAAACAGACACTCCAATTTTATTTATTGGTATAGATCAATCTTATTCAACTTATCAATTCACTTATTCAAGACGTGGTAGAACCACACTGTTGACAGTTGTCTGCCTACAGCCGCGGGCCGGTCTGTCCGGGGTAGTACCACACTCTCGCAGAAAATCTACGTCCGAGAGCAATTTCTTACTACGCTTCGTTCGGTGAACGAGAGAGTCGGAGGCCCAACTTTCTGAGAGTGTTTTCGTGTGGTGGGTTTTATTGATGCCTTTAGTATCACCGAACCACATAGCACACATTCACATTCCCTTCAGTTTCTTTACGGTAGACAGCGGCCTTACTAATGTCCATGAGTGGTAGCAACACTTACTATCAGGTGTACTGTTTGCTCGTTTGCCACCGTTAGCAATAAAAAAAATTAAATGAAAAAATATCCCAACAAAATATTCATGCCATTCATCATCACAGCTCATATACGTCCTACTATTGGGCTGGAACCATCTCCATAATAAGAGGGCAATTAACCTATTACACTACGTCAGTTAGATGGGTTGGTTTTGGTATATTTTTCGAGTATTCTTGCTCTTGTACAGACGTTTTATATTATATCCCTTAGTATTATGATACCCACATTTAGGATACCCATAGGCAAGAAGAGAAGGTAGTGAACTGTATTCTTACCCTATAACCACACGGAACCGTCTGGATTTTTAATAACTTATTGTATGCTTCGACATTAAATAAACTATCGAATGAAAATAAAGATATCTTCGTATCTCTCATACGTCCCACTGTTTGGCTCGGGTCTCCTCCATAATGGGAGGGAATTTGACCTACTATACCATGCTGGTCGGACATGTTGGTATAAGGTTTAATTTCAAGTTTTCTCTCTCTTGCGCAGATGTTATGTGCATATTATATCACTTAGTCGTCTTATACAAACATCCACAAGCAAGGCAGTGGTGAGTTAGGGTACTCCTCAAGGAGTATTCCGTCGGGCCGACCACTGACGACAAGTCACCCTGCTCCGGTGGTCGGTCCAACGACGAAGGCGACGTGTCGCGGGTGGGTTATGGGTGTGCGTGCTTACGCCCCTCTATCGCCCCGGACGGAATGGTGCGAGGAGTGCGTCGACCTTAAACCCCCCAAAAAAAAAGAGGGAGTGGTGAGTCGTATTCTTACTCCGTCACCACACGGCAAATAAAGATAATATAAATAAAATCTATACAAACTTTCGTTTGTAAAAATTACTCTGTTGTGAATGTCAACTGAAAATCCAATCCAATGAATCACGATGACTCTTTTCTGCTCTGTAATGGAGCTTCAAACTTTAGTTATATTTGTGGAGGTGGGCGACGAAATGTGGGTCAGTCTCATTTATCACTATTAATACTGTGTGCAGATTAGTTCACAAATAAGAGCTTTATCCCACCAACAGATAGTTGCTAACGAGGCCACGGCTTTAGGTTTTGTACACACTACGATACAAGACATTTAATACTAAAATACCTTTAGTTTAATTTTTACTAGCCTTTACGTATGTAACAGAAAATACATCAATATTTCTCAATATTGTCATTCAAATAAAGCCAGAATTGTTTAAGTATCATCTTCTACTATTTCTTCTCATCTTTATAGATTTCACTATTGGTTACAAGCTTCGTCTAGATGTACATAATTAAACTACGGTACTACACCAGTCATACAGGTTAGCATTAGATTATTTTTAAATTTTGCCTTGCCTTGTAATCATATAATCTGTGTACATTCTTTAATCAAATTATATGATACCACAGGATAGAATGAGGTGGTAATCATTATATTTTTACTTGGTCATCACATATATAAACCTTGTATATTATTACTTACGAGCAACCCACCCTCGCTTCGCTTCGGTTTCCGTCGCCTTACCTGAGTAATTCCCGTGGAATACCGGGTTAAAACATAGCCTATGTTATTCAGGGTGAATGTTGCTTTACAATAGTAATAGAATTTTTGAAATCGGCACTGTAGTTTTTTGAGTTTATTCATTACAAACATACACACACACAAAATACAAATTTTTACTCTTTATAATATTAGTATTATACTAGCAACCCGCCCTCGCTTCGCTACGGTTTCTGTTGCCTTATTCCCGTAGTGCCCGTTCCTGTGGGAATACTTTGTCTACATTCGTTGTTAAAGTCGTTTTTTGCAATAAATAATTAAATTATATTATTTATCATCGTCAGCATCACAGCTCATATACTCCATTCAAGTATTCATTCTCTTGAATAGATGTTATGTCCATATAATATCCCTTACTCTCCTGAGTCTGGACGTTATTTGTATCCTTTAGTTATATGTTTGTAAAATTCCCCGAAAAACAAACATTATTGCCTTCATGCGTGTTGTCTTTTTAAACATAAAAAAGCAATTGAGAGATTGACAAGCTTAACTAAATATTATACAATTTTAGGTTAATATTTGTTTTTATAAAGTTTTTGAAATTTTATTATAAAGGCCGACCGACTGATCTAGATATTTAGACTCAAATAATGACTTTCGGGTCAAATAAATATATGTATGAAAACAGGTGACAATCAAGCTACAATAACGATGCTTCACAAATTTAATATCAAAATTTTCATTATGTTTTAATTAACATAACTGAATAAAGCATCCAAATACAAGCGCGCGCATGTATAGCTACTGCATAATAACAATAGAGTTAGTTTAATTTTAAAAATTAAAAATCCCATCCTGAATGAAATCTATTAAAATTTATATTATAATACATTAATTTTGTTTATAAAATACAATCCAGTTAGCGTAAGTATATAAACGTCATAAAACATCTTTTACGATTTCATTACAAAATATCGAAATTTGTGTACTTACAATTTGTATACTATTTGTACTTACAGCATGAATTTATTAACATTTATATTCAAACCGCCTGAAGGAAATTGCCTAAACGATAGTGAAAAACGTCAATCAAGTTTTTTATTTTAAATGATATAAGAGTGTAATATAACTGCCTAAATATTTAATTTTTTTCGTGATATAAGAGATCAGAAAAACTATAGCCAAAAATAAATACCTTTTTTTTATCTCTGCACCTTATTCATGATTCACGACATCGTTTACTGTAATATACATGGTTTGATAACAAACTGTAACAATTTATTACTAGATTTTCTTAATATGTATTTTTTTTAAGATCGCGGTCTCTCCAGGATCTCACAAATATTTTTTTTTAATTTAAATGTATTTAAGAATTTTCTCATATAATATGTCAACCCCATTATATCTAATTAAAACTACATTTTAAATTATAGATGCCAAATAATTGGTTACAGACAATCAGGTATCAAAAGAAATATGTTCTATTCTATGGAGGCTGTATTCAAAAAGTGTTCTTCATAGTCCATGAAAATAATTCTAAAGATTAAAAAAAATAAGCAATGATCTGCACGAATATAGACTTTAAATAAAGCTATTGCACAAATTTGTCAAAGTTTAATGAAAATAAATGTGCCCTTTCATTATTATTCCTATAATTATTTGTTTTCTTTTCTACGGTCTGTACAGACCTCGCAGTCCCTCATCATCTTTAATCGGCGCCGACAGCTCTGCGCTAATGAGAAAAATAATGATGAGATACCGACTCAAAGCTTTATTTAATCAACACCTACGTAGACTTGGAGAATTTTGCTTTTTTTTCGGGACTAGACACGGAAAATTATATAATTTAATTATACAAGGCTTAGTTAGGTGTCAGAATATCTCATTTCAAGTTAAGATATACTTAACTAATATTAGGCTAGTTGTAGTAACTATTTATTTTAGATGTATACGTAACTGAAATGAAGTAATTTTCGAGTTACATTTTTAGTATTTATGCGTGAATTGGTAAGCAAATTTGTTACAAGTTCGTGTTAAACATATTATTTGGCACTTATCATAAAGAGTGAGTCACAGTACTAGACTTTTTTGTAACAATATTAGATTGTATGTCCACCTTCTGCTTTGGACCTAAGACATTATAACAAAAAGACATTAGTAAAGATTATCCAAATTGAGTCCTGAACCAAGTGCGATGCGCCTGCGGTTTGATGCTGACCTAGTTGACAACGCGGGTGGATAGACCAGGGAAAAGTCCGCCACATGCAGAGAGGCCGGCCGCGAGAAGGCGGCGCTCCAACAAACAACAGGTTACCGGGGCGACGACAGTGACGGTACCTGAAAGTGTAACTCCTGTGGCTGGTCACTGAGTTCAAGGTATTGGTACCAGTGATCAATCTAATGGCGCTGGAGAAGAAATAGAGTACATTATAGCCACACGTCGTCATTCCATCACCACGGCAATTATTTGTGCGATCCACATTTGCTTTTATTAATTGCATATATGTGAAGTCCCACCGTTGTGAAGTCTTTCCGTGTAGTGACCGAGTAAGAATACAATTCACCACTCCCTCTCTTACTCCTTGGTGCTGTTAAAGACGACTAAGCATTTAATATCTATGCAAGAGAAAGAAAACTCGAAGTGAAACCCTATACCAACACGTCTAACCAGCGTGGTTGTAGGTCAATTTCCCTACCATAATGGAAGAGTCCAAGAGTGGGAAGAGTGGGACGTGTATGTGTTGAGATGATGATGATGAAGCCGCTTCAGACATTAATATTTATTCCTTAGTGCATGATCTTATCTTTGAAATAATATTTATGTTCTACAAAATATAAATATAAATATTAGTATGCATATACAGATGGCGTAGTGGTTAAGATACCGATCTACAGTGACAGTGTCAGGGGGTTCGAATCCCACGCAAGACAACACTTTTTGCGATCCACAAATTCTGAGTCTGGGTATAATTTGTGTCAATTAATTATATGTTTGTCGTGTGGTTACGGAATAAGAATACAATTCACCACCCCTCTCTTACCCGTGGGTGTCGTAAGAGACAACTAAGGGATTATAATATGCATACAACATCTATGCAGGAGAAGGAAAACTTGAAACAAAACCCTATGCCAACACGTCTAACCAGCGTGCTATAGTAGATCAATTTCCCTCCTATAATGGAGGGGGCCCGAGCCCTACAGCGGGACGTACATATATGGGCTGAGATGATGGTGATGAATTATATATTTTATCACCTGCTATATAAGTTATTTTTATTAAATAATAAACAAAAACATATAGTAGAAGTAAGAATATAATCTCCACTCAAGGGTTGCTAGGGCCGACATGAAAGACGACTAAAGGTGATATGAAATGCATATAACATCTATGCAAGAGGAGTGAAACTCTAAATACAATTCTATATTAACCCGATTGGCTAGCATGAAATAGTGAATTCAATTTCTCTTCTATTATGAAGAAGGATAGAGTCCAGCTTAGGGATGGCGATCTGAGATCGATTAATCGAAGAATCGATTTTTCAGGCCCAAAAGATCGATTTTACAAATCGATATGAAGCACTGAATGGATTCGGTGAATCGATACTTTACCATAGAGAATTTTCGTTCGATTTTTTTTCTGTCCACTCGATACTAAGTATGTTAATGTTTTATACTATACTAGCAACCCTCCCTCGCTTCGCTTCGGTTTCAGCCACCTTACCCGCGGCGTAGTTCCCGTGGGAATACCGGGATAAAATATAGCATATGTTATACTCCCTGATATTATAGTTTTCCATTGGTGAAAAATTTTTTGAAATCGGTTTGGTGGTTTAAGCATGAAAGCGTAACAAACAAACAAACATCCTTACTTTCGCATTTATAATATTAGTAAGGATTATAAGATTAATAACACTTTCAGATTGCCTAAAAAAAGCTCATCACATATTTACTCTTCGGATGATCTAAAAAAAAAGGTCATCACAAGCACGTCCAAAAGAAAAGATTGATGGATCGATTAATCGGAAATCGATCCTTCAGACCACAATTTTCTTGTGAATCGATTCTTTGGACGACGATTCAAGAATCGATCTTTTTCAGAAAGATCGCCCATCCCTAGTCTAGCTATCTGATGAATATAAGCTAAGATGATGATAATGATTTACATAATTGCTATATGCCTATTCTTATATAACTCCAAAAGCAATTTGCAAATATATAAATCGGATTTGATCAATTAGGAACAAAGGTATGGAGGAAGTAAATGGGTATTATTATGATTTATTGAGGTAGTTGAAATATTACCATGTTTTACGTTACCTAACATTAGTTAGTTTTAGTTTTACATTAAATCTATTAAAGCATTAAACGAGTTTTAGTTTATAATTATTCGACTGCCTTGTCAGTGCCCATGATCGGGTTTGAATCCTATATTAGGCAAAATACAACTACATTAGAACTAAATATTTTATTACAGAAGGTTTTATAGAAGTATGATTACGAATTGCAGCTTGATAATCGCAGCAAGAATTGTTGTCCGTGGTAATTAAACCAGCGACGTCAGACAATGTCTCGGCATTTCAAGCTAAAACCTCTGAAACAAAACTGCTTTACTTTGTTTCTAGTTGCATTAACATCACCAATACGCCATAATAATAAATAACTAGGCCTGATCAAAACTGCAAGGGACCATCAGCTGCCAAGATATCATTGGGGAAGATTTCCGTAGTTAGGTTTCGTGTGGTGACGGAGTAAGAATATAATTCACCACTCCCTATCTTGCCCGTGGATGTCGTAAGAGACGACTAAGGGATATAATATGCACATAAGGCATCTGTGCAAGAGAAAGAAAACTCGAAATGAAACCATTTAGCAGCATATCGGACAAGCTTGGTATAGTTGGTAATATTCCCTCCCATTGTGAAGGAGGCTCGAGCCCAACAATAGGACGTATGTGGACTGCGATGATGATGATGATGTTAAAGAAACGACTCTATGGCCCACCGGCGAAGTGGTATTACGAGGTTATAAAGCCTCATGCCATACTTCCGTCATCTCACTTGGTTGGACAAGGTGTAGCAATCCGTTAAAAAGAAAATATTGATTTTAATATTATGATGTGCATACGATTTGGTTCCATTAACTGCACAGATAGCGGATTGTTGGTCCTACGCAAGACATTCCTTTATGCGATCCATAAATGGTTCTTCAGAGTCTGGCTATGATTTGTATCCCTAAATCATCATCATCATCATCATCTCACCACAGAATATCCCACTAGGCTGGGTCCGAGTCTCCATTACTGTAGATGGGTAATTAACCAAATATACCACGGTGGACAGACAGCTTGGTATAATGTTGTATTTGGAATTTTCCTTCTCTCACAGTAATGTTACTGCCTACGTGCCTAATTTATCTTTTACGATCATTCAAGGCAATGAAATAGGTGGTGAGTATATCATTCCATCACACGATTATATTTACATTTTTAAAGACCCTTCATTGTTACTTGTGAAGTGCCCCACAACATATAGATTTATTTCTTAACTAGCATTGCGACCCCGCTTCGCTTCGGTTTCAGTCGCCTTACCAGCGTAGTTCCCGTTCCCGTGGGAATACCGGTATAAAATATAGCCTATGTTACTCCCTGATATTATAACTTTCCATTAGTAAAAGAATTTTTGAAAACGGTTCGGTAATTTAAGCGTGAAAGTGTAATAAATAAACAAACAAACATACTTTAGCATTTATAATATTAGTAAGGATGTAATAAATTTGCTATATTATATTCATATTTATGTAATTTCCTTTGCTTGGTAACAGTTTCTGTATATACTGTGTTACCTTTACTTACAGTTCGATGGAAATCGCAACATCCGGCTAACAGACGACGTTTTCTTTTCTTTTTTATGGGTGGGCTATGGTAAGCGCACGCGCGGTCCAGTCCATCCGGGGCGATGAAAGGACGGCGCGCGGGCCCATAACCCACCCGTACCCATGTTACCTCGTTGTTGGGCCGACCACCGGAGCAGATGTGACTTGTCGTCAGTAGTCGGCCCAACGGAATACCCTTTCGTGTACCCGAGGACTAAGTACTAAGTACCGGCTAACAAGGGCTAAGGGATATTTTGACTCTTCTTAGAGTCTTTTAACACGAATTGAGGTCTTCCAGTCTGCTAAATGCGATAATTATGGTATTATCATCCTTCTTTTATATTTGGCTATGGTCAGCGCACCCGCCGCCCGGCTCTGTCCGGGGCGACAGAGGGGTGGCGCGCGGCCCCCGTAACCTACCCGATAGCACGTCGCCTTCGTCGTTGAGCCGACCACCGGTGCAGAGTTCCTTGACTTCCGTGGTCAGCCCGACGGAATACCCTGAGGGAGTACGCTCTCCCGTCGACGTCCCCTTCCCGGGACGTCGGTCGTCGTTGCGAGGTCAGCCTTTCCGATGGTATTTTCCCCCTTCATGGCTATGTATAATAGTAGATAGCAAATAGCTGATGTTTTATAAGTACATAGATTATTCACAGGTACTAGCCAAGTATTTTAAATTATCGTCATATCGTCTCAACTCATATGTTCCGCTTCTTATCTCGAACCTAGTCTACAATAGGTGAGGCCTACTATACTACGCTGGTCAGGCGTGTTGGTACAGGATTTTAATTCAATTTTACTTTATCTTGCACATGTGTTAAATATTATAGCCCTTAAACGTCTTCTACAACGTTTACGAACAGGATAGATTCTTTCCTTATCATGTTCGTGAATGTGAATTATATTTTTCCTCCTTTACCACACGGCAAATATACCTTAACATGTACTTTGAATACACTATATTTATTTTTAATTATATGTTATGTATTTTCATATATATTTTCCGTATCGTGACGGAGTACGAATACAATTCACCACTCTCTGACTTGCCCGTGGGTATCATAAAAGATAACTAAGGGATAGCTTGTGCATATAACAACTATGCAAGAGAAGGAAAACTCAAAAGAAAACCCTACACCAACCCGACTGAAAAGGGTAGTAATTCTCGCTCCCAATATGGAGAAGGCTCGAGCCCAGTAGTGGGACGTATATGAGCTGTGATGATGATGGTTTGTTATGTATCAAATATTTAAGTACATACATGTAATTAAAAAGTAAGAATACAAAGCTACTACTTATTTCTTTGCTGTGAATCAATGAGAATAAATTTACGGATATAAGCAGATATGTTATCTGCAAGAAGGAAACCTTTAAATAAATAGGAATGTCAACCTATCTGGCTAAATTGATGTAGCAAATTTTCCTCGTCTGATGTAAGCTCTTTATCAACGATGGGATGTACATGGACTGAGAAGAAGAAGTATAGGAATACTTACAATTGTATTTAATAATGATTAAAAAAATATTTTAAAAAATAAATTATACTTTTCAAAGTGATTTTTACAGTAGTTCGAGAAATAGGCTAACGCCTGTAACTCAGGAGACAGAATTTACAATTATAAGCAAATCATTAAAAAGAATTAACAAAAAGAAAATCCGTGATGTGACGGAGTAAGAATACAATTCATCATTCCCCGTCTTGCTCGTGTATGTCGTAAAAGACGACTATGGGATATATGCACATAACATCTGTGCAAGAGAAGGAAAACTGGAAATGAAACCCTATACCAACATGTCCGACCAGCATGGTATAGTAGGTCAATTGCCCTCCCATTGTGGAGGAGGTCTGAGCCCAACAGTGGTACGTATGTGGGCTGTAATGATGATGATGAACAAAACAAAAAAAAGACAGGTTTTACACTGGACCCAATTGAAACAGGACTACATTGGAGGCACGACCTTTAAAGAAAAGGATTATCAAAATCGGTTCAACCAGTCGAAAGTTCTGAGATAGCAAATATAAAAAGGGACAATTTTAAGGCTATGGTCAAACGACTATACCTGAATTTTGTGATGGAGTTGACTCATCAGTGATAAATTAACTCAGCCGTTTATATAATATATATATATATATATATATATAACTTATTTTTTGGGCGGCTTACCGTCTCGACGGCGTCTGTGCCGTCCATGAAAGCGCAAGCGTGATGTGCGGCCCCATAACCCACTATTCCTTCCCCTTCACCTTTGAGTCGACCACTAGTACCGAGTTCCTTGACGTCCTTTGCCATACACATATTAACATACAAAATTGTGTTCTATGTGTAAAATGCAAACAAATCACTATTTTAAGTATTCTGTACGTCAGCCGAACCAAATGCTGAGTTAATATGTAAAGATAAAATTGAGGACATTTAAAAATAATTATGTTACTTCCTTAGAATAATAACGTATAGAAGGTAAGTTCGCGCACAAAAAGTGAAGTATTTCAATTGGAGCCTAATGGAGCTTACGCCGGAACCGTTCCGTAATGTACAAGTTCACTGTACTGCACGTACGTACGCAACTCTTAAAAAATAAATAGGTAATTATGACGGTTTGTGCATTCAAATGGTGTCACAACACATTTGAAAAACATAAAAAGTATATTAACATTACTTTTAAAGTATTTCGACGATTTATGTTAATAAAAACAAAATTTGATTTCATAATTTGTATAATGGTGTGCGTGTGTACGTGTGTTATTGCCCGCGCGCTTGAAGTTTTGTTTGCTTCATATTTTTATGGCTAACGTATGGACACTATCCTTCTATTCGTTATTATTCTAAGATTACTTCATATCTATCCAGTATTGATGTACTAGACAGTATCTAGTACATACATCAATACGATGTAGGACCGAAATAATTCTCGTAAAGTTCTATTATTGGATCCCAACATATTCTTCCTTTGTTAGGAATCACGTCGTTTGACGATAGGGGCTGAGTATTGTAATTTAATACTGAAAATGGCATCTATAAATTTTACTTCGAATGAAAGTAGAGTCTTGTTCGCTTACATATATCAGCATTGTGTAACTGTAACGAGAACGCTGATTGGAGGGCTACATCTCTGTTATACTCGTTACCTTTGTAGATGGCGTATAACTGCGGTAGCGTATTTCATTGTTATTTCTAAGTATAGGTACTAATTTTAGTTAGTAATAACTAATACCTGTAGTGACAGAATAAGAATACAATCCACAACCTTGCCCGTGGGTGTCGTAAAAGACAACTGAGAGATATAATATGCATATAACATCTATTCAAGAGAAGGAAATCTCGACATAAAACCCTATATGGTATAGGGTTTTATATCTGTTACACGTCTGACCAGCGTGGTGTAGTAGGTCAATTTCCCTCCCACTGTAGAGGAGGCTCGAGCCCAACAGTGGGCATATATGAGCTGAAATGATGATGATAATGAATATCCGCAACATCACGCTGTTGCAAACTTTTTTATAATTAATCGACGAATCTTAATCTATCGACGACGAATCTTAATCTTAATCTATCAGAGACTGTAATTTTTATACGTTCATGTAGCCTCCTCTCCGCCGAAATTATTTACTCATCTTGGCGCCAGGGAAATAAGTGAAAATTATCATTAGGGTAAAAAATGACTTAGATAATAAGGACTGGTTACCGGCATCACTAACACAAGACGATTGTGAAATGCGGTTACGACTGTAAAGTTGCACGCCGTTCTCCGTCCTCGAAGGACAGGGCTAGGTGTGACCATACCATAGCCTATCTTCAAAAGAAGAGAGTCTATTGTTAATAAAAAATTAGTAAAAATGTATGTTTTTTTTTTTTTTTTTTTTTTGGGTGGGTCGCGGTCGGCGCGCCTCCGCACCACTCCGTCCGGGGCGACAGAGGGGCTTAAGCACGCAACTCCCGCAACCCACCCGAAAACCACCTCGCCTTCGTCATTGGGCCGACCACCGGAGCAGGTTTACTTGTCGTCAGTGGTTGGCCCGACGGAATACCTCCTACGCGGGGTACCCTCCCATCGACCGACGTCCCCCCCTCGGGGAGGACGTCGGTCTTTCCTCACGCGGTCGGCCTCTCGGCGGGTGATGGACTAATCCCCGGTCACGTCACCCGCGGCGTCACCAGATAGTTGCGCCTGCGCCGCCCCAGTCGCCGGCGGTGGATCTCCTCATCGAGACTGCGCTCCACGCGCAGACGATCCGCCGCCGCCTTCTGCGAGATCACTGTCTCGCAGAAGGCTGCGACCGCGTCCCAGTTCCCGACGCTGTCGACCATCGCCCTAGCGATGGCCGGCAGCGTCAGGTCGGCACCGATGATTGCGACGAGTTCACGGCGCTGCACTGCCCAAGCCGCGCAGGCCTCGAGCGTGTGGCGCGCCATGTCCTCGTCGCAATCGCAGTGGTGGCAGGACGGTATACTCTCCCTCCTTACGACCCTGTGCAGGTATTTGGCGAAGCTCCCGTGCCCCGTCAACACCTGCACTAGTCGGAAGGAGAGCAACCCGTGCCGCCTTTCCAACCACTGCATCAGCACCGGCCGGAAGGCCTCCACGGTTCGCACCCCGAACCGAGGCCTCTCCAGCCGGACTGCCCAACGGGCAATGACGTCTCGGCGGGCGTCGACGCGCCAGGCGGTGAGATCCCTTAACGAGATCACACCGCCCTCCCCGCGCACCCCCGACACCCGCCGATACAACTCGGCGAGCATTTCCGCCTCCAGGTCCCACGGGGGAGTCCCGGCCAATAGGCACGCTGCCTTCGTCGCCACCGTGCGGTATCCGCGGATGGCCCTGACCGCCATGACCCTCTGTGGTCGCCACAGAAGGGCCCTAAGTCGGACGGTCAAGGACCCCGCCCACACCGGTGCGCCGTACAGGGCCATCGACCGGATGACCCCCGTGTACAGCCGTCGGCACGTAGCGCTCGGTCCGCCCACGTTCGGCATAAGCCACGATAGGGCGGACGCCGCGCCGACGAGCCGCGGAGCGAGCCTGCGGAAATGCTCCCGGAACCACCATTGCCCGTCGAGCACCAGGCCCAAGTACCTCATATGGGCCCGGATGCTGATGTCAACCGATCGGACGGTAAAAAAAAAAATGTATGTTTAAAAATATTCTAAATTTATATAATATAAATATAAGTTTATTTATTATATTTATACTATACTTCTGTGTAGTGACGGAGTAAGAATACAATTCACCACTTCCTGACCATTGATTCAGTAAATAAATTAATATTATAAATAAATAATTTATATATTATCCGTGTGGTGACGGAGTAAGAATATAATTCACCATTCCCTATCTTTCTCGTGGATGTCATAAGAGATGACTAAGGGATATAATATGCACATAAAAACTGTGCAAGAGAAGAAAAATTCGAAATGAAACCTTATACCAAGATGTCTGACCAGCATAGTATAGTAGGACAAATTCTCTCCCATTGTGGAGGTGGCCCGAGCCCAACACGGGAACGATGATGTATGTTTATAATGTCGAAATTACAGTTTTGTTCTTATGTGTTTTTGAAAACAATTATACGGTGTCTAACATGAAAATACAATTTATATATTCTTACCCGCCATTCTATTTATTTCGACTAATTTCCATAATCGCTTGACTATTTTTGGCAGTACTTTTGCTGGTATATATACGATGCTACAAGAACGAACTTATGCTTCTTATATATATGAAAGTATTAGTTTCATGACAGAAATGGCTCATAAACTTTTGAACAATTTCCTCTTAACTCATGTTACGAGAATTAACTTAGACTACTTATATTTTAAAATAAGAATTAGGGTTAAGTGACAAAATATAAAACCCATATATGTAATTTTAAATAAACTCTTATTCGGAGGAACTAACTATAAAGGCGTTGACAGATATGTGATGTGAGAAAGAGTAATTTAAGAAGGCTTAAGAGGTATTTGACTCCAGTTCTATAGTGAATTGAATTTTTTTTTGATTAATAGAGTTAATATCGTGATTACTAACTGTATTACCAACAAACAAAATAACCATTTTCCTGAACCATCTTAACTCCATTAATCCAAAAGTAATTTAAGGTATTTCATGACACAGAAGGATGTGTTACGTGACAAATTATTAAAACGCATAAAATATTAAATTATGAAGTTTTCTTTCATGAAAATTCTTTCGCAGTATTTACCATTTATTTTTTATTATATAGTTATTTATTTTTTATTAATAGGTACTGAAAATCATAGGTAACTTGACTTTTATGTTAATTTTTTTTATGTATTTAGAAGGAATATAATTTTTCTCTAATTCCCATTTTGATATCAACCTACGGTTGCAACAGCTAGTCTGAAACATAATCTCCACATTACCCAATAGAGAATTCTCTTCTAATTAGCCTGATTTATATTATACCTGTAGACTGTCCTAGACATTCTAGATATATATAGCATTCTGTGAACTGAATAACAAATTTTAATTCCAGGTGGACGACATCTCAGGCACTAACTAATCTGAAATATAACAATATTTTCCATTCATAAATTTGTTATATTAATTTATTTATTCCTGACAAATAGGCTCTTATGCAGCCCATAATATATTTCTACAATTTTATAATTAGGGGGAGTTAGTTAAAGCATTAAAAAATAATTCTACTAAATTTGAAAAGCTTAGTAATTTGACACCATGCAATTCTGCCATTTTCATTCTAAAAGAAAGTCAGTAAGTTATCGACAATTTCACGGTAGTACATTACTGTATTCGGTTAGATAGAGACGGTAGATGCGAACCGACGTGCAGTAATGGATTTCTGACGTTGAAATAAATGATAGATCGCCGCCGCACGATGCATTACCTGTGGACAAGAAGGGGCGCTATAAAAATATTTAGAGAAAGCAAATATTATTGATAGAATAAACATTACTTCTATAAACTTGAAAGCATTTAAAATTAAATGCGTTAGGAGTCCCATCAATTTTTTTCGGATGAAAGTAACAGTTTTCGGACGGAAATAACGTACGTTAAAGTAATGTATAGTTTCCTTATAGTAGTTTGTAGTCTAACTATGGGGTAAGCACATGCGTTATTTATATATCAATACAAAATTTTTAATCATTCAAATTATGTAAACATGTTTAATATTTATTTCAATAGAATTATAAAAGTTAAACAAGTTTTACCTCAATCCCAAGAAAAATTTGTATGCAATCGTATTGTTTTTTCACACGCCGTGGTGACAGATTAGGGAATACAATGAATCGCCACCTCCTTATTGTACCGTGAATGTTGTATAAACTGCCTAAGGGATCGTCAGGCAAATACGCAGCAGCACTCTCCTGGGACACGTAACAACTGCGAATGTTAACCCACCTGGCAGGCGTGGATATTACAGCATTATGATAACGCTATAGAAGCTACCCCCATCAGGTACACTGACGGCATAGTAAAAATTGCAGGGAACTATAAAACTATAATTGCAGGGTTCTACGTCAACTGCATCTATCGATGCAGTTGACGTAGAACTATTCTGAGTGGTATTCTCGTGGACGTTAATAGTTTGATGGAGGGATGAGACACCAATCTCTTATTTTACATATGTACATCTCTTGCTTGATTCTTAGAAAATATCTATAATTTTTCAGAAGTCTAAAGCCCAACGTCAATGAAATAAAATATGATTACATTTAAGATGTAACATTGCCAACAAAAAGCTTTATCTAAATCGACTCATATATAAGGAATTTGTGCCCTAATTTCCATAGTAAATATTATCTAATTTAATGAAAGTTGTCCACTCTATATAATTTAAATTCTATAAAGTTTCTACACGTCCCGAATAACGAAATCATCGGTATCCAAAATAAATCCATCTATACCAATAAATAAAATTGGAGTGTCTGTTTGTAATGTTAAAATAATAGGCTTTTTTCATGCTCACACGGTTATTTGCACGACACCTATGCCTAAAATAGCAATTAAAAAATTTTTGTCTGTCTGTCTGTCTGTCTGTTTGTTCCGGGTAATCTTCAAAACGGCTGGATCGATTTCAAAAATTCTTTCACCAATGGAAAGCTATAATATCAGGGCGTAAACTAGGCTATATTTTATCCCGGTATTCCCACGGGAACGGGAACTACGCGGGTAAAACGACTATAACCTATAACCGAAGCGAAGCGAGGGCGGGTTGCTAGTTTGAAATAAACTCGTGCGGGTATATATTTGACTTCATGTGATTGATTGTTTTGCTTCGTATTTTATTGATATGGACGTAGGATAAAAATGATGGGGTCGATACCTACTTTAGATGTTTATATTATGTATGAAGGGGAATTCTAAATCTATGATGAATCCTTTTTGTGGATACGGGCTGATCTGACGCTATTCAAAGCGATAAGCTATGCTTATATTTTACTCTGCTATTATTGTGAATTAATTTACATCTCATCGATTAGAGACATTTTTGATTGAATTAGGCGATTTATGGCGTAAGTCCATTACTATTCTAAACTAGAAGGAAGGAAGGGAGACCCACCACTTTTCCACGATTAATCAATATACAAATGTGCATTTAAACCCGAAACGTCCTGAGGATGCCTCGTATAGAGGCGAAACACGTGTCGAATAAATATTCGAAGTTCTGCGGCAAATTACAAACTGGTGTTCTGGAAGGAGCTCATCACGTGAGAGTAAGATTACCTTATATCCTAATTCACCTTGATCCCATCCCGTATTCCTTCCATTCCATTGTGGTGCGCGGTACCTATATTGATTAACCGTGGGCAAGTGGTGGGTCTCTCTTCCTTCCTTCCATTTTATAGTAATGTTGACTAGATTATGCGTTATAATAACTTTCAATGTATTAAATACCTCTTTTTCTCTATTACTAGCGTCGTTTTTCTACAAACGTAGCATAACGCGAAGGATAGAATTTTAAGATGATTTTTATGATGTTATGCCAAAGAAGTATAACTTCTTACATGCGTACATAAGTACACACACACTTTTTTATATATTAATCTATTATTTTAAGAGTGTCTCACTGTCGTAAAATACGACAAAATACGATACATATAACATCCATAAGAGACGGAAATCTTGTACTAAAACCCTACATCAACCTGTCTGACTGGCATAGTAGGTCAGTTTCCTTTCTATTGTGGAGGAGGCTCGAGGCCAGCAGTGGGACATATACAGGGTGTATCAGGTTATGGAGCAACTGTTCGAGTATGTTGTAGTGTACCGGCCATAGATCGTAATTAAAATGTATATTACACAAAAACAATATAACATAAAAGTTATAGTAATTTCAAAAATGTGTTCAAGTTTTCAAAACAGTCTACGCCTTAAATGATACGCATGGATAGACAGGATACATGTAGGCATGTAAAGCTTCGACAGTATAATTTCATTCATACATACCTAGAATTGCGCAAACGCTTCAATGGGACTGTAGGTACAAACGTGACTCGGCGACGATAATCGGCCGATCAGCTGATTTAAAGCCAAGTTCGTTTTGCTTATGCGACCGTAATCATTGATTTTTTCAATTTCTATTGAACATTTAACAAAGTACGAATATGTTGCAGATTAAGTATCACTGACTTTATACATTTCAATCAGATTTAAACGAAAAAACAATGACAAAATTGAAAACTTTACATGTCTATAATTCACTAACGAATCGATATTTTTCCTTCAAATTTTTTTTATGGGTTCTTACCACCATTGCCTGTCCCCCATTTGACCAGTTGTCCCATAACCTGTTACACCTGTATAATATGAGATGACGATGATGTCTCATTGGTCTAGTGATATAGATCACCAACAATCTTTTGGATTGTGCGAAATTCTCTCTGAGCTCTCTGCTAAGACCTAGTAGTAGCATGTCATATAAATTGTGTCTGGTAGATGAATATAGGTAATGAACTAAAATTATATGTATATACGTACTAGCTGACTCAACAAACGTTGTTCTGTACAAATAAAATAAAAGGAATTCTCCTTGCAATTGACAGCAGTGCCACCTACTGAGTCCCATTATGAATCTAAACCATTCTCAAATTCTCTAGAACACACACAAAATAATTCAGAAATCTTTATATATATACAATATTTCTTGTGTACGTATGTACGTCACTGAACTCCTCCTGAACGGCTGGACCGATGTTGATGAAATATTTGTATATGTTCAAAGGGATTCGAGAATGGTTTAGATTTACTATTGGACACGGTGGGTAGCGCTGCGATCGATTTCAAGAAGAATTCCTTTTACTGTTTTTCTTTAGATTTAAACAGAACAACGTCTGCTGGGTCGGTTAGTATATATAAAGATAAACATATAACATTTTTATATGAACCTGTAATCGTAAATAAATCTTAGCTGAAACGAGACGAAAATTTATCTAGATAGATTGTCATAGATTGACACTTGTTATCTTGTAGCCTTCAGTCGTGTATTTCGACACCCACATAAGAAAAAGGGTAAGTGATTCGTATTCTTACTTCATCACTCGTCGCGCTCGATGATAAATAAGTATAATATGTTAGAAATAACTGAGACTATCGCTGTATTATCATATTTCAGTGTTATTATAAATGTATTAGGATCGGATTTCTAAATATAATTCCTCCTACGCCGCAATTAACTTTCGATACCTGGAGCTGAATGAGATAAAGATATTTTGTATATATATTAATAAATGTTTTTTTTAAATTATATTTTCATCTCATTTCAAATAATTAGGTGTTCACGAGAGCCCGACCGATTCACACATCTTCGAGAAGGTTATATGGAACTATTTGATAAGTAGTCTTTCTTTCTATACCCTGATTCTCCATCAAATCAAGTAGTCACTTATCAAGCTATAGATATATAGCTATAGGTTATCCGTGTGATGACGGACTACGTATACAATTCACCACCCTCTCTTACCTATGGATGTCGCAAAACACGTCGAAGGGATATCTTTATCGGCCTGCCTAACCAGCGTGGTATAGTAGTAGGTCGATTTCCCCCTCAATGTGGAGGGAGCTCAAGCTAGGGGTGTCCACTTAAAAAATACATCGATAAATTATATTCGATTAGAAAATCGCGTCCCGACGTCAATATTTTATCGATCTATCGTATAAAAACATCGATGTTTTTTCAATATCGAATACTTTCCATAAAATTTTAATAATAGGTACCTTTCTCTAGTCCAACGCAGAAAATTTGCTGTCTGTGTGAGAGTTTCGGGTGAGATTGTTTGTGATGAGCCTTCTTTTTTTAAAAAAAACTTCTGGGTCATTATTATTAATATTTTTTTAGTGTCCGACCGAAACTGGTTTTTACGACCGAAACCGAAACCGAAGCCGAATTTCGGCAACGGTCTCAGTTTCGGCCGAAACCGAAACCAAAACCGAAACTTTCTTATAAGGATCATGTTTTCAGAGAAAAATGAAGAAGATGTATTATAATCAGTCAGTTTTAATTTTTTCTTTAAATCACATAGGTAGCTTTAATACTTATTTATTTATGTTGTTACCTAATATCACAATAGTTATAGGTGGATAGTTACTTAATATTTAAGTAATGAACAAAACAATATAAATCACTTTTATCTTAAAAACAAATTAACTTCTTCTATACTTAATCGTCATATTGACATTTCAACAAAAAACAAAAGCTAAATTATAAACTAATCGTAATCATAATATTGCAAAACGCGACGACTAGATACTAATAATTTCAAGTAGGTATCTGTACTTAAATTCTTATTCATAGTTAAACAATCTTATATTATAGGTAATAAACAATAGTTTATCAACATTTTCGCCTCGCAGATTGCTCCTTCTGTCTGAATAAATTTGTCCAGCAGCACTAAATAATTGTTCACTGGAAACATTCGTTGGTGGAGCTGATAAGTATTTCAGTGCCACCTTTCTCAAAGACAGATATGGACTAGAATCCCAGTAAGAATAAATATCTGCACTTCTCGGTAATCTAGGCTCTCACAAGTATGCCTGAATAGAATATCACCACTAATGCACTATAGTAAATACCATGTACCTAACTAATGTTTGTTTACATATAGCATTAGCGAAAGAGTTAAATTAACCATAAAATGTTTAGATTTTTAATTTTTTATGGTAAACTTGATTCTACTATAATCTAGGTACTCCTTTGTTATATTAAATTACTTTTCGAGGTACTCTTATATTATATCACATGATAAAACTTACCGAATTCAAAACATATCACACGAAAACTCACAACAAACAAAGTTCACTACAAACAAACAGGTTACGACATGATTACGCACGTGGACGCGGCCAAATGTCATCGTCGCTTGGATGTCATTTACCGCGCCGAACACACCCGAGCACAGCGCGGAAACTCCCGAATGCAGTTTCGGTTTCGGTCGTAGTTTCGGCAAGTTTGCTGCCGAAACCGAAACATAACCGAAACTCGTTTTTTTGCCGAAACTCGATCGAAACCGAAACCGAACATTCGGTCGAACACTATATTTTTTTAATAGATTCGAGAAAAAAATACTAGATGTTTCAATAAATAAAAATATCGATATATCGAATAGAATGAATGTTTGTCAAAACATTGTATCAATCCGATATATAGCATGGCAAATATCAAATAAATTTTGTATATGTTTAATGAATATCCCTAGTTCAAGCCTAGTAGTGGGACATATAAGAGCTGAGATGATCATACTACAGGAATATGACTGTATGTATTTGTATATTAGATACTATTGTAATTTTTATTTTATTCTAGCAGCCCGCCCTCGCTTCGCTTCGGGTTCAGTCGCCTTACCCGCATAGCTACCGTTCCATACCGATATTAGTTAAAATTGTATGGTTTAAAAGGCAATTATATAGTGCATGAAATGCTTAAGGTAATTAACGTATTTTATTCGATAAGGATTAATATCCTATGCGTCTAAATAACTTTCAAATTATCACGTTATAATGTGGCAATTTTCTTAAACATTAAAATGGGTATTGTACGTTATCCGTAAAAGATAGGCATATGCTATCGTGGACTTTTTTGTAGACCTATAAAAGATACACAATTCCACCATACGTTATTTTGATATATCTCCAACGGATCAGACAGCGTTTTCGATAAAAGCTCTCAGACCAATTCATTAATTTATTATGCATAAAAACCTTCCCCGTGAACCATTCCGTCATTTGGTGAAAACCGCATGAAAATCTGTTCAGTAGTTTTTGAGTTCATCGTGTTCAGACAGACAGATAGAGGCGGCCGGGGACTTTGTTTTATAATATTTAAAGATAAATTACTAAAAAGTAAACATAATATGTTTATGGTACGCTTTAAAATTCACAGTGAGCTAGGCGTATCTCCAGCGGTAAATACTAATTAATTAGGTACGACAAAGTTCTCTCCCTGTTGCATCGTTCCAACTCCGTGTTTTATCACGGGCACGATCCGGCCGCAGGCGAAGCTTGCCATTTGTCCGCAAGATAGGTTACACTGTGTACCATGAAAAACTACAGCGAAGTTGCAAGAAACAAGGAAGACATCTAATTTATATGGGACGTATCTATTAAGATATTAGATATTATGTTTTGCTAATAAATAATTAGTTGTATTTTAGAAATTGATTACAAAATAGATTTTATGTATTTAAATATATTTTTATTATTAGTTTTTATATTTTATTGACCACATGTATAAGAAATCCCAGAAAAAATATTAATATGATAGGTGCCAAGGTCAATATTATGATATTTATGATGTGGTCGTAAATTTCACTGACAAAAGCCTTGAAATGTAAATGGGTGCCAGGTACTGTAGACAATTCTGCGATCAGAATTAACTTTAATATTCTTAGGTAAATTTAAAACACAATTTTTGTTTTTCTTCTTTTAAGAAAATGTTTATTATTTTTAATATTACGTTTTAATGGTCAATTATTTACATTAAATTAACATTGAAATGAAATCTTTAACTTACCTAGTTTCCAGATATTACTATTTTAACCGACTTCAAAAAAGTTGGAAAACAAAAGTAGGAATAATTTTTTTTTCAGTAATCGGTGATTACCCAAAAAAGCTCAATTTAAAAAGTTCTTTCCTTTTTCGACAATGGGTACCTGTTCCATGTATTCCCATGCTTATTAGTTCAGAATCTGATGATGCGATCCTGGAAAATCGGAGGTACCATTAAAGTTTTATGCCCATAATTGCAACAATTAGGGTATATTTCTTAGTGTGATTAACCACTAAAAACCAAAAAAATGTTTGCTAGCAGAATCTTTTTGAAGTCGTTGTGACTCCTGTAAATTATTATGTATCTACTATTTAAATATTTAAAACATAAACTATGTTTATATACTCTATCATTTAATTAATCACAAAAGCATTAACGTAACTTGGTGCTTCATTACTTTTATTTAATGCATAAAAAAATAAATTAACTATTAGAAAAATTTAAAAATACTATAAATAATGGGGCCATATTAAGTGATCATATTCCATATAAAGTCGGGCTAAAAGTTTTTTAATCCTTGTATGGTTTTATGTCTCCAGTAGATAATGGATGTTGATTAATAGCGTATGTATATAAACCCTGACGTGTGATTGTTCTTAACAAGTAGGACTTACGTAAAGTTAAATAGATGTCATCAAAAACACAACTTGTAAAAAACTAAGTCTTGCAATTCAGTTCTTCTACCATAAAAATTTGTGAGATCCATGTCAAACCAAGTCGGTTAACTTGTTCATTTCCTACTTAAGAGACCTTCTGTCTTAAGTTATTATGTAATTATCTAACCTAACAACTTCTTATAGTGATCATATCAACATTAAAGATCTTGTATGTTTTAAATAAATAGATTGACTTGTTCATCGCATGAACACGCAATGTACTTCGCAAGTATTACATATTAAATTGAATTAGACTGTTTAGTGCTACATAAAATGCATTTGAATAATTTACAATAGGAAGATACTAGATATATCATGGACATTGAATAAGGCCATTGATATAGAACATTGTCTCCATCAATGCTTTTGCATTTCCATCGCCAAATACTTCAAGATCTTTTAATACACATCTGCAAAGCCCAAAGCGGTTTAAATATAATAACCTTGTATCTAATTATACTTTTTGTACAAAACCTTTGGTTACGTCATCAGACTATATGAGTTGTATAATAGTAACTAGCAAATTCCCGTGATTTATCCCGCGTAGTTCTTGTGGGAATACAGTGATAAAGTAAAGCTTATGTTGTTTGCTAATAATATCGCTTTCTACGGGGGAAAGAATATTTAAAATCTTCTAAGTTTACACGTGAACGCGCAGTAAGCAAACAAATTCATATTCTTATTTATAATACTAGTATTACATATTTCATATCATAATTAACTTCTTTGACATCGAATAATTTCAAATCTCCCATTATGAAGAAGGCTTGAGCTCAGTAATGGGACGTACACGATGTGATGTGATGATCATGTCACGCCAGTAGTATGTGCCAAATTAATCCTAGATAATGCTTAAAAGGATCATTTCTTGAAACTACATTTCAAAGAGAAATAGAAGGTGAAGGTATTATCTAAGAATATATCACATAAATTGAGAATCTTCAATGTACTTAATTGAAATATTCAACGGAACATATTGAATTGCATTGTGGTCTTCTTTTTCTAGAACTGATATGCGACCTGCTATACCGTACTGGCTGGATCGATGTTTAATTTAATTTCGAGGTTTCTTTCTCGCAGTGATTTTATTTCATCATCATCATTACAGCTCAAATACCTATGCACTACTGTGCTGGAGCCACCTATACCACGCACCACGCTAGTCAAACGGATTGGTGTAAGGTTTTATTTTGAGTTAAGATAGGAAATCTTGCATAGATGTTATCTGCATATACCTTTAGTCATCTTTTATGATACCCACGGGTAAGAGAGATTAAGGTGAATAGTATTCCTACTCCGTCACCACACAGAAAATTTCTTCTCTTACAGTGATTTTATTTATTTACATTAAAAGAAGCAATAAGGTATGAGGTAGTTAATTGTATTCTTTTTCTGTACTTATAGAATTAGTAGTATAAATAGTAGAAAATAATTGAAGCAAGTTTTTTTAGGGGTTGGGTTACGGTCGGCGCGCTCCTTGCACCACTCCGTCCGGGGCGACAGAGGGGTGTAAGCACGCACACCTGCAACCCACCCACGTACACGTCGCCTTCATCGTTGGGCCGACCACCGGAGCAGCGTTACTTGTCATCAGTGGTCGGCCCGACGAAATACCCCTATTTAGGGTACCCTCCCATCGACCGACGTTCCCCCCTCGGGAAGGACGTCAGTCTTTCCTCACGCGGTCGGTCTCTCGGCGGGTGACGGAGTAATTCCCCGGTCACGTCACCCGCGGCCTCGGCTAGGGCGGCATGAGGCGCAAGTACTCGCGCCTACGCCGCCCCAGTCGCCGGCGGCGGATCGCCTCATCAAGGCTGTGCTCCTCGCGCAGGCGATCCGCCGCCTCCTTCTGCGAGATCAGTGCCTCGCAGAAGGCTGCGACCACGTCCCAGTTCCTGACGCTGCCGACCATTGCCCTGGCGATAGTCGGCAGCGTCAGCATAATAATTGAAGCAATGACGAGAATTGTTACAGTAATGGTTTGCTTATAGATTTATAAACAATAATATGTTTATTAGCAAAAATAAATAACACAATACAATAAATACTCTTAACGTGTTGATCACTTAGCCAATTATAGAAATACATTTGATTTTTAATATTTTAATAAACATTTAAAATTATTTTACATAATAATTAGTACATTATTGTCTAAAATAAGGTTCTAATGAGAAAATAATGAAAATTTAACACCGTCATAAGCTTGCTATGCCTCAGATAATACCAGTGAGAAACATGGATGAGTGAAATTCTCAGATATATAGAAGAGGTAATATTGTATTTTATTTCTTATAGTAATATATATATATAATATTTGTATTATAATTTCTTGTATTTATACCATTTGTTTATTATTTTAATCTTAAAATATCGTTTAGTGGAAATTCAATTAAATGTTTTTGCGTTATAAAGTTGGTTTAAAGACTTGTTGTTTTGTTGTCACTCTTTTATTTGGTAAGCTATGATCTGAACATAACCCGATCCCCACATACATCCATCTGTCCGGGGGCGATGGATGGCCCCATAACCTACCATATTCTCCCTCTATCGCCATGGGCCGACCGATAGTACCGATTCCTTACCATCCGTGGTCGGCCTGGCGCAATACACTTTAGGGTACCGTCCCTTTCAATGATCCGACAACAGGGCGGTGTTGCCCTCGCGTGGTCGGCCTCTCCGGCATCCTCTGGTAGAGCGGCATCAGGTGCAAGTTCTCGCGTCTGCACTTACTAATACACTGGCGACGAGGCGTATTGTGGTAGAGAAATTCCTCCGGGGCCCACTCCGCTGCCTCCTTCTGCGAGACAACTACCTCGCAAATGGTGGTGAACGTAAGTTCAGCACCGACGAATTCGCGACCTGCACGAAAAAAATACAATATAAATATAAAGCTAAATTTAGCCACTCCCATCGAAAATAAAAAATAAAATAATAAACATTTACATAATAATTTATCCACTCCATACCCTGGATATTTTTAAATTTAATAAATCAATATTATATTTAAAATTTTTAGTTAAGATTAATCAATTAACTACAAATAATTAAATGGTCTGTTTCTGATTATTGTAACATATATCCCTTTAATACCCGTGTAATTCCTATAATACTCCTGTAGCTATTTATTGCATCATAACATATAAATACATACATGATCTTAATGTATTTATCGCGTAGGTATCTTAACAGACAACTGAGGAATATAAAACAAATTATATCACTGCAAGAGAAGAAAATCTTGAAATAAAAAAATAGATACTGAATAAAACCATCTTACCAGCGCGATATGATAGATGTATTTACTTTTTTATGATTGAGGAGTAAGTCCAAGAGACGTGTATGACTGTAAAATCAAGAAATAAAATTCTAAAATAATAACAATGTAAAAATAATATTATTACCGTAAATATATACTTGGAATACGGAGCTGTAGTTTAATTGTAATTCGCATTTAAAACATCATAAATTAGTATTAAAGAACACGTTAACATGAAATTTTATCCAATACATAAGTTATGAAAATATTCTAAGTACATATGTATACTCCGTTGCTCAAGTAGTCAGCTCTAACTGGCTTCACGCGCTTATTACACGCGTCGCGCCGCAAAACAGCTTACGAGAGCTTAACTAGTTGACAATGAGGAGACATGTGCGAAGCCTTCTAATATGCGTAACATATAATATTGTGGCAATTGCAGAGGACTATGTCTCTACTGGATTATTAACATCTCTGGATATAATCCCATGAGATATAGTCTATGTTATAAATATTACATTTATATTAAAGTAGTTCCTGTCTCCGAGGCATTATATGGGTTTTGTTAATCACAAAAAGCTTTGTCTTTATTAAAAGTTATACAACTATTGTTATAAAATATGGAAAGGGTGGATTCCTAAGTATTTAAGTGCTTTATGGTAAATACGTGGATTTGTTTTATTTAATGGTGTTAAATTAAAGTTTTATTTGGTTAGTAACGAGATTTGTTTCATTTAATGGTGTTAACATTTAAGTTCTATTTGGTTAGTAACGAGATTTGTTTCATTTAATGGTGTTAACATTTAAGTTTTATTTGGTTAGTAACGAGATTTGTTTCATTTAATGGTGTTAACATTTAAGTTCTATTTGGTTAGTAACGAGATTTGTTTCATTTAATGGTGTTAACATTTAAGTTCTATTTGGTTAGTAACGAGATTTGTTTCATTTAATGGTGTTAACATTTAAGTTCTATTTGGTTAGTAATGAGATTTGTTTCATTTAATGGTATTAACATTTAAGTTCTATATGGTTAGTACCGAGATTTGTTTCATTTAATGGTGTTAACATTTAAGTTCTATTTGGTTAGTAACGAGATTTGTTTCATTTAATGGTGTTAACATTTAAGTTTTATTTGGTTAGTAACGAGATTTGTTTCATTTAATGGTGTTAACATTTAAGTTTTATTTGGTTAGTAACGAGATTTGTTTTATTTAATGGTGTTAACATTTAAGTTCTATTTGGTTAGTAACGAGATTTGTTTCATTTAATGGTGTTAACATTTAAGTTTTGTTTGGTTAGTAACGAGATTTGTTTCATTTAATGGTGTTAACATTTAAGTTCTATTTGGTTAGTAACGAGATTTGTTTCATTTAATGGTGTTAACATTTAAGTTTTATTTGGTTAGTAACGAGATTTGTTTCATTTAATGGTGTTAACATTTAAGTTCTATTTGGTTAGTAACGAGATTTGTTTCATTTAATGGTATTAACATTTAAGTTCTATATGGTTAGTAACGAGATTTGTTTCATTTAATGGTGTTAATATTTAAGTTCTATTTGGTTAGTAACGAGATTTGTTTCATTTAATGGTGTTAACATTTAAGTTTTATTTGGTTAGTAACGAGATTTGTTTCATTTAATAGTGTTAACATTTAAGTTTTATTTGGTTAGTAACGAGATTTGTTTCATTTAATGGTATTAACATTTAAGTTCTATATGGTTAGTAACGAGATTTTTTTCATTTAATGGTATTAACATTTAAGTTCTATATGGTTAGTAACGAGATTTGTTTCATTTAATGGTATTAACATTTAAGTTCTATATGGTTAGTAACGAGTTAGTAACGAGATTTGTTTCATTTAATGGTATTAACATTTAAGTTCTATATGGTTAGTAACGAGATTTATTTCATTTAATAATATTAACATTTAAGTTCTATATGGTTAGTAACGAGATTTGTTTCATTTAATGGTGTTAACATTTAAGTTCTATATGGTTAGTAACGAGATTTGTTTCATTTAATGGTATTAACATTTAAGTTCTATATGGTTAGTAACGAGATTTGTTTCAGTTAATGGTGTTAACATTTAAGTTCTATTTGGTTAGTAACGAGATTTGTTTCATTTAATGGTGTTAACATTTAAGTTCTTTGTGGTAAATAAACAGATTTGTTTCATTTAATGGTGTTAACATTCAAATTCTATATGGTTAGTAACGAGATTTGTTTCATTTAATGGTGTTAACATTTAAGTTCTTTGTGGTAAATAAACAGATTTGTTTAATTTAATGGTGTTAACATTTAAGTTCTATATGGTTAGTAACGAGATTTGTTTAATTTAATGGTGTTAACATTTAAGTTCTATATGGTTAGTAACGAGATTTGTTTCATTTAATGGTGTTAACATTTAAGTTCTTTGTGGTAAATAAACAGATTTGTTTCATTTAATGGTGTTAACATTTATGTTCTATATGGTTAGTAACGAGATTTGTTTCATTTAATGGTGTTAACATTTAAGTTCTTTGTGGTAAATAAACAGATTTGTTTAATTTAATGGTGTTAACATTTAAGTTCTATATGATTAGTAACGAGATTTGTTTCATTTAATGGTGTTAACATTTAAGTTCTTTGTGGTAAATAAACAGATTTGTTTCATTTAATGGTGTTAACATTTAAGTTCTATATGGTTAGTAACGAAATTTGTTTCATTTAATGGTGTTAACATTTAAGTTCTACGTGTACATGTGGACGAGCCACCTGTACCCGTCCTTGTCGTCAGTGATAAGATACGCTATCCTTGTCGGCACATTTTCGATTCTCTCCACGTTGTCCACGAGAGTCTTTTGATAAACCCTACACCGCCTTGGGATGGGTGACCTTTTATCCGGTAGAAGAGTAGATTCTAGGGATGAATCGATACTAATGAGTACGCATATGGAATCGATACTTTTCATTCGATACTAGTACTCGGTATCGAACGTTAGTTCATTTGGTGCTGAGTACTAGTATCGAATAAAAACCATGGTATTGGTATCGAATGAAAAGAGTACTCGATATTTTAAAAATTATTCTCGATATCCATAGTAAGTATCGATACTTTTCAATATAGGTACTAATCGATATAAGTGCCCAGTATCGAACTTTAGGGCTCAGATTTCCTGCCGCGGGTGACTGGACCAGGGAATTAGTCCGTCACCCGCTGAGAGGCCGACCGCGCGAGGAAGGACCAACGTCCTGCCCGAGGCGGGGACATCAGTCGAGGAGAGGGTACTCCTCAGGGGGTATTCCATCGGGCCAACCACTGATGCACTGATGACAAGTCACCCTGTTCCGGTGGTCAGCCCAACGACGAAGGCGACGTGTCAAGGGTGGGTTACGGGTGTGCATGCTTACGCCCCTATGTAGCCCTGGACGGAGCGTAGCGAGGAGTATGCCAACCGTAACCCAACCCCCAACAAAAAAAAAAGAGCTCATATTTCCCATGATAAGATTTCCTAAAAAAAAAAGCTCATCACAATCGTGCTCGGAGAAAAAGTACTTATTACTACTAGCACTATCGACTGAAAAGTATCGAATCACCCCTATATATATCATGAGATATGACTCAGATTCCCTAAAAAAAAGCTCATCAAAATCAATCCTGCAAAAACTTATCTCGCATTTGATATAGGCTCTATGAACAATCTTTTCGATACTGAGTAGAAGTATCGATATTTTTCAATCGATATTGATTGAGTACCAATACTTAGCGACCGATACAGTATCAACTGAAAATATTGATACCTAGGTGGTATCGATTCATCTAAAGCGTACGACGCTTGACATGCGTAACAAACAAATAAATAAACTTACTTTCGGATTTATAATATTAGTAAGGATATTACATTCAATTTAATATTTAGTTTTCAAGTCAAGTAGAAGTCAAGAGACTCTTGCTATTCTGCTCGCTACTTCATGAATACAAGCTAAACAACATAATACTCAATTCAATCCTGTCTAATGTATTATACCTATTAAGCTGGTTTAGATTTTTAAAATTATTTTCACTGTTTCTCTATTCGAATACTTAACAACATCCATGGTTAATCATAAATATCTGGTTGACCGAGCTTCGCTCGGAATATTTTTGTTGTATTTTTGTCGAATTTATTTAAATATATATTAATAAAAAATTAAAATTAAATAATGAGAAAAATATAAAAGTTACAAAAAAAGAATACTAATAACACCGAGATTCGATCCGACGCTGTTTGAATGCAAAAAAAATACTAAAATAAAACTGGACAGCATCCCAACTGAGCTATCGTAACTCATGACTTTGACGCCGAAATTTGAATTCATATTCTTTTAAAATTTAATGTCATTGTATTGTTTTGCTAAAAACACCGACAAAACAACATTTTCTATAAATAAAATCTACCTAGATCGATTTTTTAGCCTCGAAACTTCCAGTATGCCAAGTTTGATCAAAATCATTGGTGCCGTTGCCGAGATCCTGAATATATATATATATATATATATATATAGGTATATATATATATATATAGGTATATATATTCAGGTATATATATACATATATATATATATATATATATAAGAATTGCTCGTTTAAAGATATAAGCTAAGATATGTATAACATTTATCATGCTAACAATAACCAAACATATATTAAAATACCAAAAATATAATATGATTTTGTATTTTTTTCCTACTAGTAATGAATATCTATTCCATGTGGTGATGGGGTAAGAATATATTTGACAGTGTCCTCCTTACCCGTAGGTATCGTTAAAAGATGACTAAAAGGTATCTATATCTTTATCTATACTAATATAAAAAGCGGTAGAGATTGTTTGTTTGAACGTTCTAATCTCATGAACTACTAGTCCGGTTTGAATTTTTTTTCAGTGTTAGAAAGTCCATTTATCGAGGCAGGCTATAGGCTATATATCATCACGCTAAAACCAAAAGAAGCCGATCAACAATAATAAATATTTCAGAATCGTTATTTTATTCCTTTTGAGAGATTCCGCTGTAAAATGGTTAGGTTTTGCAAAAATCATGACAGAATTGTATTATTTAAAAATATTTTCATCTTTTAGGTAAACAAAGTCGCGGGTTAAAGTTAGCATTATCCCAAGAGAACTATTCCATGCGGACGAAGTCATAAGCAAGGCATAAGCTAGTAATGTATGTAAGTGAAAAAGAATAGTTATTAAAACTTTTACCAACCTGTCCGACAGTGTGATATAGAGTCAATTCTGGAGGAGTCTCGAGTCCAGCAGGCGTATTTTAGCCAAGATAATAGTGATGAATTGAGATCAACTATCAAAATTTGATTGAGATAATGAGTAAAAATATTAAGGGTCAATAAAATATCTATAGTACTATGTTATAGTGACCGGACCGGGGATTTAATCCGACACCCGCCGCGAGGCTAGCCTCGAGATGGCGATCGGAGTCCCGGGAAGGGGACGTTGATAGAAGAGGGTACTTCCTCGGGGTATTCTGTCGGGCCGACCACTGAAGTCAAGGAACTTTGCACCAGTGGTCGGCCCAACGACGAAGGCGACGTGCTATAGGGTGAGTATGTGTGTATATGTGAGGGTATTGTTATAAATACTCGTAGTTTATTATAGTACGTTATAAATTTTCTGTGTGGTGACGGAGTAAGAATACAATTAACTACTCCCTGTCTTGCTCATGGATTGGAAAACTTGAAATGAAATCCTAAAAAAAAAAAAAAAATACCAACATCTTTGACCAGCATGGTATTGTAGGTCAAATACTCTCCCATTATGGAGGAGGCCGGAGCCCAATAGTGGGACCTACATATGTAGGCTGCGATGATAATGATGTTATAAATTAAATAGTTTCAATACCATGAAAATAATTGGGTGGATTTTTTTTTTTTTTATAATAATCTACCATATCCACCCAATTCTAGTAACTCAGCGTAGAGACCTCATTACGCGTTTACCAACAAATTCTTGAAAATATATAATAAATGTAGCGCAAAGTTCATTTTTCAACCATCCTTCAATGGGGAGGGTTTTTTTTAAAAAATCTTATATTTTACTCTAACAAATTTTATTTAAATATGTATTTTCAAATGTACCTCGAAATTTGCTTTTCGTGTTTATTATGCATTGCTTAATCCTTTGCAGAAGTGTGACACCATAAATTCTTTTGGTAGTTATTTTTCTTTATCTGTTAGTTTAAGAAAAGGAAATGAATATATTTTAGAAAGAATTTAAAATCTGCCCATTTTATTTGTAAAATATGGTGACTGTAAAACTTAAAAGATGATTGGGTTAACTATATGTTTATTTTATAATACATTTTATCCTGAAGTAACGAGTTAAGAAAATACATGTTTACCTTAAACGTATAAGTTTCTTTTAAATTTTACGGTCACTATTTTTTAATACAATTAATAATGGACAGATTTTAAATTCTTTCTAAAATCATCATTCATTTGCCTGCCCTTATCCCACGCTAAGTGGGGTCGGCACAACATGTACTTACCTTCCATAACCTCCTATCGGCCGTCATATCTGTACTCACCCTTTTCATACGCATGTCCTCATTCACACAGTCTATCCATCTCTTTTTGGGTCGCCCACGCTTCTTTCGTCCATCCACATTCATATCGATAACCCGCCTTATCACATGGCTTTCATCCCTCCTCATCACATGACCATACCAAGACAACCTCGCGCTCCTAATCTTCTCTATCACTGGTGCTACTTTCAGGCTTCCCCTAATATACTCATTTCTTATCTTATCTAACCTTGTGACCCCACACATCCATCTTAGCATACGCATCTCTGTGGCATGTAATCTTCTCTCATCCGTCTTTTTCAATGCCCAACATTCAGATCCATACATAGCAACAGGTCTGATGACACTCTTGTATATTTTCCCCTTAAGTTTAAGGGGCATCCGTGCATCGCAAATTGTTCCCGAGACCTGTCGCCACTTCATCCATCCTGCATTCATTCTACGATTTACCTCCCGGTCGATGTTGCCGTCGTCTTGGAGAAGGGAGCCTAAGTACTTAAAGTCGGAGCAAACCGGTAGGGGTATCCCATCTAGGCCAATGTGAAAGAATTGGGAAGAGTCACCAAAGCTGCAGAACAGATGTTCAGTCTTGGTGCGGCTGATCCTAAGGCCTACTCTCTCCAACCTCTCTCGCCATTTCTCCAGTCTACTCTGTACTCCAGCTGCCTCCTCTCCAACGAGGACAATGTCATCTGCAAACAGCATACACCACGGTGCTTCCTCCTGTAGGTCTGATGTCAGAGCATCCATCACCAGGAGGAACAAATAAGGGCTTATGGCCGAACCCTGGTGCAAGCCTACAGTGACACTGAACTCATCAGTGACACCGGCTTCGGACCGGACATTCGTACGTGCTTCTGCATACATAGCTTTCACTAATCTCACATACTTCCCCGGCACTCTTCGTTCTTTCAAAGCCCACCACAGAACTTCCCTGGGAATTCGATCGTACGCCTTCTCTAGGTCAATAAATACCATGTGCAGGTTTTTACGCGCACTTTGGTATTTCTCCATGAGTTGGCGTAAAGCAAAAATTGCATCCGTGGTTCCCAGTCCTGGCCTAAAGCCAAACTGGTTCTGGGTTATTTCACTTTCCTCTCTCATTCTTTTCTCTATCACTTTCTCCCAAATCTTCATGCTATGTGACATGAGCTTTATTCCTCGGTAGTTGTTACATTCTTGTACGTCACCCTTATTTTTAAAGATAGGCACCAGTGAACTGGTACGCCATTCGTTCGGGATCGACTCTTCATGTAACAACTTATTAAAGAATAAAGTCAGCCACTTCCATCCATCCGCTTGTAAAACCTTCCATACTTCTACAGGTATATTGTCTGGGCCAACCGCTTTACCTCTTTTCATACTCTGGACAGCCATTCTTACTTCGTCTAAGCTTACTTCTTCTACCAAACCCAGATTGGTCGGTAGGTCGACTACCTTTCCACTCCAGACGTTCTCTTCATTCATTAATGTTTGAAAATAACTCTTCCACCGGCCTTTTATTTCTTCATCGCTGGTCAGAACTCTTCCATTATCATCTTTTATACATTTAACGTGCACGATATCTCTAGCATTCTTTTTTCTTCTTAAATTCTTTCTAAAATATATCTACATATTTTCTTTTTATGTATATTCTTAAACTAAGAGAAGATAAAGAAAAATAACTACTAAACGTTTCTTAACGGAATAAGAAACGTTATACACGGAGACTAAAGACAATAATCGCTGACAAATAATAAACGATGGATATCAAATTTTTATAGAAGAAAGTTTAATGTGAAAAATATTAAACACATTCTCACTGTATTTTTTTTTAAATACACTTATACTGTCTTCATCATCCTGTTGTTATCGAAATTATTTGAGGTCGATGCAATATATTATACTCTTCTTCCATCGTACATATTTTAAAAGTTATTGGAAATAGTTTCATGACCAGCCACCTGCCGGACGTCAAACCTCGTCGGAAATGTAATTATTGACTAGACGTCATCAGATGGCCGAGGTCAATATTAAGATCTCAATTGTCTTTAATGACATTCAAGACCAATATAAATATTGGTAGTATTCGTAGCCGCCACCAGACAGCATCAAAATTTACAAGAAGACTAACCAACCTGCAAATTAAAAATTAAATACATCATCATCATCACAGTTCATATACGTCCCACTACTGGGCTCGAGCCTCCTCCGTACTGGGAGGGAAATTAACCTACTAAACCACACTGGTCAGACGGGTTGGTATAGAGTTTTATTTTGAGTCTTCCTTCTCTTGCATAGTTGTTATATGCACAAGATATCTCGTAGACGCCTTTTACGACACCCAAGGGCAAAAGAGAGGGGTGGTGAATTGTATTCTTACTCCGTCACCACACGAAAATTTAATAAAAATGCGATAAAATCCGTGAAAATAGTTTTCTTTATAACGTGTAATACTCGTATGCATATCAGAAATCATTACCAAAATTCAATTAAACCATTGAAACCATAATAAATTTAAATAATTTATATTTATTTTTTTTTTTATTACAAACGGTGGCAAACGA
Source organism: Lymantria dispar (assembly GCA_032191425.1). Taxonomy (NCBI): domain Eukaryota; kingdom Metazoa; phylum Arthropoda; class Insecta; order Lepidoptera; family Erebidae; genus Lymantria; species Lymantria dispar. The sequence goes on from CM063448.1 coordinate 26,142,449, forward strand.
GCAAACAGTACACCTGATGGTAAGTGTTGCTGCCGCTCGTGGACCTTTACAAGGCCGCTGCCTACCGCGAAGAAAGTGAAGGGAGTGTGAATGCTCGCATTGCGGCTCGGTGATACCAAGGGCACCACCATAACCCTCCACACGCAAATACCCTCAGAAAGTTGGGCTTTCGGCTCTCTCGCTCAACGAAAGAAGCGCAGTAACAAATTGCTACTACTCAGACGTCGATTTTCTGCGAGAACGTGGTACTACCCCGGACGGACTGGCCCACGGCTGTAGACAGATAACTGTCGACAATGTGGTCCTACCACTCCTTATTTACTACTTTAATATATAAAGCTATATAGTATTCATTAATTATTATCACGCGATGGCTGCATGCAAGCGTTAAATTCAATCGCAGTCACCACATATGTCACAATTGCATGTCTTCACATTATATAGCCACTAGCTGACCCGGCAAACTTTGTACCGCCATAATTTTTTTCGTAAATATATTTTCTCAATTTCCGAAAATATAGGCTCTAATGGAAGAACCATTACGGCTTTGTCGGAAAAGTTCAATCGTCTTGGTCGCGACATTGTTAATGACGATTCACAGAGAATACAAATTACTGATTATTGATTTCTGACAAAATTATAATTATCAAATTTTCAACCATACTTCATCATAGACTAAATTATGTTTAGCTGTCATTTACGTTTTGTTATTACATATCAAATGCGTTTTTGTTATACCACGTTTTATATTGAGTTGTATTCTCTTTGACGTTTTATGTCACGTCCCACGGGAACGCTATCGAACGGGATAAAAAGTATCCTATGTCTATCTCCTGGCACTAAGCTACCTCCCCACCAGTTTGCAGCCAAATCGGTACATTCGTTCTTGAGTTATAAATAGTGTTACTAACACGACTTTCTTTTATATATATAATATATATATATAAATATATATATATATATATATATATATTTTTAGCATCGGAAATGAAATAGATTAAAAAAAAAGAACAATTACAGTGCAAAATGCTTAAATTAATTTAATAAAGTAATTTAGAAAAAGTAATTCAATGAAAATTAACAAACAATCGTAGATCACAAAATACCAACAAAATATAGCAACATGAACAAAGACTAAAAATATAACGACTTACTGCAAGTAGCACCGGGCACCAACAACCTCACCGTTCAACCGTCCACTGGCAAATGTGCCAGTCTTTTATTTTTTTTTTTTTTTTTTTTTTTTTTTTTTTTTTTTTTTTTTTTTTTTTGTGTGTGTACAGCTGTTGGCCGCAGATGGCCTTGACAGCTTGACGCGGACTATGGGTGAGCGCTGAGGGCTCTCAACCCGGAGAAAAGTATGCTAAGCGACATCGCCCAAGGGCTCCCCCTGTGGGGAACGGACCTCGGCTTGGGGCGTCGCTGGAGGCAAAGTGGGCGTGCCCACGTTTTTGGTAGTGACTTTTGCGCGGCGCGGTTTCGCACCTCGACGGCGAGGGCGGAACCGCGGATATTTATTTGTTAAGGCCTCGCGGGCCGTGTAGGCTCTTTGTTGAGCGAGTGTGATAATGTCGTCCTCTTCGTCGAGGACGTGACGAGGACGTCGGATGGAGGAGATTTTGGAGGGTCTATAGGAAGCCGCCCCAACCACTAGTTGGTTGGGGTGTGTCATGGCAGAGTCAAAGTAGCTCTGAGAGCACCGTTTCATAAACTGCTTGATGGTCGGCAGTTCGAGGTCGATGTGGAGATCGACGTTTCGTATGAACCACGGTGCTCCCGTAGCTCGGCGCATGAAACGATTTTGTAGTGTCTGTAGCCTGTGGATCCTGTGTGGCTTAACATGCGCGAACACCACGCTGGCATAGGTCATGATAGGCCGTATGCAGGTGGTGTAAAGTCGGACTTTGCTACTCAGGGGCATACGCGACCTAGAGTTGAGTAGACAGTGGAGACGGCCCATCACAAAGGCTGCCCGTGCGCGGACTTTCTTTATGTGAGGGGCGAAGCTGAGTCGATCGTCAAGGGTCACACCCAAGTATTTGGCCTGCCTGGTCCAAGTGACCGGCTTGTTGAAAATTTTAAGGGGGGGAATGCTATCGATAGAGTAGGAACGGGCAGTTCGTCTAGTGAACATGACCGCCTGACTCTTCTCGGGGTTGATTTCTAATCTCCATTTCCTAAACCAATTGGCTAGGGCGGTAACCGCTGTTTGGAGAGTCCTGGCTACTGTTGTCGGGGATCTACCAGCACAAAAGAGTGCGGTGTCATCAGCGTAAAGCGCTTTATGTACCCGGTTGAATTTGGGCATATCGCTAGTGTATAGCGTGAAGAGAAATGGGGAGAGGACCGACCCCTGAGGGACGCCGGCCTTGATAGGGTGGGAGGTCGACAACGTCCCTTCCACCCTGTAGCGAAAGCTGCGATGACTTAAGTAGTCATGTATAATGTGAATTAAGTAGTGAGGGATCTTGAGGAGATAGAGTTTGTAGATTAGGCCTTCATGCCAAACCTTGTCGAATGCTTTCGCTACGTCTAGGAATAATACACCCGTATATCTGTTCATGATGAACTGACTACTTGTGTATTCTACCAAACGGTGAACTTGTTGTACGCAGCTGTGTTTAGCTCGGAAGCCAAACTGTGCGTCGGGAATGAGGTTGTTAGCCTCGGCGAATGTACGTAGTCTACTGAGAACTATTCGTTCGTAGATCTTACCTAGACCTCTTAGTAGACTAATCGGGCGGTAACTACTAGGTTCGGTACGGCGCTTACCGGGTTTGTGGATTCCTATTACCACGGCCTCTTTCCATTGCGCGGGAAAGATGTTATTATTTAGTGCTGCATTGAAGATGCAGCACAACAGGATTATCAAGTGGGCGGGGAATAGTTTAATGACTTTATTTGAGATTCCGTCCGAACCTGGGGCTTTCCTGGTTTTGAGACCCCTGACTAACGATTCGACCTCATCGGTGGTCACTGCTGGGATTGGCTGATCGGGGCTGTCGTTTCCTAACGAGCGCGAGAGAGTGTTACGACGTTCCACTTCGTCGGCGATGAAGCGGTGATTCGCGGCGTCGGGGTGTAGTGTACTCGGCGTACACTGAAGCTCTAAGCAGTCGGCCAGGCATTCTGACTTTTCATCGTCCATGAATGCCGGAGGCTGGTTGGGTCTGGTGAGAGGAGGGAGAGTGGACACGATGTCTTTTTTGAGTGAGCGGGAAAGCTGCCAAAAGGCTGTGTGAGAGGGTTCTAGCTCCTCGATCATGGCGTCCCATTTGCTCTGTCTCAATTTTTTAATTGCTTGTTTAACCTCCCTCTGGAGTGACCGTAGGCGGGTACGGTTGTCCTCCGTAGGGTAGCGGTCATAAGCGCGTGTCGCGGCGTTTTTCCGTCTCAACAAGTCACGGACGTCGTCTGGCAGGCGCCATTTACGATCGCTCGTATCTGGTACCGGCCGCGAGCAGTCGTCCATTATCGACTGCACGTGACTTGTGAGCGAGTCGATCGCCTGAGAGGTATCTTCCTTAGACGTAATGTCTTTGGGAATTTGATCAAGGTGGACCGACGAGGTTGACTTGAGATTTTTCTCTAGCCGTGCCCAGTCAGTCGCTATTTTGGTCCTTTCGTTATTGTGGCCTGAGGGGCCGGGGGTGCGGGAGGCTAATTCCAGAGTCATCGGGCGGTGATCTGAGTCTAACTCGTGTTGAACTTCTATTGAACATAAACGAAGGTTTATGTTTTTGAGAAGAAAGATATCGAGTATGTCCGGCCTGTGCGAAACGTTAAAGGGGAAGTGTGTCGGCTCTATGGGCGCTATGACATCAAATCCCAGTCTGTCAGCGAATAGCTCTAAAGTCTTGCCCCTCTTATTGAAACTTTGACAGCTCCAAGAGGTGTTCTTGGCGTTAAGGTCACCGCCAATGATGACGGCGCCTCCCAATTCTAGCAAGGCTTTTAGATCTTTTTCAACCAACTGTTTCGAATGTTCTCTATTGGGAGAGAGATATGCGGATACAAGGGTGATAGGCTGATGGCCTGAGAGGGCTAGCCTGCAAATTGAAGCTTCAATGTACATCAGAGGGGGCGGATCCACAGGTGTGCAATGCAGCGACCTTTTGTAGTAGATAAGCGTTCCGCCCATTGGTGAGGTTGTCCTATCGTTGCGAACTATATTATAGTTGGCGACTCTAGGGTCCTTGTTAAATGGTTTAAGGAACGTCTCTTGTACTAGCAAGATGTCGAGCTGGTGTTCCCGAAGGAATGTGCCTACTTCATCCTTCTGTTGGGTTAGGCTATTGGCATTGAATGTCCCTATTTTGAGGTGTCTGGGTTTAACTCTGCCTGGAGTGTACCTATCCATTTTATTTGAATTTAAGCGAGCCTAGACGCTCTAACGTGGGGGAAAATTTAATTGCGATATTAAGGAGGGCGAGGTTGTTTCCCTCGTTCCTTCTTAATTCGGCTGCAATTTCGCGGATTTCCGTGAAATTGATTTGAGCTGCGAAGTTGGCCACCAGGGCTAGATCTGGATCTAGTCCTTGGGGGGCTTTTGGGGGCGCGCTTTTAGCGACGATGATAGGAAGGGGGGCGCCCTGAGGGGGCTTGGGATTACCACCGATGGGCTGGTTTGGCCCGGTTGTTGGTGGTTTGGGTTGAGATGTTGCGGGTGGGGCAGCGGGCTGCCTGTTGGGCAGGGTTGGGAAAGCCTCCTTGCTGTTTAGCAGGGGGCGAGCCCACGCATTGTGGGTTGGTAAGGGGGCTGGGACGAAGGTCTTGTTATAGTACAAGGCCTTGCCGTTTGTGTTGGGCTGGCGGACTAACCTCCTCGGCGCTCTTGGGCAGCCGCGGTAGTTAGCCGGGTGTCCGTATTCTCCACAGAGAACACACGCTGGTGGCTCTTTGCAGAGTGAGATGTCCTTTGGCCGTTCACACTGAGAGGTGTGATGGTCACCTAGGCACTTAACGCACCTAGGACGGGCAAAGCAGTTTTTGGACGAGTGTCCATACAGTTGGCACTTGTGGCATTGTGCCAGGTTGCCATTTTTGTGTGGGGGCTCAACCGAGACCCCAGATAGACCGCAGATGGTCTTAATTTTAAAAATGCCTTTACCCTCTGCGTTATTTGTAAGGCAGACGAGTATCATGTTGAGGGGATAACGACCCCTACCCCGGATCATCCGGTGTACTTCTACAACCGGTAGATCCTGGGTTTTAAGAGATTCTAGAATCTCTTTGGTCTCTATTTCCCTCGGTACGTTGCGTATTACAGCACGCAGAAGTTTGGCTTCAGGGAGGGTGTACGTATGGTAGGGAATCTGTTGATTCCCTAGCATTTTTGATACAGATCGGTGGTCGGCTGACGAGTGAAGGTCCACTCGTATACCTTGGGGGGTGGATTTCGCAAATTTATACGAAATCCTGTTAGTGTTTAGCCATGCGGAGATGGCTAGCCACTTGTCCTTGTCCCTAATATATAGGGGCGGCGGAGCGAGTGATTTTTTGACCGTCGGTGGGGCGACGGTATTGCTGTCCGTAGGTGGTGGGGCAGCGGTTAGGGCTGCCTGTGAGACGACTGGGGGGGCCGGAGCGGCCGTGGCGGTCGTTGCAAGCGGGGCTGCGGCAGATGTTGTTGCCGAGTCAGTCTGCTTGATTTTTGGGGTCTTAGAGGGGGCCTCTTTGGTGTTTTTGGTCCTTTTGCTCCGTTTGCGAGAGCGGACCTCAATGAATGAGCCCTCATTGGACGAATCTTCCGACTCGGAGGAGGAGGAAGACGAGTTTGAGGAGGACAAGACCGGCTCCGTTTCCATCGCCGTACCGACGGCCGGTAGTTCCGGTTCGAGCGGCTGGGCGGTGGATCGAGCGGGTTTGGGTTGCGGAGGAAGGATCGTTATCGCTCCGAAATGTTGAGCGATATAAGCTTTGATTTCTGGAATTGCCAGAAGGGCGTCTATAGTGATGGTTTTTTCCGCCATCGTGGGCTAACGGAAAAACGATAGCTAAGAGGGATGTAAAAAACCTAGCGCCCTGGGTGGGATACCCTGGGTTGTGTGTGGTGCGTGTCCCTCCCAACCGGGTGCAGGTCGGGAGGATGAGTACTTAATTAGTGTGCCCTAAGCTTGTAATCCTTCGCCAATCTTAATGTGCGATAGGTTCCTAGCTGCTCGGGCCGTTAGGCCTTCGCAGAAAAATGTTGAAAAGCCGTAGATTAGGTCCGACTAGGAGATCCCCCAAGGCCGGATGCTCTAACCCCTTCCGATTGTTAGCTCTGCCCTGAAGGGGCTCGGCAGGCAAATCGGGGCCTTGCCTCACCCGGCTTCGTTGACACCGTGAGGTTTCCGCCGGGGACCAAACAATATGGTTTTCTACCCTGAGGGGGCCAAAATAGGTTGACTTTTTATCTACCAACGGTAGAAATCTGCACTCGACGTCTTGAAAAAGTCGACTCGTGCAGTTGGGATCCGGCAACACCTGCGTCCAAACAGCGAAACTGCCACAGACAACCGTATACACGGCCACCCGGAGCGGGCCACTGAACGGCCACAGACGTTGAACAAGATGGCGGCTTGACGCGACGCGTGGTTCGCTGCGAGAGCGAGCGAGAACGCACGACCGCAGGGGGCGGGTGCGGGGTGAGCGCGGCGAAATGGAGAGCAGCGAGGCGCACGTCCGTGCGCTACGAGTCTCCGACGCGGAATGGTTTTCTTGCCAGTCTTTAGAAACGAGCGCGCTTTTATAGGTTGTGTTGGTTACCCCCGCTACCTGCATTAAGACGACTGATGGTCTTCTAATACGGCCTCTCCTGATTGTGCGCCGTCCTCGGCTGCACTGAGAGTTTCTTCTGACCGGCTGTGTTCGTCATGACTGATGAGGGTATCAGTGGTTTCCTCAACGTCGTCACGACCATCCGTATTACAATCTGTTTAAAGAAGAGAAATAGTTATTTAACATGTCGAGTGTTAAAGATGCCTATTCTTTCATTCATCATGCATACAAGGCCCTCTTTCATGAACACTCTTATTAACAGCTCAGGGTAGACACTTTGCTATCACATATAGTTATACTTCAACTGGTAGCACACCTCAGTCATTCCCATACTCCTAAACTTGTACAAGTTTTCGCGCGCAACCTTAGGAGAGAGTCCTACACGTGTCCAAAGGACACGTCTTCCAGGACGAAGCCTGACATGCATCCAAAGGACACATCTTCCAGGACAGAGCCTGCCATGTATCCAAAGGACACATCCTCCCAGGACAGAGCCTGCCATGTATCCAAAGGACACACCTACCAGGACAGAGCCTGCCATGCATCCAAAGGACACATCCACCAGGACAGAGCCTGCCATGCATCCAAAGGACACATCCACCAGGACAGAGCCTGCCATGCATCCAAAGGACACATCCACCAGGACAGAGCCTGCCATGCATCCAAAGGACACATCCACCAGGACAGAGCCTGCCATGCATCCAAAGGACACATCCACCAGGACAGAGCCTGCCATGCATCCAAAGGACACATCCACCAGGACAGAGCCTGCCATGCATCCATAGGACGCATCTTCCAGGACGGAGCCTGCCATGCAGATCCATGTGAGTTCGATGCGTGCTCTCAACACCTCGGTCACACCAACTGCATGCATCCAGTCAGCAAGACGCTTCCGTATGAGGTCTCGCTGCACTTGTCCGCTCACGCGCAAATATACATCACTCATGTATTTTGGCGACTGTAACATAAAAACATTTAAAAGAGCATAACTGTAACTTACTTTCAAAAAACGCGGCACAACTCTCAGGACACCATTCTCCCTTCCAGAGGACCATGTACTGAGCCGCAGCTTGAGTTGTCTTGCCTCTAGCTCCGCTTAATAGTTTAAGCTCGTAACGATCACTTGGTAACACTTTTGTTACTCGGTAAGGACCTCTCATACCGGAGTCCAGTTTACCAATAGACTGCGAGTACTTTATAACGAATACTTGGTCGTTAACCTTGAAAATCTTAGGCGTGCGTCTCTGGCGATTCACGTGTGCGTCTTGCCTGTTTTTGTTTCTATCGAGTAACTCCTTGGCGCGGCTCCTACTGATTTCTCTCATAGCTTCACGGTTCGGGCTAGAGTTCTGAAGGAAGATGTCTCGAACCAATGCATGAATTACTGGGGTAGTCGCATTAGTGCCAATTAACAAATACAAAGCTGAACATTGAGTGGTTTTTTGCTTGGTTATATTCAAAACTAACTGAATTTTACTTAAACTATCAGCCCAAGTACAATTTTTATTATTACTTTCCACACGAATTATATTGAGAACAGTACGTACATAGCGTTCAGCCTGTCCGTTAGAGCAGTGCATTTCGGGTGTTATGTAATGAATGTCGCAACCCATCTCGGCCATCCAACTGGTAAAAGTGGAAGCTTCAAACATTCGCCCACGATCACAGACCAACAATTGGGGAGTACCAAATAAAGATATCGCATTATTAATGATGCGTTGTAATTCACTTGCATCTTGTCTATACAATGGATATAGCAAACAAAATTTGGTAAAAGAATCGACTAGCACGAGTACAAACTTATATCCATTAGACTCGGGTAATGGCCCTAATGCATCAACGTGAATAGTACCAAAAGGTACATCAGGTTTTTGCCATGATGTAATGGGCTGACTGGGGGCTCTCGGAAAGCGCTTTTTAGACACACAAATTAAGCAGTGAGAGGTATATTTGCGAACAAATTGTTTCAGGCCGGGCAACCAAAAATGCTTTAAAATTAGGTCTAATGTTTTGTCAGCTCCTATATGCTCGTGTTCATCATGAAAAACACGCAACAAGCTAAGGCGATGCCCCTTAGGGATGTAACATAGTAACCTTGGCTCCTCTCCCACAGGTGTATAACGATAGTACAGTACTTCGTTCCGGTAGATATACCGGCGCGCGTCCAAAAGACCGTCTCTAAGTTTTTGTACAAGGGCTTCGGTTTCGGCGTCAGCCGATTGAGCTACCTGTGCCCAATTTAATGGTCTATCCACATGATTGACTTGCGCCGCTGGTGGATTCCTGCTCAAATAGTCGGCATGACCCATGATGGTGCCTTTTCTATATTCAATTGTGAAATTGAAGTCTTGTAAATAAATCCACCAGCGAGCAACCCGGGGAAGTAAATCCTTTTTACGTTCGGTAGCCTTTAGAGCATTGCAATCGGTTATGATTTTGAACTTAACCCCAATTAAATAGGGTCGAAAATGTTGCAACGCTCGGACGACTGCTAACGTCTCTAGCTCATATGAGTGATATCTCCCCTCGGCACCTTGAGTAACCTTACTAAAGTAAGCTACCACTCGTCTACCACCATCCTCGTGGGTCTGCATGAGTACAGTACCGTATCCTGCACTACTAGCATCTGTATGCAGTTCGGTACAAAGGTTTGGGTTGAAAATTGCAAGTATAGGCTCGCCGGTTAACTGGTTAATTAGGTATTGTCTAACCTCGTCTTGATCAGGTCCCCATTCGAACTTCACATTCTTTTTAGTAAGTCGAGAGATACTCGCAGTTTTCGTCGCGTATTCTTTTATATAGCGGCGAAAATACCCTGCTAAGCCTAAAAATTGACGTACTTGTTTGACGTTCTTAGGGACCGGTGAGTTTACTAAAGCATCTATCTTGTGAGGGCTTGGTCTAACCTGACCATGGCAAATAACTCTACCTAGATATTCGACCTTACTACTCAAAAAGGAACATTTTCTCAAATTAATGGAGAATCCAGCCTCCGTCAATGTTTTAAGGACATCATGCAGAAGAGAAATGCCATCACCAACAGTCATACTGAGTATCAGCACATCATCCATGTATACCAGGACAGTACCCGAATCGATGAACTTTCGCAATGTATTATTGATGATACGCTGATACACAGTAGGCGAATTGCATAAGCCGAATGGCATTTTCAAAAACTCATAATGGGCCTCTGGTGTAACGCAGCCGGTCTTATGAATTGAGCATTCATCCAGAGGTATCTAGTAAAAACCAGACGCCATATCGAGACTCGTGAAGAATTTTGAGCCCCCGAGTCGATCAATCTGATCGTCAATTAAAGGAAGAGGATATCTATCCTTAACAGTGATGCGATTCAGTGCACGAAAGTCCACACACATCCTGTCTGTGCCATCCTTCTTCTTGACCAAAATGATCGGACTCGCGTACTCTGAGCTAGACTCTCTAATAATCTTTTTCTCTAGAAGATCCCGAATAATTTCACGAACCTTGAGTTTCTCTTGATAAGACAATCGGTACGGATGATATGCTATTGGAATATCACTTGTCAAGTTAATACGCATCTTGCCCGTACTTACGGTAGTGACGGCACTACCAGATATTAGATACGAGGAAAATTCATCTAATACTGTCACTAAAGTAGCAAGCTCACCACCTTGAAGAGGCGTATTAATTTTACTAGATGCGTCATGGTTTACTGAGTTAACCCTGGAGACCACGTATGGAGTATGGATTATATTCTGTCCATGTTTTGTACGAACAAATGTCACGCCCTCTCTGTTGAGGACATCCGTTCCAATAATAATTTGAGTACTCATATAGGATGCTGGGACGACAACAAAATCTACAATAAGAGCAATGTCCCTAAACTCCACTGTTAGAGTAACGAACTCGTGAGCCACGAACTCATTAGCACTAATTCCTTTTAAAACACGATTAGTGGGCTTTCGTGAACAAGAGAAATGTTTGACAATTGCCGAGGATATCAAAGAAACGTTTAACGCTCCGCTATCTATCAAAACGTCCACAGCTACACCTTGTATAACCGCAGTACTGACATCATTACTACCCCTAGACTCTGATAGTTCAGTGCACAAGTTAACTTTGCGTTGACTGTTATTTCGACTGTCTGAACGAGCTTTAGCGAAGCAGTGGGTTTCTTTATGTCCTATCTTTTTGCAAAAAGTGCAGCTATCCTTCGGACTACTGTCGGGAGCGTGCTTTTTGGGACACTTATCCTTGTAATGTCCCGTCTGGTGACAATAGAAACATTTAGCCTCTGAACGAACACGTTGAGGTAGTTTCTTGTATGTATTACCGACTGAAGCTTGATTGCCTGAACCACGCGGATCGTTTTTACGATTGGGTTTGACATAGGTTGCTAAGAAGGAAACTAAGTTTTCTGTGGTTAATTCGGCATTCGTGGCTGCCGCGCGCACTTGTACGTCACTAATGCCGTAGACTACTATTTGAACTATTAGTTCTTCACTTAAGCCTTTAACTACTCCTAAACGTAGTAAAGAACGTCGTGCATACTCTGCATAAAATTGGAATTTATCAGACGTCGAGTTAATTACTTCATGAAGGGTTTGGGCATAATTAATCTTCTGGGGACACAATGATTTAAAATCTTTTACAAAATTAGACCAAGAACGATCATTAGAAGACCATTCATTGAGCCACGTTTTAGCATCTCCTTTTAAACAATGAGCAATACGTGAAAAACATTCCGTATCCTCCCAGCGATTTACTAACCTAGCCCGCTCTACCTCCTTACACCACACTTCGAAATTATTTACAACCGGGTCGAAATTCGAAACATAATAATTAGTCGGTTTGTATCTTGTCAAGGTGTCTATTACTTCAGCTAGTGCTTGGTTTGTAGAGAAGTTTTGTCCGCATTGAGGGGTATTATCAATTGATGGCGTAGTACGCGAGTCACTAGCAGTGCTGTTTTCGATGGCGGTAAGTCGTGACATGATAGAGCTTAACGCATTTTTTACAGAGTTACTGCGCGTGTAATTTGGAGATTTACTATGGCGCCGCATCGTGAGAATCGCAACTTGAGCTATTACTCCTAGAAGGTGTTCGCGTTATACTACGACGGTATTTCCGCCGATCGTGACGTGAACGTGAACGAGTCCTATCATAACGTGAACGAGTCCTATCATAACGTGAACGAGTCCTATCATAACGTGAACGAGTCCTATCATAACGTGAACGAGTCCTATCATAACGAGAACGAGTCCTATCATAACGTGAACGAGTCCTATCATAACGTGAACGAGTCCTATCATAACGTGAACGAGTCCTATCATAACGTGAACGAGTCCTATCATAACGTGAACGAGTCCTATCATAACGTGAACGAGTCCTATCATAACGTGAACGAGTCCTATCATAACGTGAACGAGTCCTATCGCAACGTGAACGCGTTCTATTTATTTGCCCTGGTGAACGAGATCTATGGTGTCGGTGCGACCTGCTATGACCACTAAGCGTGATCTCTGAACGCGGCGGAGTTGCTACCGACCTATCTCGAGAGCGAGATGATCGTGGCATGTTTTTTCACAAACTAACGGTTGCTTGTTTATTTTAGTAAAGCTAACTGTGAGCATAGGCCTATCCCAGTTCTGATTTTAGCATCGGAAATGAAATAGATTAAAAAAAAAGAACAATTACAGTGCAAAATGCTTAAAGTAATTTAGAAAAAGTAATTCAATAAAAATTAACAAACAATCGTATCACAAAATACCAACAAAATATAGCAACACGAACAAAGACTAAAAATATAACGACTTACTGCAAGTAGCACCGGGCACCAACAACCTCACCGTTCAACCGTCCACTGGCAAATGTGCCAGTCTTTTTTTTTTTTTTTTGTTCTGACAAGGAGTGTTAGCCTCAGATGGCTGTTACACCCTTACGCGGACTAGTGGTGAGCGCTGAGGGCTCTCAACCCAAAAAAATTAAGCAACGTGGCCCAAGGGCACCCCCTGTGGGGTACGAACCTCGGCTCGGGGCGTTGCTGAGAGCAATGTGGGAGGTCCCACTTTAGATTTATTTATTTTTGCGCGGCACGGTTTCGCACCTCGACGGCGAGGACGGAACCGTGGTCTTTTCTTTGTTGCGGCTTCGCGGGCCGTGTATGCTGTATTCTGAGCTATCGTGATCTCGTCGTCGGGCTCGTCGAGAGCAAGTCTCGGTCGAGTGACCTTCGAGATGCGGGACGGGATATAGTTGGTCGCAGCGATCACTAAGGGGTTGGGGTGTGTTGTGGCAGAATCAAAATATCTACGGGCACACTGTTTCATATATTGCCTGATGGTCGGCAAGTGCAAGTCGATGTGGAGATCGGCATTGCGTATGAACCACGGTGCGCCCGTAGCCTTACGCATGAACCTATTCTGAAGTGTTTGTAGCCTATGGATCCTGTGTGGCCTAACGTGAGCGAATACTACACTGGCATACAACATGATGGGGCGTATGCAGGCAGTGTAAAGACGGATTTTGCATTTGAGCGACAGCTTACTCTTTGGGTTGAGTAAGTTGTGTAAACGACCCATAACGAACGCTGCACGCGAGCGCACAGTGGTTATGTGTCGAGCGAAGCTGAGACGATTGTCAAGGGTGACGCCTAGGTACTTGGCATTTGACGCCCAGGGGATGGGCTTGTCAAAAATGCGGACTGGAGTGAAGCTATCGGGGGGGTGCAGGTCGGCACGTCTCCTGTGAAACATGACCGCCTGACTCTTTTCTGGGTTAATGTCTATTCTCCATTTCCGGAACCATTTGCCAAGGGCAGTAGCTGCAGTTTGGAGATTACGAGTGACGGCGTCCGGGTTAAGCCCGGATACGAATATAGCTGTGTCGTCAGCGTAGAGGGCTGACTGCACGAGCTTAGACTTGGGGATGTCGCTAGTATATAGCGAGAATAGAAGGGGTGAGAGGACTGAACCTTGCGGTACGCCAGCTCTGATCGGGTGCGGGGAAGAGAGTGTCCCTTCTACTCTGTAGCGGAAGCTACGATTTGTTAGAAAGTCTCGTATGATAATTACGAGGTAGTGGGGAATTCCTAGTTGGAATAACTTAAAGATAAGGCCATTATGCCATACCTTGTCGAAGGCTTTGGCTACATCGAAGAAGAGTATCCCCGTAAAAAGGTTGCGTTGCAGTTTTACGTTGATGCTTTCCACGATACGATGGACTTGATGGACACACGAGTGTTTTGGTCTAAAGCCAAACTGCTCGTGTGGTATGAGGTGGTTTTCCTCGGTGAAGATTCTTAGTCTTTGGTGGATTACGCGCTCGTACATTTTGCTAAGACCGTTAAGAAGACTTATCGGCCTGTAACTACTGGGTTCGGATCGGTTCTTGCCGGGTTTGTGGATTCCTATTACCACGGCTTCTTTCCACTGAGCGGGAAAGATTTTGTTATTGAGCGCTGCGTTGAAAATGCAGGTCAGAAGGACCAGTAGGGACGTGGGAAAAAGTTTAATAACTCTATTGGTTATGCCGTCCGAACCGGGGGCTTTCCTAGGGCGTAGTCCCTTGACGATCGAAACTACTTCATCTATGGTGACTGCTGGGATAGGCTGACTTGGGGCGTCATCCCTACCTAACTCTGTATCTAGCGGCGGTTGTGGGAGAGAGGCTCGCCACACCACTTCCCTATCGACGTGGGCGTGCTGTTCGGCATCGGGGTATGTGGTACTTGGCGTACATTGTTGCTCTAGGCTGTCGGCCAGGCATTCGGATTTCTCCTCGTCCTCAAAGGCGGGGGGGAGGTTGGGTCTCTTTAGAGGAGGCATAGTGGAAACTATGTCTTTCTTAAGGGATCGGGCGAGTTGCCAGTAGGCTTGATGGTTAGGTTCTAGTTCGCTAAGAGTGGTGTTCCATCTCTTTTCGCGGACTTCTGCTACTGCGGATTTGACCGTCCTCTGCAGGAAACGCATACGTATGCGGTTTTCCTCGCAAGGGTAACGGTCGTAGGCACGTATGGCTGCATTCTTCTGTCTCAGAAGGTCGCGGACGTCGTCTGGCAGGCGCCAGCCGTGATCGCTCGCTGCTGGTACTTGCCGCGAACAATCATTAATTAATGATTGTACATGACTTGTGAGACAGTCGATTGCCGTCATTGTGTCCTCCGGGGATTTAATGTCGGCGGGGATCCTATCTAAGTGACTGGTGGATTTAGACTTGAGTCCGGACTCTAGTCTATTCCAATCAGTTACTGTTATGGTGGGGGCCTGCCCAGGTCCTGAGGGGACTGGCAGTCTCGGGGCAAGTTCGAGAATGACCGGACGGTGGTCTGAGTCTAGTTGATGTAGCACTTCTATAGACGTTAACCGAAGGTTAATGTTCTTTAGCAGTGCTATATCTAGAATATCGGGTCTGTGCGCTATGTTCCCTGGGAAATGCGTCGGCTCCATAGGAGCGATGACGTCAAACCCCAGCCGTTCGGCAAGGGATTCGAGGGTTTTTCCTCTTGGGTTGGTGGTGTTACAACTCCATGAGGTGTTTTTGGCGTTAAGGTCGCCGCCTATGATGACGGCTCCGCCTAGGTCGAGGAGTGATTTAAGATCACTCTCGAGGAGTTCGATATTGTTTTCCCTACCGGGGGGGAGATATACTGATATAAGGGTGATGGGTTGGTGCCCCGTGAGGGCTAGCCTGCAGACTGAAGCGTCAATGTACGTCAATTGGGGCGGATCCATAGGTGTGCAGTGCAGTGACCTCTTGTAGTAGATGAGAGTACCTCCCTTAGGCGAGTTAAGCCTGTCGTTGCGAACTATGTTATAGTTCGCAATCTTGGGGTCCCTATTGTACGGTTTAAGGAAGGTCTCTTGAATAAGAAATAGGTCGAGCTGCTCGTCGCTCAATAGAGCGCCTATTTGGTCCCTCTGTTGGGCTAGGCTGTTAGCATTAAAGTACCCTACTCTAATGTGTCTGGGTTTAACTCTGCCTGATGGGTGTCTATCCATTTTAGATTGTAAAAGAGGCGAGGTTCTCGAGGACCGGAGAGAACCTAATGGCTACGTTGAGGAGAGCGTGGCTGTTGCCTACGTTTGCTCTGATTTCGGAGGCGATTTCACGTATCTCATTGAAATTTATTTGAGATGCGAATTTAGCTACTAAGGCGAGATCCGGATCTACGCCTTGTAGGGTTTTTACGGACCTCGGGGCTACATGCGGGTTCGAGTGCGCGCCCTGTTGGGGCTTGGGTTGGCTCGCGGGGGGTGGGCAAGGCGCCGTGTATGGCGTTGCTGCAGTATGGGGGGGTGGTGGGGTGGTGTTAGGCACCGCTCGTTTATTAGGTAGCGGTGGGAATTCCGCCTGGGATACCCGCCATGCCTTAACCTGAGGAGGCTTCGGCACTGGGTTTGCAAGAAGAGGTTGAGGGGGCTGGGGTGGGAAGCCCCAGTTTGGGGGGTTGCGAGGGCGTCTGTACTGCCAGCGGGGAGCCTTGGGGCACCCGCGGTAGTTTGCAGGGTGACCTTCCTCGCGGCACAAGACGCACGATGGCGGTGTGTCGCATTGGATGTGGTCGTTTCTTTTCGGCCGTGGACAATCACTCGTGCCATGGTCTTCAAGGCACTTAACGCACTTGGCGGGGGCATGGCAGTTACGGGCCGAGTGCCCGTACATCTGACAGTTGTGACACTGCGAGATGAGCCCTGTTTTGTGCGGTGGCTCTACATGAATGCCGGACAGGCCACAGATCTCACTAATGCGGAAGATCTGTTTGCCTTTTGGAGATAATTCGAGGTGGACTAGAACCATCTCGAAGGGTTTGCGGGTTTTGCCGCGGATCATACGGTGCACGGCTAAGACAGGGAGGCTTTGTTCCTCTAAGGACTTGTGGATCTCATCTTTTGTGAGTTCCGTGGGAACGTTTTTAATGACGACACGTAATATTCTCTCCTCGGGGAGAGTGTACGTGTGGTACGGGAGTTTTTTCACCGTTAGTAAGCTCGACAGCTTACGGTGGTCGGCTGAGGCACACAAGGAGATTTTTATCCCTTGTGGGGTAGATCGGGCTGAGGTGAAATTAATGTGGTGCTCGGTACACCACCCAGAGACGGTAGTCCATTTGGACTTGTCCTGTAGATAAATAGGAGGTGGGGTCGGTTCCTTGCGCGGAGGCGCGGCGGTTGGCGTCATTGACTCGGGCTTAGAGGGGCCGGCTTGGGTGGCGGGCTGAGTTGAGGTGCGTGCCACGGAGGCAGCGGGGTGGCTTGACGCGGTAGCGGTCGTTTTAAGGGCCTTAGTGGCGACGTTTTTTGCAGATTTCTTACTGCGTTTTCGCGAGCGAACGGTAGTGAACTCGCCTTCATCGGGAGAAGAGGAGTCGGAGGAGTTATCCTCTTGGTCCGATGAGCTCTCTGAGAGCCGGGCTACCTCGAATTCCATTGCCGTGGGCGACATTGGTTTCGAGGGTGGTGGTATAGCCGATGTTGTAGCGGTTACCGTGGGATACGCGGAAGAGAACACAGGTTGAGGAACGTTTTCCTCCCCGTGTAGGGCGACTAAAATGTCACGGATGGCGGGAATGTTTAATAAGTACTCTAGTGAGTACTGGATTTTGTTGTGGCACTCCATTGCCATGCTGGGAGCTTTACGACTGTTTCCTAGCAGCCCTAACGCCCTGAGTGGGGAAAAAACCCAGGGGTGAGTGGTGTGTGTGCCCCTCCCAACCGGGTGTAGGTCGGGAGGATGAGTACTTAATTAGTGTGCCCTAAGCTTGTAATCCTTCGCCAATCTTAATGTGCGATAGGTTCCTAGCTGCTCGGGCCGTTAGGCCTTCGCAGAAAAATGATGAAAGCCGTAGATTAGGTCCGACTAGGAGATCCCCCAAGGCCGGATGCTCTAACCCCTTCCGATTGTTAGCTCTGCCCTGAAGGGGCTCGGCAGGCAAATCGGGGCCTTGCCTCACCCGGCTTCGTTAACACCGTGAGGTTTCCGCCGGGGACCAAACAATATGGTTTTCTGCCCTGAGGGGGCCAAAATGGGTTTGACTTTTTATCTACCAACGGTAGAAATCTGCACTCGACGTCTTGAAAAAGTCGACTCGTGCAGTTGGGATCCGGCAACACCTGCGTCCAAAACAGCGGAACTGCCACAGACAACCGTAAAAACGGCCACCCGGAGCGGGCCACTGAACGGCCACGGACGTTGAACAAGATGGCGGCTTGACGCGATGCGTGGTTCGCTGCGAGAGCGAGCGAGATGGAGCGAGAACGCACGACCGCAGGGGGCGGGTGCGGGGTGAGCGCGGCGAAATGGAGAGCAGCGAGGCGCACGTCCGTGCGCTACGGGTCTCCGACGCGGAATGTGTTTTGGTTTGTTGTGCCAGTCTTTTTTTTTTTTTTTTTTTTTGTGTGTGTGTACAGCTGTTGGCCGCAGATGGCCTTGACAGCTTGACGCGGACTATGGGTGAGCGCTGAGGGCTCTCAACCCGGAGAAAAGTATGCTAAGCGACATCGCCCAAGGGCTCCCCCTGTGGGGAACGGACCTCGGCTTGGGGCGTCGCTGGAGGCAAAGTGGGCGTGCCCACGTTTTTAGTGGTGACTTTTGCGCGGCGCGGTTTCGCACCTCGACGGCGAGGGCGGAACCGCGGATATTTATTTGTTAAGGCCTCGCGGGCCGTGTAGGCTCTTTGTTGAGCGAGTGTGATAATGTCGTCCTCTTCGTCGAGGACGTGACGAGGACGTCGGATGGAGGAGATTTTGGAGGGTCTATAGGAAGCCGCCCCAACCACTCGTTGGTTGGGGTGTGTCATGGCAGAGTCAAAGTAGCTCTGAGAGCACCGTTTCATAAACTGCTTGATGGTCGGCAGTTCGAGGTCGATGTGGAGATCGACGTTTCGTATGAACCACGGTGCTCCCGTAGCTCGGCGCATGAAACGATTTTGTAGTGTTTGTAGCCTGTGGATCCTGTGTGGCTTAACATGCGCGAACACCACGCTGGCATAGGTCATGATAGGCCGTATGCAGGTGGTGTAAAGTCGGACTTTGCTACTCAGGGGCATACGCGACCTAGAGTTGAGTAGACAGTGGAGACGGCCCATCACAAAGGCTGCCCGTGCGCGGACTTTCTTTATGTGAGGGGCGAAGCTGAGTCGATCGTCAAGGGTCACACCCAAGTATTTGGCCTGCCTGGTCCAAGTGACCGGCTTGTTGAAAATTTTAAGGGGGGGAATGCTATCGATAGAGTAGGAACGGGCAGTTCGTCTAGTGAACATGACCGCCTGACTCTTCTCGGGGTTGATTTCTAATCTCCATTTCCTAAATCAATTGGCTAGGGCGGTAACCGCTGTTTGGAGAGTCTTGGCTACTGTTGTCGGGGATCTACCAGCACAAAAGAGTGCGGTGTCATCAGCGTAAAGCGCTTTATGTACCCGGTTGAATTTGGGCATATCGCTAGTGTATAGCGTGAAGAGAAATGGGGAGAGGACCGAACCCTGAGGGACGCCGGCCTTGATAGGGTGGGAGGTCGACAACGTCCCTTCCACCCTGTAGCGAAAGCTGCGATGACTTAAGTAGTCATGTATAATGAGAATTAAGTAGTGAGGGATCTTGAGGAGATAGAGTTTGTAGATTAGGCCTTCATGCCAAACCTTGTCGAATGCTTTCGCTACGTCTAGGAATAATACACCCGTATATCTGTTCATGGTGAACTGACTACTTGTGTATTCTACCAAACGGTGAACTTGTTGTACGCAGCTGTGTTTAGCTCGGAAGCCAAACTGTGCGTCGGGAACGAGGTTGTTAGCCTCGGCGAATGTACGTAGTCTACTGAGAACTATTCGTTCGTAGATCTTGCCTAGACCTCTTAGTAGACTAATCGGGCGGTGTGCCAGTCTTTAGAAACGAGCGCGCTTTTATAGGTTGTGTTGGTTACCCCCGCTACCTGCATTAAGACGATTGATGGTCTTCTAATAATATATTTATAATAAAATCTTTATTAGCCTTTTGTTTAATAAATTACTTATGTTCAACTTATAAACATTATTCATTTATATTAAATACCTTTAAAATTAAATAAAAATTTCAAGCTATTTTAACTAGGTAGGTAGAATTTTATATGCATTAAGTTGAATAGACGTACTTAAAATAATTGCTAATTGTTTCAAATTTATACACAGGTATACCATCGCATGTGATTTGTATAACTAGCAATGTCCTGCGGTTTCATCCGGCGATAAAATTTATTGTAATTGCTGATAATATAGCTTTCTTTGGTAAATTAATTTTTAAAATCAGTTTTGTATGTATTCATTTTCAAAAAACATTTCAAGCCACTTTGGACTCTAAACCGCTTACCCTTCATAATGATAATATAGCTTACCCTTGGTGAAAGAATTTTTAAAATGGGTTTTAGTGACTTAGATGTTTCATCTATATAGTGCCCATTCCCGTGCAATAAAATATAGCCAATGTTACTCGCTAATAATGTATTAGTGAAAAAAAAACTATTTAGGTGTAAAAGCATAACAAACATACTTACTTTCACATTTATAATATTATTTTGAATAGTCAAATATTTATATAAATCATTAACTAATCCTAACTTAAGAAACAGCATCACAGAAGGAAATATAAAACCGAAATTGAAAACATACTTTTTAAACAGCCTGTAGCTCATACACTTTACAACATTTACTCGCTTTTCTACACTTACCCTCATTGTCGCAATAATAAGTGTAATGGCCTGGCAGAGTGGCTCAAATCTTAAACATTAAATGTAGGTAGGTTATTTAATTACGATTGAGTGGTTTGTTTTTCTTTAAATGATTGTTGTTGGTTCGATAAAGCAGAATATTATTGCAATCTGGACAAATCTTAGTGATTTTTAGATTGTAAGCAAACAGTTGTCATTTTTGTATTATTGATAATAGTAATAAATTAAAAAAAAAAAACTAATATTACAAATGCGAAAGTAAGTTTGTTTGTTTGTTTATTTCATTAGCTTATCGAAGTATAGAATGCTCAAGCTCTTTCCACATAAAAGAAATAAACAGTAGGTAAATGCGACGGCAGGTCTGTTGTCGGTCTTAGGTTGTGTTATAACTTTCTAAGAACATTATCATCATTTCAGCCTGTTGCCGTCCACTGTTGGACGTAGGCCTCGCTGTTGTTACGTCACAGAGAGTGGTTCTGTGCCACCTGCATCCAGCGACACCTAGCAACCCTCTCTCCCTAGTGGGAGTTGCGCCTACGCTGTGTCCTCCAATACGTGGACGCCACTCGAGAACCTTTCTTCTCCAACGGTTGTCGGTTCGTCAAGCGATTTGGCCTGCCCGTTGCCATTTCAGCGTACTAATTCTTTGTGCTATGTCGGTTACACCCGTTCTTTTACGGATTTACGTATTTTGAATTCTATCTCGCGGAAAAATCTCGAGTATGAGCCCCTCCATAGCAGGCTGAGCAACTTTAAGCTTGGTTGTGAGGCCTACATTTGTTACGTTTCCGTGCCGTAAGTTATCACTGGTCGTAGATCTTTTTTTTTGTTCACGCTGTGGAAATGCATTTACGCACTGTCCCTCGCCAGTGGGCGGGGGTTGTGTGGGACTCACCGACCACGTCCGCGGCCGGAATACCCACTAAAACCACAGCGGCCCCTTCCACGCTTTTACGGGGTGCCGGAGAGATCGTCTAATGACATTTAATCCCGGACACCCCAACACATGGCCGTCTGACCACGTCCTGTCGTCATTATTCAGGGCGGTGGGAGTAGGTGCACGTATTGTCGCCTCTTCCTCCCGGGTCACCGACGATGAAGCGAGTCAGCAGAGACAAGAGCCTCACGTTCCCGCTCCGCCGCTTCCTTCCTGGATATGACGGCCTCGTAAAATGAGGCCATCGACGACCAGCACCTGTCGCTGTCGAGCATTTTTGCGATAATGGTCGGCAGCGATAGATCCACTCCAAGTACCACCGACAGATCGTGGCGCTGAGGCCCCCAGGCGGAGCATACCTCCAATGTGTGACGCGCATCATCAGTTGGCACGCCACACTCATGACATCCGGAGGCCTCTTCTCTTCTATTCATATGCAGGTACTTACCGAAGACCCCGTGTCCGGTAAGCACTTGCGCCATCCTACATGTTAGGTTGCCGTGCTTCCTTGTGAGCCAGCGGTGGAGATGCGGCGCAACCGCCTCCACAGTCCCCCGCCCTGTTACGTGGGACTCTAGGTCTTCCCTCCACCGCCGGATAACCTCCCTTCGGGCCACTTCTTGTACTCTGCCTAGTCCCCTTGCAGAGATTTGCTCGCCGTTGGCCCGCGCTGTGGCACGGAGCTGGTAAATATTCACCAACGCCTCAGCCACAAGCGGCCAAGGCGGGTCGCCTGCCAGTAGTGTCGCCGCAGTCCAAGATACCGTACGGTAACCCCTGATAGTCGTCACCACCATGACTCTCTGCGGTCGGCGCAGGAGGGCCTTGTTGCGGGCGGTGAGGGACTCCGACCAGATAACTAGTCGTAGATCTGTGTTTGGTTAAGAACAGTGCGAAATCCATAAGGGATGCCTGCTTGCTTTGACAGTATTTACCCTACTCCCTTAGTATAGAAGTAAGAATATAATTGCGATACATTGTATTTTTAAACCGCTATGTGGTGATGGTAAGAATTGCTGTTTCACAAAGCTATGATACAGAACTTTCTTCGGTTTGGTAAATATATGATGGATAAATTATATCTGTTAAATTTGTTACGATACCAGAAAGATTATTATTAGAAAGTCTTTCTTTTCTAGTCTACCTATTTCTTATATCGACTGTCTGTTTCTTGAATTATTTTGAACTGTCATGACTCGATGTCAGAATATAAATTTTAGCGTCTTTTTTATTTGCTTTGATGGCAGTCGAACAAGCCGTCTACCTGATGGTAAAAGCTGGCCAATTCGCTGCTTCCATAACAGAGAGATTTTTGAAAATAATGGCATGAAGACAGAAAGGTAGAGGAAAGGGTTTGTTCCCCTGGTTCATTCGCTCCGAATCAAGTGCAATATTAAATTGCTACTACTCAGACGTCGATTTTCTATAAGTTTGATACTATTCCGGTCTCAACGTATAGAGTAGGCTCGATGAAAGCTAGAAACAAGTTCAATTTTGCATTTTGTGAACAACCATAAACAAAAGCTACAATTCTAACTATTCTAAAAAAATAAACTTGACTTTATTTTTAATACGACAGAATTAAAATAGTGAATAAATTCTTGACATGCGATGACGAAGTATTCTATCTTACTCCGAGTCATACTTCTTACTTCGAGTACTACTTCTTACTCAGAGTATTCCTACTCTTACAATATACCACTAAAACATAAAAAAGATGGCTATGGGATTTAATAGGCATAATTCTAACATCTATACAAGAAATAAAAATCTCAAAATAAAACCCTATATACCATTTCCGTGTGGTGACGGACTAAGAATACAAGTCACCACTCCCTATCTTGCCCGTGGATGTTGTAAAAGACGACTAAGGGATATATTACGCATATCGACGGTTCCAAGGCTAATTGGTCTAAGCGACATTTTTTGCGATATTGAGTTATATACATATTTGGAATCAGCGAATTATTCTGCGTCGTTTGAACTGGGTTTCAAATTTTTATGAGCATATTTTTACCGCTTGAACCCCACGCTAACTTTGCTCTCATTTAGGACGTCTGTGATCCAACCGACATAAAATTTGAGCATTATTTATAGTTGGTAATTTGGACTATATGGGCTTTTCTAAAGTCTTTGTCATACGTCGGTTGATTCCTTTTTCCTACGACTATTTTGAATATCTAATGCGCGTTAAGATATTTGACCTTTTGCTCAAATACATGGTTTTGTCGCTTGAGACATTTTGCATTACTTCATAAAGATAGGCTATGTCGCTTGAACCATTTTGCATTCCATCATAATAAGAGGCCTAGTCGCTTGAACCATTTCAACTTGGCCTAGTTTTATATGTAATGATGTTTGAACCATTTTTGCTTAAATTGATATTGATGTTCAATGTTACATAATCCTTCTGAGATACGTTCAAACTTTTATGATTTCGGTAGTTATACCATTTTACTTAAATTGAAATTGAAAAATTTTGATTGTTAAATCATCAGAAAATAGTAATAAAGATTATACTTACGTCGTTTGAAACAAAAAAAAAATTGTCGTACAATATGAATTAACGTACTTTAGTGTGAAATTTCCCCGCGCGAGCGCATCAGTCACCTCAGGCACCGAAGAGGTCGTCAGGCGGATCGAGGCGCTGGGGTTGAGGGTCGCCCTGGACAAGACGGAGGCCCTCTTGTTCCATGGGCGCCATATGAGACTTCCCATCGGCGTCTCGATCACCGTCCATTCGGTTGAGATCAGCATCCGGGCCCATATGAGGTACTTGGGCCTGGTGCTCGACGGGCAATAGTGGTTCCGGGAGCATTTTTTTTTTGGGACTAATCCCACCACACATTCCCACCATTGTAACTCCTGTAAGCCAGAATCCACAATGGTCTCCATAAATGACACCGAGGTTTGACCCTCAGGCAGTCCCGGGATATGATTTTAATTGTCTTGGGACCCGCAACAAGTTTAATTAGAAAAGATTAAAGAGGAGGAGTTGGAAAGAGAGATTCCACTTCCCTCCTAGGCAAAGCGGGAGACAGGAAAACAAAATGACTAGACAGCCAATAAGTAAAAAGGTGTACAGCTACGATAGCGCAGCAGTACGGCACCACGGATACGGAAGAGCTTAACAGGGCCTATATGTGAGCGTTAAGATTGATTGCTACAGTAGGTATGGCAGAAACGCATGAACGCACGGAAATTTTCTCGAGTTGCTACAAGGTCGGTATAGTATACTACCCCACAGGTGACTTGCAAACTGTTTAACATAAGGTTACGCTCGTTTCGCCAGAGATCGTACTCCCAGAGAATGTGATGTGCTGATTGTTCATACTCGTGGTCAGATGTGGAACATTGACATAATGGTGATGGTACGAGTTTAAAAGAAAATAATTTACTTTTAAAGTTGCCATGGCCAGTTAAAAATTGGGCCATGAAGTGGTCAACCTCCAGCCACACCTTCTCCAGGCGCTCCCGGATGCATGGAAAAAATAGATAAAGATGACGACCTTTCGATGATGAATCCCATCTTTCTTGCCATTCAGTTAAAAGTTCCTCATAGACAATGGATTGTGGTGCAAACAATCTAGCAATTTTATTTCGGTCGCGCGGTAGAAGGAAATCTGTATTCATAGTTTCCTTTGTGGTGTAATACATTGACGCTCGTCTCTGAATCTCCAAATCAACCGGAAGTACACCCGCGAGTACTGGTAAGGCCTCGGTACTAACCGTTCTATAGGCTTTACATAAGAATATTAGGGCCAATCGTTGGCTCTGTAGTAATTTAAGGCGAGCCGCCCCTATGGTGGCCCTATCGGCCCTTACAGGTGCAGCGTAACAAATACACCCCAAATATGTGGCCATGTATATGGTTTTAAGTGTATTAAAACGAAGGCCACAAGTAGATGTGGATATTCTAGTAAGCGCGTAGAAATTCCGTTTCGCTTTTTCGCCTACAGTTTTAATATGCTCAATAAATGAAAAAAAATTTTATAAGACTAGGCCGAGATAGCAAACTGATTCTTTCTTTTTGACAGTCATATTATTGAATTTTATACGCGGCGCCGATTGTAAATGTCCTTTTAATAAAAGATGATGTGTTTTTTGTGGTGCGAAGGCAAGCCGGTTTCGTGTACCCCAATCGAATATATCATTGAGGCATGTTTCCGCTAATTCCTCTAAACCATCCCTTGTGTTCGCTTGTATAAGTAAAAGTCCGTCGTCTGCATAGCCGATCAGTAGACACTTTTTCGGTAGAGGTAACTCAAGAAAATCGTCAAAACCTAAATTTCATAGATATGGACTTAATACCGAACCTTGAGGGCAGCCCATCGTCAGTGGTTTCGACACAGCATGGTGACCAAGTTTCAATTTAGTCGAGCCATTTAAAAAGTACGACTGTATGATTTGGTAGATATTTCTATAGCAACCACGAGCCTTTAATTTAAGAAGTAGCATTGGCCACCAGGCGTTATCGAAAGCACCTGAGATGTCCAAGAAACACCTAGTACGTATTTAAAAACGGATGCGCTAATGACACGTCTTACCGCAACGGCCGCGTCGATAGTTTATTTGCCGTGAGTGAAGCCGAATTGTTTATGATTGAACGTTGGTCCACCCGGCAATAAACGAGGAACAATGAGACGTTCTAAGAGCTTGCCTAATGAAGGCAGTAAGGTAATTGGTCGATATGACTTCGGGTCGTCTGGTGGCTTATCACCGCCTTTAGAAATTATACGTATATAACCGCGACGCCATATACGAGGAAAAATGCCTTCAGCTATGCAACGATTAAAAATTATTAACATTGAGTCGCCCGATGCTCGACTAGCTTCTTTGATCATTTTATTTGATATTTTATCTTCGCCAGCAGCCTTGTTGAGGGGAAGAGTTCTAACGGTATTCATAAACTCGGCAAGAGATGGAAGGTCAGATATAGGCGGGAGAGGTGGCTCGGCGGCCCATGCACGTATTTGTTTATGATGTTCGCTGTCGACTGAGATGTCATCGTCTGGGATTAACGTATTTAATAAAACTTCCGTGGTCTCCTCAATACCCGTAGTGTGTTTACCGTTCACTTTAATGTTTTGTATGTACGCTAAGTCGACTGATCGATTCGCTTTAAACTCGTGATATAGTGGAGACCATGGACCTTCACTTTCTAATCTTTCCACAATCTTATTTAACAAAGCGTCTTTCGATTTTTCTACTGCAATCTGGTAGCGAGACCTAGCAGCTTTCAGTACAGATAGAGATTCATCAAAAGCCCTTCCTATGTTAGGTGACTTTTTAAGTTTATTATGCTTCCTGCGCGCCCTTCGACAACGTTTGCGGAGTTCCACTAGGTGATTGTTCCACCAGTCACATCTCTTAGTATTAGGCAGGGATGTTCGGCCAAGGGCTACATCAGCACAGTATATCAGAGAATGTGATATTAGTTCAGCGCCTTCTTCTGCGGTTAATGGTCTACGAGTGAAATCCCTGGCACACGAAGAAAAGAGAGAGAGCTGAAAAAGTCCCAGTTTGTGCCTTTAGATTTGTATCTAAAATTATAACTCTGTCTGGGAGGAGCCTGCAACAGTCTCGATCCAAATTCATTCACGATCAGGCAATGATCACTACACGACGCGTCCGGAGCATTTCCGCAGGCTCGCTCCACGGCTCGTCGGCGCGGCGTCCGCCCTATCGTGGCTTATGCCGAACTTGGGTGGACCGAGCGCTGCGTGCCGACGGCTGTACGCGGGGGTCATACGGTCAATGGCCCTGTACGGCGCACCGGTGTGGGCGGGGTCCCTGACCGTCCGTCTGAGGGCCCTCTTGTGCCGACCACAGAGGTGGTCACGGCGATCAGGGCCATATGCGGATACCGCACGGTGGCGACGGAGGCAGCGTGCCTATTGGCCAGGACTCCTCCGTGGGACCTGGAGGCGGAAATGCTCGCCGGATTGTATCGGCGGGTGACGGGGGTGCGAGCGGAGGGCGGTGTGATCTCGTTAAGGGAGCTCACCGCCTGGCGCGTCGACGCCCGCCGAGACGTCATTGCCCGTTGGGCAGTCCGGCTGGGGAGGCCTCGGTTCGGGGTGCGAACCGTGGAGGCCATCCGGCCGGTGCTGATGCAGTGGTTGGAGAGGCGGCACGGGGTGCTCTCCTTCCGATTAGTGCAGGTTTTGACGGGGCATGGGTGCTTCGCTAAATACCTGCACAAGGTCGTAAGGAGAGAGAGTACACTGTCCTGCCACCACTGCGATTGCGACGAGGACACGGCGCGCCATACGCTCGAGGCCTGCGCGGCTTGGGCAGTGCAGCGCTATGAACTCGTCGCAATCATCGGTGCAGACCTGACGCTGCTGGCTATCGGGGGGACGTCGGTCGATGGGAGGGTACCCCAATAGTGGGTATTCCATCGGGCCGACCACTGATGTCAAGTAACCCTACTCCGGTGGTCGGCCCAACGACGAAGGCGACGTGGTTTTTGGGTGGGTTGCGGGAGTTGCGTGCTTAAGCCCCTCTGTTGCCCCGGACGGAGTGGTGCGGAACGCGCCGACCGCAGCCCACTCACAAAAAAAATCCAAAATAATAAATATTTTTTTCTATTACAAACATTGGTTTTATTTTAAAATGAACTCTAATCATTACATCTTTTCGTATTCATGCTTAATCTTAACAATGGTTTATGAACCTACGTCTAATCTTATGATAGTAAACATTCACTTTACTTGATTCAGTTTGAACATTTGTTGTTGTTTGTATTAATTTACTTTAGTCTACTTCAACTTCACATGTTACTTTAACTCTTTTGACATGTTAAATTCATAGTGAGGCGTGTAGTTTATGTCATTTTCCCTTGTTCTGTTTCATATCTATATCAACATTTGAACTAATTTACTTTCAACTTGAATATAAATCACTGGCAGTTAAACCATTTTTCTTTCTTCCATCAAACAATATATACGATGCATTTTGAGTCAAACGACATTTTTATCAGTAAAAAAAGGCTAAATATTCATGAAAACTATTTAAGAAAGTACAATATATATTTAAAGAAATACTGTATTAAATAGATCAAAATCTACGCAGTAGTTTTTTTTTAATGATTTTTTTCCGAAAAACGAAACTTCAAATCGCTCTCCTGTAACTTTTAAAAAATGTCGCTTAGATCAATTAGCCTTGGAACCGTCGATATGATATCTATGCAAGAGAAAGATAACTCGAAATGAAACCAACCAAATAACACCTATACCAACCTGTCTGATCAGCATGGTATAGTAAGGTCGGAGTCCCTCCTATTGTGGAGGAGGCTCGAGCCCAACAGTGGGACGTGTATGGGCTGAAATGATTGTGATGATGATACCATTTCTTCTCACTAGCGTTTATTATTTAGGGCGAATTGTATTTACGCGCATACCGCACGGTGGCGACAGAGGCAGAATGCCTGTTGGCCGGGACTCCCACGTGGGGCCTGGCGGAGATGCTCGCCGAACTTTACTGGTGGATATCGGAGACGCGGGCTAGAAGTGGCTCAGTCTCGCTGAGTGAGATGGCCGCCTGGCGGAACGATAGTCGATCTAGAGTGGTTGGGTCGGCGGGGCACGGTTGGTTCGTCAAATACCTGCACACAATCGTGAGGGGGAAGAGCACACTGCCTTGCCACCACTGCAATTGCCACGAAGGCACGGTGCAGCACACACTCGAGGAGTGTGCCGCGTGGGCAAAGCAGCGCCGTGAACTCGTCGCAATCATCGGTTCCTACCTGCCGATTATGGCTACGGAGATGCTCGGCAGCGTCAGGAACTAGGACGCGGTAGCCGACTTCTGTGACTTGGGCTGCGCAGGCGGGAGTACCTGCACGTCATGCCGCCCTAGCCGACGCCGTGAGTGACTGGACCGGAGAATAGTCCGTCACCGCACATAGAATGACCGCGTGAGGGCAACCGACGTCCCGGGAGGGCCGTTAGGAAGAGGGAGGGTGCCTGAAAGGTTATCCGGTCGAGCTGGCTACGGACGACAAAGAACTCAGTACCGTTGGTCGGTTATCTACATATTATATCTCTTAATTATTGTTTTAGTTACCCACGGGTAAAAATGGGGTAGGTTGCATCATTAAAATGATAATAAATAGCTTTAATAAAAATTCAACCTTTAACGTATTTATAAAATATTACTAGTCTAGAAACCGCGCCTCCAGGTCATAAATCTTGCTTTTAATTTCAATTTTATTGCCAGCAGTGAAAACTATTACTGCACAATACTGATGTTGAACAATCTAATTAGAGTAATAGCTTTTGATTCACTGTGATTAACTAACACGTAAACTTTGACTCGAAATATACCCTATTCGTGCAGCATAAAGTTCATATTACTTTAACGTTGCATTTAAATGTTAAAATAATCACTATTTTTTACAAGTTGGACGTGCAATATAAGGAATACCTTCTTACCTCCTTTAACACACGAGTAAGTGATATAATATGCATATAACATCTATGCAAGAGAGGGAAAACTCAAAACAAAACCTTATACCAACCTGTCTGACAAGCATTGTATAGTAAGGTCAATTTCACTCCAATTATGGAGGAGGCTCAAGCCCAGTAGTTGCGACGTATATGAGTCGAAATCATGAAGTGACATACGGAGATAATCACTGAAGAGAAAGCTATTCTTCCCTAGCCGAGGCCGCGGGTGACGTGAGCGGGGATTAGTCCGTCACCCGCCGAGAGGCCGACCGCGTGAGGAAAGATCGACGTCCTCCCCGAGGGGAGGACGTCGGTCGATGGGAGGGTACCCCAAATAGGGGGTATTCCGTCGGGCTGACCACTGATGACAAGTAACCCTGCTCCGGTGGTCGGTCCAACGACGAAGGCGACGTGGTGTTCGGGTGGGTTGTGGGTGTGCGTGCTTACGCCCCTCTGTCGCCCCGGACGGAGTGGTGCGAGGAGCGCGCCGACCGCAACCCACCCCAAAAAAAAAAGGGAAAGCTATTCTTTCCCGTACGGTAGTACATTCTGCTCAGACAGGTCAGGGAAGGCTGGCATGCGGTTGCATAAGCTATCTTATTAGCCCTTGCCGTCAAATGAACAGATCATTGTAAACGATTTCGTAACTATAGTCATCAGCACCTTCAAACTTTATGCTAACCTATTTGGCTATTGTGATATAAATAAGCTGTTTTTCCTCTTTACCGAAGAAGCCTAAAGCCTGAGAACTGTTTGTTTGTTACGCTTTCGTGCTTAAACCACTGATTTCAAAAATTCTTTCACCAATGGAAAGCTGTAATATAAGGCAGTAACATAAGCTATATTTTATCTCGGTATTCTCACGGGAACGGGAACTACACGGGTAAAGCGACTGAAATGGAAGCGAAGCCAGGGCGGGTTGCTATTTAAGATATAATGTTTAAATTTCAAAGAACCGAATATCTTTAACCGAATAATTCAATGCAAATATACAGGGCTAATATAAACTTGTCATAATGTAATTGATAAATGGTCGCTGGAGTAAGAAAGTCACTAACTAAAGGTTACCAGTATAAGGTAGGAGTCCCCAGCTAAATTAAGTAATGACTTCTGAAAGGCGGCTACAATTAATTATACGTCTAAACCCTATAAATATCTATTGATTGTTTTTAAATTTAATCATAATATATGAAGTAAATATTTTTTTTTAGGTTTATATTTTGGATTGGGGGCTTTTTTTTTGGGTTACTGTCTTATCACACGCCGTCCGTTTCATCTGGGGCGACGAAAGGAGTATTCTCCCACCACTGCCATTAGGCCCATCACTGGTACCTTTGCAACCCTGAAAATACTTTTGTTCATCATCACATCTCACTTACGTCCTGCTACAGGGCTGGAGCCTCCTCCACAATGAGAAGGAATTTTTGACCTACTATACCAAGCTGCTCAGACGTGTTAGTATAGGGTTTTATGCCGAGTTTTCCTTCTCTTAGTTTTATTATCTTTATAAATAAATTTCTTGTGTAAGTGTGTATGTCATTCAACTTCTCCTAAACGGCAGGACCGATATTGATGGAATTTTTCGTGCATGTTCAAGGGTATTCGAAAATGGTTCAGATTCACAATTCTGACCCAGTGCATGGCGCTGCTGTCGATTTCGAGGAGAATTATTTTTATCTCATTTCAACAGAACAACGTCTGTTGGGTCAGCTAGTTATATTAGCTATTATAAGAAAGGTAAATTATACAACTTTCCCACGGTTAATCAATATACTACATACCACAAGAAAGGAAGGGATGCAGGATAAGATCAAGATAGAATAGGACATGAAGACGTTTTCCTACTACTATGTAATAACTCCAGAACTTCAATTTCGAATTTTTACGCAGAACAATATAGATTCGACGAGTGTTTTTTTTTTTCTAATGGTTTGGCTTCAAATGGTGCGGTATTTGCGATACACTGATTACTCGAGTAATTAGGAAACTCTGTTACTAAATTATTTTAGAATTTATGTTAGAATCTATTTTATTCTTTAAACGTATTGTATATTTAACTATGGCGACCACGTATCAGACGATGCAGTGTGGG
This sequence comes from Lymantria dispar, assembly GCA_032191425.1. Classification (NCBI taxonomy): domain Eukaryota; kingdom Metazoa; phylum Arthropoda; class Insecta; order Lepidoptera; family Erebidae; genus Lymantria; species Lymantria dispar. Next base: position 26,174,373 of record CM063448.1, read on the forward strand.
ACGCCCCTTCAATAGGTACATCGACGATCTGGTGAAAGTCGCTGGGCGTCGTTGGATGCAGGCGGCACAGGACCGCACTTTATGACGTAACATGAGGGAGGCCTACGTCCAGCAATGGACGGCGATAGACTAAAATGATGATGATCATGTTTAATTATATTTAAAACGAGCCTATAGCTGTTAGAATTTTCAATTTAACTTTTTGCAATATTTTTAATGCTATACTTAAATTACTAACAATTGAATTTAGTAGCGACAAAGATTTAAAAACGTCCATTGTACTGGCTTGGACATGTAAAAATAATACCAGATGAAAAAGGAAGGAGCTGGTAATAGGCCAGATGATCTTAGTTTTGGAGTGGTAGGACCACACTGTCGACAGTTATCTGTCTACAGCCGCGGGCCGGTCCGTCCGGGGCAGTACCACACTCTCGCAGAAAATCGACGTCTGAGTAGTAGCGATTTGTTACTGCATTTCGTTCGGTGAGCGAGAGAGCCGGTAGCCCAATTTTCTGAGGGTGTTTGCGTGTGGAGGGTTTTGGTGGTGCCCTTGGTATCACAGAGCCTCAATGCACGCATTCACACTCCCTTCAATTTCTTCGCGGTAGGCAGCGGCCTTACAGAGGTCCATGAGCGGCAGCAACACTTACCATCAGGTGTACTGTTTGCTCGTTTGCCACCGTTTGCAATAAAAAAAAAAAGTTCCTGTAACCGTAGATGCATGAAGACTGTGATAAATGTGAGTGAAGCAATAGCGGTATCCCAGTATTATAACTTTTCGGAAGCCGTAGTCTCTGCTAACCCATCCAGGAAAAAGGTCTACGTATACGTATCATTATCATCATCATTTCTTTCGTTGGGCTCGAGCCTCCTCCACAATAGGAGGGAATCTGACCCTACTATACCATGCTGGTCAGACATATGTATCAGACGTATGTATATACATACGTATACGTACAATTCATTTATTGGTATATATATATATATATATATATATATATATATACCAATAAATGAAATTGGAGTGTCTGTTTGTAATGTCAAAATAATAAGCTTTTTTATACTCACGTGGCTATTTGCACTGTACATATGCCTAAAATTCACTTTATTTTTTTTTTGTCTGTCTGTCTGTTTGTTCTGGGTAATCTTCAAAATGGCTAGACTGATTTCAAAAATTCTTTTATCAAGGGAAAGCTATAATATCAGGGTGTAATATAGATTATATGTTATCCTGGTATTCCCAGGGGATTGGGAATCATACGGGTAAGGCCCCTGAAACTAAAGCGAAGCGAGGGGGGGGGGGTGGTAGTATACTCCATTATTAGAAGTAATAAGTAAGTTCGAATAAATAATCTATAAATTACTAAACATCTATCTGTCTACCTAGAAAACTCATTAGTCTCAACTCGTAATAATAATGATAAAACCAGTATTTATATCCTCACATCTTTAGTAATAAATCATCAATAATAACACAAAGGAAAAATAAGACTCCATTATAACAGTTATCTTTTAATCTTTAGCAATAAAGAAAAAGATTAGTCCAGCAATTCACACCTCCACGTCGTGGGTAAAGACTGTGTTATCGGAGAGGTCGGACTAATGAGAAAAATAATGGTACGCCTTATCTGAGGCTGTATTGAGCCGCTTAAGACCCATCTATTTACTCAAGGGTGTTAATTGAGCGAAAAGTATGTGTGCCTTTATCTTATGACTTGGGAATGTGGAATGAGTTAAGAAGCTTCAGATAATTAAGTTTGGAAGTTTCATAAAGCTTTTTAGTATCTAGTATTGTTAAAGAATGGAACTTGTGAATTTCAATGAAAATTAATTGGATTTATTATTAAAATTAACATTTAGTTAAACTAAACGACGGGGTGACGGAGTAAGAATACAATTCAAAAGGAATATCATACGCATATAACAATTATGAAAGAGAAGGAAAATTCGAAATAAAACTAACCTGTCGGATCAGAATGGTACCTGTGCGGGACGGGCCTCCAGACAAATGTGTTGTAGTCGGCTGACGTCCCGGTTGGTCGCTGGTTCGGTGGTTTATGTGGACTGTATGTGTGGACTGTATCTTCGGGTTCGGTTCCCTACTGGCGGGTTTCAGTGAAGAAATAAAACGATCGATTTTGAAGTAACTTGCACACCGGACGAATATTACACCGTTGCTGCCTAGCCTCTGAATGTTAATGCTTGAAGTTCGCTATTTCTTCATACTATTTCTTCATACTGTGGTTTTCAAGCTTCCATCTCGCGCCGCTAGGTGTCTTCGGTAGTCTATGCTACGACGTGTTCATTAAAACGAGGGGCTTAGGCACCTCGAGGTGTTACCGTAACGACAGCCGCGAGGCGATTACTGTAAACGGTTGTCGCATTCGTCCGATTTGTGCTATGATTTTATTGAATAATTAACTATAACGCTAAGACTATTACAGATATGCTTACATTCTATATACTATTCTATTTATCTAAGACACATCTATCTGTTTCAGTAGTAGCCGCGACCCTAGGTAGTAAAATAGGCTTTATACAAGCACTAAAAACTATTATTTTATACTATCAGCATTGTTTTTCTATCTTTATTACGCTATATCTCGCAAGTTATAATACCTAGGGTGTTGGTTCTTACTGCATTCGATAGGTCCTAGCGTATATTTCAATAAAACACCAAGAATATTTATGTTTATTGCAAATTTGACGCTATAAGCAACAAAAATTACAACGTAACTAAGTACAATTACGCTTTTACATAAATTAAGAAAAACAAACAGTTATAGGCTATTTTAATACTATTTTTACTACAATATAACGTATAATTAATCTACTTTAATGTTCATTACTCACATTGTTTATTTAGCACTGTACACATTAATTCGTAATGTTTACATCTTACGAATTTCGCTATGTATTTGGAGCGCCCTGATTGGTCGATATTCGTTACGCACTCCTATCGGGCGATACACTTTGAGTTAGTTAATTTTCACGGTATTCTTATCACTATACTTTTTCTCAAAAATTCACAAAAACATTCCGCGTCGGAGACCCGTAGCGCACGGACGTGCGCCTCGTTGCTCTCCACTGCTGCGCACACCCCGCACCCGCCCCCTGCGGTCGTGCGATCTCGCTCCGTCTCGCTCGCTCTTGCAGCGTACCTCGCGTCGCGTTGCGCCGCCATTTTGTTGACGTCTGTGGCCGTTCAGTGGCCCGCTCCGGGTGGCCGTGTATACGGTTGTCTGTGGCAGTTTCGCTGTTTGGACGCAGGTGTTGCCGGATCCCAACTGCACGAGTCGACTTTTTCAAGACGTCGAGTGCAGATTTCTACCGTTGGTAGATAAAAAGTCAACCCATTTTGGCCCCCTCAGGGCAGAAAACCATATTGTTTGGTCCCCGGCGGAAACCTCACGGTGTTAACGAAGCCGGGTGAGGCAAGGCCCCGATTTGCCTGCCGAGCCCCTTCAGGGCAGAGCTAACAATCGGAAGGGGTTAGAGCATCCGGCCTTGGGGGATCTCCTAGTCGGACCTAATCTACGGATTTTCATCATTTTTCTGCGAAGGCCTAACGGCCCGAGCAGCTAGGAACCTATCGCACATTAAGATTGGCGAAGGATTACAAGCTTAGGGCACACTAGTTAAGCACACATCCTCCCGACCTGCACCCGGTTGGGAGGGACACGCACCACACACAACCCAGGGTTAACCTCACCCAGGGCGCTAGGTTTAACACTTTTCCCGCGAACGTTTTTTCCACCAGCCCACGATGGCGGAAAAAACTATTACAATTGACGCCCTTCTGGCAATCCCAGAGATTCAAGCTTATATTGCCCAACATTTTGGAGCAATAACAATCTTACCACCCCAGCCTCAACGCGCTCCTACTACCGCCCTGCCGCTTGAGCCGGAATTACCGACCATCAGCACGGCGATGGAAACGGAATCACCCCCGTCCTCCTCAGCCTCATCGTCCTCCTCCTCCGAGTCGGAAGATTCGCCCAATGAGGGCTCATTTACTGTAGTTCGCTCCCGCAAGCGGAGCAAAAAGGTAAAGGTCAACAAAGAGGCTCCCTCTAAGGCCCCAAAAATTAAGCCGACTGACTCGGCAAAAACACCCGCTGCAGCCCCGTCTGCAACGACTGCCATGGCCGCCTCGGTCCCCCCAGTCGTCTCGCAGGCCACCCCTACCTCTGTCCCATCTTCCACGGACAACAACACCGTCGCTCCGCAGACGGTCAAAAAACCACTGGCTCCGCCGCCCCTATATATCAGGGACAAGGAGAAGTGGCTAACCATCTCCGCTTGGCTAAACACCAATCGCATAAATTACAAATCGGCTAAATCCACGCCCCAAGGCATACGAGTGGACCTTCACTCGTCAGCCGACCACCGCACCGTGTCAAACATGCTAGGGAATCAACAGATTCCCTACCATACATACACCCTCCCCGAAGCCAAACTTCTGCGTACAGTTATACGCAATGTCCCGAGAGAAATCGACACTAAAGAGATCTTAGATTCTCTCAAAACCCAGGATCTGCCGGTTGTAGAAGTACACCGGATGATCCGGGGAAAGGGTCGTTACCCTCTTAACATGATACTCGTCTGCCTTACGAATAACGCAGAGGGTAAAGTAATCTACAAAATTAAGACCATCTGTGGCCTCTCTGGGGTCTCGGTAGAGCCCCCACACAAAAATGGTAATCTGGCACAGTGTCACAAGTGCCAAATGTATGGACACTCGTCCAAGAACTGTTTCGCCCGTCCTAGGTGCGTCAAGTGCCTAGGTGACCATCACACCGCCCAGTGTGAAAGGCCAAAGGACATCTCCCTCTGCAAAGAGCCACCTGCGTGTGTTCTCTGTGGAGAATACGGACACCCGGCCAACTACCGCGGCTGCCCAAGAGCGCCGAGGAGGCTAGTCCGCCAACCCAACACAAACGGCAAGGCCTTGTACTATAACAAGACCTTCGTCCCAGCCCCCTTACCAACCCACAATGCGTGGGCTCGCCCCCTGCTAACCAGCAAGGAGGCTTTCCCAACCTTGCCCAACAGGCAGCCCGCTGCCCCACCCGCACCATCTCAGCCCAAACCACCAATAATCGGGCCAAACCAGCCCACCGGTGGTAATCCCAAGCCCCCTCAGGGCGCCCCCATTCCCATCGTCGTCGCTAAAAGCGCGCCCCCAAAAGCCCCCCAAGGACTAGATCCAGATCTAGCCCTGGTGGCCAACTTCGCGGCTCAAATCAATTTCGCGGAAATCCGCGAAATTGCAGCCGATCTTAGAAAGAACGAGGGAAACAACCTCGCCCTCCTTAATATAGCGATCAAATTCGCCCCCACGTTAGAGCGTCTAGGCTCACTCAAATTCAACTAAAATGGATAGGTACACTCCCGGCAGAGTTAAACCCAGACACCTCAAAGTAGGGACATTCAACGCAAATAGCCTTACCCAACAGAGGGATGAAGTAGGCACATTCCTTCGGGAACACCAGCTCGACATCTTGTTAGTACAAGAAACGTTCTTAAAACCATTCAACAGGGACCCTAGAATCGCGAACTATAATATAGTTCGCAATGATAGGACAACCTCACCAATGGGTGGAACGCTCATTTACTACAAAAGGTCGCTGCATTGCACACCTGTGGATCCGCCCCCTCTGATGTACATTGAAGCTTCAATTTGCAGGCTAGCCCTCTCAGGCCATCAGCCTATCACCCTTGTATCCGCATATCTCTCTCCCAACAGAGAACATTCGAAACAGTTGGTTGAAAAAGATCTAAAAGGCTTGCTAGAATTGGGAGGCGCCGTCATCATTGGCGGTGACCTTAACGCCAAGAACACCTCTTGGAGCTGTCAAAGTTCCAATACGAGGGGCAAGACTTTAGAGCTATTCGCTGACAGACTGGGATTTGATGTCATAGCGCCCATAGAGCCGACACACTTCCCCTTTAACGTTTCGCACAGGCCGGACATACTCGATATCTTTCTTCTCAAAAACATAAACCTTCGTTTATGTTCAATAGAAGTTCAACACGAGTTAGACTCAGATCACCGCCCGGTGACTCTGGAATTAGCCTCCCGCACCCCTGGCCCCTCAGGCCATAACAACGAAAGGACCAAGATAGCGACTGACTGGGCACGGCTAGAGAAAAATCTCAAGTCAACCTCGTCGGTCCACCTTGATCAAATTCCCAATGACATTACGTCTAAGGAACATACCTCTCAGGCGATCGAGTCGCTTACAAGTCACGTGCAGTCGATAATGGACGACTGCTCGCGGCCGGTACCAGATACGAGCGATCGTAAATGGCGCCTGCCAGACGACGTCCGTGACTTGTTAAGACGTAAAAACGCCGCGACACGCGCTTATGACCGCTACCCCACGGAGGACAACCGTACCCGCCTACGGTTACTCCAGAGGGAGGTTAAACAAGCTATTAATGAATTGAGACAGAGCAAATGGGACGCCATGCTCGAGGAGCTAGAGCCCTCTCACACAGCCTTTTGGCAGCTTTCCCGCTCAATCAAAAAAGACATCGTGTCCACTCTCCCTCCTCTCACCAGACCCAACCAGCCACCGGCGTTTATGGACGATGAAAAGTCAGAATGCCTGGCCGACTGCTTGGAGCTTCAATGTAGGCCGAGTACACTACACCCCGACGCCGCGAATCACCGCTTTATCGCCGACGAAGTGGAACGTCGTACCACTCTCTCGCGCTCGTTACGAAACGACAACCCCGATCAGCCTATCCCAGTAGTAACCACCGATGAGGTCGAATCGTTAGTCAGGGGTCTTAAAACCAGAAAAGCCCCAGGTTCGGACGGAATCTCAAATAAAGTCATTAAATTATTCCCCGCCCACTTAATAGTCCTGTTGTGCTGCATCTTCAATGCAGCACTAAATAATAACATCTTTCCCGCGCAATGGAAAGAGGCCGTGGTAATAGGAATCCACAAACCCGGCAAGCGCCGTACCGAACCCAGTAGTTACCGCCCGATTAGTCTACTAAAAGGTCTAGGTAAGATCTACGAACGAATAGTTCTCAGTAGACTACGCACATTCGCCGAGGCTAACAACCTCGTTCCCGACGCACAGTTTGGTTTCCGAGCCAAACACAGCTGCGTACAACAAGTTCACCGCTTGGTAGAATACACAAGTAGTCAGTTCATCATGAACAGATATACGGGTGTATTATTCCTAGACGTAGCGAAAGCATTCGACAAGGTTTGGCATGAAGGCCTAATCTACAAACTCTATCTCCTCAAGATCCCTCACTACTTAATTCTTATTATACATGACTACTTAAGTCATCGCAGCTTTCGCTACAGGGTAGAAGGGACGTTGTCGACCTCCCACCCTATCAAGGCCGGCGTCCCTCAGGGGTCGGTCCTCTCCCCATTTCTCTTCACGCTATACACTAGCGATATGCCCAAATTCAACCGGGTACATAAAGCGCTTTACGCTGATGACACCGCACTCTTTTGTGCTGGTAGATCCCCGACAACAGTAGCCAAGACTCTCCAAACAGCGGTTACCGCCCTAGGCAATTGGTTTAGGAAATGGAGATTAGAAATCAACCCCGAGAAGAGTCAGGCGGTCATGTTCACTAGACGAACTGCCCGTTCCTACTCTATCGATAGCATTCCTCCCCTTAAAATTTTCAACAAGCCGGTCACTTGGACCAGGCAGGCCAAATACCTGGGTGTGACCCTTGACGATCGACTCAGCTTCGCCCCTCACATAAAGCAAGTCCGCGCACGGGCAGCCTTTGTGATGGGCCGTCTCCACTGTCTACTCAACTCTAGGTCGCGTATGCCCCTGAGTAGCAAAATCCGACTATACACCACCTGCATACGGCCTATCATGACCTATGCCAGCGTGGTGTTCGCGCATGTTAAGCCACACAGGATCCACAGGCTACAGACACTACAAAATCGTTTCATGCGCCGAGCTACGGGAGCACCGTGGTTCATACGAAACGTCGATCTCCACATCGACCTCGAACTGCCGACCATCAAGCAGTTTATGAAACGGTGCTCTCAGAGCTACTTTGACTCTGCCATGACACACCCCAACCAACTAGTGGTTGGGGCGGCTTCCTATAGACCCTCCAAAATCTCCTCCATCCGACGTCCTCGTCACGTCCTCGACGAAGAGGACGACAATATCACACTCGCTCAACAAAGAGCCTACACGGCCCGCGAGGCCTTAACAAATAAATATCCGCGGTTCCGCCCTCGCCGTCGAGGTGCGAAACCGCGCCGCGCAAAAGTCACTACTAAAAACGTGGGCACGCCCACTTTGCCTCCAGCGACGCCCCAAGCCGAGGTCCGTTCCCCACAGGGGGAGCCCTTGGGCGATGTCGCTTAGCATACTCTTCTCCGGGTTGAGAGTCCTCAGCGCTCACCCATAGTCCGCATCAAGCTGTCAAGGCCATCTGCGGCTCCGGGTGGCCGTGTATACGGTTGTCTGTGGCAGTTTCGCTGTTTGGACGCAGGTGTTGCCGGATCCCAACTGCACGAGTCGACTTTCTCAAGACGTCGAGTGCAGATTTCTACCGTTGGTAGATAAAAAGTCAACCCATTTTGGCCCCCTCAGGGCAGAAAACCATATTGTTTGGTCCCCGGCGGAAACCTCACGGTGTCAACGAAGTCGGGTGAGGCAAGGCCCCGATTTGCCTGCCGAGCCCCTTCAGGGCAGAGCTAACAATCGGAAGGGGTTAGAGCATCCGGCCTTGGGGGATCTCCTAGTCGGACCTAATCTACGGCTTTTCAACATTTTTCTGCGAAGGCCTAACGGCCCGAGCAGCTAGGAACCTATCGCACATTAAGATTGGCGAAGGATTACAAGCTTAGGGCACACTAATTAAGTACTCATCCTCCTGACCTGCACCCGGTTGGGAGGGACACGCACCACACACAACCCAGGGTACCCCACCCAGGGCGCTAGGTTTTTACACTCCCTCCTAATTATCGTTTTTTGTTTTTCCGTTAGCCCACGATGGCGGAAAAAACCATTACGATTGACGCCCTTCTGGCCATTCCAGAAATTAAAGCATATATCGCTCAACATTTCGGAGCGATAACAATCCTCCCTCCGCAACTGAAACCCGCTCGATCCACCGCCCAGCCGCTCGAACCGGAACTACCGGCCGTCGGTACGGCGATGGAAACAGAGTCTGCCTTTTCCTCCTCAAACTCGTCTTCCTCCTCCTCCGAGTCGGAAGATTCGCCCAATGAGGGTTCATTCATCGAGGTCCGCTCTCGCAAACGGAGCAAAAGGACCAAAAACACCAAAGAGGCCCCCTCTAAGACCCCAAAAATCAAGCAGACTGACTCTGCAACAACATCTGCCGCAGCCCCGCCTGCAACGACCGCCACGGCCGCTCCGGCCCCCCCAGTCGTCTCACAGGCAGCCCTAACCGCTGCCCCACCACCTACGGACAGCAACACCGTCGCCCCACCGACGGTCAAAAAATCACTCGCTCCGCCACCCCTATATATTAGGGACAAGGAGAAGTGGCTAGCCATCTCCGCATGGCTAAACACTAACAGGATTTCGTATAAATCTGCGAAATCCACCCCCCAAGGTATACGAGTGGATCTTCACTCGTCAGCCGACCACCGTTCTGTATCAAAAATGCTAGGGAATCAACAGATTCCCTACCATACGTACACCCTCCCTGAAGCCAAACTTCTGCGTGCTGTAATACGCAACGTACCGAGGGAAATTGAGACCAAAGAGATTCTAGAATCTCTTAAAACCCAGGATCTACCGGTTGTAGAAGTACACCGGATGATCCGGGGTAGGGGTCGTTATCCCCTCAACATGATACTCGTCTGCCTTACAAATAACGCAGAGGGTAAAGGTATTTTTAAAATTAAGACCATCTGCGGTCTATCTGGGATCTCGGTTGAGCCCCCACACAAAAATGGCAACCTGGCACAATGCCACAAGTGCCAACTGTATGGACACTCGTCCAAAAACTGCTTTGCCCGTCCTAGGTGCGTTAAGTGCCTAGGTGACCATCACACCTCTCAGTGTGAACGGCCAAAGGACATCTCACTCTGCAAAGAGCCACCAGCGTGTGTTCTCTGTGGAGAATACGGACACCCGGCTAACTACCGCGGCTGCCCAAGAGCGCCGAGGAGGTTAGTCCGCCAGCCCAACACAAACGGCAAGGCCTTGTACTATAACAAGACCTTCGTCCCAGCCCCCTTACCAACCCACAATGCGTGGGCTCGCCCCCTGCTAACCAGCAAGGAGGCTTTCCCAACCCTGCCCAACAGGCAGCCCGCTGCCCCACCCGCAACATCTCAACCCAAACCACCAACAACCGGGCCAAACCAGCCCACCGGTGGTAATCCCAAGCCCCCTCAGGGCGCCCCCCTTCCTATCGTCGTCGCTAAAAGCGCGCCCCCAAAAGCCCCCCAAGGACTAGATCCAGATCTAGCCCTGGTGGCCAACTTCGCAGCTCAAATCAATTTCACGGAAATCCGCGAAATTGCAGCCGAATTAAAAAGGAACGAGGGAAACAACCTCGCCCTCCTCAATACCGCAATTAAATTTGCCCCCACGTTAGAGCGTCTAGGCTCGCTTAAATTCAAATAAAATGGATAGGTACACTCCAGGCAGAGTTAAACCCAGACACCTCAAAATAGGGACATTCAATGCCAATAGCCTAACCCAACAGAGGGATGAAGTAGGCACATTCCTTCGGGAACACCAGCTCGACATCTTGCTAGTACAAGAGACGTTCCTTAAACCATTTAACAAGGACCCTAGAGTCGCGAACTATAATATAGTTCGCAACGATAGGACAACCTCACCAATGGGCGGAACGCTTATCTACTACAAAAGGTCGCTGCATTGCACACCTGTGGATCCGCCCCCTCTGATGTACATTGAAGCTTCCATTTGCAGGCTAGCCCTCTCAGGCCATCAGCCTATCACCCTTGTATCCGCATATCTCTCTCCCAATAGAGAACATTCTAAGCAGTTGGTTGAAAAAGATCTAAAAGCCTTGCTAGAATTGGGAGGCGCCGTCATCATTGGCGGTGACCTTAACGCCAAGAACACCTCTTGGAACTGTCAAAGTTCCAAAAAGAGGGGCAAGACTTTAGAGCTATTCGCTGACAGACTGGGATTTGATGTCATAGCGCCCATAGAGCCGACACACTTCCCCTTTAACGTTTCGCACAGGCCGGACATACTCGATATCTTTCTTCTCAAAAACATAAACCTTCGTTTATGTTCAATAGAAGTTCAACACGAGTTAGACTCAGATCACCGCCCGGTGACTCTGGAATTAGCCTCCCGCATCCCCGGCCCCTCAGGCCACAACAACGAAAGGACCAAGATAGCGACTGACTGGGCACGGCTAGAGAAAAATCTCAAGTCAACCTCGTCAGTCCACCTTGATCAAATGCCCAAAGACATTACGTCTAAGGAAGATACCTCTCAGGCGATCGACTCGCTCACAAGTCACGTGCAGTCGATAATGGACGACTGCTCGCGGCCGGTACCAGATACGAGCGATCGTAAATGGCGCCTGCCAGACGACGTCCGTGACTTGTTGAGACGGAAAAACGCCGCGACACGCGCTTATGACCGCTACCCTACGGAGGACAACCGTACCCGCCTACGGTCACTCCAGAGGGAGGTTAAACAAGCAATTAAAAAATTGAGACAGAGCAAATGGGACGCCATGATCGAGGAGCTAGAACCCTCTCACACAGCCTTTTGGCAGCTTTCCCGCTCACTCAAAAAAGACATCGTGTCCACTCTCCCTCCTCTCACCAGACCCAACCAGCCTCCGGCATTCATGGACGATGAAAAGTCAGAATGCCTGGCCGACTGCTTGGAGCTTCAGTGTACGCCGAGTACACTACACCCCGACGCCGCGAATCACCGCTTCATCGCCGACGAAGTGGAACGTCGTAACACTCTCTCGCGCTCGTTAGGAAACGACAGCCCCGATCAGCCAATCCCAGCAGTGACTACCGATGAGGTCGAATCGTTAGTCAGGGGTCTCAAAACCAGGAAAGCCCCAGGTTCGGACGGAATCTCAAATAAAGTCATTAAATTATTCCCCGCCCACTTGATAATCCTGTTGTGCTGCATCTTCAATGCAGCACTAAATAATAACATCTTTCCCGCGCAATGGAAAGAGGCCGTGGTAATAGGAATCCACAAACCCGGCAAGCGCCGTACCGAACCCAGTAGTTACCGCCCGATTAGTCTACTAAAAGGTCTAGGTAAGATCTACGAACGAATAGTTCTCAGTAGACTACGCACATTCGCCGAGGCTAACAACCTCGTTCCCGACGCACAGTTTGGTTTCCGAGCCAAACACAGCTGCGTACAACAAGTTCACCGCTTGGTAGAATACACAAGTAGTCAGTTCATCATGAACAGATATACGGGTGTATTATTCCTAGACGTAGCGAAAGCATTCGACAAGGTTTGGCATGAAGGCCTAATCTACAAACTCTATCTCCTCAAGATCCCTCACTACTTAATTCTCATTATACATGACTACTTAAGTCATCGCAGCTTTCGCTACAGGGTAGAAGGGACGTTGTCGACCTCCCACCCTATCAAGGCCGGCGTCCCTCAGGGGTCGGTCCTCTCCCCATTTCTCTTCACGCTATACACTAGCGATATGCCCAAATTCAACCGGGTACATAAAGCGCTTTACGCTGATGACACCGCACTCTTTTGTGCTGGTAGATCCCCGACAACAGTAGCCAAGACTCTCCAAACAGCGGTTACCGCCCTAGCCAATTGGTTTAGGAAATGGAGATTAGAAATCAACCCCGAGAAGAGTCAGGCGGTCATGTTCACTAGACGAACTGCCCGTTCCTACTCTATCGATAGCATTCCCCCCCTTAAAATTTTCAACAAGCCGGTCACTTGGACCAGGCAGGCCAAATACTTGGGTGTGACCCTTGACGATCGACTCAGCTTCGCCCCTCACATAAAGCAAGTCCGCGCACGGGCAGCCTTTGTGATGGGCCGTCTCCACTGTCTACTCAACTCTAGGTCGCGTATGCCCCTGAGTAGCAAAGTCCGACTTTACACCACCTGCATACGGCCTATCATGACCTATGCCAGCGTGGTGTTCGCGCATGTTAAGCCACACAGGATCCACAGGCTACAGACACTACAAAATCGTTTCATGCGCCGAGCTACGGGAGCACCGTGGTTCATACGAAACGTCGATCTCCACATCGACCTCGAACTGCCGACCATCAAGCAGTTTATGAAACGGTGCTCTCAGAGCTACTTTGACTCTGCCATGACACACCCCAACCAACTAGTGGTTGGGGCGGCTTCCTATAGACCCTCCAAAATCTCCTCCATCCGACGTCCTCGTCACGTCCTCGACGAAGAGGACGACATTATCACACTCGCTCAACAAAGAGCCCACACGGCCCGCGAGGCCTTAACAAATAAATATCCGCGGTTCCGCCCTCGCCGTCGAGGTGCGAAACCGCGCCGCGCAAAAGTCACTACTAAAAACGTGGGCCTCCAGCGACGCCCCAAGCCGAGGTCCGTTCCCCACAGGGGGAGCCCTTGGGCGATGTCGCTTAGCATACTTTTCTCCGGGTTGAGAGCCCTCAGCGCTCGCCCATAGTCCGCGTCAAGCTGTCAAGGCCATCTGCGGCCAACAGCTGTACACAAAAAAAAAAAAAAAAAAAAAAAAAAAAAAAAAAACTATTATGTTACAGTTCGTTTTTTAAGTACTATCACGGTATTTTACACTTGTCGCGAACATTTCTCCCGCCGTGTCGCGTCGCGCTCGCACGTCGCGGCGACGCGACATGAAGACCGGTGAGCACGACGAGTTATCTGGGCAGTGGTATTAGCTTCTTGGCGGGACGTTTGAGTATGCCCGCCGATGTCTTGACTTCTGCAGTTCTTACTTGTCTGTCGGCACCCGGGTATACTGCGGTGATGCGCCCTCGCGGCCATGTGTTGCGAGGCAGGTTGCCGTCGGCGATGAGCACGAGGTCCCCGACCTCGAACTTCTGCGCGGTACCGTGAGGCTCCCGCCGGTATTGCAGCTCGGGAAGGTATTCTCTGACCCAGCGACGCCAGAAGAGGTCAGCCAGGATCTGTGTGCGCCGCCAGTGCTTCTTACTATTTATATCGCCTTCGCTGAAACTGCCGAGTTCTGGGAGTCTCGCTGAGCCACCGAAAATTATGTGATTCGGTGTGATGGCTTCTTCGTCCTTGATGTCCACGGAGACGTGTGTGAGGGGTCGACTGTTGACTGTATACTCGCCCTCACACAGTAGCGTTGCTAATACTTCTTCTTGCGGGTGGCGTTCGTGCAGGACCGTATTGAGTGTGGTCTTTACACACCTGACCAGACGTTCCCACGCGCCCCCCATGAAGGGTGCCGCGGGGGTGATGAAACGCCATACGATGCCACGTCGACTTGCTTTTTCTTTGACGGCCTCTCTCATTTCTCTGTCGGCGCCATGCATGTTGGTACCGTTATCGGAGTAGATCTTAGCTGGGCAGCCACGTCGCGCTGCGAACCGTCGTAACGCCATAATCGCCGAGTCGGCGCTGAGGTTGGCTGCTATCTCGAGATGTATTGCTCGTGACGTCAGACACGTGAATAGCGCCACGTATCTCTTCTGATGCTGTCTTCCCACGGTGACGGACATGGGGCCGAAGTAATCAAGGCCGGTGTAGGTGAAGGCCCTTTGGTGATGTGCTAGACGTGCTTTCGGGAGGTCACCTGTCGCCGGCTCTGGAGGTCGCGTCTTTTGGCATTGTACGCATTGACGTATTATTTTCTTAGCGCTCGGTCGTAGACGAAGAATCCAATATCGTTGGCGTACTTCATTTATAACTGTTTCTGTTCCGCTGTGGTGTAGTTTTCTATGTGTCCAATCTATGTATAGCTGTGTTATTCTGTGGTCACCATCTAGTATTGGCGGCCTCTTTGTTTTCATTATTTCCGCATCTATGACTGTTGTACGGCTGCGCAGAGTGATAATTCCTTCTGTATACTCTGTGGATAGCGGATGTAGGCGGCTGTTTCTGGCGACCCCTCGCCCGCACCGGAGCTCCCTTAGTTCGGCGCCGAAAGAGTCTTCTTGTACCGCCTTCACAAGGAGGTCTTCGGCGTCGCGGGTGTGCTCTGCAGGCAGAAATACGAAGTGTCGGGAGTTCGATGCGGGGCGAGGTCCCGCGCTTCCCGACGTGTTCTTCTTTTTGTCTTCGTACTACGCCAATCTGGGTCCACCAGTGGTTTCTTTTCTGTTCTTTTGTGTAAAACTTGTTCCTTCGGTTTTCTACACAAAGCTATAAACTGTAATACTCTTGCTGTAGCGCGCAGAAGTCGTTCCCATTTTGAAAATCTATTGGGGTCTGGGATCGATTCTACTGTTCTCTGTTTTCTGTGCGCTTCTTCTATAGTATGTGTCCTCTCTTCCCCT
Source organism: Lymantria dispar (assembly GCA_032191425.1). NCBI lineage: Eukaryota > Metazoa > Arthropoda > Insecta > Lepidoptera > Erebidae > Lymantria > Lymantria dispar. The sequence goes on from CM063448.1 coordinate 26,189,836, forward strand.
GTAGTCTCTGTCAGCATGGGTCTTTCGTCGGGCCATTGTGACGGGTCTTAATATAAGAATGATGGGCCAGTGAACCACTCGTGATGCGAATTGAAGTTCACGGGTACATCCCGGGTGGCTGCGTCTGCGATATTCAGCTTCGTCGGCACCCAGCGCCAGTCTTCTACTTTACTGTTTTCTTCTATGTCCGCCAGTCGGTGTGCGACGAACGGTTTGTATTGTCGAGGGCCTCTTCTAATCCATGTCAGTACGGTTTTACTGTCTGTCCAGTAGACTGTGGCGTCCGGCGTCACTCGGTGTATATCTATCAGCGTCGTGGCGACTCGGGTTCCCATCACGGCGGCTTGCAGTACGAGGCGTGGTATTGATGTAAGTTTTAACGGCGCCACCCTCGCCTTGGCCATAATAAGCGTGACGTGAACTTGATTGTCCGGCGTTACGACTCGCCAGTAGGCTGCTGTTGCGTATGCCATCTCGCTGGCGTCCACGAAGATATGTATCTGAAGTGATGCGGCGTCGCTGAAGCCAGGATAACATCGGGGGACTCTGACGGTCTTAAGGTTGTCTAGGTGCTGTAGCCACGATGTCCATCCCTTTGCTAAGTCTTCATCGAACTCTTTGTCCCAGTCGTTACCAAGTCTCCACGCGTCTTGTAGTATCTGTTTGGCTCTCACTGTGACCGGTGACGCGAGGCCGAGAGGGTCGTATAATGACATGATGATCTGTAAGGCTTCTCTTCTTGTCGGCGTTCTTTTGCTCACGAGATCGTTGGGAAGGCGGGCGAGCTCGAGGTTGAAGCTCAGCTCGTCTGTGTTTGGCTGCCATATTAAGCCGAGGATTTTCTCTTTCTGTTCTCTATTCATCAGGTTAACTGTTTCTATATTTTCTTGACTCGGTTCTATTTCTTGAACGACCTTCGACGAATTAGATACCCATTTTCTTAGCTCGAAACACGCTTCCTTGTGTATATTTCGTATTAATCGAGCCGTGCGTGATGCTGTGACTTCATCGCGAAAACTGTCAAGGTAATCATCCATGTAGTGGTTGTCTACGATGGCTTCTACGGCTTCCGGGTGTTCAGCAATGTGTCTTTTGGCGTTCCAGTTCTTCGCGAAGATGGCTGTACACGGTGAGCTCGCTGCGCCGAAGATTAAGGACTTCATTCGGTATTCTTTTGGGGCGCCTTCTCTGCGATCTCCTCTCTATAAATAGCGCAGCGCGTCTCTGTCTTCTTTTCTAATTCTCACTTGCATGAACATCTCCGCTATATCCGCTGAAACGGCGACTGGATAGCGACGGAATCTCATCATTACCCCTGGTAGTGATTGTAGCAGGTCTGGCCCGGTGAGGAGGTGATCGTTGAGAGACACTCCTCTGCTCTTCGCGGCGGCGTCGTGCACTATTCGGATCTTCTCGGGCTTCATGGGGTTGTGTACGTCGAAGTGTGGCAGGTACCAGGTTCTGCCCGGGGTACTGCCCTGCGGGGCTTCTTCTGCGTAGCCCTTTTCTATAAGCGAGTTCATCTGTTCTGTATACTTTAGTTTGAGCGCGGGGTTGCGATCAAGCTTCTTTTCTATCGACGTAAGTCTCTTGATTGCGTTTTCATAACTGTCTGGCATTTCTATTTTTTCTGTTTTCCAGAGAAGCGCGGTTTTTATATGGTTGTCTTCTAACTGACGGGTACTCTTCTCGAGTATATCTTCAGCTATCTTCTCTGGATCTGTCTTCGGACGACGTGGGTTGACGATGAGCGACTCTAATGCAAAGTATTGTTTCAGCTGTCTATCTATGGTATCTTCCGCCGATATCTGACCAACGAAATGTATCCTGTGACCGGTTGTTCTAGTGTGCGCGCCGTGTAATACCCATCCCAATTGTGTAAGGGACGCCACCGGCTGATGTTGCGGTCCTCTTCTTACGGCGCTTGCGACGAGAAGGTGCCAATTATCTTGACCTATGAGTACCTTCGGTAGACCAGTGTGGTACACAAGTTGATTTTTGATGTCTTCGAGATGTCTGCAATTGGCGATGTCTTCTTCAGTGACTCGTTGCGGTGTCAGACGGAGGTGTGATACTGTGCGCGCGCGTAGTGGTGTCTCCTTTCCCGTCGTAGTCTTGAGAGTGACTTCGATACGTCTTGAGGCGGGCATCTCTATTGCTTTGTCTCCGATGGTGCGAATGGTGAAGGGGTCCACCTTTCCCTCTGCGCCCACAGCCTGGGCGATTTCTTCATCTATGAGAGAAACTGTTGAGCCATCGTCGAGTAGTGCGAATGCGGCTATCTCTCCCGCCGGTCCGACGAGTTGCACGGGAATTATTTTCAGGAAGGCTTGACGGTCGCTATACAGACTCGAGTTCGTGACTGTTTCTTGTTTCTCCATCTTCGAGTCATCGGTCTTCGGTCGTTGGTAGTGAAGAAGTTGATTGTGGTAAGCGGTACAGCCCTCTATTTCGCACCTCTTTGGTTTGCATTTGTGTTGCTGGTGGCGTGCGCGGAGGCAGCGAAAGCACAACCCATGTTTCTTAGCTATCTCCCATCTTCTGTCTGAATCACCCCAACGAAAGGTGTCGCAGTCTGCCGGGTAGTGTCCATCTTGTCCACAGATCTTGCACTTCGAATGTGAGATAGGGTTCGAGTTCAATGTTCGCTTTTCTATGATGTTGTGTGTTCGCTGAACCACGCGACGGTTGTGTGACGGTTCTCTTGTGCCTTCAGCGGGTGCGAACGTGCTGCAGAAATGTGCGTGTTCCGTAACAAAGTCGCTGAAGCGTCTGAGGTCCGGCACCGATGCGTACTTCTCCGTATATGTTCTGTACCACTGTACACGTAGTGAGTTCGGCAGCTTTTCTGTTAGGATGCGAAGTAACTCGGCGTTAACTAAGTAGTGCTCCTTTTTGATGGCTTCGAGTGTTACTGTGCCGCTTCTTATCCTGCCGGCGAACGCGCAGATATCCCGAGGGGCTTCTCCACAGCGCGGCAGGTTCTTTAACCTTTCCGTTTCCGCCTGTGCTATAGCGTCCGGTCTTCCAAATTGAAGTTCCAATTCTTGCATGATATCATTCGGTCTTGCATTTCCTATAAGTTCTGAATTTACTGTTTCTAGTGCTCTTCCTCTGAGACTTTTTCTAAGTCTAGCTGTGTTTTCAACGTCGTTGAAGTAATTCTTCGTGGTGTCGTATATGGCACGAAACGACAACCACTCTGTATGCGCTCCGTCGAACGGCGGTAATGTCATGATGACCTTGGAAACTGCTGGGTGAGGTGACGTATGTGACATCTCCAGGGGTTTCCCGGCGAGCGCGGCGATTGTGGAAGTGAGTCCAGTGATTAACTGCGTCATTGGGTCACTTCCCTGTGGTGAAGTCTCCTTCTTCTTAGAGGTTTCTTCCATGTTTTCCTTCACGGAAACTGTCTTCTGTTCCCTGGTGGTTCCCTCCATGTGGGCTTCGGCGGCCACGTTTGTAGTGGCTTCTGTAGTAACCAGGGCTGGATTCGGCTGCGGGTCCTGGGCTTCTGCTAACCATGAGCGGACGTACTCCGCCTTCGATTGTTCGTCGATTTCATAGCCGTCGGATTCTGCTTCTTCTTCAGCCTTTTCTAGTGCTAACTGCGCTAACTGTAATTTTATTTTCAATATTTCTTCTCGAGCCTTCTGTACTTTTCTATTGGGGCGTACCGATGTAACTGACTGTACGACACGTTGTTTGAGCGGCTCCTGTATTTCTTCTGTACTACGGGGTGGCACCAGGCGCGTCGCAGCGGCGGTGCGTAGCGTCTGGGTTGCGTTACTGTTGTCCCGGCGGCGTCCTGTTCTGTCCTGTTCCTGTTCTGTTAAGGGCGACGCCGATGGTGCGGGCGGCTCAGCGATTTGTTCGGCGAGCTCGGTGACTGGTGACTGCGGGCGCGGCGGTTCTTCTTCATGGAGTTCCACCATCCATGCCTTCGGGGCTCGTCCCATGGAGCGAGTGATCGGCATCTTGATAAGTTTTCTATTTGAATTTATCTTCAAGCTTCTGTAAAACACGTCAGGGGTATTCTTCTGTTACTGGCTGGCTGGCAACGATATCTTCAATGAGTTCTTCTCAAATTCTTCTGTAATGATCCTTCTGTAATTTTCTATAAATCTTCTATAGGGATTCTTCGGTAAGGATTTTTCTATAAATCTTCTATAGGGATTCTTCTATAATTTTCTATAATCTTCTATAAGGATTCTTCTATAATTTTTCTTCAGTTGAAGTTGGTAAGCCTTCTATCTTCAAAGTTGCGTTTCTTCACTCGTATCGCCAGATCCAGGAACTTGTGTCTTCATCCGGATCGCAAGGACCAGAAAATTGTGCGGGACGGGCCTCCAGACAAATGTGTTGTAGTCGGCTGACGTCCCAGTTGGTCGCTGGTTCGGTGGTTTATGTCGACTGTATGTGTGGACTGTATCTTCGGGTTCGGTTCCCTACTGGCGGGTTTCAGTGAAGAAATAAAACGATCGATTTTGAAGTAACTTGCACATCGGACGAATATTACACCGTTGCTGCCTAGCCCCTGAATGTTAATGCTTGAAGTTCGCTATTTCTTCATACTTTTTCTTCATACTGTGGTTTTCAAGCTTCCATCTCGCGCCGCTAGGTGTCTTTGGTAGTCTATGGTACGACGTGTTCATTAAAACGAGGGGCTTAGGCACCTCGAGGTGTTACCGTAACGACAGCCGCGAGGCGATTACTGTAAACGGTTGTCGCATTCGTCCGATTTGTGCTATGATTTTATTGAATAATTAACTATAACGCTAAGACTATTACAGATATGCTTACATTCTATATACTATTCTATTTATCTATCTGTTTCAGTAGTGGCCGCGACCCTAGGTAGTAAAATAGGCTTTATACAAGCACTAAAAACTATTATTTTTTACTATCAGCATTGTTTTTCTATCTTTATTACGCTATATCTCGCAAGTTATAATACCTAGGGTGTTGGTTCTTACTGCATTCGATAGGTCCTAGCGTATATTTCAATAAAACACCAAGAATATTTATGTTTATTGCAAATTTGACGCTATAAGCAACAAAAATTACAACGTAACTAAGTACAATTACGCTTTTACATAAATTAAGAAAAACAAACAGTTATAGGCTATTTTAATACTATTTTTACTACAATATAACGTATAATTAATCTACTTTAATGTTCATTACTCACATTGTTTATTTAGCACTGTACACATTAATTCGTAATGTTTACATCTTACGAATTTCGCTATGTATTTGGAGCGCCCTGATTGGTCGATATTCGTTACGCACTCCTATCGGGCGATACACTTTGAGTTAGTTAATTTTCACGGTATTCTTATCACTATACTTTTTCTCAAAAATTCACAAAAACATTCCGCGTCGGAGACCCGTAGCGCACGGACGTGCGCCTCGTTGCTCTCCACTGCTGCGCACACCCCGCACCCGCCCCCTGCGGTCGTGCGATCTCGCTCCGTCTCGCTCGCTCTTGCAGCGTACCTCGCGTCGCGTTGCGCCGCCATTTTGTTGACGTCTGTGGCCGTTCAGTGGCCCGCTCCGGGTGGCCGTGTATACGGTTGTCTGTGGCAGTTTCGCTGTTTGGACGCAGGTGTTGCCGGATCCCAACTGCACGAGTCGACTTTTTCAAGACGTCGAGTGCAGATTTCTACCGTTGGTAGATAAAAAGTCAACCCATTTTGGCCCCCTCAGGGCAGAAAACCATATTGTTTGGTCCCCGGCGGAAACCTCACGGTGTTAACGAAGCCGGGTGAGGCAAGGCCCCGATTTGCCTGCCGAGCCCCTTCAGGGCAGAGCTAACAATCGGAAGGGGTTAGAGCATCCGGCCTTGGGGGATCTCCTAGTCGGACCTAATCTACGGATTTTCATCATTTTTCTGCGAAGGCCTAACGGCCCGAGCAGCTAGGAACCTATCGCACATTAAGATTGGCGAAGGATTACAAGCTTAGGGCACACTAGTTAAGCACACATCCTCCCGACCTGCACCCGGTTGGGAGGGACACGCACCACACACAACCCAGGGTTCACCTCACCCAGGGCGCTAAAAACTATTACAATTGACGCCCTTCTGGCAATCCCAGAGATTCAAGCTTATATTGCCCAACATTTTGGAGCAATAACAATCTTACCACCTCAACGCGCTCCTACTACCGCCCTTTTTTTTTTTTTTTTTTTTTTTTTTGGGTGGGCTATGGTAAGCTCACGCGCGGTCCTGTCCGTCCGGGGCGATGAAAGGACGGCGCGCGGGCCCATAACCCACCCGTACCCACGTCACCTCGTTGTTGGGCCGACCACCGGAGCAGATGTCACTTGTCGTCAGTGGTCGGCCCAAAGGAATACCCTTTCGGGTAACCTCTCGACCTGGGACGTCGGTCGCCGTCGCGCGGTTAGCCTCTCTGCGGGTGATGGACAATTCCCCGGTACGATCACCCGCGGCCTCGGCTAGGGCGGCATTAGGCGCAGATACTCGCGCCTGCGCCGCCCGAGTCGCCGGCGGCGGAACGTATCGCCGAGTAGAAGCTCTACTCGCACACGATCCGCCGCCTCCTTCCGTGAGATAACGGCCTCACAGAAGGCGGCGACCGCGTCCCAGTTCCTGACGCTGACGAGCATCTCCCTGGCGATGGTCGGCAGCGCCAGGTCGGCACCGATAATTGCGACGAGTTCACGGCGATCCTCCTCCCATGCAGCACACTCCTCGAGCGTGTGCTGCGCCGTGTCCTCGTCGCAACTGCAGTGGTGGCAGGACGGTGTGCTCTCCCTCCTGACAATCTTGTGCAGGTACTTCCCGAAGCAACCGTGCCCCGTCAGCACCTGCACCAGTCGGAAGGAAAGCACCCCGTGCGTCCGCTCCAACCACTCCATCAGCACCGGCTGGAGGGCCTCGACGGTCCTAACACCATACCGAGGACTCTCCAGCCGGACTGCCCAACGGGCAATGACTTCTCGGCGGGCGTCGACCCGCCAGGCGGTGATCTCTGTGATGGAGACCATGCCGCCGCGGGCGCGCTTCTCCGACACCCGCCGATAAATGTCGGCGAGCATCTCCGCCTCCAGGTCCCACGGGGGGGTTCCGGCCAGGAGGCACGCTGCCTCCGTCGCCACCGTGCGGTAACCGCGTACGGCCCTGATCGCCATGACCCTCTGTGGTCGCCACAGGAGGGCCCTAAGACGGACGGTCAGGGACCCCGCCCACACCGGTGCGCCGTACAGGGCCATCGACCGGATCACCCCCACGTACAGCTGTCGGCACGTAGCACTGGGTCCGCCCACATTCGGCATCAGCCGCGAAAGGGCGGACGCCGCGCCGACAAGCCGGGGAACTAGTCGATGGAGATGCTCCCGGAACCAAAAATGCCCGTCGAGCACCAGGCCCAAGTACTTCATGTGGGCCTGGATGCTGATGGTGACCGACTTCACGGTGATCGAAGCGCCGGCGGGAGGCCCGGCGGTACGGAGGCCATGGAACAGAAGGGCCTCCGTCTTTTCCAGGGCTACCCTCAACCCCAGCGCTTCGATCCGCCTGACAATCTCCTCGGTGCCGAGAGTTGCCAGGCGTGCCGCCTCCTCTAGCGTCCCACCCCGGGCTGTGACGAGTGTATCGTCGGCGTAGCAAATTACGCCCAGCCCGGGTGGGAGGCTTCCTCTCAACGCCCAGTCGTAGCCGATGTTCCACAGGGTCGGACCCAGAACCGACCCCTGCGGGACACCGCACGTCATGGGCGTTCGCACAACGTCCCCTACTCGGTCAACGTAGCGGACGCTGCGCCCCTCCAAGTAGTCTGCCACCAGCCGCCTGAGGTACACGGGCACCCCGTGATACCTCAGCCCCTCCCTGATGCAGCTGAATGGCAGACTGTTGAAGGCGTTGGCGATGTCCAGGGACACCGCCAACAGGACTCCTCCGCCGGTGACGGCCTCCGCTACCACGGCCTTCAGGCGCAGCAGGGCCGCGATCGTCGAACGCCCTCTCCGAAAACCAAACTGGGCGTCCGACAAATCGGGCCCGTCCCCGACGAGGTGCCGCTCGATGCGGGCAGCCAACACCCTCTCCAGCAGCTTGCCCGCATCATCGAGCAGCACGATGGGCCTGTAGGCCGAGGCCGACTCGGGAGACCGTCCCGGCTTCGGCAGGAGAACCAGCCTCCCCTCTTTCCAGCACCCAGGGAACTGTCCGGACGACAAACAAGAGTCGAACAGTCCCCTGAGGCGTGGTCCCAGGTGTTCGAGGACCAGGGCCAGCACACGGTTCGGAATACCGTCGGGCCCGGGGGCGGTGGATTTCACTCGCATACGCGCCACCGCCGCCCCCATTTCCGGCTCCGTGATGGGCGGAGCACTTTCATCGTCGGCCTCCCGGTCGCTGTCCGGCGAAGCCATGACCGGGGGCGTGTGCTCCGCCCGCCGTGGAAAGAGGTCCTCGACAACTCTGGTGAGGAGGCTAGGCTGGAGAGTCTCGGTGAGGGGGGGGCCCCGCCCGCGGAGCTTATTCAGCGCCGCGAGGTAGGGGCGACCCCAGGGGTCACGCTCGAGACTGTCCAGCATCTCCCGCCGACTAACGTCCTTGGCGGTACGGACGGCCAGCCTGAAGGCAGACCGCGCACAGCGGTAAGCCTCGTACAGCTGGCCCTCCCGCTCAGCGTCGCGGTGACGCGCTCGGCTGCGGGTGTAGGCCCTCCGGGCACGTATGCACGCGGCCCGAAGGTCCGCCAATTCTCGGGACCACCAGGGGACCGCACTCTTCGGGGGCAGGCGCCGCACACGGGGCATGGCCGCATCGCAGATCTGCGTTAACGCACAGCGGATGCGGCCAGCCTCGGCATCCACCCCGTCCGCCTGGGGCGGTGAGGACAGCCATGACTGAACGATGGCTGCCTCGGCCAACAGGTCCCGATCCAATCGACCCACAGCCCACCGCGGAAACGCGGGAGCTCCGTCCGCCGTGTGACCCCTGCTGGGCTGCAGGAGGGTCCGGGAGACCTCAATCCGGATGTATCGGTGATCGGATAGGGTCTCAACCTCCTCCTGGACGCACCAGCTCCTCACACGTGCTGCGACATTAGGGCTAGCGAACGACAAGTCCACTATCGACCCGCCCTGCTGCCGCACGCACGTTTGCACCGAGCCCCTGTTCAGCAAACAGAGGCCCAGTGCCGCCGCCCACTCTTCGACCGCCCGCCCGCGGGCATTCGTCCTGGGGGACCCCCACGCCGTGGACTTGGCGTTGTAGTCCCCCAGAACGAAGACTTGGCGCGGTGCTAGTCGCCGTATCGAGGCCCCCAGGATGGTGAGGAAGGCCCCGAAATCCGTCGCGCTCCTGTTAGGGGAGAAGTAAACCCCAAATAGCGTAACCTCTCCCCATTCCGCCGCGACATACCCATCGCCCCTGTCCTTGAGCAACAAAGGCGGGGAATGCCACGACGTGGAGGCGACGATTACCACAAAGCCGTCACTGCTGCCCAGCCAATTGGGACGGTCAGGCACCACGTACGGCTCCGCGGCTACGGCTGCACCGATCAACCACTCCGCCATGGCTTGCAGGAAAACGTCCTGTGCCTCGGCGGCGTGGTTGAGGTTGGCCTGCAGGAGGTGGTAGGATTCGGGCGCCATTAGTGGGCCGTATCCATCACCTCCTCCACGCTGGCGGGCGATCGGGTCGCGCTAGGGACGGGAGCGGCCGGGGTCGTCGGGCCGCTCCGTCCCTTTGGGGCCGAAGCCGGGGGTCTGCACTCCCTGCCCCCCATGCGGTGCTTGGAGGGCCTATTGCCCGCTGCACACGCGGGGCAGTGGGGAGTGGCGGCGCAGGATGCCGCCTTGTGCCCGGGTTGACCGCAGCGGAAGCAGAGATCGCTGCAGTCAAAGCAATTGGTGCATGTCGGCCGAGTGTGTCCGACCGCCATGCACTTGTAGCACCTCGCAGGCCGGGACTCCAGCACGGTCACCCGCGCCGAGCTCCAGCCCACGAGGAGCCTGCCTGAGCCGGCCAATTGCTTGGCCGACTCCACCGGGCACTGCACCCAGGCAGCACCGACGCCGCCCGGACCAGGGCGGATGGCGCCAATTCGGACGGTGTCCACGGGACACCCGGTTTTCGAGACGATGGCCTCCCGGATGTCATCCACCGTCACGGAGTCGTCCAGACCCGCGACGCGTAGTTCTGCGCACTTTACGGGTCTGGCGATTTTGACGCCACCCTCCTCTGCGAACAGACCCCTCAACTTGGCCGCCATGCTATCGGCCGTCTTGGCGCCCTCGGCCCCAGGGAACTCGAGAATCCGTGCCCCTGTCCGGGCCTTGCGGGTCCTGGCTTCAACGCCTCCTAAATCGGAGACGTCAAGCTCCCGCCGGGCGCGACGTAAGACGGCCTCATAGCTGAGGCCGTTTTCGGCCGCCTCAGGCAGCACGGTGATCACCACCGCGGCTGACTTTGGCGGCCGGAGCCTCCTGCGCGACCTCTTATTTGCGGCTCCTGCTTTGGGAGCGGAGGCTTTGGCGGCACTTTTGGCCTCCGCTCTCCTCTTCTGGCCGCGACTTTTTCGGCTGCGCTCGGCTGTCTGCCAACCTTCTTCAGGTGCATCGGAGGGGCCGGGCACAGCAGTCACGGCCGCGGTTGCGTTGGCTGCTTCCGGCGGTGCATTTGCCGGCAGCGGCTGAGGTCCGGCCTGAGCAGGAGCCGGTGCCACCTTCTTCCTCGCGGCGGTCCCTTTGGACTTCGGTCCAGCAACGGCCGCAGCGTAGCTCCCTACGCGCCCGCCCTGGCAGGGTAGCGCATCAGGGGCTGACACCACGGCCTTGGGCCTGTCCGCAGCAAGCGGCGGCCGAAGACGGGGCTCCGGAGGCAGTCTTGTCTCCAGAGCCGCCATGCGCGCGTCGAGCATTCTGCCCACAACATCCACTATGGCGCGCATGGTCTGATCCGGCACGCCGTTCACTGCGGGCAGCGGGACCGCTTCGGCCGGCTGGGCCCTCTGGGGACTCGCCGCAGCGCGAGTTGGCGCAACGGGGACAGTGGGGGCGGCGGCAGGGCCGGCGCTTGTCGGCGGCGCAGTCCTCGCCAGTTGTGCGACCTGGCGCCGCAAGTCGGCCATTTGCTTGGCCAACTCGCGGTTCGCCTTCTGCACCGCCGACAGTTCTTTGTGTAAGGCCTTGTTTTTCTCCTGCAGGCCTGAAACCTCACCAGAAAGGCGGGCGTTTTCGGCCTGCAGGGTGGCCACATTGGCAGCTGGGGGATCGCCACCCACAGCGGGCTCAGCAGCCGCCGTTTCGGTGGGAGGGATGTCCGCCAACACCCTCATCATTCTTTCGGCAGCCGCCTCATTTGCCCGTTTATGGGCCTCAGTCCCCCGCGCCATGCCGATCGGCGATGGAGTCGCCGTCCTTGCCGCTACTACCGCGCCGCCTCGCCCGCCCCGCCCCCTGCGAGAGGTCGGGACTTTGGGAGGAGGCATGATGGTGCTACTCCCCTCGGAGGATCCCGAGCTGCCACCCTCGTTCAGGGGGCGCTTCCGCACCTGCGAGAGGAGGACCTCCTCCCTGACCGCTAGGGCCGCCGTCAAGGCCGACGCTGGGGACTGACTGGCGATCTCTGCAGCTGATGTGCTGCCGCCCTCAGTGTCCGACGGCTCTGCGGTAGTGCTGCCGTCCTCGTCAGCAGTCGGAGCGGCTGCAGCGGCCTCCCTAGCCAGCCGCTCCTGCCTGGCCAACTCGCGCCTCTTGACACTCGTGGCCTTCCCCGTCCCCATATTCTTCCGCTTTTTTCTCTTCTTGGGGGCTTCGAGTGTCGCCGGCCCCTTGCCTAATCTTATGGCCTCAAGTGCCGGACCAGCAGCCGAGCTGCAGTCGGACGAGGCCACTCCTTCCTCTGTGCCAGTTTTTCTGTAGCTTGGCAAGGCTTTTAGGTGGGAACCAATCGAATTCCGGTTCTCCGTGGTGGTGTTTTTGGGCGTCTCACCCCTCTTATCTTCATCTGTGTTAATTGAACATGAATCCATCAAGTTCCCACGAGCATGGGAGAAATAACGGTCGACCCGGGCAGAGATCCCGATACCCGGGCAAGCGTACATTTGTATCCCAACACAGGGGGTCCGCAGGTACCCTGGCTGGGGGCGCGCTAACGACTGAACAACCCATCAGCCATGCATCCTCTCGCCGCGCGCCAGAACTTAGGATTCTGGGTGATTGTTTTATAGAGGTTTTCTTCCTCGCGGTCCAGGCGGTTAAGCCAAGACCCTCGCTCCTGAATCTAGACCTCAAGACAAATGTCCCGAAGCAAGAATCAGGTCTACGATTTGTCGCGGTTGGCAAATGCCTGCCCAGTCCTCAAATGAATGAGTGACTGGACCCGTCGAATTTTCGCATCCAATACCCTCTACAATTAGAGGGCATGGAGCGAATTTGGGGCATCCCACAAACTGGGCCCCCCCTCGGGCCAGATATTTGCCACGAGCGACAATTCCAGAGAGCAGTCCAAGAAATTGTCGCTCGTGCCCAGGGTACACCACGCGGAGGTTTCTGGCGTAGTACCCCTCCTACTACCGCCCTGCCGCTTGAGCCGGAATTACCGACCATCAGCACGGTGATGGAAACGGAATCACCCCCGTCCTCCTCAGCCTCATCGTCCTCCTCCTCCGAGTCGGAAGATTCGCCCAATGAGGGCTCATTTACTGTAGTTCACTCCCGCAAGCGGAGCAAAAAGGTAAAGGTCAACAAAGAGGCTCCCTCTAAGGCCCCAAAAATTAAGCCGACTGACTCGGCAAAAACACCCGCTGCAGCCCCGTCTGCAACGACTGCCATGGCCGCCTCGGTCCCCCCAGTCGTCTCGCAGGCCACCCCTACCTCTGTCCCATCTTCCACGGACAACAACACCGTCGCTCCGCAGACGGTCAAAAAACCACTGGCTCCGCCGCCCCTATATATCAGGGACAAGGAGAAGTGGCTAACCATCTCCGCTTGGCTAAACACCAATCGCATAAATTACAAATCGGCTAAATCCACGCCCCAAGGCATACGAGTGGACCTTCACTCGTCAGCCGACCACCGCACCGTGTCAAACATGCTAGGGAATCAACAGATTCCCTACCATACATACACCCTCCCCGAAGCCAAACTTCTGCGTACAGTTATACGCAATGTCCCGAGAGAAATCGACACTAAAGAGATCTTAGATTCTCTCAAAACCCAGGATCTGCCGGTTGTAGAAGTACACCGGATGATCCGGGGAAAGGGTCGTTACCCTCTTAACATGATACTCGTCTGCCTTACGAATAACGCAGAGGGTAAAGTAATCTACAAAATTAAGACCATCTGTGGCCTCTCTGGGGTCTCGGTAGAGCCCCCACACAAAAATGGTAATCTGGCACAGTGTCACAAGTGCCAAATGTATGGACACTCGTCCAAGAACTGTTTCGCCCGTCCTAGGTGCGTCAAGTGCCTAGGTGACCATCACACCGCCCAGTGTGAAAGGCCAAAGGACATCTCCCTCTGCAAAGAGCCACCTGCGTGTGTTCTCTGTGGAGAATACGGACACCCGGCCAACTACCGCGGCTGCCCAAGAGCGCCGAGGAGGCTAGTCCGCCAACCCAACACAAACGGCAAGGCCTTGTACTATAACAAGACCTTCGTCCCAGCCCCCTTACCAACCCACAATGCGTGGGCTCGCCCCCTGCTAACCAGCAAGGAGGCTTTCCCAACCTTGCCCAACAGGCAGCCCGCTGCCCCACCCGCACCATCTCAGCCCAAACCACCAATAATCGGGCCAAACCAGCCCACCGGTGGTAATCCCAAGCCCCCTCAGGGCGCCCCCATTCCCATCGTCGTCGCTAAAAGCGCGCCCCCAAAAGCCCCCCAAGGACTAGATCCAGATCTAGCCCTGGTGGCCAACTTCGCGGCTCAAATCAATTTCGCGGAAATCCGCGAAATTGCAGCCGATCTTAGAAAGAACGAGGGAAACAACCTCGCCCTCCTTAATATAGCGATCAAATTCGCCCCCACGTTAGAGCGTCTAGGCTCACTCAAATTCAACTAAAATGGATAGGTACACTCCCGGCAGAGTTAAACCCAGACACCTCAAAGTAGGGACATTCAACGCAAATAGCCTTACCCAACAGAGGGATGAAGTAGGCACATTCCTTCGGGAACACCAGCTCGACATCTTGTTAGTACAAGAAACGTTCTTAAAACCATTCAACAGGGACCCTAGAATCGCGAACTATAATATAGTTCGCAATGATAGGACAACCTCACCAATGGGTGGAACGCTCATTTACTACAAAAGGTCGCTGCATTGCACACCTGTGGATCCGCCCCCTCTGATGTACATTGAAGCTTCAATTTGCAGGCTAGCCCTCTCAGGCCATCAGCCTATCACCCTTGTATCCGCATATCTCTCTCCCAACAGAGAACATTCGAAACAGTTGGTTGAAAAAGATCTAAAAGGCTTGCTAGAATTGGGAGGCGCCGTCATCATTGGCGGTGACCTTAACGCCAAGAACACCTCTTGGAGCTGTCAAAGTTCCAATACGAGGGGCAAGACTTTAGAGCTATTCGCTGACAGACTGGGATTTGATGTCATAGCGCCCATAGAGCCGACACACTTCCCCTTTAACGTTTCGCACAGGCCGGACATACTCGATATCTTTCTTCTCAAAAACATAAACCTTCGTTTATGTTCAATAGAAGTTCAACACGAGTTAGACTCAGATCACCGCCCGGTGACTCTGGAATTAGCCTCCCGCACCCCTGGCCCCTCAGGCCATAACAACGAAAGGACCAAGATAGCGACTGACTGGGCACGGCTAGAGAAAAATCTCAAGTCAACCTCGTCGGTCCACCTTGATCAAATTCCCAATGACATTACGTCTAAGGAACATACCTCTCAGGCGATCGAGTCGACGGACGACTGCTCGCGGCCGGTACCAGATACGAGCGATCGTAAATGGCGCCTGCCAGACGACGTCCGTGACTTGTTAAGACGTAAAAACGCCGCGACACGCGCTTATGACCGCTACCCCACGGAGGACAACCGTACCCGCCTACGGTCACTCCAG
This sequence comes from Lymantria dispar, assembly GCA_032191425.1. Classification (NCBI taxonomy): domain Eukaryota; kingdom Metazoa; phylum Arthropoda; class Insecta; order Lepidoptera; family Erebidae; genus Lymantria; species Lymantria dispar. The sequence continues at coordinate 26,204,898 of CM063448.1, forward strand.
AGGGAGGTTAAACAAGCTATTAATGAATTGAGACAGAACAAATGGGACGCCATGCTCGAGGAGCTAGAGCCCTCTCACACAGCCTTTTGGCAGCTTTCCCGCTCACTCAAAAAAGACATCGTGTCCACTCTCCCTCCCCTCACCAGACCCAACCAGCCACCGGCGTTTATGGACGATGAAAAGTCAGAATGCCTGGCCGACTGCTTGGAGCTTCAGTGTACGCCGAGTACACTACACCCCGACGCCGCGAATCACCGCTTCATCGCCGACGAAGTGGAACGTCGTACCACTCTCTCGCGCTCGTTACGAAACGACAACCCCGATCAGCCTATCCCAGTAGTAACCACCGATGAGGTCGAATCGTTAGTCAGGGGTCTTAAAACCAGAAAAGCCCCAGGTTCGGACGGAATCTCAAATAAAGTCATTAAATTATTCCCCGCCCACTTAATAGTCCTGTTGTGCTGCATCTTCAATGCAGCACTAAATAATAACATCTTTCCCGCGCAATGAAAAGAGGCCGTGGTAATAGGAATCCACAAACCCGGCAAGCGCCGTACCGAACCCAGTAGTTACCGCCCGATTAGTCTACTAAAAGGTCTAGGTAAGATCTACGAACGAATAGTTCTCAGTAGAATACGCACATTCGCCGAGGCTAACAACCTCGTTCCCGACGCACAGTTTGGTTTCCGAGCCAAACACAGCTGCGTACAACAAGTTCACCGCTTGGTAGAATACACAAGTAGTCAGTTCATCATGAACAGATATACGGGTGTATTATTCCTAGACGTAGCGAAAGCATTCGACAAGGTTTGGCATGAAGGCCTAATCTACAAACTCTATCTCCTCAAGATCCCTCACTACTTAATTCTTATTATACATGACTACTTAAGTCATCGCAGCTTTCGCTACAGGGTGGAAGGGATGTTGTCGACCTCCCACCCTATCAAGGCCGGCGTCCCTCAGGGGTCGGTCCTCTCTCCATTTCTCTTCACGCTATACACTAGCGATATGCCCAAATTCAACCGGGTACATAAAGCGCTTTACGCTGATGACACCGCACTCTTTTGTGCTGGTAGATCCCCGACAACAGTAGCCAAGACTCTCCAAACAGCGGTTACCGCCCTAGCCAATTGGTTTAGGAAATGGAGATTAGAAATCAACCCCGAGAAGAGTCAGGCGGTCATGTTCACTAGACGAACTGCCCGTTCCTACTCTATCGATAGCATTCCTCCCCTTAAAATTTTCAACAAGCCGGTCACTTGGACCAGGCAGGCCAAATACTTGGGTGTAACCCTTGACGATCGACTCAGCTTCGCCCCTCACATAAAGCAAGTCCGCGCACGGGCAGCCTTTGTGATGGGCCGTCTCCACTGTCTACTCAACTCTAGGTCGCGTATGCCCCTGAGTAGCAAAATCCGACTATACACCACCTGCATACGGCCTATCATGACCTATGCCAGCGTGGTGTTCGCGCAAGTTAAGCCACACAGGATCCACAGGCTACAGACACTACAAAATCGCTTCATGCGCCGAGCTACGGGAGCACCGTGGTTCATACGAAACGTCGATCTCCACATCGACCTCGAACTGCCGACCATCAAGCAGTTTATGAAACGGTGCTCTCAGAGCTACTTTGACTCTGCCATGACACACCCCAACCAACTAGTGGTTGGGGCGGCTTCCTATAGACCCTCCAAAATCTCCTCCATCCGACGTCCTCGTCACGTCCTCGACGAAGAGGACGACAATATCACACTCGCTCAACAAAGAGCCTACACGGCCCGCGAGGCCTTAACAAATAAATATCCGCGGTTCCGCCCTCGCCGTCGAGGTGCGAAACCGCGCCGCGCAAAAGTCACTACTAAAAACGTGGGCACGCCCACTTTGCCTCCAGCGACGCCCCAAGCCGAGGTCCGTTCCCCACAGGGGGAGCCCTTGGGCGATGTCGCTTAGCATACTCTTCTCCGGGTTGAGAGCCCTCAGCGCTCACCCATAGTCCGCGTCAAGCTGTCAAGGCCATCTGCGGCCAACAGCTGTACACACACAAAAAAAAAAAAAAAAATCAAAAATTCACTATTATGTTACAGTTCGTTTTTTAAGCACTATCACGGTATTTTACACTTGTCGCGAACAGTACCTATAGTAAGTTCAATTTCTCTCCTATTGTAGAGCAGGCTCAAGCCCAACAGTGGGACGTATATGAGCTGAAATTATGATGATGATAGTGTATATATATAAGCAGCAACCACTAAATACGTTTACTACATCCTTACTAATATTATAAATGCGAAAGTAAGTTTGTTTGTTTGTTACGCTTTCACGCTTAAACCACTGAACCGATTTCAAAAATTCTTTCACCAACGGAAAGCTATAATATCAGGGAGTAACATAGACTATATTTTATCCCGGGATTCCCACGGGAACAGGAACTACGTGGGTAAGGCGACTGAAACCGAAGCGAAGCCAGGGCGGGTTGCTAGTATTGTAATAAGTTAAGACTACAATGGTCACCACTCCTTCACTCGTGGGAGTCGTAAAAACCGGTTTAGGGAATGTTAATGATTATGTATCACTCATCGTCTAATGAACCCAATGCCATTTTCATTGACATCTATTGGTAATTATAATATACTCAACAAACAACAAGAAACATTTGCACTATCTGGTATAAAGTATAACAGCCATTTTTCATTTTCCATTTCCAATTATACTTTCAGAAGTTTGTCCCAGAAATAAGAGTAATAAACAATCCTAAGTTATGACAGTCATTTATCACTGGTTGGTTTTTACATTCCCATTAAAGTTATGTAACGATCAAAAAATTTAAATATCAAAGGCAATCCAAGTTCTTGTGGAGTAAAAGAAACATCTTTATCATCTTCTAGCACTCATTCCAATTACGATTATGCATATGATCAAGGTCAGTGCAAAGCGCAACGATGTGGATTTATTTTACATTGCTTTAGAAAACATACCTGGTACGATGTTTAATTAAAAATTTGCATACTAATATTAGTTTATCATCTAGAGTTACCATATTAATTTCATCATCATTATTATTCAGCCCATTGCCGTCCACTGCTGGAGGCCTCTCTCGTGTTTCGTCACAAAATGCAGTCCTACGCCGCTTGCATCCAACGACGCCCAGCAACTTTCATTTTTTTTTTTTTTTTTTTTTATGGGTGTGTACAGCTGTTGGCCGCAGATGGCCTTGACAGCTTGACGCGGACTATGGGTGAGCGCTGAGGGCTCTCAACCCGGAGAAAAGTATGCTAAGCGACATCGCCCAAGGGCTCCCCCTGTGGGGAACGGACCTCGGCTTGGGGCGTCGCTGGAGGCAAAGTGGGCGTGCCCACGTTTTTAGTAGTGACTTTTGCGCGGCGCGGTTTCGCACCTCGACGGCGAGGGCGGAACCGCGGATATTTATTTGTTAAGGCCTCGTGGGCAGTGTAGGCTCTTTGTTGAGCGAGTGTGATATTGTCGTCCTCTTCGTCGAGGACGTGACGAGGACGTCGGATGGAGGAGATTTTGGAGGGTCTATAGGAAGCCGCCCCAACCACTAGTTGGTTGGGGTGTGTCATGGCAGAGTCAAAGTAGCTCTGAGAGCACCGTTTCATAAACTGCTTGATGGTCGGCAGTTCGAGGTCGATGTGGAGATCGACGTTTCGTATGAACCACGGTGCTCCCGTAGCTCGGCGCATGAAGCGATTTTGTAGTGTCTGTAGCCTGTGGATCCTGTGTGGCTTAACATGCGCGAACACCACGCTGGCATAGGTCATGATAGGCCGTATGCAGGTGGTGTATAGTCGGATTTTGCTACTCAGGGGCATACGCGACCTAGAGTTGAGTAGACAGTGGAGACGGCCCATCACAAAGGCTGCCCGTGCGCGGACTTGCTTTATGTGAGGGGCGAAGCTGAGTCGATCGTCAAGGGTCACACCCAGGTATTTGGCCTGCCTGGTCCAAGTGACCGGCTTGTTGAAAATTTTAAGGGGAGGAATGCTATCGATAGAGTAGGAACGGGCAGTTCGTCTAGTGAACATGACCGCCTGACTCATCTCGGGGTTGATTTCTAATCTCCATTTCCTAAACCAATTGGCTAGGGCGGTAACCGCTGTTTGGAGAGTCTTGGCTACTGTTGTCGGGGATCTACCAGCACAAAAGAGTGCGGTGTCATCAGCGTAAAGCGCTTTATGTACCCGGTTGAATTTGGGCATATCGCTAGTGTATAGCGTGAAGAGAAATGGGGAGAGGACCGACCCCTGAGGGACGCCGGCCTTGATAGGGTGGGAGGTCGACAACGTCCCTTCTACCCTGTAGCGAAAGCTGCGATGACTTAAGTAGTCATGTATAATAAGAATTAAGTAGTGAGGGATCTTGAGGAGATAGAGTTTGTAGATTAGGCCTTCATGCCAAACCTTGTCGAATGCTTTCGCTACGTCTAGGAATAATACACCCGTATATCTGTTCATGATGAACTGACTACTTGTGTATTCTACCAAGCGGTGAACTTGTTGTACGCAGCTGTGTTTGGCTCGGAAACCAAACTGTGCGTCGGGAACGAGGTTGTTAGCCTCGGCGAATGTGCGTAGTCTACTAAGAACTATTCGTTCGTAGATCTTACCTAGACCTTTTAGTAGACTAATCGGGCGGTAACTACTGGGTTCGGTACGGCGCTTGCCGGGTTTGTGGATTCCTATTACCACGGCCTCTTTCCATTGCGCGGGAAAGATGTTATTATTTAGTGCTGCATTGAAGATGCAGCACAACAGGACTATTAAGTGGGCGGGGAATAATTTAATGACTTTATTTGAGATTCCGTCCGAACCTGGGGCTTTTCTGGTTTTAAGACCCCTGACTAACGATTCGACCTCATCGGTGGTTACTACTGGGATAGGCTGATCGGGGTTGTCGTTTCGTAACGAGCGCGAGAGAGTGGTACGACGTTCCACTTCGTCGGCGATGAAGCGGTGATTCGCGGCGTCGGGGTGTAGTGTACTCGGCGTACACTGAAGCTCCAAGCAGTCGGCCAGGCATTCTGACTTTTCATCGTCCATAAACGCCGGTGGCTGGTTGGGTCTGGTGAGGGGAGGGAGAGTGGACACGATGTCTTTTTTGAGTGAGCGGGAAAGCTGCCAAAAGGCTGTGTGAGAGGGCTCTAGCTCCTCGAGCATGGCGTCCCATTTGCTCTGTCTCAATTTATTAATAGCTTGTTTAACCTCCCTCTGGAGTGACCGTAGGCGGGTACGGTTGTCCTCCGTGGGGTAGCGGTCATAAGCGCGTGTCGCGGCGTTTTTACGTCTTAACAAGTCACGGACGTCGTCTGGCAGGCGCCATTTACGATCGCTCGTATCTGGTACCGGCCGCGAGCAGTCGTCCATTATCGACTGCACGTGACTTGTAAGCGACTCGATCGCCTGAGAGGTATGTTCCTTAGACGTAATGTCATTGGGAATTTGATCAAGGTGGACCGACGAGGTTGACTTGAGATTTTTCTCTAGCCGTGCCCAGTCAGTCGCTATCTTGGTCCTTTCGTTGTTATGGCCTGAGGGGCCAGGGGTGCGGGAGGCTAATTCCAGAGTCACCGGGCGGTGATCTGAGTCTAACTCGTGTTGAACTTCTATTGAACATAAACGAAGGTTTATGTTTTTGAGAAGAAAGATATCGAGTATGTCCGGCCTGTGCGAAACGTTAAAGGGGAAGTGTGTCGGCTCTATGGGCGCTATGACATCAAATCCCAGTCTGTCAGCGAATAGCTCTAAAGTCTTGCCCCTCGTATTGGAACTTTGACAGCTCCAAGAGGTGTTCTTGGCGTTAAGGTCACCGCCAATGATGACGGCGCCTCCCAATTCTAGCAAGCCTTTTAGATCTTTTTCAACCAACTGTTTCGAATGTTCTCTGTTGGGAGAGAGATATGCGGATACAAGGGTGATAGGCTGATGGCCTGAGAGGGCTAGCCTGCAAATTGAAGCTTCAATGTACATCAGAGGGGGCGGATCCACAGGTGTGCAATGCAGCGACCTTTTGTAGTAAATGAGCGTTCCACCCATTGGTGAGGTTGTCCTATCATTGCGAACTATATTATAGTTCGCGATTCTAGGGTCCCTGTTGAATGGTTTTAAGAACGTTTCTTGTACTAACAAGATGTCGAGCTGGTGTTCCCGAAGGAATGTGCCTACTTCATCCCTCTGTTGGGTAAGGCTATTTGCGTTGAATGTCCCTACTTTGAGGTGTCTGGGTTTAACTCTGCCGGGAGTGTACCTATCCATTTTAGTTGAATTTGAGTGAGCCTAGACGCTCTAACGTGGGGGCGAATTTGATCGCTATATTAAGGAGGGCGAGGTTGTTTCCCTCGTTCTTTCTAAGATCGGCTGCAATTTCGCGGATTTCCGCGAAATTGATTTGAGCCGCGAAGTTGGCCACCAGGGCTAGATCTGGATCTAGTCCTTGGGGGGCTTTTGGGGGCGCGCTTTTAGCGACGACGATGGGAATGGGGGCGCCCTGAGGGGGCTTGGGATTACCACCGGTGGGCTGGTTTGGCCCGATTATTGGTGGTTTGGGCTGAGATGGTGCGGGTGGGGCAGCGGGCTGCCTGTTGGGCAAGGTTGGGAAAGCCTCCTTGCTGGTTAGCAGGGGGCGAGCCCACGCATTGTGGGTTGGTAAGGGGGCTGGGACGAAGGTCTTGTTATAGTACAAGGCCTTGCCGTTTGTGTTGGGTTGGCGGACTAGCCTCCTCGGCGCTCTTGGGCAGCCGCGGTAGTTGGCCGGGTGTCCGTATTCTCCACAGAGAACACACGCAGGTGGCTCTTTGCAGAGGGAGATGTCCTTTGGCCTTTCACACTGGGCGGTATGATGGTCACCTAGGCACTTGACGCACCTAGGACGGGCGAAACAGTTCTTGGACGAGTGTCCATACATTTGGCACTTGTGACACTGTGCCAGATTACCATTTTTGTGTGGGGGCTCTACCGAGACCCCAGAGAGGCCACAGATGGTCTTAATTTTGTAGATTCCTTTACCCTCTGCGTTATTCGTAAGGCAGACGAGTATCATGTTAAGAGGGTAACGACCCTTTCCCCGGATCATCCGGTGTACTTCTACAACCGGCAGATCCTGGGTTTTGAGAGAATCTAAGATCTCTTTAGTGTCGATTTCTCTCGGGACATTGCGTATAACTGCACGCAGAAGTTTGGCTTCGGGGAGGGTGTATGTATGGTAGGGAATCTGTTGATTCCCTAGCATGCTTGACACGGTGCGGTGGCCGGCTGACGAGTGAAGGTCCACTCGTATGCCTTGGGGCGTGGATTTAGCCGATTTGTAATTTATGCGATTGGTGTTTAGCCAAGCGGAGATAGTTAGCCACTTCTCCTTGTCCCTGATATATAGGGGCGGCGGAGCCAGTGGTTTTTTGACCGTCTGCGGAGCGACGGTGTTGCTGTCCGTGGAAGATGGGACAGAGGTAGGGGTGGCCTGCGAGACGACTGGGGGGACCGAGGCAGCCATGGCAGTCGTTGCAGACGGGGCTGCAGCGGGTGTTTTTGCCGAGTCAGTCGGCTTAATTATTGGGGCCTTAGAGGGAGCCTCTTTGTTGACCTTTACCTTTTTGCTCCGCTTGCGGTAGCGAACTACAGTAAATGAGCCCTCATTGGGCGAATCTTCCGACTCGGAGGAGGAGGACGATGAGGCTAAGGAGGACGGGGGTGATTCCGTTTCCATCGCCGTGCTGATGGTCGGTAATGCCGGCTCAAGCGGCAGGGCGGTAGTAGGAGCGCGTTGAGGCTGGGGTGGTAAGATTGTTATTGCTCCAAAATGTTGGGCAATATAAGCTTGAATCTCTGGGATTGCCAGAAGGGCGTCGATTGTAATAGTTTTTTCCGCCATCGTGGGCTGGTGGAAAAAACGTTCGCGGGAAAAGTGTTAAACCTAGCGCCCTGGGTGAGGTGAACCCTGGGTTGTGTGTGGTGCGTGTCCCTCCCAACCGGGTGCAGGTCGGGAGGATGTGTGCTTAACTAGTGTGCCCTAAGCTTGTAATCCTTCGCCAATCTTAATGTGCGATAGGTTCCTAGCTGCTCGGGCCGTTAGGCCTTCGCAGAAAAATGATGAAAGCCGTAGATTAGGTCCGACTAGGAGATCCCCCAAGGCCGGATGCTCTAACCCCTTCCGATTGTTAGCTTTGCCCTGAAGGGGCTCGGCAGGCAAATCGGGGCCTTGCCTCACCCGGCTTCGTTAACACCGTGAGGTTTCCGCCGGGGACCAAACAATATGGTTTTCTGCCCTGAGGGGGCCAAAATGGGTTGACTTTTTATCTACCAACGGTAGAAATCTGCACTCGACGTCTTGAAAAAGTCGACTCGTGCAGTTGGGATCCGGCAACACCTGCGTCCAAACAGCGAAACTGCCACAGACAACCGTATACACGGCCACCCGGAGCGGGCCACTGAACGGCCACAGCCGTCAACAAAATGGCGGCGCGACGCGAGGTACGCTGCGAGAGCGAGCGAGACGGAGCGAGATCGCACGACCGCAGGGGGCGGGTGCGGGGAGAGCGCGGCAGTGGAGAGCAACGAGGCGCACGTCCGTGCGCTACGGGTCTCCGACGCGGAATGGTTTTGGCAACTTTCATCAGGTCGTCAGTCCACATAATGGTCTTACATTGCGTCACCCAATACGTGGTCGGCACTCGGGAAACTTTCTTCCCCAGCGATTATCGGTTCGTCGAACAATTTAGTTTATATCAATTTATATTAAATTATATATTCTACACTGACGGACTCATAAACTGCATCAAAGTAAAAAACGACTTTGAAATAAATATTTTTAACCAAGTATGCAAACTTTCTACACAGATTTAAATTGAAACGTCTAGATTGGTTCGTTAACTTTAAAACAGCGTAGGGTCATATCCTTAAATTTAAGTTTGTGTACTGGAAAGGACCTTAAAACTTTTTTGAAGAAAAAACAGAAATTTAAAGAAAATTGGTTTAATTAAAAAATTGGTTTTAACAATAGACACAAACTTTATGCAAGGGTTTTTTTATGTTTTAATAAGGTGTATTACCTCCACGTGCCCTTATTACAGATTCTAATCGGTTCCGCATAGATTTAATTAGGGTTATTAAAAGATCTTGCGGAATATTGTCCCATTCTTCTGAAAGTGCTATTCTTAGTTGTGCCACTGTCGTAGGCACAGGATTTCTCGCATATACAGCTCTTTTTAAATTGTTCCACAGATGCTCAATGCGATTAAGATCCGGGCTGCGTGCTGGCCAATTCATTGTACGTATCCCAACATCTTCGCAATATTGTCGAACTTGTGCAGCAGCGTGCGGCCGGGCATTATCCTGCAATAAAGTAAAATTTTCGCCTATAAATCCCATGTAAGGCACCACGTGATCTTCCAAGATCTCTGTTATGTAGCGATGTACAGTCAAACCCCCTATACTACCGTTTTGACGGACCATGTCTATGAACACAAGTTCTGTTCGCCCGTTCATCGATATACCACCCCAGACCATGCACGAACCGCCTCCAAAAGGAACACGCTCCTCAATGCAACTTTGAGCATATCGCTCCACACGTCGATGATAGACTCTTCTGCGACCATCTGCATCATATAAACATGTCCTACACTCGTCTGTGAACAATACGGAGGCCCATTGCTCATCTATCCAATTTAGGTGATCACGCGCAAATCTTAAGCGAGCTTGTCTGTGAGCTACAGACAACTTTGGACCATTTGCTGGTCTAAAAGGGGTGATATCCGCTATTCCGCGTCGGAGACCCGTAGCACACGGACGTGCGCCTCGCTGCTCTCCATTTCGCCGCGCTCACCCCGCACCCGCCCCCTGCGGTCGTGCGTTCTCGCTCCGTCTCGCTCGCTCTCGCAGCGAACCACGCGTCGCGTCAAGCCGCCATCTTGTTCAACGTCCGTGGCCGTTCAGTGGCCCGCTCCGGGTGGGCGTTTTTACGGTTGTCTGTGGCAGTTCCGCTGTTTGGACGCAGGTGTTGCCGGATCCCAACTGCACGAGTCGACTTTTTCAAGACGTCGAATGCAGATTTCTACCGTTGGTAGATAAAAAGTCAACCCATTTTGGCCCCCTCAGGGCAGAAAACCATATTGTTTGGTCCCCGGCGGAAACCTCACGGTGTTAACGAAGCCGGGTGAGGCAAGGCCCCGATTTGCCTGCTGAGCCCCTTCAGGGCAGAGCTAACAATCGGAAGGGGTTAGAGCATCCGGCCTTGGGGGATCTCCTAGTCGGACCTAATCTACGGCTTTCATCATTTTTCTGCGAAGGCCTAACGGCCCGAGCAGCTAGGAACCTATCGCACATTAAGATTGGCGAAGGATTACAAGCTTAGGGCACACTAATTAAGTACTCATCCTCCTGACCTGCAGCCGGTTGGGAGGGACACGCACCACACACAACCCAGGGTACCCCACCCAGGGCGTTAGGTTTTTACATCCCTCTTAGCTATCGTTTTTTCCGTTAGCCCACGATGGTGGAAAAACCATAACTATTGACGCCCTTCTGGCAATTCCAGAAATCAAAGCTTATATCGCTCAACATTTCGGAGCGATAACGATCCTTCCTCCGCAACCCAAACCCGCTCGATCCACCGCCCAGCCGCTCGAACCGGAACTACCGGCCGTCGGTACGGCGATGGAAACGGAGCCGGTCTTTTCCTCCTCAAACTCGTCTTCCTCCTCCTCCGAGTCGGAAGATTCGTCCAATGAGGGCTCATTCATCGAGGTCCGCTCTCGCAAACGGAGCAAAAGGACCAAAAACACCAAAGAGGCCCCCTCTAAGACCCCAAAAATCAAGCAGACTGACTCGGCAACAACATCTGCCGCAGCCCCGCCTGCAACGACCGCCACGGCCGCTCCGGCCCCCCCAGTCGTCTCACAGGCAGCCCTAACTGCTGCCCCACCACCTGCGGACAGCAATACCGTCGCCCCACCGACGGTCAAAAAATCACTCGCTCCGCCGCCCCTATATATTAGGGACAAGGACAAGTGGCTAGCCATCTCCGATATCTTTCTTCTCAAAAACATAAACCTTCGTTTATGTTCAATAGAAGTTCAACACGAGTTAGACTCGGATCACCGCCCGGTGACTCTGGAATTAGCCTCCCGCACCCCCGGCCCCTCAGGCCACAACAACGAAAGGACCAAGATAGCGACTGACTGGGCACGGCTAGAGAAAAATCTCAAGTCAACCTCGTCGGTCCACCTTGATCAAATTCCCAAAGACATTACGTCTAAGGAAGATACCTCTCAGGCGATCGACTCGCTCACAAGTCACGTGCAGTCGATAATGGACGACTGCTCGCGGCCGGTACCAGATACGAGCGATCGTAAATGGCGCCTGCCAGACGACGTCCGTGACTTGTTGAGACGGAAAAACGCCGCGACACGCGCTTATGACCGCTACCCTACGGAGGACAACCGTACCCGCCTACGGTCACTCCAGAGGGAGGTTAAACAAGCAATTAAAAAATTGAGACAGAGCGAATGGGACGCCATGATCGAGGAGCTAGAACCCTCTCACACAGCCTTTTGGCAGCTTTCTCGCTCACTCAAAAAAGACATCGTGTCCACTCTCCCTCCTCTCACCAGACCCAACCAGCCTCCGGCATTCATGGACGATGAAAAGTCAGAATGCCTGGCCGACTGCTTGGAGCTTCAGTGTACGCCGAGTACACTACACCCCGACGCCGCGAATCACCGCTTCATCGCCGACGAAGTGGAACGTCGTAACACTCTCTCGCGCTCGTTAGGAAACGACAGCCCCGATCAGCCAATCCCAGCAGTGACCACCGATGAGGTCGAATCGTTAGTCAGGGGCCTCAAAACCAGGAAAGCCCCAGGTTCGGACGGAATCTCAAATAAAGTCATTAAATTATTCCCCGCCCACTTGATAATTCTGTTGTGCTGCATCTTCAATGCAGCACTAAATAATAACATCTTTCCCGCGCAATGGAAAGAGGCCGTGGTAATAGGAATCCACAAACCCGGCAAGCGCCGTACCGAACCCAGTAGTTACCGCCCGATTAGTCTACTAAAAGGTCTAGGTAAGATCTACGAACGAATAGTTCTCAGTAGACTACGTACATTCGCCGAGGCTAACAACCTCGTTCCCGACGCACAGTTTGGCTTCCGAGCTAAACACAGCTGCGTACAACAAGTTCACCGTTTGGTAGAATACACAAGTAGTCAGTTCATCATGAACAGATATACGGGTGTATTATTTCTAGACGTAGCGAAAGCATTCGACAAGGTTTGGCATGAAGGCCTAATCTACAAACTCTATCTCCTCAAGATCCCTCACTACTTAATTCTCATTATACATGACTACTTAAGTCATCGCAGCTTTCGCTACAGCGTGGAAGGGACGTTGTCGACCTCCCACCCTATCAAGGCCGGCGTCCCGCAGGGGTCGGTCCTCTCCCCACTTCTCTTCACGCTATACACTAGCGATATGCCCAAATTCAACCGGGTACATAAAGCGCTTTACGCTGATGACACCGCACTCTTTTGTACTGGTAGATCCCAACAGTAGCCAAGACTCTCCAAACAGCGGTTACCGCCTTAGCCAATTGGTTTAGGAAATGGAGATTAGAAATCAACCCCGACTATACACCACCTGCATACGGCCTATCATGACCTATGCCAGCGTGGTGTTCGCGCATGTTAAGCCACACAGGATCCACAGGCTACAGACACTACAAAATCGCTTCATGCGCCGAGCTACGGGAGCACCGTGGTTCATACGAAACGTCGATCTCCACATCGACCTCGAACTGCCGACCATCAAGCAGTTTATGAAACGGTGCTCTCAGAGCTACTTTGACTCTGCCATGACACACCCCAACCAACTAGTGGTTGGGGCGGCTTCCTATAGACCCTCCAAAATCTCCTCCATCCGACGTCCTCGTCACGTCCTCGACGAAGAGGACGACAATATCACACTCGCTCAACAAAGAGCCTACACGGCCCGCGAGGCCTTAACAAATAAATATCCGCGGTTCCGCCCTCGCCGTCGAGGTGCGAAACCGCGCCGCGCAAAAGTCACTACTAAAAACGTGGGCACGCCCACTTTGCCTCCAGCGACGCCCCAAGCCGAGGTCCGTTCCCCACAGGGGGAGCCCTTGGGCGATGTCGCTTAGCATGCTTTTCTCCGGGTTGAGAGCCCTCAGCGCTCACCCATAGTCCGCGTCAAGCTGTCAAGGCCATCTGCGGCCAACAGCAGTATACACACAAAAAAAAAAAAAAAAGGTGATATCCGCTTCCTTTAACCTTCTTCTTATTGTTCGTGCACTAACGTTTACTCCACGCACTTCATTAAGCTCTGTTTTGATTTAACTGACGTGAGGAAACGATTTCGCAGGGAAGTTGTAACAATAAATCGGTCATCACGACCGGTGGTTGCTCGAGTTCTGCCTATACCACGTCTCCTTTTGTAAGAACCTGTCTCCACAAACCTTCTGTATATTCTAGAAACCGTAGACTGGTTTAAATTTAAATTTCTACCAATCGTTCGTTGATCCAAGCCCTCCCGCACCAATGCTACAATTTGAGCAGCTTTTTCGGACGAAGTATCCATATTATGGTTCAGAAACTCTCGATGAGTTAAAAAGCTAACCCAACAATTCTGCTGGTAACAATAATTCAATTGACAAAAGAATAAAAAATCAATAAGAATCAATTTTAAAACTTTGCTATAAATAACACGCAAATCGGATACTACGAGTAAATTTTCTTTTCCCGGCTATATTCATTTGTTTTACTGCAGTTCTATTTTTAAATATGGCTTTTTTTTTAAGATTAAGGGCCAGTCTCTCCATATTTATATAATTTAATCTAAAAAGTTTGCATACTTATTAAAAAAATCATTTCAAAGTAATCCTGAAGTTTGATGCAGATTATGAGTCCGTCAGTATATATAAGCCACTTACACCGCACATATTGTCGATTTTACATTACGTTTGAAGTTAATCTAATAATCTACCAACGGATTGGAACGCGGCCACAAGCTGAGAAGATGCGACAAGAAGCTTGCGAGCCCGTGATACTCTTAATTATTTCTATTAAATTAAATTGTAATTATGCAACATGTAGGATTAACTCCTGTGTAATGCCTTTTGAAGTAGGATATATTATTTTTCAAGATATAATACATAAACAAAAATTTGGACTGGAGTTTGGAATAGATTGCAAAAGCGGTACCCAATCACGAATTAACTGTTAGAACAGCCATCAATTCCCATTATTCATAGCTCTGTCGGAGCGGGCCACCGAAGACGAGTCCTCCTAAATGACGATAAAGAAGTACTATATCTCCCTTTCACATTCCTGAACGGTATGAACAGATTGCAATCTGATCATAGAAAAAAAATAAGCCATCTATTTACAGGATGAAAATTTTAATGCCATAACTATTACGCTTTTAAATAGTTACTACAGTTATATTTTTTAAATTTCGTGGTTAGTACCTTACGTCAAGGTTGTCTGAGCAAGACTTTTAAGACACTGACTTCAATTAAAGGTTAAAGGTTCTGCAAGGTGGGTCGCGATCTATTGTTTATGTAGAAAGCGTCGAAATATTTAATAAAGAAAATATAAAATAAAATTTCAACAGAATTTATTATTCAAATGTCATATTTAAATTATGAGTTAAAAATAATATTCATACAATATTTTGTACAACTTAGCTACCATTAAAGATAGAGATTAATTAAACTTTAAATATTTTTAAGAAAAATTGGATAATTGGAATCATATCTTGAAGTCTTACAAATTTGATTAATATTTTTTTGTAAGAATACACTACTTTCAAATATCAATGTGTTTTGGAATCGTATAGTTACTAGTATATTAACAACTACAAAATGTCTTGTTTCAAATCAATAATTTTTATAGCATGTGTTTGAAATTGAATGTAGAAAACCGTTTTTTATTTCTTTGTTCATGGTGTGTCATCAAAATCGACTAAGGGAGCAATAAAAAATGTGTAGCAGCACTCTTCTAAGAAATGTATTCATCATTTCACCATTTCAACCTATCGCCGTCCACTGCTGGACGTAGGCCTCCCTCATGTTATGCCACAATGAGCGGTCCTGTGCCGCCTGCATCCAACGACGCCCAGCAACTTTCACCAGGTCGTCGGTACACCTGGTAGGGGGGCGTCCTACACTGCGTCGTCCGATACGTGGTCGCCACTTGAGAACCTTTCTTCCCCAGCGGTTGTCCGTTCGTCGAGCGATGTGGCCTGCCCATTGCCACTTTAGCGTGCTAATCCTTCGTGCTATGTCGGCTACTCCCGCTCTTCTGCGGATTTCTGTATTTTGGATTCTATCCCGATTTCGGATTACATCGAAATGTATTATGTTTACCGTAATAACAAGCCCCCTTTTCAAATATGGTTACAGCATGGTACTATAAGCTCATAATTAAACAAAAAGGATTTATAAAACTTTAAAATAAAATAAATCTATCTCAAATAGTGAAATTTTGTTACCAACTTAGAAAGTGCAATGTGCAGGACATTGCATATTTTATGCATGCACTAGATACTTAATGCTTTCAACAGTAGAGGCTCAAACGCTTTGAATAGAGGAGTACGGCTTACTTGTATACAATTTCCATAATAATATTCAATAAATGCAGCAAAGGATCGCCATATAATCTTATATTCGTCATATTATGACTTGGTATCTTCGTATAAATATTAAAAACTAGCAACCCGCCCTCGCTTCGCTTCGGTTATAGGTTATAGTCGTTTTACCCGTGTAGTGCCCGTTCCCGTGGGAATACCGGGATAAAATATAGCCTAGTTTACGCCCTGATATTATAGCTTTCCATCGGTGAAAGAATTTTTGAAATCGGTCCAGCCGTTTTGAAGATTACCCGGAACAAACAGACAGACAGACAGACAAAAAATTTTTAATTGCTATTTTAGGCATAGGTGTCGTGCAAATAAACGTGTGAGCATGAAAAAAAGCTTAATAATGTCAAAAGACATTACAAACAGACACTCCAATTTTATTTATTGGTATAAATAAACAAATAACCAATTAGAAAAAACTGTTAACAATCTATTTTATTGCTAATTTTATCTATTTTATTTTCTATGCGAAGACAGAGTAAAAATGCAATTCATCACACCTTGCCAGTGTGTATCGTAAAGACAACTAAGGGATGTTATATGCTCTGGGACGCGGTCGCCGCGCCGCCTTCCGTGAGGCCGTCATCTCACGGAAGGAGGCGGCGGATAGCACGCGAGAGGAGCTCCTCTTCGGTGACTCCGCCGCCGGCGACTCGAGCGCAGGGCTAGTACCTGCGCCTGATGCCGCCCTAGCCGAGGCCGCGGGTAACCGGACCGGGGATTTTAGCCCGTCACCCGCAGAGAGGCTGACCGACGTGCGACCCACGTCCCGGGACAGGGACGTCGAGAGGTGAGGGTACCCAAAAGGGTATTCTATCGAGCTGACCACTGATGACAAGTCACCCTGTCCCGGTTGTCGGCCCAACAATGAGTGCGACGTGGGTACGAGTGGGTTATGGGCCCGCGCGTCGTCCTTTTGCCGCCCCGGACGGAATGGCCCGCGGGAAAGGAAGGTTATACCCAAATAATACATATAGAAGACACGAAATAAAACCCTATATCACCCCTATAACAGGTGTGCTATAGTTGCTATTATAACCTCTGCTATTATATTTATAGAGAAGGTTCGAGCCCAATAGTGGAACACTCTTCAGCTCTTATGAGCTGAAATAGAGAAACTATCAAATAATTATCATCATGATTATTATTTGATTCAGTTGAGATCAGCATCCGGGCCCATATGAGGTATTTGGGCCTGGTGCTCGACGGGCAATGGTGGTTCCGGGAGCATTTCCGCAGGCTTGCTCCACGGCTCATCGACGCGGCGTCCGCCCTATCGTGGGTTATGCCGAACGTGGGCGGACTGAGCGCTACGTGCCGACGGCTGTACGCGGGGCCGTCCGGTCGATGGCCCTGTATGGCGCACCGGTATGGGCGAGGTCCCTGACCGTCAGGCCGACTCAGGGCTCTTCTGTGGCGACCACAGAGGGCCATGGCGGTCAGGGCCAAACGCGGATACCGCACGATGGCGACGGAGGCAGCGTGCCTATTAGCCGGGACTCCCCCGTGGGACCTGGAAGCGGAAATGCTCGCCGGATTGTATCGGCGGGTGACGGGGTTGCGAGCGGAGGGCGGTGTGGTCTCTTTGAGGGAGCTCACCGAGAGATGCCCACCGAGACGTCATTGCCCGTCGGGCAGTCCGGCTGGAGAGGCCTCAGTTCGGGGTGCGAATCGCAGAGGCTTTCCGGTCGGTGCTGATGCAGTGGTGGGAAAGGCGGCACGGGATGCTCTCCTTCCGACTAGTGTAGGTGTTGACGAGGCATGGGTGCTTCGCCAAATACCTGCACAAGGTCGTTGGGAGGGAGAGTACACCGTCCTGCCATCACTGCGATTGTGACGAGGACACGGTGCAGCATACGCTCGAGGTCTGTGCCGCTTGGGCAGCGCAGCGCCGTGAACTCGTCGCAATCATCGGTGCCGACCTGACGCTGCCGACTATGGCCAGGGCGATAGTCGGCAGCGTCGGGAACTGGGACGCGGTCGCAGCCTTCTGCGAGGCAGTTATCTCGCAGAAGGAGGCGGCGGATCGCCTGCGCAAGGAGCGCAGCCTCGATGAGGCGATCCGCCGCCGGCGACTGGGGCGGCGTAGGCGCGAATACCTGTGCCTCATGACGCCCTAGCCGAGGCCGCGGGTGACGTGACCGAGAAATTAGTCCGTCACCCGTCCAGAGGTCAACCATGTGAGGAAAGACCGACGTCCTCCCCGAGGGGGGGACGTCGGTCGATGGGAGAGTACCCCAAATCGGGCCGACCACTGATGGCAAGTAACCCTGCTCCGGTGGTCAGCCCAACGACGAAGGCGACGTGTATCGTGGGTGGGTTGCGGGTGTGCGTGCTTACGCCCCTCTGTCGCCCCGCCCGGACGGAGTGGTTCGAGGAGCGTGCCGACCGCAACCCACCACCAAAAAAAAAATAAAAGATTATTATTTGATAACGGAAGTCAAGGAACTCTGTACCGATGGTCGACACAACGACAAAGATGACGTGCTATCGGGTAGGTTACAGGGCCGCGCGCCACCCCTCTATAGCCCCGGACGGAGGCGAGTGGCGGGTGCGCTGACCGTACATCATCTCCAAAAAAAACGCGATTATTAATTCGTAGTTTGAGTTTGAAATAATAAATACATCACACCTAGGAGGTACATATGTATTTCAGACAGAATGATGACGATAATTGTAAGAGGTAATTCCATAATCACTATACTTGGTAAGCTAGTTAGAGACCTTATTTAATGTCAATAGTTTTCCATTAGAGGACTGCTGTGCACTTCTCTGGCAATTTTAGCCAAGCATTACGCTTTTCACTGTAAGATCATATGGAGAAAGGTAAATTTCAAAATTTATTTGAAAAGTTCAGCTTATATCTTTAAATGAGCAATTCAGGATCTCGAAAAAGGCTCCAACGATTTGATGAAATTTAGCATATGAGAGGTGCCGGGGCCAAAAAATCGATCTAGCCAGGTTTTATTTATATAAAATGTTGTTTTGTCGGTGTTTTTAGCTAATCAATACAATGACATAAAATGAGAGTGAGATCGAATCACGGTGTTCTTATTATTTTCTTTTAGTACTTTTTGATATTTCTTCATTATTTCATCATTTTTATTCTTTATTCATATACGAGTATATCTAAATAAGTTCAGCAAAAACATAAAATATATATATATATATACCGAGCGGACCTCGGTCAACCAGATATTAATGCATTAATCGTGCTTTAATGAAAAGTGTTCTACCTAGGAATCACAAAACTATACCAACCCGTTTGCCAAGCGTGGTGTTGTAATTCAATTCCCTCCCATTATAGAAGAAGTTCGAACCCAGTTTTGAAACTTATATGAGCCGATATTATGGTCTGCAGCGGTACATGTTTCAATACTTATTGTCGTCTTAATCGAGGCCGTGAGTAGACAAATCAATAATAGTTAGCCACTTATATAAGGTACACTCAGCCACTTAAAATTTGCCACTTACCTTGAGGTAGCAACAGAAAAGCTCCAGGATATTACTCAAAGTCCCTGAAAAAATAAGACGCCAGGCGGATATCTGTAATTGAACATGGTGTCAAAATAGGATGCTAATTTATTTATGGTGGTAGGTATATCTTATACCAGTGTAGATGGAAAATATAAAATAAGAGAAGTATTATATGGTTTCCCAAAAATACGTAGTTTAGCGACATCAATTGAGCAAATATATAAATCAGGGCTCCTTTTGCACGCTATATGACGTGATTGTGTTTATGTTTTTAATACGTATAATTGTGAACGTATGGTCTGGGGATCGCATGTTTCTAATTATGGTCCATTTAGTGAGCATGCAAAAAGAATTTGTTTGACTAAGTTTACTTTACTTAACTAGTTTAGTTTGCAGTAAAATTTATCACTAATTATCTATAGATTTAAACGTTTATAGACCGTCAAGAAAATTCACACGTTTTCAATTGCGTTATTGCCGTTTACTTGGGCAAACGAGATTTAAGGAACGATGAACGATATTACTTGCTCATTACGTAGCTTTTTATTAGCGAAGGATTTTTTAAATCCGTTTATTTATTTTCGCATTTATAATATTAGTCCGATAATGTACCGATCGTATTAAAACCCTAATATGATATATCATCATACCCTTAATAAATGTTTATATGCATAAATATTACTATAATTTATAGCACTAGCCCACATAAATTTGTATCTAGACACACGACAGCGTGCCAAGCCAAGTTCAAGCAAAGAAAGCGCCGAATGTATAATATGTATACTATTTTTAGCCACTTATAACACCAATTCATAACTCGAAAAACTATTTAACGTAAAGGCACCAATTTTATTTAGATATTAACGTCCAAAAATCTATATTTTATGACTTACTGACTCACATACAGATCAAAAACGTAACCTACTTCTAGGTGACCTAGAATGTTAAATTTTTCATCCAGCTAGGTGTATGTATACAAAAAAACACCCCAAAAACGGCCATTGTATGAAATTGAAAAAAAATCCATATAATCGATTTTATTAGGTGTAAAACTTGACCATTTACATAATTATTAAAAGACAAAAACTACTTTCTTCTTCGTACAAAATTATAAAAAAATAAAGATTAGTACTTAGTACTGCTGTGTGGTAGCGGCTTCGAATACTACCAACCCTTGCTTTGCTCGTGGGTGTCGTAAAAGACGACTAAGAGCCCTAGATTGACCCGGACCAACTCCATCTGGTACCATTTGGGTCAACGATTACATTCCCAAGAAGGGTTGACGTCAGGCAGGCGGCCAGTCATAAAAGTCATTGCCGAAACTTTTTGCAATATGTCAAAACAGATGACATATCGCGTCGACCCCAAGTTATTGGGATAAGAGCAAGATGATGATGACTTAGTACTTATTTATAAAACTTGCTTTAACATATTTGCAAATTAAGTATAACCTTATAGCAAACACGCCAAACGCGTATAGGTTTAAACTTTCACTTTCAGATAAAAACGTCTCCAAAAGGGAATACAACAATTGGCTAGGCTTGTTCATCAAGCCATGAATGGCTATCTCAGCTACTGCTATAACTTTTGCTATAACGTTTATTTGCTTGGTAATCTTTTTGCTGACTATTACGATTCCCACGGGCAAGAAAGGCTTACTCACATATTGTATTACTAATCCGTGACTACACGGGGGAAAAATTTAAACGTAAATTACACTAAAATACTGTGAATCCGCTTTGTAAAAGGAATAACATAACATTATCATGAAATGTGTTCCATATTAAACTCAATATTCCCTCAAATTCCATTTAAATATACATCGAAAATGACTTTGATTAGATTTCGAACGTATTCTGGTTTGAGCCGATAGAAATTGGTTGGAACTGGATTAGTGCCCGAAGAGCAATACCCGTGAAAACGCTTTACGATCATTGCCACAGTACATTTATCGCCAAGTTTAAATCCTCGTCCACTATAAACCGAGTGTATAATACTTATGATTGCAGGTCACTCGTCGTTTAGTTTGTCAAAATCAAATAATTTATAAATATATATACAAAATACAGCTGTTTGCTGTGTTAACTACCTATCCTCAATGCGATATAAAATCATATTTATTTTGTAATCAAGGTTGGGTAAAACAGCTATACAATGATGTGTGCAAGCAGGTTCAAAAAGGGAATGGGGTTTATGGATCAGGTATTTTCCTTGCGTTGCATAGCCGGCACATTCTTGGCTAAAAGCCTAGCTCTATTGCGCTTTCGTAGATTTGGAAAAGGCCTATGATAGAGTGGTGAGGAATGAATTGTGATCAGCATTATCTTTAGATAGGGTGAACAGCAACTTGACATGGGCATTGCAGTCTCTCTCTATGAGAACTCCAATCCTGTGTCAGAATTGAGGGAACGTATACTGAATGGTGTAGCATCCAAAAGGGTGGTAGACAAGAATGTATAGCATCACCATGGTTGTTCAACGTATTCATGGACAATTGCTTGACTGATTTAAAGGAGAATGAATGTGGACTGAGAATGAATAGGTTACTTTTCAAATGTATTCTCTACGCTGATGAGCAAGTTCTACTTGCTTCGTCAGTGAATGAGTTGCAAGAGA
The DNA here is from genome assembly GCA_032191425.1 of Lymantria dispar. Classification (NCBI taxonomy): domain Eukaryota; kingdom Metazoa; phylum Arthropoda; class Insecta; order Lepidoptera; family Erebidae; genus Lymantria; species Lymantria dispar. Next base: position 26,226,656 of record CM063448.1, read on the forward strand.
TGGTAACAATAATACATGACGTTTTTGTAAGAAAAGGAATGAAAATTAATGTAAAGAAGACGAAAGTTATGGTATTTGAAACGGAAGACAGAATGACAGAGTGCCAGATATGTTTGTATAGAAGAGGAAATATTAGAAGAAGGGCAAGAGTTTATATATTTGGGATCTACTTTTACGAGAGATGATAAATGTGAAATGTAGCAAGTGGAGGGAAGTGGTCTCTACCTACCTGTATGGGAAAAGGTCGTGAATCTATGTATATATCAAGATATTCACTGAAAAGAATCTTCTTTAAGAAAGGAAGGGATAGTAAGCATTGTATTCTTACTTCGTTCCCCAAACATTAGATATTTATTTTTTTCTCTTCCACAAGAGATATCTATTATTCAATTAGTAGAAACTGAGCGACGACGTCTCTTACATTATAATTTACAACTATGTTGTTTTTTTATTCTTATTAAAAAAAATGCCACATACTATACTCGTTCCAACCATTTATTTTACTTTTGACACATGCTTTAGGACGTAACTGTTTCATTATACGCAATTATTAACTTTGAAACGAGTGAACAGAGAAATATATAAACTGCCCAATAATATTTATATATCTTAATTATTACCCACTAAATACATTAATATGCCGTAAATAGCTCTATTCATAAAATTTAAGTGATAATTCATTTCCGTTATAAAAAAAAGTTACGTTCTATCGCATCTAGTGACAGGATCAAAAGTACTCGGTGCAAACTCATGAATCGCAAATAATCGGCGTCCGCCCTATCGTGGCTTATACCGAACGTGGGCGGACCGAGCGCTGCGTCACGGCTGCACGCGGGGGTCATCCGGTCGATGGCCCTGTACGGCGCACCGGTGTGGGCGGGGTCCATGACCGCCCGACTTAGGGCCCTTCTGTGGCGACCACAGAGGGTAATGGCGGTCAGGGCCATCCGCGGATACCGCACGGTGGCGACGGAGGCAGCGTGCCTGTTGGCCGGGACTCCCCCGTGGGACCTGGAGGCGGAGATGCTCGCCGGACTATATCGGCGGGTGACGGGGGTGCGAGCGGAGGGCGGTGTGGTCTCGTTAAGGGATCTCACCGCCTGGCGCGTCGACGCCCGCCGAGACATCATCGCCCGTTGGGCAGTCCGGCTGGAGAGGCCTCGGTTCGGGGTGCGAACCGTGGAGGCCTTCCGGCCGGTGCTGATGCAGTGGTTGGAGAAGCGGCACGGGGTGCTCTCTTTCCGACTGGTGCAGGTTTTGACGGGGCATGGGTGCTTCGCCAAATACCTGCACAAGGTCGTTAGGAGGGAGAGTACACCGTCCTGCCACCACTGCGATTGCGACGAGGACACGGCGCGCCATACGCTCGGGGCCTGCGGGGCTTGGGCAGTGCAGCGCTGTGAACTCGTCGCAATCATCGGTACGGACCTGACGCTGCCGGCTATCGCTAGGGCGATGGTCGACAGCGTCGGGAATTGGGACGCGGTCGCAGCCTTCTGCGAGACAGTGATCTCGCGGAAGGAGGCGGCGGATCGCCTGCGTGAGGAGCGCAGCCTCGATGAGGAGATCCGCCGCCGGCGACTGGGGCGGCGCAGGCGCAACTATCTGCGCCTCATGCCGCCTTAGCCGAGGCCGCGGGTGACGTGACCGGGGATTAGTCCGTCACCCGCCGAGAGGTCGACCGCGTGAGGAAAGACCGACGTCCTACCTGAGGGGGGGACGTCGGTCGATGGGAGGGTACCCCAATAGGGGGTATTCCGTCGGGCCGACCACTGACGACAAGTTAACGCTGCTCCAGTGGTCGGCCCAACGACGAAGGCGACGTGGTTTTCGGGTGGGTCGCGGGAGTTGCGTGCTTAAGCCCCTCTGTCGCCCCGGACGGAGTGGTGCGGAGGCGCGCCGACCGCGGCCCACCCACAAAAAAAAAACAAAAAAAAAAAAAAAGTGTTTATTATTAACTTTTGTGTAGGTATGTTGTCAAATTCAATTTTGTCTTGTTGACGACACTCGCCCAGTTTTCAGGCGTCACACTAGCACATGCGTTTTTTAAAAGTTCAAGCATTTTATTTGCCGTGAAAGGAGGAGTTGTATTGTTTCTTGCGGCGTGTCCTTTGACTTGTGCCCAGATCATTTCAATTGGATTATATTGACAGTGGTACGGAGGAATTCTGATTACAACATGCCCATATTCTGCTGCCATTTCGTCGATGACATATCGTTTTGGCTGCTTTTTACTTTTTAATATTTTAAGTAATTCTACTTTTAGTAGGGATTCGTCCGCATCTTCCCCATTATCACGAAGCCAGTTTATCTCGTGTTTTTTGTTGGCCTGTGTTGGCATTTTATTAATTTGGCGAGAGTGATAGGGTGCATTATCAATAAATATTGTTGATGGCTCTTCAAGTGATTTAAGCATTTCTCTGAACCACTTTTCATACACGTCCGCATTCATCTCCTCATGATAGTCTCCTGTTTTTTTTTATTTAAACGCTAACAGAGCGTCTGGTACAAATCCCTTTGTAGTTCCCGCATGGCAAATGATGAGGCGTTCACCTTTCCCCATTGGCACTGCAGAAGTAGAAGCAGCAGTATCGTCAGTCCAACCTTTTGGTATGGAATGATTGGCATTGAGCCAAGTTTCATCTGTGAAAACGACATTCGACCAGTCTTCTATTTTCTTCGCTTGTCTTAAAAATTCACAGCGAGACAAGGCTATATCACGACGTTCCATTAAAATTTTTCTTATGTCGGATTTCTTATACAAGAACCCGATTTGGTGCAGCACCTTTGACAAAGAAGATTTTTGACCACGAAACAAGCCACAATTTCGTAGAGACGCTACTAATTTTTTCAAAGTAGGAATCTCTTTGCTTGTGTAATAATTGTATATATGACGACGAATAGCATCAGTATCAAAACTGTCAATTGCTGTCACTTTACGGGGCTGACGTTTTTTCTTAGGCGTAGATAGCTTGTTCTGTTCAATACCACTACTACCATAGGCTTCTTTAGTGATTTTCGCCACCGTTGGAGCACTAATACCTAATGCTGCTGCAACACGGTCTCTAACTTGGGTTACTGGTATAAGGAATCCGCCATTGCGGCTTTTCTTTTCAAAAAAATCACGAAGCCGCAGCACTAACTCTCTGGATTGTCCTTTAAGCACCATACGTTTCGGCATTTTGCAAGTAAAATCTTACTGGGAGGAACGATACGCTCAACTCAATCAAAGTAAGAACAATGAAATCAATACGGTGGAATATAAATACTCAACACAGCGTATGAAAAATATGAAAGAGCACTCAGCGAACAGAAATGTGACTAGCACGGGAGTCTTGTTGCGAGTGACAGACAACACAACAAAATGGCGTCGCCGGCGCGCCGTTCAGTGTTGCCAATTCGGCTTAAAAAAAAAGGGGTAGGCTGGATGAGAAAATTAGTGATTTACTACCGCAGACGAGGGCGCCATTGTCTCTAAGTAAAGTTTGGAGCAGCGGACCCCGCTTAATGGAAAAATGCTTCATAAAGTAGTTATTTTTTATTTTGCAAAGTACAAAGTAAAATATTTTGGGAGGACTGAATTAGTAGGTATGCAAAAATTAATGTGCCCAAATAACAAATATATTTACAGAAGTGAAGTTTTTAAATAATATGAAATATGTATTTAAGCAAAAATAAAATATCCGTGTTAAATCGATTAAAAGTTCTTCCTGACTAAAATCGATTATTACAAAACATAGTATCCGTAATACATTGGTACAACACTAATTGATCAGAATTCGACGTGCCAAAAGTAAAATAAATGGTTGGAACGAGTATAAAGAAATAATCCTTATATTTCGGGTGCCTTTACAAATATAGAATTAACGGACACAAATTACACCCAGACTCAGAACAACAATTAGTGGATCGCACAAAGTATTGTCCTGCGTGGGATTCGACCCCGCGACACTGGCACGGTAAGCCGGTAATTTAACCACTACGCCATTTATGCAGTTGCTACTATGCTGATTGAACTCACTAATGTGCTGCTATAATTAAATGACACTGCTATTATTGTCTAAGGTGTTAAAATTTAAGAATAATATCTGGTTGGCCGAGCTTCGCTCGGTATATTTTTTTGTATTTTTGCCGAACTTATTTAGATATATAACCTATTAATAAAAAATAAAAATGTAATAATGACAACAATATCAAAAATTACAAAAATAGAATAATAATAACACCGAGGTTCGATCCCACGCTGTTTGAATGCCAAACCAAACCAAAAAAAATACTGGACCACATCCCAACTGAGCTATTGCCACTCTTGACGACGATGGTTAAATTTGAATCCATATTCTATTGACATTATATATCATTGTATAGATTAGCTAAAACACCGACAAAACAACATTTTCTATAAATAAAACCTAGCTAGATTAATATTATGTAGTTGCTGTTTTTTTAATATAGCACATCGCTCAAAAACTATGCTGTTATTCTTGGGAGATAATGCTGAATAAACAGTATGACATCGATATTAATAATAGAAAGTTATTTATAGAGCTTTATTATAAAAGGTCGCTAATTACGTTTAATTAAATTAAGTTACTTTAGAACGCTATTTGTGTAACACTAAGTTTCATTATGAAAACAGTTAAGAATCAGTATAAATTTTATTGCAATTTTATAATTATATAGTCGTTTTTTTTTTGATGAATCAATTGACAAATATCATTTTTGTACAAGTACTTTATGTGTACCACCCGATCAAAAAAAAAGGTTAAAGCTTCGCTAGGCAAGTACATTTACCAAGAACATTTTCAGTACTATGTAAGAGCAAGTTTATCACCAAGTGAGTATATTGTGAGCAATATACACATAAAACACTCGCTGAGATTACTGGCTTGCCATTGAGAAGTGTTTGGTGGAAAACTAAGTACACTGCCAGCTCAAATTATAATTGTATTATAATTCGGAAGACCGCGACAGACGTCGCACCTAACCTAACCTAATTACATGATAATTTATGATGAGAATACATTTGCAAACAGATTAATATGTTAACCTTATTACCATATAACAGTAGTTAAATTATCAATTTTAATATAATCACCTTATCTTAGTAAGACTAGGCATTTTAAAGTGAAATAATAGCTCTTGTTGCTTGCCGCCATAAAAAACGAAGAAAAATATTTTGACGAGGTACCGTGTTTAATCTTAAATAACTAAAATAAAACCTGTAATAAAGTTAAGTAATATATATTTAATTACAATTTTAACGTCAGTTCCATATATAAAATTTTATTATGAACTCAAATTAACACGCAACGGCTGCCTGCAATCTTACTAAACCATTGTAGTAGTGGAATTATTTTAAAGGATATGTTGAACATTTGTATATCGTTGAAGATGGTTGGTGAATAATAAGTATTCTTACTCCTACACCACATGGAAAGATATATACAATTTAAAAAAATTATAACAATGGTATACCCATATCTAATATCTTTAAACGAGTAATTTTTGTATCCTTACTTCCTTACTAATATTATAAATGCGAAAGTAAGTTTGTTTGTTTGTTTATTTGTTTGTTACGCTTTCACGCTAAAACCACCGAACCAATTTCAAAAAATCTTTCCCAATGGAAAGCTGTAATATCAGAGAGAGTAACATAGGCTATATTTTATCCCGGTGTTCCCACGGGAACGGAAACTACGCGGGTAAGGCGATTGAAACCGAAGCGAAGCGAGGGTAGGTTGCTAGTGTATTATAAATGTGAATGTAAGTTTGAAGTTGTTTGTTTGTTACGCTTTCACGCTTAAATCACCAAACCGATTTCAAAAATTCTTTCACCGATGGAAAGCTATAATATCAGGGAGTAACATAGGCTATATTTTATCCCGGTATACTCACGGAAACGGGCACAACGTGGGTAAGGCAACTAAAACCGAAGCGAAGCGAGGGCGTGTTGCTAGTATTAGAAATACTATAAAATCAAAATCTCGAAAACATTCCAAACGGTTCCACAATCTTTTAAGTTACACTTCTTATGGCACGTTATGTAAAAGTGACGAGTGTAATGTCAACTAGATAACGCGTTATAATTAAATAACTTTTTTTTTCTATTATTAGTGTTGTTTTTTCTACAAACGTAAGATAACGCAAAGAATAAAATGTTTAAAAAGATTTTAGAAGAATTTTTATTTAGTTTCGCCAAAAAATTATAACTTCTTTCGTGCTTACATACACACACTTATTTTGTGCAGAGGGTTTGGAAGGCGATTAATCTATTGATAGATATTTATCGCGGGATTTCATTTATAGAAAATTTCATTTCATCGGTATTTTCAGGTAATGAAAAAATGCAATGAGTATGAATAAGAATGCACAAAAATAATCTAATACTCAGTTGGCAAACTAGTCAGTTCCTTAATCTAGATAGCCCCAGTTCGATAAATGACCCTTTTTCCTATTTTATTTTTATGTGGAAAAAAAGATAATCCTTTTATGAGAAGAACTATTATTTTCTAAATATGTTTAACAAAAGAATACAATTTATCACGGTCGTCCGGATACTGTCATATTACGTCTTTGATTCGACGAAAAAAATACAAAGTTTTGCAACTGTTATAGTACATACGGCGTAAAGTATTATACCATCAAAAACAAGACTTGTAAAAAAAAGCCAAGTCTCGCAACTGAATTATTCTACCATAAAAATTTGTGAGATCCATGTTATACCAAGTCGGTTAACTCATTCAGTCCCTGCTTAAGGCACCTTTCTTGTTAAGTTATTACGTAAATAGCTAACCTAACAACTTCTTATAGTGACTATATCAATATTAAAGATCTTTTATGTTTTAAATAAACAGAATAACTTGGCAATCGCATGAAAACACACCTCACAAGTAATACATATTATATTAAATTGTACTAAACATAGTGCGTTTGCCAAGTCAATCTATTTATTTAAAACATAAAAGATCTTTAATATTGATATAGTCACTATAAGAAGTGGTTAGGTTAGCTATTTACGTAATAACTTAAGAAGAAAGGTGCCTTAAGCAGGGACTGAATGAATTAACCGACTTGGTATAACATGGATCTCACAAATTTTTATGGTAGAAGAATTCAGTTGCGAGGCTTGGCTTTTTTTTACAAGTCTTGTTTATGATGGTATCTCATTTCTTTTTGTAGATAGACCTACTTATTTGCCTTTTCGGTACCTTCTACTTCTTAAATACTAACAAAGGATTTTCTTAGAGCACACTCTCTGAAAAATGAGACATCTCTCCTTTCCGCTTGAGTCAATTCTATCTAAACTAAGCGGAGAGATGTGGAAATAAAGAAATTTGATTGGTTTTTTGAAACACATCTCCTCTAGTCTCCTCTCCGCTTTGATGGCAATCGAGCCTAATGACGGCGTTCTTTCTTTCAGATAAATTTGAGGCAATTTAATTTGCTTAATACTTTGGGAGATTTTGGTACATTTCATAAGACACGTCCCACTGTTGCTTTTTCATTAAGTTGATTGACCATTTTACAAGTTATCTTTGAACATAATTATATCTGGGTATCTGTCTACACCTATTATGCCAATCATCATTCAGCCTATCGCCGTCCACTGTGGAACATAGACCCCCCTCATGCTTCACCATAAAGTGCGGTACTGTGGCACCTGCGTCCAACGACGCTAAAGGATTGCCATGACTAGAGCTTAATTTTCTTCGCTTTATGAGGAATAATGACGTACTCGCCACGTTTGGTAGGCGGGTTAGTTTCGCAGTGAGATATCATACATTTCCCCGGCGAGAGCTGCTGCCCACTCTTCTTCCTGTTTAGTTTTTTTTTTAAATGACAACGCCTTTCACTAAGGCAATTATTATTCCCTATATTGTGGGGGACTTTACAAACATATAATTCAACATCGCATCATCATCGCAGCCCTCATATGTCCCACTATTGGGCTCGGGTCTCCTCCACAATGGGAGGGAATTTAACTTACAATACCATGCTGGTCAGACATGTTGATATAGGGATTCATTTCGAGTTCGCCTTCTCTTGCACAGATGGTATGTGCATATTATATCCCATAGTCGTCTTATACGATATCCACGGGCAAGATAGAGAGTGGTGAATTGCGGAAAGAACATATAATTAACCGACACAAATTACATTCAGACTCAGAACAACAAGTTGTGGCTCGTACAAGGTGTTGTCTTGCATGGGATTCGAACCCGCGACATTAGCGCGGTACGTTGGTGTCTTAACCACTACGTTATCTGCGCAGTCTTTAGCCGCTTGTTACGATTCCCATAGAGAAGCAAGGATGGCGACAAATGTATTCTTATTCTTATTTTTTACAAAGTTACATTTCATTAACTGCAAATGTAACTTTGCAATCCTATATATTTATATGAGTTTACAAAATTATTTATGCAGTTAGTGTATCTCGGAAACTGGATGATAATTATAATGTTTCATAATTTTTCCTTCATTTATACACTAAACACTAATTGTATTCTAAATTGGAAGCCTCTATGTCGGCTAGAAGTGCCACTTTAATATTGATGATCGGTCAGTCAGTCAGTGAGTGACAAAATTACGAAATTTTGACTAGTTATAATTCTTAAACTATTGGTTCAAATTGAATGAAATTTGAAATACATAATGTGTATACAAGGCCTGCTAGGTTAATAAAAATCCAGGTTTCTATTTTTATTAACAACGAAGTTATAGGGGGTCGAAAATGGCCTGAATGGCTTCGAGAAAAGTATGTTACGGCAGTTTTGCGTTTTGCCCGACTTTTTTTTGCTCAACTTGGCGATAGATCAGTTATTATTATACAGTACAATTCTGAAGTTCTCACAATTCAAATAGATTTTTAATGGGGTTTGATTAGCTGTTTAGTTATCAAAATATGATTTTACGAAGAAGAATAAACTCAATTGCTTCGGTATAAGGATCAGTTTTAGTTGATATAATATTTAATACAAATATTCATAACGCCACCTTTGCGGTAAATGATGTATAAAATTGCATAGGGTAGTTACGTTACATATATAAGGCGGCGAAAGATTAATTAGGTTGATTGGATAATAACCTTAGCTATTGTTTAGGGTACAATTGCGTACAAAATTTATAAATGTAATCTGAAAAGTACCTGCATTATACGGCCAGCAATCTCCCGAGTCTAGGCCTTGTAGGGTGCAATGCGTGGCTACTCCTTGCTTGCCTATCGGTTTCATATCAGTTAAGAATATTATATGAGCATATAATCTCAGCATCATTTTAAATAAACTACTTTACGGATTTTATCGCGTTTGTATTTGATTTTTGATTACCCGACGTTTCGAACACTTAGTCTTCCCGTGACCATGAATGCTGCAGCGTTCATGGTCACGGGCAGACTAAGATGTCTCACGTCTAAAAAGTCATCGTTACTGCAGAAAATTTATAATTATCTACCCGATACAGAAATTAGTTATTAAATATTGACCCACATTTTAATACAAATTTATTGCCAGTGTAAGAAGAAAATGATTCTATATGAAAAAACGGCCACACAGCCACACTGAGAAAGATCCGGCAAGAAAACTCAGGTGACATCAGGTGGTGATTTCTGTATTGGGTAGATAATTATAAATTTTCTGCAGTAACGATGACTTGTTAGACGTGAGACATCTTAGTCTGCTCGTGACCATGAACGCTGCAAAGTGTTCGAAACGTCGGGTAATCAAAAATCAAAGACAAACGCGATAAAATCCGTAGTTTTATTTAAAATGTGTAATACTCGCGTAAACATCAGAAATCATTATCTCAGCATCATTTTAATATTTAAACCCATATCTGTCCACTTCTGAACCCGAGCCTCCTCCATAATACAGGTGAAATTAACCTATTGTGTAGGTAATGCTAGTTATACTTACCTAATTTTTTTTTATACCTACAGCCCCTCGTAATAAAGAAACAATCCTTGTGTTGTGGGGGGACTCTACAAACATATAGTTTACACAAATTACATCCAAACTCGGATCAACAATTTGTGGATCGCACAAAATTTTGTACTTTGTGAGATTCAAACCCACGACACTGGCACGGTAGGTCGGTGTCATCTCGTGGCTGTCCTCTGCCAACCAGTTGGACGGGGTGGACGCTGAGGCTGGCCGCATCCGCAGTGCGTTGACGCAGATCTGCGATGCGGCCATGCCCCGAGTACGGCGTCTGCCCCCGAGGAGGGCTGTTCATTGGTGGTCCCGGGAGCTGGCGGATCTCCAGGCCGCGTGTATTCGCGCCCGGAGGGCCTACACCCGCAGCCGGCGGCGCCATCGCAGCGCGGAACTGGAGAGCCAGCTTTACAAGGGCTACCGCAATGCGCGGTCGGCCTTCAGGCTGGCCGTCCATTCCGCCAAGGACGCCAGTCGGCGGAAGATGCTGGAAAGTCTCGACCGTGACCCCTGGGATCGCCCCTATGGCGCGGCGCTGAGTAAGCTCCGCGCACGAGGCCCGCCTCTCACCGAGACTCTCCAGCCCAGCTTCCTCACCCGGGTCGTCGAGGACCTGTTCCCACGACGGGCGGAACATACGCCCCCGGTCATTGCGCGGCCAGACAATGACCGGGGCGATGGTGGCAGTGTTCCGCCCATCACGGAACCGGAGATAGGGGGTATTCCGTCGGGCCGACCACTGATGACAAGTAACCCTGCTCCAGTGATCGGCCCAACGACGAAGGCGACGTGGTGTTCGGGTGGGTTGCGGGTGTTGCGTGCTTAAGCACGCTCTCTGTCGCCTCGGACGGAGTGGTGCGGAGGCGCGCCGAACGCAGCCCACGGTGTCATAACCACTAGGCGATCTGCGCAGGGTTTATTTCGAAATTTCTTTCTCTTAGTGCCCGAATAAAAATGGAAGGAAGACCTAGTAAATCTTGGTGAGCGTCGTTGGATGGAAGCGGTACCGCACACTCTGTGGCGTAACGTGAGGGAAGCCTACGTCTAGCAGTGGACGGCGATAGGCAGAATTGGTGATGATGATTTCTCTTAGATAAATGATATATTATGTACATCCTTTGTTCGACTTTTACGTCGTAACGAACAAGATTAGAAATGGTTAATTGCATTTTTACTCCGTCACTACACGCGAAGATAACGTCACTGTCATCATCATCATAATTCAACTCTTCGCCGTTCACTGCTGGACGTAGAACGCCCTCGATGTTTCGCTGCAAAGTGCGATCTTGTGCCGCCTGCATCCAACGACGCCCAGCAGCTTTCACAACGCCGTCGGTCCACCTGGTGTGGAGGGCGTACACACATTCGATACACGCCCGTACTCGAGAACTTTTCTTCCCCTGGGGTTGTCCATTCGTTGAGCGATAAGGCTTACCTATTGCTACTTTAGCGAACTTATTTTTCGAGCTATGTCGGTTTAACCCATTCTTCTATGGATTTCCGTATTTTGGATTACATCTCGTAAAGAAATTTCAAGAATAGCTCGTTCCACAGCACGCAGTGTGACTTTGAATTTAGTTATGAGGCCTAATTATAAATCACATTTCCATGCCATAAGTCATCACTGGTAGCACACACTGGCCAACTTATGCTTTCCGACACAAAGGTATGTTGGATGAGAAGATCCTTTTATGTTACCTGAACGCTGTCCAGCTGATTTGGGTTCGTCGTCTAACCTCGTTCTCGAAATTAGATCTAAGTAACTGGACTGATTGTCTGTGTGGTGACGGAGTAAGAATACAATTCACCACTCCCTATCTTGCCCGTGGATGTCGTACAAGACGACTAAGGGATATAATATGCACATAAGATCTATGCAAGAGAAGGAAAACTCAAAATGAAACCCTATACCAACATGTCTGACCAGCATGGTATAGTAGGTCAAATTCCCTCCCATTGTGAAGGAGGCCCGAGCCCAACAGTGGGACGTATGTGGGCGGCGATGATGAACTGGACTGATTGTCCAAGGTCCACAACTTTAAGAATCGCAAGTAGATAAAGGATTCGAATAAATGTAATAAATCCAGCCGTTAACAGCTAGAGGGTAGAGGAAAATATAAACAGTAGGTGCATCGAGAATTTTAAACACGTGTATGGTTGGTCTCACTGCCTTTGTAGAATATACTATCCATTAAGCAGTAGACCCTCAAAAAATATTTGCGGGTGTGCGTGCTTACGCCGCTCTGTCGCCCCAGACGGAGTGGTGCGAGGAGTACACCGACCGCAACCTACCCCAAAAAAAAGGGAATAATATGGATATAACAACTATGATACAGTAGGAAAACCTGACATAAAACCCAATAGTAACTTGATATAATTCCCTATCATTGCGGAGCAGGCCTCAGTCCAATAGCGGGACTTCTGTGGGGTGAGATGGCAATGATGAAGAAAAATATACCTACTAATAACTTAATGATAATAATGACTCTTTAGTATCTGACTGTACTGTCTTCCAGACTGCCTTGCTATTTGCTATTTATTTCTTTCTCTCCTAACACAATTGCTTGGTTATTCGTTATTTGCTTCTCTCTTTCTTAACACATATTCATTACGTTTTTTCTAAAATGAAATCTTTATTCGATATCCTAAAGAATTATATTTACACCATCGGTGGCACGAAAGAACTTGATGTTGTATTAATTTGGCCTCTTTTTATTCAAACTATTTTTGGTCAACAGATTTTAAACCCAAAATGGTCCTGGAAAAATAAAACTTTCATACACTTTGCCTGTATGTGTTTAACAATTTATATATTTTTTGGTACTATCGACGCTTGTGAAAAAGCAACGGATCTTAGATCAAAAGGGGAAACATATTACGTTTTCTTAGTTCTATTTGTTGGTACTTTTAAATATTTGGTTTTTACAACTGACCGCAAACGTTTTCAAACTGTGTATCTAATCGCAAAGACAACTTTATTCGACATGATAGCAAACGTTTCTACCCAAAAATCCAATGACATAATTATTAAACTAAAAGTCATTGTGAAATTATATCTTATAATTATTGCGACACCCGTAGTGATGTACACTGTTTCAGCAATATGGTTTAACATACAAGGTGAAAAGTTAGCTCTGTCGACAACAACAAATACTCTACTGCCAATGACGAGTCCGTGGTATGAAATTTCATTATTTCTTCATGTAGTATTTTTATCATATCTATCATTTACTATGTCCATAATTGATATGTGGTTTGTAATTATTATACTATTCTTCTGTGCAAGTTGTGATTGTCTTGTAATTTCACTAAAAGTTCAACATCAAAAGGAGAACGAAACTGAATTAATATATGCTACACGATTAAATGACACATTGAAAATATTTTACAAGAATCATCGTGATTTAATGGAGTAAGTAACACAATAATCGGTAATGTATATACGTACTTCATTTTCTCAAAATGTAAAAAATGATACTAATGTTAACATTCGTGTAGTGATGAAATAAGAATACAATTCACCAGGCCTTTATCTAGCCCGTGGATATCGTAAAAGGCAAATAAGGTATATATTACGCATATAACATTTATGCAAAAGAATTAAAACTGAAAACAAAACCCTACGCCAACCTCTCTGACCAGCATAATATTATGGAGGAGGTTCAAGGCCAACCGTGGGACGGGAAGGTTTTTTTTTGTGTGTGTAACTTAGTTGTTAGCCTCAGATGGCTGTGACAACTTTACCCGGACTGGTGGGTGAGCGCTGAGGGCTCTTAACCCGTTCAGGGGATGGGACGGAGTAAGAATACCATTTATCACCTCTATCTTGCCCGAGAATGTGGTTAAAGACATCTAAGGGATATAATATGCATATAACATTTATACAAAAGAAATTCAAACCATTTATTATGCATTAAACCCCGCAGAGTTACTTACATATTGTATTTTTTTTTATATTTTACCTAATTTACCACCGGATCGGAACGCGAGTGCACTGAGAAGAGACGGCAAGACAGCCGGCAAGACACTCGGTGGAAATTTATTAATATTTTTTATTTATGTACTAAGTTATTTACTAATTCATTTTAAAGAAAATAAATTACATACTACAACATAGCTCCGCCTTTCGAGCCATGATGTAATACAATTATCAAATATAATGAGAAAGACCATGGCTGGACTAAATCCAGCAAGCGACACCCGCTCACGAGTTAACCACAAAAGCAGCCATCATGCCCATCAAATACAATAAAGGGAAGGGAGTAACCCGCTCCTCGTAGCTGCTGCAATTAGACACTTTGCCACAAACATAAAGAAACATAGATAAAGTAGCAAATTCGTTTTGCAATACACACTACGCTTTACAATTACAGTAGCAACAATAAAATAAACATGTGTCTAACACCTTTCATTGAAATAATGCGGACATTCCTGAATAAGGAGCTGCTTATAACCAGTCTGTATTATAATCAAGATAATCCAAGATAACCCTTCACTGACATATCTCGGATATTATTAGGTAATTTCTTATAGAAGCGTATTAATTGCTGAGTACTATGCACAACTAAATTGTCCTTACTCCAAGTATTTACATGATGAATGTCACTATATTTTTCAAAGGTACCGATTGTTTTACATACTCGTATAATACATATTCATATAAGTATCAACTCTTGGACTTAAATTATTCATTTGTGTGTACATCACTTTTTTGTAAAACTAAGATTCTATTTAATGCCACGGAGCAACCTCACAGTAATATACCTTATGACATAAAACTATGAAAGTAAGCAAAATAAACTATTCTGGCTAAATAAAAGGCAATCTCGACGTCGGTCTTTCCTCACGCGGTCGGCCTCTCGGCGGATGACGGATTAATTCCCCGGTCCAATCACCCACGGCCTCGGCTCGGGCGGCATCAGGCGCAGGTAATCGCGCCTGCGCCGCCCAGCCCGGCAGCGGTTCGCGTCGTCGAGGAGATGCTCCTCGCGCACGTGCTCCGCCGCCTCCTCCCGCGAGACTACTGCCTCGCAGAAGGCTGCGACCGAGTCCCAGTTCCTGTCGAGCATCGCCCTGGTGATGGTCGGCAGCGTCAGGTAGTCACCGATGATTGCGACGAATTCACGACACTGCTCTGCCCAAGCGGCACAAACCTTGAGCGTGTGTTGCACCGTGTCCTCGTTGCAATCGCAGTGGTGGCAGGACGGTATACTCTCCCTCCTGACGACCGTGTACAGGTATTTGGCGAAGCATCCATGCCCCGTCAAAACCTGCACCAGTCGGAAGAAGAGCATCCCGTGCCGCCGCTTTAGCCACTGAATCTGACCGGCCGGAAGGCCTCCACGGTCTTAACACCGAACAGAGGCCCCTCCAGCCGGACTGCCCAACGGGCAATGAAGTCTCGGCGAGTGTCGACGCGTCAAGCGGTGAGCTCCCTCAACGAGACCACACCGCCCTCCGCTCGCACCCCCGACACCCGGCGATACAAACCTTCGAGCATTTCCGCCTCCAGGTCCCACGGCGAAGTCCCGCCCAACAGGCACGCTGCCTCCGTCGACACCGTGCGGTGGCTAAATAAAACCCTAGGAAAACAAGACCGTATATCAACCCGTCTGACCAGCGTGGTATACTAGATTAATTTCCTTCCCATTGTGCAGAAGATTCGAGTCCAGCAGTGGGGCGTATTTATGCTGAAGCTGATGATGTATGTTGTATATATCAACGAAATATTAGGTCTTTACCTATGAAATTGCCGTTATGTATGGAAAAAATTAAACGATTTTTTTTCATGTATTTTTTATTTGTATTAATCGAAGTAATCACCCATGCAATCAATGCATCTTTTCCAACGCAGCGGCAGTTTACTGATGCCCTTCTTAAAGAAATCAGCTGGACAGGAGACAACAAATTCTTCAAAGGCATTTTGTACTGCCTCTCGGGTATTGAATTTCTTTCCCGCCAAAAAGTTATCCAAATTCTGGAAAAAGAAGTAGTCTGTAGGCAAGGTCTGGTGAGTATGGCGGATGACGGAGAGCTTCCAACCCCAGTTCTTGCAACTTGGAGACCGTCTGCTGTGCAGTATGAGGTCGCGCATTGTCGTGCAGGAGCAGCGGAGACGAGCGATTGACCAATGCTGGTTGGAGATGTGCCAGCTTCTCCATCATTGTGTTCAGTTCTTCACAGTACACATCTGCAGTAATGCTCACCCCGTTTGGTAAGAAGCTGTGATGAATCACACCGGTACTAGACCACCAAACAGTGACCATCACTTTTATAGGGGTAAGTTTTCGTTTAGGACATTGTTTAGGTGCTGAATCAGCATCCAACCAACTTGCTGAGCGCTTGCGGTTATCAAACAGAATCAATTTTTCATCGCAAGTAACAATGCGTTTCAAAATTCCATCATTTGTGTGTCTGTTGTGCAATGCAAGGCATGTCTCGACGCGTACTTAGCGCTGGCGATCATTGAGTTCGTGGGGCACCCCTTTGTCAAACTTTCTTACCTTGCCAATTTGACGCAAATGGACCAATATTGTTTTTACGCTAACGTGGAAAGCTGCTGCTAATTCAGCCGTAGATTGTGTATCATCGGCTTCCACAATCGCCTTTAATTCGTCATTGTCGACCAAAGTCTTCGGACGACCGCGAGGTTCATTTTTCAGGTCGAAATTTCCAGAACGGAAGCGAGCAAACCAATAACAGGCGGTGCGTTGGTTTGTAGTATTAGCTCCGTAAACGTCGTTGATGTTGCATGCCGCTTGTGCCGCATTGCTGCCACGACGATACTCATATTCCATAATTACTCCAATTTAAACGTATCCATGATGACGAAAAAGATTGAAATGCGATGAAAACGTAACACTAATCAATAAACAAATGACTACTTTTGGAAAATGAATTCCATGTTTTAAAATAAAATTAATTTGAAATTTGAATTCTTAACCAAACAAAAATTATTTTAATTTGAAATGGCCAGTACTGCAGAACGGCAATTACATAGGTAAAGACCTATTATTAAAAAAATATAGCACTCTATTTTCCGTGTGGTGCTGGAGTAAGAATACAATTCACCACCCTATCTTGCCCATTGATGTCGTAAAAGACGACTAAAGGATATAATAAGCATATAACATCTGAGCAAGAGAAGGAAATCTCCCTATTCCAACACGTCTGACCAGCGTGATATCGTAGGTCAATTTCCCTCCCATTACGGAGGAGGCCTGAGCCCAGTAGGACATATATACGCTGAAATGATAATGATGACAGCACTCTATACAATTCAAATGATTTATTAAGGTTGAATTATGTTATTTTTATTTTTACAGGTATTTTAATATTATAAGTAGCCTATACAAATGGCAATCTGTGATACCACTTTTTTATGTTTTATTGGGTTTCTGTATTCTTATGTTCTTAACGACCGAGGTGATTATGATTATATATTATGTTTTAATGTCATCAATTTGAGAATGTTCAATTAATTTATTATTGTTTACGTTTTAGGAAATACATTGGAGCCTGCTATCTAATACCGTACCAATAATTATGGAAATTATTGCTTATAACTGGTTTGGTGAATACCTTAAACAAAAGGTAATTTCTAAACCTTCTTAAATATGATCGCTATTAAAACTTAAAATAAACCTAATGATTTTTTTTCCATTTAGTACTTGACTTATTAGAAAATGTTGCATTTGAAATATTGAAACAACGATATCAATGGTAAAACTTGAACTCGCAACTAACAGAAATTCGTTTCAGATACATTATCAGTTAAGCTGCTGTTGCAAATAGGTGAAGTCATCTGTTTTCCACCTACAAATAGGTCTTATTTTAAAATTTATTTATAGAAACCCGTAACGTACGTGATATACAGCCATTATGATAAAAAATAATAATGAAAGGAGTTCTCACCTAAATTTTTGACTCATTTTTTTTTTTAATTCGGAACAGACAGTTTGGACAGAACGACATGGGCATAATTAGCCACCAAGCTACCTCTTTCATCCTTTTAAGAAACTTTTTCGACGCTGCTTCATTAGTATTTAGGGTACCTATATCTCAACAACATTCCGTGTGGTGACGGAGTAAGAATACAATTCACCACCACCTCTTGCCTGGGGATGGCGACTTAGGGATATGATACCCAGATATTTCGAGAGAAGGCAAGCTCGATATTAAATCCTAACTAACACGTCTGGAAAACGCAGTATAGAAGGTAAATTTTCCTCCATTAAGGAGGAGGCACAAGCCCAACAGTGGGATTTATGTTGACCAAAATGATATTTGAACAGTTTCATGGCGCACTGCGGCCTAGTAGGTGAAGATATCAGTTCCTTATGCTTCTGACCATTGCTGAACGGTAATGATATATTAACTCCAATTACTGTACTGAGAACTGGCCTGCTTATGCCAAATAGATCTTGAACATGAGCCTTCGGCACAAAGAAACCTGTAATGTCGGAACGTAAATAGGCCGACAATGATAATACAATCTGATATTCTAAATTAAATATTGTTAAAAAAAATATGTAATATTTTAATTTCTTTATATGTAATATTCAGGCAACAGAATTGAAACTGGCCATATTAGAATTCAATTGGCTAGGCTTGCGAGTTGCTGATAGAAAGAACTATTTGATAATAGCCACCTACATGAATAAAGATTTTTCTATTAAAACAGCTGTAGGAAATGATCTATCGCTGGATACTATGACTAATGTAAGTTCAGAAATGATATACATTTAATATCAATAAGATATTTTTAGATTAGAAGTAGATTGGTTATCATTATCTTTATATATATTTCTTGTGTACGTGTGTATGTTACTGCATTCCTCCTAAACGGCTGGACCGATGTTATCGGAATTTATTGTGTGTTCAAAGGGATTCGAGTATGGTTTATATTCACAATTGGACCCAGTAGGTGGCGCTGCTATCGATTTCAAGGAAAGTTCCTTTTACTATTTTTTTTTATTAGATTTAAAAGAGAACAACGTCTGTTGGGTCAGCTAATTTTATTATAAAAACTAACGACCAGGCAGTTAGCGGTTAATTTTACAAACAAGAAAAAGTAACTACGGTTAAGTTTATTAACAAGATAAAGTTAATTTTGCTTAAAAGTGACAATATTAGTTAATGTAAAATTTATAAAAATAAATTAATGTCTGTTTATAGCTGTTTTTAGAGCTTGTGTGCCTAAAAGAGTGCAAAGCGCAGCATGATCTGTCCTAAACTTGACAAATTCATTTTAGTAACTGGTCACGCTACTAAAAATATCTGTAGTCTGAAGCATTCAGTCATAAATGGTTCAACTGACTCGCTCCAATATCACTCTAGGAGAAAACCGACGTCTGAGTAGTAGAAATTTGCTAGTGCGCTTTCAGTTACATAGTTCTCAATTACTAATTTATAAATAATTATTTGTCGTTAATATCGTATGTGTTACGCTATAACAATAATAACCCTATACGGTCTGTGTAGCAGCAGCTACGAATACTCCATATCCATACATTGTTCATAGGTGTCGTAAAATATGACTAACAGTTTTATATAGATCAGGCCCAGCATCTGTTGCCGTGTGGTCAACAATTATATTTCCAAGATGCGTTCGCATCAGGGAGGCAGCCGATCAATAAATTATTACCTACAAATAAAACTAAGGACATTATCGCGTTTTTAATTTTTTTTTTTATTTATTATCGATGGTGGCAAACGAGCAGGCAGCACACCAGATGGTAAGTGACGCTGCCGCACATGGACCCTTGCAATACCAGGGGCACAGCCAGGCCGTTGCCTACCGTGAAGAAAAAGCTCTTCTTAAACCTCGTTTAAAAAAGGACATGTCATAGCGCTCTGAAAACACAGCAGCAGGTAGTTCATTCCAGAGCCTGCACGTACGTGGGAAAAATGATCGCTGGAAACGTACAGTTGAAGACCATATCGTTTCCAGGTGAAATGGATGAACCCTGCTGCGGTATCAAGTGGTACGTTGGTAAAACGGTGACGGTGGTACCAAGTCAAACAGTTCCTCGGAGCACTCTCCGTGAAAGAGTCGGTAGAGTACACAGAGTGACCCAAAGTCTCTCCGCCGCTCCAGCGACTCCAATCCGTCCGTGAGATTAGGATTCCCGACGATTCGAACAGCACGCCTTTGGAGGAAGTCAAGTGGGTCTAGCTGATATTTGGGCGCACCTGCCCAGAGATGTGAGCAGTACTCCACATGAGGACGAACTTGCGCATTGTACAGTACAAGACGCTGTCTCGGTGTGAACTACCGCCTGGCTCTGTTCAGGACGCCCAACTTTTTGTTAGCCAATTTGGCTTTGTCCTCCAAATGACTCCCAAACTGGACTTTGTTCGATATTTTGACGCCGAGGATCCCAATACTGATCCCAATTGATTTTTGATTGCCCGACGTTTCGAACACTTAAAAATTTATTACCACTAAACAAAATTGTGGGTCAAAATGGAATAACTAATACATAGTGGGTAGATAATTATAAATATCTGTAATAACGATAACTTGTTGGACATAGACATCTTAGTCCGCCCGTGACCATGAACACTATAAAGTGATCCTCGGGCAATCAAAAATCAAATACAAACACGATAAAATCTGTAAAATAGTTTTTTTTTTACATTGTGTAATATATGCATATACATCAGAAATCATTGTTACCCATAACTTTTACAATACGTACTATGAAAGAAAAGTACATATAGAGTCGGTACATATCGCACTCTCTCTAACCGTCAGGCTCGGAGAGACTTATTTACTCTTACGCAATGTTTATTCTAACTGCATATGCTCCCGAAATTACTGTATTATCTAGACTTATTTTTTTATATTTACAGGTTCTTAAGGCGAGCTATCAAGCCTTTACTTTGTTGAAAACCATGAAGAATTAATTTATTGTACACAATAATAAAATTTATCAATTTATTGCACAAATTTGTTAGTGGCAACTAGTTTAATTCTCAACCACGCTTGTTAGGTAATGTTATCTTTAAAATAATATATGCTAGTACATAAACATTTTAAAATCTTTGCATTTTTAATATATGTACACTAAGAATAAATAATTTAAAAAAATGTACTATTTTTCTATCTTTTTGTCTCGTGATTTAGTACACGGGCAATTCTTTACACTATGTGGTTTCGGCTATGAATATTAACAACCCTTACATCGCTCACGATTATCGTAAAAGATGACTACTTGTTTTACAACCTAGACCTGGACCAACTCCATCTGATGCCATGTGATCAATAATTGCACTCCCAAGGAGTGTTGGCAGGCGGTCGGTCATAAAACGTTTACAATAACGTTTGCAATATGTATTGTGAATGAATGTCCATGTGAACACCATACAGAATAAGAATACGGAGTAAGAATAAAATTCACCACCCCCACTCCTGTTTGTGGATGTCGTAAAAGACAACTAAGAGATATAATACGGATATTTGTTTTTTTTTTTGGGGTGGGTTGCGGTCGGCGCGCTCCTCGCACCCCTCCGTCCGGGGCGACAGAGGGGCGTGAGCACGCACTCCCGCAACCCACCCGCGATGCACGTCGCCTTCGTCATAAAGCCGACCACCTGAGCAGGGTTACTTGACGTCAGTGGTCGGCCCGACGGAATACAGGGGGTATTTGGGGTACCCTGCCATCGACCGACGTCCCCCCCCTCGGCGAAGACGTCGGTCTTTCCTCACGTGGTTGGCCTCTCAGCGGGTGACGGACTAATTCCCTGGTCACGTCACCCGCGGCTTCGGCTAGGGCGGCATGAGGCGCAAGTATTCGCGCCTACGCTGCCCCAGTGGCCGGCGGCGGATCGCCTCATCGAGGCTGCGCTCCTCGCGCAAGCGATCCGCCACCTCCTTCCGCGAGATTACTGCCTCGCAGAAGGCTGCGACCGCATCCCTGTTCCTGACACTGCCGACCATCGTCCTGGCGATGGTAGGCAGCGTCAGGTCGGCACCGATGATTGCGACGAGTTCACGACGCTGCTCTGCCCAAGCGGCACAGACCTCGAGCGTATGCTGCGCCGTGTCCTCGTCGCAATCGCAGTGGTGACAGGACAGTGTACTCTCCCTCCTAACGACCTTGTGAAGGTATTTGGCGAAACATCCATGCCCCGTCAACACCTGCACCAGTCGTAAGAAGAGCACCCCGTGCCGCCGTTTCAACCACTGCATCAGCACCGGCCGGAAGGCCTCCACGATCCGCACCTCGAACCGAGGCCTCTCCAGCCGGACTGCAATAACGTCTCGGCGGGTGTCGACGCGCCAGGCGGTGAGATATAATACGGATATAACATCTATTCAAGAGAAGAAAAACTCGAAATAAAACCCTATACCAACGCGTCTGAGAGAACTGGACCCCAGTAGTGGGACGTATATGAGCCGACACGATGATGATGATGATTATGAATGAGTAATACATACAAATTTGACCCTGTGATTAGAGCAAGGTGGTGTTGATTATAATGATTTAATAAGTTGTCAATGCTTACTAATATTATAAATGCGAAAGTAAGTTTGTTTGTTTGTTTGTTACGCTTTCACGCTTAAACTACCGAACCGATTTCAAAAATTCTTTCACCAATGGAAAGCTATAATATCAGGGAGTAACATAGGCTATATTTTGTCCCGGTATTCCCACGGGAACGGGCACTACGCCGGTTTAAGCGACTGAAACCGAAGCGAAGCGAGGGCGGGTTGCTAGTGTAAATATAAAGCAAGTCAAATAAAAAGACAGTTACATTTCGGGTAAAGCAGACACTGCAAAAAAAAAGGTAAAATCTGAAAACCGTTCATATTGGGTATATTTGTGCTTTTAATATATTTTTTTAATTGAGGTTTTTTGTTAATATGTAGGGATTCCATTGAATTTACTTGATTCACGAAAGGCTTTCTTGGAAATTTTATTTCCATATTGAAGTAAAAATTATTAAATGTTGTTTCTATATGTATTTTACTGTTGCTTTTGATGTTGAAACATATTAAACGGTTGGTTATATTTCAATAATATTGATTCATCATCATCATCATTTCAGCCTATTGCCGTCCACTGCAGGAGGTAGACCTCCCTCATGTTGCGCCACAATGTGCAGTCCTGTGGCGCCTGCATCCAACGACGCCCACTTTCCAGCAGCAACTTTCACTAGGTCATCGGTCCACCTAGTGGGGGGGCGTCCTACACTGCGTCGTCCGATACGTGGTCGCCACTCGAGAACCTTTCTTCCCCACCGGTTGTCGGTTCGTCGAGCGATGTGGCCTGCCCATTGCCACTTCAGCGTGCTAATTCTTCGTGCTATGTTGGTTACACCCGTTCTTCTGCGGATTTCCGTATTCCGGATTCTATCTCGCAGAGAAATCTCGAGCATAGCCCGCTCCATAGCACGCTGAGCGACTTTGAGCCTTGATATGACGCCTACATTTAGGGACCACGTTTCCGTGTCGTAAGTCATCCCTGGTAACACACACTGGTCGTAGACCTGTGTTTTCAAACACTGAGGTATGTTGGACGAGAAGATCCTCTTAAGTTTCCCGAACGCTGCCCAACCGAGTTGGATGGAATATTGATTATGTAGTATTATCTTACCTAATAACACAGATCACAGATCACAGGATCATTTTTGGGGGGCGCGGCCGGAGCACCTCCTCGTGGTGCTCCCTGGTAACGTCCATTTGGACGTCATGCGTCCATTTGGACGGCCAAGATTCCGGCAGGGGGGGGGGTCTCCGCGTGCGGCTCTGGTGGCAGAGCGCACGGCGGATCTGACCCGGGGCCAATGGGGCGGATGTGTCTCATGGCACTCCGTCGCCAGGGACGGTTGCGTCACGGCCCGGGGGCGTGACGGGTCGGTCGCTCACGAGCGGAAGGCCCAAACCGTAATCCTGAGCAGGGGGGTCAGGACCGGGGGTCTTCGGACCGCGGGGAAGAAAACCCCTATAAAAAATTTCCCCAATCTTAAGTTTGGCCACTCGGCGAGGAGATGTATGACTGGTGGGTTAAGAAGCGCGTGAGCGTCCAGTCGTTAGAGTGGTAGTCAAGGCAAGACTTAAAAATGAACCAAATATGGCAGAGGTTCCAAACGACGTACCTACTCCAGAGGGTCCCGGCTACGCCGGGGAATCCCTCACTGTGCTGGTTTCTGAGCGCGAGAGGCGCACAGTCACCAGCACAGTCAGTCCCCAGTCGTATGGGAGGGGGACAACAGCTGCTATGTCTGCCGAGAGCCCGGCACAAGATCAGGAGGCTCACCGGGGGGAGGGGATTGAGGTTGAAGTGAAGGAGAAGAAAGAGGTGGAGAAGAAGAAGAAGGGGAAGAAGAAGCAGAAGCGTACCGCCCAGGCGCGAGCCCGCATCGAGACCGCAAGGTGGAAGGCGTGGCGGGAGCGGCAGAAGGCGGCCGGTATGGCTACGTGCGACGAGGGTGGCAGCACTGCTGCTGCAGGGCCGTCGCGGAGCGGGGGTGGCGTTGCTGCCCAACCATCGGAGGAGGAGACTGGGTCGACCACAGAGCTGTCGCTAGACGAGAGCGTCAGCGTCGACTGCAGCAGCGGACCCGAGGACGAGGGCAGCATTGCCGCAGAGCCGTCGCAGGATGAGGGCGGCAATGCCGCAGGGCCATCCGAAGGTCTGGAGTCAGACACGGCCTCAGAGATGGTCCTAACGGACGTGGGCGGAAGTGCCGCAGAGCCGTCTGCCGATGAAGACGGCGCTGAATGAATGCAGGTCGGCCGGAGTAGGGACGAGGGCGGTGGATGCGCCGCAGGTCCGTCCAGTAGGAGTAGGGGGACGATGGGCAGGCCGACACTTGAGGGTGTAGGTAGGCCGTCGTCGAGTAGGGAGAAGAAGAGGAAGGCCGCCGAGGAGGAGACCATCGGCACCACGGTAGATACGAAGGAGAGGGAGGAGGCCCTCCCCCGAGCGTCCGGAAGCGCCCCCTCAAGGAGAGCAGCTCGAATACCGACTCGGAGGGGAGCACCACCATGCCTCCTCCCAAGGTCCCGACCATGCCCCGTGGGCGCAGAGGTCGTGGATCGGCGAGGCCGGAGACTCCGGTTCTGGCAGGCCACAGTGGCGAGGTGGCGGCCCTACGGGCCGCGAATGCCCGCCTCAGTGAGGAGGTCTTCGGCTTGCGGGAACGCAACCGCAAGCTGGAGACGGAGTTGGAGGCGGTGCGGAGAGAGAACCGCGGGTTGGCTCAAGACATGGCCGACCTGCGGTCTCAATTCGAGCTCCTGATGCCGGCTGCGTCGCCGGCGCCGGCCTCACCGTCTAAGCGGGCCGCGCCAGCGAGGGCGGGCCCGTCGTCTGCGCCCGTGGCGCCGGCTGCGCCCGTCGCGGCTGCTGCGCCGGCTGCGCCCATCGTGGCTTCTCCGCTGCCTCCCCTCGTCGTGGTCCCTCCGCCGGCTCGTGGCCGAGGTCTCGGAAGGGGGAGGAGCCGCCGCCCGACGAGGTGCACGGCGTTTCGGAGTCGGCGGTACGCGTCATCCTAGCCCGAGTAGGGGTGATGGTGGATGCGCGTATCGCTGCCGTAGCGGCCAGGCTCCCGCCTGAGCCGCCCCTCCGTCCGCCGCTCGCCGCCGACAAGGCGAGGCGGCCGCAAGCGTCAACTCCCACCCCGCTGCCCTGTCAGGGTGGCCGCGTGGTGAGCTACGCTGCGGCCGCGGCCGGGCCCAAGGGGGCCAAGAAGGCCGGCAAGGTGCCGGCTCCCGCCAAGGCCGGGGCGCGGCCGCGACCGCTCCTGCTGCGCTCAGCGCTGCTGCCAGGCTCGAACAGGGCTGGCAGGTGGCTGAGCGGAGCAGGAAGGCACGCGGCCAGAAGCGGAGAGCGGCGGCCAAGAGTGCTGCCGTGGCCGCCGCTCCCCAGGCGGGAGCCGGCAGAAAGGGGAAGAAAAGGTCGCGCAGGGGCCTCAAGTCGCCGAAGACGGCCGCGGTGGTCATCACCGTGCTGCCTGAGGCGGCTGAGAGGGGCCTCAACTATGAGGCCGTCCTTAAACGCGCCCGGCGGGAGCTGGACGTCTCCGATATCGGGGGCGTCGAGGCGAGGACCCGCAAGGCCCGGACAGGGGCTCGAATACTCGAGTTGCCTGGGGCCGAGGGCGCGAAGACGGCCGATAGTTTGGCCACGATGTTGAGGGGGCTGTTCGGGCCGGAGGATGGTGTCCGAATCGCCAGGCCTGTCAAGTGCGCAGAGATGCGCCTGACGCGCTTGAACGATTCCGTGACCGTGGAGGACGTCCGGGAGGCCATTATGGCGCGTACCGGATGTGCCTCGGACACCGTCCGGATTGGCACCATCCGCACTGGTCCGGGCGGCGTCGGTGCTGCCTGGGTGCAGTGTCCGGTGGAGTCGGTCAAGCAATTGGCCGACTCAGGCAGGCTCCTCGTAGGCTGGAGCTCGGCGCGGGTAACCGTGCTAGAGCCCCGGCCCGCGAGGTGTTACAAATGCATGGCGGTCGGGCATACCCGACAGACATGCAAAAACTGCTTTGACTGCAGCGGGCTATGTTTCCGTTGCGGTCAGACCGGACACCAGGCGGCATCGTGCTCTGCGGTGCCCCACTGCCCCGCGTGTGCGGCGGGCAATAGGCCTGCCAAACACCGCATGGGCTCTGGGGACTGCAGACCCCCGGCATCGGCCCCAAAGGGGCGGGGCGGCCCATCGACCGGGCCAGTCCCCGCTCCGAGCGCGGCCCGATCGCCCGTCAGCGCGGAGGAAGTGACGATGGATACGGACCGTTAATGGACCCCGTATCTATTCGTCTCCTCCAGGCCAACCTCAACCACACCGCCGGTGCGCAGGACGTGTTCCTGCAAGCCATGGCGGAGTGGTTGATAGGAGTAGCCGTAGCCGCGGAGCCGTACGTGGTGCCCGACCGGCCTAACTGGTTGGGTAGCACCGATGGCACCGTGGCAATCGTCGCCTCCACGTCGTGGCCTTCGTCGCCTCTGACCCTTAGGGACAGGGGCGTCGGATACATCACGGCGGACTGGGGGGAGATTACGCTCCTCGGAGTCTATCTCTCCCCTAACTGGAGTGTGACCGATTTCGAGGCCTCCCTCACCATCATGGAGGCCTCGTTACGGCGAATGGCATCGCGCCAGGTCTTCGTCTTGGGGGACTTCAACGCCAAGTCCGTGGCGTGGGGGTCTCCCCGGACGAACAACCGAGGACGGGCGATCGAGGAGTGGGCGGCGGCACTGGGCCTCTGTTTGCTGAACAGGGGCTCGGTGCATACGTGCGTGCGACAACGGGGCGGGTCGATAGTGGACCTTTCGTTCGCTAGCCCCGAGGTCGCCGCACGCGTGGGGAGCTGGCGCGTCGTGGAGGAGGTGGAGACCTTGTCGGACCACCGGTATATCCGGATGGAGGTCTCCCCGGTAATCCCGACGCCCAGCAGGGGTCACGGGGCGGATAGGCGTCCTGCGTTCCCGCGATGGGCTGTGGGTCGCTTAGACCGGGACCAGCTGGCGGAGACAGCCATCGTATACTCGTGGCTGTCCTCTGCCCACCAGTCGGACGGAGTGGACGCCGAGGCTGGCCGCATCCGCAGTGCGTTGACACAGATCTGCGATGCGGCCATGCCCCGGGTACGGCGTCCGCCCCCGAGGAGGGCGGTCCACTGGTGGTCCCGGGAGCTGGCGGATCTCCAGGCCGCGTGCATTCGCGCCCGGAGGGCCTACACCCGCAGCCGGCGGCGCCAACGCGACGCGGAGCGGGAGGCCTTGCTGTATGAGGGCTACCGCAATGCGCGGTCGGCCTTCAGGCTGGCCGTCCGCTCCGCCAAGGACGTCAGTCGGCAGGAGATGCTGGACGGTCTCGACCGTGACCCCTGGGGACGCCCCTATCGCGCAGTGCTGAATAAGCTCCGCGCGCGGGGCCTTCCCCTCACCGAGACTCTCCAGCCCAGCCTTCTCACCCGGGTCGTTGAGGACCTGTTCCCGCGGCGGGCGGAACACACGCCCCCGGTCATGGCTCCGCCAGACACTGACCGGGAGGCCGACGACGACAGTGTTCCGCCCATCACGGAACCCGAGATGGGAGTGGCGGTGGCGCGCATGTGCGCAAAGTCCACCGCCCCCGGGCCCGACGGTGTTCCTAACCGCGTGTTGGGCCTGGTCCTCGACCACCTGGGTCCCCGCCTCAGGGAGCTGTTCGACGCGTGTTTAGCGTCCGGACAGTTCCCTGGGTGCTGGAAGGAGGGAAGGCTGGTGCTCCTGCCGAAGCCGGGACGGTCTCCGGGGTCGCCTTCGGCCTACAGGCCTATCGTGCTGCTCGATGACACGGGCAAGCTACTGGAGAGGGTGGTAGCTGCCCGCATCGAGCGGCACCTCGTCGGCACGGGGCCCGATCTGTCGGACGCCCAGTTTGGGTTTAGGAGGGGTCGTTCGACGATCGCGGCTCTGTTGCGCCTGAGGGCCGTGGCGACTGAGGCCGTCACCGGTGGGGGAGTGCTGTTGGCGGTGTCCCTAGACATCGCCAACGCATTCAATAGTCTGCCATTCAGCTGCATCAGGGCGGCGCTCCGGTATCACGGAGTGCCAACTTACCTGAGGCGGCTAGTGGCAGACTATTTGGTGGGGCGCAGCGTCCTCTGTACCAACCGAGCAGGGTACGTTGTGCGAACGCCCATGACGTGCGCTGTCCCACAGGGGTCGGTCTTCGGACCCACCCTGTGGAACATCGGCTACGACTGGGCGTTGCGGGGGAGCCTCCCGCCCGGGCTGGGCGTGATTTGTTACGCCGACGACACGCTCGTCACAGCCCGCGGTGGGACGCTAGAAGAAGCGGTAAGCCTGGCGACCTATGGCACCGAAGAGGTCGTCAGGCGGATTGAGGCGCTGGGGTTGAGGGTCGCCCTGGACAAGACGGAGGCCCTCTTGTTCCATGGGCGCCTTATGAGCCCTCCCATCGGCGTCTCGATCACCGTCCGATCGGTTGACATCAGCATCCGGGCCCATATGAGGTACTTGGGCCTGGTGCTCGACAGGCAATGGTGGTTCCGGGAGCATTTCCGCAGGCTCACTCCGCGGCTCGTCGGCGCGGCGTCCGCCCTATCGTGGCTTATACCGAACGTGGGCGGACCGAGCGCTACGTGCCGACGGCTGTACACGGGGGTCATCCGTTCGATGGCCCTGTACGGCGCACCGGTGTGGGCGGGGTCCTTGACCGTCCGACTTAGGGCCCTTCTGTGGCGACCACAGAGGGTCATGGCGGTCAGGGCCATCCGCGGATACCGCACGGTGGCGACGGAGGCAGCGTGCCTATTGGCCGGGACTCCCCCGTGGGACCTGGAGGCGGAAATGCTCGTCAAGTTGTATCGGCGGATGTCGGGGGTGCGCGGGGAGGGTGGTGTGATCTCGTTAAGGGATCTCACCGCCTGGCGCGTCGACGCCCGCCGAGACGTCATTGCCCGTTGGGCAGTCCGGCTGGAGAGGCCTCGGTTCGGGGTGCGAACCGTAGAGGCCTTCCGGCCGGTGCTGATGCAGTGGTTGGAAAGGCGGCACGGGGTGCTCTCCTTCCGACTAGTGCAGGTGTTGACGGGGCATGGGAGCTTCGCCAAATACCTGCACAGGGTCGTAAGGAGGGAGAGTACACCGTCCTGCCACCACTGCGATTGCGACGAGGACACGGCGCGCCACACGCTCGAGCCCTGCGCTGCGGCTTGGGCAGTGCAGCGCCGTGAACTCGTCGCAATCATCGGTGCCGACCTGACGCTGCCGGCCATCGCTAGGGCGATGGTCGACAGCGTCGGGAACTGGGACGCGATCGCAGCCTTCTGCGAGACATTGATCTCGCAGAAGGAGGCGGCGGATCGTCTGCGCGTGGAGCGCAGCCTCGATGAGGAGATCCGCCACCGGCGACTGGGGCGGCGCAGGCGCAACTATCTGCGCCTCATGCCGCCCTAACCGAGGCCGCGGGTGACGTGACCGGGGATTAATCCGTCACCCGCCGAGAGGCCGACCGCGTGAGGAAAGACCGACGTCCTCCTCGAGGGGGGGACGTCGGTCGATGGGAGGGTACCCCGCGTAGGGGGTATTCCGTCGGGCCGACCACTGACGACAAGTAAACCTGCTCCGGTGGTCGGCCCAATGACGAAGGCGAGGTGGTTTTCGGGTGGGTTGTGGGAGTTGCGTGCTTAAGCCCTTCTGTCGCCCCGGACGGAGTGGTGCGGAGGCGGGCCGACCGCAACCCACCCCAAAAAAAAAAAAAAAAAAACACAAAAAAAAAAAAAAAAACGATCATTTAACTTTAAATGGCCGTATAGAATAAACTGATTTGAAGAAAAGTAGGTAGGTATATGTAGAAAGTATTATCGAAATAGAACAGAATTTGACGTGTCTTTTCTTATATTGTGGCAACAAAAGACGAAAGTAATCTCTTAGTTGAGAGAAAAATCACTTCATGAATGCAATCACAGTTAAAAAAAAAGATAAAAGTGTGAGGCCAATACAAACTCGCCTTTTAATATCTTTCTATCTATCATTATAACTTCTTGATGAATTACATGCATACAATAAGCTACTTTCTACTTATACTTCAAAACAATTAATCTAAATCTATACCAATAAATAAAATTGGAGTGTCTGTTTGTAATGTCAAAATAATAGGCTTTTTTCATGCTCACACGGTTATTTGCACGACACCTATGCCTAAAATAGCGATTAAAAAATTTTTGTCTGTCTGTCTGACTGTTTGTTCCGGGTAATCTTCAAAACGGCTAGACCGATTTCAAAAATTCTTTCACCTATGGAAAGCTATAATATCAGGGCGTAAACTAGGCTATATTTTATCCCGGTATTCCCACGGGAACGGGAACTACGCGGGTAAAACGACTATAACCGAAGCGAAGCGAGGGCGGGTTGCTAGTATGAAATAAAAACATATATACCAACATGTCTATCTAGCGTGTAGTAGGTCAATTTCTCTCCCATTGTGGAGGAGGCTCGAACCCAATAGCGGGAGGAATATACTCGTAAGCTGCGATGGTGATGATGATATAAAAATGAATTGAGGTGTGTTAGTCTTGTTAAATATTTTAAAATTTGGCGCCTTTAATGTGTACCACAGATTGATATACAGTTACCTGTCATGTCTACCTTTTTAATATTCTCTGTGCTCTCTTCTCTGTGCGATACGTATCAATGATAATTGTAAATCCTCAAGTTATAATTAAATCTAAAATATCTTTCCAATCATCGTTTAATTTATCAAGTCTCACAAAAGTTGAGAACAGCTGAATCGATTTACCTTGAAAAGGTGAGAAAATATAAAGAAATTGCTAGGCAACTAGTAAAAAAAACTATTTTATTTTCCCAAAGTTTATTTCGTCAGTGAACTTAGAGATGCTTAGAGATAGAAATTTATATCCTGAGTAAACATATGTAGATGTGTGATATGTATATAAAAAAATATTAGTGCTCGATAACTTTCTTTAGGTACTACTATTTTAACTAATTTAATTACATCTACTTAATCGTCTTTAGCATAAAGCTAAAGGCAGTTATTTTTTTAATGAGCTTCATATCTCTTTTTCTGAACGCAACCAAATATATATTGACCAACCAATACTTCAATCCATTGTCACATTGAAATTATTTAATACTAGCAACCCACCCTCGCTTCGCTTCGGTTTTAGTCGTTTTACCCGCGTAGTTCCCGTTCCCGTGGGAATACCGGGATAAAATATAGCCTAGTTTACTCCCTGATATTATAGCTTTCCATTGGTGAAAGAATTTTTGAAATCGGTCCAGCCGTTTTGAAGATTACCCGGAACAAACAGACAGACAGACAAAATTTTTTTAATCTGTATTTTAGGCATAGGTGTCGTGCAAATAACCGTGTGAGCATGAAAAAAGCCTATTATTTTGACATTACAAACAGACACTCCAATTTTATTTATTAGTATAGATTTTTAATAATTAAAAATTTTCTCAGTTGCTGCTGATTGTCATCCATGTGATTAGCGTGAGCAGCCAAATGTTATAGTAGTTTTAAAAAATAAATCGCCCCATATAGTAGTTTTTAAGAATAATCCAACTAATCAACATTACCGACAATTCAGAAGCCTACATCAAAAATTAACTCTTCAAATTTCTTAGAAATTAGGTTCCTATCTCCTGTAACTGTTACTTTAAATGGAGTTATTGGCAAAATCCTGAACACCATTGAAAAAATAATAATAATAATTAATAGCGCGCCAGAAATCTTCCTTTACTTCTATAGTTTGCTTGAGAATTTTCTTTATTTTTAACTTTATTGTTTACAATGCATATCAAATGGGCGACGAGCTACCTCCAGTGCTAACTGCACTAATAACCATACAAAAAGTCATTGTCTATAATGTTAATAATCGTATTGGTATGTCAGAATTGGTTTTAAATAAAACTACTTTACGGTTTTATCGCTTTTGTATTTGATTTTTGATTACCCGACGTTACGAACACTTTACAGCGTTCATGATCACGGGTGGACTAAGATGTCTCACGTCCAACAAGTCATCGTTACTGCAGAAAATTTATAATTATCTACCCGATACAGAAATTAGTTATTAAATATTGACCCACATTTTAATAAAAAATTTATTGCTAGTGTAAGAAGAAAATGATTCTATATGAAAAAATTATATTGTTTATGGTTAGTAATAATTAAACATTAAAATTAATAGTATTACAAAATTCTTACACTGGCAATAAATTTTGTATCAAAATGTGGGTCAATATTTAATAACTAATTTCTGTATCGGGTAGATAATTATAAATTTTCTGCAGTAACGATGACTTGTTGGACGTGAGACATCTTAGTCCACCCGTGATCATGAACGCTGTAAAGTGTTCGAAACGTCGGGTAATCAAAAATCAAATACACACGCGATAAAATCCGTAAAGTAGTTTTATTTAAAATGTATAATACTCGCGTAAACATCAGAATTGGTTCCTAGAGTGACTAGAAATGAAGTGGATAGTTTAGATACATTCTGCACAAAGTTTGTGCACATCAAATACGGCAGTAGGTAGCGATTACGACACAATGAAATTGAGGGATTCGGCATACATAGTACTGTTGTATCTCTGGCTTGTATTATCACGCCGCCACTATTCGGAAATAATTATTGTGCTGACAATATATTGTATTACTAGATGACCTGGTGACTTCGTATCGCCTGCATTTATTTATCTATACATGATACTGTCTGTCTTTTGCAGATCACAGTTTAAGTATTTAAAATGCATATGTTAATTAATAAGTACGGATCTACAATTTTTTTCAGTCATTACCAGTTTTGGCATATTGGTCCTCGAATACCTACAATTACGTCTCAGAATACAATACTTGTGTCTTAGAATAATAACATATAGAAGGATAGTGTCAATACTTCGAACTTTCAAAATTTGAACCTAAAAATAATAATGGTGCGCAGACGTCACACGCAAACCACTATACAAATTATGAAATCAAATTTTGTTTTTATTAACATAAATCGTCGAAATACTTTTAAAAGTAATGTTAAAAACCTTTTTAAGTTTTTCAAATGTGTTGTGACACCATTTGAATGCACAAACCGTCATAATTATCAAGTTATTTTTTAAGAGTTGCGTACGTACGTGCAGTACAATGACTTGTACATTACGGAATGGTTCCGGCGTAAGCTCCATTAGGCCCCAATTGAAATGCCTCACTTTTTGTGCGAGAACTTACCTTCTATATGTTATTATTCTAAGACTTGTGTAGTGGTAGCTATAACTGGGCAGTTTCCTATGTATCCGCAATAAGAGAAACTGGCGCTCCTGCTAAAGCCGGAACGGTCTCTAAACTGGTCTACGGCCTACAGGCCCATTGTGCTGCTGAACGATACGGCAAAGCTATTGCAGAGAAACCTGACTGTCCGCATCACTCACCGCACCAGCATCTTAAAGAGGTTTCCTCAACTCGTCAGACTACCAATTTAATTTCTAGAGGGGACATTCGACGATCGCGCTCTCGCTGACGGCCGTGGTTGATGTGACGATCACTAATGGACTTGGCTTTTGACCGTGATTTAAGATATCTTACCTAACGCATTCAATAGTCTACCATTGCCTTGCAATAAACACTGATACAAGTAATCGACCCAATGGTGAAGGGGAGAAAATATGATAGATTGTGAGGCCGAGCCTCCCTTTTGTCACCCCAGATGAAACGAATGGATTGCGTCCAGACCATAGCCGAAACGAAATTGATAAAAGAAGCTTCCTCCTTTTTTGAAGTCAGTAAAATATGACATCGTTATTACAAAGGTGTCCTCACCAGTTACAGCATTAGCTATTAAATTTGAAACAATATTTTTGGTACAAATTTATTGCCAGTTGTTTATAAAAGCTAAAAATATTGTTAACTAGCAACCCGCCCTCCCTTCGCTTCGGTTATAGGTTATAGTCGTTTTACCCGCGTAGTGCCCGTTCCCGTGGGAATACCGGGATAAAATATAGCCTAGTTTACGCCCTGATATTATAGCTTTCCATTGGTGAAAGAATTTTTAAATCGGTCCAGCCGTTTTGAAGATTACCCGGAACAAACAGACAGACAGACAGACAAAAATTTTTAATTGCTATTTTAGGCATAGGTGTCGTGCAAATAACCGTGTGAGCATGAAAAGAGCCTATTATTTTGACATTACAAACAGACACTCCAATTTTATTTATTAGTATAGATAAAATCCGTTTTTTTTTTTTGGTGGCTCACTCGCGAGTGATACAGGATAGTTCTGAGTGAAATTCTCGTGGGGAGGTTTACGTTCAGAAGTGGCCGTTTACAGGCTGATGGATGGATTGTTTTTAGTCAATTCACTCATATAATATGCACCTGACAAAATTAATAAATTACCACCTGATCAAAACGCGGCCACGCTGAGAAAGATCCAATAAGAAAATCCCTTGAGGCCTCCCCCTCTATAAAATATTTTTTGAATTGATTAATTTTCATAACATTACTAATTTCAAATGCCGTTATAACCTGTATTCTCAAACATTCGCCTTCCTCAATAATTAAACTTCTAAGTCAGGATTATTATTGATGCGATAGATATTTCACACATCTATAGGCGAGGGTGAACCTGATCGTTGCCGTGGCGTTAACGCCACGCTTGAATATGTACATTTGTGTAACGAAAACATAACCTGTTTATAATTTTGTACATCGCCATCTAGTGAGCTCAAAATATATTATTAACCTAAACACATACCTATAGTGTATACTAATTCAATAAATGATTATTGAATAAAAATCTTCATTTTCTGGAAAAAAGGTCGTAATATTTTATTAATACTTTATGCCATATTAGTTCCTGTCATATTCTGTTCTTTGAATTCATATATACTTGTACAAAATAATTTCGATGTTTCACATCTGCTAGGCGTCCTGAGCGACGGCTCCCTTTTTACAATAATATCTCCTGTCTTATAATTACTGTAGGATTTTTTTTATTTAAAATTTAGAACATAGAATAGGTATACAATAATGAACGTTTGTATTTCATAGAACTAATACGTTCCACCAGTCCAGTTTATTCATCTCACATATCTCCACGTTGAATGGGAGGGAAAAGAGTAGAATTACCACACTCGTGGGATCACTGAAACCTACGCCGTTACTATTGGTTTGAGGTGAACATTCGTGTATAAATTGAAGTATATTTTATTTTCTGTAATTAAAATTCTCAAGTAAAATTTATGAATATATCATTTAAACATATTTTAAATACTTTTCTAGAACAAGTAAAATTTAGAACAAATAGAATGTTCTGGATTTATTTATTCCTCAATAACGAACATAATCCTTTTTGATAAATATTTTTCTTTTTTTGAGTCCTGCTTTAAGGAAATAATCCTTGTATTATGGGGGACTTCACAAACATATAATTCATCATCATCATCATCATCATCTCAGCCTATATATGTCCCACTGTTGGGTTCAGGCCTACTCCATAATATGAGGGTTATTGACCTAATATTCCACGCTGGTCAGACGTTTTGGAATAGGGTTTTGTTTCGAATTTGCCTTCTCTAGCACAGATGTTATTTGCTTATTATATCCCTTAGTGGTCTTTTACGACATGCACGGACAAGACAGGGAGTGGTAAATTGTATTTTTACTCAGTCACCACATAGAAGAAACATAATTAACGGACACAAATTACATCCAGACTCAGGCCAACAACTTGTAGATCGCACAAAGTATTGTCCCATGTGGTTTTCGAACCCACGACATGGGCACGGTAGGTTAGTATCTTAATTACTACCCCATCTGAGCAGTCAAAATTATGACATATATCTAATGTCTACCATGTTTTGGCAAAATACTAGCGCTATTTCTTTAAGGAGAAATAGCACGAGCCGAGTCGTAGGCTATTTGTCCCTGGCCTCGTTAAAATTAAATTATTTTATGTAAGAAGTTCGTTTCTATTGTTGTTTGTGTTTTTTTATTACATTTAACGAGAACAGAATAAATGTTTTTCTTTCATTCTTTCTAATACTTTTGAAGATTCGCGACCACGGATAGGCAACGACGAAAAGACGTAAATAGAAAACATAACTAAGACATAACAGGAAGTGAATTTTATTATATGATAACAATGTATGTATCTCATGAGGAAAATGTTCCTTACATCTCCATGTTAAGTAAAAAATAACCTTCAATATATTTATCTTAATGATTTATTTAATATATAAATATTCATAACATTGTTTTAATATCATTCTATTATTATCTTATCATTCATCATTTCAGCTCATATACGGGACGTATATGAGCTACTGTTGGTCTTTTTTTTTTGGGGTGGGTCGCGGTCGGCGCACTCCTCGCACCCTGGGCGACAGAGGGGCGTAAGCACGCACACCCACAACCAACCTGAACACCACGTCGCCTTCGTCGTTGGACCGACCACCGGAGCAGGGTTACTTGTCATCAGTTGGCCCGACGGAATACCCCCTAGTGGGGTACCCTCCTATCGTCCGACGTCCCCCCCTCGGGGAGGACCTCGGCCCGGACCCAGCTTCGGCTAACCCACTGTTGGGCTCGAGCCTTCACCACAATAGGAGGGAAATCGACTTTACTATGGTGGTCAGACAAGTTGGAATAGGGCTTTATTTCGAGTTTTACCATCTTTTGCATATATATTATAGGCGTAATATATCCCATAATCGTCTTTTACGACATCCACGGGCAAGATAGGGAGTGTTGATTTGTATTTTTATTCCGTCACCACACAGAAAATTGTGACTGCCTTAATATCATTACCAATTATTGTATATTAATAAAATTTTCTCATACCCGCAATAATTTCTTTATTAAACATCCTTACTAATATTATAAATGACAAAGTAAGTTTGTTTGTTTGTTACGCTTTCACGCTTAAACCACCGAACCTATTTCAAAAATTCTTTCACCAGTGAAAAGCTATAATATCAGGGCGTAACATAGGCTATATTTTATCCGGTTCGGTGGTTTAAGCGTGAAAATGTAACAAACAAGCAAACAAACTTACTTTCGCATTTATAATATTAGTAAAGATTACATCGATCTAACATGCTAATTGTAATCATTAATGGCTTATGATTTTCTAATACCTCTACTAAATCATCTAACCCATAAAACACAACTATTAATATGGATTTTATACCAACCATATGTACTACAGCGTATCCAAAACGTCGATTAATTGAAATCCGCAACTAACTCATAACAAAATGCCATTAACTTATACTTTTTAGTGGAAGTCGTATAAGGCAGCTAAGAG
This sequence comes from Lymantria dispar, assembly GCA_032191425.1. Taxonomy (NCBI): domain Eukaryota; kingdom Metazoa; phylum Arthropoda; class Insecta; order Lepidoptera; family Erebidae; genus Lymantria; species Lymantria dispar. The sequence continues at coordinate 26,264,377 of CM063448.1, forward strand.
AACACTCGGAAAATAGGCAACAGCACGTTCCTTTCATACGTATAACAGCAACTGCATTCGCCAACCCGTATCTCAAGCTTAGCAATTATGACAATACATATCCCTATTGTATAGGAGGCCATCAGCTGTGTGATCACAGAGTAAGAATACAATTCAACCACCTCCTTATTCTCCTATCTTTTCAGTGGGTATTGCAAAAGACGACTAAGGGATATAAGTCGATATAACATCTGTGCAAGAGAAGTACATCCTAAAATACAATCCTATACCAACCTGTCTGACTAGCGTGATAGGTATAGTATTCCCCTTCAATTATGATGGAGGTTCGAACCTAATAGTGGGACATATATGCGCTGAGGTAATGATAAGAGGCCTATATATAACTATCAATAATGATAGGCGCATAGGTGGATTTTAATATTTCTTGTTCGGTGTTAATATTAATATGAAAATTAAAAGAGTATCAAATTGAATTAAAGTGAAAACGAAAACCAATAGTAACCTAAGTAAGCCACAGTCGGTAAGAATTTTAACTCTGCCATAAACGTACTGAGGCAATAATCATAAAGTATTTTCACGGGTATTGTACACTGAACAGTGATTCACACGGAGTCTTCTGAAAAGATTCATATAACTTGTAAAAATATTTAAAACTGCTTTTTGTAGGAAATATGTTGTTTATTTAAATGTTGTTTATTTAAATAGACTTTGAATCATGACTATCCGATATATCATCATTTCATTCATCATTATTTAAGCCTATTGCCGTCCACTGCTGGACGTAGGTCTCCCTCATGTTACACCACAAAGTGCGGTCCTGTGCCGCCTGCATCCAACGACGCCCAGCAACTTTCACCAGGTCGTCGGTCCACCTGATGGGGGGCGTCCTACACTGCGTCGTCCGATACGTGGTCGCCACTCGAAAACCTTTCTTCCCCAGCGGTTGTCGGTACGTCGAGCGATGTGGCCTGCCCATTGCCAATATATATAGGGTCCGATATATAGGGTCTACCTTTTTTATTTTAGGTGGGCTATGGTTAGCACATGCCGTCCATTCCGTCGGCGGCGAGGAAAGTGCAGAACGCGGACTCATAACCCCCCGTATCTCCCCTCCTTCACCGTTGGGCCGACCACTGGTACCGCGTGCCTTGTCGTCCGTTGCCAGCCCAGGGGATATATTTATTTTTTTTTTATTTTTTTTTTATTTATTTAAGACAACGCCCTGCACTAAGGAAATAATCCTTGTATTACGGGGGACTTTACAAACATATAATTAACGGACACAAATTACATCCAGACTCAGAACAACAATTTGTGGATCGCACAAAGTGTTATCCCGCGTGGGATTCGAACCCCCGACACTGACGCTGTAGGTCGCTATCTTAACCACTACGCCATCTGTGCAGTCTACCTTAGAGAAATGCAACCCATTTTATTATTTAAGCAATTTGGTAATATATTATTTCTGTCCACATTATATGAACTCAACGCAACAAAAGCTAAGATTTCTGTTAATGGAAAACTTCTGGGCATATACTATGCAAATTTCCTTTAGCAAGGTATTAGTGAGGGTATCATTGACGAGGTATATTAGTTCAGTTAATATTAAACTCATGTTTAGTATAATAATTGAAAAAAAAACAAGAATGCAAGTGACGCTGAACTTACGTCAAGCGTTTATATATCTTAAAATCTTATTAAAATCACCAAACCTTAAATTTCCTAGCTTTTTTTACTGCAATTTGCCTGAATTACTTATACATATTAAACTTTCCTCTTGAATCACTCTGTCTCCATCCATCCATCAGCCGATACAAGTCCAGACTTTTCGACGAAAATGCCACTCGGAATAGTCCTGTGCTAGTTGCATCCAAGTGCTCTCTGCGACTTTTAAGACGCCGTCGGTCCAACTAGTGGGGATCATCCTACGCTGCGTCGTTCGATTCGTGGCCGCTACTCTAAAACCGTATTTCGTCAACGGTTATAGGCTTGACGAGCGATGTGGCCTAGTTATTGCCATTTCAATGTGTTAGCTATCACAGATTTTATTACATAGAGGCAAATCGAGCATAGGTCTCTCCACAGCACGCTGAGTAATTTTGAGCTATTTACTAAGGACGTCATAGATTTGTTAGATTTAAACTTTTTTATTGTAACTTGAATAAAAATCAAGAGAAGAAAATATAAAGTAAATTACATTTAAACAAAGAAAGTATTACTTCAACTAAAGAGAAAAATCTGTCTTTGGCTACATTTTTAGACAATTTTTCTCAGTCAATATTTCACAACAAAGGAACTCTAAAAGTGTTGGCCAGCAAAATTTATATTCAACAAAAAGTGTTGACAGTGTAATGAAATTAACAGCCCCAGTTGAGTTTAGTTAATTTCAGTCTCACGGTAACTCGTAGCAACTGCTACATTTCGCTTCAGAATAACTTATGTCTATTCTTTATTATTATTTCCCGTGTGATGACGGAGTAAGAACCATACCATTAGTATACCATTAGTAATACCATTTAGTACTCAATCTTACCCGTGGATGTCGTAAAAGACGACTAGGGGATATAATACGCATATAATATCTATACAAGAGAAAGAAATTTCGAAATAAACCCTATACCAACCTGTCTAAACAACATGGTATAGTAAGCTCAATTTCCCTCCTATTGTGGAGGAGCCACAAGCCCAACAGTGGGATGTGTATGAGCTAAAATTATGACATTCTTCATCACATATATCATCATCATCATCTTGCTCTTATCCCAATTACTTGGGGTCGACGCAATATGTCATCTGTTTTGACATATTGCAAAAAGTTTCGGCAATGACTTTTATGACCGGCCGCCTGGCTGACGTCAACCCTCCTTGGGAATTTAATCGTTGACCCAAATGGTACCAGATAGAGTTGGTCCAGGTCAATCTATAACTAATCATCACATATATAACTAACTATAAGACTTACTAGGATTTACTCTTGAAATCAATTTTAATTTCGAATCCGATTCAATTCCAAGCTCACCAAACTTATATTTGGTATACTTTTTTTTAGGGTGGGCTGCGGTCGACGCACTCCTCGCACCACTCCATCCGGGGCGACAGAGGGGCGTAAGCACGCACACCCGCAACTCACCCGAACACCACGTCGCCTTCGTTGTTGGGCCGAAAACCGGAGCAGGGTTACTTGTCATCAGTGATCGGCCCCCGACCGACTAGTGGGGTACCCTCCCATCGACCGGCGTCCCCCCCTCAGGGAGGACGTCGGTCTTTCCCACGCGGTCAGCCTCTCGGCGGGTGACGGACTACCTCCCCGGTCACGTCACCTATGGCCTCGGCTAGGGCGGCATGACGGGCAGGTAGTTGCGCCTGCGCCGCCCCAGTCGCCGGCGGCGGATCGCTTCGTGGAGGCCGCGCTCCTCGCGCGCGCGACCCGCCGCCTCCTTATGTGAGATCACTGCCTCGCAGAAGACTGCGACCGCGTCCTAGTTCCTGACGCTGTCGAGTATCGCTTTAGCGATGGTTGGCAGCGTCAGGTCGGCACCGATGATTGCGATGAGTTCACGACGCTGCTCTGCCCAGGCGGCAGAAGCCTCGAACGTATGCTGCGCCGTGTCCTCGTCGCAATCGCAGTGGTGGCAGGACGGTGTGCTCTCCCTCCTAGCGACCGTGTACAGGTACTTGCCAAAGCATCCATGCCCCGTCAAGACCTGCACCAGTCGGAAGGAAAGCACCCGTGCCGCCGTTTTAGCCACTGCATCAGCACCGGCTGGAAGGTCTCCACGGTCCCGACACCGTATCGAGGCCTCTCCAGCCGGACTGCCCAACGGGCAATGACGTCTCGGTGAGCGTCGACGCGCCAGGCGGTGAGCTCCCTCAAAGAGACCACACCGCCTACCGCTCGCACCCCCGACACACGCCGATACAAATCGGCGAGCATTTCCGCCTTCAGGTCCCACGGGGGAGTCCCGGCCAACAGGCACGCCGCCTCCGTCGCAACCGTGCGGTACCCGCGGATGGCTCTGATCGCCATGGCTCTCTGTAGCAGAATAACCCTGACTCGGGCGGTCAGGGACCTTGCCCACACTGGTGCGCCGTACAGGGCCATCGACCGGATGACCTCTGCGTACAGCCGTCGACATGCAGCGCTCGGTCCGCCCACATTCGGCATAAGCCAGGATAGGGCGGACGCCACACCGACGAGCTGCGGAACGAGCCTGCGGAAATGCTCCCGAAACCACTAATGCCCGTCGAGCGCACGCGGAGACCCCCTCCCGCCGAAATCTCAGCCGTCCGACTGGACGTTGCCCAGGGTGCAGGTGTGGTGTGTGTGTGGTGTGTGCGTGGAGGTGTTCCGGCCCCGCACCCCTATATTTGGTATCCTTGAACAAAGTCGAGAATGAAATTGAAATCGTAAACAATTAATCATCTAGAGTCAATTTCATTTAGTTTACACCAAATTCGATTCCAATCTTGCGCTAGTGTCGCTTCAAGAGTACGAAATTGCTCAAATTCGAGCTGCGTTACCAACAGTACACCCGATGGTAAGTGTTGCTGCCGCTCATGGACCTTTGCAAGGCCGCTGCCTACCGCGAAGAAAATGAAGGGAGTATGTATGCGTGCAATGAGATTTGGTGATACTAAAGGTATCACTAAAACCCACCATTCGCAAACACCCTCAGAAAGTTGGGCTTCCGGCTCTATCGCTTACCGAACGAAGCGCAGTAACAAACTGTTACTCGCTATTTACGAGTTTTATTGCATTTAACGATATAAAATTCGCTAAAAATAATTTTATTTATAATTTGTAATACTCGCATAAACATAAAGATATCCTTAAGTAGTTTTATTTGTGGTCGGCCCACCGACGAAGGCGACGTGGTTTTCGGTTAGGTTGCGGGTGTTGCATGCTTACGCCCCTCTGTCGCCCCGGACGGAGTGGTGCGAGGAGCGCGCCGACCGCAGCCCACCCCAAAAAAAAAAAGTAGTTTTATTTGTTGTTTCTCGGCTTTGATATTATTACGATTTTGGTTATTATTACATAATATTATTACATTATACTCGTACATTCTATTAGCAATAATCAAGACTGTACTAACACAAGAATTTCTATTATTTATGTCTTCGTACTTTCATTTCATTTATACATAAGTTTTTATGTGTTCACAAGTAATTTTTCACCAGCCATGACCATGCATGCCAAAAACTGTTCTAAATATCGTTAAACTAAAAATCAAATACAAACGCGATAAAAGTTGTCTTTTTTTTTTAATTGCCCACGGTAGCAAATGAGCAAGCTGCACGCCTGATGCTAAGTGATACTGAAGCACGTTGTAAGAGTTAGAGCTGAACTTCGCTAGGCCAACTCCACCTAACGCCGTCTCGTCAACAATTGCATCCCCAAGGCGGCGGCAGTCAGGCGGTCGGTTATAAATCTATTACCAATATCTTTTACAATGTGTACGATGGAGGAGAAGTACCTATATATCGATCTCAAGTAATTGGGATAAGAACAGGATATAAGGGTGTATCAGGTTATGGGGCAACTGTTCGAGTATGTTGTAGTTTAACGGTCATAGATCAAATTAGAATGTACATTACACAAAAAAACAATATAACATAAACGTTATAGTGATTTCAAAAATATGTGTCTAAGAGTCTATGTTTTAAATGTTACGTATTACGTAGGCATGAACAGACAGGTTATATGTAGGCATGTAAAGCTTCGACAGTATTAATAGATAAGAATTGCGCAAACGCTTCAATGGTAACGTAGGTACAAAGACACCTCGTTAACGGTAATCAGTCGATCAGCTGATTTAAAGTGAAGTTTGTCTTGCTTTGCGAACGTAATCATACATTTATTATTTCTAAAGAACATTTAACAAAGTACGAACATGTTACAGATTAAGTATCATTGACATTACACATTTCAATCAGATTTACACGAAAAAGCGATGACAAAATTGAAAACTTTACACTTATCTCTTTGTCTCTAACTTATTAACGAATTTATTTTTCCTTCAAATTTTTTTCATGGGTTCCTAACACCATTGTCTAACTCCCAGTTGCCCCATAACCTGATACACCTGTATATTAGTTGATATGTAAATATGATTCTAATATTTCCGTACTAAACAGATAAAATACAAACGAATATCAAACAGTATGTTTATTTTGTTGAAAATATAATGGACTGTTATCTAAAAGAATATTTGTTTTTGGGGTATATATTGAATATTGTATTCCGAGGTAACAGAGAGCCGCCTACAATGTAAAACGAATAAAATAAGCAACATGTTTATTTTCCATCCTACATACGGCCCAACGGAATAGGTTCGATATGCCGATGTGTGCCAGGACATCGCTCGGGGATCAAGTAGCTACTTGAGAGTATAAAGCTTTAAGTGGGTAATTGTCCTCAAATATAGATCCTAGTGGCTCATTCAAAGGTAACGCCAGGTGCCAACAGAAGTGAAAACTTAAAACTATGAACATACAGTTGCTATTTTTGGATCTTCAATTAAAATTATGTGGTATTTGAATGATAAGTTTTGGAGTTGTAAAATGTATTTTATTTAAGATTCTATAAAATAAAAATAATCAAACAAAAACACTATTTCAATAATGCACTGTATATACACATTAAACTTTTCACTAAATCCATTCAATTTCACTTATAATATATACACAACACTATACGTCAGCTGTATAGCTGCCTATTTACTACTATAAGCATGTCGGTGACGCGAACCCATAAGATTTTACTCTACCAAAAAGTGCTTAAAGCGGCTAAAGAGTTCTTCTATAATAATCGTCATCATCATCTCAGATTATACCTGCTCCACAGCTGGGCTCGCGTCTCCTCTATAATTGATGGGAAATTGACCTACTATACTAAACAGGCAGACTGGTACAGAGTTTTATTTTGAGTTTCGTTTTCTTGCGTAGATGTTATATAGTATCCCTTATTCGTCTTTTACGACATCAACGGGCAGGATAGGCGATGATGAATTATATTCTTACTCCATCACCACACAGAAAATAGATTTCTTATATATACATACTAGCAACCTGCCCTCGCTTCGCTTCGGTCTTAGTCGCCTTATCCGCGTAGTTCCCGTGGGAATACCGGGATAAAATATAGCCTATGTTACTCCCTGATATTATACCTTTCCATTGGTGAAAGAATTTTTGAAATCGGTTTGGTGATTTAAGCGTGAAAGCGTAACAAACAAGTAAATAAACTTACTTTCACATTTATAATATTAGTAAGGATTATGAATGAAAGACCTATATTAGGTTATATTTGAATTTTCTTCTAATACATTGAATACGAATGATTTTTATGTGTGACATTAAAATATCTTCTTCATGAAACACAAGGTAAGCATCACTAAACCGTGGCAGCATTTTATAATTTTTAAGCCCAGATTTTCAGCTCGGTAGTCTTTAAATCCTTGCCTAGATCCTACCTCGTAATCTGTCGCTACTTTCCGCTTTATCAATGTCTACACTAAGATTCGTTATTAACTACCATAAGTCTAGCAGCGTTAATAATGTTTCGTTGATTTTTATTTCTATTCATTCTGTGAGCTCTTTGACGATACTTTTTTCATTTATTGCCTTTTTAAAAGAAAAATAAGGTACTTAAAAAAAAGAGACATCACATTGCATTAAGGAAATAATACTTGTATTACGAGGGACTTTTACAAACGTATAAAGTCGCTCAGCGTGCTATGGAGCGGGCTATGCTCGAGATTTCTCTGCGAGATAGAATCCGAAATACGGAAATCCGTAGAAGAACGGATGTAACCGATATAGCACGAAGAATTTGCACGCTAAAGTGGCACTGGGCAGGCCACATCGCTCGACGAACCGACAATCGCTGGGGAAGTAATGTTCCCGAGTGGCGGCCACGTATCGGACCATGCAGTACAGGACGCCCCCCGACTACGCCACAAGGTGTGGCACAGGACCGCACTTTGTGGCGTAACATGAGGGAGGCCTACGTCCGGGAGTGGATGGCGATAGGCTAAAATGATGAATGATGATGATATAACTAACGGACATAAACAGCATCCGGAACAACAATTTATAGATCGTAAAAAATGTCGGACTGCGTAAGATTTGAACCCGCGATACTATTACTATAGGTCGGTCCACAACTACACCATCTGTGCAGTCAATTCTTTGTTTTCCTACTTAAGAGAATATCTAATAATATTTTCATGTAAAATATTTTACACGGCTGTATGATGACCCGATATGCTTAGACACAGATTTTTGACTAAGGTATTGAGATTGTGAAGTTAGAGCTTGTACAATTAGAACTTTGACTCTACATAAAATCTGGAATTTTTTTTTTGACAGTGCGAGCGAAATTTCCTAATTTAAAGAATTGGAGTAAAAGTATCGAGTTCTTGACTTTTGTCATTGGTTGTGTACTAACTACTATTCTGTGTGGTGACGGAGTAAGAACACATTTCACCCCCTATCTCACTCGTGGGTATCGTAAAAGACGTCTCATACATCCATCAGCCTATAGACGTCCATTGTTAGACGTAGGCCTCGACGTCACTCGAGAAACTTTCTTCCCTAAGCGTTGTCGATCCGACGAGCGATGTGGCCTGCCTAATGCCATTTCAACATGGTACTTCAGCGGGCTGTGTCGATTATGCCCGCTCTTCTACGGATTGCCGTATTCCGTATTTTATCAGGTAGAGAAATACCGAGCATGTATAGGTAATACTAATAAATATAAACAAATAAATACATTATATTATACGCAAACTAGATCTATTCCATAGTTATGAGTCAGGATGTAAAGGATTAGAAATAACAGAGTATATAATCACGAAATTTTCTATTTAACCTGTTTTATTTTTATTATTATGGTAATGGTATAGTCACATCTCGCATCAAATGGCCGGGAATAGAAGGAATGGCGTGCAACCACGTAACCATATATGTATATACGTGCCTGTATATCGCTAGGCGGGCGGGTGAACTGTACCCGATCCTTGTCATCGGCAGGTAATCTTTTGAATACCATCTCCCGTCCACGCTTCGGCCACTTTCGCTGTCAAAATATCGCCCTCATGCAGTCTTCGCTGGTAACCGACTAATCCTCGGCCCAATATCTATTTAATGTAAGATGAATTTATAAAAAACTTGTAAATTATAAACACAATCTTACAAAAAATGGAATAAAAAAAAAATGTAAATTCTGAATAAGCTTTGAGCAATTTTTAAACCTATCAAAATTATTAATAAAATAAATATTGATATTTCGATCTCAGGTTCAATTTCCGATATTGAAAAGTATTTGTATATCAATTTCTTTGGCGACTTTACTACTGTGCATAATCTGGATTATCAATTTCATGCTTAAAGTTTAATACTTCCTCGATTTATCTTTTTTGGGAATACAAAAACTTAAGTTTCCTAAGCATATACAAGTGTAGTAAATTAAATATTACCATTTACTGATGATGTTTAAGCGTTAGTATCTTATGTATATCCATTAAATGATTATTGAGATTATTGATATATATATATATATATATATATATATATTCCTGAAGAAATAACTTTTTGTTAACTGAATGTCAAACAATCATAATTATGACGGCAATTTCTAAAGGACATTTGTACTTATATATTATTTATTTGTAAAATACAGCTTGCTCGATATACACATATAATTAAAAAGAAAATTGTGTAGCAGAAAAAGAAATTTCGGGGTTCTTATGGTCGGCAGCGTCAGGAACTGGGACGCGGTAGCAGTCTTCTGCGGGGCAGTGATCTCGCGGAAGGAGGCGGCGGATCGCCTGCGCGAGGACCACAGCCTCGATGAGGCGATCCGCCGCCGGCGACTGGGGCGGCGTAGGCGCGAGTACCTGCGCCTCATGCCGCCCTAGCCGAGGCCGCGGGTGACGTGACCGGGGATTAGTCCGTCACCCGCCGAGAAGCCGACCGCGTAAGGAGAGACCGACGTCCTACCTTGTCGGTCGATGGGAGGGTACCCCACTAGGGGGTATTCCGTCGGATCGACCACTGATGACAAGTGACCCTGCACCGGTGGTCGGTCCAACGACGAAGGTGACGTGCATCGTGGGTGGATTGCGGGTGTGCGTGTTTACGCCCCTCTGTCACCCCGGACGGAGTGGTGCGAGGAGTGCGACGACCGCAACCCACCCCAAAAAAAAAAAAGAACACTAATATTTACCCTTCAGTGGTACTCAAGGAACGCCGCACCGGTGGTCGGTCCAACGACGAAGGTAACGTGCTATCGGATGGGTTACGGGGACGCCCCTCTGTCGCCCCGGATGGAGCTGGGCGCCGGCTGCACTAACCATAGCCTACCCCAAAAGCGAAAACAAAACAAAAAACCACTAATATTTATTAAATGTTGATTGTCAATCTATATCTATATAAATAAATAAAAGTATCTGTTAATATTAGGATTTTTTCATGCTCAAACAGTTATTTACATCCGGTCGATGGCCCTGTACGGCGCACCGGTGTGGGCGGGGTCCATGACCGTCCGACTTAGGGCCCTTCTGTGGCGACCACAGAGGGTCTTGGCGGTCAGGGCCATCCGCGGATACCGCACGGTGGCGACGGAGGCAGCGTGCCTATTGGCCGGGACTCCCCGTGGGACCTGGAGGCGGAGATGCTCGCCGGACTATATCGGCGGGTGACGGGGGTGCGAGCGGAGGGCGGTGTGGTCTCGTTAAGGGATCTCACCGCCTGGTGCGTCGACGCCCGCCGAGACGTCATTACCCGTTGGGCAGTCCGGCTGGAGAGGCCTCGGTTCGGGGTGCGAACCGTGGAGGCCTTCCGGCCGGTGCTGATGCAGTGGTTGGAAAGGCGGCACGGGGTGCTCTCCTTCCGACTGGTGCGGGTTTTGACGGGGCATGGGTGCTTCGCCAAATACCTGCACAAGGTCGTTAGGAGGGAGAGTACACCGTCCTGCCACCACTGCGATTGCGACGAGGACACGGCGCGCCATACGCTCGAGGCCTGCGGGGCTTGGGCAGTGCAGCGCTGTGAACTCGTAGCAATCATCGGTACGGACCTGACGCTGCCGGCTATCGCTAAGGCGATGGTCGACAGTGTCGGGAATTGGGACGCGGTCGCAGCCTTCTGCGAGACAGTGATCTCGCGGAAGGAGGCGGCGGATCGCCTGCGCGAGGAGCGCAGCCTCGATGAGGAGATCCGCCGCCGGCGACTGGGGCGGCGCAGGCGCAACTATCTTCGCCTCATGCCGCCCTAGCCGAGGCCGCGGGTGACGTGACCGGGGATTAGTCCGTCACCCGCCGAGAGGCCGACCGCGTGAGGAAAGACCGACGTCCTCCCCGAGGGGGGGACGTTGGTCGATGGGAGGGTACCCCAATGGGGGATATTCCGTCGGGCCGACCACTGACGACAAGTTAACGCTGCTCCAGTGGTCGGCCCAACGACGAAGGCGACGTGGTTTTCGGGTGGGTCGCGGGAGTTGCGTGCTTAAGTCCCTCTGTCGCCCCGGACGGAGTGGTGCGGAGGCGCGACGACCGCACCCACCAACAAAAAAAAAAAAACAGTTATTTACATTTGCCTATGTCTAAACACGAGTTAAGTATTTTTGGCTCTCTCTATCTGTCTGTTTGTTCCGGGCAATCTTCAAAACGGCTGGACCAATTTTGATAATATTTTACTATCAGATAGCTGTCTGTATAAGGAACTATATTTTATTTCGGTATACCCACGGAAACTAGGCAGTAAAACTGTGGCAATGCTATTTCATATAAAATAATAAATATTCCGTGCGATGCCGTACTAATAATAAAGCGTGTCCACTACATACCTTTTAAAGGACACTAAATTGTACCAGCAGATGACTAAAGCTTTGAATTATGTAAATTCGGACGTAAGTTTAGACAATTTGGTGGAGCGTACATGCTTGTATGACAGTTCATATATTTATATCCTATAGGTATTTGAACTATTACAAAAGAAAAGGGATACAAAATAATCTGGAATCTAACTTTGAGGCGTTTATGCTCAGTAAATTGATCAAAATGAACCTTACAGCAATTGCACATTATGTGTGCTATCTGACATGTTTTTTTTTTTTTTTTTAATTTATATAATGGCAATCTGCTAATTTTTCAGCAACTTCTGCCAGTGTCATGTATGGTTACTCATGGGTAAAAGGTAAACACAAAGTGCTATTTAGAATAGAAAAAAAGGGCCTATAAATTGACGATTGTGGCAATAGTAAAGGAGCCTGAAATAAACACAGACAGTTGTTAGTAATAAAGGTAAAATAAATAATATTAAAAAATAATTACAAATTAAATAGATTATAGTTTTATCTTGTTAGCATTTATAAATTTAATTATAGCGTTAATTATATGGCGGTTGGGGAATAATGACAAGAGGTGACGGACATTAACTGGTCTCTGAATTCTTAACTTATTAATAATATGATCTAAAGAGTAGGCACTGTTCCTAGGGCAGTTAAGAAAAATTTGGTCAATAGTACCTTCATCTAGGCCGCATTCACATAGTGAGCTATCACGTATTCTGATTTTATGCAGAAAGACTGGTGTGCAGCAATGGCCAAGACGTACTCTACAGACTACTGATGTGATTAATTTTGACACTTTCCTATATTTATAAAACCAGGGTTTAACGGGAATAGTTCCTTGGATAGAGGCATAGAAAGATCCCTTAGTCTTACTAGACTCTGTCCATAAGGCTTGCCAGGATACAAGTAAGTCTGTTTTCGAGAGGTGAAGCAAGTCATATGGTTGGATAGAAGAATACTTGCGATCGGCAACATTGTTGCTTATCGCATCCTTGGCCATTGCATCAGCAAATTCATTTCCGGTGATGCCATAATGTCCAGGAATCCAAGCCAATACAACCTCAGTTTCTCTCTGTGAGCATGTGTACAAGCAATCTTTTATTTGGGATATGATAGGACTTCTAAGCTTATCTTGGAAAGGATTCCTGACGATTGCCTCTAGAGCGCTTTTGCAATCTGAGAAGATAATCGCCTTCTTGATGACATTATGGGAAATGATAAATAAACATGCCTCTAGAATACCTATACACTCCCCAGTAAATACAGATGTCTCTGGAGGACATTGAAACTGAAGAATAATTTGGGAATTTGAATAATAGACGGCAATGCCAGTATTACCGTTTAAATTTAATTTGGAGGCGTCCGAAAAAATTATGATATCCGCTCCAATCGTTGTCAACAATATATGAAAACTGAGCATTAAAATTGTTAAGTTCTCTATGTACTTGAATTGACGAGTTGTAATTTAGAAAACATTTGGATATTTCGTATGGTGAGTCATAGAGGGGATATTTGCTACATTGATAAATAGGTACTCTGCTTTTTATAGTAAGAATTTTCCTAAATGAATTTAGGATCAAAGGGGGGTCTTTATGTGTCCAATATACTTGACTAGATAGATCATCTAGCTGAGAGAGTTTAGGTAGTAAAACATGATTCCTGAGGAAATAAGCCTTGTAGATAAATCTATCAGCAAGATACTGTCTACGTAGAGGAAAAGGGAGGGTCAACAGCCTCTACTTGCAGGGCGTTGGATGGAGTAGATCTCATACAACCCAATATGACTCGAAGAGCTTTAAATTGTATTCTATCCGCTTTCATCAAGATATTCTTATTGCATGGTTCCAAAAGAAATGATCCATAGTCTAGTAAATTTCTAATTGTTGCATTATATATAAGTTTTAGGGTGTACGGATGGGCACCCCACCAAACACCCGTAAGAGCTCTCAACATATTAATATTTTTTTTGCACTTGGTAGCGATATAATTAAAGTGGCATACACCTGATAATTTAGAGTCTAGAATAACCCCTAGAAATTTCACTTTGTCTAGAACCATAATAGGAAAGCCTTCAATTTCTAAATATAAATTAGGTATAAATCTTTTTCGGGTAAAAACTACTACGGAGCTTTTAGCAGCTGATAAATGCAGTCCATGGCAAGAAAGCCATTGGCTTAGAGAGTTAAGAGATATTTGCATGGACTGAGTGGCCTCTACAATAGATGTATTAGAAACATACATAGCCAAGTCATCTGCATATTGTAAAATTTGGCAGTCAATGTTTAAGGATCTATGTAAATCCGATGTGTATATGTTGTATAACAACGGGCTCAGCACTGAGCCTTGAGGCAGTCCCCGCCCTACCTTTCTGCACTCTTTATGTTGGTCGAATGGACTGAGAATAGTCACAGTGCGTGCTGCTAAGAGGTTACATATGCAATTCCTGATCTTAACCGGAATACTCAGCTGGCGTAATTTACTTCTGAGTACGACAAGAAGAACGTTATCGTACGCAGAGGAAATATCCAAGAAACAGGCAACAACGGACTGATTTTTGCTGAAGGCTATGCGAGTGTCTGTTATAAAAATGCCAATGCTGTCCATAGTGCTATACCCTTTCCGAAATCCAAATTGTGACTCTGCTATTATGCCTTTATTTTCTACGTACCATTCCAATCTATTTTTTATCAGGTGTTCTAAGAGTTTACCTATGACTGGGGATAGGGCAATAGTTCAATAGTTGTCAGGATTGTCCGGAGGTGTGCCAGGTTTTAATATTGGAATAATTAATTGGGATTTCCAATCATCAGGAATGTATCCCAAGTTGAAACAGAAATTAATTAGGCTTCATAAAAATTGGCGACTATATTGACCAGTATATTTGTAAAAGGAATAGAGGAAGCCATCCAGACCAGGAGTTGAGTCCCGAACATGTTTAAGGACAGCATCCAATTCAGTATCGGTAAATAATTGATCTAAATTGTTATCAATAGAAGTAGAATAATTGAGCAATGAAGGGAGTTCTTCAGGAAGTGGTACAACAGGAGGAGCCAGTTTGTTAATTAGTTGAAGCACTATATTTTGCGATATGTTAGGCGATTTTTGGACACAGCAGCCACGTCTATATCTTTTGAGATTTTGCCACACTAGCGATGATGGTGATGAAGGAGAAAGTGAGGAACAAAATTTCTTCCAACCTTCATACTTTTTTTTTCTTAAGAAAACGCTTAGACTTAGCAAGTATCTGACCATATTCTGGTAAATTATTCATCGTCATATTCGCTATGTACTTTAATTCGCTTTGTTTTCGTGCTCTGATGATGTTTGTACAATCCTTGTCCCACCATGGTAGAGATGGTATTTTGCCTGAAGCCGTGTTCTTTAAAGGAATGCTTGCATCCGCAGCTAGAGAAATCGCTTCAGAGAATTGCCATATACAGGCATCCAGATTATCGGGAGTAATTGGTTGAATTCTAAGAACTTTATCCTCCAACTCCTGTTTGTAAATGTCCCACATAGCATCAGAGGTGCGATATTTGAAAAGGGGCTTTTTGTTATTTGGAGTAGGGAGTGACCTATTTACTAAGGTGGAACAAATAGGATAGTGGTCACTACCGTAGGTCAATTCAAGACGTTTCCAATCTAACAATGAAGCTAAGCCTGCCGAACATAGCGTAAGGTCTAGACCACTCTTATGTTGACCTGGTCTAGGAAGTCTAGTTGGCGACCCATCATTGAGAACGCAGAGACCTACTTCATCAATTATCTGTGCGAGTTCTACACCAGCAGTATCTGAATGATCAGACCCCCATAGAAAATGGTGGCAATTAAAATCGCCTTGTAGTATGAGTAGATTAAACAGACTACATAAATTTCTGAGGAATTGTATAGCCATATAGTCAGGGGAGGGGATATAAATAGATACGAAATTAATGGCAAGTATATTAATACCAATGACACTAATCCGATCTGAATGAGGGAGTAAGGTAAGCAGGGTACAAGGATAGTTATTTTTCACCAGGATAGCAGCACCGCCATAACCGTCATTACGATCATCACGGTATATACTATACTGAGAAATTTTAAAATGGAGGTGAGGTAAAAGCCAAGTTTCAGATATAGCAAATAATACTGGTTTATAGGTGTTAATTAGATAGATTATTTCATGTTTTTTTGGGTAGTAGACTCCTAGCATTCCATTGTAGGAATTGGAATGTTGTTAAAATAAGTTATAATAAGCTCAACTATGTTATGGGCGACGTAGTCAGGTATATTTATTTGATTGAGGAGAGTAGTTAATAATAAAATTATTGACTCTAATTTATTGCCAGGTGTATTAGAGTTGGATGTGTTTCCATTCAAAGCACAACCGTTAGTGGAAGGGGAGAAAGAATATTTTTTTGTCAGGTCTCTGTGAGCACTTCTGTCGTAACCAGGTGTAAGAGGAGTACGAGTTTTGGGCTTAGTGAACACTGTCTTTCGGAAGGAGATAGTGGGAGAAATTTGTGGGTGACCATTCTGTGTAAGTACACTAGATGTATTGTGGTGGTAGCTCAGAGGAGAAGATGCAGATACTTCAGCGTATGATTTGGATACTGCAGGCAATGTTCGAGCCGCTTCTACATACGAAATATTATTTTCAGCCATAACAATTTTTATATTTTTTTGCCTTTGATACTCGGGACATTGTTTGTTATTTGCACAATGGGCTCCTGAACAATAAAGGCACGATGGATCCTCTGCAGAGCAGTCGTCACCTGCGTGTTCACCACCACAGCGGTAACAACGAGGCTTCGATTTGCATTGGTTCTTTGTGTGTCCGTATTTACAGCATCTAAAACATTGTACTGTCGGATAGTAGTAAAGATCAACTGGCAGAGAATTGAAGCAACAATATATACGTTTGGGTAGTGTTTGGCCATCAAAGGTAAAAATTCCTGCAGAAGTGGGCTTCCATTCCGATATTCCATCATTCGTGACCTTGTGATTAATTCGTTTGATTTTCAGAATAGGGCCGCAACCTATGGAAGTTTTTATGTTTTCTAATATTTCCTCATCTGAACAATCATTCGGTATTCCTCTCACTACACCCACCCTGGAGATATTAAATGACGGAATAGTAGCTGTATAACCTTTACTGTCTAATTCAGTATTTGATAAAAAGTGGTTAGCATCCTCAGGAGACTTAAATTCAACAGAAATTCTATTTCGACCGACTCTCTTAATACCATCTTGTAGTATGTTTTTAATATTAAGTTTTAGTAATAACTGACCGAATTTTATAGAATTGAGGGTAGTTCCTGAAGTAGGTTCTGGCTCAATTCGCGATACATGAACTACAAATGATGCCATATTCTTTGCCGAATAATGAACGCGACTGTAACGTTAGGGAGCTAGGTGACGTTGCTGTTTAGGAGCGGGTGAATTAACATCGTTATCAACATCAATACCGCGCTTGCGGTTTACAGTCGCCTCAACTGTCTCAAAATTCGATAAAGTTGCAGTTAATACTGGCAAATATGTGGAATCATTATGACCTTGTGATCTGTCATTATTCCCCTTTAGATTGCGGTCTGGAGGGCGGCCAGGGGGTCGATCGTCAACCTCCATGGTCGTCCCACATTACCCACGTAAAATAAATATAAATAAAAACTTACCCCTTTCCTTTAAACACACAATATATCACAACAACGAAAACAAACATAAACAATAATAAGCTACCAATAGTAACACCAAAATCTTATTTAAATGTAAATAAATTATTAACAAAACGGAACCGCATGTGTTCACCATAAACACTTACCGGACAGTCCCATCTGACATGTTATTCCTCTATGAAATTGAAATCAATTTATTCATCATATTTTTGGTTGAACATATATTATACATTAAAATATTTGTAATAAAATGTTAAGGCGCTCACACCCCATTATAATTCTACTCATGGTAAATACGCAACAGTAACTTAAATCTTGAAAAATAAAAGAAATACAAAAAGGAAAAAGGCCGTATAAATACAATTTAAATCGTATGGTTAGCAACGCTGTAATTCCCTGTCTCTTTCTCGTTACACACATGCATACACTATGTTGGCCAACAGTATGTCATGGTACCAACCTAATTCAAAATGGGTTGGCAACATTTCATAGTCATGGTTCCGCCACCACGCGCACTCAAATTAGTCAAATCAAATAACGCGCTTGCCCGTTTTACTGAAACACTTTTCCGTCCCTTTTCCAAAATCACTGCCACAAAAAATATCCAGCAACTGAGAGAATTTCCTTTTTTCAATTCCAACGTCAATTTCCCTGCCATTATGGAGGAAGCTCGAGCCCAGCAGTGGAACGTATAAAAGATGTGATGATGATGATTTCAGTGTTGTCCCTTTGTCTCTTTGGATGCGTTTTGCTACAACAATACTCCATAAACACGCTAATTTTAATAACACGACACAGTGAAATATAGTCAGCTATTCATCATGTGACATCTGAGCTTCACACCTCAGAAGGTTCACGACAATAGTTGCAACAACCCGTCGTTGTTAGTAGCAGTTGCTAACAATGCTTGGGGAATGTTAATTGCTGCCGTTTGTCGCGAGACACTGACAAATGTTGATGCTCGTCACTTAGTAATTTTGTTTATACGCACTCAACAACAAAGCCGCTGCGTTTATCGGCTGTTAGTATTTTTATTTCTTGTGGTGACGCAGTAAAAATACGATTCACCATTCCTTATCTTGCCTGTGGGTATCATAAAAGACGACGAAACATATCTTGTGGATATAACAATAATTCAAGTGTAGAAAAACTCGAAATAAAATAGTTTTACTATAATATAGTTTTACGAAACTCTTAAAAAAGAAACGTAAACCGCAGCCCATAATTACCAAATGATAAAATGATACCATTTCATAATGACATCGATTAACTCATTCACGGTTTGTGGCTTGCACATTTTTTTTATTTGTTTTGTTTATTATCTACAATATTGATTGTCCGACGTTTCGAACACTTCACAGCATCCATGGTCACGAGCGGACTAGGATGTATGACGTCCAAACAAGTCAACGTTATTACAGATTTTTATAATTAACTACCCGCTACAGAAAATTAGTTATTAAGTTTTGACCCACATTTTTGATACAAATTTATTGCCAGTACAAAAAGAAAATGATTCTATATGAAAAACGTATACTGTTTATGATTAGTAATTATTCAACATTAAAATTTGTAGTAATTATTATTACAATTTGATTTTTACTTTTAAATTAATATTAATTTAGCATTACCTATGTCCTCTGAGTTTTCTTGTCGGATCTTTCTCAGTATGGCCGCGTGCCGATCCGGTGGTAGTATATTAGATTTGTTAGGTTTAAATTAACAAATTGTAATTATAATTACTACAAATTTAATGTTTAATAATTACTATTTTTTTTCGTATATAATCATTTTCTTCTTGTACTGGTGATAAATTTGTACCAAAATGTGGGTCAAAATTTTATTACTAATTTCAGTAGCGGGTAGATAACTATAAATCTGTGTAATAATGATGACTTGTTGGACATGAGATATCTTAGTCCCCCTCGTGAACATGAACGCTGTAAAGTGTTCGAACATCGCCCAATCAAAAATCAAATACAAACGCGATAAATCCGTAAAATAGTTTTATTTATAACTTTAGTATCAATTTACACGAACAATGTAATTGTTGGTAGTTATCGCCACCACATAGGCTGTGGTTCCTACTAGGTATATCATCATTTTAATAACTCATCATCTATTAAGTCAGTCGACGTCCAACGTTAGACATAGGATTATCTGAGGAAGATGCTAAATTCGCTATACTCAGCAAGAGAATTCAATTTTCTACAGGTGGGTTGTTAATTATTCTTATGATTATTCCTTAATCAGCATTTACGACTCCAACAGGAAAGCAAGCGATAGTCATGGATTTTGACCTTACATCGCTATCACACAATCTAATTTGAGGCCTTTTTTTGGGGTGGGCTACGGTGAGCGTACCCGCCGCCCGGCTCCGTCCGGGGCGACAGAGTGGCGGCGCACAGCCCGGTAACCCACCCGTGGCACGTCGCCTTCCTCGTTGGGCCTACCACCGGTGCAGAGTAACTTGTCTTCAGTGATGGGGACGTCAGTCGCTGTCGCGCGGTCGACCTCTTGGTGAGTAACGGACTTAATCCCCGGTCCAGTCACCAGCGGCCTCGGCTAGGAATCTAATTTCAGGCCTGAGTTAAAGTCAGATTTAAATGAAATGTTATTTGGAATATTATACTTATGTAGTTCAATTTCCCTTCCATTGTGGAGGAAGCCCACGCCCAACAGTGGGACTTATATGGGCTAAGATGAGATGATAAAAGACCAGAAATTATTTATTTCTTTAATACTAATAAACTCTAAAATTTTCCATGTTAATAAAACAGTCGCCTCCAAATACTTTTAATAATCGCAGCAGTTTACCGACCCAGTAAGTATATATTCTCCCGATTTTGTCTCGTAATCTTGTGAACAGAGCAAGATTCACCGCAAACATCTTGGAGGTTTCTCCACAATTTGATAGAGCCAACCGGGACGATATTTTTAATAGAGTTAGGCTTCCTGAGGGATATATTGAAGTCGTTTCGTGTTTTATTGTTCTTTGACGAAATTTCTTCATATAAAACTGTGAAATTGTGCTGGGTAGATTGTTTTTGTTTTGTACTTTTACATGATTTGTTGGCAGTTTTTTGTTTCTATTGACAAAGTATCCAACAGCCGTACACTTTTGGACATCAGGCTTTTCGCATAGGAGTGGTACTGCGTATTTGTCAGACGTATAAACTATCTAATGCCTTTAGGATAATAGACAGCAACATCGTTTTGTGTAACTATAAGTTTCATACGAAATCGGATTGCCAATCCACCTGCCTAACATGGCAATTATGCATATAATCAGCATCTTCATCACTAATATATATTTAATATACGTACCACTGCTAAGCCTGACCCTCTTCCTCAATGCTAGGTCAATTGACCTAATATGTCAGGCTGATCAGACGGGTTGGCATGGCCATAAAGAATTTATTACAGAAAGAAGACGTCGTTACGAGCGAGCGCCTTTTTTTTAGGCGGGTTATGGTCAAAACACGCGCCGTCCGTTCCTTCCAAGATGAAAGGTCGACGCACGGCTCTGTGGCCCTCCGTATTCTCTCCCCTTGGCCATTAGGCCGACCACTGATACTGAATCATTGTGTCCGTAGCTAGGCTGGAGAAGTGAGCACCTGGACGAAGCTCAGATGGTAAATGTTCATGGATTAAACATCTTAGCTTGCCACCGAAGTTAATTAGAAAGCAAGTGAACGACGAATTACGGCGTCTTTTATTTTCCTATTTTTTGTTCTATCGATAGACCTACGCTATCGAAATTCGTAAAATTTTACAGGTCAGTTTTTTTGAAGTTCTCATCTATCTCAAACGTAATATAATTTGTGTTACTGGAGATAAGGGCTTTTACGGGAGCGGGATTATAAACGGGAATCTATAATTAGCCTTCGAAAGACTAGTAGCTCTTTCTTTTAAAAATATAATCATTAAATACCGTAATCGGCACACTGTGTAGGTGAATTCATAATTATATTGAGTTATTATAATTAAATATGTCTCTGAGATTATGGATTATCTGAGATTAAGAAATTATTATCTTCTCGTGTACACGAATATTAGTACCCCAACCGTCCTATTTCAATACATTCATATCAGTAGGTCCAATTGTTAGAACTAAATTTATTTTGGTATCCATCGGTAACGGTTCTTTTTCTAAATGGAGGACAAAATGTTATATATATTTAATAGATTTTAATTGATTAATGTTTAATATATATATACTTACTCCTTAATTTTCCATTTCACTTATCCCAAAACTGTGCTCTTCATAGTTTTTTAGGGAATAGCGATCTTATTTTATTGAAACAATTATGATCCATTGAATGATTAAAAGACATCTTTCTCAATATTAGTACTAATATTCAGTCACACCGAGTTCTCTGGTTATGCTCATATTAATATCCGCATAATAATGTTCTACAAAGTTCATTAATTAAAAAGTATTTCATCCTTAATTTTATTTAATATTAAAATGCAGTATTGGCAATATTGCATTTGAATAATAAATACAATTGTTTTAAAAATTGAATATGAATAAAATCCTATAAATTTATATAAAATTACCTAATAAAAATCAATATAATAATCCACGATGCAAAAAGACGAGTGTTTTAAGTTTGACATGTTGCTGTGTCTGTATATCTATGTGTTTGTGGTATCAAAGCTTTTAAATGAATTGACTGATTATGATGCGGACTTTTTTGTTTGAAAGCTGCCTTGATTGAGATGTTTCTTAGATACACTATCAGAATATCTATCGAAGTATTTCTAAGTCTTTAGCTCTTTTTGATAACTGCTGTAGAGATCGTCGATGACGGTTATTTGTGTACTTATATAATTTATAAAAATATGTGATATATTATATATGTGATTTATAATAAAACGATTTATGATGGTACCATTAAGTTACTTTGATATGGGAGATCGAAGATAAGAGACAAAATTCTGGATTACCCATTAGCCAACCCATTAAGTTTGAGTTCATTAGATACGTCTCACTTAGTTCTGTTATTTGTGTAATGACTGAGTAACAATACAATTCACTACTCCTTATCTAGCCTGTAGATGTCGTGAAATACGACTCAGTTATATATAAAAGTATGTATATTATTTATGACTGCACAGATGGCGTAGTGGTTAAGATAGCGACTTACAGCGCCAGTGTCGGGGGTTCGAATCCCACGCGGGACAACACTTTGTGCAATCCACAAATTGTTGTTCTGAGTCTGGATGTAATTTGTGTCCGTTAATTATATGTTTGTAAAGTCCCCTGCAATACAAGGATTATTTCCTTAGTGCAGGGTGTTGTCCTAAAATAAAAATAAAAAAAAAATTATGTATAAGAAAATATTAATTATAATGATATTAAATCTATTATATTTAGATTTATATAGGACTTTAATATTCACTATTTGCCAAAAAAATATTCAGACATGATTAAATCTTTTCCGTGTGGTGACGGTGTAAAAATACAATTCACCACCCCCTTTCTTGTCCGTGGGTATCGTAAAAGACCACTATGGAATATAATATCTATGAAGGAAAACTCGAAACAAAACCCTCGTTTGACTAGCGTAGTATAGTAGGTTAATTTCCCTTCCATATCCACTATGGGGCGGGACGGGAGGCCCGAGCCCAACAGCGGAACGTACATATATGGGCTGAGATGATAATGATGATTAATATGGAACAAATATTTAGGTTAAATCAAATTACATTGTATAAATATGTTGTATGGACGTGTCTAGAAAACCTAAGTATATGACGTCAAGCATAAACCTACTTGGTGGGAGAGAATAAGTAAAATAAGGTTAACTAACAATGCCCTCCTTCGCTTCAGTTTCAGTCGCCTTACCCGCGTACTTACCGTTCCCGTTGGAATACCGAGATAAAATGTATCTTATGTTAGTCCCTGATATTATAGCTTTTTACTGGTGAAAGAATTTTTGAAATCGGTTCCGTGGTTTAAGCGTGAAAGCGTAACATAGAAACAAACTTACTTTCGCATTTATAATATCAGTAAGGATAAAACGACATTTTGAATAATAGCTTTTATATTTAAAATAAGTGGGAACATTTTTTCATAACATCATTTTCTAGTTTTTACTTATCACGTCTCCTTTTTTGACACTACACTAATAAAAATTGTCTCAAACTATGCCGAGAAATCATTCATTAGGTAAGTAACTTGTCTAAGACATAATCCATTTACTCGTTAAAGGCTTTTATATTTTAGTCATCTTAAATGGTCCAAGGTTATTATTTCACTATGTTACTAGTGTAATTAAAATTGACTTAAGAGGCGCGTTCCTAAAAGACGCGTGAATGGACACTTACGGTTTTAAAAATATTTAGGTACTCTCTGCATTAAATGACACGAAAAAATACCACAACTGCTTAACGAATGGGCCTATTAAGTCACTGTGTTATAATTCTAAAATAATTATTAGTTGCCGAGAAAAAAAATCCTAAACATTGATCAAAAACATCGAAATCGACCTTTGCCGTTTTAAATATCTAGGCTATTTCATTGTTATATTTGAAAATATTTTTGGGTGAATCGTATGACGAAAGTCGAAATAATAGATTCACCGTTCAATTTTTTTACTAATTCATAACAAAAAATAATTATTTAATCCTAAACATCATATATTCCCCGTTGTCCATACATTTTACTATGAAATAAAAGCGTCTCGTAATTAGATTTGTCATAAAATCTACACTAAGAAAAATATCAGTACCACCTCAGTATCCAAGGCGAACGCACGTCCGTCAGTTGCTCCGCGACATATATCATTGCACTAGCTAAAGGTGGGTCGCGAGTGTTGGACACGACTACTAATTTGTATTTTTCGAGTAAATAGAAGAGCAATATGCAAGTTTAATTATGTTTTTTTTTCATCAGATTAGTTATCAAACACCAATGTAGGTATTTATTAAAATCGAATTTCGAGTAAATAAGGGGAAACAGAAAGAAAATTATTACAAACAAAAAACTACGACAGATTCAAACTAAAGCAGTAAGTATATGTTAATACAGTAAGTTATTCATCTTTTACTGCTAAAAATAGCCAAAATGGAGTTGAAAACTTATATGGAACATTTCCTTTAATGTAAAGTTAGAGATTTTAAAATTCATATTTAGGTTAATGATGAATATTCAAATAATAATGCATCAGAGATGAAATAAGGTGCAGAAATGAGAGTCGAATATTGTACTAGAAGCATTTTTCATTCAATCTTCAAATCTTTTACTTTTTTAACTCAAATTGAAATGTAGTATTTTAGGTTCCTCATTTTAATTAACTAATAAATGAAGATGGTTTTAAAGCACAGAACTATTGAGCTATTTCATAAATGAAGTAAGAGAAGAATTAATGAAATAATGGTCATGGGATGAGAGTGAGATAAGACCATGATTCGAGCGAAATAGTTGCGAAGTAAGAATGGGATGAAAGTAAGATGGGAACGGTATGAGAGCAAAAAATTATTACCAATAAATTCCATTCAATTATTGTGTCCGGATACAAGAAGTTTCAATCCAAAAAATAAAACTTTGAAATCCTTATTCATATATTCAAATCATAACCGTGTAGTAGTAATATTAAACGTTATTCATTTCAAGCAACATCGGAGCAAAGCGTATCAGAACTTTTTGAGTGGTGGGACCACACTCTCGATAGCCTTCTGACTGCAGCTATGAGACGATCCGTCTGGGATAGCACCATACTCTTGCAGAAGATCGACGTCTAAGTAGTGGCAATTTGATGCAGCGCTTGATTCGATGTACTTCGAGAAAGCCGGAAGGCCAACTTTCTGGGTGTATTTCTATGTGGTGGGTTTTAGTAATATCTGAAATTTGCTATAGTCTCGGTCGGGGCACTGAGCATAAGGGACTGACATGGTTTTCAGGGAGACCCGATGGGAATTGTCACTGCCGGCCACATGCCGTTCAACAGGGGACCCGAGCTCAGGATTATCCCCCCTGGGAAGCTGTCCTACCAACTGGCAAAAATCCTAGTTTCTGACATATACGCGAATATTACACTTTATAAATAAAATTATTTTACGCATCCGCGTTTATATTTGATTTTTTGATTGCCCAACGTTTCGAATAGTTTGCACCGTTCATGGTCACGGGCGGACTAAGATGTTTTACGTCTAAGCCATCGTTATTACAGAGATTTTATCTGCATATTATATACAGTATTCGTCTTTTACGACAACCACACGCAAGAGAAGGGGTTGTGAATTGTTATTAACTGCGCCACCATACGGTAAATCTTTCTTTCGCTGTACTATTTTCAGTTATGCATGCAGGGCATTCCTTGGGTTTACATTTGATGCATCAACAATCGGATACATTTTGATAGTGGTAGGATCACACTTTTGACAGTTTTCTGTCTACAGCCGCGGGCCAGTCCGTCCGGGGTAGTACCACACTCTCGCAGAAAATCGACGTCTGAGTAGTGGCAATTGTTACTGCGCTTCGTTCGGTGAGTGAGAGAGACGGAAACCCAATTCGCCGAGGGTGTTTGCGTGTGAAGGGTTTTAGGGATGCTTTTAGTTTCACCGAACCTCATTGCACGCATTCACACTCCCTTCGCTTTCTTCACGATAGGCCGTGGCCTAGCAAAGGTCCATGAGTGACAGCAACACTTACCATTAGGTGTACCATTAGGTTTGCTCGTTTGCCACCGCCACCGTTAGCAATAAAAAAAATAAAAATTGAAAATAAATGGCTATTATTATTCTAACGCCGCTATATTAATAATGATTGGTCGGCAACCAACATTTAATGCTTAAAGTAAAAAAAATAACACCGATATCGACCCTTATTTTTGGATAACGATGACTCGTTTATTTACCACCCAGGCATCAAGGGTCTCGATAAAATCCAGGTTTTATTTAAAGAAATGTGAACTAAAAAGAAAAAGCTAACGTGAGTGACACATTTCTGCATGAAATATGAATATAGAGAATATATAGTGACACATTTCTATATTAAATGTGTATATAAAGAATATAATCGGTACATCATATAATAGTACTCTCTTAGTAATGAATTTTTTTTACTTGAGATCTCTAAATTTTAGTTCGGAACCGTAATTATTTAAAGCATTTTATCCATCATATATGTAGATAAGTAATCTCGTGTAAGTGTGGATTAAGAACATGGTCCCAGCCACCTCTTACATTTACGCGGGTAATCGTAAAAAACGACGTGATGTGACGTGACAACCAGACAAACCAGCGTGCTATAGTAGATGGATTTCCCCACGATTATTGCTTACTAACTTAATTCACTTTGAAAGTTAAGGGCTTAAAGATTCATAGCCTTTTATTAACCTTAATATTATTAGGAATATTAAAGGCTTAATTAAAGGCATACGAGTCTTTGAACCTTTATTATTAGAGTAGATCTCTATTATTACGAATATTAAAAGCTCATAGGATTTCTAGACTAAAACACTATTGAAAAAGATTTACAGTTAGTGAGGGTTCGAGTCCTAAGTATGGCAAACATTTTTCGCTCGTAAACAATTTTTTTTAAATAACCTAGCATGTTAAATGACAAATTTCAGTTATTTAGATAAAAGTCCAGTCATCGTTTAATTCAAATATAACTGAAAAGTTAGACTATTAAATCGAAACAAAGTCTAAAACGTTATGGAATAGATGACGAATGTCTACCATAAAGACGATAAATGCGAGTGAAAATTTGATTGTCATATCAAATGCCAATTTACGCTGATCCAATTGGTAGGACGATTAGAACGTATTTCTAATAGGTGTATGTTCGAGTTCCGTATGTGATAATATTTTATCACCGGTGAACAAGTTTTTATAGCATATTAACTACTAAATCTCAGTAATCTTCTTCTTCTATGTAGATAAAAATGAATTGCTGTTCGTTAGTCTCGCTAAAGCTTGAGAATGACTGGACCGATTTAGCTAATTTTGGTCTTAAATTATTTGTGGAAGTGCAGGGAAGGTTTATACGGTGAGAAAATATGGAAAATTGCGAGTAAAATACTAAAAACAACAATTTTATTTTCCCATACAGACTGTTCTTACCTGTAAAACATTTGATGTTTACGGAAAGTGTTATGTTTCCTTAGTCCGCACCTTTACACTATTTGTGTGAGACTGATAAGTCATCATCATCATCTCAGCCCATACACTACCAACTGTTGGGCTCGCACCTCCTCCACTATGGAAGGGAGATCGACTTACTATACCACGCTGGTCAG
The DNA here is from genome assembly GCA_032191425.1 of Lymantria dispar. NCBI lineage: Eukaryota > Metazoa > Arthropoda > Insecta > Lepidoptera > Erebidae > Lymantria > Lymantria dispar. The sequence goes on from CM063448.1 coordinate 26,292,138, forward strand.
ACGTGTTACTATAGGGTTTTGTTTCGAGTTTTTCTTCTCTTGCATAGCTATTATATGCATATTATATCCCTTAGTCGTCTTTTACGACACCCACGGGTAGTAAATTGTATTTTTCTCTGTCTCCGCACGGATAATAGATACTAAAAAATAATAATTATGAAAACAGGCGGTGCGACGTTCGCCGGGTCAGCTAGTATAAATATAATTATTTTAGACTAATATCTAGAATATCTGAACAAATGCTCATTTATCATGTATCATAAGCTAACTACTCTTCCATATTTTTTGCAAAGACAACACTGCGAACTTAGAATAATAACGTATAGAAGGATTTTTTTTTATGGGTGGGCTATGGTAAGCGCACGCGCAGACCAGTCCGTCCGGGGCGATGAAAAGAGGGCGCGCGGGCCCATAACCCACCCGTACCCACGTCACCTCGTTGTTGGGCCGACCACCGGAGCAGATGTGACTTGTCGTCAGTGGTCGGCCTGACGGAATACCCTTTCGGGTAACCTCACTCTCGACGTCCTTGGACGTCGGTCGCCATCGCGCGGTCAGCCTCTCCGCGGGTGACGGACAATTCCCCGGTCCAATCACCCGCGGCCTCGGCTAGGGCGGCATTAGGCGCAGATACTCGCGCCAGCACCGCCCGAGTCGCCAGCGGCAGAACGTGTCGCCGAATAGGAGCTCTACTCGCACACTATACGCCGCCTCCTTCCGTGAGATTACGGCCTCACAGAAGGCGGCGACCCCGTCCCAGTTCCTGACGCTGACGAGCATCTCCCTGGCGATGGTCGGCAGCGCCAGGTCGGCACCGATAATTGCGACGAGTTCACGGCGATCCCCCTCCCATGCAGCACACTCCTCGAGCGTGTACTGCGCCGTGTCTTCGTCGTAACTGCAGTGGTGGCAGGACGGTGTGCTCTCCCTCCTGACAATCTTGTGCAGGTACTTCCCGAAGCAACCGTGCCCCGTCAGCACCTGCACCAGTCGGAAGGAAAGCACCCCGTGCGTCCGCTCCAACCACTCCATCGGCACCGGCCGGAGGACCTCGATGGTCCTGACACCATACCGAGGACTCTCCAGCCGGACTGCCCAACGGGCAATGACTTCTCGGCGGGCGTCGACCCGCCAGGCGGTGATCTCTGTGATGGAGAACATGCCGCCGCGGTCCCACTGCCCGCAGTGGACGGCGTGCCGGACCAGACCATGCGTGCCATGGTGGAACGTATAGAAGGATAGTGTCAATACTTAAGCGATCAAAAACGTGAAGCCATAAATACTACATGCGTGCAAGCGATTACACATACACACGCTCACCACTATACAATAAATGCCTTGAGTACGCAGTGACCATGTACACTACAGAACGATCCGGCGTAGGGATCCTCTGGCTCCAAATTAAATGCTTAATTTTTGTGTGGTGTGTTACCTTCTATGAGTTATTATTCTAAGACCTCGACTAAGAAGCAGTTACTTGTTATATAGATCATTTTCGTCATCATCTCAGCCCATATAAGTCCCACTGTTGGGCTCGGTCCTCCTCCACAATGGGAGGGATATTGACCTACTATACGCACTGGTCAGATGTGTTGGCATAGGGTTTTATATCGAGTTATCCTTCTCTTGCATAGATGTTATCTGCATATCATATCTATTAGTTGTCTTTTACGATACCCACGGTTAAGAGAGAGGGGTGGTGAATTGTACCCTTACTCCGTCACCACACGGAGAACAGAACATTTTACAAACACAAATTACACCCATACTTAAAATAATTAATTATACATCAGACAAATTATTTAGCAAATAAAATATTGATACTTAAGTCATAATACAATCTGTCCAGGGTTACGTTAAATCCACGCAAACTCATTCTCAGCTCCTGGTCGAAGCGCTTTATGTAACATCATCAAGGGTTCGGACTTTTCGCTTGAGGACTAACAACAGAACTCCATTACTTGACGCGGCTTAAAACCTTAACTTTTTTCAACCAGATTAATAATATCCGTCAACCGTTATTTTTTATACAATCCCTTTTAAAAGGATTTTAATATATTTTTATTTTTAAACACACATCCAGCTGAATGATTAATGTATTGTTAGGGCAATTCGGCAATAATCTTCTTGCTTAAGTAATTATTCAAAACTCTTAGTGCGGCCATTTTTCGGTCCAATAATTGCATATTACATTTATATCAAACTAATTGAACTAAAAGTTTATTTTAAGTATAATCTTCATTTCGGCTCATATACGTCCCACTGTCGGGCTTGAGCCGTGACTTAAAATTAGGGTCTTGTTGGTGAAAACTGGCATTACACAAAAGAATTAGAATTTTGCCTAAGAATTACATTATTTCAAAATGACTATGGAATATTGAAAACAGAGTGACCATTAGTGAAGATAATTATGTATAATGTCTTATACTAGAAAATTAAACAACAGAAAGCACTTTGGACTCTGGAGTGCTACTAAAGCCGGAACTATCAAATTTACGTTCAATTTGTAACATGGGCCGGCACTAAGGGGCTGTGACGTCACGCTTGCTGGCACAAGTTAAATTGTGCGGCCGCCTACTAAGCTACTAGCGTATATTACTAAGGAGTATATTCAGGGTAATGTGAGCCCTTTAGCCAAAAAACAACTACTCGAGTAATATTGGAGGCAGGCCTTTACATTGGCTTGATAGACGCTTCTGTGGATTCCCTTCTGAATAATATCGATGTCAAGCTTTTGCATAGGCTTGCTTAGTGCTTCTGTGGAATCTCTTCTAAATAAAATCAGACGTAGTTCTTTGCGCTTGTTAATAAACGCTTCTTTGGACGCACTTTTGAATAATATTCTAATCAAATTATTACATTAGCTTGATAATCACCTTCCTGGACTTCCTTTTAAAGAATATAAGAGTCGGGATTTTACATTAGCAAATGTCTTATTAGGTACTCTAATCTCTCTCTATCTGAATAATATCGATATAGAATTTAACCCTAACCTATTAAACGCTATTGGGCTATTGGCTATTCTTCATCTCAGGCTATACACGTCTTACTATTTCAAACAAATTATAATATGTTGAATCATATGACTAGCTTGGTATAATGGTATAATTTATTTCTTTATGGACAAGAACAGGGCCTTATAGTTAGCTGTATGTGGGCTGAATAATATGATCATTTCAGCTCATATACGTCCCACTGTTGGGCTCGAGCCTCCTGCACATTATTGTTAATTATTTTAATATTTTCTGATCTTTATTTAAATGTTTGTATACTTTTGCGATTCAAAGTTTACTTTCTTTATTTCTATTTAGTAATTACCCTATAATAGAATATATATGAACTATAAGGGGAGAAAGAAATTTTCTTTCTATTTAAAACCAATACTAGATAATTATTAAAGACACAGTCGGACATGATCAAATAACCTATATTTACAAAACATAAATTCTGAAATGCTGTGCTTTCCATTAAAATTTTCAACGGTAACACATTACTCAATAACCATATTAACTCTGTAATGAGATTTATTGACGTTGCGCGAAACATATGAGTAAGTTTGAAAGTTTTGAGGTAACCCTAGGTAATGGTTTAAGTGAGAAATGTGAGTGTCAGTATATAATGTGTTTTGGTTATACCCCATTGTGAGTAGATGTAATAGATTCTCTATTGATCATCTGTTGCATACACGCATCTCACTGTTATTTTTCTTTTTAGTTTGGTAAAGACTGAAGTATGAGTTTAGATTCAAGTATATATGTACATTATTCCATGTGGTAACGGAGTACAATTCACCACAATCGATCTTGTTCGTGGATATCGTAAAAGACGGCTAAGAGTGTAAATCTATGCAAGAGAAACAAAACTCGAAATAAAACCCTATACCAACATGTCTGACCAGCATAGTATAGTAAGGTCATTTTTCCTCCTTTTGTGGAGGAGGCTCGGGCCCAACAGTGGGACGTATAGGTATGAGCTGAAATGATGATGATATATTTTTGTATGATTACTTGTTCCAACATAACTTCTAAAATATTTATCATGTTAGTCGAGTTTTAATCGTCTGGTTGACTCACAGCTTCGATAAATATATTCGCTCGCTGTAATCAAAAAGCCGACTTTTTTAGGGCGAGCAACAACAGCGATTGAGACATGGTGGTCACATTATCCAATATTGTTATCTCAAGGAAGGAGGCAACAAAGTTTATTAGAAAGAATACGGAATGGATATTTTCTAGATTTGCAGAAGACTACCTTCACAGAATCACTTGTCGTATCATTATGCCCATTGAAGTCTATATCTTAACATGAAATCTATATTTGTGTGTATATTTATCCTATTTTGATTAACTGAAAAAGGTGTGATATTTACATATATATGTATAGAACGATTTCTAAGTTGATATAATCACAATATATCTAATTTTTTTACTATGTGTTAATTCAGGGAAATTTGCACTAAATCTGAAGAGTGTACTAAAACAAATATTCAGGGTCCCTAATTCCTTTTAATGTAATAATCAAAGTCCCTTTTACGGCATTTCTATGTTCGCGCCCATCCCTTAATGTAATATAGAGAGTTTTTAAGTACACTTGCCGCTATCTTAAACAATGTATATAATGTGCCTACGATTGTAGTTAATATAATAATAATAATAACTTTAGTAAAACATACATATGAAAGTATTATTATTATAAACAAAACTAATTGGTACCTTTGAAAGATCACTATAATGATTAGGCTATAAACAGGCACTGCTGTATTTAGGCCTCCCCGTTAAGAAGTAGTAATACCATAACCGCCACTTTTCACGGGTGAGTTAGCTATCGTAGTTGATGTTATGAGTTTTTCTGGTAAGCGCTTCTACCCTCTCGCATAGAGTATAAAGACTTCTGACAATAATTGACACCACATAGGGGATAATATGTTATAAATACGAGTAATATAAAAAAATGTAGGTTACCATGTTTTATAACTAAAAACTATAAAATAATTTCTCTCATGCGAAGGATAAAACCATATACAGATTTCTAACTTTCTCTAAATTGTCTTGAAAATGCACACTTGGAAACTTTCATAGCTATTAAAATATTTGTAAGATTGGAAACGCAGAATATGAGGCGCGTGCAGCAGATAATTGATGTATAAATAACTTAACTAATAATTTTCGTCTCAGCTCATACACGTCCCACTACTGCGCTCCAGCCTCCTTCCCAATAGAAGGGAAATTGACCTATATACCATGCTAATCAAACATGTTGGTATAGAGTTTTATTTCGAGTTTTCCTTCTCTTGCATAGATGTTATATGCATATTGTATCCCTCAATCGTCTTTTATAACATCCACGAGCAAGATAGGGAGTGATGAATTGTATTGTTACTCCGTCACTACATGGCATACAATATAACAATTTTATTGCACCGTAAATAAATTGAACTTATAATTAAAATCTTTTATTGAAAGCTACTCTTTATAATAGACATATGAGAAAGCACGCATAACAGACATACAAGAAAGCGATTTAATAAAAACATAGTAAAAACAAATAGTTACAATGTATGATAACTTTTAATGCCTACCTATAAACTGCTAATTTAGAATTACTCGTAGCTTATGCCACACATGAGGGTCATAATAAGGGACCTTTATACATTATACGTGAGTATAAACAGTCTTGCTTGGTAAAATTATAAGAGCCTTGCCTACAAACAACCTAATCATAATTCAGTTTATATTACTGTGCAATTATTTGATGAGCATACGAGAGAGTTATGTCCAAACAAGAACTTAGATTAGAAGGAAAATTAACACGAGATGGTTGATTATATTTTGTATACTTAATCGGCTTTGTTATTGTTGTTTTTGGGATTTTGGATCAATCAATAATATAGTACGTAGAAGCTCATTTCAGTTATTTGGTAGTAGTTATAAGCATAGTAGAAAGTCGATCAAATTATTGTCAAAATAATAGGTAAAATTGAAAATATTGAATAACCACACACAAACTAAAATATTACAAAAAAAGTATCACGTTATCTTCAACAGTTATTACAAATTATTTTTTATTTATTGTACTGGCACGCGCGAAGCACCTATAATCATACGCCATTCCATAAGTTTGGAAAAGAGGTGATACTCTTGCACTGCTGCACTGACATTAACCAAACATAGTAAAAAAACCGCAATGAAATTTGCTTTAAAAAAAACGCATCAAAATCGGTCTGTCCGTTTGATAGCTACGATGTCACATATGGAGACACACACAGACAGACAGACAGCGATAAACTTAGAACCTACAAGAAATTTTCTTATTAAAACTAATATTTTGAATCCAAACACGTTATGTCTGTTGCAAGTTTTCGAGGAGTTGAGTTCTCTGGAGACCATCCAATTTGTAGTGCCAGGTCAACGTGACCGTATTGCAAGATAATGCAAGGTATCTACCTACATAACCTGCAAGATACCTGTTCGGTACCAAACATTTTTATATTAGTTCAATAATTAAATCCATGTAGGGTAGTTCTGTTTTTTTGTGGTTCGCGGTTGGCTCGGAGCCGGCCGCCACTTTCACTTTCACTTTGGTGCGCGGATGGCACGGGGCCGGCGCGTCGGCCGGCCCCGGGGTCGTTTTGTTTCCGCCCTTTTTGGGACTAAAGCTGGACTTTTGGTTCGCGGATGGCACGGGGCCGTCGCGTCGGCCGGCCCCGGGGTCGTTTTGTTTCCGCCCTTTTGGTTACTGCACTTTCACTTTCACTTTGTTCGCGGATCGACTTGCGTTGGAAGTAACGGTCGCGTACGCACATATTTTGTAATTGCTATGTCTTTTGTGGACTAAAGCCGTGAAATCGTGGTATTTGTAATATTGCGCGCCACCCTTTGTTTTGTGTACCGCTTATGTACGCGAGTTAATTAGAATTAAGTATATATTTGTGAACATTAAATTGTGTGTACGAGTAGCAAGCCTGGGTCCTTGAAGTGTACGAGGCCGTTGTCATCACCGCGCTTTTGGATACAAGCTAAGTAACCCCTCAGTTAGTTTCTATTTGTCTGGCCAGACCGAACGCTGAGTTAGGTTACGTTATAGCTACCTCCGCGGTATCTACTCGTAAGTGTTAAAATCTGTTCTTGTACTATCATTTAGGAGAACTTAAAATAGCCTTGCGTAATCGCAAGCCAATGTTATTACTCATTTGATATCCCTCACTGGCCTGGTGTCCCCTTCCACTGCGCATCCTAGGTCAGTAGGGAACGGTAATGAACATACTTTCTGGTAGCAGAGCGTGGTTCTAGTGAATCTAGTAATTTTGTTTGGTATTGATATCTACAAGTGCCCGTGTTGAAAAATAAATCGATATATAATTACTTGAATTTTACGTATTACGGCCCAGTTTAATAAATAGTCTGGTGTATAAAGATACACATTAAATATTTGTGTGATTGATCATTTGTGTACTTATTGTTATTAGTTATTAAAAATATCATATAAATAAGTTCACTGCAACATTTGAAATTTTGAATATCATTGTTTACTTAATGTGCCACAGAGTAATAAAATAATTTGCGTAGTACATTGTGCCACAGAGTAGTGCAGTCTCGTGATTGAATGAACGAATGAATTGAACTGTATAGACAATTAGTTTAATATTATTTTGCGTTTTGTTTATGGTACTTATACAGACAAATATTAACGTTTCCCTTTGCGCAATAATTTAATTGTTGTTCAATTTTGTAATTTGTATTTTTTGATTGTTGTTTCAATTGGTTGATTTATTTAGTTGATTATATATATTTTTTTTTTTGTTGTTGGAATTTAATTATTTTATTCGATTATTATGGCTGCTTTTGCTAGCGCTAAGGACTCGGCAGGTAAGCTGCGCTCTGAGTTGAGATGGTTCTCGACTGCAACCGCCTTGGTTGATAGGTCTGATCGAAATGAGTCTCTCCTGGATAGGTACAGCAAATTGGATACGCGCTTACAATTTGTTGATGATGTGTACCGTAACTTCAACACAAAAATTTTAGATATTTCTGATGAAGATTACCCACAAACGTATCGTGACTTGGTACACGCGGATTATGACCAGATCATGGATTATGCAGATCGAATCTCACAGCGTGCTAGGGAAATTTCCGCGTCGAAAAGGGGTGAGTCTCCCGCGTCTAGGGATGTGAAACCTTCTACGTCGGGCTTATTGAGTAAACTGCCCACTTTGGACCTGCCGCGTTTTGATGGTCGTTTGGACCAATGGCTAGGTTTCATAAACTTGTTTGAGAGCTTAGTCCACGCGCGTTCTGACTTAGGTTCCGCTCAAAAATTGGCCTACCTGTTCTCCGTGTTGGAAGGTGAGGCGAGAGGTTTAGTTCAGCACCTGGAGATCAATGATGGAAACTACCTAGTGGCACGTAACCTTCTCATAAAGCGTTACCAAAATAAGCGTTGCCTGGCAGATACACACATTGGTCAGCTCTTGGGTCTGCCAGTGGTATCTAGGGTCTCGGCTCTAAGGTCCGACTTATTGAACCCATTGATGATTGCGATCAACGCACTGGAAAGGTTAGACCTTCCGGTGAGCACTTGGTCATATATGCTGGTGCATATTGTTTTGAAAAAGCTTCCTGCGGAACTTAGGGCTCGTTTCGAGCAAAAATATGGAGGTGATGATGCAACTCACTTGCCTGCTTTTGATGACCTTAAGAAGTTTTTGGAAGACGAGTGTAGGATGGTAGACATGACGGTCGTTGACAGGTCATTTGGTCAACAGTTGCCGCGGTCATCGGCTCCGACCCGCAATCACGCCTTTAGAAGGCCAGAGGTTCGTCACCCACCACGTTTTGCTGCTGTACAGTCGCGACCTGAGTGCACCTATTGCAAGTCCCCGAGTCATAAAGTTGCCAGTTGCTCAGATTTTACTGCGCTGCACGTGGCCTCGCGTAGGCGTTTGGCTAAGGCTCGAGGTTGGTGCTTTTCTTGCTTGGGAAACCATTTCCAGCGCGATTGCCCTAATCCTCGCCCATGTACATACTGCGGAGGCCAGCATTTGAAACTTCTTTGTGCGAATAATAATGGGATTGGTCGTGAACATGAACGTCAAGGCTCACCTACGGGTAGTTATGAGCGAAGGCACCGGTATGAAAACCGCAGTTCGAGACCTAGTCGCTCACCCCCGCGCGTCGTAGATTCTGCCGCAGCGAGGCGCCCACAAGGTCAATGCTCGCCGTCATCGGAAGCCCGTGGCAAGAGTGATAACCACGATTCGCGCCCGTATCGTCACGGGCGGGTACCTACCTTTGATGACGCTTCCCGTGAACATGAGAATCACCCGCTGCCTAGACGACATTAGGAACACGGCGCCTCCCCCCGTCATGCACCACCCCCGTTTGAAACCGTACTCCTACCCACTGCTTCTGTAAGGGTCTGGGGACGGACAGGTGCCTCTGTTGTGGTCCGGGCAATTCTGGACACAGGCTCTCAGGGGTGTATAGCGTCTTCTTGGTTGGTGGGGCAGGTACGCCTAAGTATGCGTGATTTTCCTCATGTCACTAGAGGTGTTGGCAACGCAGTTGTGGCCAATGTTGAAGGCCAAGTATTATGTGCGTTCTCTCCTATAAACTCGTCAAGCCCATTGTTTGAGTGTTCAGCCATTGTTATGAACAATATTTTGGGCACCCATCCGGAGAAGCAGTTGTCTCCGTATGCTATTGGTTTAGCGTCGGGTTTGAACTTGGCAGACCCCAAATTTGGTATACCTGGATCGGTCGATTTGTTGCTAGGCGCCGATGTTCTGGGAAACATATTCTTGGGTAGCATTCAGGTCATGCAACCAGGAGGCATGGTAGCCATCCCGACCATATTTGGCTCTGCACTGATGGGACCGGTCCTCACGGATACCCGTCTTGACATTGGCTTGATGGTAGGCTCTGCTCTCTCTGATGCGGTTCAGAGGTTTTGGGAAGTGGAAGAACCACCACAGGCTCCGCGCACTGATCCGGAGCATGAGGAGTGCGAATTGTTTTACCAAAACAATACGAGTCGCCTACGTACTGGTCAGATTATGACTCGATTGCCGTTTCTCGCCGTACGGCCACCACTTGGCACCTCGCGGCCTGCTGCTGAGAAACGACTATTGGCTATGGAGCGCCGAATGGCTCGAGATGCTCTCCTAAAGGAGAAATACATTGATTTTATGCGTGAATATGAGGAGTTGGGACACATGTCTGTGTCGAAATTAGATTGGCAAACAGTGGATCACTTCTTTCTACCGCATCATGCTGTAATTAAGGCATCAAATGGCAAATTGCGTACAGTATTCGATGGTTCTGCGCAAACTTCAACGCGTGTATCGTTGAACAATTGTTTGTATGCTGGTCCTAAATTGATCAAGGATCTCTGTGACGTCATCACTCGGTTTCGTCGACATCAGGTTGTATTTGTGGCTGACATAAGGATGATGTTCAGACAGACGATTATTCACCCGGATGACCGTCGGTATCAGTTGATTCTATGGCGTGAAAGCCCCCAGGATCCCATGGTTGTTTATGAGCTCAATACAAACACGTACGGGTTAAAGTCAAGCCCCTATTTGGCTATACGGTCTCTGTGGGAGCTCGCGGACCTGGAGCGCTTAAAGTTTCCTCGCGCAGCCGCGATTTTGAAAGAGGATTTGTATGTCGATGACATTTGTACTGGTGGACCCTCTGAGAAAGAGGCCATCCTTCTACGGGATGAATTGATAGGCATCTTAGCCACCGCGGGCTATGAGTTACGGAAGTGGATATCCAACTCACCTGCGCTTTTGAAGGGACTTCCGGATGAACATCAGCAAGATCCGCATTTGTTCGAGAATATCGAGAACCCTGCTATGATGACTGTTCTCGGCATTCAGTATAAACCAGCCCCAGACATATTCACTTACAATGTTGACTTAGAGTTGCCGCGCATTTGGACTAAGCGTTTGGTGCTTTCCACGGTTGCAAGAACATTTGATCCAAATGGTTGGATATGTCCCGTCATATTTTGGGCTAAATGCTTTTTACAAAGGCTTTGGATGGCAGGACTAGGCTGGGACGAACCTCTTCGGGGAGCTTTGATGGAAGACTGGACCAAATTTGTATCCTCACTTCCTGCGATCAATGAGGTATCGATCCCTCGTTCTATGCTTCCTCCAGGAAAGTACCAGGCAACTCTGCATGGTTTCTCGGACGCCTCTGAACGGGGTTACGCCACTTGTGTATATTTGCGTACGGTGGGTTCTGACAGCCAAGTGAAGATCTCACTGGTCATGGCGAAGAGCAAGGTGGCACCCCTACGGACTGCTTTGACAATCCCTAAACTTGAATTGGCAGGGGCTACTCTGCTTGTGCGTCTTCTTAATCACGTGTCGAATTTGTTGCGTCATACTGTGAACATTAGCACCACTTACGCGTGGACTGACAGCCAAATTGTTTTGTGCTGGTTAAAGGCTTCAGTTCACACCTTAGAGGTATTTGTAGCGAACCGAGTCTCCCAAATTCAGAAATCTGAGACTCCCTTGATTTGGAGGCATGTGCCTGGTGAGCTTAACCCAGCTGATTGTGCATCTCGGGGTTGTACATCCCCCGCCTTGGTAACGCACTCCCTTTGGTGGGGACCGGAATGGTTATTACGCTCAGAGTCTGAATGGCCACTGACGCCGGTTTTGGACGTAGGTCCGTTGCCTGGATTGCGACTGCTCGCTGTTGAGAGGCGTGCTTGCGTATTCGATCCAAATGTCTTATTGAATCGGTATAGCTCCCTCGATAAATTAGTAAGTGTAACAGCTTGGATTAAGCGCTTCTATTACAACTGTAAGCACTTACGGAACAAAAAATTAGAGGCTTTTCTATCACCACAAGAACGACAGGAGGCTTTTTGCCATTGGATACGTGTGGTACAGGATACATATTTTGAAAGGGAGATTGAAATTTTGAAAGCTGGTAAGGCTAAACTAACAGGAACCTTGCGTATGTTGAGCCCCTTTTTGGACAACACGGGTGTCTTACGTGTTGGAGGTCGCCTCAGAAACTCTAGTCTACCCTACGGTAGTCGGCACCCTATATTGTTACCCAAGCAAGGTCATTTTGTGCAATTGTTGGTGACGGACCGTCACATTAGAAATTCTCACGCTGGCTGTAACGCCTTATTAGCCATATTGCAGCGAGAATTTTGGATTTTGTCTGCTCGAAGAACGATTCGCAGTGTGGTATTTCGTTGCATGCCTTGTTACAGGCTGAAGGCTAATACCATGCAACCTTTGATGGGTGACCTCCCTTCTGATCGTGTCAGAGAATCGAGGCCGTTCGCCGGTGTAGGCACCGACTTTGCAGGTCCTTTTTTGGTTAAGACTTCAACTCTACGAAACAGTAAAACAGTCAAGGCCTATTTGTGTGTCTTCGTATGTCTGTCAACTAAAGCGGCGCACCTTGAATTAGTGTCATCCCTCTCCACCGAGGCATTTGTTGCGACACTTGATAGATTTGTTTCAAGGAGAGGACTGCCTTCTTTGATACGTTCGGACTGTGGCACAAATTTTAAGGGAACCAATAATTATTTGAAGGATGTACATGATTTTTTAGCCAGCAATCACACAAATATTGGTAATAAACTAACCAGTCGTAGTATAACCTGGAAATTTAGTCCGGCAGCATGCCCACATTGGGGTGGTATTTTCGAAGCCGCAGTTAAGGTTGCTAAAGCACATTTGCGACGAGTTATTGGTGAGTCTGTACTCACATTTGAAGAACTCGCAACTGTGTTTTGTAAGATAGAGGCCGTAATGAACTCGCGACCGTTGTGTCCGATCTCTTCAGACCCGAGTGACTTGGAGGTTCTCACACCGGGTCATTTTTTGATTGGTCAGCCACTTAATGCTTTGCCTGAGTACCCCTTTGTTGATGTGAGACCAAGTCGTCTCTCGCGGTTTGAGTTGGTCCAACAGCTTACTCAAAGCTTTTGGAAGCGTTGGAGCTTAGAATATCTTCATGTTCTCCAGCAGCGCGTTAAGTGGACTGACAAGACTAATCCACCTCGAGTTGGTGACCTCGTTTTGATAAAAGATACCAATTTGCCGCCACTGTGCTGGCGTCGCGGCCGAATTTTAAATTTAGTATATGGCGCAGATAATGTGCCTCGTTTTGCTGAGGTTCAGGTGGACGGTTCGGTACTGAAGAGAGCGGTAGCAACATTGTCCCGTTTACCAATTGATTAGCGGCCAGGTAGACCTGTCCGAGGCGGGTAGATGTTCGGTACCAAACATTTTTATATTAGTTCAATAATTAAATCCATGTAGGGTAGTTCTGTTTTTTTGTGGTTCGCGGTTGGCTCGGAGCCGGCCGCCACTTTCACTTTCACTTTGGTGCGCGGATGGCACGGGGCCGGCGCGTCGGCCGGCCCCGGGGTCGTTTTGTTTCCGCCCTTTTTGGGACTAAAGCTGGACTTTTGGTTCGCGGATGGCACGGGGCCGTCGCGTCGGCCGGCCCCGGGGTCGTTTTGTTTCCGCCCTTTTGGTTACTGCACTTTCACTTTCACTTTGTTCGCGGATCGACTTGCGTTGGAAGTAACGGTCGCGTACGCACATATTTTGTAATTGCTATGTCTTTTGTGGACTAAAGCCGTGAAATCGTGGTATTTGTAATATTGCGCGCCACCCTTTGTTTTGTGTACCGCTTATGTACGCGAGTTAATTAGAATTAAGTATATATTTGTGAACATTAAATTGTGTGTACGAGTAGCAAGCCTGGGTCCTTGAAGTGTACGAGGCCGTTGTCATCACCGCGCTTTTGGATACAAGCTAAGTAACCCCTCAGTTAGTTTCTATTTGTCTGGCCAGACCGAACGCTGAGTTAGGTTACGTTATAGCTACCTCCGCGGTATCTACTCGTAAGTGTTAAAATCTGTTCTTGTACTATCATTTAGGAGAACTTAAAATAGCCTTGCGTAATCGCAAGCCAATGTTATTACTCATTTGATATCCCTCACTGGCCTGGTGTCCCCTTCCACTGCGCATCCTAGGTCAGTAGGGAACGGTAATGAACAATACCTACTCATTGAAAGTAATCTATTGAACCCAAAAATACGTCTACAGTGAGTTTCAGAAGAGGTGGGTTCTCTGGAGACCATTCTCGTTGCAGCATCAGGTCGAAGTAATTAATTAATTATCATTCAACAATTAAGTATACTGGCATTCGTTAAGCACGTAAAAATGTAATGCGCCTGCGCCATTACATCACTTGGGAAAAGAGCTGATACTGTTACACTGCTAGACCGATATTAACCAAACATAGCTAAGAACCACTGCCACGAAAATGGCTTTCAAATAAAAAAAGGGATCGAAATCCGTTCATCCGTTTGAGAGCTACGATGCCACAGACAGACACACACACACACACACACACACACACACACAGACAGACAGACAGGCACACATCGACGTCAAACTTATAACACCCCTCTTTTTCTGTCGGAGTTTAAAAATATGCGTAATATTTTTATTGAAAATTATATACTTACATCTAGAAATTTTACGAGCAATAAAATTTCTTAATAAAATTTCGTAGTAGTCTTGAATAATTAATAATTTCTTTTTTTAGCTCATGAATTTTTGGGTTTACATATTCATACTACACCAACCAGAGGGCATAAAGATTTTCTGTCGAGTCTCCCTTCTTCTGGAGTGCTATCGTCTGCTTTAAACACTCACTTGTTTACTTTAAACACTCGTGAGAAATTATGAAATGTTGACACACTGTATCACATGGAATTAATGACAGGAATCAGTCAACACAAAAACACTCGTATTAATTAAGGGGATAACGGAACCAAATTTTTGGTTATTGATACTTTTTAAAACCTCGTATGTGTTTTTTTTTTAATAAAATATGTAATAATACGCGAAAGCAATAACCATATGGAACGTGAAGATACGTTCCGGTCTTAAAGTGTTCAAGGAATTTTTCGTTTTAGTAAACAGATCATAAATGACCATTTCGCATGTACTTTTTTTTTGAGATTCACTTTTATACATATTCCCTCAGGATTTTTTATGAAACCTTGTTTTCTGTTAGTTTTCAGTTCATAATATTATCTATTTCTGTCGTTATGAACGTATTGAATACACTATCCAAACCTCATTACTTTTTTTTTAGGTTAGGTTAATATTTTTGTCTATTTCTGTACAAAAACTAATGGTCATGTTATGCAAGCGTTCCGTTTTTATACAATCACATAATTTTAAATTTATCTTCCATTTGAAGTACTGTTATGACTTAATGTGGTATTGGTATTGGTCATGCTCACTGAAAGATTTGCTTGTAGTAGCTACGAAGAGTGGGTCATTCCCTTCCCTCCATTATGGTTGAGGGGAGTGATGGCTGCTCTAGTAGTTAACTCGTGATCGGATGTCGCTTGCGGGATTTGGTCCAGCCATATTTTCATTATATTTGTTTTTATCATATCATATTTCGAAAGGTATCATACTGGAGCTATTAATAAGTATGTTGTTGCATGTAACTTTATTTAAATGAAATTGCAAATTAATAAAAAATAGACAATTCCGCTTCATTTCTTGCCGGATTTTCTCAGTGCGATCGCGTTCCGATCCGGTGGTAATTTAAAGGGAAAATGTAAAAAATTACAATATATAAGTACCTCCGCGGGGTTTATACATAATAAATGATTTAAATTTATGCATATATTCATAATAAACGAAAGACATGAGCTTAATTTATGTACAAGAGAATTTGTTATACACCATGCACAATTTAGTTATTATCTTAGTGGACTTTAAAGCCTAGTTTAATATTCTGTTTGATAATAATTACTTCATTCAGTATGACAAAACGTGGTAAATAATTATAGAGAATAATAGAGATCTTGTTGAACATAACGAAACGGTTGGTGTATTTAGTGTCGTAAGTTTCCTTAGCCTCGTGAAGGTATAGTGTGTTGATATGGACATAGAAACAAATCTACTAGTTATTATATAACACAAACACTATGTTATTTTTATCGCTGTTCATGGTAAACAAGCAAACAGAACCCCTGATGGTAAGTGGTACTGCCTCATGGACTTTTGCTAGGCCACTGCCTACCGTAAAGAAAGTGAAGAGAATGTGAATCCGTACAATGAACTTCGGTGATACTAAAGGCAATGCCGAAACTCACGCCACACAAACACCCTCAGAAATTTAAGCTTTCAGCTCTGCCGTTTACCGAAGTACAGTAACAAATTCTTTCTTCTCATATATGTCGATTTTTTGCGAGGCTGTGGTACTACACCGAATGGACTGACCCGTGGCTGTAGACAGACGACTGTCGACAGTGGGGTCCTACCACTAATATATGTATTACATCTTCATTTTTCAACTCATTTGATGTTCCCGCAACTCTTGAATATGCGCCAATGAAAGAGAAAATAAAATACTATAAGGGTTAATTTCAATTTGCATTTCTTTTGCATTAATTACGTTACAGCGAAGGTTGACAAGCCTTTTTTAACAAAAAATGATCTGATTACACCTCGGCCGTACCGTTCCGGGTGACGGAATGACGGCATGCAGTCCTATAACCTATAGCATTACCTTCCCATCGCTATTTGGGCTAACCGATAGTACCGATACCTTGACGTCAAACTAATTAAAGTTATCTTGTTATATTTTAAAGTGAAAACTTTAGTCGCGTTGGCCTGTTTTTGGTGAGCAAAATCTTATGGGTTCGCGTAACTGACATGCCCATGACCAGCACACGCGCAGCATGCTGTTCACCTTAGAAACTTTTTTTTGGCTAAAATCGCGTGCGTTCGCGTCACCGACATGCTTATGCTTAGCATTATATCTGTAGCTATACAGCCGGCTAAAGCAATAAAAAATTATCATTAAAATTTTAGAAACAAGCGATTTTATTCTGGCTCCATATACTAGATAAGTGAGGCCCCCATGGCGTTCAACGTGTTAAGAATAAAATACAAAATTAATACGTGAAATCTAACGTAATTCTGATGCTAACAATTACGTGGTTACCATTTAACGCATCATAATTTTCAAAAATACCTAAATGTGTCACATATATAAGCTTAAATTACGTTTCACGACAGAATCCTAAATGCAAAAAAAGGTATTTTGTTGGGCTTAAACAGAGTTAACAAATGTCTTCTATCATTTATCAGCCTTAAAGTCTAACAATAGTTTATACAAAATAGAGTGAAAGCTCTTCAATGCCAGCATGGTCTGACAATAATGTTATGGATAGACATCTGTAATCCGCAGGGATACTTCTGTTCTTGAAGAATTTTCATTACTAATATTCTGTTATTCTAATATTCTAAATGTGAATTTATTTATTGCTTGTTCACGTCTAACACTCTAAATAAGTTTTCAAAATTCCTTCACCGATAGAAAGCGACATTATCATTGAATAATAAGACAATATTTTATCACTGTATTTTCACGGAAACGATATGGGTAAATCGTCTATTGACGTCACGTTTTCAAATGCAGACATACGCTAAAATAGGTGGTGTCTTCCCTATTGCATCGTGTAAGGATCATCGCCTGACAGTGTACGAATTTGCATCAGGAGTGTCTTAAGATCCCCAAATCCCCTAATTGGACAATTTTACTTCATGTCTTCCGCATTGCATAGAAGGGAAATGCAATCAATTTCTTCCAAATCCTCCTAATTAACTTTTCTTATTAAGTTTGTTGCTGGTCCTAAGACAATTAAAAACATTTTATGGCACTACCTCTGAAGGTCAAACTTCTGCGTTATCTATGGAGACCATTCTAGATCCGAGCTTACAAGAGTTACAATGGTGGGCATATGAGGATTAGTCGCAAAAAGAAATATGTATATTTTAACCCCTTAGTCGCCTTTTACGACACCCACGAGCAAGAAAGTAGATGGTGAATTGTATTCTTACTCCGTCACCACACGGCAATAAAAAATTAATAAAAATAATATAAATGACAAGTACGACATTTTGCACGGTAGCATTATACGACACTTTTACGACATCCACGAGCAAGACAGGTCACTTCATCAATACACCGAAAGTTGTTCAAATATATTACAAACAAATTCCAGTCTTTCCCAGTTATAAATATATATATCATATTACAATCTAAAGTACCAGTTGGCAATTTATTATGTACCTGACGTTTAGCCTCATATCAGCATGATATGTGGAAATGTGAGATGATAATATATTATATTACCTACTAAATGTCTGTATTACAATATTCATATATCATATTATGCTCTAATTGAATTAAGTGTATGCGTAGTGTAAAATCATATAATCAAATTAATTAAAACTAAAAGATCTGTGTAAATACTTCGTGCTGACTGCATATTTTATATAAATGCCAGTGAAAAGAATTTAACAACTGGTACATTTTACGTATATAACTGTAACCAAAAAATGATGTATTTATACAATTTCATAAATATAGTAAATACTTTTCTAGTTAAGGACCACATAGAACATTACTGCGGGCCACATATTCATGTCTTTAATAGTCGACAATTCTATTTCATATTTCGACATGTCGTAGGAGTTAACAAACAGAATTGCGACATACATTTAGGGTTTTAAGTAACTATAAATATTTTATTTTATTTTATATGAAAAAGATCGTGTTTAATTAATAATAAAATGTTTCTTGTTGTTAACTACCAAATGTTTGTACTAATTTGACTCGAATGAAATCGAATCCGTGCACTGGTTGTGTCCAGCCACCTTAATTGCTATGACAGACGTGTCATGATAGGGGAATGGCACTTAATGATTAACATACGTATAATAAAGAAGGATAATAATTATTTTAATATTTAATTTCCTACAGCTACAGCATAACCTTACTCAAACATTTATAAAGGTATTTTTAACTATAATCGGGAGCATTCGGGCAAGTTAAGATGATCTTCTCATCTAACATACCTCAGTGTTACAAAGCACAAATCTACGATTAGTGTTTGTTACCAGTGATGACTTACAGCACAGTAACGTAATCTCTAAATGTGGGTCTCATAACCAAGCTGTAATTCGCTCAGCGTGCTATGGAGCAGGCTATGCTCGGGATTTCTCTGTGAGATAGAATCTGAAATACGAAAATCTGTAAAAGTACGAGTGTAACCGACATAGCACGAAGAATTAGCACGCTCAAGTAGCAATAAGCAAGCCACATAACTCGACGAACCGACAACCGCTGAGGAAGACAGGTTCTCGAGTAGCGATCACGTATCGGAAGTCAAGATATGGACTGATGACCTGGTAAAAGTTGCTGGGCGCCGTTGGATGCAGGTGGCACAGGACCGCATTTAGTGGCGAGACATGAAGAAGGCCTACTTCCAGCAGTGAACTGCGATATGCTGAATAATGATTACGTAGTTAGTAGTGATTTAGTTCTTTTACAAAAATTACAGATATAAAATATGATCGAATATTTATTTCGGGCATTCAAGTTAAAATTAGGCAGCAGTGTTTAAGATAAATCTGACAGTCTATACAATTTTTGAGTTTGACGTAATAGAAAGCATGTCTAGCGAGTACAATCAGGTATCTTTGAATCATAGAATCGTTGCACTTTTTTATAATGTAAAACAAACTCAATAGCTTGCAATATATAGTTAAAACGTATCTAATAACAATTGCGGAAACAATCAAATTAATAAATTTTTAACGTACAAGGAAATATAAGTTACAGTACTTTTTTTAACCAGTACAATAAAAATTTATCGTTCACATAATTCAAAGGCGTTCATGTGAGTGCAGTTTCTGAAACATGTGAAACATGCAATTATTTTATTTTTTTGGGATAAAGAATAGAGGGTACTATTTCAAATTTCATAAAACAAATCTAATTTAATCAGGATTACATTTAATTGGTTCTGTAGGATGGCGTGTGGAGATTAGCCACCCTACAATTGTGTTGTAGTCGGCGCAGGTAGATGTGAGAAGAAGGCGAAGAAGAACGAAGAGTGTTATTTGTAAGACTGACGATTTATTTACATTGTTCTAAACTATGTACAATAAATTGATAATAAGCTAGTGACGACCGTACAAGTGTGCGAGCTGATATCGTATGTCAACTGAATGAATAGACAGCAAAAGGCGGTATATATATACTAGCATGCAGTCTGCGTGTGGTCCGAATGTGCACGGGTTCCAACAGGTGCAAATGATATCACCGCAGGTGCGAACGCAGGTGTCAGCTGTGTCGCCAGCTGCGTCGCACATCTGTCAGCTGTGCACGCCAGCTGCCTCGCACCTGCGTCTTCTTGTATGGGCCAATCTTCATTAGCGAAGCGGATTGCTTCGCAATGTTGGGTTGCGGTCCGAGTTATCTTAGTGGCGGATAGTCGCCACAGTACTCCCCCCTGAAGACCGTGGCTACGGGCGATGAAAGTCTAGTAGGCGTACTTTTCTTCCACTGGAAGTCCATTTGATGTCATCTGGGACTGGTTGGACCGAAACCTGAGCTTCTCTAGCCATATATGATGGTTTGAGCCTTGTGGGGGCTGGTGTTTGGTGGCTCCAAGCACCTCGGGACGTAAATGGTGATGTAGTGTGCCAAGACGATGGACGAGGAGACAGCTTCGTCATGTACGCGCTAAGATGTGTCACGTACTGGGTGACGTCAGCAGTCGAGTAATCATCTTGTTCTGGCGAAACGAGACCGGCGTAACAGGACCATCGTAGTAGGACCGGCGTAGTAGTTCCGGCGTAGTAGTACCGGCGTAGTCGTACCGGCGTAGTAGTACCGGCGTAGTAGTACCGGCGTAGTCGTACCGGCGTAGTCGTACCGGCGTAGTCGTACCGGCGTAGTCGTACCGGCGTAGTCGTACCGGCGTAGTCGTACAGGCGTAGTCGTACCGGCGTAGTCGTACCGGCGTAGTCGTACCGGCGTAGTAGTATCGGCGTAGTCGTACCGGAGTAGTCGTACCGGTGTAGTCGTACCGGCGTAGTCGTACCGGCGTAGTCGTACCGGTGTAGTAGTACCGGCGTAGTCGTACCGGCGTAGTAGAACCGGCCTAGTCGTGGTCTGGTTAGTTCGGCGATCTGTTGTGCCATGTCGCTGTAAGGTGATGATTGTGCTACAGGGGTGCTCGCTGGTCGTAGTATTGATGGTGCTATCTCGTGTTCTTGTAGGACAGTTCGCCCAGCTTGCTCATGTCGAGGACCATCTCAGTAGTAATAGGTCTTGATATTTGCGCGGACGATAATGCAAATTCTTCGCAGGTTGCGTGTACAGATCGTGTTGATGGTTGCATGTTCAGACGTCGGGGTCACCAGATGTAAAATGGTTGCATGTTCAGACGTCGGGGTCATCAGATGTAGGATGGCGTGTGGAGATTAGCCACCCTACAATTGTGTTGTAGTCGGCGCAGGTAGATGTGAGAAGAAGGCGAAGAAGAACGAAGAGTGTTATTTGTAAGACTGACGATTTATTTACATTGTTCTAAACTATGTACAATAAATTGATAATAAGCTAGTGACGACCGTACAAGTGTTCGAGCTGATATCGTATGTCGACTGAATGAATAGACAGCAAAAGGCGGTATATATATACTAGCATTCAGTCTGCGTGTGGTCCGAATGTGCACGGGTTCCAACAGGTGCAAATGATATCACCGCAGGTGCGAACGCAGGTGTCAGCTGTGTCGCCAGCTGCGTCGCACATCTGTCAGCTGTGCACGCCAGCTGCCTCGCACCTGCGTCTTCTTGTATGGGCCAATCTTCATTAGCGAAGCGGATTGCTTCGCATTGTTAGGTTGCGGTCCAAGTTATCTTAGTGGCGGATAGTCGCCACAGTCCTATTAACAACCTCCTGAGGTTACACCTCCACTTTATAAGTCACTAAGCAAATATTCCATTCCTCTCATGTTGTTCTTCTTAGTTCCTATTAATCTTGGGTGAGTCTTAGTCAAAATGAAGAAAAGCACTATATAGACTGTGTTGCCTAGGTGGCGCCGGATATTCACTTTAGGTCCCTTAATCTTCTTGTACGATAGTAAAGAAAAGGAGAATTGTAATAACACCTTTTACATTTATTTGATCAACACAGAAAGCAAACCAACCCTTAAAATCAAATTAACTGAACAAAGCTTCACTACTAAAGTGCAAACAGTTCGTAAAACTAATAAATAAAACCATTATGTATGAACTGTTCAAGCGTAGAAAGTAAACATTCGCATAGAATCACTTTGAGACTCCTTGCGTTATTCATGAGTATAGATGCACTAACCATAAAATTTACTAGAACAGTGAACTTTTAGCGTGCATACCGAGCATGGATTGATCTTAGTTGAAAATTACTTTTTTTTTAACCGAGATACCGCCTTACCTAAATATCTCATCTAAAATTAATTTTAAAACGAGTTTATCTGAAACTACTTTTTTATTTTTGTTTTACCGATGCAGACAGTCCTCCCGTGATTATGAACGCTGATTGTAAAACAATATTGATTTCGATTTCTGATGTTTATTCGAGTATTGCATATTGTAAATAAAATTATTTTCATGGCTCTTATCGCCTTTGTTTTTGATTTTTGATTTCTCGACGTTTCGAAAGCTTTTCGGCGTCCATAGTCGAAGCTTCGGAGAATCAAAATAAAAATCACCGATGGTTGCAACAAGTGCCCGACTCGACTCTGCCCACGCTACGCAAACTTCGAGCATTTGCTGCGCCGCGTCTTCGTTGCAACCGCAATGGTGCAAGGACATGGAGATGGACATGGAGTTGAAGTTCATGACAATTGACGCGCCGCCAGGTGGACCGTTACGGGGCTCGTTGAATAATAGGGCATCCGTTTTATTCAGGACCACCCTAAGCCCTAGGGCCTCGATTCACTCAACCATTTCCTTGGTGCCAAGAGTAACCAAGCGTGTCGCTTCTTCTAGTGTCATGCTCGAGGCTATCGTGAGCATAGCAAAATAAGCCCAGCTCGGAGGGCGACTGCCTCTTAATATCTAGTCCTAGCAGATGTCCCACTGAGTCAGCCTCAAGACCGACACCTGCAGGACACTGCACGACATGGACGTTTGCACAACGTCCCCCGAGGCGCAGAGGATGCTGCATCCATGCAAATGGTCTACCATTAGCCGTCTAAGGTATAGAGGCACCATGTGATATCAAAACGCCTCCCTGATGGAGATGTATGACAAACTGGCCGTCCCAAAGATCCGGCCTGACCTCGCTGAGATACTACTTTAGACTTTTTTTTTTTTATGGGTGGGCTATGGTAAGCGCACGCGCGGTCCTGTCCGTCCGGGGCGATGAAAGGACGGCGCACGGGCCCATAGCCCACCTGTACCCACGTCACCTCGTTGTTGGGCCGACCACCGGAGCAGATGCGACTTGTCATCAGTGGTCGGCCCGACGGAATACCCTTTCGGGTAACCTCACCTCTCGACGTACTGGGACGTCGGTCGCCATCGCGTGGTCAGCCTCTCTGCGGGCGACGGACAATTCTCCGCTCCGATCACCCGTGGCCTCGGCTAGGGCGGCATTAGGCGCAGATACTCGCGCCTGCGCCACCCGAGTCGCCGGCGGCGGAACATGTCGCCGAATAGGAGCTCTACTCGCACACGATCCGCCGCCTCCTTCCGTGAGATTACGGTCTCACAGAAGGCGGCGACCGCGTCCCAGTTCCTGACGCTGTCGAGCATCTCCCTGGCGATGGTCGGCAACGCCAGGTTGGCACCGATAATCGCGACGAGTTCACGGCGCTCCCCCTCCCATGCAGCACACTCCTTGAGCGTGTGCTGCGCCGTGTCCTCGTCGCATCTGCAGTGGTGGCAGGACGGTGTGCTCTCCCTCCTGACAATCTTGTGCAGGTACTTCCCAAAACACTCGTGCCCCGTAAGCACCTGCACCAGTCGGAAGGAAAGCACCCCGTGCGTCCGCTCCAACCACTTTTTTTTTTTTTTTTTTTTTTCTTTTTCACGCTGTGGAAATGCATTTGCGCACTATTCCCCCGCCGGTTACAGACAGGGGAGTGTGTGTGGGACTCGCCGGCCACTGAAGTGACCGAAATACCCACTAAAACCACAGCGGCCCCTTCCGCGCTTTTACGGGGTGCCGGAGAGATCGTCTGATAACATTCTATCCCCAACACCCCAACGCTTGGCCGTCTGGCCACGTCCTGTCGTCATTCAGAGTGGTGGGTGGAGGAGCGCATAGCGGCGTCTCCTCCTCCCTGGTCGTCGCCGGCGGAGCGAGTCAGCGGACGCAAGCACCTCGCGTGCCCGCTCCGCGGCCTCCTTCCTTGTCATGACAGCCTCACAGAAGGAGGCCATCGACGACCAACAGCTGTCGCTGCCGAGCATCTTGGAGATGATGGTCGGCAACGACAGGTCTGTTGTTGCCATGTCCGTTGACAGGACGTGGCGCTGAGGCCCCCAGGCGGGGCATACTTCCAGTGTGTGGCGCGCATCGTCATCCGCTCCAACCACTCCATCAGCACCGGCCGGAGAGCCTCGACCAAGACACCGTACCAAGGACTCTCCAGCCGGACTGCCCAACGGGCAATGACTCCTCGGCGGGCGTCGACCCGCCAGGCGGTGATCACCTGCAGGCCAACCATGCCGCCGCGGGCGCGCGTCTCCGACACCCGCCGATGAATGTCGGCGAGCATCTCCGCCTCCAGGTCCCACGGGGTGGTTCCGGCCAGGTGGCATGCTACTGTAGACTACACAAACTTCTGCCTAAGGCTCGATGAAATACGAGTATTATTCAAAATTAAGAAAGGAATTTTAAAATAAATTTTATTCACATGTTTGCTAAAGTAATCTTATTATTTTTGCTTTTTTGTTCCTTATTATTTTTGAAGGCAATTTTTTTAGTGTACAAATTTTGTTTTTTTTTGTAGTTACACCGCACTATGTGGTTACATATTTATTACAAATAGGTTACAATTATATTAATAGATGGTACATTATGGAGACCATACCCTAATTGCTTTCTATCAGGCATATAAAATTAAACTTAAACTTATTTTTCTTTTTATAGGCAACACCCTTCACTAAGGAAATAATCATTGTGTCGCGGAGGACTTTACAAACATATAATTAACGGACACAAATTACATCCAGACTCAAAACAACAAATTGTGTACCGCTCAATAGTCCGAACAGGACTTCGAACCCACGACACTGGCATGGTAGGCTGGTATCGTAACCATTACACCATATGTGCAGTTTTAAAGTAACTCTCGATTTTCCTTGACCACATCAGCAGATCCCGACTTAATGATTAACTGGAAAGTATATCCTATCCAAAAATATTTTCCAAATCGGTCTAGCTCTTCTCCTGACGAGTTTCCGATAGATTTTTACGACTTCCTCATTAAATTAGGGGATAGTGGCCATTATATTTTTAACATATATCCACACGGGAAAATTCATCCTCTTCATTACACCCCATATATGTGTCACTATTGGTCTGGGGCCTTCTGCTCTATGGGAGAGAAATTAACCTTTTATACCACGTAGTCAGACGTGTTGGTATTGGGATTTATTTCGAATTTTCCTTCCCTTGCACAGATCTTATATGCTTATAATATCCGTGGTTTTTACAGCACCCATGGGCAAGACGGTGGTGATCTTATTCTTAAACGTCACCACACGGATAATTGTTAAGCTTTAAAAGTTATTATCATTACACTTTATACACTGGTATACTAAACATAAGCAATCGTTATAACACATGCAAAAGTTCCCTGTTCACTAATAGAAGTAGAAGATATTTATTTATATTGTGTTCTATTTTTACTTTGTATATCGGCTACTTAATCTTCCTCATCGTGTCTAATCCCAAACATTTACCTGCTACCTATCTCGGAGAAAAAAGAAAAAACATTAGTTCACTAAAGGTAAAAACCTTCTCATTTGTCTAGCTCTTCATTCAATGAACCTTATAAGGAACAATTAATCAATGCTATCACTACTACTATTCAGCTTATTATTATTCAGCTTACGTGATATACGAGTAATTTTGTCTTTATGGATGTGTCTTTCTAAAGAAACACGTTGTGTGCCTCTTTATTTAAAAAATGTAATTTTTCAACTTTTCAAACTTTTTTCAACCGTACATACTTCAAAATTTTTAGCAATGATTTTAAGCAGATCTTAGCTACGCGACGCAACCCTCCTTAGTAATGTAATAGTTAACCAGATATTATTAGATAAAGTTAGCCCAGATAGATTCAAAAGTTAACTAAGATAAATATGCAGGCATCACTGCTGGAAAAAGTAAACTCGAAGGTTAAAACTCTATACCATATCTGACTAATATTGTCTTATTATTGTGGAGGAGGCTCAAGCCCCATAGTGAGATTATTATAAGCTGGAATGATGATGATTTTGAAATTAACTATACGAAGGACCACTTTGTTGCAGGATGCTACGACTACGATTATTTAACTAAGCTAAATCACTTTGTTTATACGCAAACAATGTTAAGAGTAAGGGATATGTCGAACTTAGTTTTTTGATTAAGCAATACATGTTTCTTGTTTTGTATTATTTCCTATTGCTACAATGTATTGTAGTATAGTATGTATACATACATTGCCGTATGATGACAGAGTAAGAGTGCAATTCACCATGCCCGTGAATGTCTTAAAAGATGACTAAGCGATATGATGCCCATATAATACCATTACCATATTCATCGCAGCCCAGATACGTCCCCACTGTTGGGCTCGGGCCTCCTCCACAATGTGAGGGAATTTAACCTACTATACCATGCTGGCCAGACATGTTCGTATAGGGTTTTATTTCAAGTATTCCTTTTTTGCACAGATATTATGTGCATATTATATCCCTTAGTTATCTTGTACGACATCCACGTGCAAGATAGGGAGTGGTGAATTGTATTCTTACTTCGTCACCACACGGAACTATATAATACCATTACCCTTAAAATAATAACGTATAGAAGGTAAGTTCGCGCACGAAAAGTGAAGCATTATAATTGGAGCCTAATGGAGCTTACGCTAGAACCGTTCCATAATATACACGGTCCCTGTACTGCACGTACGTACGCAACTCTTAAAAAATAAATAGGTAATTATGACGGTTTGTGCATACAAATAATGTCACAACATATTTGAAAAACATAAAAAGGTTTTTAACATTACTTTTAAAAGCATTTCAACGATTTATGTTAATTAAAACAAAATTTGATTTCATAATTTGTATAGTGGTGTGCGTGTGTACGTGTATAATCGCCTGCGCGCATGTAGTATTTTTAGATTCAAGTTTCAATCGTTCGAAGTACCGACACTATCCTTCTATACGTTATTATTCCATGACGATTTTTTTGGATGTGGACTATGGTCACCGCACACGTCGTCCACTCCGTCCGGGGTGATGAAGGGGAGGCTCGCGGGCCCATAACCAACCGTATCTCCTCTCCAACGTCATTGGGCCGATCACTGGTACCAAGTTCCTTGTCCTCCGTGGATAGTCCGTCGAAATAGAACCCCATACCAGCTCGTCTGATCAGTGTGGTATAGCAGGTCAATTTCCCTCTCATTGTGGAGGAAGCTCGAGCACTGCAGTGGGACTTATGTGAGCTGAGATGATGACGCACAAAATTTTGTTTCATGGAAAAATCGAACCCACGATATTTAGAATGGTACGTTTAACCTATATACGTATAACTATGCCATCTATGCACTCAATTATATCTATATGCAGATAAGTATCCTTTGTATCTACTTTCAGTACACAATCGCAGTAGAATCGTCCTTATTCAAAAGCCAAATAGATGTCAAATTAATATTAGACGATCTACTAAATACCGTACTCTTTTGTAAATAGAACTACTACTACTAACGGCGGCGTCCGCCTGTGACCATGAACGCTGAAAGTGTTCGAAACGTCGGGCGATCAAAAATCAAAAATTGTTTTATTTACAATGTGAAATACACGTGCAGATATCAGAAATCATCAAGCTCTTTTATTTTGAGAAGTGCTATATATTGATTCACTTCTGACACTTCTACATGCGTATTTTGTACGCACGCTCTTTTTTATTACGTCATGAGTTTACCTTACTCTCTAGATTTAGATTTTAAAATAATAATTAATGGCCATCAAGTAACGATCAATTGAATTAATTATCATAACTAAGTAAAGAAAAATTCCTGCTATAACAGAAATTAGCTTATTATTCCAGGCTGGTCCGAGTTGGCATATGATTTTAATTCAATTTTAGCTATATTTTTAGTGATATCTGAATGCTTTACTTTCTTTACGAAAAATGAATTAATATTTCCACTCCGTCTAATGGTGAAAAATTGTTTTGGAACCCTTCATATAAACATTTTACAGATTATTTATTTTATAATTTCAGCCCCAACGCGTTAGTTGTAAGAAAAAACTGCTTTATTTTCCACATAAAAAAAAGCAATGATTTTCTATTTGTCAGGGTTGGCACTAATTTGAACGAATGGTTTTAACATTGCTAAATTAAACTTGCAAAATAATTAAGTGACCGCATTCATCTTAATTAAAGTGTTACCAGTGCGGGATTGCTATTTAACCTAATTAATAATAGGATCCGACCCCTTAATAAACATTGCATTACGTAATATATTACTGTTTGTATGATCTAGTGCTTTAAGTATTCGTCTAGTGAACCATCAGTTCATTTCAGCTCATATATATGATTATATCCCATTGTTGGGCTCGAGCCTCCTCCATAATGGGACGGTATTTGACCTACTATACCACACGCTGATCAGACGAGTGGTTATAGAGTTTCATTTCGGGTTTTCTTTCTCTTACACAGATGTTATATGAATATTAGATCCCTTACTTTTCTTTTACGATAATCATGGGCAAGATAGGGGATGAATGGTGTTCTTACTTCGCCACCACACGGACAATGCTCCTATATGGCGAATTCCCGGACGGAGTGGTGCGGTGGCGCGCCGACCGCGACAAACCCACAAAAAAAAAAAAAATGGCGAATTATACTTAAAACTAGCAACCCGCCCTCGCTTCGCTTCGGTTATAGGTTATAGTAGTTTTACCCGCGTAGTTCCCGTTCCCGTGGGAATACCGGGATAAAATATAGCCTAGTTTACGCCCTGATATTATAGCTTTCCATTGGTGAAAGAATTTTTGAAATCAGTCCAGCCGTTTTGAATATTACCCGGAACAAACAGACAGACAAAAATTTTTTAATCTGTATTTTAGGCATAGGTGTCGTGCAAATAACCCTGTGAGCATGAAAAAAGCCTATTATTTTGACATTACAAACAGACACTCCAATTTTATTTATTGGTATAGATTATTAAAAAAATAAACACTTTAACAAAAATATACGGCTCTAATTAAATGGAATACAAAATGTTTCGGCATAATGTGGTATTCAGGCAATAGATATCCACGTGGTGGCGGAGTAAGAATACAATTCCATCCACTTTATGCCGTATGCGTATCATAAAAGACTAGTGAGGGATATGATAAGCAGATAACATCCATGCAGGAGAAGGAATACTCAATATAAAACGCAATGCCAATACGTTAGACCAGAGTGGTGTAGTTAGTCGATGCCCATCACATTGTGAAGTAGGCGCGGACCTAGTAGTGGTACTGAAATGTATGAATGAATGCAGGTGCTTATCGCATCTTCATCATCAGTCATCATCAATCAACGTCAGTGGACAGCAGAAAGGTCCCGCAGTCTTCTGTCATAAGCGTCCCTACAATAGGGAAATATAATCGCCACACAAACAGATTGGTGATTGAAATTAATGTTGTAAACTTCCTCGGAGAGTTGTAATTAATGGTATAAGTTTCCCAAGAGAGAGGAGCAATACGCCCTATCCTGATAACCCTTTAGCTGCTTATTTACGACTCTCAAGTAAAGAATGATGACATATTCTATGGTAAAACCGTCATTACACATTTCTCATTCCAGATGTTTAAGAGTCTTACCGACATTGTATGCTAATATTCAGTGCAGCGACTTGATTTTTGTAACATACAATACATACATAAACTTCAAATGTAACATAGTTAAATTTCAATTTATTTCATCATCTCAGCCCTTATAAGTCAAGCTTCCTCCACAATAGGAGGATAATTGACCTACTATATCGCGCTAGTCAGATGTATTGGGATAGGGTTTTATGGCGAGTTTTCTTTCTCTTACGTAGATATTATCTGCATATCATTATCCCTTGATCGTCTTTTACGACGCCCACGAGTAAGAGAGGGGGGTGGTGAACCGCATTTTTACTCTGTTACCACATGGAAAAGTGAATTATGTATTAACCCCACGAGAGCACTTATGTACATATAGCAAATTTTACCTTAAATAAATAAAAAGAACTACCACCAGAACTCCAGATTGCACTGATAAGAATCAACATGAAACTCGTTTTAAGTTTTTATTAAATATTTACTCACTTCTTTTATATAAAACTGTATAGAGCATTTTTAGTAAGCTTAAGTATTTTGTTGCTATTTGATATAATATAACTCTTATTTTTTTTTTATCATGCAAGAAATTACGACTAGACTAAACTCGTGATTGGGTGCTGTTTATAGTAACAAGCGGCACCCAATCACGACTTAACTTAGAGTAACCATTATAAAAAAGTACCTACCTATTAAATACAGAATAATAATTGTGTGTTCTCTGACTTGTTCTCTTCTTTAAAAATGATTTCCACTCCTAATACTTATATGGTCGGGCTTTTATTAGAAATAAATAAACAAAAACATTGGCAAACTTGTCATCATCTACATCATTTCAGTCTATAAATGTCGCACTGCTGGGTTCAGACGTCCTCCACAATGGGATGGGAATTAACCTACGCTGGTCATAGATGCTGGAATAGGGTTTTACATCGAGTATCCTTCTCTTGCATCGATTTTAACTGCATATATCCCTTAGCCGTCTTTTATGACATCCACGAGCAAGCATTTGCACTCCGTAATGACACGGATGAGCGTTAAATTAAAAACAATTATTAATCGGTAGTCCGTGTGGTGACGGAGTAAGAATACAATTCACCCCTCCTATCTTGCCTGTGGATATACTATAGGATATAATATGCACATAACATCTGTGTAAGAGAAGGAAAATTTGAAATGAAACCCTGTTGTTTTTTTTGATTGCCCGACGTTTCGAACACTTTGCAGTCGGACTAAAATGTCTGACATCTTAGTCGGACTAAGATGTCTGACATCTTAATCCACCCGTGAGCATGAATGGTGCATACTCGCGTAAACATCAGAAATCATTATGAAACCCTGTACCGACATGTTTGACCAGCATGGTATAGTAGGTCAAATTCCCTCCCATTGTGCAGGAGGCCCGAGCCCAACAGTAGGACGTATGTAGGCTGCGATGATGATGATTAATCGGTATATTACAAATAAAAAAATATTATTTTTAATTAATCTATACCTTAAACTTGTTTAATTGCGATTTTCAGAGGGTACCAAAACACACTAAACTATTCCATTAATTTAGTCCGAACTAATTCAATATATCATCACGTTCGCAATATTGCGTATTATGTAGTGAAGATATACTCTTATCTCTTTAGTTATCACGTAGGTAACAATAATTTGCCATACATTAGAAACATTTATATTATTATGTATATGCGAAACTACTAGGTATATATTAGTTTTGTTTCGAGGTCAAATTTTATTTTTATAGGAAAGACAATGTATTTATTTTATATATATATTTTATATAGAAATTTTTATGGGGGTCATAATGAAATATAAATTAAGCTATTGTACGTGGAAAACCCTGACAGTAAAATCTTCAAGATTTTCTTCTCTTATTACCTGCACATCTTTCTTATTACGTCTTACAACACCCGCATATACGGCAAGAACGGTTTTTTTGTCACCCTATGGTACGCCCGTCTGGGGTGACGAGAGGGCACCGTGCGACCCTATAACCCTCCGTAATCCCTTCCCTTCGCTATTGGGCCGACTACCGGTACCGAATCCTCAACATCCGTGGTCAGCCTGGTGGGATACCCTTTCGGGTATATTTATTTCATCGCAATACTTATAATGTTATTTTTTTACATATATAAATGTTACCGGAAATGTATGAAATCTAGGAATCCAATACAAATCCTAGGAAATTTATACAATTCCGAAGCTATTTAGGAAATGTATAAAATATTATTTCAAAAACTATTTAATATATAAATTTCCTAGGAAATGTGTATAATTCCTAGGAATTGTATATAATTCCAATATCGTGTTAGGAAATGTATAAAAATAATACTTTCTGTAATAAAACATGTTGTTAAAATGAGAACAACGTTCAGATAACAATCATATCGTAAAATATAATAATCTTCATATTATTTACTAATTAAAGCTAACCTAACCTATCCCTGATCAGACGAAGCAATACCCTCCCCTCGCCCTGCTATCCCCGCGTACCTATTGATATCTCAAATGTATTACATTTCCGATTGCTATTTTGGAAATGTATAGATTTTCTAGGAAATGTGTCTAATATAATTTATTTTACACATTGCCGTGTGATTTTAGGAATTAAACACATTTCCTAGGAATTGTATGTATACAATGACGGATTACATACATTTCCGGTAACATAAATAAAGACACCGTCCTGTACTAAGGAAAGGAGTGCCACAGTACCATAGTTACTACGTTACTCGCAGTTAACAAGTGTTCGGACTAACAGTTCGCCGCCAGTAGCCTCTTCGGTGTTTGTGTTGGCGTCTCGGCGTCAGCATAGGCATCGGGGCGGTTGCCGACGTGCGTTCAGCAACCTTTTTTCTGTCCCACGGTACTGACCGTATAGATTCTTCGCTATGCGTCCTCGAAGGGGCTACCCCACCCGGGGTAGTCGCCGCACGAAGGCGCCATCTGCTGCCGGTTCACGGTTCACCACCAGCCACTACGGGAGCGCGCCTACGGCGTCGCCCCTATCGCCGCCGCAACCCCCGCCGCCTTTTTTTTTTTTTTTTTTTTTTTCACGCTGTGGAAATGCATTTGCGCACTATTTCCCCGCCGGTTATAGACAGGGGAGTGTGTGTGGGACTCGCCGGCCACTGAAGTGACCGAAATACCCACTAAGACCACAGCGGCCCCTTCCGCGCTTTTACGGGGTGCCGGAGAGATCGTCTGATAACATTCTATCCCCGACACCCCAACGCTTGGCCGTCTGGCCACGTCCTGTCGTCATTCAGAGTGGTGAGTGGAGGAGCGCATAGCGGCGTCTCCTCCTCCCTGGTCGTCGGCGGCGGAGTGAGTCAGCGCAAGCGCCTCGCGTGCCAGCTCCGCGGCCTCCTTCCTTGTCATGACAGCCTCACAGAAGGAGGCCATCGACGACCAACAGCTGTCGCTGCCGAGCATCTTGGAGATGATGGTCGGCAACGACAGGTCTGTTGTTGCCATGTCCGTTGACAGGACGTGGCGCTGAGGTCCCCAGGCGGGGCATACTTCCAGTGTGTGGCGCGCATCGTCAATTGCCGCGCCACACTCATGACATCCTGGGGCCTCTTCTCTTCCAATTTTGTGCAGGTACTTACCGAAGACCCCATGTCCGGTAAGCACCTGCACCATCCTAAATGTAAGGCTGCCGTGCCTTCTCCTGAGCCAGCGGTGGAGATGTGGCGCGACCGCCTCCACAGTCCCCCGCCCTGTTACGGGGGACTCCAGCTCTTCCCTCCACCGCCGGATTACTTCCCTTCGGGCTACTTCCTGGGCTCTGCCCAGTCCCCTTATGGACACTTGCTCTCCGTTGGCTGGGGCTGTGGCGCGAAACCGGTACACTTCCGCCAACGCCTCCGCCACCAGTGGCCAAGGCGGGTCGCCTGCCAGCAGTGCCGCTGCAGTCCATGACATAGTACGGTAGCCCCTAATGGCCCTCACCGCCATAGCCCTCTGCGGTCGTCGCAAAAGGGCTCTGTTGCGGACGGTGAGGGACTCCGACCAGATAGGAGCACCATACATGGCCATGGAACGCAGGATGCCGACGTAGAGACGTCGGCATGTCGACCCGGGACGCCAGTGTTTGGCAGAAATCTTCCCAGCGCCGCGGCCGACTTGACGAGCCTAGGGACGAGCTGGGCAAAGTGTGGCCCGAAATTCCAGTTTGAATCTAGGTGCAGACCCAAATATTTTATATATGCCTGCACCGGCACGGCAACCCCAGACACACTGATGTGTGCTCCTCGGGGGGGACCTCGACGTGGGCCATGAAAAAGGAGGGCCTCGGTTTTGTCCAGCGAGACCCTCAGACCCAACATCCCAATCCGGTCTACGACGAGCGCTACTCCTTCCTCTGCCAATCGGACAGCCCCCCAGAAGTCCGCCCTCTTCACCGTGACGAGGGTGTCATCCGCGTAGCAGATGATCCCCATCCCAGGAAGGAGCTGACCCCGTAGGAGCCAGTCGAACCCGACGTTCCACAGCATCGGACCGAGAACCGAGCCCTGTGGGACGCCGCACTCCACCCGATGGCGATGTATACGCCCGTCGCCCCCCTCCCAGAGCACGTGCCTTTCCTCGAGGTACGCTTCCAACAGCCTGCCAAGATACGGAGGCACTCCATGATACCGGAGCGCCTCTTTTAACGTCTCGTGAGGGAGACTGTTGAAAGCGTTTTTAATATCGAGCGAGACTGCCAGGAGGACTTCCTTTTTGGCCACTGCTTCGGTGGCCAGGGACTTCAGAGCGGCCAGCGCGTCAATTGTTGACCGACTGCTCCTGAATCCGTATTGTCTCTCTGACAGTCCCAGCCCAATTTCCTCGAGGTGCTGGACGAGACGGTCTGCGAGCACCTTCTCGAATGATTTAGCCATCTCATCCAGCAGCACCAGTGGTCTATATGTGGAAGAGGAGTCAGCTGGGCGACCCTCCTTCCGCAGTAGACACAACCGTCCACACTTTCATTGCTCCGGAAACTGCCCGGACCTCAAACACGTATTGAGCAGTTCCCGGAGTTCACCCTTGAGGTATTCCGCGGCGAAGCTGAGTACGAGTCCCGGGACCCCGTCCGGACCAGGCGCCTTCCTTTTACCACGAAGTCGGGAGAGAGCCACTTCCATTTCTTGGTCGGTAATGGGTGAAATAGGGGTTTCCATCTCCACCGCCGACCAAGAAGCCATGCTGGGGGGTACGTGCCCTTCAGAACGCGGAAACAGTTCCCCCATTAGCCTCGACAGGAGACCCGGGTCCATTGATTCAATGATGGGGGCGCCACAGGCACGGAGCTTGTTCCGCGCCCGTTGGTATGGGCGCCCCCACGGATCCCTGTCAAGGCCCGCAAGGAGTTCTTCACGGGTCCTCTCCTTCGCCTGGCTGATGGCCAGCTGCAGTATCTTCTTCCTTGTCTTATATTCTGTTCGCAGCTGACCCTCAAGGACGTCATCCCGGGTGATCCTCTGACGGCATCGGACGTAGGCACGCCGCGACCTGTTGGAGACCACCCGCAGATTAGCAATCTCGGGTGACCACCAGTACTTGGCGACGCGGCGGCATCCGCCGAGCTTTGGGCATCGCCGCATCACATACTGCCTCAAGGGCGTTCCTTATTCGACCTGCGAGCCCCTCCACATCTGTGGGTAGCTGTCCTGCTATACCCCAGCGCTGTACTATGGCGGACTCCCGGACCATTTCCAGATCAAGTTGGCCAATGGCCCATTTCGGAAGTCCACCTCTTCTTCCGCGCCGAGGCCCTAGTGGTCCCCGAGGGGTGGAGATAACCCCCGCCGCCTGCTGAGGAGGGTCATCACCGCTTCTCGCTGGTGCGCTCGTCATCGACCCGATCGATGACCATACATCGCAGCCGTGAGAACATCGCCGCCGCCAGTTCAACCCCTGCAAGCCCGCAGCCGCCGTCGCGAGCGCCGTCGGAGTGCGAGCTTAGCGACGACTACGATGCGTCGTCTGACGACACTCTGACGTCAAGCGACTCACAAGAAGAAGATTGCTCTCCCGTAAGGGAGACCAAGAAGAAGATGACATCACCTGTGATGACCCTGTCACCCCGGTGCCCGACCCCCTTGCGGGTGTTAGGCGTCGGCGCAGCCCGCAAGAAGATGACGACCCGGCGAAGCGCGTCTGCGCTCCTGGGCCTGTCTCGCCGCCAACACACTCGCGGAGGGTGAGCTCGCACAGCGCTCGCGCGCTCGTGAAAGCCTGCCCCTCGTCCGCCGCCGCGACGTCTGAGCCGCTGTCGCCGACTGCACCGCGTACGTACGCGAGCGCGGCAGCCGAACGCGTGCCGACACGCACCATTGACGAGCCTATGCCGTCGACCAGCGCCCAGGACCACGTGCAGCAGCCTCCACCAACAGAAAAGTAGCCTAAATATCCTCCCATTGTGATTGAGGTCCTTCCTAACTGGACTCATCACATGGCGGCGATAAAACAGCAGCTCTGGCGAACGGCGAATGCTCGCCCGTTCGGCAAGGGCATTCGCTTCTCGCCTGCCGACGAAGAGGAATACCGCTTCCTACAGCGGTACTTTACAGTACTGGAGAAGACGGAGAAGGTCTCCTAGTACTCGTACACGCAGCCACAGAAGATCGAGTTCAAGGTCGCCATCAGGGGTCTTCCCCATGACTCTCCCCATCATCCGCGAACTGGGTCTGCTGGGATTCACCGCGGACTATGTTCGTCCCATACGTGCCAGGGGCGGTCACCCTGGCTGCATTCATTATGCTTTATTACAGCGCAGCCAAAACATAACAGAAATCTACAACGTCACGGAGCTGCTGGGCTTCACCGGTGTAGTGGTGCAGGGCTGGCGCGGCAAGGGTCGCCCTGCCCAATGTCACCGCTGCCAGCAGTTTCGCCACAGCAGCCACAATTGCCACCGCCCGCTGGCGTGTGTGCGATGTGGCAACTCGCATCTCACCAAAGACTGCAGCCGCCCCCGCGAGTCGCCGGCTACGTGCGTAAACTGCGGCGGGCCTCACCCCGCAAACTATTCCGGCTGCCCCGTCTTACGACGCGAGGCCCGGAACCGCCAAGCGGGTACAGAAGCCCTCTCCAAAAGAAACAGGCGCCACAATGCGCCCGAGCAGCCTACAGTGGTCACCGACCCGCAGGAGCCTACCCTGATGGCGCCGGCGAACTCACCCCCTCAGCAACCTCCTCCCTCGAAGAGGAAGAAAAAGAAGCGTGGGAAGAAAAAACAAGCCGCCACACAAACAACTTACGTCGAGACGCCCATAGTGAGCGTCGCGACGCCCGTAGCAGTCGTCGCGACGCCTATAGCGCCGGCCGCGACGTCGACAACGCTGCCGACTCAACCACATCCCGAGCGCCCTCCGGCGCCAACAGCAGCCAACTACGACATACACGCACTAATATCAACAGTGATGCTGGTGCTACAAAGCGTCCTTGAAGCACTCGACGCTGGCAGGCCCTACGAAGACATCGCAGAAGTCATCGCTAAGGGCTTGTCGGTCATTATGTCAAAAGCGAAGCCCTGCATATAAAAGAATATTAACCGCCGTGACGCAATCGCCCCGCTTAAACCGAACACCTCTGCATATTTTTATAAGTATGCAGTTGTTGTTGGTGTCCGTGGGGTGGCGACACCGGTGGTTTCATATTGCGAAGTTTTATTTACCCTATCCCGCTTTCCAATACATTGATAGCGCCGAGTAACCACCCATTGGAGACGCAGGTCGCCTGGAGCGGGGCCTCCTTCAGGGTAACTGGGGGTCTCACCCTGCTCAGGTGGACCGCCCTTTTGGGATAATTACTCAAGCGAACAAACAACTAGTTCAACACTGCTCCGCTAGAGGCGCTATAGCCGGAACCCGATTGGTGCTCGGGGGTGCTGAGTGGCGTGGACCACCATGCTACCTGCCTGACATTCCGTGAAGAAAATCAAAAATACCCGTCGATCTGTGAACCGGCGGAGACTGCAGCCGCATAAGAAGCTAACGCTTGACAATGCCTACATTACTTAAGTTTAACATAAAATCCATTGTAAATAGCCTAAGTTTTTGTGAATAAATGATTTGGAACTAAGGAAATAACACTTGTACTGCCGGGGACTGTATAAACGTATAATTAACAGGCACAAATTACACCCAGACTCAGAACAACAATTTATGTGAGAATCAAAATCGCTAGGTCACGGCATAACCGTATCTTAGGCACTGTATTATCTCACTATCAGGGAGTGAAGTAATCGTGTAAGTACATCGGCAAATAATGATAATTCAAATAAGAATATATATACTAAAGAGATTTAAATAACAAGAGTTGAAAGAAATTTATGAATTGCTGACCATTTTTATAGAATTACAATATACAATAAATTGCTCGCATTGTCCAATACTCAATCGGCTTTTGTTCGCAATAAAAATCTATTCGTTGAAATAGTAAATGATGAAGTTATTTGCAGCGTAATCGGCGTACCTGCCGATAATAATCCATGAATGGGATTGGATAGGTAAGAATAAAGAAATAACAATCTTCTTCTCAAATCTAATATAGCGCTCACGAGCCTTTCTCATCAGTTACATTAGTTTAGTATTATTAATATTTCAATGAAAAATCTATGGTCTAACGGATCGCGAAGTAACTTTTGAGTTCAAAGATACAGATACATTAATACTACATTAAATGTATATTTGAATGTGTAGTTTATTATTTACTATATATGTACAATCAATATCATAAATAATACAATACACATTCAAAGATAAATTTACGACTTTACGAAGTTAAGATTTACATACATGATATATGATTTGATATTTAGATTTACATACATGATACAGATACATATAATGTAGATACACGAATAATGATCCTAGTTTAATAAAAATTTTAATAAACATATAAAGTGTCATTGCTCCTTTCCTTCTTATATGTATCATGTTATACAACGACTATCGTATTCAGTCCATCAGCTCATAGACTTCCACTGCTAGACATATACCTCTCCACGAGAAATGCCACTTATAACAGTCTTCTGCCACCTGCATCCTACAGTTTACTGCGAATTTATAAATCTTCAGTTCACCCATTAGGGGTCGTCCCATACTGCGTTGTCCGATTCGTGGTCGTCACTAGAAAATTTTTCGTCCCCAACATTTTTCGGTTTGACGAGCAATGTGGCCTGCCCATTGTCCCCTTAACGTGCTAAATCTTCATGCTATATCGGTTAAAGCCGCTTTTCTACGGCTTTCCGTATCCAGAACACATAGAGTAATATCGAGCATAGCCCTCTCTTTAGCACGGTGAGCAATTTTGAGCCTTTTAATGAGGCCGACATTTAGAGACTACATTTTAGCACCATAAGTTATCGCTGGTAAACACACACTGGTTATATAACTTTTGCTTTTAGACACTGCATAATATTAGGCTATAAGACCCTCCTAGGTTGTCAAACTCAGACTCTATGCTAGAGATAGTCTTGAACCCCTTGCATAATAGGAGGACCATTAACCTACTGTTCAATGTTGATGTGAGGGGTTGATATAGTGTTATATTTCAAGGTTTCCTTCTCTTACACGTATTTAGCATATTTTAACTCATAATCATCTTTTTCGTGATCCACGGTTAAGAGAGCAGGATTAATGTAATTTATTTCGTCACCAAACGGAATAAAGGTCCGAAGATATAATAGACTAAGCATAAGTAAGACATGATGATGAACCAAATTTAAATCAATATTATTTATTCTTGCAAAAAAATACTATTTGCTAATACTCGAGGTATTAGCTAATAATCTTATTTGTCTTAATATATTGTAAGTTAGATAAAATATTAGCTTTTTTTAATGCGGCAGCAAACGAGCAAACACCATACCTGATAGTAAGTGATATGCGTGCCCTGGTGTGATGGTGGCCGTTGTTTATCGTGAAGAAAGTGAAAGGAGTGAATGCGTGCAATAAGGTTCAGTGAATAAGGTTCAGTGAAATATATTGACTTTGACGTGTTTATATATTCTTGAAGTATGCCTGTTTGTAAAAAAACGCCCAGAGCTGTTTCCCCTTACTAAGGATCACCACACACGGGACCGTAACCTAAGAAATAAAAATAGACTTGCTATGCCTACCTCAAGCTTAACATTATTTCATTCAGGACCTTATGTTATGGCTATAAAAGTATACAATAAAATACCAAGAATACTAAAACACATGACAGATTTTAATTTATTTAGAAATAACTTAACTAGATACCTCAATCAAAAATGTTATTATAATCTAAGAGAATTCTTCGAGGACATTAATGAAACTAAAATACTTTAATACAATAAGCCACAAGGATATAGACATTTAATGAAATAATTAACAATAATTTTAACAGAATGACATATGTATAATAGTTTAATTATTTATTAAATTGACATTGATATAATTGCTAACTAAATTACAA
This sequence comes from Lymantria dispar, assembly GCA_032191425.1. NCBI lineage: Eukaryota > Metazoa > Arthropoda > Insecta > Lepidoptera > Erebidae > Lymantria > Lymantria dispar. The sequence goes on from CM063448.1 coordinate 26,332,531, forward strand.
TTGCATTAGTCTCGTTTTATATCGAGACATTATACACTCATTTGCAAAAAAAACGGGCACCTAAGCAATGAACCATTTCAAATGTTAATATTTCTTTGTTTGATAATTATAGGTAGTTTTATCCACACAATTTGCTAAATTAATAAGAAAATAATCGTTGTCATCAGTATTTCATAAAATTTAGATACAATTTATGGGAAATAATGCTAAACCTCGCCAGTAGTGTATATTCGCTAGTAGTGCATATGCTCATGAAGTAAAAATAAAAAAGTTTTTTTGTTTGTTTTTCTTTAATAAAGTAAAAGCAGATAAATGTTTAGTATCGAGTGTGCCCCCCTCTAGCTAAAATCACAGCTTGAATTCGTCTGGGCATGCTAGCGAGTATATCCCGGATACTTGCTTGCGGAATACGTTCCCACTCCGCAGTAATCACATTCTTCAGCTCTCTGATGGTCTGCGGAGCCGGGTGTACTGATCTCACACGCCGTTTCAGAACGTCCCAGACATGCTCTATGGGATTGAGGTCGGGACTTCGAGCTGGCCAATCCAAACGACGAATGCCGACCTCTTGCACATACGCATTAACATCGCGGGATCGGTGGGCGCGAGCATTGTCGTCCATAAAAATCGAGTCTTCACCTAGAGCGGCCAATGCGGGTTGTGCATGAGAAATTAGAACTTCCGTTATGTATCGATGCCCAGTCAGTGAGCCGTTTTCAATGAAGACTAACTCTGTACGATCCATTGAATTTATTCCTGCCCAAAACATAACAGAGCCCCCACCATAAGGTGTGATTTCTTCGAAACATGCCTCTGCAAAGCGTTCTCCTTGTCTTCTTAGCACTCGCCGACGTCGATCTTCACCGAACAGAGATATCCTGGCTTCATCAGAGAACAAAACCCTATTCCAATCGTCTTGAGTCCATGATTCACAATTTCTAGCGAACCTAAGCCTGTGAACTCTGTGCTCACGGAGTAATTTGGGGCCGCGGGCCAGGTGGTGACTGCGTATATTGGCAGCGAGAAGCCTCCTCCTGACCGTCCATAGACTAATATGCACATTTCTTACTTCTTGGAGGTTGTTCTTAAGATCCACATACGAAGATTTGCGATTTCTCAATGCGCGACTCACAAGAAAACGCTCATCCCGTGGTTGGGTACATGGTTTTCTTCCAGAACCAGGCCTTCTCTCGACGGAACCAGTCTCCTGATATCGCTGCCAGGTCCTTTGGACTGTCGAGCGACTAACATTTAGCCTCCTAGCCACGAAACATTGGCTGCAACCCTCTTCAAGCAGCGCGATAATTTTGGTAGCTTTTACCACTTTATCTACCATTTTTGATACAGCCAAACAGCATTAAATAAAGCTTTGACAGTCAAGGATATGAAATTAATCGATAAAAATTGAATAAAAGTTATAAAAGTCGATGTTAACTTCTGGAACTTCGCGCCAAAAATGTAGGATAAAAAGGGGTTTTCTGTAAAAATGAACATCAAATGAAAAATTGAATTTAGAACGTACTTTTTTAAATACCACAGCATTTTTAAAACCGGCCAGTAACGTGTACAAACGATTGAAACCTTTTTGGTATTGTATCTTTTTAAATATGAATGAAAATCAAAACCGCCCGTTTTTTTTGCAAATGAGTTTATTAATAATATTATATTCATATATTGATTGACATTATATTTTAGTAACGTAATACCATAAATTAATGAGGGTATTTAAAGGTAACAGAGGTAATATAAAAAACATGTAATCTTAAACTCATAAAATTGCTGTGCCCTATCAGGGTTCATGTTGACCTGTAATATATTTGTATCACCAAAAATGTACACATGAATGCAATAAAGAATTGAATTGTGATACTAAAGGTATCACTGAAATCTACACACAAACACCCTCATAAAGTTGGGCTTCCGGCTCTCGCCTTTACTAAGTGAACTAGTATTCAGACTTCGATTTACTGCGAAAGTGTGGTACTACCCTGGACGGACCGACCCGCGGCTGTAGACAGAAGACAGTGTGGTACTTCCACATTAAAAGTTTTTAAAGTGTAATTAAATATTTAAGCTATTACAAACTATTTGAAAAGAAAACTTTAACTAAATACTAAATAGTCCTGTAGATTTAAATTTGAACTCGAATTATGGTTAAATGTTGTTTAGTCTGCCCGCAAATCTAAATTTGGTACGATTATTATATGAAATCAAAATTTATGTTAACTTATTTATCTGCCGCATCGGCAGCATGAAAACACAATGTATCTCATAAGTATTAAATATAAATATTATATCCGGTCGATGGCCCTGTAATCCGGTCGATGGCCCTGTAATCCGGTCGATGGCCCTGTAATCCGGTCGATGGCCCTGTATCCGGTCGATGGCCCTGTAATCCGGTCGATGGCCCTGTTATCCGGTCGATGGCCCTGTAATCCGGTCGATGGCCCTGTAATCCGGTCGATGGCCCTGTAATCCGGTCGATGGCCCTGTATCCGGTCGATGGCCCTGTATCCGGTCGATGGCCCTGTAATCCGGTCGATGGCCCTGTACGGCGCACCGGTGTGGGCGGGGTCCATGACCGCCCGACTTAGGGCCCTTCTGTGGCGACCACAGAGGGTCACGGCGGTCAGGGCCATCAGCGGATACCGCACGGTGGCGACGGAGGCAGCGTGCCTACTGGCCGGGACTCCCCCGTGGGACCTGGAGGCGGAGATGCTCGCCGGACTATATCGGCGGGTGACGGGGGTGCGAGCGGAGGGCGGTGTGGTCTCGTTAAGGGATCTCACCGCCTGGCGCGTCGACACCCGCCGAGACGTCATCGCCCGTTGGGCAGTCCGGCTGGAGAGGCCTCGGTTCGGGGTGCGAACCGTGGAGGCCTTCCGGCCGGTGCTGATGCAGTGGTTGGAGAGGCGGCACGGGGTGCTCTCCTTCCGACTGGTGCAGGTTTTGACGGGGCATGGGTGCTTCGCCAAATACCTGCACAAGGTCGTTAGGAGGGAGAGTACACCGTCCTGCCACCACTGTGATTGCGACGAGGACACGGCGCGCCATACGCTCGAGGCCTGCGGGGCTTGGGCAGTGCAGCGCTGTGAACTCGTCGCAATCATTGGTACGGACCTGACGCTGCCGGCTATCGCTAGGGCGATGGTCGACAGCGTCGGGAATTGGGACGCGGTCGCAGCCTTCTGCGAGACAGTGATCTCGCGGAAGGAGGCGGCGGATCGCCTGCGTGAGGAGCGCAGCCTCGATGAGGAGATCCGCCGACGGCGACTGGGGCGGCGCAGGCGCAACTATCTGCGCCTCATGCCGCCCTAGCCGAGGCCGCGGGTGACGTGACCGGGGATTAGTCCGTCACCCGCCGAGAGGCCAACCGCGTGAGGAAAGACCGACGTCCTCCCCGAGGGGGGGACGTCAGTCGATGGGAGAGTACCCCAATAGGGGGTATTCCGTCGGGCCGACCACTGACGACAAGTTAACGCTGCTCCAGTGGTCGGCCCAACGACGAAGGCGACGTGGTTTTCGGGTGGGTCGCGGGAGTTGCGTGCTTAAGCCCCTCTGTCGCTCCGGACGGATTGGTGCGGAGGCGCGCCGACCGCGGCCCACCCACAAAAAAAAAAAAAAAAAGTATTAAATATTATATTAAATTAGATTGTTTAATGCGATTGTCAAGTCAATCTATTTATTTAACACATAAAAGAGCTTTAATATTGATCATTTGGTCACTATAAGAAGTTGTTAGGTTAGCTAGTTACGTAATAACTTAAGAAGGGACCTTCTGGTCCCTTAAGTAAAGACTGAACAAATTACCGGCTTGGTATTACATGGATCTCACAACTTTTTATGGTAGAAGAACTCAGTTGCGAGGCTTGGTTTTTTTTACAAGTTTTGTTTTTGATGGCATATTATATACATTTTTATACAATAAAAGATCGCTAAATTGGTCATCTGATACGATACGGTGAGTTATGGACCTATTATACCTTACCGTTGACTAGGACGGCCCGTGATATGACCAGACCATCGACTCTGATGTAATAAGAATTTTCAGTGGAAAACCATTTCAGGATTTAAATGAAGAAACTTAGAAATATTATGCTTTTTTATTACAAGATTATATGTGAAGGCATACAATAACATAATGTACATAATAATATGAGTTATAGTTAAAGCAATTTTGATTTGACGTGTAATAATGGACGTCAAGGATAACGTACGTGACACATGTTACATTTCTGTCATAATGGTAGCTATAATAGTAGTCAATTTATAATATACAACTAGTTCTACACCCAGCTTAGCTTGCGTGTTATACAAGTTTATAATCATATTATAGGCATCGTCACTTTTTTTCAAAATAAAAATAGTGAATATCAGTGAAGCTGAATATGATACCGCCAGTCGATGAGTTATGGGAGCCTAAATAGTATAGCTCCTGAGACTGCAGCAGGTTTGCATATAGAAGGATGTAGAAGGATTTGTTGTTTATGCGAAAATTGCACATAAAAAAAAATATAATTTTACGGAACGTATAACGTTTTAATTTGACATGAAATTCTAAAAAGTTTTCAAACCGTCAATTTAGTAGAAAAAAACTAAGTGCGAGTCGGAGTCACGCACGTAGAGTTCTGTACCATTTTCTATAAAAATCGCGTTTGTTGTATGGGAGCCCCCCCTTAAATATTTATTTTATTTTATTTTTAGAATTTGTTGTTATAGTGGCAACAGAAATAGGTACATAATTTGTAAAAATTTCAACTGTCTAGCTATCGCGGTTCTTGAGATACAGCCTGGTGACAGACAGGCAGAAAGACAGTGAAGTCTTAGTAATAGTGTCCTGTTTTTACCCTTTGGGTACGAGACCCTAAAAATTAAAAAGCTACGAAAACATTTTCATTTTTTGTCTTATTTTCTAAAAATTGGTATCTTGCTACATTTATATGTAGCAAGTAACAAGATAGCAATTTTTTAGCTTTTAAATTTCACTCAAACTCCTCTAGAGGTTAAAATGTGAACCAACATAAACACATATTTGCCAATTCTCATTTAAACAATATTAGTGTAATTTTGAACGTTGACAGAATTGGAATATTCACAACATGTGTATGAATAATTGTGTACGAATGTACCGTGGGCGGATTACTAAACGTAGAATTACTGAAAACATTAAAGACGAGATAGATATTCATAGTACTGCTTAAAAATTGTTTCGCCGAAGCGGCAGATGGCCATTTAGCACTGCTGCCTATAGCCAAACTTCTTCTAACTCAGTCGATTATGACGATATTTACCAGTTATTAATTTACCTTGTCGGAGGCTATCTTACACCATTACGCCGTATTCATGGTCGCTATCATTGAACCTTTTTTTCACCGAAAGTTGTTTCGTTGTGCAGTACAGCTCGCCTATTGATAACTGCCTGTATACAAATACTAAGTTCTGTCTAAAAAAAATTCGAGAGCGCACGAAATATGGTCCTCAATCACGTACTTATAACTGTTTCAACGTGGCAAAAAAAATAGATACATATGTCAGCAAAGATTGAGTGTCGCCGAAGATATCGTATAACAATAAAAATTTTATGTTTTGAGTATGTTATGAATTTTAATCTAACATTTTTGTTTGGGACAACTAACCACTCTTGATATTCTAAGGAACATTACTCCCCTACACATTTCTCTCTCCAATTCGGCTAATTCATCAGAATTAGTAGGCTCCTAAGTTTTGAAGCTCTCAATTATCTAACGAACTAATATCGATCTTAGTCATTAGTCACGTATTGTATAAATTCGTTCCAAAGCAATGAAAATTATATTTGCCGAAACTATTTTAGTTTTAAAGCCGACTTCAATGCTAATAAGCATTATGATAACCACCATCATCATCATTCAGCCTATCGCCGTCCGCTGATGAACGTAGGTCTCCCCTCGTGTTTCGTCACAAAGTGCGGTCCTGTGCCGTCTGCATCCAACGACGCCCAGCAACTTCCACCAGGTCAATGTCATCGGTCCCCCTAATATGTATGTCCATTGTGTCGTCCGATACGTGGTCGCTACTCAAGAACCGTTCTTTCTCAGTGGTTGTCGGTCATTATTGGTAGCACACATTGTTGTGTGACCAGTGATGACTTGCGGTACGTAAACGGAAAGTGTAGGCTTCATAATCGAACTCAAAGTCGTTCAACGTCCTATGGAGTTCGAGATTTGTTTGTGTGATAGAACGGTTGTAACCAAAATACCACTAAGAATTAGCACACTTTTTTTTGGGGTGGGTTGCGGTCGGCGTGCTCCTCGCACCTTCCGTCCGGGGCGACAGAGGGGCGTAAGCACGCACACCCGCAACCCACCCACGATGCACGTCGCCTTCGTCGTTGGGCCGACCACCGGAGCAGGGTGACTTGACGTCAGTGATCGGCCCGACGGAATACCCCCTATTTGGGGTACCCTCCCATCGACTGATGTCCCCCCCCCTCGGGGAAGACGTCGGTCTTTCCTCACGCGGTTGGCCTCTCAGCAGGTGACGGACTAATTCCCCGGTCACGTCACCCGCGGCCTCGGCTAGGGCGGCATGAGGCGCAGGTATTCGTGCCTACGCCGCCCCAGTCGCCGACGGCGGGTCGCCTCATCGAGACTGTGCTCCTCGCGCAGGCAATCCGCCGCCTCCTTCCGCGAGACTACTGCCTCGCAGAAGGCTGCGACCGCGTCCCAGTTCCTGACGCTGTTGAGCATCGCCAGGGCGAAGAATTAGCACACTGAACTGGTAATGTTCAGGCCACATCGCTCGACAAACCGACAACCACTGGAGAAAAAAAAACATTATGATAGTCCAAAGAATTTAAAGAAAATATTAAAATGTTTATATTATAAAACATACAAGTCAAGCCACGTTCCAGCAAACAAAACGAAACCAATTACAAAGTGAAGGCATTATTTAAACATTTCTGCAAAATGAAATATAGTACAGAAATGAGACGTGGGAGTTTGGACCCTTCAAGATACGCCAACTAACTTTACGACTTAGAGTGTAAACTAACGCAGCTCGGTAAAATATGAAAGTAGAAAATATGATATTTAATCAATATTTTTCATTTTATATATTAACTAGCCGTGTGGTGACGGAGTAAGAATACAATTCACCACTCCCTATCTTGCCCGTGAATGTCGTAAAAGACGACTATGGGGTATAATATTCACATAACATCTGTGCATGAGAAGGAAAACTCGAAATGAAACCATATACAAACATGTCTGACCAGTATAGTAGGTCAAATTCCTTCCCATTGTGGAGGAGGCCCAAGCCCAACAGTGGGACGTATGTGGGCTGCGATGATGATACTATGATATTAACTAGCTGACCCGACAGACATTGTCATGTATTAACTATGAATACGAATTGTTACTATGAATTAAAAAAATATCCAATAGCAACAATTTGGGATCACATGTAAGTTTTCCACGTTATAAATAGATGCAGCCCGATAAGGGTTAAAAGCAATATTTCCATGCTGTTGATTGCAATTCCATCGATTAATTTTGACTTCATTTCGCTTTTGACATGCTCTTGTATATCTTTAACTTGCAGCATTGCGAGTTCTGCGATTTGTGTTTGTACATTTCATTGCTGATATTTTTAAAAACAATCTACTAAAATTAAAATATATTCTATTATATTCTTTTTTATATCAAATCAATGAAAACAGTCTATTAAAAACCTATCAAAATCTCTATATTAATGTGATCTTTAAATATAAGCGTGATGACTAAACACTTCTTAAAAACTTACTATACAATAGAAGTGTGTGTCATAAAAGATGACTAAGGTACTATAATACGCAAATAATATAACAGAAGGAAAATTCAAAATAAAATCAGCCCAATCCCTTTGACCAGTGTGGTATACTATGTCAAATTCTCTTCCATTGTGGAGTAGGTTTTAGCCTATCAATGGAAGGTATGTAAGACGAATTTTAACTTTCAATGTAGAAATATAATAGCCACCATCAAGCGCCGATTTATCATTGTGTGCACGATAGGAGTGGTCACAACCCTAATAGACTTGTCACGCTATACTTTTATGTTCTATTGAGATTTATAAGCAGATAATATTATAATCAATATCTTTAAAGAAACAAAGAAACATGCGTGATTCGGAATGCAGCAAAATAACTTTGTAGCAATTTATCGATCATAAGCAAGTTGATACGCTAAACCGCACTGGGCCAGTTTTCGGATGGTTGGGATCTAAACTTTTTGAGTACTAGATCCGAGTATGAATGCCATACTTTTTACTTAATAATCGTAAAACTCGGCTTAGGGTCTTACCAAGAGAGTGAGCAATAGATATCGTCTGGGAAACACTTAGTACATTCCTGCGATCTCCAGCCCGTCTACTTAGCGCGGTGATTACAGCACTACCTAGTCAGTTATATGGCCGACATATACTAGAGAACGGGGTAAGACCGATGATAATGAATTTTATCATATAAAAGACTTGAAATTATTAATAATTTTACTATCCACAGTTACATTGTAACGTCTCAAGGACTGTCTCCGTGTGTTACAAGATGTGAACTTTAGAGCGAAACACTAAATACCCAGGGGATATACTCCTTGAATATTTCCGTCACCGGCGTAATAACAATTGATTCATTTGTTTATATTTAATATCAGCTGTCCCACAGCTTTACCGGCTAATATTACCTATATAACCATCATCTTTGCTCAGATGTGTTTCACTGTTAGGCTGAGACCTCCTCCACAATAGAAATTTTATTCTTAATCCGTCACCACATAGAAAATTATTTATATACTTATTAATATATTTATTCTTGTTTCGATTTGATAATTTAGATTTGTAATAATTCAATGACAATGTAATATAAACTTGTTATTACCATGGTTTTTAACGAATTATTGCATAAATGTTGTACTCGGCACCTATATTTTATAGCATATTATATCATTTTTTTGTAAACAGGTTAATTAAAAACTTATTTTTTAATAGACATAAGACTAAGAATTTAAATGTGTGCGGTGAAGATCACCAAAAGACCTTTTATATAGCAGTATATTGATCTTTCACTCAGCTATTACTGTTTTTGCTAATGAATGCAAACATGACTGCCAAAATTCAGAGTAACATGTCATAGGCCTGGAAACTCTGTCTGCAAATTTAATAGTTTTGTCACTAAGCTGTCCTTATATTTTAGGCAACTTTAAAATTGTACTAGTTACGTTCGTGGTTACGCTTGTGTTAATATGATTTCATCAATCAATTTGTGTCCTTTGGTAATCATACTTTTCCCTGAATAAGGGTTTTTCTGTAATCTTTATAAAATATATCTGAAATTTCAACACAATCGATTGAATTGGTTAGGGGTGATAGCGTAACATATAAACAAAAACACTGACTTGCGCATTGATGACATTAGGTTTGTTTCATCAAAAATACACGGAAAATTATAGTATCAAATGATTGATTTCTGCACTGTATACAATAGTTTTAAACTCAAATAATACAGCTACTACACGCTAAAAAAATAAATATATATTGTATAAGCAGTTGTTGAAAGCAAAACCGTTTAATAATTTTCAAATAACAAAAACTTTGGTGCAACTTTGTCCACATAACCACGAAAATACATATTCAACTTTTCTTGGAAATAAATATAAACCGTCAGCTGGTTGAATCCATGTCCCCGTACAGCGGAGTTCACTTATCTACTAAACTTTACCGCCACTGCATCAACTCTCATGAATAACGCAGGGACTCTCAAAGTGAATCAACCAGTACATTTACTTTTTAATGCTCAACAATTTTCAAAAGTATCTATAAAAAACGAAATAAAACTATTGATAGGATTTTATTACCTTTGTAATTTTTTACTAAGTCAATGTTTCGAAAACTATTATGCTTTCATAACGTAAATTCCATCTATCTACCAGCGTATTGATGTCCAAAATTGAACATAAGCTTCCCTGCAGTAGGAGCCATTTTTTTCAAAGACAACACCCTTCTTTTGTGGTAGGCTAGGCTCTGGACACCTCGTCCAATCTCTCCGAGAAGACGGATCAGCGTCAAGCAGCTCCATAACCTACCGTATTCCCTTCCCATCGCCATTGGGCCGACCACTGGCACCAATTCCTTGACATACGTAGCCGACTCGGCGAGTTACCTTTTCAGGTACCGTCCCCGTCAATGCCCCGTCGACAAAACAGTGTGGGCCGTCGTCTTCACGCGGTCGGCCTCTCTGTGGGTGATGGACTAATCCCCGGTCCATCCATCCGCCACCTCAGCTAAGACGGCATCAGGCGCAGGAAAGACAACATCCTGCACTAAGGAAAGAATCCTTACATTGGAGGGGTTTTTACAAATTAACGGATACAAATTACATTCATTATCTCAAATGGTAGGTAAGTTGATTATTGCAATTGATTTTATAAGGTGCCCAGAAAAAATCTGATCCCTTATCTAGGTTGTACAGCTCCTATGTGAACGGAAGGGGTATTGCCGCGTTGACTATTGTAAGGAATCTCTATCAGTGGCCCCCAGAACAAAAAAAAAGTGAATAACATAGGTAATGTAGCCGCTCACTACCCTTCCGTCGCCTAAACGGACTGGACGAGGTATTATCAACGGCCAACGTCTGTACGGGCTATGATAGCCCGTACAGACGTTGGCCGAGCCTAGGCCAACGCGAGCGTCGGCAAATAGGTACAAGGCGAGTGCTAGCGTCTACACGTTGGCTGAGTGCGGCGAACACCAACGCGAGTGGCCAACGTAGACGAGCGTTTGTAGAAGTGTCTACACGTTGGTCGATGTCAGTGTTCATTGTGCACTGAAATACTACGGACGTTGACATTAACGTTGCTGCAGCTTCGACTATTTATTTAATGAGCGTATATAACTATTATCTCAGTGTATACCGCAGTAAAGTGGGAAAAAAAGAAGGTGGTTGATACTGAGTATTCACAGAAATAGAACAGTGTAAGATATATCAGTGTAGTGACGGAGTAAGAAAAAAATTCATCAGTCCCTATCTTGTCTGTGAATATCGTAAAAGACGATTAAGGGATATAATACGTAATAAGCATATAACATTTGGAGTGGTAGGACCACACTGTCGACAGTTATCTGTCTACAGCCGCGGGCCGGTCCGTCCGGGGCAGTACCATGCTCTCGCAGAAAATCGACGTTTGAGTAGTAGCAATTTGTTACTGCGCTTCGTTCGGTGAGCGAGAGAGCCGGAAGCCCAACTTTCTGAGGGTGATTGCGTGTGGAGGGTTTTGGTGGTGCCCTTGGTATCACCGAGCCTCAATGCACGCATTCACACTCCCTTCACTTTCTTCGCGGTAGGCAACGGCCTTGTAAAGGTCCATGAGCGGCAGCAACACTTACCATCAGGTGTACTGTTTGCTCGTTTGCCACCGTTTGCAATAAAAAAAAAAAAAAAAAAAAAAAAAACATATATGCAAGAGAAGGAAACGTCGAAATAAAACCCTATACCAACCTGTCTGACTAGCATGGAATACTAAGGTCAGTTTCCCGCCTATTGTGGAGGAGGCTCGAGCCCAACAGTAGGACGTATATTAGCTAAAATGATGATGAGTGATGCAGATACATTTTGATACTATAGGTAACATATAGGGTGACTTGGATCTAATTATTTACGTTGCATATCTAGAAGTAGTGATCCATATTCGAAAATATAATCATTTATATTGAGCGACAATATCACATTAAACACGTCTAACCGCGATGCATGTCAACCGTGTAATGATGACTCGTCCAACGTGTAGACGGCATTGGCCGAGCATAGACGAGTGCCTTTGATTTGTGCACAAAAACCGACACCGAGGCGAAGTGAGGCAAGTGATCATGAGCGACGGCGAGTGACGGCGAGTGAAGACAAATCAGCTGTCCACACGTTGACGCTTGTATTCACTCGGCCAACTAGGCGAGCGACGGCGAGCGTTGGCCAACTAAGGCAAATCGGGTGTACACACGTTGGCGTTCGCCATCGTTCGCCTGCACTCGGCCAACATGTAGACGCCCTATCAGAATATAGCCTGTCACAAAAAGGACGTTGATACATATTAATTTTAACCTATTATCTTAAATTAATCATAGTGATTAATTTAAGATAATGGTAAGTTTGTCAATATTTTGGCTCAACATAATTTTTGTTTTATTTTATATAAACTCCCCGGCTACACTTTACTTACTTTGCAGGTAGCCTACAAATATAAATACAGTTATTATTGGAGGAGAATCTTCAGACATTATTGGAGAAATTTCTCTTTAAGGCATTTAGAGATTTCTAAATAAACCTTCTCATCCTATGAAAAACGGAATAAAACATAAAAGTAGATTAGATATCGCAAAATTGAGATGGATTACTCATATCAATTGCTTTAAATGTTCATGACAGTGTGGAAAGATTGCTTATCTTGTAGAATTATTTCTCTGAATCACGGATTTTACAAGTAGGTATAGTCACAGTATAGTCATCCAGTAATGTATCTCGGCCGTAACCTTGAATTAAATGCCTAAACGTAAACATGTGATAGGGCTGCCCGCCTCCAGCATTTTAATTACATTTGCCTACTTTGTGTTTCCATTTAGTTTTGTATATACTTTTCTTATATAAACAAATAAAATACTTTGTGAATTGAATAGGAAGTGTTCAATAAGAATGCGTGTTGATTTTTGATTGGTAGTTTTAATTAAAAAAAAACATGTTTATGATTAAATAACAAATCGGTCTATAAATTTAAATTATCTAGTGACAGACAGATGGTCAAATTATTTTTTTCTAGTACTATTCATACACATAGTACAATAAACATATATTATTAATAATAAAATACCACGTCTTTACTTTGAATTATATAAACTAACAAAACAAAACACATTATGAGTTTTAACAACAAATAGATATAATTTTAAAAAACATACATATAAGCTAATCAGTAATATGGACTATAACAGAACTGAATTGCTAATTGATAATAATTAATCATCATATGCATACACAACGACACGCAAATGTACACACCCATACACATACACACACACACACACACACACAAACGCACACACACACACACACACACAAACAAACGCACGCACGTACTCGCACACACACATACAGATACAAACGCACATACAGACACAAACGCATACATATACATACGCATATATTAATATAACTGGATACCTAACTAATTCTGTACTGTAATATAAATGTTTTGTGTAAATTGGGAAGACACTGTCTCTTGAGACACAGGTTGTTTTTACCTAATTCAAGAGACAGGGATTATATAATAATGTATTCTGAAGTTATTAATAAATAAATAAAAAAAAAAAACATAAGCGTACCGTAACATGATTCATGAACCGCCTATAACTACCTATTTCACTCGTGTCAATCACTTTATTCACTTTATTTATTAATCCAGACAACTTTTTTTCGGGCGATAAAAGGAAATTAAAACGACACACATTATGTACCTACCTACTAGTAAGTAAAATTATTTTATAATCATACCTTTCAGAGTTTCCAGGTAATCTAAAAAAATTATCTCTGGATTCGTTATTGACGAATTCATGCAACCAAAAACAGCACAATATACCCTACTTGTCATATTATATATGTATATAATTATGTATTTTAGTGAAAAATTCGCGCAGTTATTGTTAAAAAAACAACACACCGTTCGTTCGTCACTGCAGCACAGTCGCGACTGTCTACATGCCGAGCGCATGCCGAGATCGAGGCGCTTAGGTATAGCTCGCGTTTCGTCAGTTTGCATGAAGTTGGATTACTGGTAGATTATATTACCGTGGTATAGTGTTATTTCGTATTGAGAATCTTAAATGGAATTATTTTTTAATGAACAACACCTTAGCTGCTTTCTGCATTGGGAGGATTGACTTAATCTATCACTCTGGTCAAATGAGTTAGTATTGATTTGATTTCGAGGTTTCTTCTTTGCAGTGACGTTATCTGCTCGTGTTGATTCGTCATTTCAGAGCATCCGCTAGAAAGAATGAGTTTGTGATGCACTGTGTTCTTACATCAACATCACAAAGACTATTTAAAATGTTTTATTTACTTATTCCTTCACTATTCATCATTTCAGCTCATATACGTCCCACTGTTGGGCTCGAGCCTCCTCTACAATATGAGGAAAATTTATTGACCTTACTATACCATGCTGGTCGAGTTTCCCTTCTCTTGCACAGATGTTATATGCCTATTATATCCCTAAGTCGTCTTTTACAATATCCACGGGCAAGAGAGGGAATGGTGAATTGTATTCTTACTCCGTCACCACACTTATAACTTATTTATATTTTAGATCAAAAATACTAGTAATTTAAGAATATTTTATAAAATATTTGCATAATAGACCGCCATTGTGACAGTGAAAAAAAATAAACACAACCAGTACTTGATTCTGCAGCTTTAATTTCTTAATGTTTAGAGCAGCCATTTTAATGAACGCCAACTCTGATTAATAAGAAATAAAAGTTTTTTAATACTTCTTTTATGGTATTATTCTTGTTTATACTTAAGGTCTCACTGTTGTGCTTAAATATTAAATTGCAAAACAGTAAAAATCTCAACATACTACTTTTAGCGGTATGATACTGTGTTTCGATTTTGTCACGGCAATGATATTTGTATACGTTTCTTACGTTATCCTTAAAAAAAACTTGGTCAAGATATCCATTGCATTTTTAGTTGCAGATGTTTTTTGATTACATGCCATTAGGAGCAATAAGGGTTATATAATATTGGCCCCATTTTTTTGTTTGGGGGTGGGTTGCGGTCGGCGCGCTCCTTGCACCACTCCGTCCGGGGCGACAGAAGGGTGTAAGCACGCACACCCGCAACCCACCCACGTGCACGTCGCCTTCGTCGTTGGGCCGACCACCGGAGCAGTTACTTGTCATCAGCGGTCGGCCCGACGGAATACCCCCTATTTGGGGTACTCTCCCATCGACCGACGTCCCCCCCCCTCGGGGAGAGGGAGACGTTGGTCGATGGGATAAAACTCGAAATAAAATCTTATGCCAATACGTCTGACCAGCATGGTATAGTACGTCAAATTCTCTCTCACAATGGAGGAGACCCGAGCCCAATGGGACGTAAATGGGTTTAGATGACGATGAAATATGACCGCATCATATCAAATAATGACTTAATAGTGGTAAACACTTTTTAACCCCCGACGAAGACAGCTGTTTGCAGTTTGACGTCGATGTCTGTCTGTCTGTGTGCGTGTGTGTGTCTGTTTGCCTGTGGCATCGTAGCTATCAAACGGGTGGACCAATTTTGATGGGTTCTTTTTCATTTTAAGGTCAAGTTTAAGTTTTTAAGTTCATTTTAAGTTTCCTTGCGGTGGTTCTTAGCTATTTTTTGTTAATGTCGGCCCAGAAATGTAAATGTATCAGCTTTTATCAAAAATTATGTAATGACGTATGATCACTCGTTTAAGTGTTTCCCGCGTGCCAGTATAATCGTTAAAGGACAATTAATTGATCATTCATGTTGAAGAAAACGTAATACTTTTTTTTATTATTTCAGTTTGTCAACCCCTAGTATAGGATCCCGCTATACAACGACCTTCACCGAGATGCTTATTTAATGAAACTTATTTTTTATGTAATTTAATATGTCAATAAATATATTGCATATGGGTTGCCTAACAAATTTTAGTCCAGAGTATGATTAATTAATAATTAAAACAAATCATTTTTTTTTAACATTGCACCGGTTTGATTATTAGACAAATTCTATACCAATCGAAAGTATGAAGCCCATAGAATAAGCAAACGTTAGATTGCCTATTCTTTTCCGGTCATAACTCTCGGGTAGCCAGGTATAAACAGATAAATCGATACTAGCATTTTGCACCGGTCTGATAGATGTTTGCATATTCTATGGGCTTCATACTTTCGATTGGTATAGAATTTGTCTAATAATCAAACCGGTGCAATGTACAAAAAAAGAAAAAAAAAATATTAATGAATCATACTCTGGACTAAAATTTGTTAGGCAACCCATATGCAATATATTTATTGACATATTAAATTACATAAAAAATAAGTTTCATCAAATAAGCATCTCGGTGAAGGTCGTTGTATAGCGGGATCTTAGATCACCCCGAAGGGTTATTCAAAATATTAAATTTTACTGATTATCGTTTATATTTCTCGATTTATACAATAAAATTATAGTTAATTTTTATTACCACTTTCGGGTTATATTTCACTTCATAAACACGGCCAATGAAAACGACGACGCTTTTTAACACTCAACGATATTAGTTGAACGACACAAACGCGTCCTACTGGAAGTAAAAAGTCGGTCAGGTAACAACCACCGTAGCATCCGCATGTAATAAATCGTGTCATATTACTAATCTAACCCAAAGCTACTATAGCAAAGCTCAGCGTTGGATAGCGTGGATTTAAATCATTCGCTATCAAATCAGCAATACGAGATATTCTTTGTTAAATTACTCAACTATGTTTTCATACACAATTACACATAATCATCATCTCAGCCTAGGGAAATTGATCAACAATACCGCGCTAACCAGACGCGTTGGCATAGAATTCGTTTCGAGGTTTGTTTCTCTTTCTCGACCGTCTTCCGCAAATAAAGCTAACCCTTTCGGTCATCTATTTATTAGTCTATGGACGTCCACTAATAAACATAGAATCCTACGGGTGGAATAATTCTATAATTACCATATTTAGTATGCGAGTTGATGATCGCAGTTGATATATATCATTTCCCAAGAAATTGACGGTTTCTACCCATTCTTCTAGTAATCTTTCAGCCGGCTTTCAGTAGGTACTCTCACAGGAAATTAAAGGGTTTTTTTTTTTTTTTTTGTGGGTGGGCCGCGGTCGGCGCGCCTCCGCACCACTCCGTCCGGGGCGACAGAGGGGCTTAAGCACGCAACTCCCGCGACCCACCCGAAAACCACGTCGCCTTCGTCGTTGGGCCGACCACTGGAGCAGCGTTAACTTGTCGTCAGTGGTCGGCCCGACGGAATACCCCCTATTGGGGTACCCTCCCATCGACCGACGTCCCCCCCTCGGGGAGGACGTCGGTCTTTCCTCACACGGTCGGCCTCTCGGCGGGTGACGGACTAATCCCCGGTCACGTCACCCGCGGCCTCGGCTAGGGCGGCATGAGGCGCAGATAGTTGCGCCTGCGCCGCCCCAGTCGCCGGCGGCGGATCTCCTCATCGAGGCTGCGCTCCTCACGCAGGCGATCCGCCGCCTCCTTCCGCGAGATCACTGTCTCGCAGAAGGCTGCGACCGCGTCCCAATTCCCGACGCTGTCGACCATAGCCCTAGCGATAGCCGGCAGCGTCAGGTCCGTACCGATGATTGCGACGAGTTCACAGCGCTGCACTGCCCAAGCCCCGCAGGCCTCGAGCGTATGGCGCGCCGTGTCCTCGTCGCAATCGCAGTGGTGGCAGGACGGTGTACTCTCCCTCCTAACGACCTTGTGCAGGTATTTGGCGAAGCACCCATGCCCCGTCAAAACCTGCACCAGTCGGAAGGAGAGCACCCCGTGCCGCCTCTCCAACCACTGCATCAGCACCGGCCGGAAGGCCTCCACGGTTCGCACCCCGAACCGAGGCCTCTCCAGCCGGACTGCCCAACGGGCGATGACGTCTCGGCGGGCGTCGACGCGCCAGGCGGTGAGATCCCTTAACGAGACCACACCGCCCTCCGCTCGCACCCCCGTCACCCGCCGATATAGTCCGGCGAGCATCTCCGCCTCCAGGTCCCACGGGGGAGTCCCGGCCAATAGGCACGCTGACTCCGTCGCCACCGTGCGGTATCCGCGGATGGCCCTGACCGCCATGACCCTCTGTGGTCGCCACAGAAGGGCCCTAAGTCGGACGGTCAAGGACCCCGCCCACACCGGTGCGCCGTACAGGGCCATCGACCGGATGACCCCCGCGTACAGCCGTCGGCATGTAGCGCTCGGTCCGCCCACGTTCGGCATAAGCCACGATAGGGCGGACGCCGTGCCGACGAGCCGCGGAGCGAGCCTACGGAAATGCTCCCGGAACCACCATCGCCCGTCGAGCACCAGGCCCAAGTACCTCATATGGGCCCGGATGCTGATGTCGATCGAGTGGACGGTGATCGAGACGCCGATGGGAGGGCTCATAGTGCGCCCATGGAACAAGAGGGCCTCCGTCTTGTCCAGGGCGACCCTCAACCCCAGCGCCTCGATCCGTCTGACGACCTCCTCGGTACCCGAGGTCGCCAGGCTTACCGCCTCTTCTAGCGTCCCACCGCGGGCTGTGACGAGCGTGTCGTCGGCGTAACAAATCACGCCCAGCCCGGGCGGGAGGCTCCCCCTCAACGCCCAGTCGTAGCCGATGTTCCACAGGGTGGGTCCGAGGACCGACCCCTGTGGGACACCGCACGTCATGGGCGTCCGCACAACGTCCCCTGCTCGGTCGGTGCAGAGGACACTGCGCCCCTCCAAATAGTCCGCCACTAGCCGCCTCAGGTAAACTGGCACCCCGTGATACCGGAGCGCCTCCCTGATGCAGCTGAATGGCAGACTATTGAATGCGTTGGCGATGTCTAGGGACACCACCAACAGCACTCCCCCGCCGGTGACGGCCTCAGTCGCCACGGCCCTCAGGCGCAACAGAGCCGCGATCGTCGAACGACCCCTCCTAAACCCAAACTGGGCGTCCGACAGATCGGGCCCCGTGCCGACGAGGTGCCGCTCGATGCGGGCAGCTACCACCCTCTCCAGTAGCTTGCCCGTGTCATCGAGCAGCACGATAGGCCTGTAGGCCGAAGGCGACTCCGGAGACCGTCCCGGCTTCGGCAGGAGCACCAGCCTTCCCTCCTTCCAGCACCCAGGGAACCGTCCGGACGCTAAACACGCGTCGAACAGCTCCCTGAGGCGGGGTCCCAGGTGTTCGAGGACCAGGGCCAGCACGCGGTTAGGAACACCGTCGGGCCCGGGGGCGGTAGACTTTGCGCGCATGCGCGTCACCGCCACCCCCATCTCGGGTTCCGTGATGGGCGGAACACTGTCGTCGTCGGCCTCCCGGTCAGTGTCTGGCGGAGCCATGACCGGGGGCGTGTGTTCCGCCCGCCGCGGGAACAGGTCCTCGATGACCCGGGTGAGAAGGCCGGGCTGGAGAGTCTCGGTGAGGGGAGGGCCCCGCGCGCGTAGCCTATTCAGCACCGCGCGATAGGGGCGCCCCCAGGGGTCACGGTCGAGACCGTCCAGCATCTCCTGCCGACTGACGTCCTTGGCGGAGCGGACGGCCAGCCTGAAGGCCGACCGCGCATTGCGGTAGCCCTCGTAAAGCACGGCCTCCCGCTCCGCATCGCGATGGCGCCGCCGGCTGCGGGTGTAGGCCCTCCGGGCGCGGATACACGCAGCCCGGAGATCCGCCAGCTCCCGGGACCACCAGTGGACACCCCTTCTCGGGGGCAGACGCCGTACCCGGGGCATGGCCGCATCGCAGATCTGCGTCAACGCACTGCGGATGCGGCCAGCCTCGGCGTCCACCCCGTCCGACTGGTGGGCAGAGGACAGCCACGAGTATACGATGGCTGTCTCCGCCAGCTGGTCCCGGTCTAAGCGACCCACAGCCCATCGCGGGAACGCAGGACGCCCATCCGCCCCGTGACCCCTGCTGGGCGTCGGGATTGCAGGGGAGACCTCCATCCGGATATACCGGTGGTCCGACAAGGTCTCCACCTCCTCCACGACGCGCCAGCTCCCCACGCGTGCGGCGACCTCGGGGCTAGCGAACGAAAGGTCCACTATCGACCCGCCCCGTTGTCGCACGCACGTATGCACCGAGCCCCTGTTCAGCAAACAGAGGCCCAGTGCCGCCGCCCACTCCTCGATCGCCCGTCCTCGGTCATCCGTCCTAGGGGACCCCCACGCCACGGACTTGGCGTTAAAGTCCCCCAGGACGAAGACCTGGCGCGATGCCAGTCGCCGTAACGAGGCCTCCATGATGGTGAGGAAGGCCTCGAAATCGGTCACACTCCAGTTAGGGGAGAGATAAACTCCGAAGAGCGTAATCTCCCCCCAGTCCGCCGCGACGTATCCGACGCCCCTGTCCCTAAGGGTCAGAGACGACGAAGGCCACGACGTGGAGGCGACGATTGCCACGGTGCCATCGGTGCTACCCAACCAGTTAATCCGGTCGGGCACCACGTACGGCTCCGCCACTACGGCTACTCCTATCAACCACTCCGCCATGGCTTGCAGGAACACGTCCTGCGCACCGGCGGAGTGGTTGAGATTGGCCTGGAGGAGACGAATGGATACGGGGTCCATTAACGGTCCGTATCCATCGTCACCTCCTCCGCGCTAACGGGCGATCGGGCCGCGCTCGGAGCGGGGGCTGGCCCGGTCGATGGGCCGCCCCGCCCCTTCGGGGCCGATGCCGGGGGTCTGCAGTCCCCAGAGCCCATGCGGTATTTGGCAGGCCTATTGCCCGCCGCACACGCGGGGCAGTGGGGCACCGCAGAGCACGATGCCGCCTGGTGTCCAGCCTGACCGCAACGGAAACATAGCCCGCTGCAGTCAAAGCAGTTTCTGCATGTCGGTCGGGTATGCCCGACCGCCATGCATTTATAACACCTCGCAGGCCGGGGCTCCAGCACGGTTACCCGCGCCGAACTCCAGCCCACGAGGAGCCTGCCTGAGTCGGCCAATTGCTTGACCGACTCCACTGGGCACTGCACCCAGACAGCACCGACGCCGCCCGGACCAGGGCGGATGGTGCCAATCCGGACGGTGTCCGAGGCACACCCGGTACGCGCCATAATGGCCTCCCGGATGTCCTCCACCGCCACGGAGTCGTCCAGACCCGTGAGGCGCATATCTGCGCACTTGACGGGCCTGGCGATTCGGACTCCATCCTCCGGCCCGAACAGCCCCCTCAGCATCGTGGCCAAACTATCGGCCGTCTTCGCGCCCTCGGCCCCAGGGAACTCGAGTATTCGAGCCCCTGTCCGGGCCTTGCGGGTTCTCGCCTCGACGCCCCCGATGTCGGAGACGTCCAGCTCCCGCCGGGCGCGTCTTAGGACGGCCTCATAGTTCAGGCCCCTCTCAGCCGCCTCAGGCAGTACGGTGATTACCACCGCAGCCGTCTTCGGCGACTTGAGGCCCCTACGCGACCTTTTCCCCTTTCCGCCGGCTCCCGCTTGGGGAGCGGCGGCCACAGCGGCACTCTTGGCCGCCGCTCTCCGCTTTTGGCCGCGTGCCCTCCTCCTACGCTCAGCCACCCGCCAGCCCTGTTCGAGCCTGGCAGCATCGCTGAGCGCAGCAGGCGCAGCCGCGGGTTCGCCGACGGCGCCTGCGGTGCAGCCGCTGGCGCCGGCCGTGGCCCGGCCTTGGCGGGAGCCGGCACCTTGCCGGCCTTCTTGGCCCCCTTGAGCCCGGCCGCGGCCGCAGCGTAGCTCACCACGCGGCCACCCTGACAGGACAGCGGCGTGGGAGCCGACGCTTGCGACCGCCTCGCCTTGTCCGCGGCGAGCGGCGTCCGGACGGGCGGCTCAGGCGGGAGCCTGGCCACTACGGCGGCGATACGCGCATCCATCATCACCCCTACTCGGGCCAGGATGACGCGTACCGCCGACTCCGACACGCCGTGCACCTCGTCGGGCGGCGGCTCCTCCCCCTTCCGAGGTCTCCCGCGGCCACAAGCCGGCGGAGGGACCACGACGAGGGGAGGCAGCGATGAAGCCACGACAGGCGTAGCCGGCGCAGCGGCCGCGACGGGCGCAGCCGGCGCCAAGGAAATTAAAGAGTAGGGCAACAACATAGGTCTTTCTAAGGTGTTAATTCATTCATTTTTATATCCGCTTATATACGTCCTACTGCTGGACTCGCCAGATTAGTCCGCCCGTAACTATGAACGCTGTAAAGTTTTCGAAACGTCGGACAATCAAAAATCAAATATAAACACTATAAAATACGTAAATTGGTTTTATTTACAACCTTATTAACATCGCATATAACGACTTCAAAAATAAAAATCTAGGTTAATTAAATTAACTTGTTTAATATATTTTTTTAGCTTCTTTTGCCGACTGGTGATGGAGTAAGATTACAATTAACCCCCACCTTTTTTTGGGGGTGGGTTACGGCCAGCGCACTCCTCGCTCCACTCCGTCCGAGGCGACAGAGGGGCGAAAGCACGCACACCTGTAACCCACCCCTATAGCACGTCACATTCGTCGTTGGGCCGATCACCGATGCAGAGTTCCTTGATTTCAGTGGTCAGCCCGACGGAATACCCCGAGGGAGTATTCTTTCCCGTCGACGTCCCCTACCGGGACGCTGATCGCCGTCGCGAGGCTAATCTCTCCGCGGGTGCTCGGACTAAATCCCCGGTCCGGTCACCACCGCCTAACCGCCCCCTAAGAATACTCCTACTCCCTTTCTTTCCTATGGAGGTCGTAAAAGACGACTACTAACACGCCTGACCAGTGTGGTATATATAGTAGGTTAATTTCCCTCCTATTATGGAGACGCCTCGAACCCAGCAATGGAACGTACATGAGCTAAAATGAGTGAATTATGGATGAATGAATTAATCTAACTTTGTTTTTAATTATGAAATGAAGATAAAACACTTATTAATGAATATAAATAATGAATATAAATGAAAATAAATTAAACAATGCTTATTAACAGCGATAAAACGTCACTTACTACATCATCATCATCATCACTTACAAGAATTAATTTGTTACTGAATTTATGCCATAACCTACTATGGTTTTTCCTTTTATTAAATAGATTAATTTAAAGGGAAGGAAACCTAGACACAAAACCTTATACCAACTCGCCTGACCAGCGGGGCATAGTCGGTCAATTACCTTCCCATTATGGAGGAGGCTCGAGCCCAATAGTGGGACATCTATGAGCTGTGATAAAATGGGAGGCACGGTGGTGATGATTGCAAACCAGAGAAATTTAATTTCTTTCCTCAGTTGCTGATTGAATTTAGATCCAGTATCGCGTTAATAGATATTGAAGAAAATACGCCAGTTTATGTAACATGACGTCCTTTCGTCACATCTGAACGTTGGAGGGAAACATGGACAGACCATAACCGCTTGCCGCTTTTCATTACACATTTACACTTGTCAGGGTCGTAGCTTATCTTTTTGTTGACTTAACGTACAGACCTTTACCCTCATTTGGCTTGTATATGTACCCTAACAAACTATATGCTATGATGACAGTCGCTCGCACTTCTTCCTGACATTCGGCAAAGACTTTTTAGTTTTTGCAGGATTTCATATAATAGAGAACTTTTTCCTTTTGTTAAGGAACCAATCTTTGAATTGCAGGGGAATTAACAAATTTATTACTAACAAAAACAAATTATACCCAAAATAAAAAATAAGAAACAATCTATAGACCGCATAAAATATAATTCGGCGTGGGAATCGAATCTGCGCACTTGGCACAGTAGGTTGGCATCTTAAACACTGCACCATTTATGCCGTAAAATTTAAGATACAACTGGATTTTCAATTTAATATAAAATAACAGCATTTAGTTCTATTTAAACGAATGAATTAAAAACTATTTATCAATAGCTTTTGTCACGAGTTTCTTTAAATTTATTTATGTTAATAGTTGTGTTACTAAATAACTATTTCAGGCTAGACTTTCAATTATTAATTCATTTACTCTTCGCCATTTATAACATATAATTTGTAAGGTTTCGAGTATTGCATAAACTATTTCAACTAACTTTATAAGTCGGAAATATAAATTATTCAGCTGTTTTACCGTAGTTAAATATATATACTCCACCTATTTACTGAACTTCCTAAGACAAGGTATTCTTTACACATTTTAAACTACATTTAACTGAATAACAATAATTCGTCTTTCGAGAAATAACACCACATAAATACTAATTTCGCTACTGAAATATTTGTTTAGTTGTTTTCACTAAAGTATTCATAAATTAATCCCCAAACTGACCATAAGGGTGTTACTTGTTCAAAGCCCCGAGAATAATCTTTGAAACTGAACTTTGTTTCAATGGAACAGTGTGGGTTATTTCGCCATAACTATAATCGTAAAGGAACTTTCCTAACCGCAGGGCAGTTTACAAGATTTGATACGGTGATAGGCATTCGTCCACACGAAGTCTGCAATCAATTTCCCTAAATCGTTTTTCGTAGTGACTATTTAAGCCCTTTTCTGCAAAGTTACACAATACGACAAGTTATTTTTGGTACAACCACGTTATTACTTTTGCTATGTTTTGCTTTGTACCTTATGATAATATAATAATGAACTTTTTTTGATATTGTGTTTTTCTATATTTGTAAAATAGTCGTAATTAATTTATGCTTTCATCAGCATCATCATTTCAACTCATATACGTCCCACTGTTGGGCTCGAACCTCCTCCACAATAGGAGGGAAATTGACCTTACCATACCAAGCTGATCAGACAGGTTGGTATAGGGTTATACTTCGAGTTATCCTTCTGTTGCATGGGTGTTATATGCCTATTATATCCCTCAGCCGTCTTCTACGACATTCACGGGAAAGAGAGGGAGTGGTGAATTGTATTCTTACTCCGTCACCACACGGACAAATTATGCTTTAGACAAATGCATTAAGCCAACAACCAAAACTATTCAATTTAGAACGATGAATTAAATCAAAATGACTGAATAAGATATATTTCATCATGTAAGCAAATCCATAAACATTATGACGTTTATGGATATTTCAAGTAAAATGAAGATAATAAAAAGAAATTATTTCTTTAGAGACAAGGTGATTGGAATAGTAACTGCATTTTTTTGTTTAAAAAAATATAATTTGCCAGACACAAAAGAAAATCTATGGGTTTCAATAAGATATATATTATAGTCCTTTAAAAAAACAGAATATTTATAACTCTTAAGCTATATAAAAAACCCCTTATTATTTAGAACTCTGGCTCAATCATCTCCAATTCACAATGTACGGTAATTCAAAGAAAATATATGGCATCTTATAAAGTATAACAAAGAAAGAATCGGAAGCGTGGATGCCTATGAGATATATTTTAATGTCTCGTTCTAAGCCTGTCCCTCGTAAATACCAATAATGTTGTTTCAAAATTATACCCTCAGGATACTTACTGTATGTCATAAAATAATGATGATATGCCGGTTTTGTACGTGGTAATATAGATTATAACGATATAACAGATTGTTCGACTTCTGTTAATAATTGTTTAGAGGTCAAATAGTTTCGAGATTAGAATAGAATAGTATTTATTATCGCATAACAATAATTATATTACATATTTTTATAGTGAATTTGACAACAGGGAATGCTCAGCATTGTGCTGCATAGAAACTATACAGGGCTAGTTTAAAGCAAACCCCTTTTCTCAAATAAATAAGAAAAACGAAGAAAAGAGAAAAGAAATAAAAAATTAACAATGAGAATGATAATAATATAAATAACATTAATGAATTGACTAATTGACCCACATAACATCTATGCAAGAGAAGGAAAACTCGAAATGAAACCCTATACCAACATGTCTGACCAGCATGGTATAGTAGGTCATATTCCCTGGGGAGGTGGCCCGAGCCCAACAGTGGTACCTATGTGGACTGCGATGATGATGGTGATGCGGTGCGGTGATGATGATGGTGATGTGCTGCGGTGATGATGATTGAATTAAATTGTGAAGGATGTGTTTTTTCATCTTAGTGTGTGCGCGTGTTTGAATGTTCTTCACATGTCCTAAATGCGGCAATCCGCAGAAGAAGGGGGTGTAACCGATATAGCACGAAGAATTAGGCACGCTGAAGTGGCAATAGGAAGGCCACATCACTCGACGAACCGACAACCACCGGGGAAGAGAGGTTCTCGAGTGGCTACGCATACTACCAACCTTACATTGCTTGTATCTATCGTAAAAGACGACTAAGAGCTTTACATAGATTTGGGCAAACTCCATCTGATGCTGTCTGGTCAACAATTGCATTCCCAAGGCTTGACGTAAGGGTTGACGTCAGACAAGCGGCCTACCACCTCTGGCCATATCTGGTGGCATCGGTGCTACCTGCTGCAATGTCCAGTGAAGTTTTCTAAGAAATTGTCCAGCTCAGACAGGCTCCTCGTGGGTTGAAGCTCGGCATGGAAAACTGGATCTGGATTGAGTCGCTACCTACGAGATGCTACAAGTGTATAGCAATCGGGTATACCCGGCCAACATGCACTAATAGCTTCGACTACAGTGTTCTTTGTTGCCGCTGTGGTCAGCCCAAGCACAAGGCGGCATCGTGTAGCCGTTCCCCACTACCCCGTGTGTGTGTGTGCATAAAGTGCATAAAGTGTGTGGTGTGTAATGTCCTGACTTCAGGCTCAAAGGGGGAGAGTGGGTAGGCGACCCTGACCGCTTCCACCCTCAGTGGAGCCAAATCGCCGCCAAAGTGAAGGAATTGATAGACACGCCTGCAAGCCAACCTCAATCACGCCGCTGGTGCGCAAGACCCTTTCCTACAAGCCATGGCGGAGTGGTTGATCAGTATAGGTTGATCGGTATACCTAATGACAGACTTTGAAGGCAATGGCGATGTTTAACCATACCTCCAACATCACCCATCCGCCGGTGACCACCTCTGCGACTACGGTCCTCAAGATTTCCGTCCTTCCAACACCCAGAGAACTGTCCAGATGCTACACAAACGTTGTACAGTCCCCTGAGGCGTGTTCTGCAGTGCTTGAGAATCAGAACCAGCACCCGTTTGGGTATACCGTCTGGCTCAATGGTGAGTTTAATACGCATACGCGTTACCGCTACCCCCATGATTACTCCGTAGCAACAGATCCTCAACATATTTGGTGAAGAAGCCCGGCTGGTGTCTCTCAGACTGCCCAGCATCTCCTGCCGGCTGACGTGGTAACTAGGTGGCACCTAATAAATTATAACGTGCCAACAATAATTAAATAATTACTATATTTAGTACCCACTTGCAACACTATACTAATCACTTAAATATATCTTGTGGGTGTTATGACACACCAGATAGTTAAAAAAAAAAAAGAAACTGCCTTCAAGCTTTCAGAAAGTCAAATACAATTAAGTTATTTAATAGATATTTGCGACACCGACGTCCTAGATACTCTTAATAGTAAATGATCCCGAATGTAAGTACAAAAAGAGGTTTATACACGACTAACGCCTATGTTAACTATTGTTTTAGTATATATTCGACCAGCAAATGTTAACCGTGACGAGGCATAACGTTTATTATGATTTATCAACAATTTTTTTCTTTTAATATCGTTTTTACTTAATGTTTAATATTTAATTATTATCAGATGCCGTGTTGAAAGGACTTCTAGACTGCATTTTTTTAACGCAATACATTTTATATTGATAGTTTTTCTTTTTGTCATTAAGGAAAAAATATTTTTTAAATAGTTTATCAAGCATTAAAATTGTTGCTGTGGAAAATGTCATACAAAAAGAACCACTTTCCCATAGGTGCTTCATAACTTAAAAGAAATATCGAAATAAAAAGTTACGTCAACGTTAACCCCTCTAGCCAGTGTGACTTAGTAAGCTACTTTGCCTGCTACTTTTTACTTATAAAACTTAAACCAATTGGACAATAGATATATATATATATATAGATATAGGCTGTAAAAGCATAAAATATCACAGTATTCTAGTGCCTATCTAGAAAACTTTCTCGACAAATATCACTTGAATTCAAACTACTCATAAAGTTGAAATGTAAGACGAATTACCATTTAGATAGTACTACAAAATTCGTCAGCCCCGCTATCCCACGTAGAATAATAGAAACTTCGCTAACTTCATAGTTCAATCTTTGTGCAAAGAAAGTCACTGCTCGGAGACAAGCAAATTAGATTTATTTATACGAGCGAACTCTACACTTCAAATGACATTGCTGACCTTTTCAAAGATTTATTCAATTTGTTTCATTGAGAATTACAAGGTATTATATATAATATGTTTTATAATTAAATACGACATTAATTGTTTTTGACCAGTTTTATTATTACTAGTGGTCAAATTTAAATTTATTTTTCTGCTACACAATTTCTGTGACAAACTTTATACGGGTACATCGTCGGGATTTTCGTAAAAAGGGGTACCAAATTTTTCCTTCACGTATTAATGTATAGATACTAGTTGGCATCTTAAGATTATACTAAAAATTTAACATGACAATAGGCACCAGGGACATTTCGACGGAATAATTTAAAGCAATGAACTGCTTCACTCCGTTTATAGGTACAACCGTACCGCTATCTTTTAAAGTCGGATAACAGATAGACATTAATATTCAAATCAGACCAATAATTTCTAAAATTAAAGACGAAACAAAAATTGGGTTTTTTAAATACTTCCGTCTGTATTTAATTATTATTATTTTTTGTTATATAAGAAATCACTCTGCCCAAAGGAAAACATTTATATGGATTGCATGAAAAATCACCCTACGTACAAATTCAATCCACAATGCTTGGTGTGGAAGGTTCGTTTAGACCGCTAAGACCGCCGCGCAAGCATAAAATATAGTAAGCTATACTTTTATGAAAGAAGGTCACTTTGTTAGGTAACTAATACAAAAATATTGATTGATACTAGAACAAATAAATTTTCTTATCATCATCATCATGTAAGCTCATATACATCCCACTGTTGGGCTCGAGCCTCCTCCACAATAGGAGGAAAATTGACCTACTGTACCACGCTGGTCAGACGTGTTGATATAGGGTTTCATTTCAAGTTTTCTTTTTCTTGTATAGATGTTATATGAATATTTATTCCCTTAGTAGTCTTTTACGATACCCACGGACAAGGGAGTGGTGAATCCACGCGCTTTTTTTTTAAATTTTCTATATCTTCATAATTCGTAACTTATCGCCAGAATCGCCATGCTTGGCAAGCAGCTACGTAATCGTAGTTTGTGTTATGAGTTAACCAGTATAACATCGCTGCCCACAGTTCTAACGAACCAATTCGGGAGGAATTTATTTATTGCCCCTAATTCCTCAATGAACTCATTTCAATGAATATCAAAGGAAAATAAAGTGGTGGTGTTTCTATTCTTCACCTGCTACCACAAGAGAATTGTGACGTACATCGCCATAAAACACCAATACCATTCATTGACGTTTGATTAACAAACACCAATTTATATTCAAAGACACACATGAAGCCACATAAAAACTCTTAAAAGTACTACGAATACAAATATAGCAAGTGTGGATACCTATAAAATAAATTTTAATGTTCTGATAGCTCTAAGCCGGTCCCTCGTAAATAGCAACAGGGTTATTTCAAAATTACACCCTCAGGATAGAGGACGCCATAAAGTGATGTCAGTATCCTCGTATTGTAATAAAGATTAGAACAACAAAATAGATTGCCGCCACTGTATTAATATGCCTTGGGGTGTGATATTCTTTTCCAATTTGCTTGTAAAAGTTGTCCAGATGCTGTTCGTTAATTAATTTACTACTCCACAGCCCATATACTTATGCTGTTAGAAGTCTCCGCTACACTGAAACGGTAAATGGTTTAATATTCTACGCCGGTTAGATTTGTTATAATAGAATTTCAGGTTTTCTTTCTCTTACAGTAAGTCTTCAGATAAGTCATTTAATATTTTAGTCAGTCAAGTTTTCATCTTTGAATTACATATATGCAAGTTATTGTTTTTGTAAGATCTTCTAAATTTTGATAAAAAACTACTGAACTCGGATGTTGAAGTTGAATACATGAGGTATTCTTATTATAACTCATTTTCGTTATGTAAATAATTTCACTGTTTAGCTAAATATATACATAATGATATTTAAAAATAGCAAATATATGTTTAGTAGAAAAAAAAACAAATCATAGTATAAAACAAAGTCGCTTTATGCTGTCTATACGTTTAGAACTCATAAACTACGCAAAAGATTTTAATGCAATTTTCCTCAATGGACAGAACGATTCAAAAGAAAGATTTTTATATATAATGCAATGCGTATATATAATCAACACAAAAAAAGCGTAGATATTACAGATTTGTAGAGCAATATTGTAAAAAAACATATTTTTGTGTCTACATCGCAAAGGCTTAGACAGCCTTACGAGAAAGATCAAAGTATTAAATTTATAAAAAAATTAAACTATTTTATGAAATTGATCTTACAATCTCCATCAAGAATCACTACCATCTCAGCCCGTATATATCCCACTGTTGCACTCAAGCCTCCTCCACAAGAAAAGGGAAATTAACCAACTATACCGCGATGATCAGCCAAGTTGTTATAGGGCTTTATTTCGAGTTTTCCTTCTCTTGACAGATAACATTTGTCAAAAAAAGGGGGTGGTGAATTATTCCAACTCTCTCATCATACGTAAATACAATAAAAAAACTTAATATTTCACAACCAACTATCATATAATTGCAAGTAAATGTTATATAAAGAAATAACGAGTCAAAAAACTGTGAAATATCTTAGGGTTCATGAAATATGACCGTATCCAATCCGAAACATATTGTGGGTCACCGAACGGGCACGTTATTCAAAATGAAGTTTTCTTTGCATTGATGGATTTAAGGTGGATAGCTGACGACAGAATAATATAAAGAGGGAGACGAGTTGTCTGTCCTTACACATTTGACATCATAATATAAAAACAATTTGATTCTTACTTATTTGAATTATTAAATTGTTGTTCTTAAAAAAATCTAGTCAATCTATTTATTTAAAATATAAAACATCTTTAATATTAATATGGTCACTATAAGAAGTTCTTAGATTAGTTAATTACGTAATAACTTAAGACAAAAGGTCCCTTAAGTAGGGACTGAATATATTAACTGACTTGATATTACATGGATCTCACAACTTTTTATAGTAGAAGAATTAAGTTGCGAGACTTGATTCTTTTACAAGTTATGTTTTTGATGGTATATATTTTACTATCTGTGTGGCTTCGAATTATAAAAAGCTTATACTTATCCACAAAAGGGGTACTGCTAATTAATTTAACTGTTATACGCCAGTCTTCATGTCAGTCTATAAAAGTGCCAGTGTTTGGCTCAGGCCTCCTCCAATGGAAGGGCAATTAACCTACTATTCTGCGCTGGTCAAATTTATTGGAATAGGGTTTTATATCGAGTTTTCCGATGTTACCTGTATATATCCCTTTTTTTTTGGGGTGGGCTGCGGTCGGCGCGCTCCTCGCACCACTCCGTCCGGGGCGACAGAGAGGCGTAAGCACGCAACACCCGTAACCCACCCGAACACCACGTCACCTTCGTCGTGGGGCGACCAACGGAGCAGAGTTACTTGTCATCAGTGGTCAGCCTGACAGAATACTTGGGGTACGCTCCCATCGACCGACGACAGTTCCCCGGGTAGGACGTCGGTGTTTCCTCACGCGGTCGGCCTCTCGGCGGGCGACGGACTAATCCCCGGTCACGTCACCCGCGGACCTGTATATATCCTTTATGGATTTTTACGACACCCACGTGCAGGAGAAGGGGTGTTTAACTGTGTTCTTACTTCGTAACCACATGGGCGTATGACAAACTACGCTAGTCGAATTGGCAGGACAATTGGAACGGATTTCCAGTAGGTGTGGGCTCGTATACAGATTGTTATAAATAACCTAGCACATTAAATGCTAAATCTCAATAATTTAGATAATAGGAGTGTGTCACCGTTTAATACAATTCTAACTAAAAACTTCGAGTATTAAATCGAAACAAAGTGTAAACCTTTTCTGACAGATGGTCCAGGTTTCCTATGTTTAAGAGTAGGTATACTATATTTTTTTATTATAACTCGGCCTAAGATGGACATTCCAGGTGTTGACAGAATACCAACGCTATTTCTTTAAGTAGAAGTAGCAGGAGCTGAGCCGATAGCCTTTTTTGTTCCTCGTTTGTGTTTTTTATAAGCTCTAACGAGAACAGAATAAATATTTTTCTTTCTTACATTTTCATGCCATACTAGTTAGTACCCATGCAGTATATAGTAACAAGGATTTAATTTTTGAACTCTATTTAATTAAACTAGTGGTCGCCGTGTGGTGGAAATTCGGCCATAATTCATTTTAGTTAATTTTTCTGCTACACAATTTTCTTTTAATATTATTTATGTATTATTGTAAATTGAGCAAGCTGTATTTCACTATAGTCCATAAAATATAGCTTGATCTCTGTGACAGATGTCAACGAAACCAACGAAGTAAGTTTGAACGAGCGAAATGTTTATAATTTCATTTCGTATCAAATATATTTTCATTCTTTTCGTGCCAGTTTTATTGCAACTGAATTGCAATACATTATAAATATAAAAATATTAATATTCATGCCTAAAATGTACCTCGTAGGTACTGAAATACCTAGTAAACATTTTATTTATAAATGATGCTTACGTACAAGGTCATACTGGACTGAAAATAAAAAAGAGATGGGACAATCGATATACGTAAATCGATAACCAATCTTTATTAAATTATTCATAAAAGAAATAAACCTAATACAGTACCTATATAAAACTTGCAACATATTTTTTACAATTAAAACAGACAGTTACATTATAAAAAACCAAAAATTGAATTAATTAAACATTAAAAAACTACTTTTCGTCTCAGAGTAGATGATAATATTATGTACGCATTATTGCCAATAAACTAGACATATTTATTTATAAAACAGTTGTAATTGATTGATTGATCTAACTACTGTCCTTATTTGGCAAAAAATGATAAATGTTCTAGCAGGAACGCTCCAGTGATGACGATAATAGTGACCTGGACCTTAATTGTACTTCTTTTGAATAATTAAAACAATCAAAAAACACTTTTAGTTTGAAATAAATTCAAAAAGATTTTCATTGATTGTATTTTAA
Source organism: Lymantria dispar (assembly GCA_032191425.1). Classification (NCBI taxonomy): domain Eukaryota; kingdom Metazoa; phylum Arthropoda; class Insecta; order Lepidoptera; family Erebidae; genus Lymantria; species Lymantria dispar. Next base: position 26,365,504 of record CM063448.1, read on the forward strand.
TTATAATAGAAAATCACAATTATAAAAATAAAGAGTATTATCGATAAAAAAACTACGCACTTTATCGTAAGCGTGACAGCACCAGGGACAACTGTCACAGAGATCATCCTATATTTTATGGACTATAATAACTAATATACTTCTTCTTCTTCTTATCTAATGGAAATAAGCTACAATAATATGGGCTATTGGTGCCAGTGTCGAGTTATTATATTGATTATTCACGTCTTTAGTCTTAGTCTTTCAGTCAGTCGTTAGCATGATTTGGTGCCGATATCCAGAATGTCAAAATGCACGCAATTCATTATTATATCATATTCACTACATTTCAGAATTTTATCTGCATTATATTACATAAAATATCAGCAAAATTATTCAATATAACAATTCAAAACACTAAAATAATGAAAAACATATAAAAGCGCTACGTGACATTTTGACATTCGCGTCAAAATTCCATAACTAATATAATTTGAAGTAGTACTAAGTACAAATGTCTATTAGACATTGTCATCATAATTATGATTATTTGACATTCGTTTTGACCACAGATTTTAACCGTAAACAAAAATGTATAAGGAATTTTGACGCGAAAGTAAAATCTCACGTAGCGTTTTTATATATTTTTTTCATTATTTTAGTGTTTGAAGTGTTATATTGAATAATTTTCGTGATATTTTATGTAATATAATGCAGATAAAATTCTGAAATGTAGTGAGTATGTTATAACAGTGAATTGCGTGCATTTTGATATTCTGCCAAAATTCCCAGAGAAGGCATGACTTGGATATCAGCACCAAATCATGCTAACGACTGACTGAAAGACTTAAGACATGAAAAATGAATATAATAACTCGACACTGGCACCAATAGCTCATATTATTGTAGCTAATTGCCATTAAATAAGAAGAAGAAGAAAAGTGTATAAGCGCGCGCATGTGTGCGTGTGTGTGTAGCGCTTGCGTTGTAGTGTGCATAATGCCTTTTTTAATGAATTTAATGTATTTCTAATCCATTATTATATGAAATATCAGTTTTATGCACTTCTCCTCATTATATACTTCAAGTGTGACAAATTTCATACTTGTCCATTCACGCAATTTTCGTAAAAAGGGGTACAAAGTTTTTGCTTCACGTATTTATATATAGATAACATAGACGGAATCTATATTGCACTAAATTCAAAATGGATGCCATAAATTTTTAATAGGTCATCATCATCATCATCATCATCGCAGCCCACATACGTCCCACTGTTGGGCTCGGGCCTCCTCCACAATGGGAGGGAATTTGACCTACTATACCATGCTGGTCAGACATTTTGGTATAGGGTTTCATTTCGAGTTTTCCTTCTCTTGCAACAGATCTTATGGGCATATTATATCCCTTAGTCGTCTTATACGACATCCACGGGCAAGATAGGGAGTGGTGAATTGTATTCTTACTCCGTCACCACACGGAAAATATTTTTTAATAGGTACTGGTATTATAATAAAATAATAAGAACACTCACTTTGAAGCTCAATAAAATTATATTTTGTAGAAACTCGATGTAAAGCGACAATTAATATCAATTTTAGAAATTTCTAAGCTCGCTCTATAAATAGATAACGTAGTAGTTTAATCGACTTTTTTTACCGTCACTGGGCAACAGTATTTTTGGGTAGTGAATAATGATAATAATAACTAAGTGCCCGTAGAAACTCTGGCTTACCTTAAACGACTGGCCAGTAAGCGGTCGCTTGGTGTAAGTGTCATTTTCAAGGGCTTAACTACGGGGGAAACCACTGCGGGTCTCCGTTCGTCGGGGACTTGCGATGGTGAAACCGACGCCGCACCGCTCTATACTCCTAATCAACTTGCACCGATGTTGCCTACTATTGCGAGTATGGCCAGCATGTCTGTGACGACCCTTCAGGGGAAACCATTCAGTGAATTGGCGAGTCACCGTCCGGCACCGTTCAATACAATGCAAGCGATTGAAGGCAGACGACAGAATAAAAATCACTAGTTTTCAGTTAAACCAGTCCAACCCCATAATCAGATATCAGATACCATCATCACGCTATAGTTTTACATCTACCGTTTGGCAATCCACGAGTGTTATATGCAGACGTAGTGTCATCGGTAGACGTCCTATCTTATTTTTAGATTAAATTACTCTACACGTTTGTCAAAATAAGTGGCTTAGCTGCTTTGCTGCCGTCTTACGGGTGATTTTTTTTCTTATAGTAACGAAACAGACAAGTCACATATTGCCTCGCGTTCCTACCCTCTAATTCTACACCTTCACGATAGTCTACAAGTATTCCTGAAATCCATAAAGCCTACTGCTTAACATCAGAAGGGCTCTTTGCTCGTTTACCAGCAAAGACAATAAATCTTAAAAAAATCGGGCATATATCAGAAATGGTTATAATGTCATCCACGTGTATTAGGCTGAAATAAACAGCTCACTATTTTTCAAAGTATATCAAATCAACCATAAATAAAGGCACTCGCTCTCTGAAGCGTATTATCACAGATTTGCTATTGCATGCAATAGCAAATCTGTGATATTGGCGTTATTTAAACACGCATCAACAGTTTTACCCTACGGTCCATTTGTACTTTACATTTAAACCTGCGTTAGAAAGAGACTCGCATAGAATATTACACATTCCATCTCTATTTAAGCATTTAGTGTAGTGCTAAAGAGAAATGTCAAGTCAAACGTATAAATTTATGCCTCGGTGAAGGCTAGGCTTAATTTTATACAGTATTCGATACTTTTAGTATTAAAATTTATAAACCAATTCTAGTTTTGTACAGAAATGGACAATAAAACGCAGATTTAACTCTATATCTACAAACAAATAATCAAAATCGAGGTGTATGTTTGTAATGTCACAATAATACGGCTTTTTCATGCTCACACGGTTGTTTACACAATACTTAAAATCAATGCAAATATTTTTGTCTGTCTGTCTATTTGTTTCGAGTAATCTTCAAAACGGCTCGACCAATTTTGGTAATATTTTACTACCAGCTATCTGTATAAAAAGTAACTTAAGCTATATTTTAGCCCAGTATTCTTACGGGAACGGCAACTACGCTGGTGAACGCTACGCTACTACGACGATGGAATTTTTTAGTCAAACATGTCAAACGAAAAAGTAAACTATGTTTTGGTCATAATAATTTGGATGCCTATGGTATTATTTGTGATAATAAGTATTAAAAATTGGGAGAGATATTTTTACTTTCATTAATCAAGACCCATACGTATGATACTTGGATCTTTTTGAAAAGGTAGTCTAGTATCGCTCGCTGGTCAAACTGGTTGATTTCAGAGCTTTAGTCTCTTGCAACGATATTTTCCGTTACTACGCGGCAAATTTGTGGGATTAAGTTAAGTATGTTAGAATTATCTATACCAATAAATAAAATTGGGGTGTCTGTTTGTAATGTCAAAATAATAGGCTTTTTTCATGCTCACACTGTTATTTGCACGACACCTATGCCTAAAATAGCAATTAAAAATTTTTTGTCTGTCTGTCTGTTTGTTCCGGGTAATCTTCAAAACGGCTGGACCGATTTCAAAAATTCTTTCACCAATGGAAAGCTATAATATCAGGGCGTAAACTAGGCTATATTTTATCCCGGTATTCCGACGGGAACGGGAACTACGCGGGTAAAACGACTATAACCTATAACCGAAGCGAAGCGAGGGCGGGTTGCTAGTGTTATTATAAAAAAGAAATTACTTTCAATATATTCACGTAGCTTATTCTTCTCATATAAAATTTTAAAATAGAATCATATTATGTAATTCACGCGAAACTATGAATATAACTATCTCATTATCTCTCGAGACACTACTTGTCTCTCTCTACCTAATTAAAATGATAAAAATACCCATGTAAAAGTACTAATTATTTTCATCATCATTCATCTCAGCTCATATACGTCCCACTGTTAGGCTTGAGCCTCCTCGACAATAAAAGGGAAATTAACCGACTTTTTTTTGGGGTGGGTTGCGGTCGGCGCGCTCCTCGCACCACTCCGTCCGGGGCGACAGAGGAGCGTAAGCACGCACACCCGCAACCCACCCACGATGCACGTCGCCTTCGTCGTTGGGCCGACCACCGGAACAGAGTGACTTGACGTCAGTGGTCGGCCCGACGGAATACCCCCTATTTGGGGTACCCTCCCATCGACCGACGTCCCCCCCACGGGGAGGACGTCGGTCTTTCCTCGCGCGGTCGGCCTCTCAGCGGGTGACGGTCTAATGCCCCGGTCACGTCACCCGCGGCCTCGGCTAGGCCGGCATGAGGCGTAGGTATTCGCGCCTACGCGGCCCCAGAAATTAACCGACTATACCTACCACGCTGGGCGGACGTGTATTTTGTGGGTATTGAGAGTGCGAGATAGCTCAACGCTCGGGTATGTAACGCTCGTCTGAGTAGTGTCGATTCTCGTCAACTAAGCAAGTATTTTAGAGTACAATACAAATGACGATCAGTTAGAACAACATTTACTTGAGTGATTTATACAAAATTATAATTATTTGTTCAATCTTTTGTTAAATCATCATCATCATTTCAGCTCGTATACCCACTGTTGGGCTCGAGCCTCTTTCGCAATAGGAGGGAAATTTACCTAACTATACCATGCTGGTCAGGCAGGGTGGTATAGGGTTTTATTTCGAGTTTGCCTTCTTTGCATAGATTTTATATGCGTATTATATCCCTAATTAGTCTTTTACGACATCCACGGGCAAGATAGGGAGTGGTGAATTGTATTCTTCCTTCGTAACCACACGGTTAATATGTTTAATGACTGAGAGTTTTTAAGGATAGGCTGAGGAAATTAACCGATTTAGCAGGATCATGAAGTCCTGGGTTTACATTTAGGATTACTTAATCTGTCAGTGCATCTTCATGAAACTATCAGAATATATAAGTAGGTACGTCCCATTATCCTTATAAAGATTTAGACAACACAAAATAAAAAGTAAAATGAACTAAGTTGTGAAACGAGTAGTAATTAACAGCGGAACAGGCTCGTTCTAATTATACAACTACAAGAAGCTACTGTATAGTTTTAAATGTATATCTTAGTAGCCTCTACCTAGTTAATTTGGGCTAACGCTAACTTTAATCCTCAGAAGTTGAAAATATTTTTAACTAATATGATTCTGTCAAACATGATTTTTGCTAAACTTTAATCGCTTACGCAATGAAAGTTCTCAAAACCTCAATTTTGAAACATTCTTAATTGTTGCTTCGCTTCTTTTGGTCTTATGATGATATATAGCCTATAGCCTTCCTCGATAAATGTGCTATCTAACACTGAAAGAATTATTTAAATGGTAGTTCCTGAGATTAGTTTCTGAGATTAGCGCGTTCAAGCAAACAAACTCTTCACCTTTATATATTAGTATAGATGAGAATAGCCTATTTAGATCAAAATCTAAACTTGTCTTGAAAGTGTTCATAATATTCATTTAAAATTCAACATATAAAAATGTGTCAAAGTTAAAAGATTTTAAATTAAACTGGCCTTACTGGTTAACTGTCAAACGGGTTCTAAACTTAGTACCTACTATCTGTAGTTCTTAAGATCACTTAATATAAGAAATAAAATTCAATGCACCTTAACGGAGAAATAAATAAAGTTGAATAAAAATGCACGTATACCTCAGCCTAACAACGTCTACACTTAAATGTAGGTGTCGGCAAAAGAAAACTAGAAAAACGTGTAACATAAATAAATAAAAAGATAATTATCTACTTGTTTTTTTTCTAGAATTATATTTGCTATTTATAAATAGGACTTTAAATTTCAATAGTCAAATTATTAACATAAATAAAATAACTTATGATTTATATAACCTCTCAACAACTTGGTCATAACCGCCACGCTATTAACTCAATTGGCGCATCATAATACTCAAACGATCGCATTGGGGTTATTAGTTTCTCCGCAGAAATCTGCTCACTCACTTCTAGATAGGTATAGTAGTTCAATTTCCCTCCCATAGTGGAGGAGGCCCGAGCCCAACAATGGGACGTATATGGGCTGAGATGGTGATGATGATATCAAACTGATTAAATAGGACATATGTTTATGTCGAGTTTTTTCTTGAATCGATATTATTTGCGTATATACATATATTAAATTATTATTATATATACTTATATATATTAGGGTTAAAGTTTTATTTTTACAATTCATACCCTCTAATTTTGTTTGAATGATGTCAAAACACTTATAAATAAAATTTCACGTAAATTGAATCACGGCAACCCGTGCCGACTTGCATCGAAACTTGTCAGAACTTGCATAGTACGGTGCGCACGCACTAAGTGTTATGTCACGGTAATATAATCTACCAGTTTTTTCTTTTTTTTTGTGGGTGGGTCGCGGTCGGCGCGCCTCCGCACCACTCCGTCCGGGGCGACAGAGAGGCTTAAGCACGCAACTCCCGCGACCCACCCAAAAACCACGTCGCCTTCGTCGTTGGGCCGACCACTGGAGCAGCGTTAACTTGTCGTCAGTGGTCGGCCCGACGGAATACCCCTAATCGGGGTACCCTCCCATCCACCGACGTCCCCCCCTCGGGGAGGACGTTGGTCTTTCCTCACGCGGTCGACCTCTCGGCGGGTGACGGACTAATCCCCGGTCACGTCACCCGCGGCCTCGGCTAGGGCGGCATGAGGCGATATAATCTACCAGTAATCCAACTTCATACAAACGGACGCAACGCTAGCGGTGTGTTGTTTTTTTAATAATAACCACGTTTCCCTTTCCTTCCTTTCATTTTTCCTTTTTATTCCTTTATATTCCTTTTTCTCCACCTTGTCCATGTTTTCCAAAACAATTTTTAATTAAGCTTTATATTAGAATGCGGATTTTTCATACTTTAAAATTTAATAATACAGCATTTCGCACGTCTCAGTCGAGGCGTAAATATTTTTCGGTCGCAAATTTATAAGACCGATTTGTTATTTAAACATAAACATGTTTTTTTTTAATTAAAACTACCAATCAAAAATCAACACGCAATCTTATTGAACACTTCCTATTCAATTCACAAAGTATTTTATTTGTTTATTTAAGAAAAGTATATACAAAACTAAATGGAAACACAAAGTAGGCAAATGTAATTAAAATGCTGGAGGCAGGCAGCCCTATCACATATTTACGTACCGCGTGGATGTAGGCATTTAATTCAAGGTTACGCTCGAGATACATTACTGATAGGTGACTATACTGTGGTTATGTGCTTGTTATATCGCGTTTGTTTTTATTAGTGAAATCATTGTTTTCATTGTATCAACATGTCTGTGGAGTTACGCAGTTCTAATTAGGAAATATTTTTGGTCGGGGATATAAAACATCAAATTACAGGTTCTAAACTGCCCTCTAATGGACAATTTCTGGCGGTTTTATTTTATAATATTCGCAAAGTCAATTTAAGTGTCAATGAAAGTGCAAATCTTACTATTCGTGAGTGCATTATTTATTGGGCAAAGGTACGTATACCGACTAAATCTTTACCTAACTGTGTTAAGAAACTTGTAGCCTTATACCAAGATTGGAGAAAATTGCAAAAAGATGCAAACAAAACTCAAGATGTGTTTGAGCAGCGTCGACAAGAGTTTGTTACAAATATAAAAAATTTGTTTGATATTGCACATGCCGATGCGCTTCAATTAATAAAGATAGATGAGGATAAGATTTTCTTACAAAAGCAGAGAGAGCCAGGACGACCCGGGCACTTAGCTGGAGTGGACAAAAAATTGACAGAAAAAGAGGAAAAGGCGATTCTTAGAAATATCCAGGAGCAAAAGCGGCTGGCCACTTATTTTACATCCATTACACCCTCTACGTCTTCTCATGAGCCATTACAAGAAACTTCACCATCTGATTCTGAAGTAACGGACTTACAAGAAGATTTGTCCATTCAAATTGATAGAAAAAAGCCCGATACTATTAAAACTCCTATGAAGAAAAATTTCGTTACTCCGAAACTGGTGGCGGCATTAGACAGGTGTCAGTTAAGTGTATTTATTATTGAAACAACTATTGAAGCACTTGGCCACAATACTGACGAATTTCCTATAAGCATGTCCTCCATCCAAAGAATTCGTACAGAAAAACGAAAACAGCGCGCAGAAGCTATAAAACTTAATTTTCAAAACGGTGTACCAGATACTGTAACTGTCCACTGGGATGGAAAACTGTTGCCGGCTTTAGATGTACGTAAATGTAAAGAGGAACGTCTACCAATCGTTATTTCATATGATAGTAAAGAAGAACTTATTGCTGTGCCAAAATTAGAAAACTCATCGGGAAGCGAACAGGCACAAGCAGTTTGGAATGCTATTGTTGACTGGAATCTTGAAGATAGAGCACAGATCCTCTGTTGTGATACTACTGCTTCTAACACAGGCCGAATTAATGTGTGCTTCTCGAACAGAAATTGAACAGAGAAATGTTGATTTTTGGTTGCCGCCATCACATCTACGAACTGGTACTAAAAGCTGTGTTCGAGGCCAAAATCAGCCAAGTCATTAGAAGTCCCAATATACCTTTATTTAAAAATTTTCGATCAAAATGGAAAAATATCAATGTAGAGAAGATACAAAGCCACAAAGAAATACTATTACGCCTGAACGATTCCAAAATTGATGAACTTTTGGAGTATTACAGAACAGAATTGACCAAAGAAATTGTAAGAGATTTCAATTTCAATTTCAATTTAAATTTATTTATTTCTCTTTAAGGTACAATACATGTTACAATTTTTTATCAATTTTTTAGCCTTAAGAAGAGCTGGTGTCTGTAGTAGGTACTAGACCTGTATGACAGATCACCAGGCCCTCTCTTAAATAAGGGTTCACACTTAAGTAAATAACAGTTCAAATATATATAAAACCTAAAACCATGAAATCTCACAAATAGTATATGTGTGTGCGTGTGTGTATGAGTGTGTGTGCGTGCGTGCGTGTGTGTGTGTGTCTGTCTGTGTGTGTGGGTGTGTGAGTGCGAGTGTGTTTGTTTTTCGTTTTTACTACATTCATCAACATTTATTTTATTATACGAATAATATTTTCTGCCTCTTCATAGTCCAAAAGTTTAAGCCAGTTCGGTACAGTTTTTTTCAAATCGGATTTATACATTGTGTATATATTGAGAATTTTATTTATTTGATTATAAACATAACCGCCAAGGAAGTAAAAACTATTTTGTGCTAATTTTGTATTTACTGGAACAGTAGGACAAACCGAGTACTTCCGACGAACGAAAATAAATTTATTGGGTTCATAGGGTATTCGAGAATGTGTGGTAATAATTAGATTTAAAATAAAAAGTTTTCTTACGGAGAGTACTCTACAAGTTTTATAAAGTTCAGTAGTGGGGAATCGAAAAGGCAACCGCCAACCTACCTTCAACAAAATTCTTTGGGCACGTTCAAGTTTTAGTAGGTGGGTTTTAGAACTTCCACCCCAGACAACCACACAGTATTGAATTAATGATTGGCAAAGGGCTAAATAAACTAGTCTGATGATGTTCTCCCGCGCGACATGTCGAAGACTTTTAAAAATGAATATTAACTTACGCAGTCTAGCAGTAAGAGTATCTATATGAAGATGAAATGATAAGCAATCATCGATCAGTACTCCTAAATGTCTAACGCAGTTCACGCGGCTTAAATGAGGGCAATTGCATACCATGGTGGTAGTGTTGCACGTATGGGCGATCAAAGAATGGCAATCTGATGGTTTACCAGCGGCTGTAGGAGAAAAAGTCAAGTATTTAGATTTACCGACATTCAAAGTCAGTAAATTGTGAGATAACCAATTGTTAACGGCGAGAAAACCTAATTGTGCATGTTTAAAAACTGTTTCCCACGTATCGCCGCTGAATATCAAGGCAGTATCATCGGCGTAAGTATAAATCGAACCATGTAATAGTTTTAATTGACAAAGATCATTTATGTACACGAGAAATAATGTTGGCCCAATAATACTACCCTGAGGAACGCCGTGAGATATGGAGAGCTTATCGCTGGTCCAATCTCCAATTCTGACACATTGACGTCTACTAGCAAGATAACTCTTGAAAAGCTTAAGTTGATTACCCCTAACCCCAATTCTTTCCAGTTTATCGATCAGAGTGGGGATAGAGATTGTGTCAAAGGCTTTAGCCAAATCTAGGAAAATACCAATCACTTTTTGTTTTTTATCTAGTTTGGTTATGATATGATTGGTGAGATCTAAAACAGCATTACTTGTTGAAATACCAGCACGAAATCCATATTGAGAGGGTAATATAAGCCGATACTGTTCCAGATATTTGACAAATCTATTATTAATGAGACGCTCAAGTAATTTTGATAGCGTTGGCAAGATTGAAATTGGTCTATAGTTGCATGGTTGAGTTCTATCTCCTCCCTTATAAACAGGATATACAACTGCAAGTTTAAACGCGTCCGGAAAGGTACCCAGCTTAAAAGCCATGTTACATATATATGTAATATGGGGAACTAGTAAATACCTAATATAGTAGATACCTAGATGACTATCGAGAGTTAATAGAGCTCTGCATAATATTTCTTGGCGGCGATACAGTTAATAAATTTAAAATTCGACCTCCAGGTGCCATGCACCAAGCAAGATGGTGGCGAGAGCTATTTATTGATTAAAAATATCGTTATTTATCTCTCAATTCAAAATGTCAAATAAGGACAAAACAGTTCTATTAGACGTCTGCCTGTTTATCGCGACATGCGCGCATTGCAGCCAAGGCTTGACATATCAAGCCTTGGCTGCAATGCACTTTAGCGGTAAAAGCACCCTACCAGGACCTGTGCTTTTTGAAGACTGTGAAGGCTTACGAAATGGTCGACAAAATTATATCAAAAGCGGCTATAGAGAAGTTTTGCCAACATTTGTGGTATTTTTCAGATGAAGTGTCTATCTTGTCTCTATTTGACGATGATATTAACCAAGAAAGTAAGGTGAAAATAGTTGCTAATTTGGCCAAAGAAAATCCATCGATCCACAATAAACGCTACATTCCATTGAGAGAAGAACTTAGCGGGCCTCTTTTTGAAAAAAACATCGGTGACTTTGTCTCCATAAACAGCAGATCTTTTTTCAGGCGACTCAAAATCGATGACAGTTTTCTCATGGAGTGTCCTACTTCGTGGCCTGTTAATGCTTCATTTCAACACGCTAAAATGAAAGTGCAGTTACTGAAAGCAGTTAATGATATGGCTGAAAGAGCTGTTAAGTTGATGCAAGACTTTCATGGCTTAATCACAGTGGATGAAGAACAAAAACAATAATTATTACGTTGCGTACAAGAACACAGAAAGGTATATCCTGACTGTAACAAACAAACATTGAAAAGAAAATTTAATTAATAATGTCCTTTAAATAATGAATATGCGTAATAACCATTGTTTTATTTACAAATATAAAGTTAAAATATTCCCCTATATATATATATATATATATATATATATATATATATATATATAAATCGACAGCAGCGCCACCTAGCGGGTCCAATTGTGAATTTAAACCTTAAACCATTCTCGAATGCTCTTATAGACACAGAAAAAATATCCTCAACATCGGTCCAGCCGTTTAGGAGGAGTTCAGTGACATACACACGTGCACAAGAAATATATATCTAAAGATTAAATCAAACATACAGAAATTTAACCTTTATACACATTCCATTTGTTTATTAGTAGCCGTAACATCAACGTTCAAAGTACAAAGCTCTACTTCGAACCATAGCAGAGTTCATCCGTATGCAATAGCAATCCTATCAACTATATGAAGACTGCTGAATAGAAATATCGATGTAGATATTTCCCGAGGGCTTTGACTTTGCTTGCATAGAAAGGAGATTAAATAAAGTACTTTGAAGATACACTTTGTTGTAATAGTTAGCTAGATAGACACAAATTCTTTTGTATCTTACAGAACTGATTTGTGAGTATAAATGTAGATGTGCAGTATCTATACAAATAAATAAAAATAAAGTGTCTAATTGTAATATCAAAATAGTAGGTTTTTTTTTATGCTTATACGGTTATTTACAAGATACATATGCTTAAAAATCAGTTAAAGAATTGTCTATCTATCTATCAGTCTGTTTATTCCGGGTAATCTTCAAAAGGTTTGAACCGATTTTGATATTTTATTACCAGATCGCTGTCTAAATAAGGAATAACGTAGGCTATTTCTCCTCCTAAAACCCTATAAAATTTTAGCCGGTCCGCTACCCGAACCCGAGACCAGTTCTTAGGAGATATTGCAGATTAGAAATTCAGGGTTACAACAGTGAGAATCGAAGCGCAGCCAGAGTAGGTCGCTAGTTAAAAAATATAATTTGATCATATAAGAAAAGTCTTATGATGACAGAGTAAGAATACCATTCACCACTCCCTATCTTGCCCATGTGTATCGTAAAAGACCACTAAGGGATTAAATATGCATATAACTGTACAAGAGAAGGAAAACTTGAAATAAAACCCCATACCAACACGTGGGTACGGGTGGGTTATGGGCCTGCGCGCCGTCTTTTCGTCGCCCCGGACGGAATGGACCGCATGTGCGCTTACCATAGCCCACCCATAAAAAAACACCAACACGTCTAACCAGTGTGGACCAGTCAATTAATGTCGCTCATATTGCAGAGGAGGTTCGAGTCCAACAGTGGGCGGTGTATGAGCTGAAATAATGAATGATAATCTGCCTGCATAGAATACTCCTTAAGTAAATACTTTACTCTTTTTCTATCAAATGACACGCAATTAAAATATAATACATATCATCATCATCTCAGCTTCTTCTATATCCCACGACTAAGCGACTAAGCGGCACGCAAAATGGCGAATTATGCGGGCAATCGTATTAAACGTGATCGTATTAAACGGGTTCTACTGTAGTTAAACAGAACTGTATTCTCTATTTATTAACAGATTTATATGAAAATGTACACGTTTGCTGATTAATGTTAATATTAGAATTTAAATTGAGAGCATATGCGTGATGACGCCTCCCGGTAACAACAGAAGATCAGCGTTGGTCATCTGCGGTCAGCATAATGCTGAGTTGAGTCCGGATTGTGGCAAACACTTTTCGAAATTATTATTATTATTAATTTATCTTTCTTATATTTGTGTTTGCCATAGTAATAAATCATTTCATTTCTATTCAAAAACATAACTGAGCCCAAAATATTTGTTCATACGTATATTTTAATCATTTTTCATTAATATAAACCCCAGTGCCCACAGATAATGGTGAGTATTATTTTAAAACGTCATTGTATGATTTATATCCTCCAGTCTTTGTCCGTCGCCTTATCTTTCCAATAAATGTGAATTATCGCCAACCACTGCACAGGAAGTGAGCCGTATATTTCAAATAGATTCTCATATTTAAAACTCTCCCTCCGCTAGTAATTTTGCCTTATTTTATATTTTAGGGTCTCGTACAAAAAGGGGCGATATAAAAACTGAATTATCTTTTAAACTTCTTATTAATAGACATGATTATATTGCTTACTAGCAACCCCCCCTCGCTTCGCTTCGGTTATAGGTTATAGTCGTTTTACCCGCGTAGTTCCCGTTCCCGTGGGAATACCGGGATAAAATATAGCCTATTTTACGCCCTGATATTATAGCTTTCCATTGGTGAAAGAATTTTTGAAATCGGTTCATCCGTTTTGAAGATTACCCAGAACAAACAGACAGACAGACAAACAAAAATTTTTTAATTGCTATTTTAGGCATAGGTGTCGTGCAAATAACCGTGTGAGCATGAAAAAAGTCTATTATTTTGACATTACAAACAGACACTCCAATTTTATTTATTGGTATAGATTAAATGTTCTAAAGTTTTTTGTAGTAAATTCTTATTATCATGAACTCATCTAAATATCAAAGTTTCTGAAATTCTTTTCACCTCCGTCAGAAATAAAAATGCGACTATAAAATAATCATTAACATTTAATTTTCCGTGTGGTGACGGAGTAAGAATTCAATTCACCACTCCCTATCCTGCCCGTGGATGTCGTACAAGACGACTAAGGGATATAATATGCACATAAGATCTGTGCAAGAGAAGGAAAACTCGAAATAAAACCCTATACCAACATGTCTGACCAGCATGGTATAGTAGGTCAAATTCCCTCCCATTGTGGAGGAGGCCGGAGCCCAACAATGGGACGTATCTGGGCTGCGATGATGATGATGATTTAAATTTCATTATTATAGAATAATAATCTCCGAGTTTCACGGATGTCTTCCAAGGAAAGATCCCTGGTTCCTTGGTAGACTTACATAGGGATATGGATCCAACATTCAGAGGCATTTGGAGAAATCTAATGTTAAAATGGGATGGGACGTCTACCGATGATACTCCACGCTTGCACAGAACACACGTGGACAGCCAACGATAGGTGTAAAACTATAGCGTAATGATGGTATCTAATATACGAGTATGATTATGGGGTTGGAGGTTCAATGTACTGGTTAAGTTGAGACTAATGAGTTAAAAACTGTCATCGGCCTTCATTACCATTACGTCTTGAACTAAATAATATTTAAATTAATTACTTTTACTACCTTTTTTATACCCTATCTGTGTAATGATTGAATGATTTCTGATGGTTATGCAAGTATAAAACATGTTTTTTAATTCTTCGTCCTTTTTACAGGAAGCCAAACTGCCTCGTCTGTAGTCGCATTGGCATCTCCATTTTTCATTGCCATACTTCATAGTTACATTGTGGAAATCTTGTGTTCACTTGTTTGTCTTCAAGTAATAAACATTTTTTTTTCAAATATAAAACTTTTGAAATAAAACTATTTTTACAGATTTTACCTAATCGTGTTTGTTAGTTTTTTAATTTTTGACCGTTTCGAACAGTTTTCAACGTACATGGTTTTGGGGTTACGGGAAGTTCTCCTGTGTAATAATGTAACTATAGCTATAAACTTATAAAGGGTCACCATTGTTCGAACAAGGTCATTTATTACAAATCTGAAACTAATTTCCATTTAGATAGCACTACAAAACCCAAAATCCACTATACTGGTACGGAATAATAGAAACTTTGCGAACTCCTTAATCCAACTTCTACGTAAAGAAACTCGTAGTTTGGAGACATGCGAATTCGATTTAGTTACTTGAGCCGTATTTGCTCTTGGACTGTATTTAAAGTCAATACACACTTTTCTAGAGTGGTGGAGGATTAATAGATTGCAAGCCACATGTCTGCGTAAGATAATCTTATGGATGGATTGGAGTAGCTGGACCGACTCTTTCACGGGAAGTGCTCCGAGGAACTGTTTGACTTGGTACCACCGTCACCATTCTACCAACGTACCACTCCACACCGTAGCAGAGTTCATCCATTTCTTATTTTCTTATATCTATATTTTCTTCACGGTAGGCAACGCCCTGGCTGTGCCCCTGGTATTGCAAAGGTCCATGTGCGGCAAGATCACTTACCATCAGGTGTACTGCTTGCTCGTTTGTCATCGTTGGCAATAAAAAAAAAAAATAGGTTTCCCACGGATGCATGCTCACCTATGTATGATGAGATCAGTTATGTGTGTCGTCATCATCACAGCTCATTTACGTCCCACTATTGGGCGTTTAGTTTTGTTTCGAGTTTTCCTTCTCATGTACAGATGTTATTATAAGCATATTATATCCCTTAGTCGTCTTTTACGATACCCACGGGTAAGATAAGGTGGTGGATTGTATTCTTCCGTCATCACACGGACAACATTATGTATGTATCAACTGAAAATTGTTTATTATCACTGACCGTTCACCCAGGAAGCGACGGGGTGATAAGAGTAGTGACACTCAAAAAATCGACAGGTTTATGTCAAAAACGATCAATACATACATTAATTCCTTTACCTGTATATCAGGAAGAATTAATTACTAACACGAATACGTTAAGTAAAAATACCGAAACGCCTGTGAATTGTAACATAGCAAATACCATAAATAAAAAGTTTGTTAAGACACTTAAGTCGGGTTGGAAGAGCGTGTTACTCTATACTACATTATTATTGTGTATCGGACAAGTAACAAGTACATCAATGTTTACTATGAAACATTTAAATCCAGGCCTATATGTAGAACAAATAGGTACTTCAACAATAAACAGAGGGAGTTTTAGAATAGAAACTAATTACAAAAGGAGTGATTTGGAACTGAATTTAAATAATACGATAAAAATAACTAATCAGTTTCAAAAGTTATGCACTGAGATGAAACAGTATACAAAAGACACCCATTGTGCAGAATTTTATTATCATTTGAACGAAGAGAAAGCACGATTTGAGAAGATAAAGGATTACCTTACTAGGATAAAGATTTCTAGAAGGAAACGTGGACTATTAGGACAAATGTTAACATACGTGTTCGGAGTCAACGATGAAGTATACAGAAGTATTGACTCATTGAGTAGCAATCAACAAGAACTTATAAACGCCGCCAATCATCAAACAAACATAATGATATCTACAGTATCCGCTGTAAACCAAACCGAGGAGCGGATTAAGAAAAAGTTAGAGAATTTTGAAAAAAAGTTAAATGAAGCTATAGCATTCATGTACGATAACGACGTATGGTATAAGATGGTAGACGCTAACAATGTGAAAATACAAGTAATACAAACTTATCAATTAGTGAGCAATTACATAACAGAGATTATTCACTATTACAACGGATTACTTGAGATATACCTAAATAACGCATCAATATACACGATTTTGAGTCCTAAATACGCTAATGATATAATACAAACAACCAATCAAAAGTTACCTGGAAACTTCAGGATAATTCAGGATCAATTAATACAGACTAACATGGAAATAAATGCAACACATATAAACGTATTTGCGTACTATCCTATTCATGACATAAGAAAATATACGCTAATACACATAACGGCGATTCCTCAAAAGTTGACCGGGAGTTCTTTTGAATGCTTGTCAATCCCAAGAGCATTCATAGGCTTCGACTATAACAATGAACGATACTTTGAGTTAAGTAAAGACGAGTTCAAAGATTGTTTACACAAAAAATCGGAGTTTGTTTGCTATCCCGTGGCTGTTAAGAACATGCAATTGAACAAGAATTGCATTGTTGACCAGCTATTCAGCAACAATAATAACACTAAATCACAATGCACATCAAGAAGATACAACATTCAATCTACAATTCTATGGAAACAACTTTACATGCAGAATACTTGGATGTTTATCACTACAAAAACACAATCAGTTTCGATAATATGTGATGGACAAAGACAAGAGATTAACCTAGAGGATATAGGAGTACTACACATTTCAGAAAGCTGTGTAATAAAGACTTTGAACAACATTCTTGCAGCTAAACGAATAACAACAACAACTGTGCAAGCATCATATTTTAAAAGGAGTAATCTTACTCTAGACACACAATGTCGAGATAGACTTACGAGAAGACAAAACAAGGAAACAACTACAACACAAGCCACAGACATAGACAAACAGCGGACAGCTCCACCACAACCACGGCCACGGTATGGGAAACCTCGTCCCTAGACTACAGTCCAAACACCACAAGCGACGGAAGGACACATTGGACCATATGAGGTTATCGAATTATACGACTTGCAGTCGTGTTCCTGAGAGACCCCAGAATGTTCAATGCACATTGAACATGCAACGCAGCAAATTCATAAGTAGAGCATGTCAATATACAAGTAGAGCATGTCAACATACAACAGCGCAAATTTGCAAAATTCGCACTGACATGATTAAAGATGCTGCGTTACACTTCACACTTACGACACACTAACACAAAATGGTATATGTGTGTATTAGCAATAAGTAGTATATAAGGTGTAAATTTTGTAAAATAAATCAGTTCCATCCGACGTCCTCGTCACGTCCTCGACGAAGAGGACGACAATATCACACTCGCTCAACAAAGAGCCTACACGGCCCGCGAGGCCTTAACAAATAAATATCCGCGGTTCCGCCCTCGCCGTCGAGGTGCGAAACCGCGCCGCGCAAAAGTCACTACTAAAAACGTGGGCACGCCCACTTTGCCTCCAGCGACGCCCCAAGCCGAGGTCCGTTCCCCACAGGGGGAGCCCTTGGGCGATGTCGCTTAGCATACTTTTCTCCGGGTTGAGAGCCCTCAGCGCTCACCCATAGTCCGCGTCAAGCTGTCAAGGCCATCTGCGGCCAACAGCTGTACACACACAAAAAAAAAAAAAAAAAAAAAAAAATCAGATTTGAATTTATTCATCTCTCAGTTACTACACTCACACTGCGGCCAAGACACCCTTAGCCGTCAGTTCTGATCGGTCTTGTGAGTCTGCTTGACCGGCAGTGAGAATTACCAATCCTCCACCCAAACCTCCATCTCACTGTGGCCAAGACACCCTTAGCCGTCAGTTCTGATCGGTCTTGTGAGTCTGCTTGACCGGCAGTGAGAATCACCAATCCTCCACCCAAACATCCATCTCACATCTACCTGTCACCTTAGGTAGCGCGATGCAGGTATCCCATCAGATAGGCTAGGAACTTAAGGGCTTTAGGTACATCAAACTATAACCTTAGGTTCTTCTGTCAAACACGGCGTTAGTCCATAGCCCATACGACGCCGTACAATCACTAAATTTAACAATAATGAAAAGTATTGTGAGTACCGTGTCATGATCTGTAACATATGAATATAAACTCATTTGCAAAAAAAACGGGCACCTAAGCAATGAACCATTTCAAATGTTAATATTTCTTTGTTTGATAATTATAGGTAGTTTTATCCACACAATTTGCTAAATTAATAAGAAAATAATCGTTTTCATCAGTATTTCATAAAATTTAGATACAATTTATAGGAAATAATGCTAAACCTCGCTAGTAGTGTATATTCGCTAGTAGTGCATATGCTCATGAAGTAAAAATAAAAAAGTTTTTTTGTTTGTTTTTCTTTAATAAAGTAAAAGCAGATAAATGTTTAGTATCGAGTGTGACCCCCTCTAGCTAAAATCACAGCTTGAATTCGTCTGGGCATGCTAGCGAGTATATCCCGGATACTTGCTTGCGGAATACGTTCCCACTCCGCAGTAATCACATTCTTCAGCTCTCTGATGGTCTGCGGAGCCGGGTGTACTGATCTCACACGCCGTTTCAGAACGTCCCAGACATGCTCTATGGGATTGAGGTCGGGACTTCGAGCTGGCCAATCCAAACGACGAATGCCGACCTCTTGCACATACGCATTAACATCGCGGGATCGGTGGGCGCGAGCATTGTCGTCCATAAAAATCGAGTCTTCACCTAGAGCGGCCAATGCGGGTTGTGCATGAGAAATTAGAACTTCCGTTATGTATCGATGCCCAGTCAGTGAGCCGTTTTCAATGAAGACTAACTCTGTACGATCCATTGAATTTATTCCTGCCCAAAACATAACAGAGCCCCCACCATAAGGTGTGATTTCTTCGAAACATGCCTCTGCAAAGCGTTCTCCTTGTCTTCTTAGCACTCGCCGACGTCGATCTTCACCGAACAGAGATATCCTGGCTTCATCAGAGAACAAAACCCTATTCCAATCGTCTTGAGTCCATGATTCACAATTTCTAGCGAACCTAAGCCTGTGAACTCTGTGCTCACGGAGTAATTTGGGGCCGCGGGCCGGGCGGTGACTGCGTATATTGGCAGCGAGAAGCCTCCTCCTGACCGTCCATAGACTAATATGCACATTTCTTACTTCTTGGAGGTTGTTCTTAAGATCCACATACGAAGATTTGCGATTTCTCAATGCGCGACTCACAAGAAAACGATCATCCCGTGGTTGGGTACATGGTTTTCTTCCAGAACCAGGCCTTCTCTCGACGGAACCAGTCTCCTGATATCGCTGCCAGGTCCTTTGGACTGTCGAGCGACTAACATTTAGCCTCCTAGCCACGAAACATTGGCTGCAACCCTCTTCAAGCAGCGCGATAATTTTGGTAGCTTTTACCACTTTATCTACCATTTTTGATACAGCCAAACAGCATTAAATAAAGCTTTGACAGTCAAGGATATGAAATTAATCGATAAAAATTGAATAAAAGTTATGAAAGTCGATGTTAACTTCTGGAACTTCGCGCCAAAAATGTAGGATAAAAAGGGGTTTTCTGTAAAAATGAACATCAAATGAAAAATTGAATTTAGAACGTACTTTTTTAAATACCACAGCATTTTTAAAACCGGCCAGTAACGTGTACAAACGATTGAAACCTTTTTGGTATTGTATCTTTTTAAATATGAATGAAAATCAAAACCGCCCGTTTTTTTTGCAAATGAGTTTAATTTACGTTATCCACAAAATATTTTTTTTTTGAGGCCCTTTTGTTCCATGGCCTCCGTACCGCCGGGCCTCCCGCCGGCGCTTCGATCACCGTGAAGTCGGTCACCATCAGCATCCAGGCCCACATGAAGTACTTGGGCCTGGTGCTCGACGGGCATTTTTGGTTCCGGGAGCATCTCCATCGACTTGTCCCCCGGCTTGTCGGCGCGGCGTCCGCCCTTTCGCGGCTGATGCCGAATGTGGGTGGACCCAGTGCTACGTGCCGACAGCTGTACACGGGGGTGATCCGGTTGATGGTCCTGTATAGCGCACCGGTGTGGGCGGGGTCCCTGACCGTCCGTCTTAGGGCCCTCCTGTGGCGACCACAGAGGGTCATGGCGATCAGGGCCATACAGGGTTACCGCACCGTGGCGACGGAGGCAGCGTGCCTCCTGGCCGGAACTCCCCCGTGGAACCTGGAGGCGGAGATGCTCACCGACATTTATTGGCGGGTGTCGGAGACGCGCGCCCGCGGTGGTATGGTCTCCTTGCAGGAGATCACCGTCTGGCGGGTCGACGCCCGCCGAGGAGTCATTGCCCGTTGGCAGTCCGGCTGGAGAGTCCTCGGTACGGTGTCAGGACCGTCGAGGCCTTCCGGCCGGTGCTGATGGAGTGGTTGGAGCGGACGCACGGGGTGCTTTCCTTCCGACTTGTGCAGGTGCTGACGGGGCACGGGTGTTTTGGGAAGTACCTGCACAAGATTGTCAGGAGGGAAAGCACACCGTCCTGCCACCACTGCAGTTGCGACGAGGACACGGCGCAGCACACGCTCGAGGAGTGTGCTGCGTGGGAAAGGTAGCGCCGTGAACTCGTCGCGATTATCGGTGCCGACCTGGCGCTGCCGACCATCGCCAGGGAGATGCTCGACAGCGTCAGGAACTGGGACGCAGTCGCCGCCTTCTGTGAGGCCGTAATCTCACGGAAGGAGGCGGCGGATCGTGTGCGAGTAGAGCTCCTATTCGGCGACACGTTCCGCCGCCGGCGACTGGGGCGGCGCAGGCGCGAGTATCTGCGCCTAATGCCGCCCTAGCCGAGGCCGCGGGTGATCGGACCGGGGAATTGTCCGTCACCCGCAGAGAGGCTGACCGCGCGATGGCGACCGACGTCCCAGTACGTCGAGACGTGAGGTTACCCGAAAGGGTATTCCGTCGGGCCGACCACTGATGACAAGTCACATCTGCTCCGGTGGTCGGCCCAACAAACAAGGAGGTGACGTGGGTACGGGTGGGTTATGGGCCCGCGCGCCGTCCTTTCATCACCCCGGATGGACAGGACCGCGCGTGCGCTTACCATAGCCCACCCAAAAAAAAAAAAAAATCCACAAAATATTTTTTTGAGTCTATATGTTTCATGAAGACGTTATTTATTTGCTTGGAGTTTTCTATAAAGTCCTAATGATAAAAAGTTCTTCATTTTATTAAACTACAATCATCATTTCAGGCTTTTGCCGTCCACTGCTGCACGTAGGCCTCTCTCATGTTACGTCACAGAGTGCGGTCTTGTGCCGCCTACATCCAACGACGCCCAAGAAATTTCACCAGGTCATCGGTCCACCTAGTGGATGTCCTACACTGCGTCGTCCGATACGTGGTCGCCACCCGAGAATCTTTCATCTCCAGCGGTTGTCGGTTCGTCGAGCGATGTGGCCTTGCCATTGCCACTTCAGCGTGTAATTCTTCGTGTTATGTCGGTCACACCCGTTCTTCTGCGGATTGCCGTATTTCGGATTCTATCTCGCAGAGAAAACCCGAGCAATGCTCGCTCCATAGCAACATTGAGTGACTTTGAGCCCCGTTATGAGGCCTACATTTAGGGACCACGTTTCCGTGCCGTAAGTCAACTACAATACCGTAAACTATTTAACCATATTTAATCATTAAGAGATAAAATATAATTTATGTAGTTGACTCTTCTACTAACTAAAGGTACATGCATCTTAAGCGACTGTATAATATTTAATGTCTCGAGTAAAGTAGTTGCCAGAGTGGTAATAGAATTTGTGAGTAACTCTCAACATTAAAACCTAAATGATTTCAAACTAAGTTAACGGATTAACTTAGCAACTTAGTTCTTCAATTACTATTTAACAAACCAATCTCCATGAGATATCAACTTACCTAATAAATAAATCTGATAAAATTTATATACCTGTTAGACAATATTCATTGTTATTAAAAAAAATATAAGTCTATCAAGCTGGCAGTGCCAAATTGGCAAGAATGAAAAAGGTAAATATGAGACTTCGTTGCTAATTTGTTATCGAATTGACTGTCTTTGATTTTGTTGCTCGAGCTGATCTCCAAAAATCGTTAACATTGTTAACTTTATATAAAGATAGCAAGGAATGATAAAAAATAACCTTTTTTTATATTCAAGGCAATCGATTTATTGCTAATTTGATATTTATTTATTGCTGTAAATGGGCAGTGATCATTCATTTTCTTCTTTTGATTTTTTTTTCATTTTGACGTTACAAATAATACAATAATACTCATGCCAGCTTCAAATACAGTTTTCATAGTTTTCCAAGTTCTAAAAATTTGTGCCTTCACCAAATAACAAACGCTACTGTATAAAGGTACTCTTGTGAACACACGTTCTTGAAATAGAATATATTGCAGTTTTATGATTCGAAATTAATATTATTTTTATAGCCTTCTTTTTTACCCAAGTTAGTGATGAAGACGACTACATTTCAACTTATGGCTTTACTGAAAGTATTGGCTTCCATCAGTATAAATGGCTTGAGTTATTGAAAAATAGACAACAATTTTGATAGCATGATGTCTTGATTAACGGTTCAAAATTGGTGGAGGTTTTGATCACTAGTTTTTCCTTGAAAACGATGCTACCGCTTCCAAACATGTTGTGTATTCTGATCAAGTGATTAAATCAAGAAACGACGACAAGTTCCACGAATATCTTAATATATAATTTAAAGACTGTCTTTAATTAAAATGCTGTTAGCGACCGACATTGTAAAGTTTACATCCCAGACTAGACAAGAATGTTACTGCATTTTACCAAAACTTTTCTAGAAAATACTTTAAGCTACGCTATACTAAGCCTTTAATCGATGAACTATGATGATGATGCAGAAATAGCCTTATTTCCTACTATATTGTACAACAATTACGTACTGTATTATGAAAGAGTATAGAAAATAAAAACATTTATTCGAAAATAACGACGCCATTTAATCTACTTCCATACTTTGTCTGTAAGTGAGAAAAATGGGCGCAGAGGAGCATTTTATTATTTTTCTTGATACAAATAAATTTCAGGACCCTAACACCTTTAGAAAACACTTTGAAATTATTTCAGTTGTAGATTACAGCAATATGGAACGTGAATATCTTAATACCTACATTTCTGAAACGTATTCAGCACGACCCTACAAATTAGTGCTGCCATAGCTAACAAACACAATAGCTTACTAGAACAATAAATCGGTACGAGATCAGTATCTATTACATTGTCTTTTGTCTGTGTTCCAGCCCTACAGTTTGAAACCATCGAGGGCTTTTGCGAATTCTGTTACTATTGATCTGTGACGAACTCGACAGGCTTGGTTTTGATTGGATATTTTTATTACAGTTGGAATTCCATCGTCCACTATTCGATATGGGACTTATTTACAAAAACTTACCGAGTGAAAAATTAATGCCACACAACGGATACGAATCGAAACCTATCAAAATACAATTTCAATGGTTCTACCATTTAGAACAGCAGAAACTGGTGTATGACATTCAAACTGTCACACGCATTTATCGTCTATATGGAAGACGTGTGTCATCTATCCGAAAACATTTACACATTGTTCTAATTTAGAGTATTTTAACTTTTCAGTTAAAATTCTACTACTATACCGTATTATGGCGGGTAGCATTAATTTTATTGCCGTTTATTTAATGTTATTACTGCTTGCTTGCCTGTCAATCACTAATAAGGGATAATAAGGGGAAACTAAAAGGTGGTGGTGACACACTGTGCCTAATCTTAAACCGTCATATGCCTATTCTATTTATGATGCAATTTTGTACTGTTATAAACTCATTTGCAAAAAAAACGGGCGGTTTTGATTTTCATTCATATTTAAAAAGATACAATACCAAAAAGGTTTCAATCGTTTGTACACGTTACTGGCCGGTTTTAAAAATGCTGTGGTATTTAAAAAAGTACGTTCTAAATTCAATTTTTCATTTGATGTTCATTTTTACAGAAAACCCCTTTTTATCCTACATTTTTGGCGCGAAGTTCCAGAAGTTAACATCGACTTTCATAACTTTTATTCAATTTTTATCGATTAATTTCATATCCTTGACTGTCAAAGCTTTATTTAATGCTGTTTGGCTGTATCAAAAATGGTAGATAAAGTGGTAAAAGCTACCAAAATTATCGCGCTGCTTGAAGAGGGTTGCAGCCAATGTTTCGTGGCTAGGAGGCTAAATGTTAGTCGCTCGACAGTCCAAAGGACCTGGCAGCGATATCAGGAGACTGGTTCCGTCGAGAGAAGGCCTGGTTCTGGAAGAAAACCATGTACCCAACCACGGGATGATCGTTTTCTTGTGAGTCGCGCATTGAGAAATCGCAAATCTTCGTATGTGGATCTTAAGAACAACCTCCAAGAAGTAAGAAATGTGCATATTAGTCTATGGACGGTCAGGAGGAGGCTTCTCGCTGCCAATATACGCAGTCACCGCCCGGCCCGCGGCCCCAAATTACTCCGTGAGCACAGAGTTCACAGGCTTAGGTTCGCTAGAAATTGTGAATCATGGACTCAAGACGATTGGAATAGGGTTTTGTTCTCTGATGAAGCCAGGATATCTCTGTTCGGTGAAGATCGACGTCGGCGAGTGCTAAGAAGACAAGGAGAACGCTTTGCAGAGGCATGTTTCGAAGAAATCACACCTTATGGTGGGGGCTCTGTTATGTTTTGGGCAGGAATAAATTCAATGGATCGTACAGAGTTAGTCTTCATTGAAAACGGCTCACTGACTGGGCATCGATACATAACGGAAGTTCTAATTTCTCATGCACAACCCGCATTGGCCGCTCTAGGTGAAGACTCGATTTTTATGGACGACAATGCTCGCGCCCACCGATCCCGCGATGTTAATGCGTATGTGCAAGAGGTCGGCATTCGTCGTTTGGATTGGCCAGCTCGAAGTCCCGACCTCAATCCCATAGAGCATGTCTGGGACGTTCTGAAACGGCGTGTGAGATCAGTACACCCGGCTCCGCAGACCATCAGAGAGCTGAAGAATGTGATTACTGCGGAGTGGGAACGTATTCCGCAAGCAAGTATCCGGGATATACTCGCTAGCATGCCCAGACGAATTCAAGCTGTGATTTTAGCTAGAGGGGGTCACACTCGATACTAAACATTTATCTGCTTTTACTTTATTAAAGAAAAACAAACAGAAAAACTTTTTTATTTTTACTTCATGAGCATATGCACTACTAGCGAATATACACTACTAGCAAGGTTTAGCATTATTTCCCATAAATTGTATCTAAATTTTATGAAATACTGATGAAAACGATTATTTTCTTATTAATTTAGCAAATTGTGTGGATAAAACTACCTATAATTATCAAACAAAGAAATATTAACATTTGAAATGGTTCATTGCTTAGGTGCCCGTTTTTTTTGCAAATGAGTGTATATTAACATATTTTCATACATACAGTAGTATAATATGATGGTTGTCCCGTAAAATGCACTCTGTCTTCATATGAATTAAGCTGTTTTTATTCTTGCTAGATATATGAAAAAGGTTTAAATTATACTAAAAACTATTTTCATCTTAATCTATAAAATAGTCATAGTACATTGCAGAATCTAGGTCTATTATTCTATGATGCAAACAGTAAAAGGATAATGAATGATACTTCATTTTCATTTTAATTAAAGTGTATTGAATTAATTAATGTAATTTATATTTTGTAATATACTTTAAATTTGCTAGCAATTTTGCCTCAGTGTATCTTGTAACGGCATTATTATAAGGCGCCACGCAGCGAGATATGACACTATGCATGCAAATTAACGAAATACCGATCGAATGTCACTAAAAGGGACAAAACTACCAATTTTCTTCCCATCATAAAGAACAAACATCATGGATCTTTGCTAGGCCGCTGCTTACCATGGAAGTGAAGGGAGTGTGAATGCGTGCGATGAGGTTCGGTGATACTAACGCCATTCACAAAATCCACAACACACAAGCCACCTCAGAATTATTTTATACAATTTACATATTAATTATACATTTTTATTATTTATGTGAACTTTTCACTGTTGAACAAGGACGTCCTCTGTTCGAGAACTGCAGCAGTGAACTGGCCAGAATAGTTTGGCATAGGATTATATTTCAAGGTTTTATTTTTTTGCAGTGTTGTTGTCCATTTAACGATTAGTTTTAAACAATAATTGTAGTATGCACGAGAAAAAAGGGGTGATGTATTCATCATCATCATCATCATCTCAGCCCATATAGGTTTCAATGTTAGACTCAAGTCTCCTTTACTATAGGAGGAAAAACTACCTATTAATCCAGATTAGTCAGACGGATTGGTATAGGGTTTTATATCAAGTTTTCCTTCTCTTGTATAGATGTGATCAACATTTCATATGCTTTAGTCGCCTTTTACGCCACCCACGAACAAAAGTGGTGAGTAATTGTTTTCTAAGTGGACTCCTGCGTACCAGTTAGACCATTTTCTATTTGTTCTCACTATAATCGCAGCGAATTCATGATACCAATATATTATAGCGTGCAATCGTGGTCATGACTGCACGGAGTTGAATACGAAGGAAAGAAAAAAATAATAATATATTAGACTTATGATATATTGGCTCCAATTAAATTATAATGATACATAAAGATTACAAAGTTAATGGGATTTTCTCATTGACGTGTAAGTGTTAGATAAACCTCACACTTAATTTTTATTTATCACCGAATAACAGGAGAAAATTCTATTAAATAATAAGAACTAATTTAAACATAATTATGTGATATGAATAAACATATATAGTCATTCAATGCAGAAGACCTCACAACGTGGTAAAGTGAAAATATAAAATTTATTAGACGCCTAAATATGTTCAGTGAACATTGAAGGTTTTTGATTAAATATATCATATTTTTTTTTGCGGTGGGTTACGGTCGGCGCACTCCTCGACAGAAGGGCGTAAGCACGCGCACCAGCAACCCACCCGTATAGCACGTCGCCTTCGTCGTTGCGCCGACCACCGGTGCAGAATTCCTTGACTCCAGTGGTCAAAATACGTCATATAATGTTATTACTAAAACTAGCAACCCGCCCTCGCTTCGCTTCGGTTTCTGTCGCCTTATCCCCGTTGTTCCCGTTCCCTTGGGAATACCGAGATAAAATATAGCCTAGTTTACTCCCTGATATTATAGCTTTCCATTGGTAAAAGAATTTTGAAATCGGTCCAGCCGTTTTGAAGATTACCCGGGACAAACAGACAGATAGACAAACAAATTATAAAGTATATTTTAGGCATATGTATAGTGCAAATAACCGTGTGAGCATGAAAAAGTCTATTATTTTGACATTACAAACAGACACTCCAATTTTATTTATCGGTATAGATATTACATCAAAAATAAAAATATATGATTTTTACATTATATAACTATTAACTTTCTATTTCCCTAATGAATAGATTTCAGTCTTGGCATCTCCAAAAAAAATATAATGTAAGTGATGATGTCTTAATTACATATATTAAGCATTGTTAGGATTATTATTAGTTTTCAAAAATTCGATTAAAATCCAGCAGCACTTCCATTACTTCTAAGGTCGAAAGCTCCTTCAATCATACCATCAGGATGTTTAACCAATGCACCAGCTTGACCCATTCTCTCATTATAATCTGACATTATGACCACATCGTGGCCTCGATCTTTTAGGTATTTAACAATTTCTTCACTAAACCTGCCTTCTATCTTCAAACTATCAACTTTATCATCATATGCCCTTCCATAAAACCACCTCGGAGCTGTTATTGATTTCTGCAAATCCAGATCTTGAACAACGTACCTATGAAAGATAGCTGCTTGTGTTTGGGCTTGGCCATCACCACCTCGAGTACCATATACCATTATTCGACCATCATTCAAACGAGCTGCTGCAGGATTTAATGTATGAAAAGGTTTCTTTCCAGGCTTTACAGAAAGTATATGGTCTTTATTCAAACTATAAGCAGTACCTCTATTCTGCCACAGTATACCTGTTTTAGGTAAAAGCAACCCACTTCCAAATTCATAATAAATACTTTGAATAAATGACACAGAAAAACCTTTTTCATCCATTATTCCCATCCAAATTGTGTCCCCGGGTCCCTTACCCTCTCCCTCGGTCGAAACCCGATCAAAACAAATATCTTTAGCCATTTTCAATAGCGTTTGGCTCGATAATAGTGATTTGGGATCAACTTTCATGTAAGAAGGATCGGTGATGTACTTATCACGTAATAGAAATGCTTGTTTAGTTGCTTCGACTATTGCGTGAATAAATTTACCCTCGTCTTGGCCATCAACACCTAACTTGTCTAACACACCGAGAATAGCCATCGAAACTAAACCTTGCGTCGGTGGGGGCGTGTTAAATATTTCGCCCTGACTATGTAATAATCGTAAAGGAACTTTCCTAATCGGAAAGTAGTTTGCAAGGTCTGATTGGGTAATAGGCATTCCTAACGATGCCATGTCTTCGGCAATCAATTTAGCCAAATCGCCATTATAGTAACTCTTTAGACCGTTTTCGGCTAGAAGTTTCAAAGTTTTGGCTAATTGCTTTTGATAAAATCTTTCACCAACATTCGGTACTCTACCGTCTGGACAGTAAGTTTTTAAAAATTCGTGAGATATTTTTTCAGTGGCTTGCAACTTCTTTAAAGCAGTATGATGAGTACTCGTTATTGGAAAACCATCTTCTGCATATCTAATAGCATCTGCTAATAGTCTAGATACTGATTTTCTTTGATATCCACATTCAGACATGTATTTGAGAGCTTCCTCCCATCCACCAACAGTCCCGGCCACTGTTAAGGCTGATTTGGGGCCTCTGTAAGGTATTTTCTGGAGATTTTCAAAAAAATCGGGTGTTACTAAAGAACCTGCCACACCACAAGCTTCAATAACAACAGGCTCGCCATGAGGAGGAATAATAAGCCAAAAACCATCACCGCCTATTGAATTCATATGAGGATATACGACTGCAATTGTCGCTGCTGCAGAAACCATAGCATCTATGGCAGTACCACCTTCTTTAAGTATTGCAATAGCACTTTGTGTAGCTAAGTGATGAGGTGTCACCACCATAGCATTTGGAGCAATATTAGTCTCCATGATCCACAAGGAATAAGTGTACTTTGGACACACAAAAGATTACCTGTAAGCAAAAAAGGATTATTTAAACTTTAAAATATTTTAATAAGAGTACGCTAAAGGCACCATACGCTCTTATAATTTATAATTACATTTTACTAAAAAGATAGGATATTAAATAGTTTCCGTATTATCGATACCGTTCATGTGAAATTATTATTTTATTATTTCTCAATATATCCATTCATCATCGGCGGAAGACTCTTTCCACGGGGAGTGCTCCGAGGAATTGTTTGACTTAGTACCACCGTCACCATTCTACCAACGTACCACTCGACACCGTAGCAGAGTTCACCCATTTCAGCTGGAAACGTAATGGTCTTCAAATGTACGTTTCCAGCGAACGTTTCTCCCACGTACGTGCAAGCTCTGGAATGAACTACCTGCTGCTGTGTTTCCCGAGCGCTATGACATTTCCTTCTTCAAACGAGGTTTAAGAAGAGTATTTTCTTCACTGTAGACAGCGGCCCGGCTGTGCCCCTGGTATTGCAAAGGTCCATGTGCGGCAGAATCACTTACCATCAGGTGTTCTGCCTGCTCGTTTGCCACTGTTGGTAATAAAAAAAATGGTTTCTTTTCAAGGCATTTCTCACAATTTTTATTCGGTTACCTTCCTCTGTTGGTCTGTGTAGCGTTCATAATGTAGAGCACAATAAGAACTATGTATATATATATATATATATATATATATACATATACATTATATATATATATATACCCACGAAGGTTTCTGAGTTGGTACCACCCAACTTAGTGGAATCGGTAGGTGGCGTGGTGATCGAATTCAAAGAGAATTTCTTTTACTATTTTCGTAGGGAGGTCGACCGTGTGAGAGTGACGCCATGGCCCCGAACTGATCAGCTATGTTAAGGAAGCCGTACCAATGGTCAACCCAAACGGTGCTATAGATGTAATACTGCACTGGTTATGGGGCGGCACGCCGATCGTTGACCAACACGAAATATAAAACCTCATAAAACCCCTTTTAAGGCAATGAATAAATGTTTATGGTTAATCCATAATAAGATAGCAATAAACGAAGCGAATACGTGGACAGCATTAGGAGATCAAAATTCAAAGGATGACCTGTCATAAATAGAAAATGTAAAATTTTGTATCTACGTATAAAAATTGTAGTAAATATCTTCAAAATTAACGACCCAGCCACTCTAGTTATATCCGTCTAGGCAATAGGACCACTGGGTCTAAAGAGTGGGTGCTAAAGAGCCACGTTAGATAGCCAAAATCTACAGAATATTTGAAGTGTTCAGTTGATTAAGAAAGCGATCGCTAGGGTTTCTTTGATAATATGATTAAAGAACAGTCTGTCAGTCTGAACAAAAAAAAAACGACTTCAACCGTTTTCTCATAGGTGCTATTGTCAAACCTGGACCAAATTTGTACCAAATGGGACCACACGAGATGCCGTAGTTTTCAAATAAAAAAAATCCTTAAATACGGTTCATCCAGTCGAAAGTTATGAAGTAACGAACATAAAAAAATACAGTCGAATTAAGAACCTTCCTTTTTTGAAGTCGGTTGAATAATAAAATAAAACGGCAATTCAAACCTTTATTAAACTTTTATTTCCATAATTGCGTACTGATTTCTACACCGAGAGTAAGTTTGGACAATTTTTCTCTATGACTATATTTAAGAAATTTTAAGATGAAGCTGGTAACGGCGGCAGCAGTGTCTTAAAACACTGTTCTAATTTGTTCATTAAAACTCCAGTAAAATTAATGCGTAAATTTTGTCTTATTTCTCTTGGTGGGTGCTTTGTTCTACTCCTACATATAAACCTAAACTGCAAGTTCTTTTAAATAAAACTACAGATTTTATCGCGTCTGTATTTGATTTTTGATTGCCCGACGTTTCGAACACTTTGCAGCATTCATGGTCATAAATTTGTGTGTGTCTCCAGTGATCACTTACGGCACTGAAACGTGGTCCTAAATGTAGGCCTCATAATCAAACCAAGTCACTCAGCGTGCTATAGAGCGGGCTATGCTCGGGATTTCTCCGCGAGATCGAGAGAGAGAAAGAGCTCAGTCGACTTATGCAATAAATGACCAGCGTTAGGGGTTCTTAAGAGAATCCTCTCGTCCAACATACCTCAGTGTCTGAAGGCGTAGTAGTGCCTAAGAGTAGTAGTAGTATTAATATTTCTGTGAGTGATGCCTTACGGTACGGAAACGTGTTCCCTAAATATAGACCTCATAACCAAGCTCAAAGTCGCTCAGCGTACTATGGAGCGAGCTATGCTTGGGATTTCTCTGCGAGATAGAATTCAAAATATGAAAATCCATAGAAGAAAAGTGTAACCAACATTACACGAAAAATTAGCATACTGAATTGGCAATGGGCAGGCCACTTCGCTTGATGAACCGACAACCAAGCAGCGAAGCAAGGTTCTCCAGTGGCGATGATACTGATATTCTAAACTAGCTTTAGTGTGCAGGTTATTTAGTTTTCAGGCAATCGTGGCTATAAATTACAGTCGTACAAAATGCAATAAATACATCTAAATAAATTACAAAAACATTTTTTTAATATATATGCTTTTTCTTAATATATGTATATGAGTTAATAATATATAATAATATTTTTTTTAATATATAATAATTTTTTTTAATATATATGAGAGATCCAAAATTTACGCAAGATTTTACCTCCGCTTTTGCAATAAATTGTTGGCAACCCTGAAACAAGCTGAGAATCTAGGATTAGTAAAAATGGAGCATTGTTGGATACAACATTTTTTCATTATTGAATAATTTTATTATATCTGTGTGGTGACGGAGTAAGAATACAATTCACCACTCCCTGTTTTGCCCGTGGTTGTCGTAAGAGAAGGACAACTCGAAATAATACCTTATACCAATATGTCTGAGCAGCGTGGTATAGTAGGTCAATTTCCCTCCCATTGTGGAGCAGGGTCGAGCCCAACAGTAGGATGTATATGAGCTGCTACCAAAATTCGAAAATTTTATACAATTATGGTCGAAATTTTGTTTTATCTTCTCATCCAATATACCTCAGTGCCTGAAAGCCCAAGACTGTGAGCAGTGTATGTTCATACATATTCGTACTTTGTTAAATGTTCATTAGAAATTGAAAAATCAAAGATTACGTTCGCATAAGCAAAACGAACTTTAAAGCAAAACGCTTTAAATCAGCTGATCGGCCCATAACCGTCGCCGAGTCGCGTTTGTACCATGGCACCATTGAAGTGTTTGCGCAATTCTAGATATGTATGAATGAAATTATACTGTCGAAGCTTTATATGCCTACATGTATCCTGTCTATACATGCCTACATAATACGTAACATTTAAGGCATAGACTGTTAGACACACATTTTTGAAATCACTATAACTTTTATATTATATTGTTTTTTGTGTAATATACATTTTAATTACGATCTATGACCGGTAAACTACAACATACTCGAACAGTTGCCCCATAACCTGATACACCCTGTATATGAACTGAGATAATAATTGAATTTGTTTAAACACTGATATTTCTTGATATTCATGAAACACTAATATTTCTTGATATTCTTTTATTTTTAAATATGCTAGCACTTATTACAAGTTCGAGGAGAGGGTACTCCTCCGTGAGTATTCCGTCGGGCCGACCACTAATGTCAAGTCCCCTGCTCCGGTGGTCGGCCCAACGACGAAGGCGACATGTCGCGCTGGTGAGTTACGGGTGTGCGTGCTTACGTCCCTCTGTCGCCCCGGACGGAGCGAACGGGGAGTGCGCCGCCCGTAGCCCACCCAGAAAAGAAACGAAAGCACTTATTACAAGTAGCAGCGATAAAATCGAAGTAGTCATATATTTTTATAAAAATTTAATAAACATCATCCCAGCTTATACACGTTTCTGGTTAGGTTCGAGACTCCTCCAAAGTAGGAGGAAAAATTACCTACTATAACCAAGCTGGTCAAATGGGTTGCTATAGAGAATTTAGATCTTTCCTTCTCTTGTAGGTATAGATTATCACCATTTCAGCTTATATGCGTCCTAATACTGAGTTCAAGCCACGTCCATAATGAGGGTAATTGTTCCACTGTACCACACTAGTCAGACGAGTTGGTATAGGGTTTGATTCTGTTTTCCTTCTATTATATCCGTCATCTTTTACGACACATATGGCTAAGCCTATCGTTAATCTTATTCTAATATTGTAATAATTGTATTCTTACTCCGTCACCACTCGGATAAAAAAAAAGTCTACTGACAACGCCTTAAATAATTCAAACATAAAACAACAGTTTGTGTATAGTTACAATTTAGGTAGGCGCTTCAAGGTACCTACTATTTACTGTAGTTCATTAAATATCGTTTAAAATACACATCGATATTATTATAATTATAAGTATCTCATATATTTTAGGTAACTCTCAGGATGTTTTAGGTATCTTCCAGGATATTATAGGCATCTCTTTAGAATATCTCATCAAATGGCAAGAAATAGAGGACTAACACCTTAGTATTTTTATTTATGTTAAATTCAAATGCTTAGAGTTTGAGCAGATGCGTTTAGAAAGCCACAGTTGAACAATAAAAGATGTATTATTGAGGCATTTTGCATATTTGCCTGGATTTCTGGCCGTTCTAAAAAGCATTTTTAAAAAATCCTGAGAATATCAGATTTTTTTTAATAGTTGGTTTAGCATTTGTTTCTCTGATATCTTAAAAAAAATGGGATCGACCCCATTCAGTACATGGGGTCAAAAAAGGTATGAAATCGTTTTGTCTGCGCGAGTAAATAAATGAAACGATAAAAATGGTAATAAAGGAATATTAGATATATCAAAGTGACACTTAATACTCTTTAAGTATACCTAATTACGACTTCTAAAGGTAGACTGAAAAGGTAATTTATCTTGAAACCTCGTTTAAATATAAACATTTCTCATTTTGCAGGTATGTATCCACGTAATTTTATATAACGCGTCAAAAGAAATAATTTGAAAACTAAATTCAGGAGCGAAATTTAATTTTATGAAAACTGATTGATGTATATATTTAGTTTTCTTCATACTTCTGACACTATCACAATGTATAGTTTTCTTGCTCTAACACGTGGAAAACGAACAAAAACTACTCTATAGTTGCCCGTACGGCGGCCTGGGTAAAGGGAACTTTCATTGGGAATGCAAGCAATCGTTGACTACGTGGTACTTGGTCGAATTTTATTCCCAAGTCAGTCTAGAACTCTTAGCCAGTCTTTACGACAACCACGAGCAATGCTAGTAGTATTTGTGGCCGTTATCACACATCATAACACTAGGTGCTTACTATGACATGTGATAATTAACTACGACTACTAAAACATTCTCGAACCCACTTGAAATCTAGCTATATAACATACGACATTTAGCCATATTCTGGCACTGTTAAATTTTTAAAAGACGCTTAACATAGCAATTCATTTTCTACTCTTTCTGACATATTGAACTGTGCTATAAATTAACTAACTAGTGGTGGTGATTTGATAAAAACTAGTCATAACGTTGTAGACGTTACGTCGACAGGGTTACTTGACATCAGTGGTCGGCCCGACGGAATACCCGTAGGTACCCTCCCATCGACCGACGTCCCCTCCTCGGGGAGGACGTCGGTCTTTCCTCACGCGGTCGGCCTCTCGGCGGGTGACGGACTAATTCCCCGGTCACGTCACCCGCCGCCTCGGCTAGGGAGAATTAAAAGCCTGCGATACCGTGAAGAAGGCTCTTCATTTGTATCACTTTGTCAAACATTCCTTTTGCGCTACGCGTTATCCCTACCCGCGTAATACTATGTCGCTGGGAAACAACAATAGCAGGAGTAGTAAAAACACGCACTGGAATGGTTCTCTTCTTATCTTCAGAGGCGTCAGCAGTGTGTCCGCATCAAAGACAGCTTTTCGAATTGGTGCGACCTCAACACTGGCGTCTCTCAGCGCGGTATTCTCTCTCCTTTGTTATTTTCTATCTTTATTAATCTCATTACTTATAATCTTCAGTGTTCGTATCATCTTTATGCTGATGACTTGCAGCTTTACTGTCAAGCGAGTGTGGAGGATATGCCGTCAGCAATTGCCAAAATCAATAGAGACCTTGACAGTATAAAAAGTTGGTGTTGCCAGTTCGGGTTAATGGTGAACCCTACCAAGTGTCAGGCAATAATTGTGGGTAGTCAGCATATGATAGGCCGAGTAGACGTCAAATCTCTCCCCTCTATATTGTACGACGGCTCTATTGTACCGCTGTCCCCTGACGTAAGAGACCTTGGCTTATATATATAGACTCCACTCTCAATTGGAGAACTCAAGTAACCAGAGTAAGTCAGCGAGTCACCTGTAGCTTACGTGCTCTCAATCGGTTGAGACATTTTTTACCAGTTAAAACTAAAACGACGCTTGTCCAAACTTTAATTTTTCCTCTAATTGTCTATGGTGATGTGTGTTATTTTGACCTGAATGCAGATCTTCTTAATAAACTAGACCGTCATCTCAATAACTGCATTCGATTCATATATAATCTTCGCAAGTATGATCATATTTCTGCTTATCGTTCTCAATTAAATTTTCTAACTATTCGACAACGCCGTAGTTTGCGTACCCTTACTTTCCTATATTCTATCCTCAACTCTCCTAATTCTCCTAATTACTTGTCTTGTTTCTTTCAATACCTCTCTAATAATCATGACAGAAACCTTCGCTCCTCCAAAAACTTGCTCTTACTTTGTCCATCTCATCACTCTGATCGTGTGCATTCTTCAATCGTAGTCCAGGCGGTTCTTCTCTGGAACTCACTACCTCTCGGTATCAGGATGGCAACCAGTCGTCAAACATTTAAGAAGAGCGTTCGACTCCATCTCTTAAACGAGTTGGCAGAATCATCAGAACTGATATAATATCCTTATAATTATGTATATATACTGTGTATATATTTATATATCTTAATATATATATATATATATATCTATCTTTGTATTTGCGTATGTATGTATCTTTGGCATGTATTATATATTTTCGTATATACCTATTTATCTATGCAAAATATATTTTCTTTTTTATTTTAGAATAATATAGCTATCTCAGAACATGCACCTACCTCTTTTTCATCTCTGCATCACCTACCTATGGTTGACTGGTAGAGAATGCCTTTGGCATTAAATCCGCCATTGCATTGTTGCATGAAGATTACTAAATAAATAGTGGTTGGAGTGGACGCACAGGGTGCATTCCTTCCAAGTGATGCGTACTGACGGGGCACGGTAGCTTCGCCAAGTACCACAAGATCGTTAGGAGGGAGAGCACACCGTCCTGCCACCACTGCGATTGCGACGAGGATACAGCGCAGCACACGCTCGAGGTGTGTGCCGCGAGGGCAGAGTAGCGCCGTGAACTCGTCGCGATCATCGGTGCCGACCATCGCTAGGGAGATGCTCGGCAGCGTCAGGAACTGGAACGCGGTTGCCGCCTTCTGTGAGGCCGTCATCTCACGGAAGGAGACGACAGATGCTGCGCGAGAAGAACTCCTCTTCGGTGACACGTTCCACCGCCGGCGACTCGGACGGCCTAGGTGCGAGTAACTGCACCTGATGCCACCCTAGCCGAGCCCGCGGGTGACTGACTGGACTGGGGACTTTACTCCGGCACCCGCAGAGACGCTGACCGCGTGACGACGACCGATGTCCCGGGACAGGGACGTCGAGAGTGGAGGCTACCCGAAAGGGTATTCCGTCGGGCCGACCTGTAGTCAGTCATCAGACAAAGATGACGTGGGTACGGCTGGGTTATGGGCCCGCGCGGCGTCCTTTCATCGCCCCAGACGGAATGGACGGCGTGTGCGCTTACCATAGCCCACCCATAAAAAAAGGCATTTGTATTTTGTATTTTAAATAACAATCACAAAGAGTATTTAGTAAATAACAAAGAGTATTTTGTAATTTGTATTTTAATTAAATCAAAGCATGTATTTTGCCCAGCCCTGGGTATAAGTCAATTTTACTCATATTGAGAAGGAGGTTTGAGCCCAGCAGTGGGACATATATGAGCGGAGACAATTCTCGAGTGTTTGCTTCGATGCTAAACGTTCATTTTCGAATTTTGGAAAGAAAGATAATCGTGGGTTAGAAATCGAATACTATTCAATCATAATAGGTAACAAGGAATCTAATACAGTAATTTCAATATTAGACCACCATACCTGTCCGATCTTATTAAACACTAGCAACCCGCCCTCGCTTCGCTTCGGTTTTAGTCGTTTTACCCGCATAGTACCCGTTCCTGTGGGAATACCGGGATAAAATATAGCCTAGGTTACTTCCTGATATTATAGCTTTCCATTGGTGAAAGAATTTTTGAAATCGGTCCAGCCGCTTTGAAGATTACCCGGAACAAACAGACAGACAGACAGACAGAGACAATTTTTTAAATCTGTATTTTAGGCATAGGTATCGTGCAAATAACCGTGTGAGCATGAAAAAAGCCTATTATTTTGACATTACAAACAGATACTCCAATTTTATTTATTGGTATAGAATAGATTAAAATAGTACTATAACGCCTGAATTTCTCATTGATAAATTCTACGAGATCGTTGGCAAATTCGCGTGAATGTTTATCCCGGCAACCGAATTGACACAAAATTATAAGAGTTTGATAAGTTTTAAATTGGGCATCTTGAGACCTCTGTAACGCTTATTCTATAACCACGTTCACAATTTAAATACTAACAGCAGTTACAGTAAATGTCCATTTTAAGCCGAGTTTAAATATATTTTAATATAACTACAACGCTATACTTATTACTACTATACTATACTTATTATACTATAAATTATATTTTCATCCTCACAGATTGGAAAAATTATTATTATTGATCAGTACTTAAAAATTAAAAAAATAAAAAATAAAATTAAAATTCTAGTGTAGAAATTTGAAAAATTCGATTTTTTTTTTGCATTTTTGCAAAGTTTAGACCTTCAAAAATATAACCTTAAGCGGATTTTCCAAAATTCGAGCTATTTTCGGAGATACAGCGGATTTTTTGACGTGGCGTCTAAGCTAGCGGAGCGAAGCGAATCACACAATGAACGGCAGATGTTGCCGGACAACTCGAGGACTCGTTCTTTCCAGAAATTCTTTTGTATTCCACACAAACCTTTATATATATATATATATATATATATATATATATATATATATATATATATATATTGAGGTGGTTGTCATGATATCTCAAGTTCTACTTTACCGATTCCTTTGAAATTGTTAAAAAACTCTATCGCTCCTGCCTTGGATTCTGAAAAATTTCTACTTGAAGTATTTTTAAAAATTCGAAAAGGTCAAAAAAAGAGGGTACAAAAAAAAATTTTTTTTAAGTTGACGCCATTTTGTTAACTTTTGTTTTTTTTCTTTGGCAAAGGTCAATCCGATAGCGACATCTTTACTGATGGGGAATTTTTTTATTTTTTTTGTTTTAGATCACTACAAGGGTTGGAATCATGTCAACCAGGGAGCACCATTTTTTTTGTAGCCCCCACTCCACCGGCCTGTAACTTGAGGATTTTTTTATTTTTTTTTATTTTTAATGTTTTTTTATATTCTTCAATTGACAATAAAAATTATAACAAACAATGGATAGTAAAGATGTTTTTCATTTGTTTTTAATATCCGTTTGAAAAATACCTAAAATTTAGGCGTTTACACCAGAATACCCCCTTAAGTAAAACATCATTGATAAGTTACCACTAAAAATAGTGTCTAGGATTGTTCTTCTTCTTCTTCTTTTTTGTCTTGGCAATCAGCTACAAATACGAGCCATTTTTGCCAGTGTCGAGTTATAATTATCTTTTCAAGTTCTCAGTTTCTTCATGTCAGTAATGGTCTGTCAGTAAGTCAAAGTGTCGCCCTCAACAGTGTAATGGCCACTGTTAAGGGTATCTTCTGAGAATTTTGATAGAAACAAAAAGGTATGTATAGCAATTTTATATCATATTCACTACACCTCAGCAGTTTTGCCACTATATATTACATAAAATGCCATCAAAATTATTTAATATAACACGTTAAAACACTAAGATATTGAATATAATACAAGAACACCACATGAGACTTCAGATTCCCGCCAAAAAACCCTCTAGGATTGTTCTATAATTTGTACAAATAATGAAGAACGTCTTAACTTACGTTTTTCTTGAAACCGGTCCCGATTCACACTATGATCTATACCAATAAATAAAATTGGAGTGTCTGTTTGTAATGTCAAAATAATAGGCTTTTTTCATGCTCACACGGTTATTTGCACGACACCTATGCCTAAAATAGCAATTAAAAAATTTTTGTCTGTCTGTCTGTTTGTTCCGGGTAATCTTCAAAACGGCTGGATCGATTTCAAAAATTCTTTCACCAATGGAATGCTATAATATCAGGGCGTAAACTAGGCTATATTTTATCCCGGTATTCCCACGCTAACGAGAACTACGCGAGTAAAACGACTATAACCTATAATCGAAGCGAAGCGAGGGCGGATTGCTAGTATATAATATAGTTTGAAAATACAGTACACATTAGTGGTGTCAACTATTACTGGAGATAAATCAGTTATTTAATACCGATAACCACCGCTTAAATATTTGGAAAACCGTTAGCTAGTATGTATCTGAAAAAAAAAATCTTACTATGGGGATGGGTTTCTTAACTAGTTGTTAACACATTGGTAGTGGTATGGTAGGACCACAATGTTGACAGTTGTCATCTACAGCCGCGGGTCGGCTCGTCCGGGGTATTACCACACTCTCGCAGAAAATTGACGTCCGGTTAGTAGCAATTTGTTACTACGCTTTGTTCGGTGAGCGAGGCAGCCGAAAGCCAACTTTCTGAGGGTGTTTGCGTGTAGTGGGTTTTAGTGATGCCTTTAGTAGGTATCACCTAACCTTATTACACGCATTCACACTCCCTTGACTTTTTTACGGTAGGCAGCAGCCCAGCAAAGGTTCATGAACGGCAGCAACACTTACCGTCAGGTGTACTGTTTGCTTGTTTGCCAACGTTTGCAAAAAAAAAATATCTGTGATAACCTAAATCTATAAACTCTTGTCATATAATATTTAATAAAATCTAATTATGGTCGAACCAATTTAAAATGTTACATGTCTCTATTAGAATTTGTACATCTTTGGTAGGTACTATCACAAATGTTTGGATATTTCAAAAATAAATTCTTAATTTATTTTGTCAGCGACCAGCATAAGGTACCTACTCCTATTGATTTATTAGTATTCAGATGAGTTGTGATTAATCTTTGTTTTGAAATGTTTATTAGTTCCGACAACCTCTGAACCTTCAGAGACCATGTTTTCTTGGGCGGGATATGTAATGAATGATCATCGAAATTGATTTCAATCAGATGATGTGAATACATTTTGTTCTAGATGGCCTCTACAAGTAATTATTTATTGATTTACATTAGGCGAACCTAAATCCCCCGGACTAACCACGAACGTCAATGACTCAGTACCTGCGAAGTGCGATTGGCCCAATGATGAAGAAGAGCGAATACGGTTGGGTAGGCGGCCGCGTGCCGCCCCTTCGTCAACCCAGACAGAATGGATAGCGTGCCTACAGACCATAGCCTGCCCAAAAAAAATAATTAAAGGTAACTAAAACAGAGAAAATTGGTTATTACAGAAAATTATTTAAAATTAATTTTTAATTGAAAAATTATGATTTCGTATTATACAAAATTAGCGCCCTCTAGGCACCGAACCTTAAACCACCTACCCGCTGATTAGCTGTAACAGAACAAAATATAAATAGTTAGGTATATTAAGTTATTAACTCAGTAGCCTATGTACCTTCGTGTATATAATCAAAGCTATGTACATAGGCGAACATAGGCGTTTAATAACTGGTAAACGGATGAAGTCAAAATGCTACGCGGTAATTTTATGGATATTTAATAACATGGATAATAATACGTAATTAAGAAATGATGCCATGTCCAGGAGAGCAATGAATAAAACTAGCAACCTTATTCCCGCAGAACAACAACAATTTAATTGTTAAGCATTTATTACCTCAATACTTCTATGCCATAACATATCAGTAAACTTGAGACAATTATTATATTCTAGGTCACATTAATTCCTCTAAAAAAAAAATTAAATTACAATGTAAAGGTGAAATTAAACACATTTAATATCTGTTTTAAAAAGCATTAGAAGATTGAAAACGATGTAATACGTTTAGCAAAATATTATCACTTGCAGGTACATCACTGAGCCTTATGTCAATGTCAAAATTTGCAAAAAGTTTGCATTTTACTGTACGACTGAGTTAAAGAGTGCTAATATTGTTCAGTATACCCGTAAAACAAAGAAGCTTTGAGACATTTTAGTATAACAATCATAGCCGGGCGGCTAAGACGATCATGAGCACAGTGCGTGTTTAACAAAAATAGATTCGTTACATTTTTAAGTATAGTGACGTGTTATCAGAGCAATCCTAGTTTGTAGAAATTGTTCCTGAATTTCCATTACTGTTACATATCCGGCAAAATCGTGTTGTGATAAAAATACTGTAATGTTTAAATCTTTGCTAAGCTCTGTATTAACTCAGGCCAGCTGTCAAGAGGTGGGTAAGTTTTAATTTTATTAAAAAGGTTTAATTACTATTTATAATTTAAATTTGATATATTGACGTATATGAACTTTAATCGCACGTCCTTGATTTTGCCGTCCTTCATCTATTACGGTACGTCACTACGAGTCCTCGAAGGCCTCGACCTTCAAATACCGACAACACCTGATTTAGACCACTACTGCTTCAGATAAGATTGGCTACTTTGGTAGAATTAGTACACT
The DNA here is from genome assembly GCA_032191425.1 of Lymantria dispar. NCBI lineage: Eukaryota > Metazoa > Arthropoda > Insecta > Lepidoptera > Erebidae > Lymantria > Lymantria dispar. Next base: position 26,408,227 of record CM063448.1, read on the forward strand.
TTACATTTTAAAACAATGTTAGATAACCAGCATAACCTCTATGACCTTTAACATTAGATAATAAATTTATAAACGTTCTATTCCAATTTTAAAAATGATGAATATTAAATGTGTTTTTTTTATTTAAATTAAAAGTATATTTGTATTCTCATAAAAATAATAATACAATGAAACTTACTTTTAATTGCAATTATTAAAATAATAAATTTGCAAAAATATCTTGCTGGAACGAGGAATTAAAAACAGATATGTTAAAAAGTTCAACTCAAGTTATAACAGTATTTCTTGTACACATGATAACAAAACTCTTATCTATTTAGTGGACTGGATGATAGGCTTCAGTACAATAGAATTCTTCACAACAAAATGACAACACGCCGGGTAACTTTTTAAAAAATATTTATATACTTGTTTGTGATCGTATGATCATTAATTTATGCTCATAAAGTTTTTATATAAATGTGCTTGTGTAATGTGTTTTTAAGTGATTAAAATGTGCTGTTTACATTAAGAAAACTTCTCTAACTCCTTGAAGATATGGTTTGAAATATATTTTTTATTGTTACTTTCTGATAATCACTTATTGATCAATTAAATACTTTATAGACAATTAGCTATTTAATTAAAGCAATATAAATGAGGGTTATCTAACCTTTTTCCTATACATCAGTCATTCATTTCTGATATCTGCAACTGAGCTAATAAGTTGCTGTCTATATGAGTATATTGTAATATTATAATTATCTAAATGTGTTAAGCATTATCACTTGTTTGTTAATAATATTCAAACCTTGAATTGGTTACTCCTCCTATGAATGTAGGTACAACTGATCAACAAGCAATAACTTCATTATGTTCAATAATGTATAAATATTCCAATTTTAAACAAAGATTTCAAAAATAAGAGACTCCTGTCACTTGTAATGATTCAATATTATTAATTTCATTGGCCACTAAGAAAACTCCATAAACAATCAAGTTTCTTCAAATATTTTCTTCCAATTTTGGCTAACAGTATACTTAACAAGTTTCTTGATTAAACATTTAAAATATTATAATACCATGCTTTTAGTTTTTATCATTATAATACAGTTTTTAATGACCTTTCTTGACCTTACCATGCCAAAATTATCACTTGTGACCGATGGAAAAACGTAAACGTAAATCTGTTATCATGTTCTAGATAAAAGTAGATATCAAATCTATACATCGTCAGTTTGATTCAAACAACACATGAAGAACTACATTTCTTTATCTTTATTAGTTATGCACAGTTTGATAGTAGCGCTAAAAGAATACCTGCCTTAGTATTTGAATATATTGTACAGCTATAACCGGATCCTACTAATTTAACATTTTAAATTTGTGAGCTGTGGCCGAGAACATTTTCAATCCCAATTTTACTTGTGATGGTAAAATCTTACTTAATAGTCTCTAAATTGGCTTGGGCTAATCTCACACAGTATTCATCATCATCACATGTGCACTACTGGACTCATGCTTCCTCCACAATGGGAGGGAAATTGTCCTACTGTACCACTCTGGTCAGATGGGTTTATATAGTTTTATTTAGAGTTTTCCTCCTCTTTCATTGTTAATGTATGCACATTATATTCCCTTAGTTGTCTTTTATGATACCCAACCCCAAGAGTGGTGATTGTGAAATCGCCTCTTACTCTCTCACTATACAAAAAATTTAGTGTTGGCAGTTAATAAAATTATTTTCAAGGAATAGCATTACAAAGCTTCTAAATTGTAACTAAAACGTTATGCAACATGTTTTATTCTTTGTCCATCAATGTTAGAGAAAGAGCACATGATGTACAATTCTCATATAGTTTGAAGGTGACCTTCTAAATAAAAATATTAGTTACATAAAGATCATCAATCACTATTTACTTCAGAAGTCCCCATCATCATCAATATCCCACTCTTATGTTAATTTCTGTGTGGTGACGGAGTAAGAATACAATTCACTACTCCCTATCTTACCCGTGGGTAATCGTACAAGACGACTAAGGGATATAAAACGCATAATAACATCTATGCGAGAGAAGGAAAACTCGTAATAAAACCCTATACCAACACCTCTGACCAGCGTGGTGTAGTAGGTCAATCACCCTTCCATTATGGAGGAGGCCCGAGCCCAATAGTGGGACGTATATGGGCTGAGATGATGATGATGTTAATTACTTGGGGTTGACTTAATTGGTACATAAAACTACTTTACGGATTTTATCACGTTTCTATTTGTTTTTTTTATTGCCCGTACATTAGTCTGAGTCCGCCCGCGACCATGAATGCAAAGTGTTTGAAATGATGGCCAATCAAAAATCAAATACAAATGCGATAAAATACATAAAGTAGTTTCGTTTACAATGTGAAATGCTTGTGTAAACATCAGAAATCATTAATTGGTACAATTATTTCTTAGTACATATTTTAATTTTGGGCACTTGTTTTATGACTAGTTGCCTGCTCAATGTCATCCTTCTTTGAGATTGTAATTATTAACCAGATGACATAAGATGGTGTTGGCTGAACAACTTGGTTGGCTAAACAACAGTATCACAACATCCATAAACAATCTAAGGGTTGGTGGTAATCGAAGCTGCTATCATGCAGTTGAAGCAGCGTCTCAGAAGCCCTACTTCGGAAGATTATTTATGTCCGAGTTTTTCAATTTAACTAAGAAACCAATTGCTATTTTAATATTCACTTCGAATCCACATAATATGTTCTTCCATCTATATATTAGGCCTTTTACATTATTACTAGTTGACCGAAAAGATATTGATCTATTCAAATCTAAAAAAAATAGTAAATGGAATTCTCCTTGAAATCGATCACAGCACCACCTACCGGTTCCAATTATTAATCTAAACCTCTCATATCCATCGGAACAGCCATAAAATAATCATCAAAATCGGTCCAGCCATTTAGAAGGAGTTGAATTATAGACACACATAGAAGATTTATATATGCCGGCCGGTCATAAAAGTCATTGCCGAAACTTTTTGCAATATGTCAAAACAGATGACATATTGCGTCGACCCCAAGTAATTGGGATAAGAGCAAGATGATGATGATGATGATAGAAGATTTATATATATAAAGATACTTGTTTTAAAATAATTTTTTCATATAAACTACTTACCTTAATTTCTTATTAACTTATTCATGCTTAATCTCGGCGATCAATCAATATTATTTCATTCATCTCAGCTTACTGTTGAGCTCGAGCCTCCTCCATAATAGAAGGGAAATTGACCTACTATACCATGCTGGTCAGACATGTTGTATTTCAAATCTGCCTTAAACAGAAGATATTTTGTTTAAATTATATTAAGTAATGTAACACCTCCAATTTGGGAATTGGGTAAATAATAATATTGTTGTCATCCCTTACTTTTCCTTGGGAATCATAAAAATCAGTTAAATGCCTCGCCAAGAGGGCGGCGATCGTCAACTTGCCTGACTAGCGTGGATGTCACGCCATTATTCCCTCACTTCTAAGCCTACATCCAGCTGTAGATCGCGAAATTCTGAATTTTAGTTACTCCAAAAAATACACTATACAATATAGATGCAAAAAACTGCTTACATTGAATTTTATTAACAGTAACCATGTATAGAGATAGATATGCTTCCTCCTTGTATAGAACAATACGTTGGCAATAGTAAGTATAGTAACTGATTTTATATCTTTAACATCTTAGATACCTTACTAATATGCAAAAAGATATAATTTAATTTGGCTTCCTTAAAACTTTACTATGTATTGATTATAACAGACAATAATTTTCATCGTACTTTTTACATTCATATTTTCGATTCGAAATTTTCACAAGCGGGATTGGTCCGTTCTCGATGAATCTTTCACGATTCACGACGTATGACGAGAATTGTCCTTAGGGAGAAAATTTTCACTCATAGAAACAGATTATAATCGAGAAAAATTGGATCCAAAACTATTCACAATCGTAAATCAAAATATACGGAGCGCAATTCTCCTTTTCTTAGCGATAATCTCTAATTAGAGTTATATCTAATAAACGTTATCATTATCACCACAGCTCAGTTGTGTTCCACTGCTGGGCTCCAGCCCCCTTCACAATAGGAGTGAGATTAACCTACTATGGTGTAGGTTTGCATTTCGAGTTTTCCATTTCTTGCATAGATGTTATATGCAAATTATATCCCTTAGTCGGCGTTTACGATACCCACGAGTAACATGGGCGGTGAATTGTATTCTTACTCCGTCACCACACAGACAATGTATGAATATAGTATACATTATGCACGTCCTTACTTAATATTATGAAGGCAAAAGTAAGTTTGTTTGTTACGATTTCACGCTTAAACCACCAAACCGATTTCAAAATTCTTTCACCAATGGAAATCTATAATATCAGGGAGTAACAGGCTATATTGTATTCCAGTATTCCTACGGGAACTACGCGAATAAGGCGACTGACATGGAATGGTTGCTAGTGTTAAAATAAAGTTAAAAAAAACTTAACGTAATAGAGGAAAGTTGACAGACATCATTTATTTTATTTATTTATTTAAATCTTCTGCACACAAAAAAAGGTACATGGCGGACTTAATGCCTTAGGCATTTTCTACCAGTCGACCTGGGGTGGAGCAGAAATAAGTTAGGTAGGTGCAATTTAGCGAGAGTAATGAATTCTGGTGAACAGTTATCCGAATCAAATTACTTAAATATAATCTTATATTAGGTATAATACGTATAATACATACCATTAGGTATAATACATAAAGACAATACATATATACATAGATACATACCTACCCATATAAATACATAAATACATGCATACACACAAATACATATATATATATATATATATATATATATATATATATATATATATATATATATATAAAAATATATATTATATAAACGGCTGAGATAATTCATCACTGATGAGTCGACTCCATCACAAAATTCAGGTATAGTCGTTTGACCATAGCCTTAAAACTGTCACGACTAGTGGCCATTTTGATATCTAATGGTAACGCATTCCAGAGAAGAATAGCTTGGATATAAAAGGAAGAGCGAACCAGATTAGAGGAGTGAGAAGGACAGTGAAGAAGAAGAGTTTTTGAGGATCGGAGATTACGGTCATGAGTAGTGCAAAGAAATTGAAAGTGAAGTTTTAAGTAGGGGGGAGCATTAGGAGAGTTTAAAGTAGAATACAGTAAAGAGAGAGTTCGCAAGCTTCGTCTTTGCCTAATCGGTAGCCAATTAAGCTGAGAGCGAAATGAGGAGACATGGTCGAATTTGCGCAGGTTAAAAACGAATCGAATGCAATTGTTGAGAAGTCGGTCCAGTTTATTGAGCAGATCTGCATTCAGGTCGAGGTAGCACACATCAGCATAATCGATGATAGGAAGGATTAAGGTTTAAACCAGCGCTGTCTTAGTCTTCATAGGAAGAAAGTTCTTCAAACGATATAGCGAGCGAAGTGTTCCCGTAACTTTGTTCGATACGGTAGTGATCTGTGTTTGCCACTCCATCGTCGAGTCCAGAAATAGGCCGAGTTTTTTGACGTGTTGGCTATAAGGGATCACTGTTCCATTATAGACAATCATCACTCTGCTCTTAACCTAACTACGTGGGATATATTTTTTCATAGTAGACATTGCAAAGGTTATTGGCAATAGTTTTATAATCGGCCGCTTGACTAACGTTGACTCTTCCTGGAATGCAATTGTTGACCAGAAGGCATCAAATGGAGTTGGCCTGTATATATATAAAGCTCTTCATCCTTTACGACACCAACGAGTAAAGTGAGGGTTGGTAGTATTCGTTGCCGCTACGCTACCACATAGAATGTTCGTCTTAACGGACGTGCGAATAACACCTTAGATAATAATAGCGGTAACAGTGTCGAGGGTTCGAATCCCACGCGGGACAACACTTTGTGCGAGCCACAATTTCTAGTTCTGAGTCTGGATGTCATTTATGTCCGTTAATTATATGTTTGTAAAGTCCCCCGCAACACAAGGATTATTTCCTTCATCGCAGCCCACATACGTCCCACTGTTGGCTCGGGCTTCTTCCGCAATGGGAGGGAATTTAACCTACTGTGTGCTGGTAAGACATGTTGGTATAGGGTTTTATTTCGAGATTTCCTTCTCTTGCATTTATGTGCGCATGCACTGCATCTTATGTGCATATTATATATCCCTTAGCCGTCTTTTACGACATCAACGGGCAAGATAGGGAATTTCCTTAGTGCAGGGAAAATAATACAAATTAATTTCATTCAAAATTACTAGATAGAAATGTGAGTTCGGAAGATCTATAATTAGACAGTACAATATACTAATGAAAATGACGAGTGGGCGCTGTTATATTTTGATTTACGAATATAAAAGTTCCAATCCGATTTTTTTGTACATTGCCTGACCTGACATACTTTTTTAAACTATTAAATCTGCCGTTGATTTTTTATTGTGCTTTCTATATAAAACGTGACTTGCTTCTGATCTCCTACGCGGACGTAAGGTTCATAAACTTTTTTCCTTGCACATAAACGCTCGGTAAATATTTTTTCGATTCCTTGTTGTATTTTCGAAAGTTTTTAAGATTTGTTCTATATCCAGGTTGCAGAGTTGAAATTGTATATAATAAGACCAATGACACTCCAAGATTTTCATTATCATCATCTCTGCATTCCACTGCAGGACTTGAACATCCTTAACAAGCGTAACAAACAAACAAACTTACTTTCGCATTTATAATATTAGTAAGGATTTGCCTTCATTTGCCTATATTTATTTTTTATTTATTTATGCAATAGATTTAAAAGCTTTTATTTAACTTGCCCTGTTAGTATGTCAGTATGGGACAAATCTTGCAAGTTAATTTAGAAGCACTTTCTGTCGTTAGATTAGGTTGAAATTCGGTTTACTTACGTAACTTCGGTGACAATGCAATAATATGGTACCATGAAGCTGGTCTCAAGATGGCGTCGGAAGGTGGCCGTAGGAACTCCTAAACTAAACGAGATAAAACTGTCGAGTTTAGACTCGTTTGAATAGTCTTGACAAGTTTTCTTCGTTTTAGAGCATTTAAATAAAAGCTTGTTAGTATTATTTTTTAAATTAATATTTTATTTGCATATTATATATATATCGCTTACTCGTCTTTTACCACATCCACATGCAAGAAATGAATTGTATTCTGCACTGGCTTTAAAGCAATGATTTGTGAGTTATGATTAACGTTACGTTCGCCTTCAGCCTGTGTGCCGTTGTCCTCAGAACCGTATCAAAAATGTCCCGATTTTGCTAACAGGTGTTCTATTTTTTTAGGTTTTAAGTCCATATTTGCACGTATTTCTGAAGGACTTTTCTTTCGTCTTTTTCTTCGCCTTTGTTTTTCAGCTTTTCAGTTCATATCTTTGCCTATTTTTGCAAATATCCCGTTTTATACAAAAATAATGGTCGCGTGAGCAAGGGTCCCGGTCAAGATTGTCATACCTAGGTGGCGTGGTGATCTAGATCTTTGATTAGTAATAGATACATATAGGTATGTACCGTAAAATGTTATGACATCACAAGCCATATATCATCATCATCATCATCTCAGCCCACATACGTCCCACTGTTGGGCTCGGGCCTCCTTCATAATGGAAGGGTAATTGACCTACTATACCACGCTGGTCAGACGTGTTGGTATAGGGTTTTATTTCGAGTTTTCCTTCTCTCGCATAGATATTATATGCGTTTTATATCCCTTAGTCGTCTCGTACGATCACCCACGGGTAAGATAGGGGGTGGTGAATTGTATTCTTACTCCGTCACCACACGGCACCACAAGCCATATATGTATGTACCAAATTTTAACAAATATGCGTTTCGTATTTTTTCTAAACCATAATTACATTCTCACGTGTTTTGGCAGCGTTGTAACTGTCAGGGACATTTGGAACATCTCAGGGCAATAACTAACGAGCGTTCTCTTTATTTATGTGTATTTGTAGACCGGAATCACGTGATAATTAGAATGCATTTAATATTTTCCTTTACATTCTAATATCTCGCATTTGTTTTACGCACGAGATTGTTGATTGATGTTATGTAAAATTTCACACTAAGTGTTAAGATAGATGTGCGATAAAAAAGTATTTCTTAATCTCTGGCCGTATTAGGTAGGCCTTCCAAGTAATTGGTAGATAAATTGGCGAAATATGACATAGGTATTTTATGTACCTAATTCGTTTACAAGATTCCAAAAAATTAAACAACTTAACTTTAAACAATACATTGTAGATATGTATTATTCACTTGCAGAAGATAAAATATTAACATATCAATTTTCCTTTTCTGTTTGAGGCCATATGGCCCAAACCACCCGGGGCGGAGGATCGGTCAGAGTGCAATCCCATAACCAGCTGTACGTATACCTTTCTATGGCAATGTGCGCAAGTTAGAGGTAGGTACCGAATGCTTGTCTTCTCCTTATTCTCTATATGACCCTCAGCCTATTTACTATTCTACACCATGATTCTATAACAATAATAACTTAAGCTACGCGTTAAATAGCCTTTCGTGTACCTGGATAAAATATCCAGTCATAGATACATAAAATATTCGTCAAGGACTAGACTTTATTTCACCATCCTTCAAACGAATGCATTATTGCAAGCTTATTAACGACCAGAAGGTTCAAAACTTGATATTCAACTTTGGTTTTTATGGTTTTGTGATGTTTGTGTTGCGTAAGAACTATTTTTAACAAGAAAAATATTCCATTGATTAATTGTATTACTATATACAAAATATTCAACGCATTTACATAATTTTGTAAGCATTATTAACATTGTATTCTGGTCTTATTACGTTAACTGACAGATAAGTTGTCGTAATTTTATTATGTAAATATCGACTTAATTTCATACCAAATGTGTGATACATATCTAAATTGTTGTTAAACTTACGTCAATTTAATACGTTAGTTATGATTTAGTCATAATAACTTTTTACCTTGGCCTTATGGCTGCGACCTTCGCCTGACTGCATTTCATTCAGTAGGTAAATAACTGTTCAAAACTATAATGTCGAAAAAAGAAAGCATTTTACATATCTATTACCCGACTCAGGCAAAACTAAGTCGGCAGTCTATTTATTTTTTTAAACTAGTTATGTAAAACGTAATCATATTTTTACATCAAAACGGGACGCATAACGTGATTATTATTTTTGTCTCAGAACGGGCTCCTTGTAGAAATAGGTAAAAATATGAACTTCAAAGCTAAAAAAAAAATTGGAAAGTATAACCTTACCTACCTTTTTTTTTCACATACTACTATACATATATACTACCATACCTTTTTTTCACACTGGAAATGCATTTACGCAGTATCCCCCGCCGCCGGTTACAGACGGGGGAGTGTGTGTTACTCGACGGCCACAAAAGTGACCGAAATACCCACTAAAACCACAGCAGCCCTTTTACGGGGTGCTGGAGAGATCGTCTGATAACATTCTATTCCCGACACCCCAAAGAAAAGTATGACCTAAAACTTAAAAAAAAAACAAGGACATGTGAAAAATGAATCAACTACGTCCGTATCAGTATAACAAATGATTATTTGGTCTTTTTGCAACAATGGGATATTATTATGTATGGCTTGGGATAACAGGACATGAAAACGGGACTGTCCCGCCAAGAACGGAACGCCCCAGTGCAGCGTCAACACTATTAATCCGATTGTTTTATCCACAGAAATATTAATACCTTCATAATTCTTATTTCTGATCTTTAATGCGTCTAAGATCGACGTCTACTGCTGGACATAGACCTTCGATTTTACCAACGCAAGTTTATTTTCTATCGAAAGTACGAAGACAACATCTGTGCAATGAATTTTTGAACTTCACTACGCAGATATCGTAATTGTCAAAGAATCGACCGCTTTCATGTTGTTTCTTTCCGGTTCGATTCCTATGCTCTAGCTAGACAATTTTTAATAGATTGCAATTTTTTGTTAATAGGCTGGGTGTAATTTATACAGTAGAAATACAATTTATTCTGCAGTTCAGTTAATATTAAAATAAAATAATAACACATTTTCATGGCTTTTTATCAAATTAATCAGATTACTTACCGATTACTGAGTTAATCAATATTATTATGTAAGAAATAATAAAGATTATTTTCCCTTCCGTGACATAGACATAATACCTAGGTATGCAGTTATTAAAATTATGATGCATGGGTTATAAGTGCTAAAAACCCTACTACTACTCTACTACGTTGATCACGACGTGGCGTAAAAGGCACGTTTGATGACATATAGACAAAGCGACCCACCTAATGCGAAGTAGTAACTGCTGTTCAAGGAGTTCACCAATACTCAACCAAGTCGCTGATTTGGGCCGCCAGCTCCCTCGCTTACCGGACGAAACGCATTAGCAAATTGCTACTGCTCAAACGTCGATTTTCTGTGTGTGTCTAGCTCTACGCTAGACGAGCCGTTCCGTTTATGACTATTGGCTGTTTACGTCTGTAGACGGAAAACTAGTAGCACCTACCACTAACAAGAGAGCTCAATATCGACCTGTGTCAATTCCATCTAGTGCTGTGAGATAAACAACAATTTTCAAGGACGTTTGACTAAACCAAGCGCCTTTTTTTTTCGTGGATTATGGTCTGGACGCACGCCGTCAGTTCCGTCCAGGATGATGAAAGAGCGACGCAAGGCACTATAATCCATCGTAACCCCGCCCCTTCATTATTAGTTTGACCACTGGCACCCACTTCCAAAAGCAAGCGGCCTGTCGTAGAATTTAGCTCGAATCTGATGCATCACGTTTTGCAGTTTTTCTACCTATGTTAGAAATAAAGCAATTTATATGGAATCGACATAGCAATGTCGATCCCATATAAATTAGAACATGGGTCAGAGGAAGATCGTCGATCGGACGTCGACAGGCTGATGAATGGGTTGTGACATTGGTGAATGAATGATATAATCCATCTAAAAATACAGCCTTGACAAAAAAATATTAGGTATATGTAGCTCTAAAACATAGATATATCAAAACGTATTAAAAAAAAAGTGAGCCGTCGCTCAGGACGCCTTACAGATGTGAAACATCGACACTATTTTGTACGAGTAGAGACACGGTATCGAATATAAAGTATCGATACTGAACTCATGAATAGTATCGAAAGATAAGTAACATACTGTTTAAAGTATCGAGTACTTTTATTTACTTTATCTTTAGGTATCGAGTACTTTTCTTTCGATACCGATACATTTGGATTTCAATATTTTAGTCAATAAGTACTTTTTGGTAGGTGTCGTATCGAATAAATTATCCATTTTAAAATTGACTTTACGACTCATATTTATGGTAACGTCATTTAGTACAAACGAAATGAACCTTCTAAAACGTAGCTTGAAATAATTTGCGATTTATAAACCAGAAATAGCGACATCTATCGAGCAAACGACCAACTCTAAGCTACAATATATTTTATAAAGAACTCTCTAATCCTGTAATGATAATAAGACAAGCTGTTTAAAGTGAGTCAAAATCCAATTCTTAAGGAGTTGGTGACATACAAATAAATAAATATACAGCTGAAACTAATAAAAGCCTATAAAAAATGAAATGCTTTCATCCGTTCACAGACATTCTTTCCGCACGAAGAGTTTGATTTAGGAAACAGAAATGGCGGCATTTATCGAGCTAACGACCAACTCTCAACTTCAATATATTTAATAAAGAAATTTGTAATCCTGTAATGATAATAAGACAAGCTATCTAAATAATTTTAACGTCATGGTCCTCCTTAAATTTTCAACTTTTAAATGAAATTTGACTGTTTAAAGTGAGTCAAAATCCAATTCCTATGAAGTCGGTAATATACAAAGAAATAAATATATATACACCTGAAACTAATAAAAGCCTATAAAAAAACGGGTTTCGTAGCTGAAAGTAAACTAAATACCATACCTACTGGTATATTTATATTACTAAGTTAGAGAATTTTACATTAATTTATAAAACAAGTATATATGCATAAAAGAAGATCACGACAGGAACTAATACGATAAAACTAAGGCATAAAGTATTAATAAAATATCGCGATTTTTTTCCAAAAAATGATGATTTTTATTCAATAAACATTTATTTTCATTACAATACATTATAAGTAACAATTTACTTTGAGTTCATTAGATGGCGTTGTACAAAATTTTAAATCGCACTATGGTTTCGTTACAAAATGTAGGTATATGCATCCAAATATTTATTTAATATTTAATTAATAGGACCGCGAGGCGTGGCGTTAAACGCCACGCGACGATCACGGTCACCCTCGGCTATAGATGTTTCACATCAAATACAGCATTATTTTAACAAAGGCCAAGATAGTGACGTCAAATGGTAAATGAAACTATATATAAACTCAATACTTACATCACTTACTATCACTTTTACACTTTACATTCAAAATAGCGTTAATAAATTCTTTAATTCTAATGGGGCGCTACAAGTGCAATCGAACCGAATCGTAAGTAGCATGCCCCAAAGAATTACTGGCTTATGATCAACGCAAAGGGCTGACTAAACATTAGTGATTTTTGTAATTTAATAATAACTAGCAACCCGCTCTCGCTTCGGGTTCAGTTGCCTTACCCGCGTAGCTACCGTTCCCTTGGGAATATCGGAATAAAATATAGCCTATGTAACCTATGCCTCCGTGATATTGATAGATGAGATATATTATAGCTTTTAATTGGTGAAAGAATTTTTAAAATCGGTTCGGTGGTTTAAGCGTGAAAGCGTAACAAACAAACTTACTTTCGCTTTTTGTAATATTAGTAAGGATTATTTTCTTTGCTAGAGAGCTCCGATAAACGCGGCCGATTGCTGCTAATCATAAAGTGCTATAGGGCGAAGCGCGGTTTTTTTTGTTTGTGTGTATAGTTTTTTTTTTGTGTGACTTATTGTTAGTTGTTAGCTTCAAATGACTGTGACAACTTTACCCGGACTGTTGGGTGAGCGCTGAGGGCTCTCAACCCGTTTAAAGTTAAGCGACTGATCTCGAGGGCACCCCCTGTAGGGTACGGACCTCGGCTCGGGGGGTCGCTGGCAAAGTGGGCATTCCCACGTTTATGACTTTAACGCGACGCGATTTTCGTCCTCGGCGGCGGGGGCGGAATCGTAGACATTTATTTGTCAGGGCCTCGCGGGCTGTGTACGCCTTCGTCTGGGCGAGGGAGACATGTGTGGGACTGAACGCGGTGCTTGAATTTATTTAGTCGCACGGTATTTTAATTTTGTGATAACTCCTAAGATATTAGTTAAAATTGTATGCTGTAATAGGCAATTATGTAGTGCATTAAATGCTTAATTTTATTTGATAAGGATTAATATCCTATGCGTCTAAATAACTTTCAAATTATCACGTTATAATGTGGCCATTTTCTTAAACATTAAAATGGGTATTGTAAGTTATCTGTAAAAGATAGACATATCCTATCGTGGACTTTTTGTAGACCTATAAAAGATACACAATTCCACCATACATTGTTTTGATATATCTCCAACGGATCAGACAGCGGTTTCGATAAAAACTCCCGGGCGGCTTGACTTTTTCCGACCTCTTCGACAATTATCGTCATAATTCAACCAATTTACACAAAACATTGATGTATTATACATAAAAACCTTCCCCGTGAACCACTCCGTCATTTAGTGAAAACCGCATGAAAATCTGTTCAGTAGTTTTTGAGTTCATCGCGTTCAGACAGACAGACAGAGGCGGCCGGGGACTTTGTTTTATCATATTTAAAGAAAGATATAGCGGATTATAACAGAATAAAAATACGATTCACCATAGCCCTTATCTTAACCGTGGGTGTATTAAAAGACGGGAGGAAGGGATATAATATACATATAGCACCTGGCTGTTCTTAAATGTGTGTAGAACTCATCTGATCAGTGTAGAATAGTAGATTAATTTGCCTTATATTATGGGCTCGCGGTGTTTCAAGCCCAACAGTGAGATCTGCATGAAATTACTATGATATGATCATAGTAATTTGAAAAACGAATTGATTGTATTTTCTATCTTAAATACGAGAAGGTTGGTAAATTTTAGAATGCATAACATTTTTGGGCAAGGATATATATCCCACTCCTGGGCGCGGACTTCCTAGCTTGATATATGGTTTTATTTTGAAGTTATCTTCTCTTGCAGTAACAGAGACTGTAGATTCAAAGTAGTACCTATTGTCAATCCATTTTACGAGCACATATAGTAGGCCAATCCCTTTTTATTTTTGGAAAAGATATGGCTATCAGTGGAGTGTGTATATGTGAACTAAGTAGATGTAATATTTAAGTGTTTTACATGTAAAATAAGACATTGGGGAATCCACAGCGGTTAATTCTAACGAAATTCTAGGTCTTAATGTTTTACTTCCTTAAACATTGTAGGTAGATACTCAATCGATATATTGCTGGTAATAAATATGGTTAAATCGTTTTACAAATTAAACGTACAGTTGTGTTTTTGTGGAAATTGAAGGTTAAAGAATCTCGCAAAAAAGTAATTATTAAATTTCTATTTACAGGGGGCTGGTTACCTGAAACGAGCAGACACAGACAGGCTACATGAGATATTCTTAAAATACGCGACCGTTGAGAAGAACGGCGAGAAATGCATCACGAGTGAAGATTTTGTTCGAAAGTTCCTAGGATTATTCGAAGAAGGTTAGTTACTTCGTTTCTGTTTACTCTTGAAATTAAAATTCTTTTACGTCTCATCCGGGTTTGAGGATAGAGGTATTCAGAAATCATCAGCACACATGCTAATTTACCCCGATAGAACAATACAAAATAATAATATTTTGGGGAAAACTATAATATCGATCTAATTAAAAAAATGCGTTTATAAAATAATAAACTATTTAGTTCAGGCTAGCTCATTAATGTCAATAGTAATGTGTGTACAAAATGTATATTATTTCAAATTACACAAAAATTTTACTAAGGTATTTTTGAGCATTATTTTATTGTAAACTAGCAACCCGCCCTCGCTTCGCTTCGGTTATAGGTTACAGACGTTTTACCCGCGTAGTTCCCGTGGGAATACCGGGATAAAATATAGCCTAGTTTACGCCCTGATATAGCTTTCCATTGGTGAAAGAATTTTTGAAATCGGTCCAGCGGCCGTTTTGAAGATTACACGGAACAAACAGACAGACAAAAATTGTTTAATTGCTATTTTAGGCATAGGTGTCGTACAAATAACCGTGTGAGCATGAAAAAAGCCTATTATTTTGACATTACAAACAGACACTCCAATTTTATTTATTGGTATAGACAATACAAAAATAGACAAATAAATAAAGCTGAAGTGTCTGTTTGTAATTCCAATAATAGATTTTTACATGCTCACACGATTATTTATACAAAACCTGTGTCTAAAAAACTATGATTACCTGTAATGCAATGCCTATAAGGTATTTTTAATAATAATTTATAATTATAATCATATAGCATAAAATATAATAATCATAATTTGAATGGTTGAGAATAAAATGAGTAAAAAAATCATTTGTTTAACGAATTATCATTCCAATACTAAGAGACACAGTACCTACTAGTGATGTAACGAATATTCGCATTCTGTTTCTGACATTCGCAATCGCATTCGCAAGGAACGATGCGAATATTTGGTGAATATATTTGACCAACTAAAAGCAAATTATATATGTAATTGTGTAATGATATGATAATATTTATTATTTTTATTTACTCATAATATTTGAATAAAACAATATTATGGAACACTCAGGTCGGCAACTAAATAAGGAATACTGTCTCTCTTATTTTTGTCAGTCTAATATAAACTAATGAATGGGGGAGCCAGTTTCTTGTTCGGTTATACTGCGAAAACCACTGAACGATCAGAATAATATTTATACCATAAGATGCAGCATGTTTCGGAGAAAGATTTAGTATATGATATGTTGGTGAATACTTATCCGGAATTTATATTTGTTTTTGACGTGACAACGTCTTATAATTCAATGGAGCCAGCTGCACACACGAAAAAACATGACGTATGCGGCGTTACCTCGCTCTGAGGCGTTCCATTTAAGGCTTTTTTTTTGGGGTGGGCTGCGGTCGGCGCGCTTCCGCACCACTCTGTCCGGGGCGACAGAGGGGCTTAAGCACGCAACACCCGCAACCCACCCGAACACCACGTCGCCTTCGTCGTTGGACCGACCACCGGACCAGGGTTACTTGTCATCAGTGATCCGCCCGACGGAATAGCCCTTACCCGGGGTACCCTCCCATCGACCGGCGTCCCCCGCTCGTGGAGGACGTCGGTCTTTCCTCACGCGGTCGACCTCTCGGTGGGTGACGGGCTAACTCCCCGGTCACGTTACCCGCGGCCTCGGCTAGGGCGGCATGGGACGCAGGTATTCGTGCCTGCGCTGCCCCAGTCGCTGGCGGCGGGTCGCTTCGTCGAGGCTGTGCTCCTCGCGTTCACGACCCGCCGCCTCCTTCTGCAAGGTAACTGCCTCGCAGAAGGATGCGACCGCGTCCCAGTTCCTGATGCTGCCGAGCATCTCCCTAGCGATGGTTGGTAGCGTCAGGTCGGCACCGATGATTGCGACGAGTTCACGGCGCTGCTCTGCCCAAGCGGCACAGACCTCGAGCGTATGTTGCGCCGTGTCCTCGTCGCAATCGCAGTGGGGTAGGACGGTGTTCTCTCCCTCCTAGCGACCCTGTACAGGTACTTGCCGAAGCATCCATGCCCCGTCAAGACCTGCACGAGTCGGAAGGAGAGCACACCGTGCTGCCGTTCCAACCACTGCATCAGCACCGGCTGGAAGGCCTCCACGGTCCAGACACCGTATCGAGGCCTCTCCAGCCGGTCTGCCCAACGGGCGATGACATCTCGGCGGACGTCGACGCGCCAGGCGGTGAGCTCCCTTAAGGAAACAACACCGCCCTCCCCTCGCACCCCCGACCCCCGCCGATACAATTCGGCGAGCACTGCCTCCAGTTCCATATAAGGCTTGCCATACAAAATATCTATCAAACAAATAAAATTAAATTTTTCTTTTGAAAAATGAAACCATTCCATCAGTATTTTTTTCTTATGACGTTGTCACGTTCAACTATCGTCAGTAAACCGACTTTACAGACAACCGATTTTTTGTGTGAATGAATAATAAATTTTGCCAATAAAAAAAGAACATGATTTTATATGAAAAAATTACATTATTTTTGTTAAATAATCATTAAACTTTTTTGACATACCATGCATTTAACACTCTCAGCGTCACAAATTGTGAAATAACTCCACACTTCAGTAACATGTGCTTTACTCATGTTTGTAAATTTGACAAATACAATAATAATAATAAACTAATCTCAAATTACAACGAATATTTTCGAACGAATCTGATTAGTTTCATTCGTTCAACTTGTAGCGGTTAACCTTTGCTATATTTGGCTTAAACATGGCTGGTACGAAATGTTAAACCCGTATGATATTTTGCACGCGCTTTATTTGAAAGTCAACATTCATAGATATTATATTCGCATTCGCGAATGTTGGAGATAAATATTCGCACTCACATTCGCATTCGCGAATGTCTCAATCCTAACATTCGTTACATCACTACTACCTACATAGGAATAAATTCGATTGTCATTTTTGTCAATAATTGCCTTTGCTAAAAGTGATAAACATATAAACGCAATGTAATCAAAACATACTAGTCACAGACGACAATACAGTTATTATTTTCCTTTTATTTCTATATATTTTTTATTGATTCTAGCGACTTAATTAACATAAAAAAATATATCGGTTTTAAATATTGATTTATCGAATTGAAAATATCAATATATCGATACTTTTTCAACAAGCCTACTGAAAACATGTTTATATATCTACCTACATATAAACTCGATGTTAAAAACAAGTTAAACAAAGATGCATTTCGTATTTCATGTAGTCTTGCCATAAATACTACAAAGAAAAAAAAAAGAAATTTATTGTAAATAACATTTATTACTTTTACAGTGTGTTAGTTTAATACATAAACATAAAATAATTAAAATATAAAAAGCTTATTCGAAGTGGTCTCCATTTGCTGCAATACAGTCCTTTAAACGTTGAAGAAGCACGCACTCTTTCCATGGCAACATTCTTCACTGCCAATCGTATGGATTGTTTTAGGGACTCCAAATTATTATGCCGTTTAGTGCAAGCGGTACTCTAAAACATGATCATAAATCATAATCCAGCGGATTAAGATCGGGACTAGACGACGGCCAGTCTTCATCTCTGATGAAGTCTGAAACGTTCGTTTCCAATCAAGACTGCGTAGACCGAGCTTTATGACCCGGCGCCGAGTCAAGCTGGAAGGATCAGTCTTGGTTATTGAACATGATGTTTTTAAGGGACTTCACTACCTTCCCAAGAATCGTATCTTGATACACTTGTGCCGATGTTTTGATACCTTTTTCACAAAAATAAGTCATTCCTTCATAGCTAATACCCCACCAAACCATCACTGACATCGGATAATGCCCACGTTGCACTCTGTCGACAAATTGGGAAGCTTCCTTAAAGCTTTGGGCATAAATACGGTAATTTTGTTTGTTAAAATGTTGCTCAATTGTAAAAATGTTCTCATTCGTAAACAATTTTTTTCTGTGACCTTCCTTTGCGTACCGCTTCAGTAGTTGTTTCGATTTTACCACCCTATTCTTTTTTAAATTATCAGTTAAGAAATGACCAGTGCGTCTCTTATAGCCTACAAGTCCTAAGTTATCTTTTAAAATACGCGACATGATTGTAGGTGCTATCTTCATCTCCCGAGATAAAATATTTGCTTTCGAACAGGATTTCTTCCAATTCTTTCCGTTACTGCTTTGACCGCTTTTTTCGTACGAACACTACGTGGACGACCAGATCTTTTTCTGTCATAAACAAAGGAGGTCACATTGTACCTATTAATAGCCCGCTACACAAACATTTTACTAATACCAAGCGTATGGAGAGTTTTAGAAATTCCATTTGGATCCATACCTCCTTTGTGTAATGCGACACAGCGATTGTGCTCTGTTGTAAAATGTATGATCATTTTAATATCGCAGAATATTGTACAATGTATTGACTCCAAAATGAGAAAACAACAATCATATAAAAGTTAAAGATTCCAAATTCAAATATAAAATTTGTTTTTTTTTTTATTGTAACAGTATTTATGGCCAGACTAAGTATACAAGTATCTTTATCTACCGTCAATTAGAGAATGTACCTATACGATCTGACCAGTTTAGAGGGGGAAGTCTTTAAAAATACTACGCCTGTACAGAATAGACTCTAATTTTGTACTATGGATAGTCACCGATTGGGTTGATAATTATGTATACAATAATGGTTCACGTAGTATGAGTACGTTCCTTACTAGCGAACCCGGTTATTCATGGTTATTAAGCATTACCTATTAATAGATTACTTCATCTTTTTACTGATGATCAAAAATAGCAATCGATCAATAATCTCTGATAGAGTATTGATAACGACTGTTAGTATTACGTCGCAGGCTAAGTTATATCACTGCCGATTTGTTTTGGCTTAGACGCCAGTGGAGTTTTAATATTTGAACTGTAATCCTGTGTTTCTGCGTATAACGACCGTATAAAATCATCTGAAAAACTGAAATTTATTTCTAGTATTGTCTATGACTCGGTGTGAGTTGCCTACAGAATTACTGTTTGGAATGTATTAAAACAAATGAAATATTTCGAAATAGAACACGTTTATTATGACAAAATGACACTAATTAAAAAAAACATATCTTGAGAAATATTGATTCAAATAATCCAAATCATGCATAGTGCCTAATTTTGTCACAATCTGATCGCAACTCAGCAATTTATTGGATATAAGTAACCAACGCTGATCTTTGGTTCATTCATCACAGCTCATATACGTCCCACTGCTGGGCTCGAGCCTCCTCTGTGAAATTGACCAATTATACCACGCTGGTCAGACGTGTTGGTATAATTTTTTTTTTCGATTTTGCCTTCAGTTGCATGGATGTTATGTGCATGTTGTTACCTTTTTTTTTATGGGTGGGCTATGGTAAGCGCACACGCGGTCCATTCCGTCCGGGGCGACGAAAGGACCACCGGAGCAGGGTGACTTGTCGTCAGTGGTCGGCCCAAGGGAATACCCTTTCTAGTAACTTCACCTCTCGACGTCCCTGTCCCGGGACGTCGGTCGCCGTCGCGCGGTCATCCTCTCTGCGGGTGACAGACTAAATTCCCCGGTCCGGATGTTGTTACATTTAGTCATCTTTTACGACACCTACGGCCAAGAAGAGGTGGTGAATTGTATTCTTATTCCGTCATCACACGGAGAGATCTTTGGTTAGCATCAGTTTAAGCAGTCAATGGTCACTGCGTTTTATACGTTATCCAAAAACAAAATATATCGTAAAGAATTAATAAAAATTGTACTGTTTCGGAACGAATAGGAAACTACAGACATTTTCATAAGTACAGAAGATAAGTTTATTAATATGATAAATTCAAATAATTTCATATAAGAATTGCGTGTACGTGTGTACACGCAAAGCATTCCGTAAATACAATTGCGATAAAAGAAAACGTAATGATATTTTGATACCATTGACGGGTATCTATATATAAATACGTGAAGCGAAAACTTTGTACCCCTTTTTACGAAAATCATGCAGATGGATTTTCATGAAATTTGGCACAGTTGAAGAATATGTTCAGGAGAAGTGCAGAAAACTAAAATTTCACATAATAATGGGCGGTCCGGTCGGCGGATCTCCTAACCCGATCGGACCACGGATATTTTTGAGGGGACGTAGTTTACCGCCCCAACCACTAGTGGATTGGGGTGAGTCGTGGCAGAGTCAAAATAGCGCTGGGAGCAACGCTTCATATACTACCTGATGGTCGGCAATTCGAGGTCGATGTGTAGATCGACATTACGAACGAACCACGGTGCTCCCGTTGCCCGTCGCATGAATCTATTTTGTAGTGTTTGTAACCTGTGGATCCTGTTTGGCCTAACGTGCGCGAACACTACACTGGCATACGTCATAATCGGCCGTATGCAGGTAGTGTATAATCGGACTTTATTTTTAAGTGATAGTTTTGACTTTGCGTTTAATAAGCAGTGAAGGCGTCCCATCACGAAGGCGGCGCGCGCGCGGACCCGCTTCAAGTAGGACAGGAAAGTGAGTCGGCTATCAAGGGTCACACCTAAGTACTTGGCCTCTCTGCTCCATGAGACAGGTCGGCCGAAGAGAGTGAGAGGAGGGATGCTGTCCGGAGAGCACAGACGGGCAGTTCGTTTAGTGAACATGACCGCTTGGCTCTTCTTGGGATTAATTTCTATTCTCCATTTCCTATACCAATTGGCAAGGGCGGTAACCGCTTTTTGGAGTGTATTGACTACGGTTGTCGGGGACATACCTGCACAATAGAGTGCGGTATCGTCGGCGTAAAGCGCCGTGTGCACACGAGTGAACTTGGGTAAATCGCTTGTATACAGCGTAAACAAAAATGGGGCGAGGACCGAGCCCTGTGGGACACCGGCCTTGAGAGGATGGGAGGTCGACAACGTCCCTTCCACCCTATAGCGAAAGCTGCGATGACTCAGATAGTCATGTATTATTAGAATTAAGTATTCGGGGATTTTTAATAAATATAATTTGTAAATTAAGCCCTCATGCCAAACTTTATCGAAAGCTTTCGCTACCTCTAGGAATAGTACACCAGTGTACCGTCCCCTAATGAACTGACTACTGGTGTATTCTACTAGTCTATGTACTTGCTGAACACAGCTGTGTTTAGCACGAAAACCAAATTGCGCGTCCGGTATAAGTTTATTGAACTCTGCATATGAGCGTAGCCTACTGAGTACTATTCGTTCGTATAATTTTCCTAAACTTCTCAGTAGGCTAATAGCTCGATAACTATTGGGTTCGGTACGTTTTTTGCCGGGTTTGTGGATTCCGATTACCACGGCCTCTTTCCACTGTGAAGGAAAGATGTTATATTTGAGGGCTGCATTAAAAATACAACACAGTAATATTATTAAATGGGCTGGGAATAATTTAATTACTCTATTTGTAATAACGTCCGAACCCAGGGCTTTCCTAGCGTAGAGACCCCTAATAAGCGACTCGACTTCGTCGGTGCTCACTGTTGGGATAGGCATATTGTTGTCGTTGTTTATATTCGATCGCGATAAAGTGATACGACTGGCCACTTCCGAATTAATAGTGTTGTAGTGAGTCGCTTCTTGTTCGTATAATGTACTCGGCGTACACTGAAGCTCTAGGCTCTCTGCCAGACATTCAGACTTTTCGTCATCCATGAATGCCGGTGGTTGATTTATTCTACTGAGGGGAGGGAGTGTGGACACTACATCTTTTTTGAGTGAGCGGGAAAGCTGCCAGAAGGCTGTGTGCGTGGGCTTCAGCTCTTCTAAAGTGGCGTCCCATCTGCTCTGTCTCATATAATTAATTTCGGTTTTGACCTCCCTTTGGAGGGCCCGCAGGCGCTTGCGGTTCTCCTCCGTGGGGTATCGGTCGTACGCGCGGATTGCGGCGTTCTTTCTTCTCAGTAGGTCGCGTACGTCACTCGGCATTTGCCATCTACGATCGCTCGTATCCGGCACCTGCCGCGAGCAGTCGTCAATTACCGACTGCACGTGACCCGTGAGTAAATCGATCGCCAGGAAGGTTTCTTCCTCGGACTTTATGTCCTTGGGAATCTTATTAAGGTATGCCGATGAGGTGGCCTTGAGATTTCTCCCGAGCCGTGCCCAGTCGGTGGTCAACCTTGTTGTTACGTTTTTGTGGCCTGAGGGGCCGGGTAAGCGGGGGACGAATTCCAGAGTCACCGGCTTATGAACAATTATGCCGTTCAATTTATAGTAATATTTAAAATTTAATTACGAGGGTGACTATTCGTATTTCAATTTGGTTTTTTTTTTTACTTCTGCTTCTACAATAGTCGAACAAATAGTGGATATTCTTTTAAATGTTCCAAAGTTAGATT
This sequence comes from Lymantria dispar, assembly GCA_032191425.1. Classification (NCBI taxonomy): domain Eukaryota; kingdom Metazoa; phylum Arthropoda; class Insecta; order Lepidoptera; family Erebidae; genus Lymantria; species Lymantria dispar. The sequence goes on from CM063448.1 coordinate 26,431,366, forward strand.
ATTCACAAAATTAAATGTTTTACAGGAGCCATTTTCATCAAATTAATCTTAAGGAAATATTTTTTTTTTTTAGTTTTAAAAGGCAGAAATCTTGAATTTCATTTTGTACATACACAAGAACAGTAATTTTCCTAACATCTACAATTTTTTTCAAGCTGCCATGACTTATGGTTTATTCGTACCTGAACTTCAAAACTCAGCGTTTTCGTAAAATCTCATGAACTTAAGTTCAAAATACCCTTGCCTTTTAATAAAATAGTTACAATATTGAGTTATAATTCTATACAAACACAATATAAAGATGTGTTTAATGTAGTGGTTATATAAATTTTTAGTAAGCTATTATCATGAACGAGTAACTAGTCCTCAAAAAACCACATTTTTGGGTTTACGGCTAGACCAGTGCCGAAGCCTTCAAAAATGGTAAAAAGTGATAAAAAATAATAGTAGGATGAAACCCATTAGAAAAGGAGGGGAATATGATAAAAATTAAAGGAAAAATAAATTACGGGCGATCCGAGTTCGGGAAGTGGGAGGGGGTGAGTTTTTAAGGGTGAAAATGGTTTATCTCGATTTCCGCCAAAACTACAAGTCCTACGTAAAAAAGTTAAATGGCAAAGTTGTAGGTAATAAAAAGATCTACAACTTTTGTATTTATAATTTATTCACATAACCTCAAAATTTAGGTGAAAAATTCAAATAACCAAGATTTTGGTTTTTTATTTTTATCTTTTACAAAAAAAAAAATTTGCTATGAAATTTGATGAAACCTTCCCTTATTATGTCCCAAATACACTAATTTATTTGATTTAAAATATTTATTTTTTCGCCTTATTTTAGCTTAATATCAAAAAAGCACCCTAATTTTCGATCGAAAATTCTCCCGTCAAAATATCAGCTTTTTTCAAAAAGTCGGGGGGCGTTTTGTTCATTGAAATCTCTACTTTCTGATGGTGTAAAAAAAAATATACATTGCTATAGTAAATGTTCTCGGAAAATGCAAAGAAAAAGTTAATATTTATTAAGACATCTTCAACATTTTGAGAAAGTTGTAGAATTTTCTTTACATTATATGCATAGATGCCTATTTATTGCTATTTTAAGATAACTTTTATACCTGAGTTACCTACAGATAATTAGGCCCATCAAAAGATATTTCATAGAGAAGTGGGAAAGGGGCTATACGGATCAAGGCCTTACTACCTACTAAAATCTTTGCATTTTCTGAGAACATTTACTATAGCAATGTATATTTTTTTTACACCATCAGAAAGTAGAGATTTCAGCGAACAAAAAGCCCCCCGACTTTTTAAAAAAAACTGATATTTTGACGGGAGAGTTTTCGATCGAAAATTAGAATACTTTTTTGATATTAAGTTAAAATAAGGCGTAAAAATAAATCTTTTAAATCAAATAAATTACAGTGTATTTGGGGCATAATAAGGTAAGGTTTCACCAAATTTCATAGCGAAAAAAATTTTTTTGAAAAAGATAAAAATAAAAAACCAAAAACTTGGTTATTTGAATTTATCACCTAAATTTTGAGGTTATGTGAAAAAATTGTAAATACAAAAGTTGTAGATCTTTTTGTTATCTACAACTATGCCCTTTAACTTTTTCCGTAAGACTTGTAGTTTTGGCGGAAATCGAGATAAACTATTTTTTACCCTTAAAAATCCACCCCCTCCCACTTCCCGAACTCAGATCGCCCGTAATTTATTTTTCCTTTCATTTTTACCATATTCCCCTCTTTTTCTAATGGGTTTCATCCTACTGTTATTTTTTTTGGTTTCAAAAATTATCGACCCTGGTCTAGGCCGCTTATTACCGAAAACGCTCTTAATACATTTTTGTTTACGGTTAAAATCTCTGGTCGAACTGAATGGTGACAATGTCTAATAGAGATTTGTGCTTATATGTATATTAGTTATTAATGAAATACAGCTTGCCCAATTTAGAATTATAAATAATAATATTATAAATAAAATTAAAGAAAATTGTGCAGCAGAAAAATTAATTAAAATTAATTATGGCCGAATTTCGACCACACGCCCACCACTAGTTGTTTGATTATTTTGTCATTGATATACGAGTATTACTAAGTAAGCTTAAAACGTTTTCTACAGTATCTAAAAAAATAAATGCAAGGCATTTATTATGCAATCGGCAACCTGTTTGCCATGCAAGGAATTAGAGCAATAACCCTCTGGCAATAACTTGGGGCATTTTACAGAGGAATTATACGTCTAGGGATGGGCGGCTAAAGGCTAAACGATGATGATGATGAATGATTTTTTGAATTTAACGACTATTCTACAAATATTCTTATAATCATTTCAGTTCATATACGTTTTACTCTTGGACTTGAGCTTCCTCTATAACACGACGGAAATTGAACTACTATACCACGCTGGTCAGACGTGTTTGCTATAGGGTTTTATTACAAGTTTTCTAAAACTTGAAAATACGCTATATACATATTTAATCCCTTAGTCGTCTTTTATGACACCCCCGGGCAAGAGAGGAGGAGGTAGTGAATTATATTCTTACTCCGTCGCCACACGGAAAATGCTGTGTAATTCTGTAATTAACGGTAGGTCGTTACGGTACATATAGTTACAAATGCAGTTGTCCTAACAATATTAGATTCTTATGCTCGTTTTCATCAATGATCAAATTTTAGGCAATTTAAACTTCTATATTGAATGAACATGTTGATGTCGTAAAAGACGGAAGACGACTAAGGGACATACCTATTATGCTGATAACATCTATGCAAGTAAAGGAAAACTCGACATAAGACGCCATGCCAACACGTCTGACCAGCGTCGTATAATAAATCAATTTCCATCCTATTATGGAGGAGGTTGAGCCCCACATTGGGACTTCTGTGGGCTAAGATAAATAAAATAAATAATATTAATCGATGGCTGAGATAACAATTGTATTTAAATATTTTCTATAATTTCTAGATGACTTTAACAAGGAATCCGTTAAACTCATTGCGGGCATCGTGGATATGGACAAGGATGGGTATATCTCATTCTCCGAATTCCAGGCCTTTGAGGGATTACTCTGCGTGCCAGATGCACTGTACAAGACCGCCTTCCAATTGTTTGACACAAACGGAAATGGACTCGTTGCCTTTGGTATGTATATAATTGAATGCATATTAAAAAGAAACATAATTAAAAATAAAATTATTTTTAAAGATTTTATCGCGTTTCTATTCGATTTATGATTTCGCGGCGTTTTGAACATGAATCCCAGAAAATGTTCGAAACGTGAGGAAATCCAAAACAAATACGAAACGCGGTAAAATTCGTAAAAATAGATTTAGTTATAAAATATATTCGCGTAAATATTAGAAATCAAAATCAATATTGTTTTATCGCACTGTGCTCTTATGTGTCGAGTAATATTTTTCATTATGATAATAATAGTTCTTGACTCTTCAAAATAATAATGATAATTATTTTCCAATATTTTTTTAACTTTGGTCCGTAAAGTTTTATTTTCATTAAACATTTTAAATAAATTTTAACCTTGATGGCTCCAATTGAATTGTTTCTTGTTCAGGTTAAATGATTATCTGTTGTCAAGCTGTATGTATATTAATGAGGTTTATAGTGTTTAATTGTTCATCATAGTGGTTAAATGTTATTATGGTTTACGTGGCCATGCTATTTTTCATGATTTTTGTCCATAATAATTTTGAACTTTTCTGGAATAATGATTGTGATAAATAGTTAGTTGACTTTCGTCACTTTGTTCTTTTTTTTCTACGTTAATTCACTTTTAACCTTGATGGCTAAAATCGAATTAAACATTCCATGTTCAATGAATATTTATTATAAACGATACATGTTTTAATAATTACGTTTTAAAAATTAAATTTATTTATGTTAGAATTTGTTTATTAGTAGTTTAATTGTATTTTATATAACAATTATTTGATATAATATCAAAGTTTTTGATGTTTATAGTTACGGTCAGCTAGTATTCAAACAGTCGCTGTTCGGTGCAAATAGTAAAATTGAATAAAATTCCTTGAAATCGATTGAAGCGACACTGGGTCATAATGCAATATTTAGTGATCAAAACCATGTTCACATTAAAAAAAACTATTACGTTCTCTTCAAGAAAAATAATTTTAAAAATTCTTACGTTCTCTTCAACAAAAATAATTTAAAAAGTATTACGTTCTCTTCAACAGGAATTATCAATTAATTGACATGTAACGCGTGACTGGCATGCGTGAACCACTTAACCGAGTAATCATACGCCATTACATCATTTTGAAAAAAGCTGATACTCTTACACCGATGGACCGATATTAACCAAACATAGCTAAGAATCACCGTAAGGAAACTGGCTGTCAAATAAAAAATCTCATCGAAATCGGTCCATCCTTTTGAGAGCTACGATGCCATCGATAGACATCGACGTGAAACTTATAACAATCCCTTTTTTGCGTCGAGGGTTAAAAATATACTCGTTTAAACGCAAAGTTAGTTACAAATCAGAAAAATAGTGTATGTACCTACCTTGTCTATATTAATTGTATACATGATCTCTAAATTTCAGATGAGTTCGCAGAGGTTATGCGCAAAACGGCGCTACATCAAAAACTCCCTTTTAACATGGAAAGCACCTTTGTCCGTTTATACTTTGGAAAGGACAAGAAACGTCTGGTGACCTATCCAGAGTTCAGTCAGTTCCTTCATGACTTCCACGAAGAGTACGGTGTAGAAGCTTTTAAGAAATGTGACAAAGACGGCTCCGGGTTCATTACTATTGGAGATTTTAGAGCTATTATGCTATCTATCAAGAAACATTTACTAACCAAGGAATTAATGAACAAAGTTATCAATGTAAGTTATAGTGATTTCATTATTATCATAATTTATTTTTTTGGGGTGGGCTATGGTCAGCGCACCCACCGCCCGGCTCCGTCTGGGGCGACAGAGGGGCGGGCCCCATAACCTACCGTAGCACGTCGCCTTCGTCGTTGGGACGACCACCGGTACCGACCGGTTCTTTGTCCTCCGTGGTCAGCCCGAATCATGTCGGCCAGCATCACCTGAGGGATACCCTCTCCTCTCGACGCCCCTTTCCCGGTACGTCGCACAGTGGGCTGAAAATCGCGTTTCGTTATTACATATGACTTTTTTGTGTGGAAATGGGTTCTCCTGATCATTACTACATTATAAAATATCATATGAGATAATTTAGTCAACAATTGAACGGGTTATGATTTTTTTAGAAAAAAATGTATGGAGCGAAGATGAAAACTGAGGATATCTCTGAAATCGCAAGGTTGGCCGTTATATCCTCGCAGTCGTATATAGTAATAATTATTTATGATTTTTTAACGTACTCCGTATTACGGCATCGCTTGCGATATTTTTTTTAAAAATCGTCAAAGTTTTAAATTTTTATTTTCGTTGATAACTACTTTTACTTGTACATTTATTTAATAATAACGTTTAAATTTTTCAAATACGCATGTATCTAGCTTACATACAAAGAAGTGTAAGAAATCACGTTAGTCCGTTGTTTTATTTATCGTTTATGTCCTTTGAACGTAAGTTTGTAATCTCTAATTCTTAGGTACTATACTATTACTTAATGACTTCGCAGTAGCTAATCATTTCAAATATCATTAAGATGGCCGAGTTGCGTGCAATCTGATTTACTCATCCAACATCCGTTCAAAGAAAATTTGAGTGACGAACTTTTACCATCAACGTCAACCATGATATCGATTTCAACAATGACAAAAAGATCTCGGAAACCTTTTGAAGATCTAGGCAATAAGCAGAAGAAGAGAAGGTCTAACGAACATAATGGCGAAAAACCTTTTGAGTTAGCAAATTCAGCTGCAGCACGCTTGAAAGAAGATGATCGTGAAGATATTGCATCAGTTATTGAGTATATGCTCAAGAACCCACAAGCAGCAGCAAAATTCAAGGAAATAATGAGGAAACCAGCTTCTTCATCATTATATTCGCCATAAAAAGCACTCGGATTGCTACTTTCATTAAAACTCTCAAAATGGCAATATATCACTTTGAGGGAAACTACAATTCGAGAAGGTTCTAAAGATGTAAATCCATCTTATTATAAAGTACAAAAGGCTACGCTGCAGTATTACCCTCCAAAAAAATTCGTAACTGTAACGGAATCTTCAGCTAAAATTGCACTTCAAGCATTACTGGATTTAACAGTAAACAGGATTCTAGAAAATCTTACTGGTGCTATTAGGATACAAGACCAGAAATTGAATTTAATATCAAAGTGGGGATTTGACGATGCATCTAACCAAAGCCGATATAAAAAGAAAATGGACAGTGAGCAAGATGATTCCAGCATATTCATGACCTCTTTGGTTCCACTAAAATTGACAACTGGAGATGAAACAATATGGACGAATCCAAAACCCTCCTCATCTACATATTGTCGTCCAGTGCAGTTTACTTTCATAAAGGAGAGTAAAGACGTTGTCATGAATGAAAAAACTAGGATGGATAACGAAATCGAAGCACTGCTCCCCACAAAATACAAAGCAAATGAGGTCAGTCACCAATTATTGATGACAAAGATAGACGGTAAAATTTGTACATGTTTATCTGATGCCAAATCAAGTTGACTGCACAGATGGCGTAGTGGTTAAGATAGCGACCTACAGCGCCAGTGTCGCGGGTTCGAATCCCACGCGGGACAACACTTTGTGTGATCCACAAATTGTTGTTCTGAGTCTGGATGTAATTTGTGTCCGTTAATTATATGTTTTTGTAAAGTCCCCCGCAATACGAGGATTATTTCCTTAGTGCAGGGTGTTGTCTATACCAATAAAAAGTGCTGCTTGCTACCTGTGTTTGGCTAAACCTACAGAAATGAATAATCTAAATAGCGTTACGTCAAAGACGGTGTCTTCTGGTGTATATGAATTTGGATTATCATCATTACATGCCCGCATTAATGTGATGGAATGTCTTCTACATATAGCCTATCGTCTCGATTTTAAAAAGTGGTCTGCGAGAGAAGAATGTCACAAACAGATGTTAAAGTCAAGAAAAAAACTTGTCCAAGATAAATTTAACAATGAACTGAATCTTTTAGTCGACATCGTTAACTTATGACGGTAATACCGCGAGAAGGTTTTTTGAGTTTCCTGACAAAACTGCTGCAATCACTGGACTAAACGAAAACCTAATTCGCAGGTTTGCTGTGATTCTGCAGGCAATCACTTCTGGTGAGATTATAGATGTACCGAAATTTAAAGAATATGCAAAATAACAGCTGAGAAATATGTAGAACTATATAATTGGTATTACATGTCGTCGACAGTCCACAAATTGTTAATCCATGGAGGTGACATAATCGCAGAAAATGCTATTGTACCAATTGGTAGTCTTTCAGAAGAAGCTTCAGAGGCGCGCAACAAAGACTTCAGAAGGTTTAGAGAACACCATTCTAGCAAAACAAGTAGGCAAACCTCTAATGAGGATATTCTCAATATGCTTATCCTCTCATCTGATCCCCATATTACAGCAAGACCAAAGCTGGACGCTTATAAGAAACAAGCATATTTTAGTGAAACATTAGACCTGCTTAAACTCCAGAAACCTTCGATAGAGTTTTTGGGTGTAATGGAAAACATAGAGTCCGATTCTGAAGTGGATTCGGATGGTGATGAAGAATATTATTTTTTTTTTATTTAGTTTACTTAATTATTGCAGTTTATTTTTGTTACTTTAGGTTAAGATTTACTTATATCTAAATAGCATGTTAATTTAAATATTTATAACTGTTTTTATCATACAATCCAACTAATTACAACAACAGACGCTTTTATGTTTTAATAAGCAATGCCGTAAGTATAATGAAGGTTCTTAATGATATTTGAAATGATAAGCTACTGCGAAGTCATTAAGTAATAGTATAGTACTAAGAATTAGAGATTACTAACTTACGTTCAAAGGACATAAACGATGGCGGCACGGGGTGCTCTCCTTCCGACTGGTGCAGGTTTTGACGGAGCATGGGTGCTTCGCCAAATACCTGCACAAGGTCGTTAGGAGGGAGAGTACACCGTCCTGCCACCACTGCGATTGTGACGAGGGCCTCGGAATGGGGTGAACGGAACCTAGTCCAGTTCAACCCCACAAAGACACAAGTTTGCGCGTTCACTGCAAAGAAGGACCCGTTTGTCATGGCGCCACAGTTCCAAGGAGTAACTCTCCCAATTTCTGAGAGTATTGGGATTCTCGGCGTCAAAATATCGAGCAAAGTCCAGTTTGGGAGTCATTTGGAGGACAAAGCCAAATTGGCAAGCAAAAAGTTGGGTGTCCTGAACAGAGCCAGGCGGTACTTCACACCGAGACAGCGTCTTGTGCTATACAAAGCACAAGTTCGTCCTCATGTGGAGTACTGCTCTCATCTCTGGGCAGGTGCGCCCAAATATCAGCTAGACCCACTTGACTCCCTGCAAAGACGGGCTGTTCGAATCGTCGGGGATCCCAGTCTTACGGACAGATTGGAGTCGCTGGAGCAGCGGAGAGACTTTGGGTCACTCTGTGTACTCTACCGACTCTTTCACGGGGAGTGCTCCGAGGAACTGTTTGACTTGGTACCACCGTCACCATTCTACCAACGTACCACTCGACATCGTAGCAGGGTTCATCCATTTCACCTGGAAACGTTATGGTCTTCAACTGTACGTTTCCAGCGATCATTTCTCCCACGTACGTGCAAGCTCTGGAATGAACTACCTGCTGCTGTGTTTCCCGAGCGCTATGACATGTCCTTCTTTAAACGAGGTTTAAGAAGAGTATTTCCTTCACGGTAGGCAGCGGCCTAGCTGTGCCCCTGGTATTGCAAAGGTCCATGTGCAGCAGTTTCACTTACCATCAGGTGTGCTGCTTGGTCGTTTGCCACCGCTGGCAATAAAAAAAAAAAAAAAAAAACGGCGCGCCATACGCTCGAGGCCTGCGGGGCTTGGGCAGTGCAGCGCTGTGAACTCGTCGCAATCATCGGTACGGACCTGACGCTGCCGGCTATCGCTAGGGCGATGGTCGACAGCGTCGGGAATTGGGACGCGGTCGCAACCTTCTGCGAGACAGTGATCTCGCGGAAGGAGGCGGCGGATCGCATGCGCGAGGAGCGCAGCCTCGATGAGGAGATCCGCCGCCGGCGACTGGGGCGGCGTAGGCGCAACTATCTGCGCCTCATGCCGCCCTAGCCGAGGCCGTGGGTGACGTGACCGGGGATTAGTCCGTCACCCGCTGAGAGGCCGACCGCGTGAGGAAAGACCGACGTTCTCCCCGAGGGGGGGACGTCGGTCGATGGGAGGGTACCCCAATAGGTGTATTCCGTCGGGCCGACCACTGATGACAAGTTAACGCTGCTCCAGTGGTCGGCCCAACGACGAAGGCGAAGGGGGGTTTTGGGTGGGTCGCGGGAGTTGCGTGCTTAAGCCCTTCTGTCGCCCCGGACAGAGTGGTGCGGAGGCGCGCCGACCGCGACCCACCCACAAAAAAAAAGGACATAAACGATAAATAAAACAACGGACCAACGTGATTTCTTACACTTCTTTGTATGTAAGCTAGACACATGCGTATTTGAAAAATTTAAACGTTATTGTTAAATAAATGTACAAGTAAAAGTAGTTATCAACGAAAATAAAAATTTAAAACTTTGACGATTTTAAAAAAAATAAATCAAGTGATGCCGTAATACGAAGTACGTTAAAAAATCATAAATAATTATTACTATATACGACTGCGAGGATATAACGGCCAACCTTGCGATTTCAGATATATCCTCATTTTTCATGTTCGCTCCATACATTTTTTTTCTAAAAAAAATCATAACTCGTTCAATTGTTGACCAAATTATCTCATATGATATTTTATAATGTAGTAATGATCAGTAGAACCCATTTCCACACAAAAAAATCATATGTAATAACTTAAGTTTCTATGTCCATGAAACGCGATTTTCAGCCCACCGTGCGTCGGTCGCTATCGCGCGGCTTATTATCATAGTAAAGGAATTTCTCTCGGACCCGCTCCGCCGCCTCTTTCTGCGAGACGACTGCCTCGCAGAAGGCGGTGTCTGCGTCCCAGTTAGGCATGGCTATCCTAAAAAACCACTCTCAGCACATATGCCATACCTACTCTATAAAACGAGTTATTTTTCAGGAACTCCTTATCGTAAAAGCCATTATCCGTCATCACAGAATATTTTTTTTCCATCTCCTACAGACATTCTAATTTTCATGTTAGTGCAGAATAATATTACAAAATGATTATAATATCATTTTCTCAATATTATAAGACAACTGACTGTAAGTAGAGTGTTCAAAGAGAACGAGAACTCCCTAGAAAACGATGAGTGAAACGTTTTAACTCGACGGTATAATATATTATCAACCAATTACTTCTGTAAACCTTCAATATTGGTTTTTGGCCCAGTGTGATTATTTACTTATTACCATATAATAACCCTTATTAGGCAAGGTCCTCAAAATGAAGGAAATTAGACAGCTACTCAATGATAACAGGACGTGTTAACATAGGATTTTATTTGAAGTTTCTCTTCTTATGCTATATTATCTGCTTATGTTTAAACATAATGTTATGTTTAAACATAAGCAGATACTTATGTTTGTTATTTGGTTCTTATGAGCAAAATTTGAGCACAAAATGTTGTACTTCTATTTTCCACACATGTTAAAGAAAGAAGATATACTGAAACGAGCCGATATAAATTGGAATAATTGCAGAAGAATACTAATGTTTATAGGCCTCCGGATTCACTCAAGGCGAGCGTAAAATCAGTTTCCCATATTACATGGCGTTCAACTCTTTATTAAACAACATGGAGTTGATTAAACGAGTTTACTTGAACGCGACAAACGGACACCGAACCCAGGAGGTGACGAAAGAAGAGTTCTTACATTCTGCTCAGATGATGTCACAAATAACACCGCTCGAAGTTGATATTTTGTTCACTTTATGTGACAGGATTCATCATACCAATGGGTAAGTTTTTATTCTATTAATCTAGAACTAGACTGATCCACCCATTGGCCTATTAACGTCCATTGGCCTATCAATGTCCATTGTTGAGATGGGTTTCCTAACTGAGGGACAGGTGTAATACCATAATCGTCAGACATGTCAGGCAGGTTGACGATCGCAGTTCATGTTATGGCAGTCTTATGGTATTTATTTTGCATTCTTAACCCGTAACCACAATGAGGAACTTTTACACCTGATATTTTATTTTAATAATGATTGCACTTATTATTTGTCTGATTTGTGGCACAATAACTGAACCTTACAATTTTTTTGTATTAATGACTAGTTTACCGACCGACGCTGTTTTGTATAAATCTTAAAAAAAACAAAAATAGATGTTATGTCGCGGCTTAGTGGACTGTATGGGGTGGTTGTGCCAGCAACATAACGACGTGGGCTAGGCGAAGGACCAGCGGGAGCCAATCCCACTAGTGGGACTGGTTCCCACAAAATGAGGGTTTGTTCGGGGAATATGGGAATCAAGAGGAGACCTTACCTCGTCTTGCCTGATGATATGAGGAGCTGCAGACTTGGCGTGCTGAAGGTGATGTTCCTGACGAGCTAAGTTGGGGCTGAACACGGGCACTGAATTTATAGTCTGTGATCACTATTACGGTATATACACTAAGCTGACCAACGTGGTACGCTGATATGAAACTGTGTGCGCCACGGAGCAAATACGTCACAAGAGTCTTTCGCGAGTGTCGAATGTAGAAAGTCAAAAGGGCCGGCGCGCAGGCCAGCGGCGCTGAAGGAGTCCATCGCGGAACTGATGTCAAGATGGCGTCGGCGCACGACGCTTTGCTATTAAGTAATCATCATCTCGGCTTGTATACTGTGTCCCACTGCTGGGCTCGAGACTGCTCCATAATAAGAGGAATGTTGACATACTTTACCAAGCTGGCCAGACGAGTTGGTATAGTATTTTAGTTGGAGTTTTCCTTCTTTTGCATAGACATTATATGCATATTATATTCCTTAGTCGTATTTTACGACATCCACGGACAAGATATGAAGTGGTAAATTGTATTCTTACTCCGTCACCACAAGGAAAATATAATAAGTAGATTGTAGATATACAGAACCGCAAATTTGAAAGTATGTTAGTTAAACAATTTTAGCAAAATCATTTTGTAGTCTTAATTTAAAAAAGTCGTCTGCATCCAGTCTCATTATTCCTTCAAATATTTATCTATTTAAAACTGGGCCTTGCTACGACCTCTAACTGCTGTCAATGTCAAACTTACAACCGAGATAACAAACACGAAACATTTTTGTCCTAATCTCTATATATATCTTTAAGTGTTTGTTGTAAAATTAATTAAATCTCTATATATATCTAAATTGAAACTTGGTCACCATGCTGTGTCAAAGCCACTGACGATGGGCTGCCCTCAAGGTTCGGTATTAAGTCCATATCTATGGAATTTAGGTTTTGACGATTTTCTCGAGTTACCTCTATCGAAAAATTGTCTATTGATCGGCTATGCAGACGACGGACTTTTACTTATACAATCGAACACAAGGGATGGTTTAGAGAAATTAGCGGCAACATGCCTTAATGATATATTCGATTGAGGTACACGAAACCGGCTTGCCTTCGCACCACAAAAAACATATCATCTTTTATTAAAAGGACATACACAATCGGCGCCGCGTATAAAATTCAATAACATGACTGTCAAAAAGAAAGAATCAGTTTGCTATCTCGGCCTAGTCTTAGAAAAAATTTTTCATTTATTGAGCATATTAAAACTGTAGGCGAAAAAGCGAAACGGAATTTCTACGCGCTTACTAGAATATCCACATCTACTTGGGGCCTTCGTTTTAATACACTTAAAACCATATACATGGCCACATATTTAGGTTGTATTTGTTACGCTGCACCTGTATGGGCCGATAGGGCCACCATAGGGGCGGCTCGCCTTAAATTACTATAGAGCCAACGATTGGCCCTAATATTCTCATGTAAAGCCTATAGAACGGTTAGTACCGAGGCCTTACCAGTACTCGCGGGTGTACTTCCGGTTGATTTGGAGATTCAGAGACGAGCGTCAATGTATTACACCCATGGAAGTAATAAGTACTACGTACAACAGGAATGAGCTCTGTCTGTACATCTTGCAGCTAAAACCAAGAAAATAAAACCTTATGCCAAGGACGTAAGAGTCGTCGCGCGCAAAATAAAAATGAAGCCGAGTGAGAAGGCAACCACTGTACCCTGTGTCCCGTTCTAACAGTGACTTAGAGTTGCCAGAGTTAAGTTGATTTCAATTATTTCGTTGTTGGTAGAAAAATAGGCGATTTATGTAATGTAATGAAGTAAAAACATTTACTTCTAAAATGTTTCTAAATATAAATAATAATTTATTACCGACATGTTAAAGCAATATTATTTGTTGCTACGTGCAAAACCTCATTAACGCAAAAATGTTGCGATTGGCGTATAGGTTTTCTTTTATTTGTAGAAATACGGACACCTGACCTGACAACCCCAAATGAAATTTTTAAACATAATTTATTAATGAAGAATTACGGTGACCATGCTATCCAGTCCTAGTTCAAGAACAAATAACTTAAATACCTATGCATTTTTTATTCCTTTCGATATTAAAATAACTTTGTTTCAATTTCAGATTTCCTAAAGATATTAATGTTAGGGAAGTATGGAATAATCCGAAACTTGTAACATGATTAATATGATATTTATTTACGTCAAAATGGGACGCTTGTACTTATTATTATTATTTTTGGGCTAGAATGTGACACTTGCAAAAATAGGTAAAAATATGAAATTGAAAGCTAAAAAAGGGAGCCGTCGCTCAGGACGCCTAACAGGAACTAATATGACATAAAGTATTATTAAAATGTTACGATTTTGTTTCCAGAAAAATTATGATTTTTATTCAATAAACATTTACTTTCATTGGTATACCTACGCTATAGATATGTGTTTAGGTTAATAATTTATTTTAGCTCACTAGATAATGATGTACAAAATTCTAAAACAGGTTATGGTGTCATTACACAAATGTACATATCAAAACGTGGCGTTAACGCCACGCCAACGGTCAGCTTCACCCTCCCTTATAGATGTTTCACATCAAAAAGTCAAGGACATGTGAAATTCTTGCGGGAATATGTAAAACGATGGGATTAAAAACTTAAAAAAGACAAAAACACGCCCCTATGAGTTTAACAAATGATCATTTATGCTTTGCAAAATGGGACGTTTTTGCACGGCTGGGTATAACGGTAACGTAAAAACGGAACTGTTCCTTTCAAAACGGGTCGTATGGTTAGGTTAAGCATGATCCATCCAGCAAAGCCCATCAACAGCTATTATTAGTCATAATCCTCCCTGATGCTAATCATTGGGTTGGCTTATAAATTAAAAAATTGCTGCTTATTTTCTGGTGATCTTACCGGTTTTTTCCAGTAAGTAAGCGGGTGGCAATATATTATTTTCTTCTATATTTCAATCAATCCTCCTTGAGAATCACTTAATTCAAACTACTATATATTCTGCATTTTTTCAGTCGAATTGTATACAATGATCTCAACTCGATAACACCAGAACAATATTTCAAGCAAGTCACACGTCGCATCGCTGAAATTAAAGCTGTCTCTGTGAGTATATCCATTTCTATCAAACAAATTAAATAGCGTATTAGTATTCCGGTGTAACAGTGCTTTTGTATAAGTGCGAACGAATATATGTTTAGTGTTTATTAGACTTATTTTTTATAGATTTTATCACGTAACATAAAGGCGGGTCGCATTTTAACATTTACGGATATGCTATAAATATTTACGAATAATATTCAAATAATAAAAAAATATTTAAATAATGCAATATAAAAACGAAAGTGAATTTTATTTTTACACTAATTTAATTCAATTTAAACAAGTTTGTAATTAAAATAGTACAAAATATTCAGTTACGTCTATGAAGACATTTATTTAAATCTTTGACTCAGTGTAGCATATTAAAATTACCATTACTATAGCTAAATATCATGTTCCAAAATGATATTGGAGCAATCCGAACGCGAAGCGATATGCTTAGTTTCAGCATTAATTTCATTGGGTTCCTTCCACTTTGCACTCCCAGGATTATAACTCCTGTAAGCCATGATTCACAATAACTTGCATAAATAAAATTACGATTTCAAACATTGAAAGTAACAGGCCATTTGCCTCGAAACAAATTAAATTTGAAATTATAACAAAGAGCAGTAACCCAACTTTCCAAGTGCAAGACAAAAAGATTCAAGACAAATTCGGGCAAATTTTAAAATCCGTGATAAGGATTCATTTAGAATCCCTAATAACACTTTGCGATCCGTCTTGCTGCTACCAGATTTATGCTTAGCGTAAGAGTTATTTAGTTTGGAAACATCACTAACTTAAAGGTATATATTTCTCTTTATTCATGCACAAAAGGAGGAGGTAAATATGTTAGAGCCTTATCGATCTATTAATATTTTGGACATCATCATGGTGAGTAAGGGTTACAAAGTTTATGATGTTTCTGTCCACTTATTTTTAATGTCAAAATTAGGTTTTGGTATGCTCGACTCGGAATTTTTTTGTATATAAAAACCTGAACTTTGTTACTCAATTTTGAAATCGTAAAAAGTGAAGGCCGGTTACCTCGACGAGCATCTGAAAAGATTTTCACCATTACAAATTTTATAATGAAATAAATTTCAATATTTTGAACAAGTATACCAAATGAATTAGTGTTAACAAAATAAATAGCAGCGTCAAACTAGTAAAATAATCAATTTATTGCTCCATATTCTTGTACACTATAATCTCGAGTTTGAAGGTATGAAAGTGTATTCCGGTACTATGTCAAATTTAAAAAATCAAAGAGTACATGCGTAATTTAATAAAACCTGCTGAAAAGCTAGTGGAAATTGTATGAAATAAGGTCTCTTTCTAAATTGAGCTAAAAACAGTTAGGAACGGTTTTAATCATCATTTCTTTCATCAGTTTTAATTTGTAAAATTAATATTACAATGTCAATTTGTTGTCAGTCTATTTGTGCTAGGTTTTAAATAACTAAACGTGATCACAATAGTTGCTTATTGTAGACGTAGACAGTGGTCCAAACTGGTATCAAAGCATGCTAGAGTAATATTGCTTTATATGTTAAAATATATATAATAAGTTATCTTAGTTTTTTATAAAACATATTTAATACCTGAAACAGCAACCATATACGTAATTCATGAACCCCCTTACAATTTTCATGTACTAGGTAAATGAGTAGTCTTTTTTTCTAGATATAACTGCGATCGCTAACAAAAAAGCTTGAGTAATTTTCTGTAATATAGAACAGCTACTTATTTCAAAACATTTTTTTTAATAAAGTCAACGCTGAATTCTATTAAAAGCATTATTTATGTCAAACCAGCTTTTTAAATATTTTTTTAAACGAACACCACATACTAAGGTGTAATGCTTTGTGTATTTGACGTACTTATAATTTATGTACACAAATTACTATTATTATATCGTCATCACTTTTAATAAACCGTTTTTAAATAATTTAATCTAAATGTTGGAGGTTAGTAATGCTAAATGTAAAAAATCCTCTTAGCAAATTTTAGGAACCGATAATTTGTAGGCGGGACTTAAACCGAAATTTGGCAGGTCGAAACAGTGATTGAGAATATGGTAATAATGAAAGAATAATAAGAACTTTGGTAAATACTTCGGGTATACTTGTTACAGAGTCCAGAAGAGCGAGGTGTATTCATACAGATATTGGAGAGCACTTACAGATTCACACTCGGTGCAGTTGCTGGTGGTAAGTAGTAGTATTCCTTTTTTATTTAATTCCATTTTTTTTTATATAATATGTTAATTTTGTCCTTAAAACAGAAATTTAAAACATTTTTTTTTCTAAAGTTCTGTCTTAAAACTTCAGGTTTGCCATAGAAATATCGATTTAATAAATAAAAGTGGCTTACAATCAGAATCGATTAGGTTACCCATATCTTGCCTTCATGGCGACAAAAAGGTACGTGCACATCAGGTTCGCACACCATTCCTTCTCTCGCCCTTTTGATTTCCCGATGTTTCGAACACTTTCTAGCGTTCGTAGTTACAAGGGGACTAAAGTGTCTGACGTCCAACAAATTATCGTTATTACAGAGGTTTATATGTACTGCTAGAGACTTTAGACTCACTATTTTGATGCAAGCCACGTCACCATAGTAATTCGGGCCCATAGTGCATACCTATAAAAGCTACTGACAATAACCTTAGCCCTCCCATCACAATGAATGTTGGCAAGTGATCAAAAGGTCCAGAAATCAAATACAAACGGGATAAAAGCCGTAAAAATGGTTTTATTTTCAAATGTCGCGAAAGACGCAACGAATCACACAATTCGTTCTATCAAAGCAAATATAGAACTGGACTGGAAACTTTGTAGCTTAGCTGGTAGTATGGGGTTGGATATTTTATCTGCAATAATTAAACCTTTTTTTACAGATTTAAAATTGATCCATCCATGAATTCTTCATTTTTGCGTGATACACATTCCTATCATCCAGATTCACGTAGAAGCACTCAAAATCTTATTCACTTAAGTCTATCTGCGAAAAATAATTCATTATTACTTGGTTTCCAGCCGTCGGTGCTTCGGCAGTATATCCAATTGACTTGGTAAAGACCCGTATGCAGAATCAACGCACTGGCTCATTCATCGGTGAGGTTGCATACAGGAACTCATGGGACTGTTTCAAAAAAGTAATCCGGCATGAAGGAGTATTTGGGCTGTATAGAGGATTGGTACCACAGTTGATCGGTGTAGCGCCAGAGAAAGCTATTAAATTGACGGTAAGAAAATAATATATATAATTTTTAATGGAATAAATCATTATCATTCATCATCATTTCAGCTCATATATGGAAGTGCTGGACTCGAGCCTCCACCATAATAGAAGGGAAATTGACCTTACTATACCATGCTGGTCAGACAGGTGGGTATAGGATTTTGTTTCGAGTTTACTATCTCTTGCATAAATGTCATCATCTTGCTCTTATCCCAATTACTTGGGGTCGACGCAATATGTCATCTGTTTTGACATATTGCAAAAAGTTTCGGCAATGACTTTTATGACCGGCCGCCTGCCTGACGTCAACCCTCCTTGGGAATGTAATCGTTGACCCAAATGGTACCAGATGGAGTTGGTCCGGGTCAATCTAGGGCTCTTAGTCGTCTTTTACGACACCCACGAGCAAAGCAAGGGTTGGTAGTATTCGAAGCCGCTACCACACAGCAGCATTATTTTCTTGCATAAATGTCATACCTTTGTCATACGACACCCATGGGTATGAGAGGGGGTGGTGAATTGTATTCTTACTCCGTCACCACATGAAAAAATATTAATATATAATCCGTGTGGTGACGGATTAAAAATACAACTCGTCTTCTCCTATCTTCTGCATGGGTGTCTTAAAACTCGTCTGAGGGATATAATATGCATGTAACATCAATATAAGTAAGAGGAACTTTATAAATAAAATTAAATACAAACCCATCTGATTTTCCTCCTATTATGAAGGATGATGATAATGATAATGATGAAATATGAATATTTACTAAACTAGAATTGGTTACTTATATGTCTAAAAATAGTTAATGGTAGTGTAGTAGTAGTAGTGCTTAAGAATGGTCTGATGACACTGTCCATAGTCATCTGTTAGCAGTTGCAGGCCGGTCCATCCAGGGTAGTATCACATTCCCACAAAAAATCTACATATGAGTAGTAGCAATGTACTCATCACTGCACTTCGTTCAAGAGCCTGAAGCCCAAACTTAATACACATATCATATCACCGAATCTTAATACACGTATTCACACTCCATTCATTTCTGCACGGAGCTTAGCAAGGGTCCATGAGCGGCAGTATGACTTACCATTAGGGGTTGTCCATTTGTCACCAAAAGCAATAAAAAAAATCAACAAGTTCAAAGTTTATTATAATTATATGTACCTTCAATATTAGACATGGGCGTTACTGGCTATTTATGGCAACGGCTACTGACCGTTTATTTGGTGTCAATATCGATATGGATAATCGTCGCCAAATATCGATATAATACGCGCAAAATAATCGCGATCTTATTTCTATTAATGCACGGTTAAACCATTATAACCTTTCATAGGTCAAACTATAGTGAACACCGCGTAGTATACCTACGATAGCAACGAGAAACAAAACCACTTTACCATTACAGTTTAAATTACCAGAGTTTATGAGAGTTAAGTCTTACTCTAATATAAATAAGAGCGTCTTTCGCTTTTATCAATATTCGTGAAATGTTGCTTGTTATTAAGCCGCCAGCCAATAACCGCCCCCTCTCTGATTTGCACGTCAGGAATCACATAGAAAGAGAGAGATAGCATAATTATTTTGGTTATTAGGCATATTGGTGATCGTTCGGTTAGCACCGTAGCGAAACAAGAATCACGGCACCTAAAGAATAATTGTTGTGCTATTGTTAGTTAACAACGTCGCGTCATTGTCAGTTGTTTGTAGCTAGATAACTGATAACCATTATTAGTTATATCAATACCGATATGATACGTTAGAGGCATGTAATCGTTTTCGGTTACGTCTTGCTATAGCGGACACATGTCTACTCAATATATGACTAAATTCTCTGTTGCGAATGCTGTATTTTCATTCAAATATTTAGTTTTCCCACCTACTTAATTACATAAACCAGGCAAGCGAACTTTTGGCCTCCAAAATACTCTTTTTTAATTACTCTTTGACTGGACTAATAGTTTTTCATTACTTTATTATCACCCGCCTTTCTTGCCAAAAGGGTGAGTAAAGTCCTGCCTCTTTTATTAAAAGGGGCGTAAAGTCCTACCTACCTCTTTTATTTTCACATCGAACGTAGTGTGATCTGCTGAGCATTGCTTCGACTGAGCCAGACTTTATGCCAGTACTGTAAATTGCCTGACCGGAAGCCTTGGAGTGGTACATAAATCGTTAAGAATCTCTTTCCGTAGCACTAGATTAACAATAGTGCCGTATTAACGATAGTAATGATTGAATTATATTTATCTGTAGATTTTCTTTTTAGGTAAACGACTTAGTTCGCGACAAACTCTCCGATAAGAATGGTAATATACCCCTGTACGCTGAAATTCTTGCCGGTGCCTGTGTAAGTAAAATACTCTAAAAATTTATTGTTGCAGTAAAACCAAAGCAAATAAAAAAAAACCGAACACACTATAAGATATTTTCAACGTTGTGAACTGAAATTGAATTCACAGAGAATTATTGCTGTTGTTCTCAAATCATTCTTAGATGCAATAGTTATGGAATATTTTATCATCACTAGAGTTAGCATTAGAGTTTTTGAATCATAGAAACATTTATTAAAAGCTATTATTGAGCAGTATGTAAACATAAGGTCTCAATATATTGCAAAAATATTAGATAAAAATTAAAAGTCACAGTAAAAGACAACTAAAATAAATTAACCCTATATTAAGGGAACTAAGGGTTTTTAAACATTATTTATGTTTAAAAACTAGGTTTTTGATAAAAATCTTTCAATATTTTCTGTTTTATTTTAATAAAACATGTGCTTGGTAACATTTTTGGATACATACGAACTAATTTGTTTTCTTATGCAAACAGGCTGGTGGTTCGCAAGTAGTATTCACGAATCCATTAGAAATTGTGAAGATCCGTCTCCAGGTGGCTGGCGAGATCGCCGGCGGTGGTAAAGTGCGAGCGTGGTCCGTAGTCAAGGATTTGGGACTATTTGGACTTTATAAAGGTGCCAAGGCGTGCTTACTCAGAGACGTGCCATTCAGTGCTATTTACTTCCCAGCATACGCTCATGTTAAGGTATGTTCAAAAATTCAATCAAAACTTAGTTTGGATTATAGATAATGACCGAAATAAGAAAGAATAAAGAAGTCCGTACAAAAAAAGGCCACTAATGGGTTTCTATTGGTCTTATTGGACTCCTCAGTTTCGGCTGTGTTCCAATCTGGTGATCGATTAATAATGTGTAAGTTCTCCCAGAGGGAGCCAATAAAAAGGTTTGAATTTGATGATTTTGCTTTCCGTGTGGTGACGGAGTAAGAATCCAATTCATCAATCCCTATCTTGCCCGAGGAAGTCGTAAAAGACGACTAAGGGATATAATACGCATATAACATCTATGCAAGAGTATGCCCTCGAAACAAAACCTATGCGCTATGCTTGGTAGCAGGATAAATTTCTTTGGAAATGTTTCTGCCCCGCGGCTTAGCCCTACGTCTCTTTACAACCCCCACTAGAAATTATGGGGTGGTGATGCATGTATTTTAACCAGTTACCCAACTGGTTAAATATATCCTAATACTATAATAGAGACAATATGTTTACAGGCTAAATTTGCTGATGAAAACGGTTACAATCATCCTCTGACACTATTGGCGGCTGGTGCCATCGCCGGTATACCCGCTGCGTCGCTTGTCACCCCCGCTGATGTCATCAAAACCAGATTGCAAGTGAGTACTCTTTTTTATCCAACAACACATTCTTTACTCCATCCTAAGTCTAACCGCATTCATCGGGCGACCCACCGATATTAAGGAATCTGATTTAATGACCCGCTGAAATGTCGATGAGGAGTGACGCTGCAAGTTTTAAAGCCGCAAATCTTCCATTCGTCACCCCGGGCGGCTTGAACGGAGTCTGATTATGACCGACTATAGCTGGTCAAAACAGTTGATCTCGCCTCCGTGGCTGCTCTTATCCCAGTTATTTGAGATCGACTCAATCTCTTTATCGCCAATAGTGATAAATGAGCAAGCAGCGCACCTGATGGCAAGGGATACTGTCGCACATGGACCTTTGCAATACCAGGGAACAGCCAGGCCATTGCCTACTGTGAAGAAAATACTCTTCTTGAACCTTTAAAGAAGGACAATATATAGTCTTCCATAGTACATATTGCAAAACTTTTGGCAATAATTTTATGATGAGCCGCCTGCCTGATGGCAACCCTCCTTGGCAATGTAATTGTTGACCAGATGGGGTTGGCCCAGGTAGATATAATTACGTAGTCGTCTTTTACGACACCCACGAACAATATAAGGATTAATAGTATTTGGAAAAAAAATTATAATGATTCTCCGTGTGGTGATGGAGTAAGAATACAATTCACTAACCCTATTTTGCTTGTGGATGTCGTATAAGGTAACTGAGGGATATAATAAGCATTTAACATCTATGCAAAAGAAGGAAAACTCGAAATAAAACCTTATACCAACCCATCCGACCAGGTCAATTTCCCTAATTTTATGGAGGAGGCTGAAGCCCACAAGTGGAACGTACAGGAGCTGAGATGATAATGGTGATGATTAGCTATACTTAGCATGGGGCGTTGCGCTTGTTTTCTTCCTTTTGTTACATATCGCACTATTCCTGGAAGAAAGAAGTAAATGATTTTTGCCAACTTTTCAGGAGCTTGAAAAAATGTTCTATATTTTTAATTACGAGTTCTAGAAATATGTTTCAAAGAGAAAATCGTAGGTGACAGTTGCCTTCAACTAAGTATACCTGTTTTTTAATTTAGGAACAGCTTAATGTACTTCGAGATAATCTAAAATAATACTATTACTTCTGTATTCCACAAAACGCAAATAATATTTGCAGGGGTAAGAATAATTATTGCTTTTCCGCCATGTACTTTCAAATATATGAACTTATTTAAATCTACTTACGGCTTTTTCTCTCTTTAATTTCATCGTAATCTAGCATTGTAATTATAATCACGTTGTTCTTTAACGTAAAATAAAACAAATGAAAAGTATGTAACAATCATTATACATAAACTGTCACCTAAAAGTTTCGTAGAAGAAATAAGTAATTAGAATTACACATAATTCCTAGATTGTACAATGCTCGAAGAAGTATTTAAGTATACTTGCGTTATAAATTTTCTTGTAAATCTTCCTTTAAAATTTACGTAAACATAATTATGACTTTTTATGAACGGGATAATTGTAAAGCGTATAAATGTAAATATGCATACCTCTATTTTATGCTGGAATTTTATGTTTTCTAAGATCGCAAAATTATAGTATTTTTGCATTTATTCCTTTAGTTTTGTCGATAGCTTCACGAGATTTTGACAGAAGGTGTAAACTATGATGCTCGCTTTATTCACACAATAAACCATTTTGGGTGCAAGTGCATTTACGTCTTTTTTACAGGAATAGTGCGATATATTGACTGAAGAAAAATACTAAGTATGTTTACTTTTTCTTAATTCCAGGTAGTAGCACGTTCAGGTCAGACGACATACAACGGAGTGATAGATGCTACTAGAAAAATATACGCCGAGGAGGGCGCGAGAGCTTTCTGGAAGGGAGCTTTAGGTATATAAAAAATTCTGACTTGAGAAATTGCACAGCATTTATACAGGGTATTTTTTCAAAGACTGCACAAATTTTCACAGGGGGTTCAGAATCAATAGTATAATCGACTACTGAAGGAAAAACATATGTTCTTATTTTCAAAAAAAAATACATTTCATATTTTAAGAATTCCCATATACACGAAATTTTTGGCAACATAAAGTCATTCATAATTTCGTTTCCGCACACAACAAAAACGTCACAATAAATTGTTGTCGTCGTACGTCGTCGTGTCTTTGTCTTACCCCCTCCTCCCCTCTTCCTACGAACCCCGCCTGTGCTGCGCACCCGCAACACCCTGCCACCCGCAGCACGCGGCGTGCCGCGCGTGCAGCTTCACTGGCCCAGACAAACGGCGTGCCGCACGCCGTTTGTCTGGGCCAGTGACGCTTTGACCCATGACCTAATTACACGCGTTTATGTTAATTTTTTTTTAAATATGGCGGCACAAGATCAAATAAAATATTCGAACCGTATGTGTGGAAGCTGCTAAATTCTTTAGAATACCACCTGTATCATTATCAACGCGTTTAAGTACTGCATGATAATGTCGTGTCGCGAGTGAAATTTTGTTGCAATTTTGGCAATAGCTATTGGCAAACAACGACTCGGTAAACATTATCTGGACTGACGAAGCCTTATTTACTTTATGTCGTAACGAACATAGGTACCTAGTGACCAATCCCCACGTAATCAAAGACATATCTCAAGTGCGATTTAGTGTTTGCGCTGGGATCATTGATAATGTAATACCTACTTAAACACAAGCGTACTCAGCTGTTTAGTGAGGGAAGTGAAATACAGTTTGAACAATTGTTAAAATATCAGTGATAGGGTTTTGCATGGATCTAAATGAATAGGTAAGTTTAATTGTTGTAAATAGTTGATTCCACTTTTTAAATACGCTTTAATAAATACGAACGTATGTGATTTTAAAATAATAAACTAGTATTTTAAATTATCTCTTTATTACGACGGAAAATTGGGATCATAAACTTATTTACCATGTTAGATGTGTTGGTATGTTTATTAACAGTATTAGTGTGCGTGTTCGCTACAACGTAGATACCTTACCATAGATTTTTGAATGGACGATCGTAATAAAAATAGGGTGGCAATATATCTCAAACATTCTTAGATATTTTAAAATCAAAATAATTAATTACTAGTGATTTTAAATATTTTACATTACATATATCATGGTATTTACATCTAGAATCCATTAAATAATTTTGTGCAGTCTTTGAAAAAATACCCTGTATAGAGCCGTCGATAAACACAATAGGAGGTGACCGGAGTATGAATACTACTCACCACCACATATCTTGCCCGTGGGTGTCGTAAAAGACGACTAAGGGATATGATTTGTATATCCATACTAATATTATAAATGCGAAAGTAAGGATGTTTGTTTGTTTGTTTGTAACGCTTTCACGCTTAAACCACCGAACCGATTTCAAAAATTCTTTCACCAATGGAAAGCTATAATATCAGGGAGTAACATAGGCTATATTTTATCCCGGTATTTCCACAGAAATGGGAACTACGCGGGTTTAAGCGACTGAAACCGAAGCGAAGCGAGGGCGGGTTGCTAGTAACAAATATGCAATAGAAAGAAAACTCGAAGTAAAACCCTATACCAACCCGCCTGACCAGCGTGAATATACACATAAAATGGAACTTAATAAATTTAACTATAAGAACAAAATAATTTCGATTTATAATAAACCTAGGTGATAAGCCATTCTTATGTTTACCTTGTTTCTAAAAAAATGCAGATAAAAAAATTTCTAGATAATTTATGAACTACATCCCATAAATAGTGAAATAAAATATACCTGTTTTGAAATGATTACCTCAAACTGTGATATTCAAAAAAATAAAACTGTGAGATGACTATGAGCGCGGTAAAATGACACTTCTCTCCTTGCGCACAAGCGTTCTAGCGCAGCGCGAAAACTCACGAATTCAGTTTCGGTTTCGGCCGTAGTTTCGGTTCGATTATCAGCCGAAACTGAAACTAAGCTGAAACCCATTTTTTCGCCGAAAGCGAAATTTTGATCGGACACTAGCAGGATGTACTATATATTTAAAGGATAATTTTATTTTCAGCACGTGTCTTCCGATCCTCGCCACAGTTTGGTGTGACGCTTGTCACTTATGAAATATTACAACGTTTGTTCTACGTCGACTTCGGTGGATCGTAAGTACTCGTTATATAAATTATGACCTTTTCATACAAAGACAACAATTTTTGAAATGTATAATGTTCAAACAGACCCAATAACGTTTTCAACTTTGTCAAACGTAATATGGAATCCATCCATTTGATGACGGAGTAAGAATACCGCCCACCACTCCATTTCTTATAAAATAATAAAAAAGAATATCGATATTTTGCCGCATGGCCACTTTTTAGCTTCGTTCTTTGCAGGGTTTCCGTGATAGGCTTTTTTTTAGCTAAATTCTAGGCGTAAGCGATAACTTATCATCAATTTCATACCGGCATTTTACAGTAGATTAAGTTTACGGTGATTTTGTAAAATACATACATACAAAAAACAATAAAACAACAAATGTTACAATATAGAAATACAACAATAAATATAGAACCTTGATCCTTACTTTTTAGTATCGAACTATCGATATATCGTACAAAAAAATATCGGTGATAAGTATCGATATTTTTAAATAATAATTTCGATATTTTATCAACAGCCCTACTGCAGCCTCTAGTGGTAAATCCGCCACTGAGTGTGCAGGCAAAAGATCTATCTATGCAAGAAAAACGCCAGGTTAATCCATAATAGATTAATTTCCTTCATTGTGGAGGAGGCTCGAATCCAGCGTGGCATTTACACTGTAACAGAATTCATACTAGACTGTGAGCTAATCTACAATTTCACCAGATTTATTATCTGGATGAATTATACTCTATCTAATATTGCATCTTATACTTAAATGAAATACTACCAGTCCTTCATTGCTCGTAGGTATTGTACAAGACGATTAAGAGCTCCACATCTACGTGGGGCAACTGCATCTCATTCTGTATAATCAACAATTACATTCCCAAATAGGGTTGACGTCAAGAAGGCGGCCGGTCATAAAACAACTTATACAATACGAAAAGAAAATTACATATTGAGTCGGCCCCTAATAATTGCAATAAGGGTAGACTGACGATGATGATGACTTTTAAGTCATTTATGAAATAGGAGATTAGGGCATAAGAATTTAATGGTTACTAGTTTCGTAGGAATAAGGCTGCTGTAAGAGAAGATGAACATATAAAACCCCATACCAACTCATCTACTAGATATACTACGCCAGTTGTCCTTCCACTATGTAGAAGTCGTATCTCACAGTAGGACTGAAATATACTAAAGAAAAATATGACCGATGCATTTTTATAAATAGAGCTGTAATAAAATTATAAATCTACAAAATATGTTGAGATAGAGGACGACTAAGGGATATTATGTGCACATATCATCTAAGCAAGATAAGGAAAACTTGATCTAAAACCTTATATCAACCTGTCTGACTGGCGTGGTTTAGTAGGTCAATAACCCTCCCGATGGTGGAGGCGCGGGCTCAACAGTGTGATGTATATGAGCTGTGATAATAATTACCAGAAATATAAAAATTTCTAACTTTATGTTAATTTTAACCTCCTTTCAGTCGACCAGCAGGCTCAGAGCTTCACGTAGCTACACCCATAGAAGAAACGATAAAGAAACCACAGCACATCGGCGGATATCAAGTCGCATTGCCCGTACTCACGGGTCTAGAAACCAAATTTGGTATCTCCCTCCCGAGATGGTCTACCACGAAACCGAACGTAAGCCAACAATAAACCCCGAGCTAGCTTAAAATGTAGGTAGGTTATATTAATGAAGGTGAAAAATGAAGGTCTAAATTAAACATCACTGCACGATCGTCGTATGCCGATATATTGATAGTAAACAAGTTTTTTAAAAATTATTATTTAATTAATATTAATTCAACATCTACAGATATAAAACATGACGAAATTATCAAAATACGATTAACATTATTAATAAGTCACGAATAGTATGACAGACATAGTATGGCTTAAAATTTGGCTATGTTTGTTCAGTCAAAGGGCCAAGTTATGACTAAATATAAAGATGCTCGACTTGGCGGGGGCACTGCCGTGCCCCGAGATAAATGGGCCCATTTATTACTACACTTAACCATGGTTCATTTGTTATTAATTAATTCAAATTATTATTAATAAAAAAGGATATTATTAAAAGATTTAATTTTTTATTAATACCCACACTATTTGAAAGAATTATCTCATAGAAATATGGCTTTTGAAGTTGACACAATAATGTGTATCGCGTAAATATCTTCGTAAATCGTTTGTTATAATGAAAACTTTGATAATTTCGCCATCCTTGCATAACTAGCATCAAACAAGCTACTAGATTTAATAAATTTACTTAACATGATTATTTAATAGTCAATCAAAAATGGTTATAAACGTAAGTGATTAAAAAGTGAGATTTAAATAAAAATTAAGCTATATTTGTTCAAAAGCAAAACTAAAATACAATTTTAATATTTGTTGTTGAAAACAATCAATATGTTTGAACTGGATATTTTGAAAATTCAGTAAAATGGTCTAATAGAATACTTATTTTTAAAAATTGGTCTGTTATGATAAACATTATATGTATACACAGACATATTAATAAAAATAGATAGGTTCTTAATATCCACTTATTGAGCAAACAACACAACATAGCCACATTCAGTATTGAGTGCCATATATTCGAATCCCACTCAAGACAGATCTTTCTGTGGTCAACAAATACTTTCTCTTTACGCGTTATTTATATAGAAGCCAGTAACTGCTGAAAAATACGATATCCTGGTATCTCTACATTAAGCAACGTACCACTCGACATCGTAGCAGGGTTCATCCATTTCACCTGGAAACGTTATTGTCTTCAACTGTACGTTTCCAGCGATCATTTCTCCCATGTACGTGCAAGCTCTGGAATTAACTATCTGCTGCTGTGTTTCCCGAGCGCTATGACATGTCCTTCTTTAAACGAGGTTTAAGAAGAGTATTTTCTTCACGGTAGGCAACGGCCTGGCTGTGCCCCTGGTATTGCAAAGGTCCATGTGCGGCAGTATCACTTACCATCAGGTGTGCTGCTTGCTCGTTTGCGCCACCGTTGGCAATAAAAAAAAAAGTAAATTCTCATGTGAACACTGCAAAATGTGTTTTCTTATGGCTTGTTCTTGTATTTATCTTTCTGTAAGTGATTTTTTTTTTTCTGTATGTGATTTTTTTTCCGTACGTGATTTTTTTCTGTACGTGATGTTTAAATCTGCCAATCTGCTTGTAGTTAAATGAACCGCTCCCTATTTCTATCAATCATTACTTACTTTTGTTGGTCCACTAAAGTTTTTTCATGGCATTGGTGGAATTATAGTTAACTATATGAAAAATCCATTCTTCTTGGATTGCTTTCAGAGTGAAATAAACTGAATGATATTTTGAATATGTCTGTGATCTACACTCCAATCATTTTCCTTCTCATTATAGAGGAAGGACTCTTATACCACCTGTAATACGCATGTGATTTGTAAAAGAAAATAGTATACTATTGAAGCCGACATATATTTGTATCTTAGACTTAATTTATATTAAATAGTGGCATATCGATATTTTTGGTCTGCCTCGCATT
The DNA here is from genome assembly GCA_032191425.1 of Lymantria dispar. Classification (NCBI taxonomy): domain Eukaryota; kingdom Metazoa; phylum Arthropoda; class Insecta; order Lepidoptera; family Erebidae; genus Lymantria; species Lymantria dispar. The sequence goes on from CM063448.1 coordinate 26,460,647, forward strand.
AGAACAATTTTCTATATATTTACATCACAATAAATACACTTTATAGATATTGCTCTGAAACACGTCACTTTATACATTTCTTTTATATTTTTTTTATATCGGCTCTTATTTAGTGCTGATAAATTAGTAATAATTGTTTTTATGTATTTACTATATCTGCTCCGTTAATAGTTTCAACATTAATTGTAGTTGCGTCAAGTGCAGTTACTGCTAAGTACTAATTCTATTTACCTGAAGAGCCACTGATGAAAAGGACTGGTACCGGTGGCCGGCCCACATGGCGTATGATAGATACTGTATATGGCAGGTTATAGAGTCGCCCCGGACGGATGTGATACTATAACCTGGCCCCAAAAAAGTACTAATTGTAATTGTATGAAAGTACAATACAAGAGGTTTATGCTTACCTTAGAATAATAACGTATAGAAGGATAGTGTCAGTACTTCGAACGTTCGAAACATGAATCTAAAAATACTAAAGGCGCGCAGACGATTACACACGCACACCACTATACAAATTATGAAATCAAAATTTGTTTTTATTATCATAAATCGTCGAAATACTTTTAAAAGTAATGTTATAAACCTTTTTAAGTTTTTCAAATGTGTTATGACACCATTTGAATGCACAAACCGTCATAATTACCTATTTATTTTTTAAGAGTTGCGTACGTACGTGCAGTACAGTGACTTGTACATTACGGAACGGCTCCGGCGTAAGCTCCATTAGGCTTCAATTGAAATGCTTCACTTTTTGTGCGCGAACTTACCTTCTATACGTTATTATTCTAAGATGCTTACCTTTAAAAAAAAGAGCGTACGTACAAAGTACGCATGGTTGAAGTGAAACTTCTTTATCCTTTATCGCATTCTCTCGTTGACTGAATCCTACACATTTTTATGTCTCTATGGACTCGCTTTTTCGTTTCATCGAGTTTGAAATCGCAACGATTCTAAAGAAGTTTCGCTTCAAAAAAGTTTTATTTTTTTATTTCTATAAAATGGTGTTTTGAAAGAATTGAGCTAGTAATTCGTTCTGAAATGATTACAAAAACATTTTTCTAAATAAATTAACACTTTTAAAAGTAAGCCTCTTGAAAGATTTTCTGAAAGGAATTGAAGTCTTTCATACAGCTTGCTTTAATTACTTATTACAATTATTTAGACTATTACAATTACTTAGACAAACAATTAGATATAATATATATGCCGTATTTTATATTATACAAAAATCATTTTTATATATTTTTAGACATATTTTATGTGTTACAGTTATCAAATCAAACTCTGAAAATGTTACACTGCCATATTTTATAATTTATGTATTAGCATTTTTTTATTATACGTCATTATTAAAACAGTTCCGATTTAATGTACACGAACAATTTAAATTAGAAATCTGCACTCAATGACGCTTCAAACGTACTATAGTTTTATTAATTGGATGTTCTTTGAGAACTCCTCAATTACCTACTTATTTTGATCTTAAAGATCTAAATTAATCTACGTATAGTTCTTCGATAATTACTCATTTCTATTGAGTATATTGAATTTTCTTTGTTAATAATTATATGTACGTATTAGGGGCATTCGAAAAATCCTTTTTACTGGATATCCTCTTCAAATTGATGTAAAAGTACACCAGTTAACATTTGAGGCCTTAGACATGGATCTTATGCACTTTCTGATTTGTATTGCTTGCCCACCCGCTGTAGTAGGTCTTACGAACAATCTCTTAGTATATTTTTCTAAAATGTCTCATGTTATTTTTATGGAAAATATAAAAATGCCATGCGAGGTATCATAATATTAAGAGCTCCAATTTTAACTGATGTATTTGAACTGTTAAGCCTCTTTGGCAAAAAAAAAAGAATTTTCGAGTCACCTTAATACTATTATAATTTAAAGGTGCTAACTGTATATAGGTACATACAAATAACTGTAACACCTAAAAAGCTCTTTAGTTTTAAGAACGAAATGAAAGCCAGCTTTTTATTTTTTTTACTATTTGTGATTGAGAATAAAAAAAACTCGAATCAATTCTCTAATTCTGTTATCAACGATAGCTATTTGGTATAACTAATTCATATCCTTTAAAGAAATCGAAATAAAATATGTATTATAAAACAATATCATTGATAGGTACTATCTATACATATATCCGATTTGTATAAATATTAAAAGCAAGATATATTATTATAAAACTACTGTTATTATAAAATATATATCGAAATAGTTGAAATATATATATATTGTGGTAATATATTGAATAGATACCCATAAAATAGTACAAGTCGAGTTTAACAACGAAGATTATAGATATTGTTCATATTCAATACTGCGTTAAAGTGATTTGAACGAACACATTTATAGTCTTAATATACCGCTTGGGCATGTCATTTAATTACATGTTATATAAATATAATTTCAAAGCAAATTATGTGTTTTCTGATAAAATTAGCTACCTATACCGAGTATTGGGGAATCCCCAGAGTATAATGTAATTTAGTCATAAGTTGCTTAAATTTTTTACATCGCAACACGAATATTTATATCGAAAGTACCTATGCGTAACGTTATGAAACCAATTGGTTATGGATTTGGAGCATAGCCTCTATCCTCCGAAGGAGGCGCTGCTTTACCCCCCACACAAAACTTTTAGAGAATCTACGTGATGGGTAGGTATGTGAGAATCGCAAAATAATAAATAATTCTCTTTTTTTACTTTCTGTTGTCGAAAAAATGCGACTGCTCACCAAATTCTGTGCATTGTAGTTTATTTGTGAAATTACGTCGTATTATTTTTTTTAAATTTAACCTAGCGTCTTGTCAAATTAGATTTTTAACACAATTATATATAAGGATGAAGGGTTTATTCCATCCATCAGCACGTATACGTCTACTATTAGACATATGCATCCCCACGAGCCACTCGGAATGGTCCTGTGCTACTTGCATCCAACGGTTCCCTGCTACTTTCAAGAGGTCCTCAGTCTACCTAGTAGGGGGTTTATTACCACAATATTTTTGGATTCTTTATTTTACCTAACGAACAGTTTAGCAATACATATTTGCTTTGAAATTCTATAATAGTAATGAAGGCCCAATATAAAGTGCACAATTTTGTTATCACGTGTGTAAGTTCTAGTAACGTTAATGTTGTATAACAACATTGTATAAAGCGAATCATAGTGTAACGAGAAGTGATAGAAAGACGATGTGACTATATTTATTGATAATGTACATTTGTGTTACGAATAAATCGATTAAAAAATATGTTTGGATTTTTTATTTCTTGAACGTTATTATGTGGTAGGACCACAATGTAGACTGTTTTGTCTACAGCCGCGAGGCGGTCCGTACTCCCAGGAAATCGACGTATGAGTAGAAGCAAATTATTGCCGTTCGGTTCAGTACTTAAAAAAAGAACCAACAGTTTACATATAATATTTAATAGCAAATTAATAAGAGATAGCCAATTATAGGTTCTTACTAATGATGAGTTCGATATATCAAAACGTAACATATCGGATATGTGTTAGATATCATACCATATCGATATCTATATCAATGTAGCCGTTATCACAAAAACAGTATCGACTCAAAACTTAAAACTATAACGATATGAACACGTACGAACAAAACGTAAACTTCACAAACGATATTGAGATATGAACCATATTCGTTCCTCTCGTTCTAAGTATACATTCTTTTATTAGTATAAAAGAGATGAAGAGAATATGAAATAACTTTAGCCAAGTTTGCGTGGTTAATATATCTTACTGTATTAGCTATAAGGTTTAGTTTCCATTGTATAGTTATGATAAAGTTTCTGGCGGCTACGGCTACTCGATATTAATGAAACACTTATTCTACAAAGTGGAACTAAACTTCGAAGTTATAAGGTTGAATTTGAGTTGTTACAATATAGACACAAGTCTGTAAGTAGTAATTGTTGTTGTTTCGTGACATATTTTGATTTTAAAAACAAATTTTGTATTGTTTGTGATAGTTTTTAATTGCACTATATTTAATCATTGTAAATATGTCAATTTTTTAGAACTGTAGCAAACCGTATGTATTCGGTACTGAGTAACGGGTGCGCCAGTTAGTACGAAGTAACGAAACGTTACTCACGAATCCATTTCGTTACTCGCATGTTTCGTATGATGGGTACCTACACTGTTTTAGTTCACACAAGTAACGTTGATGCCGGTAACGTTTGCTGATCGTATTATATTATGCATTCGCGCGCTTATTCTGTTAATTTAAAGATATACGTTACAAAGAACGATGTTTGATAAGTAAAATATAATCTGGTAATTCGTCGTTAATTTTTTTTTACTGTTTGTTGAATGTATTGTGTTTGTAGACAAAGTTTAAGATTGGAAATAACATAAGCAATGAGCTTATGTCAACATTTTTAAAATAATAAATCCATTGAAAATTTTGTAGATTCTGTTAATAGTTCATTTGTAGTTTTACACGTTACCTATTAAATGAATCTAAACTTAGAATAACTTTAACACAAATCGAATTCAACATGCGGAAAGTGAAAAATGCACCTTACGCAGCTTGGTATACAAATGTATTCTACAAATAACGAATGTTGCTATGCCGCGACGTTATACTGTAAGAGTATGGAATACGACTCGATTCGGTGTCCTAAGATACAGGTATCAGAAGTAACGAGTAACGTAACGATACGAAAGTAACGAGTACTCATTCTTCTAGTAACGAATACATACGGGTACGCTTTCTTTCGTTACTTTTACACCATTACAATTTTTAAATGCGCCAGATAAGTAATACCAGTTCACAAAAAAAAATTAACATTTACTAGTCAAAAACTTTTCTGCTGGTCCTAAGCCTAGTAAAGCATGAAGGGAAATAGCCGTAGTTACAGTTAGCTAATTGTTAAATAACTTTAGGTAAATACCTATACCTAAGACCTGCATCGATGTACCGCTAACAGCTTAACTGTTAATGTGAGAGTCTGTGTTGGTTCGCATTCGTAGTTAGTTTGCTCATTTTAATATCAATGTTAACATTTGAAAACTGTATTACTGGTATCGATATGAGAAAACCGTTTTCGATATCGATATGCAAAATGTATATCGGATACATAACCGTTTGTGGCACAAACAGAAAACGCCCATATCTAGTTCTTACAGATAGATAACTTATTACATTAGGCAATTCATTAGTGGACAGTGAGGAGAAACCACTCGCATACTTAAGCGCAAAGATTGAAGAAATGAAAAAGAAAGAATACTTATACTAAAGAACCTTCTGACTGACCCTTCCATAAACAGGGTATTTGCGTATGATAGGTTTGGTAATGCCTTTAGTATCACCGAATCTTATAGCGCGTGTTAGATTATTGGCACAAATATATTGAAACAAAATAAAGTTAATATGTGTGCGTCTCATTTTTAAGTCTTTATCAATGTATAATTCTATTATGTTGTTTCTCATCACGGCAAGTCTTTTAAACATGTAAAAAGGGCTTGTAATAATAAATACTGTATTTGTAATCATGACTAACAAAGATCACACTTTAAATCAATTGTCGTTAGAACAAGTGGCGCCGCCATAGTGTATAAAAAGGCTTGTGGCCGAATAATCGAGAGGCGGGTTGAGAGCCCTCAGCGCTCACCCACCAGTCCGGGTAAAGTTGTCACAGCCATCTGAGGCTAACAACTAAGTCACACAAAAAAAAAAAAAAAAAAAATAATCGAGAGAGTGTTTCCCCGACCAGCGAGCCGTGCGGAGCTATTGATTTGTACCCAAAAAGTTAGGTAATTCGATAGTGTATTTTACTTATAGTGTACTGATGGCTTGTTCTTGTATTATTCTTTGAAATGGTTCTAGAACTGTTAACGTAAAACAAATATTATATATACTTGATTTGAATACAAATTGAGTATGTTCTTATAAGTTGATCCATTAAAGACAGAATTAGGTAGTTGTGTATATGTGTTCTAATGTTGTATTTTATGTAGTTACTGATCTTGTCTGGTTGTCTACTAATACCATATGTTGTACGGAGCATAAAAGATTAAAGAAAAAGACTTGCCCGCAGAGTTTCTTGTCGGATCTTCTCAGTTTGAGGCCGCGTTCCGATCCGGTGGTAGATTAGCCCCTTAAGGGGCCCATGCCGAATGAATGATTTGATTGCTCCTAAAAGTGTTTGCTTATTTACCTGGTCATCCATTTATAGACATAGTGTCAATAGAGACATATATACCTAGATATATATACATAGATTCAGATATACACCTACAGACACATAAATCTAGATACATAGCTATACATAGTTTAAATTAGAAATTATATAATATACACATACACCAACCATAATTTGATACGCGCATCCTTTCACTTTCTTCACGATAGGCAGTGGCCTAAAGTTGCATGTGCAGCAGTATCGCTTATCGGTGTGCCGTTTGCCAGCAACAGCAATAAAAAAACAAACGAGGCTTCGAAAATCTATATTTTTGAAGTGAAACTTAATAAGAGGAGGCTTTGAAATTCTGATTCGCAACCTTTTTGTGTGACAACGCTACATGCGTTCGCGATAGTGGAAGTCGCTTAAGCACTTTTTCTCGCGAACTTGTGAAGAATGAGAAAAGTATGAGAAAAGAATGAGAAAACCCGCCTTGCTTTCATATTTTTAAGTAAATAAAGTGCATGAATGTTTTCTTGTGCGGTGCGGAAGTGAGAATACAATTCACCACCCTCTTCCCCTTATAGTCCATAAAATATAGGATGATCTCTGTGACAGTTGTCCCTAGTGCTGTCACGCTTACGACAAATTCCGTAGTTTTTTATCGATAGAACTCTTTATTATTATAATTGTGATTTTCTATTATAATTAAAATACAATCAATGAAAATCTTTTTGAATGTATTTCAAACAACTGTTTTTCAATTGTTTTAATTATTCAAAAGGTGAAGACAATCAAGGTCTCTATTATCGTCATCACTGGAGCGTTCCTGCTAGAACATTTATAATTTTTTGCCAAAATAGGAACAGTCGTTTGATCAATCGCTCAATTAAGACTGTTTTATAAATAAATATATCTAGTTTATTGACAATAATGCGTACATAATATTATCATTTACTCTGAGACAATAAGTAGTTTTTAATGTTTAATTAATTCAATTTATGTATTGCCGTGATGGCTGCTCTAGTAGTTAACTAGTGATCGGGCGCTGCTTGTGGGATCTGATCCAGCCATATTTTCTTCCTTTCTTTAAAGCTTTAATTTTTTTGTCTTGTACTAAATTTTGAAAATTTATACATATATACAATTTCGAAGGGCATCACACTGGAGCTAATACCATATATGTTGTACGAAGCATAAAATTATGTATATTTAAAAGATTAAAGAAAAAAATGACTGTCCGCTGAGTTTCTTGCCGGATCTTCTCAGTTTGTGGCCGCGTTCCGATCCGGTGGTAGATTATTGTATTGTGTTCAAACGTGTAATATGACAATATATAAGTGCCCTTAGGGGGCCTATGCAGAATAAATGATTTGATTTGTATTTTATTATGTAACTGTCTGTTTTAATTGTAAAAAAATATGTTGAAAGTTTTATATAGGTACTGTATTGGGTTTATTTCTTTTATGAATAATTTAATAAAGATCGGTTATAGATTTCCCAGTTAACACATGACATCCATATGACGTCACAGATAGGTCATAAAGTTTTTATGTAGATATGACATAATTGACTTTATTGATGACTGTGAAAGTCATCAATAGAGTATGACATCATTATGACATAGAACTGACCTAAAATTTGACTTTTATGTGACGTCAAAGTTGTGACATAAATATTACGTAAATATTACGTCCTATTCCTATCATACTGTAATGTCACATCAAAGTCATGAATTTATATATTATTTACGTAAGAAATTTAAACCATACAATTGACGTAAATTACAAGTCATACTCTGACATAAATGTGATATAATCATACCATCATACTTCAGCATCAGATTTGGGTCATTTAACATTCGCCTTCTATTGTTACCACATCATTCGTAACATTTATGCGATTAATCATTAAAATATCATTATTTGATAATAAGCAACAATTTTCATTTTTTTTTTAATTTAAAGTTAAACCATTAAACTCTAAAGAATTAATTTTACCCTTATCTAATTTTTTAATCACTGGATACGGCCGCGTCCGTTTCTCCTTCAGAATCGCCGTCCATTTTGTGAGACGAGGCTTACGCCAAATATTAAATTTATCTCAACAATTTAATAAAGGGGCTGAATCGCGATATAACAGTTTACTAGTGATGTTAACGCGTCTGAATCGCGATATTAAAGTTTTTTGTAATGTTATAGATACAAACCCGACCACGACCAGCACACTACACAAGGTAGGGAGGCGTTCCCCGCATTACCGCCATCCATACCATTATATATTTATAAACTTCTTGTTGCAAGTAAATTTCGTAATTATGTAAATAATTCTGTCAGGTGAAGGTCGCATTATTTTAATCATTTAAAAGCACTCATCTCTATGACATCAGAGATTATGTAGATCTGACGTCAGTTAAGTCATAGTGATGTCCATTGGAGGTCATGTCAACGTCATTTATCTTACGTAAAAATCTTACGTCAGAAAGTGGGAAATTATGAGTCGTATATGACTCATATATGACTTTTACCATACGTAAATCATGATGTAGCTGACGTCATTCTGACCTCAATATGACATAATTGTGTGGGATACGTACATCACTGGGATACGTACATCACTGGGATACGTACATCGACTGTCCCATCTCTTTTTTATTTACAGTCCAGTATGACCTTGTACGTGCGTAAGGGTCATTTATGTAAAAAATGTTTACTAGGTATTTCAGTACTCACGAGATACATTTTAGGCATGAATATTATTTTTTTTATTTATAATATATTGCATTGCAGTTGCAATAAAACTGGCACGAAAAGAATGAAAATATATTTGATACAAAATGAAATTGTAAACATATCGCTCGTTCAAACTTACTTCCACGGAGTTATATACAGGAGTCCGAACGTAAAATTAAAAGAATGGTCTCAATTTAGGGGACAGAACTTTTTGCCGGTAGAGCGCGCCACATCTCACGATTACTGAAACATATGTTCAGCATATTTTACCGTGATATTTTAAATCCGAAGATTTCATTCAAATTGGAAAGTATTCAGGTGATTTAATATCATTTATTGAATAACATTTACTTTTATCACCTAAAACAACACTACACATTTATAAATTAATTTTTCATAACACAAATTTTTAACAAATATTATTTTGAGGTTACTCACTTTTGGTGGTTTGAAAAATGACACTTTTCTTACACCTTCATATGCTTTTCGTCCACTAACACAACCTTGAACAGCACAACACCTTCCCATTTCTTTTTATTATTATTTATGTTAAATTAAAATGTTTAAATATATATATTCATGTTTATATATAGGTATATGTAGCTATATTTCGTGGGTGCACATGACACACTAGCGCCGCCAAGAGAACTAAGATCTGGTTTCATTTTTGTGACCGAAAATTTTATGGAAAAGCGTATACCGTTCGACCTCCTGTATATAACTCCGTGCTTACTTCGTTGGTTTCGTTGACATCTGTCACAGAGATCAAGCTATATTTTATGGACTATATGTGTCGCGCAGGATCAAACCGACGCTTGGATGGGAGGCGACTACTTAGACCATCAGTCTATATTAACTCAATATTTAATTTATATTTGCCTAATCTAAATTTATACGAATACAAAGAATTAATATTCTTAAAAATGTTTACTTCCTCAAGTTGAAGGCAATTCGATGAATTATACTTACCTACTACTAGGTTATTAATTTAAACACGAGATTCAAGAAATATTTGTTTTGCATGCAAAACCAAAATTAGCTTTTATGGAATTATACATTGATATAATTTACTTGGCGCAACATGAGGGAGGCCTACGTCCAGCAGTGGACGGCAATAGGCTGAAATGATGATGATGATGATGATGATGATGATAATTTACTGTGCGGTAACGGAGAAAGAATACAATTCATCTTCTTCCCCGTGTATGTCGTAGAAGACGAAAAATGGGATATCATATGCATATAACATCTATGCAAGGAACACTCGAAATAAACTCTATACTGCACATGTGCCGTAGTGGTAAGATACCTACGGTGCCAGTAGGTTCGAAGTCCATGCAGAATCCACAAATTATTGTTCTGATTCTGGATGTAATTTGTGTCCGTTAATTATATGTTTGTGAAAGTCCTCAGCAATACAAGGATGATTTCCTTAGTGCTGGTGTTGTCTTTAAAAAATAAACATAAAAACCCGTCTAACCAACGTGTCATCATTATCATCGCAGCTCACATATGTCCCACTATTGAGCTCAGGCCTCCTTCACAATGAGAGGGAACTTGATCTACTATACCATGCTGGTCAGACATGTTGGTATAAGGTTTCATTTCGAGTTTTCCTTGTTCTGAAGAGGACTTATGATCACGTAAAGCATGCGTCGTTTTAAAAGACGAGTGGTAGATAACTAGTCGGCAACCGAAATCTGAATAGTTTTTAAAATAATACCACAACCATAGTTTTAAAAATATTTAATCAATTTATGCTGAATTGTCAAGGATGTGTAGTCATTGAAAGCAATTGATGTGATACCTACAGCAGAATATACAAACTTTTTGTGAACTATGTCCAAAAGCAATCAAAATATAGTCAGATGGCTATTCAGAGGTTGTTTGGAGTGTACCAAGAATCCAATGCTCTAGAATTTGCGGTGATATTGTTGTATAGTAATGATTTCTGTCAATTCATAACTACTCTTTGCCTACACTTTGTATGCAAAGCTAGATATTAGGTACGGGGGCATAGTCGGCGGCCAGTATCTTATAACACGTGACCATTTTTTTTAACTAACAGCATGAAACATAATGCACAACTCACTATTTTAATCCGATGGGACAATTTAACAAGAACGGCGACAGAGATCAGGCTCAGGGCCGATAGTTTTATTTGTTCTATGATGCATGGACACCAGGTGATAATGTGACGTCCTCCCCGATGGGGGGACGTCGGTCGATGGAAGGGTACCCCAATAGGGGGTATTCCGTCGGGCCGACCACTGATGTCAAGTAACCCTGCTCCGGTGGTCGGCCCAACGACGAAGGCGACGTGGTTTTCGGGTGGGTTGCGGGTGTTGCGTGTATCAAATTATTTGGTGTAATGGTGTATGTAATTCTTGATTTTAACTATGTATAGCAGCTATGTATACAGATTTATGTGATATTATTTTTTGCTATAATATATGTATCTTTGTGTATATGAATCTATGTATATATATCTAAGTATAGAAGTCTCTTATAACACTATTTCTTTAAAAGGATGACCAGGTAAATAAGCAAACACTTTTAGGAGCAATCAAATCATTTATTCGGCCTGGGCCCCTTAAGGGCACTTAAATAATCTACCACCGGATCGGAACGCGGCCTCAAACTGAGAAGATCCGACAAAAAACTCTGCGGGCAGTCTTTTTCTTTAATCTTTTATGCTCCGTACAACATATGGTATTAGTTACAGTGTGATGCAATACATCTTGTAATAGACAACCAGACAAGATTAATAACTACATAAAATACAACATTAGAGCTTAGATGTTAGCTCTTCGCTTAGCCGAGAAGCAACTCGTTTTAATGGCTTGTTCTAACCTCACTTCTATTTAAAATGGCTATATATTAATACCATTACATAATTCCCTTATCATATTGGTATATGTACACACTAGTGATGTAACGAATATTCGCATGTTTTTTGCAGATTCGCATTCGCATTCGCGAAATTATTGCGAATGTTTATGCGAATATTTTTTCGTGTATATTTTTTTTAAGTAGGTAATAATAGTTGGTCAATATAAGAAAATCCAATTCCATTAATTTCTTATATTTTTAATGCAATAAAAATAACTTAACCTCGTAATCACATTATCGGTCTTCACTTTATCATAATCACATTATCGGTCTTCACTTTATCAATTGGTATCATTTATTTATTTAACTTTAGGCAATGAAACATAACAATCAAACTTATAACAATTTAAAAAACAAAACTATATACTAAATGGCCTAAATGCAATGTAATCAAACAAAAATAATCTTCTATGAATTTTTACCAAAGTTTAATGTTATAATTATCTTCTTGAACAAAACTAAAAATAATAATCTACAAATACTTCTACAATTAATATTTATTTAACTTTGGGCAATGAAGCCTAACAATCAAATTGTCATAAGAATTTAACAAACAAAACTATATTAGTAAATGGCCTAAATGCAATGTAAACAAAAATGATCTTCTATGATTTTTTACTATAATTAAAATCAAATAAAAGCGAGTTGCTGTCATCATAATCACAAAGTGTTTATAGTATATCTATATTATATAGTTTATAGTATTTATAGTATAAATATAATCATTTTACTTAAGAGTTAACAGTTAACACTTTAAGCAAACAAGAATAAAATTAAGTCTTTTACTTTAATAAAAGCTAAAAAATTTAATTGTTATTAGAACTGTTGACACAAAATTTTAATGCAATTGAAACTAATAAAATTAAATTCTTCTATTAAACTTTTCTCAGTCTTTAGATATATTTTTAATATTTAAATTATCAAACAAAAATTATATTCTTCTACAATAGACCATTAAATAGATAGACCATTAAATAGTCTAATTCTAAACAAACAAAAAAATTGTGACACAAAATTTTAATGCAATTGAAACTAATAAAATTAAATTCTTCTATTAAACTTTTCTCAGTCTTTAGATATATTTTTAATATTTAAATTATCAAACAAAAATTATATTCTTCTACAATAGACCATTAAATAGTCTAACTCTAAACAAACAAAAAAATAGATTCTCAAATAAAAATACTTCTCTCCCTTAAAAAAATAACAGTTAATTATATATATTTTTCATATTAATAATTGAACTTCAGTAGGGGAATATTAAACTTTAAAAATAGTAGTTTTGATGCCTTGTCTGTTTCAAGTCTGTTTCGATGTGGCGTGTAAATAAGTCCAGCACCACTAAATATGCGCTCGCTGTGGGGACACTCGTTGGTGGTGTAACTAAATAATGCCGAACTTTTTTTTAGGGGTGGGCTGCGGTCGGCGCGCTCCTCGCACCACTCCGTCCGGGACGACAGAGAGGCGTAAGCACGCACACCCACAACCCACCCACGATGCACGTCGCCTTCGTCGTTAGGCCGAACACCGGAGCAGGGTTACATGTCATCAGTGGCTGGCCCGACGGAATACCCCCTACTTGGGGTACCCTCCCATCGACCGACCTCACGCGGTCGGCCTCTCGGCAGGTGATGGACTAATCCCCGGTCACGTCACCCGCGGCCTCGGCTAGGGAGGCATTAGGCGCAAATACTCGCGCCTACGCCGCCCCAGTCGCCGGCGGCGGATGGCCTCATCGAGGCTGCGCTCCTCGCGCAGGCGATCTGCCGCCTCCTTCTGCGAGATCACTGTCTCGCAGAAGGCTGCGACCACTCGGTCAGCGCACGTTCGGCATAAGCCATGACAGGGCGGACGCCGCGCCGACAAGCCGTGGGGTGAGCCTGCGGAAATGCTCCCGGAACCACCATTGCCCGTCGAGCACCAGTCCCAAGCACCTCATATGGGCCCGGATGCTGATGTCAATCGAATGGACGGTGATCGAGGCGCCAATGGGAGGGCTCATACGGCACCCATGGAACAAGAGGGCCTCCGTCTTGTCCAGGGCGACCCTCAACCCCAGTGCCTCGATCCGCCTGACGATCTCTTCGGTGCCCAAGCTTGCCGCCTCTTCTAGCGTCCCACCGCAGGCTGTGACGAGCGTGTCATCGGCGTAACAAATCACGCCCAGCCTGGGCGGGAGGGAGGCTCCCCCGCAATGCCCAGTCGTAGCCGATGTTCCACAGGGTGGGTGCGAGAACCCTGTGGGACACCGCACGACATAGGCATTCGCACAACGTCCCCTGTTCGGTTGGAGCAGAGGACGCTGCGCCCCTCCAAATAGTCTGCCACTAGCCGCCTCAGGTAAGCTGGCACCCCGTGATACCGGAGCGCCTCCCTGATGCAGCTAAATGGCAGACTATTGAATGCGTTGGCGATGTCCAGGGACACCGCCAACAGCACTCCCCCGCCGGTGACAGCCTCAGTCGCCACGGCCCTCAGGCGCAACAGAGCCGCGATCGTCGAAAATAATGCCGAACTACAGGAAGCAGAAGAACGTATCTTTCTTTGTTCACTTTCCTCCAAGTTAAAAGGTCAACGTCATTTGCCACACGTTTATCTATACCAATAAATAAAATTGGAGTGTCTGTTTGTAATGTCAAAATAATAGGCTTTTTTCATGCTCACACGGTTATTTGCACGACACCTATGCCTAAAATAGCAATTAAAAAACTGTCTGTCTGTCTGTTTGTTCCGGGTAATCTTCAAAACGGCTGGACCGATTTCAAAAATTCTTTCACCAATGGAAAGCTATAATATCAGGGCGTAAACTAGGCTATATTTTATCCCGGTATTCCCACGGGAACGGGAACTACGCGAGTAAAACGACTATAACCTATAACCGAAGCGAAGCGAGGGTGGATTGCTAGTACTGAATATTCGCATTCGCGAATGTTGGCAGCAGATATTCGCATCCACATTCGCATTCGCGAATGTCCAAAATACGACATTCGTTACATCACTAGTACACACATATACACAACTACCTAATTCTGTTTTTAATGGATCAACTTATAAGAACATACTCAATTTGTGTTCAAATCAAGTATATATAATATTTGTTTTACGTTAACAGTTATAGAACCATTTCAAAGAATAATACAAGAACACGCCATCAGTACACTAACTATCGAATTACTTAACTTTTTAGATACAAATCAATAGCTCCGCACGGCTCGCTGGTCGGGGAAACACTGTCTCGATTCAACGATTTGCTCTCCATCCTGTAGGGGATGGGAGATACGGCATCAGGGCAGAGCCCTCTGGCTGTGGTTTCCATCGCCGGTACAAAAGTGAACCGTGTCCTTGGGCTATTTTTTTTTTTTTTTGTAGTAAGGGGACGGTGGACGATCTTCACACCGCAGGGGCGGTCAGGACGAGCAGGGTGAGACCCCCGGTTACCCCGGAGGAGGCCCCGCTCCGAACGACCAGCGACCCTGGGGTGACTAACTCGTCGAACACCGTCCCTTGGTATACGGATGATTTTGTTAAAAATGGTTTCGCCGGTGGCGCCGCCCCGCGGACACCGACATCAACTGCATACTTATGACAAGTATACAGGAGTGTTTCGGTTTAAGCAGGGGGAATGCGTCCCGACGATTTGATTACCGGCGTCTTAGTTCCTCTGGAGGTTCTTCATGGTGGATGGGCTCGATTGGGCCAGCACGTCGGCGAGGCCCGCTGTGACGGTGAGCGTCAGCTCTTCGTGGGGTCTGCCGGCGGCCAGCGCTGTGAGTGTAGCTTCTGCAGCAAATGGATTACGGTGGTTAGCAGGTGGTGGGTCCCCGTGGGGGCCCTTTGGGTGGCTTGAGACTTGTTGCGATGCTTGGAGGCGACGCGAAGTACGGTCGATGTCGAAGCGGCGGGCGCAGGTGGCGCTGCGGCGGCAACAACGCGCGTCGCGACGCTTGCTATAGGCGTCGCGACGTCTGTTATGGGCGCTGAGCGCGGCGCACGCGTGAGCGCGCGCCGAGGCTTCGGCGGCGAAGGCGGCGATGGCGAAAGCGGGGGCGTCTTGCAGCGCACTCCCGCGGCTTTCGGTGGTGACGGGCCGGCGGCTGAGACGTCCCTGGTACGGCGTGTGCCCCGCATGGGGTAGCCCCTCCTAGGGCGCATGGTGAGACGCTACTGGGTCAGTACCCGTGCGACAAATGTGGTAGCTGGCTGCTCGTCGGCAACCGCTCCGATGTCTATGCTGACGCCGAGACGCCAACACAAACACCGAAGAAGCGGTCGACGGCAGGCCGTGGAGTCCGAACACTAGTTATACGGCGAAAAAACGAGGTAAAACTACGGTACTGAGTGTCTCGATTTTAGATTTAAACTGTGATCTTTGTTAGTCATGAATACAAATACAGTATTTATTATTAAAAGCCCTTTTTACATGTTTAAAAGACTTTCCGTGATGAGAAACAACATAATAGAAATATACAATTAAAAATAATTGATAAAGACTTAAAAATGAGACACAGACATATTAACTTTATTTTGTTTTCAATATATTTGTGCCAATAATCTAACACGGCCATACTGACAAGTACTTCGCTCTCGAAGTACATTACATTGCAAATTGTGATTGTTCACTTTTTTTTACTTATTTTTTTTTTTTTTAATTTTTTTATTTTCTTTTTTTATTTTATCAATGTTTACCAGATGCCTAGAGGTGTCAAGCCCCCTCCACCCGCTGCTTGTGGGATAGACTTGCACCAAGCAAAAGGTCGCCCAGCGGATTTCATTTTGTTAACAATCACAATCCTTGCATATTAAATTCAAAATTATAGTTATCTCAAAATCAATAAGTCACCGTCAATTAATTGCCAATTAATCAAATATGATTTTTGTTAATTATGATTACAAATGTATCTATTATTTGTAGGTCTTTTTACAACGTTTAAAAGAGTTTCCCTAATGAGAAATAACACATGATAGAAATATACAATTTAAAATAATTGTTTGTACTTAAAAATGAGACACACACATATTTAACTTTACTTTGTTTTAATATATTTATGCCAATAATTTAACACGGCCAGACCGACCGATACCTCGCTCTCGAAGTATCATTTTGTTTTTTTTTTTTATTTAGGATTTTTGGCCTTGCCATACAAGCACCTATCACCCGCTGCATAGTGAATTTCAGTGAAGTATCAGGGCAAAGATCGACCAGCGTATATTCTGTTTTTTTATTTTTTTATTTAGGATCCTTGGCCTTGTCATACAAGCACCTATCACCCGCTGCATAGTGAATTTCAGTGAAGTATCAGGGCAAGGATCGACCAGAGTATATTCTGTTTTTTTTTTTTTATTTAGGATCTTTGGCCTTGCCATACAAGCACCTATCACCCGCTGCATAGTGAATTTCAGTGAAGTATCAGGGCAAAGATCGACCAGCGTATATTCTGTGACTTCTGACCTTCACATATTAACCCTATCACCCGCCGCAGTATGATATTCAGGTTAACACCAGATCAGAAGCCGACCAGCGGTAAAATATTAAATATGTGTATGACTACCATCAAGATTAAATTATAATTCTCTTTTTTATTATTATTATTCATATACAATGAAGAATCATTTCGTATATAATCTTAATTAGATCAAAAGCAATATAAAAAGCAATCCATTTACTTCTTATATATCAACTACCTTTTTCTAATTATACACAGTAAATAATCCTTATTTAGTAAATCCTAAGTAATTGAACAAAACAAAAAGAAAATCTAACACGGTCTGAAATAATTACTTTATAATTCTTTAAATGATGTATTTTCTTCTACCCATTCGCTTGGCGAAACTAGCTTTTCTCAAAAGCCATAATATAGTAGCTATAATAGGTATTCTTTAAATTATTCTAGCCTCGAAATAGCTATCATTTTCCAATTCTGCTAGTATTTCAAAAGGGGCATTAAATTTTGGCGCTAATTTCTCATGACGTTTACGATCTTGGCTTACGTATACCATGTCATGTCATCGTCAGTACCAATATGTCCGGCAGCATCGAAACGGTTTTTAAATTTATCAGCTATTTGCTTAAGGCGTCGTTGGGCTAAATCTAGATCAATATTTTTGCACCAATTGTGTATTAACTTCTTTACATATTAAAAGTCTAATTGGGGAAAACCCTGTAGATTTGTATTAAGGGTTCCAAAGAATGTTCGGCCATTCTGCAATATTACTAATACGACGATGTACGTACAACGTACTTAGCATATTTATTACTGTAGGAGGCCCTGTTTCAGACCATGGTGGCCCTTAAATTTGATGCAGACTGAACAGTGAGATATATTTACGAACTAAAACTATCATTGCTAGGTACCAAATTTACAACGGCCATACCGTGTACTAAATAGAAATGTACGATCTCGCGATTACACCACACGTATTATAGCGATATTCGCAAACGGCTATCCACATCGGCATTGACATCAACTAGACGACTAGTAGCCGCCGCCAGAAATAGCCCTATAATTTAACTTTTCCTAATTTTTAATAATTTTAGGACCTATAATCAACGCAAAGCCTATCGTTGATTTTTAACGAGTATTACAAGACTTAAATATCAATAACATAATTGAGATTTGGTCATTGACAACAAATAAATCCAATTTAACGTATATATGATGAAATTTTACCAGATTTAAATTAAAATGTTCTCAAGTTCGGCTTTCAGATGGTTAGCATGACTCAAACCATACCAGGCTAGAGCCCTTTAATGCCTTACCAGCTGCTGTGACTAGTGATACTGTTTCATCCAAATTCCTTAGACCGTGCCTCTTATGTTGTGCCACCGTTGTCACTCCTCGCTGGATCGGAGGTGGGCAGTGCTACATCATCATCGGCACGCCGATTGCCGGAGACAGACAGCATCGTGAATCGCCTTTAGGAGACCTTGTAGGATAACACGATCTGTTTCTGAAACTTAGACATAATATGTATTAGTTTTTATGGCATTCTGATCCCACTTCTGATATCAAATTATTTGGTGTAATGGTGTATGTAAATATGTAATTTTAACTATGTATAGCTATGTATACAGATTTATGTGGTATTATTTTTTGCTATAATATATTGTGAGGATGCTGAGGGCGGCGGCGGCAACAATAAAGACACTTTTTACTTTGGATGTTGTAATTCACCATAGAGTGGTTACAATACGAATGCCCCAAAATATTCAAGATGGCGGTATTTATAGATACACGCGGCGTGAGCTAATATTAAATACACAAACTTAATAGATAATATTAAATGTGAAATATCTTAATTATTCTAACAATTATTTACATGTAAATATTATACAGGTTTATGTAACATTAAAGATTTATTACATGCAGAAATCAGTATAATGAAATCATAATTCAGTGACATAAGAATCTAATCACTTAATCATTATATTATATATAACAAATTAAAATGATCTTAGGCTTGATTAATTAACAATTATATTATGTAAGGGACTACAGGCGTTTATAATAATAGGTATGCAATATTTAGCAGTCGCGCCGGAAGCTAATAAGCGGAAGGCGCGTATGATATATGAATCAACTATTTTGTTTTACAGAGATATGAATCAATTATTTACTTATTATTACAATCAATTTATAAAATGATTAACCATATATTAATTACTATGTGCTCGCCTCACACATTGAGGCCGGAAGTGTTGCCTGATAACATTCGGCCATCCTGCAGCTGCCGTGCCTACGACGATCAACATTACTGGCGGTGTCTGGTTTGCCAATGATGAACGGTACCTGGAATTAATACATCAAAGCAGTATTTAAGTCTTTTATTACTTAATTTATACAAATTGCTGTCCTCGTCCACACAGACTCTATATATGTAATCTCACACAGCTTTAATTGTCGCACACAGCTTTAATTGTCGCACACAGCTTTAATTGTCGCACACAGCTTTAATTGTCGTCACACAGCTTTAATTGTCGTCACACAGCTTTAATTGTCGTCACACAGCTTTAATTGTCGTCACACAGCTTTAATTGTCGTCACACAGCTTTAATTGTCGTCACACAGTTTTAATTGTTGTCACACAGCTTTAATTGTCGTCACACAGCTTTAATTGTCGTCACACAGCTTTAATTGTCGTCACACAACTTTAATTGTCGTCACACAACTTTAATTGTCGTCACACAGCTTTAATTGACGTCACACAGTTTTAATTGTGGTCTTATATTGCCTCTATCCTAATATATCTGGTTTCAATTTTAATAGGTATTTGATAGAGAAAACAAACACACTTTTGATCTAATGCTGTACTTCATAAATATATGGTAAATCATTATTTACTTAACATCGTTATTATTAACTAACACATTTAACTCTAACACATTTAACTCTCTAATAAATCAATTAAATCATATTTATCAATCTCATGGTCACTGCCGCTACTATCATCAGCAATTTTCTGCTGTTGTTCGCGGTGAAGTTCTTCGACCTTATAATTGTTCTATTTCCGATACCCTTTCATTCCTTTAATACTACATATCGTGTAGCGATCTAACGAGTGCTCTGCTTTGCATACTTTATAGGGTCCTGTATACAGCCCGTTAAGTTTTCTGGTTACATTAGCGTTTACTCTAGTTATACCCCCTTTCCAAAGTACCAACTGTCCTACTGAATACTTGGTGCATTTTTTATGGGATCGATCAAACCTATCCTTCATAAGTGTCATATGTTTATCAATACGCAATTTAGCTGTGTTTCGCCTGTCCTCTAATGCTTTTGCTCGACTTTCGAAGTCATTGGGTTCTCCGGAAGGATAAGCTGGTAAGCGTGAATTGGAATGTCCAAATAGTAATTTAAAAGGAGCAAAACCAGTAATTGCATGAGGAGTGTTATTAATGCCCCAGACTAAATCAATTAGGTGATCATCCCAGGTGCATTCACTATTAGACATAACGTTCAATCCGTTAATCAAAGTTAGATTCACTAACTTCACGTTCTACTTGGCCGTTCGACCTCGGACTGGCAATGGCATTCAAAATATGTTTAAATTGCATTTCTTCTGAAAATTGACTAAAATACCGACTAGTAAAAGCTTTGCCTCTATCTGTAATAATTCTGTTAGGATTTCCAAACTGAAATAATATCTTTCAATTGTTTTATAGTTTCTATAGAGCTACAGTTTTTAACAGGTTTTGCAAATACAAACTTCGTGAATGAATCTATGACAACTAATATGTATGTGTATCCTTTACGTTTTTACAAATGGGCCTAAATGGTCAACGTGTAGTGTGTGCATCGGGATAGCAATCTTTTCTATTGGATGTAGTTCTCCCTGCAATTTACTGTGCTCCCCTTTGCCGTAAGCGCATTGAAGACACGACTTCACATATTTCCGAATAAATCTAGTCATGCCCTCGAACCAAAACTGTGCCTTAATAGTTTTTTCGCATTTCTCGAAACCAACGTGTCCTATTTCATCATGATATTTTTGTAATAATCCCCATTTAGCGAGTTTAGGTATAACGAAGCGATCCCCGTTAATTGTTTTTCTATAGAGAATGTCATCCTTAATAGTATAGTTAGCAATAATGTTTTGATTGTCTGTACCACTCCGTAGCCGAGTTAAAAGAGACTGAATACTTTAATCTTGTAATTATAATGTCACTAGCCAATCGGAGTTATCAATTAATAGGACACGATCCTGCACTGGGTTCCTACTTAAGGCATCCACGTGTTGCATTCGATCACCAGATCGATTTGTAAATCATAATCTTGGATTGAAAGCCACCAGCGGGCTATGCGGGGAATTAGATCCTTTTTGACCAGAGTTAAGTGCGCAATGCAGCGCAATCTGTTCCTACAGTAACGGGAATCCCTACGAGGTAAACTCTAAGGCGCTTTAGGAAGTCTTCAACCTGCCAAGGTCTCCAGCTCATAACTATGATAAAACTGCTCGTCTTCACTTGTAACTCTACTGAAATAAGCAATAGGTTTTAAAACTCTATCGCTTTGGTACTGCAAAAGGATACCTCCTAGACCTAGCTTACTGCCATCGGTATGAAGTTCCGTGCGAGCATTCCTATTGTATATACCTAGTACGTGTCTGTCGACTAGACGCTCTTTTAATGTATGAAATGCCATTTCTTGTGCGGAACCTCATGTCCATTCAACATCCTTTTTTGTTAACTGTGTGAGGGGCCTAGCTATTTCAGCAAAACTGCGAATAAATTTCCTAAAATATGACGACAGACCAATAAATTGTCTTACTTCATGCACGTTTCGGGGTCTTTTATATTCGGCTACACAACTTATCTTAGCTTGGCCTGGTCGTACGGTGCCTGCCGTAATTTCATGGCCTAAGTAACTAACACTTTTTTTCTAAAAACGAACATTTACTAAGATTTAATTTTAAATTCGCTTCTGACAGGAGTTTTAATACATCATCTAGCAACTTAAGTCCATCATCAATACAGGTTGTAGGTAGCATGACGTCATCGATATAAGTACCTACGTCATTACCTAAACTACCTAGAACGATTTTAATAAGACGAGAAAATACAGCTGGTGCGTTCGCTAAGTCGAAAGGCATTTTTAAAAATTCATATTTCCCAGAAGGCGTAACAAATGCAGTTTTATGAATTGATTCCTCACTTAATCTAATTTGGTAGTAGCCTTGTGCTAGATCTAAAGTTGTGAAGAAAGATTTACCAGAGAGGCGGGACAGCTGATCGTCTATATGAGGCAGGGGATATCGATCCCTAACAGTGCGCGCATTAAGAGCTCTGTAGTCTATACATAACCTATAATCGCCACCCTTTTTCTTCGCAAGGACCACTGGACTCGCATAATCAGACAGAGTTCCTTACTATACCCGCATCAATAAGATCTTGCACCTTTTCATTTACTATTTCACTTTCCTTATGAGAGAGTCGCTATCGATTGTTGTGGTTATTGAATAAATACAGACATTTGTTTGCAAAAGATTTAGGATGTACAGACATACTGGAAATGCATATTCAGACTAAAAGCGAGCAGCCGGTTTATTGTAAGCCTTATAAATCGTCCTTCTCTAAACTTCCTATATCTATATCGGACAATTGCAAATCCTCGTGAGTATATTTGTCGACTGTCATAATATTCGTGTAATAATTTTTTTAGGGATGATTTCTGCGCGCGCTATTAGCCTATTCGGTTCCCACTCGAGATTTTAGTCTCCAATATTAATTATTTTTAAAAAGCAATCTTTCGACCTTATAAGTCCCCCTAAAATTACATAGGACATATAACCTAACTTAAAAAATACAGAATTGACAAGGAACGTTTGATTACTGTTAATATCTAGGTAAACTTGCACTAAGGTAACAGTTTGCTGTGGAATTATGCAGCCGTGTCTCAAATACACTGAATATTTCGTTATAAAGTCCGTGTCATGTAATTTTATATCACTAAGAGCACTATTAAAAGTATCATTACTACCGACAAATTTAACAGTTTTGCGATATAATTAAACTAATGTTAGGTTGATTTATCATTGATTGTCCAATTATTAAATCTATATCACCTATATCGTAATTGGTTAATTCTACAAATCCATTTAAAACAATATTGTCTACGTGAACATTTACGTGGGACGTTCCTAAAGAGTTTGAATATGCACCTCCAAAACCTCTCATTGTGACTATTGAAGGTTCAATCTTTAAATTTAATTTTTCAGCATATGCCACAGTAAGAATATTTAACCTGCTGCCAGTATCTATATACGCGATGAGACTACAACCATTAATTACTACGGCCTTCTTATACATATCTACGAATATATTGTAGGTTGTAAAAAAAACTTTACCAACCTTTTGATGCGAAGAGCTCGCCGCATACCAGCAGCTGGTAGATGTGTGGCCCGGGCGATGGCAAACCTCGCAGTGCGGCACCTTGCAGTCCTTTGCTTCGTGACCTTCCCTTCGACAGGCGTAACATTTCTTCAGTTGAGGACCGGTTACTCTTGTTATTACAGGAACGGCGTTCCCTCTTCGCCATGTGATAGTCTGTCGCGGGTAGCTGGCTTCAACTTGTTTGAAGTTTTCGAGTGATGACAAATACCCGTAATATAGTTGCTGTGGTGTATGATTGGTAAACCTTAGCGTTGGCTCTTATTTCCATGGGCAAACCGCGAATTATGCAAGAGATTGCAGGCTCACCAAGGATACCGCATTTTTTCAGCAAGGAAACCTTGTCGTGGAAATAATTGGTCATGGTTTCCGAATTGCTTTTTTCCTCGCAAACATGGTCTCTAGTAGATCCACAAAGTCAGTAGAACGCGGGAACGCGGTCTCTAAAGAGTCTAACCCTCCCACGTGAGATCGTAGTCGTCCAGATCATCGTACCAATCTCTAGCAGACCCTCGAAGACGTATCTGCATGATAAACTGCCGGTCTTTATTGTCCCATCCATATACGTCGCCCAATTGTTCAATCTTGTGGAGCCATCCCCTGACGTTGCTTGATTTTTCATCTGGCTGAAATGTTGGAATAAGCTCCGCGTCGATTTGGGTGACACGACGTTTTTTGCATCGTCTGCGCTTCTCCACGTCCTTTTCGTGATCATCGGAGGAAGAAAAAAAACAGATACACGCGGCATGAGCTAATATTAAATACACAAACTTAATATATTATAAATGTAAAATATCTTAATTATTCTAACAATTATTTACATGTAAATATTATACAGGTTTATGTAACATTAAAGATTTATTACGCAGTAAGTTGATATGCAGAAATCAGTATGATGAAATCATTAACCATAATATATATATATAATATATATATAATATAAGATGATTAACCATATATTAATTACTATGTGCTCGCCTCACACATTGAGGCCGGAAGTGTTGCCTGATAACAATATGTATCTTTGTGTGTCTGTAGCTATGTATATGAATCTATGTATATGTATGTATATATATATATATATATATATATATATATATATATATATATATATATATATATATATATATATATACATCCCCGAAATGATCCTGCGTCATACATGGCGGTTTTTACCGATGATGCTGCGTCCAACTGACTTGTTGCGCCAATTATATGGACGCAACAGTGCCCACCACTCAAATTTTGCCAGAAGCCACTAAAAGGGTGATACAATGCATGGGCGAAATATTGGCATGGACTCTATTTTGTCACCAGAGTGCTTTTTGCCGTATTTTTTAGTTCCACACTATTCCGCGCAAATGAGGGAGGCCGCCCCGCATCGCGTATATTTTTGGCGTATATTCACTAATTTGGTTACAGACATCATGTCGATAATGTTGCTTCTGTATATAAATAATTAAGTTTTTATCGATTTTAATTAATAGTTTAATTGCGTCACACAAATTGGCACCGTGTAAAGGGAAGCGGGGCGATTACAGGAGTGAGGGGCGGGGTTGCGCTGCTGCGTGATTCTTGTTATTTGCTATTTTAATATTTTTTATGTCCTATATTAGTATATGTGTATATCGATATTTCTTTATATGTATCATGTTGCTTCTGTGTATAAACAAGTTTTGATCAATTCTAATTAGTGATTTAATGGCGTCACATAGGTAAAATGTCATCGTGCAATAGGCAACTTGGAGATATATGCTCGTCAGCAATTATAGGTAGAAATAGGTTATAATTAATATTAAATTTTTCGTGTGTTGACTGTAAGAATAAAATTCACTACTCCTCTCTTACCCGTGGATGATAAAAGACGACTGAGGGATATAATATGCATGTAACGCAAGGACAGTATAACTCAAAATAAAACTAGCAACCTTCTGACCTCTATCTGACCAGCAGGGTTATAGTAGATCAATTTCCCTCCTATGATAGAGTTATGAGTTATAGGAGGCTTTGGCCCAGCAGTGGGACTTTTATGAGCTGAGATGATAACTAATGTACACACAATTTTTTGTAGTGGTAGGTCACGGCCCCGTCCGACAGGGGTAGTACCACACTCTCGCAGAAAATCGACGTCTGAGTAGAAGTAATTTATTGCTGCGCTTTGTTCGGTAAGTGAGACAGCCGGATGTCCAACTTTCTGGGTGTGTTTTTGTCTGGTGGGTTTTTGGTGATGCCTGAAACTTGGGATGGTGAGGTCTTGGTCGGAACATTGAGTGTGAGGGGCTGATATGTGGTACAGGGAGACTGGAATGGTCACTTGCGCCCACCTGCCGGTCAGCAGGGTCCCCCTAACCCAGGATTGGCGCTCCCAACATTGGTTCTTCCAAAGTCCTAAAATTCCGTTGGGTGATCATCGTGCCGGTGTGGGAAAGTGGAGTGGACCCCGGCGGCTAAATATGGGGAGCATCGGGAGCCCTCCCGTGCTTCGTATCAGCTCCACACAAAACTCACTTCTCAACCATGCACTATGCCCGCCCTTTTTCTCTTTTGCTATCACCGAACCCCGTTATACACATTCACAATTTCACATTCCCTTTCACTTATATATAACCTAATGGTAAAGAACAATAAAAAGAGAAGATTTTACACAGCGGTCCCCTTATTCACATTTAATGTGGATTTTTGCAATATCGGTCTGCCGTGCTCTTTTTAACGAAAACACCCCAGATAACATTTTGTACCTAAATTACCCCGGCTATGAGTTGATGCACATCTTCCGTCGTGAAGCCTTCATGATCATTCGGAGCGAGATCTGTTGTTGCCGCCTTTGGGTACACGAGCACAGTGAACTATCGATCTTATGGTTGCGCTTAGATTATCAGCTTACCCGCATCTACACGTGTGCCTCTACTGGTCCCATGGCAGTGATCCGGGGTCAATTAATTTCTTGGAAAACGTTCAATGGGGGATTGACGAAATATTGGAGCAGTGTCTATCCGCGGAGATTGTATTCTTGGAGACTTCAACGCTCATCATAAAGAATGGTTGGGATCCCGAACCATTGAGCACCGCGATCGAAATCTTTTCAATATGGCTACGCCCTATGGTCTCTCACAACTGGTGACACAGCCCACCCGTGTCCCAGATATTGAAAGACTGAGTCTTCTTTACTGGGTCTCCTTTTTTTTCTTCTGACGACTACTTGGTTCATAACAGAGGCCCTGTTGTATGGCCTAGTCCCTCTACGGCGGCTGAGACATGCAGAATCTGGCAAAGTAAGTCAGAAGATTGGATGGAGTTTGACGCATCCTACCTATGGAAGCGGTTTTGCTTTGCTTCTGAGGTCTCTGACGACTGTGCGGACTGCATTAGCGCTGCGGTTATTATGGGGATATAATATTCATTCCCAACACGGGAACACTAAAATATCCATCGGTGGCTGCAACCGACCTTTGGTTAACAAAACCTGCAAGAAGACTGCACGCCATAAGCAATCTGCATATTAGGCCTGGAATAGAGCCTAAATCTTTCAGGACCCGAACGCCAAAGAGGTCTCTCAGTGGTAGGACCATACTGTTGACAGTTATCTGTCTACAGTCGCGGGTCGGGCCGTCCGGGGTAGTACCACACTCTCGCAGAAAATCGACATCCGATTAGTAGCAATTTGTTACTGCGCTTCGTTCGGTGAGCGAGAGAGCCGGAAGCCCAACTTTCTGAGGGTGTTTGCGTGTGGAGGATTTTGGTGGTACCTTTGGTATCACCGAGCCTCAATGCACGCATTCACACTCCCTTCACTTTCTTCGCGGTAGGCAGCGGCCTGGTAAAGGTCCATGAGCGGCAGCAACACTTACCATCAGGTGTACTATTTGCTCGTTTGCCACCGTTTGCAATAAAAAATAGGTGAAACGATAATTTAATGTTGTTTCTATATTTAGTAAGAAAGCTATTACTAGAGGCAAGGCGGAATATGTTGCAAGAATTGGCGAGCGATTGGAGAGCTATCCCGCTAAGAGTCGTGCATTCTAGTCATTCACCAAGGCTGCACAAGGCAAATTCTGTCTGCCCAACCTCCCTTCACCACAGAAGCACGATGGCTGCCTAGCCCACAGCGCAAAGGAGAAGGCCGATCTTCTAGATCAATTCTTTGTCTGTAACTATTTTGGATGCTGGAGCTGCCCCACCACCTACCATACCTCGGTATGAGAGCTCGATCCCTAAACACCGCATCACGCATCGAACGGTCAGGCAAGAACTGCGGCTTTTAGATGGCCCTAAGTCGTGTGCACCGGATAGCATCAATGCAATGATTCTACAGACGTGCGCCCATGAATTGACTCGCATCTTCACGCGCATATACCGACTTGCCTACGTTACTAATAGGGTTCCGTCTTCATGGAAGGTAGCCCATGTCCACCCGATTCATAAAAGAGGAGACCGGTCTGACTCATCGAATTACAGGCCAATTGCCATAACATCCATGCTCTCCTCGATAATGGAGAAAATTATAAAGCATCAACTTCGGCAGTACCTTGAGGATCACCAGCTGCTCAGCGATCATCAATACGGCTTACGTCGTGGCCAATCGGCTGGTGATCTTCTTGTGTATCTTACACACCGTTGGGTAGAGGCCTTGGAGGGCAAGGGTGAGGGGCTAGCATTCAGTATAGATATCGCAAAGGCGTTCAATAGGATCTCTTCAATAGGCACAGGTCACTTCTTTCGAAGCAACGATCATATGGAATTCCCAAGGGACTCTGTACTTGGATCGCCAGTTTTCTGAATAGTAGAAGTATAAAATTCGTCGTAGTTGGCTCCTGCTCCGATACCATGATCATTAATGAGCCGAGCGCCGTCGGTTTTCTACAAGAAAGCCGGCGGCGCTTTTCTACAAGATTTCTGAAATTTTCTACAAGAGCTTTTGAGTGGAATTATGGAAAAATTTTTTGAAGTCCGTAGACCATTTTTTAGACGAGAAAAATTGGGAAAATTTTTTTTTCGTTGTTTCCTTGGAATTTCTTCAGACTCAAACATGAAAAAAAATTTATAAAAACTAGATACTTGGAGCTACAGTTTGCTTTTTTTATTTGCTGTACGATTATTTTCCTTGGAGTTACAGCTCATTGAATTATACCCAAAATTTTTATTTTTTTTATGTCCCTTAATTTTTGTTCCTAGTTTATCATACATAATAATTTTTATATAGGGATAAATTTGTTGTCATGTCTGTTCCCAAGTTTATATAATTATTTTATTTTAATCGACTTCAAAAAAAGGAGGGGTTTCTCAATATGTCGAGATATTTATTTTCTAATTACTTGAAGACGGCTGGAATAAAATAAAGTATACGTCATCGATCTACCTATAAGTTTAGGAGGAAGCGACAAACTCGAAATAATGTATAGAGTACATACAGAAAAATATTCAGTATCAATATAGTCTCAAACGTAGTAGGAAGTAATATAATTAATGAAATGTATTAAATAAATACAGGATAATATACATAATAATATACGGACGCGATATACCCATATATTTATACGGATTTAGGAAAATCGGAGAAATGTATTAAAAATTAAGAAATATACAGAGTGCCACATGATTACCATCGCGAACGGACGCGACAAACCAGCGAGAATTATTCCAAATTGAATATCTTCTTTTCGTGTTGAAATAAAATTTCTCGTTGATATTGGAATTCACATGACAGCAATGAAACAATATTCGCACGATTAACTATTGAAATTACATTGACAATGGTGGACGCTACAGGATTCGACTTTGAAAAGACGCCACAACACTTCAGCGATTTATATATATATATATATATATATCTAAGTATAGAAGTCTCTTATAACACTATTTCTTTAAAAGGATGACCAGGTAAATAAGCAAACACTTTTAGGAGCAATCAAATTATTTATTCGGCCTGGGCCCCTTAAGGGCACTTAAATAATCTACCACCGGATCGGAACGCGGCCTCAAACGAGAAGATCCGGCAAGAAACTCAGCGGGCAGTCTTTTTCTTTAATCTTTTATGCTCCGTACAACATATATGGTATTAGTTACAGTGTGATGCAATACATCTTGTAATAGACAACCAGACAAGATCAATAACTACATAAAATACAACATTAGAGCTTAGATGTTAGCTCTTTGGTATTAGTTACAGTGTGATGCAATACATCTTGTAATAGACAACCAGACAAGATCAATAACTACATAAAATACAACATTAGAGCTTAGATGTTAGCTCTTCGCTTAGCCGAGAAGCAACTCATTTTAATGGCTTGTTCTAACCTCACTTCTATTTAAAATGGCTATATATTAATACCATTACATAATTCCCTTATCATATTGGTATATGTACACACATATACACAACTACCTAATTCTGTTTTTAATGGATCAACTTATAAGAACATACTCAATTTGTATTCAAATCAAGTATATATAATATTTGTTTTACGTTAACAGTT
This sequence comes from Lymantria dispar, assembly GCA_032191425.1. Lineage (NCBI taxonomy): Eukaryota > Metazoa > Arthropoda > Insecta > Lepidoptera > Erebidae > Lymantria > Lymantria dispar. The sequence continues at coordinate 26,490,797 of CM063448.1, forward strand.
CTAGAACCATTTCAAAGAATAATACAAGAACAAGCCATCAGTACACTATAAGTAAAATACACTATCGAATTACTTAACTTTTTGGATACAAATCAATAGCTCCGCACGGTTCGCTGGTCGGGGAAACACTGTCTCGATTATTTTTTTTGTGTGTGTACAGCTGTTGGCCGCAGATGGCCTTGACAGCTTGACGCGGACTATGGGTGAGCGCTGAGGGCTCTCAACCCGGAGAAAAGTATGCTAAGCGACATCGCCCAAGGGCTCCCCCTGTGGGGAACGGACCTCGGCTTGGGGCGTCGCTGGAGGCAAAGTGGGCGTGCCCACGTTTTTAGTAGACTTTTGCGCGGCGCGGTTTCGCACCTCGACGGCGAGGGCGGAACCGCGGATATTTATTTGTTAAGGCCTCGCGGGCCGTGTAGGCTCTTTGCTGAGTGTGATATTGTCGTCCTCTTCGTCGAGGACATGACGAGGACGTCGGATGGATGTCTCGATTATTCGGCCACAAGCCTTTTTATACACTATGGCGGCGCCACTTGTTCTAACGGCAATTGATTTAAACTGTGATCTTTGTTAGTCATGAATACAATTACAGTATTTATTATTAAAAGCCCTTTTTACATGTTTAAAAGACTTTCCGTGATGAGAAACAACATAATAGAAATATACAATTAAAAATAATTGATAAAGACTTAAAAATGAGACACAGACATATTAACTTTATTTTGTTTTCAATATATTTGTGCCAATAATCTAACACGTGCTTACGCCCCTCTGTCGCCCCGGACGGAGTGGTGCGAGGAGCGCGCACCGACCGCAGCCCACCCAAAAAAAAACCCAGGTGATAATGTAATTCCTTCACATTCAAACAATCTCTTTTTATCACAGGTTTTATACTTTCATAGTCCAGAATTTTAACAATAAATAGTTGCGTATTTGGTATTTGTTAAGATGTAAGTAGATAAAAATTTAGACCTCAATTCGGGAATTGAAATGAATACCACTGTATTGGCAGGTCCTGTAATAACATTTTTAGGTAATAACCTAATAATAATCAGGTGTAGGTACCGTTTGCTCATTTGCTACTGTTAACAATAAAAAAAAAAAAAAAAAAGATAGAAAACTATGAAGCATATTTTCAAATGAGACTAGTAAGAATTTACAATTCTACGTTTAATTTAAGGGTCCATCTACACATATGGTCAGGTCATAGATATTAACATAATCTTTAGTAGATTTGATAAACATGTAGGTACAACACAGGTTTTCCAAAATAAATTACACGTACAACAAGTAATTGATAAGTTATATTAAAAATTTTAATAATTATTTAAGTGTAGGTACCTACCTACTCTTGTCTCAGTCTCATGTCTCCCCGGGTTGAGAGCCCTCGGCGCTCATCCATAGTCCACGTCAAGCTGTTAAAGCCATCTCCAGCTAACAGCTATACACTGTACAAAAAAAAAGTCGCAAGTCCCCAATGTTGGGTAGCAGATTCCTTAACATTTCTTTAAAATAAAAACTCTCTCAATCTAGGAAGCATACCGAACTACATCTATCCCTGCGGTTAGGCGAGTTGATGTATAGGGTTTCATTTCGAGTTTTGCGTGTCTTTCTCAAAATCTGTTTACATCCGTCAGTCGTCATCAAGCGAAGCTTGTTTACGGTGGGATTATTTTATCAGACTTATGTAATGAGATTGAATGTTGAAGTGGCACATGACTATTCTGATTGGCATTTTCGAGGGATAGATTAAAAATTCGTTACAAACGTATTTACAATATTGGTTTGTTGAGATTGAAGTGTGGAACTTCAACCACTCTAAACGATTTTAAAAAACCGGCTAAGTGCGAGTTGGAGTCGCGCACGAAGGGTTCCGTACCATTATTTATAAAAAGCGGCAAAAAAATCACTTTTGTTGTTTACCGGGTTGAGAGCCCTCAGCGATCACCTACTACATAGTCCGGGCTAAGCTATGAAAGCCATCTGCGGCTACAGCTATACACACACAAAAAAAAAAAACTTGTTGTACGAGAGGCCCCCCTAAATACTGTTTTTATTTTAAGATTCTTGAGATACAGCCTAGTGACAGACAGACAGCGAAGTCTTAATAATAGGGCGGGATCCTATTATATTTTTACCCTTTGGGCGAAACCCTAAAATTATTCATTAAAACCCACATTATCAGCGAGTAACATAGGCTATATTTCAGCACCGTATTCTCACGGGAACAGCAACAACACGGATGAAATTGCGGGAATTTACTTGAAAAATAAAACAAATTATGTCAAGGTTTTTATTGCATCATTTATCACGATTATTTTCCATACAAAAATAAAGTTGTTATTATTATCGTTGTAGTAAATTGAATTTAATTGAGATGATATTAAAATTCCGTTGTGGATAACATTTATTAGTCTATAAGTTATTAACTAAGATATCTGTGGCTAAAACAGTATTGTTCAGCACCTTATAGCGTAATTTATGGTCTATTAAATTTACAATAACATTAAATTTTAGACTAATACTATTTAATTTTAAGGCATATCTATCGATATTCAAAATTTTACATTGATTAGAATCAGAATTATATAATTTGCAAATGCAAGTGTCCCCGTCGATCTATGTCAAGAGAATAGTTTAACAGCATATATCCCATAAATCACATAATTCCATAACTTCCCTCTTGTTCCACTCCTATCTAGCACATCTTCTATGCTTAAAATTACTAGATATAAAAAATTGCAGCAAGAAACAAATATTTTAGCACAAAACAATATTTTATGGTATGGATAAAAACGTCTAAAATTCTATTTTGAAAATAAAAAATATGGCCGAAAAATCAAATCACACTAAATTACACCAAAAGTTTGTTTTTATTAAAAATAAACTGTATCCTGGCTTCTACTAATTTTAGCCATTAGGTACCAAAACCTTTTTGCTTTTAAATCCACCTTTGAAAACGGGTTCATTTATTTATGTGCATTAAATACATTTCATTGGGTGTAGCTTACGTTAGTATGAAGACGATAATTATGCAAAAAGATTCTACATGACATATCACTAACGTATAATTATATAAAGACGAAATAAAGGCATTTTTATTATTGCTTAATTACATAGAAAAAATTTCTCATACAAATCTCACTCGTTCATGCTTGTACTTTTCTACTTTGGTGATTAAATACTTTGAGCATATGTAATGCTCTATGTAGAATACAAAAATAAAATAATATCGCTACATGCAAAAATATAATAATACATATATAAATACTTAGAGGGCAGCGACATATGTACTTATATTAATACATGAACAGACCTTTGCTAGAATAATAATAATAATTTAAAAATTCATGTACAAATTGCCATATAAAATTATTGTGATTTAATATAATGTGTGAAATAATTCATTTTACTACAAAAAAAAAACAAAAATGATGTAATAAAACGCATGCCTAGAAAAATAATGAAATTGTTTGGAGCAAACCTAAGTTTGCGACATTCCATAGAAATTTTACGAAATTTGTTTAGGTAATAAATTTATTTAGAAATATTTTATCGTGATTTGTTAATAATTTGCCGACGTTACAAATATTTTGACTATTCATAGTCAGCTAAATTGAACGCGACAAATACCTTAAAAGATTTCATGCAAGGCGCATACACTCGCAAAAATAAATATCGTTATTATAAACCCTGACAAAATTAAGGTAGTATTTGATGTACAATTGTCTTCTTGTATAGTAAATTTACTAGTAATTACTATTAGTAATCAAAACGTTGGTCTAAGGCTTTAAGCACGCATATAGATAGAATAATAATAATAGTGAAAAATTAAGGCAGTGATTGTGTAGAATATTAAATGTAGACTTCAAATGTTTTACTGTTAATGTCCATCTATGATCATTATAAACTTGTTTTTTATTTAAAACTTTTTATAAACATTGTAAATGAAACTATTTTACGGATTTTATCGCGTTTGATGAAGGCTGTAAAGTATTCGAAATTCAGACAATCAAAAATCAAATACAAACGCGATAAAATCCGTGAAATAATTTTATTTACAATGTGTAATACTCGCTTAAACAGATTTCTTTATAAAAAGTCATTTCAGTTCAAAATTTATCATCGATTAATTGGACTTCCTGGCTTTGTACGGCAGTTAAAAAAGCCAATGTAACTTGGATGATAATGCAATATGCATTTAGATGACCTATGTATTTATAAACTTACACATTGAACAACATATGAATATATTTCAACAAGTAGGTACCTTATCTGGTGTACAAATCAATGCATGAAGCCCAAAAGTTTATCGGTATTCTTGATATTTCTCTACGTGATAAAATCCGGCATCCGTATAATCTCAGATTCAGATTTCCGTATACATTCAGATAAGAATTAAAATCGGATTTCCGTATTCCGGATTTACAGACAGACAGCCCGAAGAATTAACACGTTGAAATTACAATAGGCAGGCCACATCGCTCGTTAAAGAGACAACTGATGGGGAAGAAAGGTTCTCGAGTGGCGACCACGAATCAGAGGAGGAGGCGGCGGACGATCTACTAGATGGATTGACGATATCTTGAAAATCGCCGGCAACCGTTGAATGGAAGTGGCACAGAATCGTTCCGAGTGGCACTCTCGTGGGGAGGCCTATGTCACGGATACGTTCTAAGGTAGTTCTCGTAATTTTTTTTTTTAAATAAAATCAATACAGTATTCGCAAATTTCACCTAGTCGGAAATTGAATATGTATTTGAAAAAATCTCTGCTGGGTTTCGAACTATTAATCGCCCTGTAAATAATGCATTATTTTAACTATTAATAATATCAGGAAGTAGAATACAAATATTTTTTTTTAACAAATTTGCTAATCATAATTTTTTTTTATTGCTTTTCTAACATGAAACGCCACTAGCTAAACGAGAACTAGCATATTGACCACTATATATAAATACGATTACGAGTCCTCTGGTCACTAACCTTGCTCTACTTTTCTTTTCCTCTATTATAACATGGGATTAGAAATGAGGAAATGTTTATGTATTACGTTTCTGCTTAGTTTTTCAGGCACAAACATGAGAGTAAGATATATTACTGTATATTAATTTAAACCATGTTTTGATAATTAAATTTCAAGAATTTTAATAATCATACAAAGCAGCCATTTCAATAATCTTTTATACAAAGAATACTTTTTGATTCACTTTAAAATCAATCGTATTAGGAACTTTAAGGCGAGGGACATTACAACCATTTAATTGTGAAATAATTATTACCCTTGTTAGCACGTAAACTAAAAAAACAACGCGCTAAAGCCGAGTATGCGGAGCGTTTCATTCACGCTTCTATTGCGTATAAAGCGTAAGAATGACTATCTGAGAAACTTGTCTCCAGTTTTGGTAACAATAAAGTCTACCTATATGACATTAAAATTACGCGAATGCGTGTGTGTGTCTAGCAAGAATAGGGTTGCCACCAGTACTTTATTATGTATTGTACGTTATTTCCATTAATTGTACTTTATACTTTAGGTAAGCACATTTTTAAAATTTGTATAAATTTAATGGCATAATTAATACATATTTAATGGCGATGCCTGCCACGACAGCATTCATAGCGAGAGATTTGTATGAAATGTACAATGCATTATTTAGTTTCACTTAAATGAATAGGGCAATATGTTTCTTTGTGGTAATTACGCGTTAAAAGTTGCTAAAATTATGTTTTTGACTAAAATTATGAAGTAAAGTCAATCGTACTTTATTTTGACACAATGTACTTTTTTTTCTAACATCATTAACCAATGTACTTTATTTACATAAAAAAAGGTGGCAAACCTAAGCGAGAAGGGTACTGGGTTGCGATCAACCAAGTCGCTCTAATTGTGCTAAGGCTGTGGGGCATTTTAGCTGTTAGGATTGATGCACAATTTATATGGATAATATCCTAATTAACTTTGTGATCTAAGTTCTATGAAACTTAATACAGCGGATGCTATAGAAGTAGCGAGCATGCTACTTAGTACTTTGTCATTTATACAATCAAATAGTCATTTAATTTGAGCATTAAGCAGTTTTCATGAAATTTTTTTTAGTTGAAAATTGATAACAATCAACCATTTCACTAATACACAATGTATTATTTGCTAAACTTCACCAAAATTCGCGTGTTTAGTTTCTTTAGCGTGTTTCTGTGCCTCCACTTGTCCCGTTAAAAGCTTATCACAAACCATACATTTGAGTGTGAACTTATTTAAATCGGTAAACTGTCGTGATGATTTAGCTTCATGGGCTAATTGTTCCGCTTCTCTATATATCTCCATATCTTCTGCTGCAAATATTGTTTGAACACCACCCTGTAAAAATATTTTTCTAAACATTTTTTTTCTACCATCTGGTGATAGAGTAAGAATATAATTCACCACCCTCAATCACCTTGCCCGTCAATGTCGTAAAAGACGACTAAGGGATAAAATATGCATATAAAATTAGTGCAAGAGAAAACTCGAAAAAAATCTGCTTCTTTCCTTTCCTTGTTTTAGAAACTTCAATAGCAACATTCATAACACCTTCCTTAAGTGTCTTCCACAATTCCTCTACTTCACAAACCTTATTTATATCTTTAAATCTATCATTCAACTTTTCGCAATGGACTTCTTTCACAATCGTATCTTGTAAACTTTCTACTTTTATTCTTTTCTTTCTAAATCAGTTGTACAAACCTTTATCCTATGCCGCCAGCATTTAAAAAGGCTACTTGTCCATGATATTACCAAAAAGTGGTCCCTGTCAATAATGGTGGAATGTGTATGAGCCGAAATGCAACATTTTTTGTGTTCTCAAGTCATTTTAGCAACATAGTCATTTTAATATTTTATTGCAAGTTTTTTTTTTCCTTTTTTTTATCTTGCAATGGAGTTGAGTCTATTATTGTTCCAAATATAAAACTTGTTCAAAAACTATATGTACAGTCAGCTGCAACAGCAATGTATTCTCTAATGGAAGGTCATTTATCCAATAATAGTTCTTTAACAAAGAAATATGTATGATAGCAATAAAACTAATTAAAATAAGCTAAATAAGTTTTTAATAAAACTTACATCTGATTGCTCCAAATATAATGGATCGTAGTGCACTCCATCAAATAAAAGAAAAACTCTTTGTCCATAATTCTTGTCTTCTCCAAATCTGTTTATAATAGCATTTAGTGTATCTACTACAGCCATTTCTAGTCCATAGAAACGGGATAAGATTGCCACCTAGAAATAATAACAATATAAATTATATAATTCGACTGAATGTCAATCATCATCTTCATTTCAGCTCATATACATCCTACTGTTGGGCTCAAGCCTCCTCCACAATAGGAGGGAAATTGACCTTACTATATCATGTTAGACAAACAAGTTGGTATTGGGTTTTATTTTGAGTTTTCCTTCTCTTGCATAGATGTTATATGCATATTATATCCCTTAGTCATATTTTACGACACACACAGGTAAGAGTGGGGGTGGTGAATTGTATTTCTACTCCACCGCCACACAAAAGTCTACTTCACTAGTCAGCTTTTACGACATCCAGGGGAAGATAGGAGTGGTGGTTTGTATTTTTACTCTGTCACCACATGGACGGATGTCAATAATATTATTAAAATACTAATATTTTACTATATTAAAACACAAAACATGGTAATTTCTAATAGACAGATTGCCCTGCATAATCTTGTAATTAAATCATTCTAGAATCAAAGCAAAACTTTCTTTTAAATTTAATGCAAGGATATAACTTTAATAATTCAAGCAAATTTTGAATGTTATGCAGAATTTCACATTATAATACTTTCTATAAGCTGTCAAATTTGCTTTTCTCCATATTGCTAGTGGATTGAAGTAATAGTAGCGCAGTACAGGGGCCTCCAATCAACTCTGCAACTGACCAATTAATGCCATATGCCGACTTACTTTTGTCAGTATTGCTCGAGTTACATTTTGACCCACTTCAAAAGATTACTCTTTCATTGTACAATTCTGCCACATTCAAAAGTAGGAGCCAATAATATCAAATAAAAAACTACTACTAAACATACCTCAATAGCACCACCCCAAGAGCTTGGTTGTTGGATCCATGCACAGTACTCTGCATTAGGCTTGCCAAGCATTGCTTCACTGTATGTCTCAAGGTCACTAGCTACTTCCATAGCAATAATTTGTCTCATCAATGTGTGAACTGATGTATCTACACTGCCATTTAATACAAATCCTAGAAAAATACAAATGTAGGATTTCTTTTAAAATCTAAACCTTATAGAAATATTATTGGACATAGTTTTTGTTAAAGCGATCACTAGGACAACAATATGGGTTATAAATGGGTTTACAATTTCAGGTTATACATTTCAGAACCGTCTCATCATCATCATATCAGCTTATATATGTCCCAGTGTTGGGCAAGCCTCCTCCTTAATAGGAGGGAAATTGACTCACTATACAATATTGAATAGACTTGTTGGTATACAATTTAATTTCAAGTTTTTCTTAACTCACATACACGTTTTATGCATATTAATCCTTTGGTCGTCTTTTACAACACACACAGGTAAGAGGGAGGGTGGTGAATTGTATTCCTACTCTGACACCACACAAAGTCTACATCCCTTTTATATGTTCTCTTATTTAAATCCCACTGCTGAATAAACCCCTTCTCAAAACATAAGGAAACTTGCCAATATACCCAGCAGCCTAAAATATGCTTTTATTAGTTTCAGAGGTATGTATGTTAGTATGTAACGGAATCTTTGAACATGATTTTGACCCCCTTCAAAACGTTAGATTAACTCGAAATTTGGCATACTTATTAAGGACCAATGACAATTCAATATTTTAAACAGTTTGACCCGTTATCCTTACTAGGATAATCAGGATTGGCGAAAATTCAACTAAAAAATTAAAAATAAATAATGATTCAAAAAACTAACAAAATACGCTTTTAAAGAAAATCCAAATAAAAACAGAAAATCAATTTTTAAAAATTTGAATTAAGAATAGTGTATACAAGAAAAAAATATTTTTTATTGTAAAAAGAGTGTGGGGTGCTTTTTAAGGTATTATCAAAATGATAATCCTTCTACTCATATCTGTCAATAAAATATTTATAACTATTGACAACATGCACCCCACACTTTTTTTACAAAAAAAAAATATTTTTCTTATATACACTATCTTTGTTTCAAATTTTTAAAAATTTATTTTCAGTTTTTTAGTTGGATTTTCTTTAAAAGCGTATTTTTTTAGTTTTTTTGAACTATTATTTATTAAACTATGACTGTTAGTACTGTCATACAATTTACTTTACTCAATTATGTCATTGCCACATGGCTAGCCCTATTTGGCCTATATAGCCTATATGTTTATATATGCCAATGTGTTATATAAAAGAAACAAATCAACATTAATGGCAAAAAGTATTATTCTGTAAATTTTTAAGTTGCAACTTGTTTAGCATTGTTGTGATTTGAAAGTCGATGAAACAAAAAGCAACAGTAAAAAGAGATAGACACATAAATTCATAAGATATAATGTGGTAGAAAATGAGAGAGGAAGCATTATACAGTGTTTCTTATATTTATGGTTCTCTTTGTGTACTACTTTGTACCAACTCGTATTTACCAAGACACAGTGGGAGTTTATTTGGGCCACAGCGTTGTATATTAATTTGTTTGTGCGCACATACATAGTACAAAGTATGTAAAAATTTTTTTTTTTTAAGTTTCACTTCTACTGTATGTGAATTGCACACATTTTTTATTTATGTATCCAGTTATACTTTAAAACTATTTGATAAAGAAATATTTGAGGGTAATAAGTAAATAATAGTGTGTGCCTTAGCTTATTAAAATCATATTCATTGTGGACTTAAAAATAATGCCTATGATCAGACAATGTATTTTCAAACCGCTTTTTTAATAATTTGTATTCATATGACCTTAGTTATGTGCTTTTATATTATTAAGACAAAAAAAAAATTAATAGCACACAGACATTTAAACAATTATAAACCAGCATATAACAATGGAATAATTACTTACCTATACTAGTAAACAAGCATGAATTATCAGAAGGAACAACCTTTTTCATAAGAATACCAGGCCGGCAGGGTCCGATAGTTTCATGAGATGATATTCCGTTTTCTATAGTCTTTGACATGATTTCCGGAGGTTCAGTGCTAGTAGGTGGCATGACCTTCTCTTCCACTATCAAAGTCTCACCAGTTTTCAAACCTATTTCACATATTCTTTTATTGTCATTACTTATGTCTAATGGCTTCGGTGGATACCCACATAATACACAGACCCGCTCGATGCTAACATCCGTTAAACTAGACAGAAACATCTTCAGTTCACCCACAGTGCTATCAGAGGTCAAATCTTTTAAAATTTGTTGGCCATTTTTACTTTTAACTTTAAAAGCTAACGCTGCCATTTTATCGTATGCGTCTTGTAACAAATCTAATACGTGTCTAGTTTAAGTTTGTGGAATTAGGTCAAAAAGACACCACAAAAGATGAAATAAATAAATTATGTATGTAATATTCGACTTTTTCTTTTTAATATGACAAAACAATAAGTTGACGTTTCCATCGTTATTGCCATTGCAAAATCAACTCAGTCATGGAACCAGTGCTGCCAACTCTAAATAACTATAAACCAACGACTCACCAATATAAAAGACAGGCAAAAACAATAATATGAAAAATAAGTAGATTTCATAATTTCCTCATATAATTAACGCTTCTCTTTAACCGGTCTTTGAACATATCATCTTGTAGCCACGAATTTATAAATTTCTGTTAATATTTCATTCTTCTTTTTAGGAGGACATTTCTCGTCGACGAATCACTACTAATTTAATTAAAGATGTTGCAAATATTGTGATTTAATATAGACGGCAGGATCACATATATTTTATTAATTGAAATCTTGAAAGCTATAGCGACAGAGTACAATGCGTAGTACAATAGGTCTTTAGCCAACTGTTATTTTTACACCGAGATTCCCGTGCACAAAAGTATGACTGTTAATCACATAGCTTCTAGTCAGAAAATTTCTCTTGAATTCTGCTAAGAGATATTGCGATCTAGTGTCATTGTGTTATATTTCATAATTATAAAAAAATATTTGCATAGTATAATAGGTGGCGTTGAATGCTAAAAACAGAAAACAGAGGCATCAATATAAAAACAGGCAATCTACTGTTAAAAGAATAGGGTTGATAACACTGCATAGAACTAATGTTTTGACTTTTTATTGGCATATTTTTTTTTAAAGAACGGTATTTGTAAACATTTTTCCGTATCAATGTTTTTCTTCCAATAGATACACAGAACTATCTATAAAAAACAAGTAAAATAACTTGATTTTTTAAATTATTTCAAATTGAAAAATTTAATATCCTACTGTGAAATAACTATAACTACAGTTATAAGTTCTGTAACCTGAACTAAGTCAACAATGATGGTTAATAATAATAAATATTTAAGTTAATAATAAATAAACTATTGCGAGCATTTATGTGATTTATATATATATATATATATATTAGAAGAAAAAAAAGAACACAAAGCAGGCACGCACGAGGACTGTCCATAGAAGTGAAAACTAAAAACTACAGTTGAAAACAAATAGTTTTTATTTTCTATCGGCACAGAGATGGCACAGATATAGTGTAGGGCTGTTGATAAAATATCAATATATCGAAATATCGATACTTATTACTTATATTTTTTTGGACGATATATCGATAGTTCAATACTAAAAAGTAAATATCGAGGGTTGATATTTCATCATTCATCATCATTTTCAGCTCATATAGGTCCCACTGTTGGGCTCGAGCCTCCTTCGCAATAGGAGGGAAATTGCCCTTACTGTAAGCTGGTCAGACAGCTTGGTATAGGGTTTTATTTCAAGTTTTCCTTCTCTTGCATAGATGTTATAAGGCTATTATATCCCTTAGTCATCTACGACGGCGTTTACGATATCCATGGAAAAAATAGGAAGAAAGGAGTGGTGATTTGTGTATATATGTATTTTGTGTGTGTATTCTTACTCCGTCTCCACACGGAAACAGTCGATAATTGTTTGAGTAAATTTGTTGTTTTATTTTTCTTTTAAAGTATTTATTATACAAAATCACCGTAAACTGAATTTACTATAAAAATTCTGGCATGAAATTGGTGATAAGTTATCACTTACAACTAAATTTTATCTATAAAAAGGCTCGTTACGGCAACCCTGTGAAATACTGGGTTGAGAGCCTTCCGCTCGCCCATTGACCGCGTTAAGCTGTCAAGGTCATCTGCGACCAACAGCTACACACAAAAAAAAAAAAATCCCTGTGAAATGAACGAAGTTAAAAAGTGGTCATGTGGATGTAACGTATGTTCATTAGTTTTAACATATTACATGTGTGGGTAGGTTTAATAATATGTTAGCACCAAATTGTTAAACTGTCTCGCAGACGCAATATACTCGTTGACTAGTGTAGTACGTTAAATTATTTCTGTGATCCTGCCTAATCCGAAGATCCTATATCCTTCAGTGGAAAAATAACGATATATTTTTTTCGTTATATCGTAATCCTATATCGATATAGTTAAAAATATTGATATATCGAAAAACGATATTTTAAAAAAATATCAACAATCCTAATATAGTACCTAGTCAACAGACGTAGCTAGATTCAGTGACAGTGTTAACAGGTCACGTGATCATGTTAATGACGACTTATCGACTTATATGAATTTATTCTCCATCTAAACCTGTCTGTAGAAGTTTTCCCTTCAAAAATATAAAATAAAAAACATTTTTAACAATTTATTTTACTAATAGAAATCTGTGAAAAAGAAATCAACAGAACTTTCAGCGTTTGAAAACACAATATCAAAAAATAAATTCACAATGGAAAAAGAAACACAACAAAGAATTGCTTAGTGTAATATTTTAATCATTACACAAGTCAACACGAGTTTTGAGTCTGAGTTCTGTACCTCTGATTTTGATTACTTATGCCTAACTAATTAAAGAAAAAATATTTTTATCTAATAAAGTTTGCTTTTGTAGTTACTAAAACGAAATTTTAATTTTTAAGAAAAAGCTCTATTTTTTAATTTCAATTATATGTAAAAGGAAAACAGTTTTGAATTCACATATTTTTATTGACTTTAATTATACAAGACGGCATAAATAAACCCACAAATACAGAAAAGAATACAAAAAAGACTTTAAAAATGAACAGATTTGGTATTTCTTCTGTGTAAGTTGGGACTTTTTCGTATGAGCCCCCAAATGTAGTCGCCCATCATGTTTTCATTATATTGTCCTTGATAACGCTTTTCAAAGTTCATTACATCTTGGTGGAAACGTTCCCCTTGCTCTTCTGAATATGCACCTAAGTTGTCTTTAAATTTATCCAAATGAGCATGTAGCATGTGGACTTTCAAAGACATTCTGCAACCCATAATTTTGAAGCTGTGAAGCATATCAGTAATAAGCTCCGTGTAATTCTCTGCCTTTCTGTTGCCAAGAAAGCCATGAATCACTGCTTTAAGGCTGAGCCACGCTTGTTTTTCGTGGGTACTGAGGAGCCCTAGGAATTGTTCACTGGCCATTATTTTCTTTATTTGTGGACCGATGAAAATACCAGCTTTAATTTTAGCCTCTGACAATTTCGGGAAAAATGATTTTAAATATTGAAAGGCCTCAGAGTCTTGACGCAGAGCCTTTACGAACTGCTTGATCAGACCTAATTTAATGTGCAATGGAGGCATTAAAATATGATCGGGCTTCACAATTGGTTCATTTTTGACATTATGTTGTCCTATTTGAAACTCGCTCCGTTGTGTCCATGAGTGCTGCTGGTAGTGAAGTGCATCGGCTCTACTGTCCCATAAGCAAATGTAACACGGATATTTAGTGTACCCGCCTTGCATTCCCATCAGAAATCCAACCATTTTGAAATCCCCTATCACTGGCCAGGCGTACTCTTCATATTTTAAAACTTGAAGCACCATTTTAACGCTCTCGTAATTTTCTTTTAGCATTACAGAATGAGCAAGGGGAAGAGATGGAAATGTATTTCCATTGTGAAGAAGAACTGCCTTTAAGCTTCTTGTAGAGCTGTCGATGAAAAGACGCCATTCAGAAGAAATGCAAGGGATTCCGATTGCTTCAAACAAACCTTTCACATCATTGCAATAACAAAGTCCGTCTTCTTTTGTAAAGAATCCAGAAAATGTTTTATGACGTTTTCTTTGGTCACTTATTTTAACATCGTTCTTGAGCAAATTCCACTGTTTTAGTCGTGAACCTAATATTTCTGCTTTAAGTTTAGGTAGATTTAAATCTCTTACTAAGTCATCAAACTCTTCTGAATTAATAAGATGTGGTTCAACAGACGGTGGTGTGATCACGAACTCGCTGTCTTCGCTAGTACTAGATATTTGTGATAGCGGTAACTGCCCTTGTGCCTTCTGCTTTGGGTTCGAAGGCACAGGGAAATTTTCACTGTGGGGTACTGGAGCAGACGTCGATGGTAGGTTTGGGTATTCAATCTTTTTGGCATTTTTACCAGCGCGGCGCTTTCTTGGATTTACTACACAAAAATAGCAATCATGGATATGGTCAGTTGGTTCCCTCCATATTCTTGGTACTGCAAACTTCATACTTTTTTTTTCTCCTCGGTACCAGGCTGGAAAAAAATTAACATTATTCAATAACGAATAACACATTTAATGTATGAGTCAGAATAGGTATAGTTATATTTATAAATTTTAATGAAAAGTATGATGTATTTTCTTACCCTCTAAAGTGTTTTTGCAGTTACTACATGAGAAATGAGGTGCCCATACTTTATCTTGACTTCGTACGGGTAAATTAAAATGCGCTTCATAGGCTTCACAAAGTCTCGTATTTGACGACAAACAAATTTTTTTGGCTCTCACTTTAATGAATTCGCCGCAAATATAACAAAAAGAGTCCACGGAATTTTTGCACTTTTTGGAAGACATTTTAGGCCACACGACACAAAATAGGTTATTCCTTTGCAAAGCGCACGCGCACACTGCCGTTGACAGTTTGTCACTCCCGCTTCACACCTACAACCCCCCCTGCCCCTCTCCTGTATCTTATATGCAACGGCTCCTAAAAAAAACTGCTAAAACACTATAATATTCGTTTTACATTGTGTAAAGGTACAAAAGCAAACTTTATTTATTATAAATGGAGTTTCTGCTTTTTTTTCGATGTATACAATCAGAAAATATTCACTAAATAACAGACTCAAAGAAAAATATTTTTTTTGTTGACTTGTGTTAGACTATTGTATAATTACAAAAAAAAAGATTATTATCATTATTTTGCTTTATTAATCTATAAAGCATTTTATAAATAATATTTCAAGGAACCAAAACGCATATTTATATATAAGTAGTTAATCTAGTTTTTTATGTATGTAGGTATTGACAATTAACTAAAGGTCGGTATACACGACAACGTTATGTCGTAGCGATCTGACTGCGCAAACCGTTTGTGCAGTTAATCGAACGTCCATTGAGCGTACACACGACAACAATAACTGCGTCCATTTTCGTCCACACTATCGATAAAACTGCATAAACGGTTTACGCAGTTATATCGCTACTATATATCGTTGACGTGTATACCGACTATAATAATGGTTATACCATAATAATGGACGTTATCTTAAGAGCGTTATCGGTAACAAGCGGCCGTAAACCCAAAAATGTGGTTTTTTGAGGACTGGTTACTCGTTCATGATAATAGCTTACTGAAAATTTATATAACCACTACATTAAACACATCTTTATATTGTATTTGTACAGAATTATAACTCAATATTGTAACTATTTTATTAAAAGGCAAGGGTATTTTGGACTTAAGTTCATGAGATTTTACGAAAACGCTGAGTTTTGAAGTTCGGGTACGAATAAACCATAAGTCGTGGCAGCTCGAAAAAAATTGCAGATGTTAGGAAAATTACTGTTCTTGTGTATGTACAAAATGAAATTCAAGATTTCTTCCTTTTAAAACTAAACAAAAACTATTTCCTTAAGATTAATTTGACGAAAATGGCTCCTGTAAAACATTTAATTTTGTGAATAATACTAACCTTGGAACATTTAAAAAAATATCCACTATTTGTTCGACTATTGTAGAAGCAGTAAAAAAAAACAAATTGAAATACGAATAGTCATCCTCGTAATTAAATTTTAAATGTTACTAAAATGTTATAAATTGAACGGCATAATTGTTCATAAGCCAGTCGCGCGTTGGCGCTCAACGGAGTAGGGTCATGTCGCTCTGGCTCTCACCGGCCAGTGCAAAAAACGACAATACGAACTTAAGCGTATACTGCGACTGATCGGTTTTGATTCGTAAGTATTTATTACTACCTAATTCTGTTAATTACTTTCATGCGATCTCTATTAAGAATAATATAGAATCTTTTTACGTTTTAGGTGATTGGTCGAAAAAGCAGATTGTATCTTGGGAACAAAATCGGTTATAAGGCAAGGAAAAAGAGAACACACGACAAAACTGTTAGGTACTTAAAGTTTCAAAAGAGTAAACGAAAAGAAAAGTGAGCCGTCACTCAGGACGCCTGGCAGATGTGAAGCATCAAAATTATTTTGAAGACGTTACCGCAAAGCGTGGCGTTAACGCCGCTTTTAATGCCACGCGACGATCAGGTTCACCCTCGCCTATAGATGTTTCACATCAAAAATCCGAACGGAACATTTATGCAGCCTCATCTTCTGAAGATTATCAGCTAACTCAAATTTAATGTTTAATAATTACTAACCATACACAATATAATTTTTTCATAGAGAATCATTTTCTTCTTGTACTAGCAATAAATATGTAGTAAAATGTGGGTAAAAATTTAATAGCTAATTTTTGTAGTGGGTAAATTTAAATCTCTGACTGGACTTGTTAGACATCCATGGCCATGGCGACTAGGGCCATACTCGACTACTGCACGCCAGCCACGGAGGCAGCGTGCCTCTTGGCCGGAACTCCCCGGTGGGACCTGCAGGCGGAGGTACTCGCCGAGATTTACCGGCGAGTATCAGAGACGCGAGCCACATATAGCCTCAATCAAGGTGATTGCCGCCTGGCGGGTCGACGCCCGTCGAGACGCCATTGCTCGTTGGGCAGTCGGACTGGAGAAGCCTCAGTACGGTATCAGGACTATCGAGTCCTTCCAGCTGGTGCGGATGGGGTGGTTGGGTCAGCAGCACGGGGTACTTTCCTTCCGACTGGTGCAGGTATTGATGGGTCACGATAGCCAAGTACCTGCGCAAGCTCGTTAGGTGGGAGAGCACACCATCCTGCCACCACTGCGATTGTGACGTGAACACGGCGCAGCACACGCTAGGTGTGTGCCTCATGGGTAGAGCAGCGCCGTGAACTCGTTGCAATCAATCGGTGCCGAGCGGACGCTGTCGACCATCACTAGGGAGATGCTCGGCAGCGTCAGGAACTGGGACGTGGTCACCGCCTTCTGTGAGGCTGTCATCTCACGAAAGGAGGCGGCGGCTCATGTGTGATTGATCTTTGGTCACACGTTCCGCCGCCGGCGACTCGGGCGGCGCAGGTGCGAGTATCCGCGCCTGATGCCGCCCTAGGCGAGTCCGCGGGTGACCGGACCGGGGACTTAAGTGCGTCACCCGCAGAGAGCCTGACCGCGTGAAGGCGACCGACGTCGCGGGATAGGGACGGCGAGAGGTGAAGGAGGGAAACAATTTATAATTCTGCGTAAAATTATAAAAAAAACAAATTATTTTTTTAAAATTATTACACAATAATGTGATAATTTAAAAAAAAATAAGTTGTCGAGTCTCGAACCCGAGACCAGAGTTCCCGCCGGCGAGCACGTTACCACGAGACTACTGCTTGTTGGCGATTCGACTGCGAATTTTTTTAATACATAAATTACCCATCCAACCTTGACCCTTAAAATCTTTTTAACGAGGGCCCAGTTGACCCTAATATCTGGTAGTTGTGATACCCTTTCCGTGTGGTGACGGAGTAAGAATACAATTCACCACCCCCTATCTTACCCGTGTGTGATCGTACGAGACGACTAAGGGTATAAAACGCATATAACATCTATGCGAGAGAAGTAAATCTTTAAATAAAACCCTATATCAACACGTCTGACCAGCGTGGTATAGTAGGTCAATTACCCTTCCATCATGGAGGCGGCCCGAGCCCAACAGTGGGACATATATGGGCTGAGATGATGATGATGATGTCATACCCTCCGGCCCCCTCTACCACCCCACCAAAAATCATGGAAATCCCCAACCCACACGTCTGAGGGTCTCCTTGTAAGTTATACTCTGTGCCTATATTTTACTATTTCCTATACTTTGCATATTAAAAATACAATTTTAACCGTTTTACTGTTATGAGTTTTGGTTTTTAATTAAAAATTTTAAAATTTACATTATGTTGATTTTTGAAAATCTACTTTTGCGAAGAATATATTAGAGATTGATTATAGGCGCCAAAGCTCAAGACTGGTCATTCTATGAACTCTACGCGTGTGTGTAGTGCATTAGTGTGCGTCGATATCGGAACGTAGCAAAATGCCTAAAATGCGAGAAGTGCCGATTACCGATAACCCTCTTAAGACGAGCATATTGTTGCCATTGTCGAGTTTAAATTTCTTTCACAAATTATCAATTTCCTGACATTCGTCGCGGTCTATCATTAACTCTTTCCAATATTAATAGTATTACTCTATGATTAACTCGAATCGTTGCCTTCAACATAGATATGTCCACATTGTCCTCATCTGTATCTTCTGGAAATTAACCACCACATGACGTTTTTGCGTTTGCGCCAAAATCCATATTTGTCTAGTGCTAGTTAATAAGTGATGTCACTATCACAAAAGTATTGTCTCTATAGTTTTGATTCTTATGGCCTTAGCACAAAGTTTTAGCATTTGTATGTAGTTATACCAGTGCCTCTTAGAATAATAACGTATAGAAGGTAAGTTCGCGCACAAAAAGTGAAGCATTTCAATTGGAGCCTAATACAAGTCATTGTACTGCACGTACGTACGCAACTCTTAAAAAATAAGTAGATAATTATGACGGTTTGTGCATTCAAATGGTGTCATAACACATTTGAAAAACTTTAAAAAGGTTTTTAACATTACGTATTTCGTCGATTTATGTTAATAAAAATAAAATTTGATTTCATAATTTGTATAATGGTGTGCGTGTGTATGTGTGTAATCGTCTGCGCGCCATTAGTATTTTAAGATTTAATTTTCGAACTTTCGAAGTACTGACACTATCCTTCTATAAGTTATTATTCTAAGCAGTGCCCCTATTGTCCGATAGAAGTACCTACTGTTGGAAAATTGACAAATTGATCACGATAACGATACTTTGCCGGAAATATTCGTGCTAAGCCCGCTGATCCCTATTATAGTAATAAACACAGAAAATAGTCATAAATGGCGGCACTAATCATTCCATCTCCCTCGCACTTTTTCTGGTTTTACTAGAGATGTAACGGATATTTAGCGACTATTTGGTATCTGCCTTTATTTAAAAATCTAGCCAGATACCGGATAATAAGCACTTGCTTACTTACTGGATACTTATTCAACCAGATACCGGATTTCAAAAGAAACACGACATACTTATAAAGTTTGGAAGTAGGCACCCACATAATAAAGAGAATCAGTATTTTTATTACAGAACATAAAAAAATAATACATATGTACATGTACCAAATGTAAGTTATAATGAATATGTACCAATTTCTCTGGATTAAGGAGACAACCAATTCGCTGTATACACTGCAGGGCAGAAAGGTAAATCTAGCATACTTTCTTAGCCCTCTGCGAGGCAGTGATCTCGCAGAAGGAGGCGGCGGCGTATCGCGTGCGCGAGGAGCGCAGTCTCGAAGAGGCGACCCGCCGCCAGCGACTAGGGCAGCGTAGGCGCGACTACCTGCGCCTCATGCCGCCCCAGCCGAGGCCGCAGGTGACGTGACCGGGAAATTAGTCCGTCACCCGCCGAGAGGCCGACCGCGTGAGGAAAGAGCGACGTCCTCCCCGAAGGGGGGACGTCGGTCGATAGGAGGGTACCTCACTAGGGGGTATTCCGTCGGGCCGACCACTGATGACAAGTAACGACGTGGTGCTCGGGTGGGTCGCAAGTGTGCGTGCTTACGCCCCTCTGTCGCCCCGGACAGAGTGGTGCGAGGAGTGCGCCGACCGCAGCTCCCCAAAAAAAAAAGCATACTTTCTTAAGTTTGCGTTTTATATAGTATTAGATGCACCAAATATAAGGTTTATGATCGCGACCAAAGCGCACTGAATTGAAAGCGCTAGGATCATTAGCACGTGCAATTGCGTCATGTTCTTAATCGACAGTTTTCCTTTCCTTCCTTCTTGCAGTGATGTTATCTGCTTGCGTTCCTTAGTCGTCTTTTACTATCACCCGTGGATATGAAAGGGGATGGTGAATTCTATTTTTACCGCTACTTTTACGGATAAGGTAGGAGACTTTACAAACATACCTTACACTTAATGAACACGATACCCAGACTTGGAGCAAATATTTATAAATTGCACAAGGAACTTTTTTTGCGTGAGATTATAATAACGAAACTGGGCATTGAAAATCGTTACGTCATTGAATATCGTACATTCACCCAACCTACTAGATGTCCGCTATCTGTGGAATCAATCTGTAACTATACAATGCAAGTTGATACACTATAAGTAAAACTTAAATTACCTTTTAAGACATACGGTAGGGTTACGAGCAAACCCCGAAGGGAAGGAAGAAGAGCAAGGGCAAAGCCTCGGCGGATCTCTCTGCGTCAGTACAAAGACCTGATGCTTCAGAGCAACCTCCACTACGAGCCACTGAAGAGGGTAAATGGACCACAGTAGTAAAGCGAGGATCAAGAAAAGCAAACAACGGTGAAACAGTAGATTTAAATAAAACGAGGTCTTCCCTCCTGATCGGAGACGTTTATCGCCGTTGCAGGCAACTGCGGAATCAAAAAAGCCCAAAGCAAAGGTCACCAAACCACGCCCACCTCGTAGGCGTAGGCCAACCAAGAGCAGAGGAAAAAGGGATGACTTATGCTAAGGTGTTGGCGCAGGCTAGGACTCGGATAGACTTGGGTTCGCACGTGCACGTGCACACGAGCACGTGTGATTGAAGTTCCTGGTGCAGATAAAGCTGATAAAGCTGACTCCCTAGCTGAAAAACTTAGGCAGATCTTTCAAGAAACGGAAGAGATACGAATCTCTAGGCCTGTCATCACTACTGACTTACGAGTCTGTGGTATAGAAGACTCAGTAGACCGTAAAGAACTTGGTGAGGTCCTCGCGAGGGTCGGAGAATGCTCCACTTCGTCTCTTAAAATAGGAGAAGTGAAGAAAGGTCGTGCGGGAATGGGCACTGCCTTTGTCCGTTGTCCAATAACAGCAGCCAAAAAGATCATGGCGAGTGGAGAGTGCGCTTAGTAGTCGGATGGCCGGCGGTGCAGATCCAAATTTTAGCCACCAGACCACGTCGCTGCTACAGGTGCTTAGAATTTAGCCATATCAGAGTCCAATGTAAATCGGAGGTCGACCGTAGTGATGAGTGCTATCGTTGCGGTCAAAAAACTCACAAGGCTAGTGACTGTTCTGCTGCCCCCTATTGCACAATATGTGCGGCTAGGGAGAAACCTGCAGATCACCTCTCCGGGGGCAAAGTGTGTGTCAAGTCCCCGACCGAGAAGGGGACAAGACGGAAGCCGACTGCGACTGAGGCCAAGGCCAAGTTGCAGTCGACTGGACCTTTAGGACAGCAGGAGAATAGCATGGAAGAGAATTAGTATGGCATTAACCTTCCTCCAAGCAAATATTAATCACTGCGCTGGGGCACAAGATCTGTTACTACAGTGTCTAGCAGAGAAAGAAATACATGTAGCGATAGTAGCTGAGCCATATATGGTGCCGATAAGATCTGACTGGGCGAAAGATCTTGATGGTGTAGTGGCCATTACAACATAATCACCAGTTCACTCCCCAGCTCTTAATAATGTAGTGAGGGGTAAAGGTTTTGTCGCAGCTTGGGTCGATCAGGCAATAATTGTAGGCGTATATCACTCTCTCAATAGGCCCATACATGAGCGGGAAGTCCTCCTTGAAGAGGTGGGGCTCTTGTTCTACAGGAGTCATCCCCGCTCTGCTATCGTCCTCGGAGACCTCAATGCTAAGTCTGCGGCATGGGGATCTCCGGTAACGAACCCGCAGGGAAGGCTTGTGGAAGAATGGCTGCTAGAGACCGGACTATGCATACTCAATCGCGGGGCGACGTTGGGGCGGCTCTGTAATTGATGTAACCTTTTCGACCCTGGAACTGGCTAGTAGGATCCGGGTTTGGGAAGTATTGACAGGTTAGGAGACGCTTTCTGATAATCGATATATCCGGTTTAGCGTCACCCCACCTGCAGCCATCATAAGCGTACAAAGAACATTTGCTTCCGGTCCGCGGTGGGCTCTAAAAAAATTAAATGTAGAACTGCTGCGGGAGGCGGCCATAGTTCAGGCATGGAATGCTTCAAGTTTGGGACCGATGGATTTGGATGTGGAAGCCAATGAATTGTGCAGAGCAATGGCATATATCTGCGATGCAGCTATGCCTCGTGCAGGAACATCACATGTGAAGCGACAAGTCTATTGGTGGTCAGAGGACATAGCCGAGATCCGAAGTCGATGCGTGGTTCAACGTCGTCGCTACCAGCGGTATCGGAGAAGAAGACATCAGGATATTGCTGAACTGGATGCACTGTATGCTGACTATAGGAAGACATTCAAAGCACTCCGTGCAGCTATCCGTGAAGCTAAAGCGAGATCATGGCGCTAACTTCTAGAGGAGGTAAATCGAGATCCATGGGGACGCTCGTATAGATTGGTGAGGCACAAGCTTCACCCTAGGGGTCTACCCGTCACTAGTACATTACAGCCCGCAGTTCTTTGCCGGGTGGTCAGTGGGCTTTTCTCAAGTGCTCGTGAAACTGATTTCATCCCTCCCATAACGATGGTCCAACAGGAAGAGCAGAGTGAACAGATCGAGGATGGCGCGCTCCATCTAATTACAGAAGCAGAGCTGGGAGTAGTCGTCCTGAGGATGAAAATCAGAAACGCGGCACCGGGACCTGATGGAATCCCTGGCCGCGCTTGGGCTCTTGCCCAAGAATTCATTGAACCCCGAGTAAGGACACTTTTTAACCGCTGCTTGCAAGAAAGTAGGTTTCCCAGACGATGGAAAAGAGGAAGGCTTGTACTGCTTCCTGAAGATGGGCCATCTGATGAGCCGGCGGGATATCGTCCAATCGTCCTGCTTGATGAAATTGGTAAGCTTTTGGAACGAGTTGACGCTGCTCGTATTGTTAGGCACCTGGAGGAGGTGGGACCAGACCTTGCTGATAGACAGTTTGGATTTTGTAGAGGTCGCTCGACCCAGCATGCCATAGCTTGCGCATGGGACCTCTCTGAGGAGGCATGTTCAACAGGTGGTGTATTGGTGGCCGTATCATTAGACGTTCCAATGCCTTTAATACTTTGCCTTGGAGTACCATTCTGGAAGGTCTAAAGTACCATAAAGTTCCCCAGTATCTCCAACAGCTGGTCGGTGATTATCTCTCCGATAGGAACGTGGTTTATCCCACAGCATTGGGAGAGAATCATTGGCCCATAGCCCGTGGTATTCCGCAGGGACCGGCTTTGGGCCCACTCTTGTGGAACATTTGATATGATTGGGTGTTTAGAGGCGTAAACTTACGTGGCGTTAATGTTGTTTGTTATGCTGATGACACTCTGGTTACTGCTCAAGGCAAAAACTTCAGAGAGACGGCAAGGCTGGCCAGGGCTGGCGTTGCGGAAATAGTTGCAAGAATTGGACGATTGGGACTACGAGTAGCACTACACAAGTCTGAGGTTATATGTTTTCACGGCCCTCGGGCCAAGCCACTGGCCGGTTCCAACATTATTATAGGTGGTACCTCCATTGCTGTTGGTTCGACGCTGAAATACATCGGTATTGTGCTCGACAGTAGATGGGAGTTTGGAGCGCAGATGAAGCAATTGTCTCCTAACCTAATGCGGGCTACAGCCGCACTTAGCCGACTACTCCCTAATATTGGAGGAGCTGACGCGAGCTGTCATCGTCTTTATATGTCAGCAATACGCTCAATGGCATTGCGGTATTTTGAAACCTTTGGAGACTGCAGCGCTTCAGAGGGCCCAAAGAATTATGGCCGTAAGGGTATGCAGAGGTTACCGCACGCTCTCGCATGAGGTGGCCTGTGCTCTCGCTGGATCTCTTCCATGGGACTTAGAGGCCGAAGTACTATCTGCGGTCTTCTGGCGTAAAGTGCATGCACAAGAGCTCAGTCTGCCACCCTCTTCACAAGAGGTAGTAAGGTGGCGGAGAGAAGCCGAGACGGTGGCGATTAATACATGGCGAGAACGGCTTCGTGCGGAAAATACGCGGAGGGGTTCAGGAGCTCACCGTTTTCTAGAGGCAATAACACCTATATTAACAAGGTGGATTGAGCGTAAGCATGGGTCCCTCACTTTCCGGCTTACACAGATCCTCTCGGGACATGGTTGCTTTGGGAGGTATTTGTGTAACGTTGCCTGTAAGGAGGCAACTTCAATATGTCACCGGTGCGGTTATGAGGAGGATACCGCCCAACACGCGCTGGAATCATGCCCTGAAGAGGTGGAATTACGACAGGTATTACTATCGACAGTGGGTACAGATCTGTCCTTACCGACAGTCTTAAATAAAATGGTCGATAAGAAAAGTTCGTGGCAGGCAATGGTCACATTCTGCGAAGCGGTAGTTGAGCGGTAGTGAAGGGAAGTAAAGGAGCGGGAGAGAGAAGCAGATCCCAACGCTTTATCGCCCCGGAGAGGGCGGAGACGAGGTCAAGCCTATCTGGCAGGTCCCTCAACTCTGCGAGTGGGGCCTGGGGCACCGGTTGTGGTGGCGACTGGTGTCCCACATTAGGTATAAGGCCCCAAAGAGGAATAAATGGCCATGAACACTAACGGAGATGGTAAGGAGAGGGACCAGTACCGTCTCGAGGTGAGTCCGCGTGCAGCGGATATGTCGGTCTGGCGGAGTTGTGGTGCATGTGAAAATGGTCCCATAACTTCGCCGTAACCGAGGGACAGGAACAGCGTGTGGTTTTTAGCTGGTAGTGGCGCTGACAATAGATCGACGCTGAGCCCGGCATACCCCATCTCTCTAAGGTGCTATGCGTAAAAGTTGCATTTTCCCACGCAAAAAAAAAAGGTTTACGAGCAAAGGATGTTGATGAAATTTTTAATAAAAAAGGCCAAATATGTCTTTGCATTTTAATAAAAATAACGTTCCTACGTATAAATATTCATAATTAAGTTACAAAATGCTAACCTATTTTACAATATGGCATTATTAATAACTAAGTAAGTATACCAAATTGGCACAATAACTGATAACTATTCATATTATAATGAACGCTTATTATATTCGCAGAATAATGTTTGATTATTATTGAAGTGGCAAATTGGATTATTATTAAGTACAATAATAAAACTGTTGAATTATGTTACAAAGAATGGCATATTGTGCAGCTAATGACCAGGATAGAATTATGCACGACTAGTGGCCTTGCTAAATCCTGATGAATACAGACTGAGTTGGTACCATCCCGTAAATTGTTCTTTATACCATTAAGTAATATTCGTAGAGAATATTTTTTAAAGTCAACTTTTCTTAGTTTACTAACTTTTTAATTTATGACAGAAGTCAATTGTTGTTGACGGAGTAAGTAATATGTCTACGTACTTTCCTCGAGGCCTTTTACTTGGACATTGGCAAAATAGCTCCTACAATGCAGCAGAAGCCAAAACGAAAGAAAAAAATACGTACTTTCCCTGCCATTCTTTTCTTTTTTTATTGGTAGGCATTGTCAAACGCAATCTGTCGTCCGATCTTTGGGTTAGCAGAGCAATAATGGCTGTATAAGTCGTGTTTTTTTTTGTGTGTGTGTACAGCTGTTGGCCGCAGATGGCCTTGACATCTTGACGCGGACTATGAGTGAGCGCTAAGGGCTTGCAACCCGATGAAAGTATATTAAGCGACATCGCCCAAAGGCTCCCCCTATAGGGAACGGACCTCGGCTTGGGGCGTCGCTGGAGGCAAAGTCGACCTTTTATATGAATTTTTGAGGCCGTAGATATTTGACTGTAGCTTAATTGACGTGCACATTCTGTTACTAGAGTACACTTAATACAAAAAAAATCAAAGCTAATGATAGGGCGAGAAAGAAAATTCACACTTGTTGTCGGACCCAAAACCAAACACACATAGTAGTCCTAAGCGCCACCGTAAACCATAGACTTTGTATCAGTAGATAGCTTGATTGAGTTGGGCTGCTAGGATGTACATGTACGACGATTCGATCAGTTTGGAGGGAATTGCGTAGACTACCAAACTTTTTCCATGACCTATATCACTTGCCTATATCACACCTTCATACTTATTTTAAAACGGACCAAAGTGTTCGCCTACGTGATATAAAGTACAATACTCTATTTTAGAGTATGGTTGACAACCATAGTTGCCTCATTTAATTATTATATTAGTCGCACACAAACACATAAGTTATATCGGTAAACTATGAATGTCCGGTGCCTGTATTCGTTATGAGTAAATAAACTTAATGCGGTTCGGTATATACAAATATTTACATCAAATCTGACACATTGGTGTGACGTAAATCTTTGTAGATATCGCGGCGGATCGTGTTAACTTTATTTGCTCATAGCTACAATGGGCTTAAATGTTAGAAATGATCTTAATTTGACATTAACTTATATACTTATTATAACAAAATTAAACTCTAAGCCCTTTTTATATTTGGTTTACTTTGGTATGGTTTCAATGAGTATTTATTTGGTATTTTATTTAATAGGTAGATGTTTATTTCAGTCAATCTTGCACTCCACTGACTATAGTTACGAAGGTTACTTAACCATACTTTAGTCACCAGATAGCAAAATTTACCTAGCTACTAGTACATAAAATTAAGTACATAAATGTACTCAGGGATTTGATATGGAACAACTATATAATATCTAATTCTTTACATCTTATAATTAGTCTTAATAGTACATATTGTCTCAAATTCTATAGCTAATAAATTATTATTTTTAACTGCTTATAAATGGAAAACAAAATTGTATGAATGTGTGCGTATTTCTATAATATTAAAGATAACATAAAAATTGACAGTAACTGTAATGTATTGTTATTTAGACAACAAAATCTTTCCAAGCTATGCCGTGGCATATGGCCGTTAGTCAATTGGATAATATAATGCTAACATAAACATTCCTAGGACACTAGATCACTTAGTTATCACTAAATGTATAGTTAGCTTGAAAGAATCAAGCTAGGGCATCACTGAACATTGCAATACTAGAACCAGTAACTCGGTGATCCTGAATATGTTACCGATCTATTCATTGTTGTAATTAAACACATGCGTTTCACTAATATAATTCTAATCGTTTTTGTTTTTTAAATTATTTAACTTATATAAAACCCAAGATATTATTAATAATATTTATGTCGACAAATATTTACAATTAATTGCTCTTTTTATATTTAACGTGAGTTATAATTATAAAGAAACCGCCTTGGTTACTTTTATCAAATTTGATCTCTTTTATTGCTCGCGATATTAGGATAAACTAATACATTTATAAACGAAGTGGATATTAAATTTAGGATTTTTAGCTTATAATATAGCTTATGATTTATATATGCTTTTGCACTTTTATGAGAGTGTATAGTTTGGGGACATTATTGAAAACTAGTTCGTCATACAATGATGTTCTTATTTGGCTTTGAAATTTAACTACATAATTCACGCGAAGAAAATCAACTTCATTTTGGTTATATTTGATACCTACACATCCGAAAAGCGAAAAACTTTATAGATACAAACCTATGATTAAGACTACAAATGATAGTGGCAAGAGTATCTTTAGTAATACATGGTATATCAGGTTATGAGGCAACTGTTCGAGTATGTTGTAGTTTAACGATCATAGATCGTAATTAAAATGTAAGTATATTATAGTAAGTATATGTTATTATTATTTAGAGTCATAGACTCACATTTAAGGCATAGGCCTTAAATGTTACGTATTATGTAGGCATGTACAGACAGGATACACGTAGGCATGTAAAGTTCCGACAGTATAAATAGGTATGAATTTCTCTAACGCTTCAATGGTACGTAGGTACAAAGGCGCCTCGTCAACGGTCATCGACCGATTAGCTGATTTAAAGCGAAGTTTGTCTTGCTTATGCGAACCTAATCATTGATTTATTCAATTTCTAATTAACATTTAACAAAGTACGCACATATTGCAGGTTAAGTATCACTCACTTTATACATTACAATAAGATTTACACGAAAAAGCGATGACAAAATTTATACGTCTCTAATTCATTAACGAATAGATATTATTCCTCCAAAATTTTTGAATAGGTCCCTACCACCATTGACTAACTCCCGTTTGACCAGTTACCCGATAACCTGATACACTTTGTATAAAATTCTGTAAAATAAAATAAGTTCATTTGTTCTACTGTTGTACTATCCAAACACTATTTTTTAAGTAATAGACCAACGCAAGACTAGGAATATTAATTTATTTACATTTTTTTGTCAGTCGTAAAATTAATATTTTCAAACATCATTTTCGATCTAAAAGTTTTTAATCTGCACACCTACGCATCCCAGTCGAATGGCATAAAATATATAAGTTGAAGCTTATTATTTTATTTATGGTTACGATGAGCTATCATTTTTTTTAAATATCATGTTAAAAACAGACAAAGGGAGATGTAAATAACAAATAATAGTTTAAATTTTGCTGTTGCGGTGTGGTCTGCGGTGTCTAGGATGCTGAGGTAACGGCCAGCGTCACGTAGGACGACGAACGAACCTTGAAATAGGCGCTGGGCGTCGCCTGCCAACTACAAGTGGGGGCATTTTATCGTCTTCATCTTCATCATACTCGACACTTTCTCCAGTATCTTCTTCACTCCATACTGGTTTAACCATTTGGTAAGAAGCTGAAAAGCCTTTGAAGACGAGCGAATCGTCAGTACGGAATCTTATTAGTAGCGCTTCGGTTGTTGATACGATTTCTGGTGGCATCTGAAATATGAAAATACATGAATTAGTAGGACACTTTCTGTATTGTAGGTGAAATCTTGCCGTACCTACGGATATATACCTATAATATAATTAATGGCAGTGATTATCATTTTTAGAATCATATTTATTTGAACAATTTTTATAGGTTATTTTTGTAAACTATTTTGTGTGCTATGTTTGTTTTTTTTAGTTAGAATTGTATTAAGAGCGTTATCGGTAATCGGCACTTCTCGCATTTTTGGTTTTTTGCTACGGTCCGATATCGACGCACACTAATGCACTACATACACGCGAGTTCATAGAATGACCAGTCTTGAGCCTTGGCGCTTATAATAATCAATCTCTAATATATTCTTCGGAGAAGTAGATTTTCAAAAATCAACATGATGTAAATTTTAAAATTTTTAATTAAAAACCAAATCTCATAACAGTAAAACGGTTAAAATTGTATTTTTAATATGCAAAGTACAGGAAATAGTAAAATATAGGCACAGAGTATAACTTACAAGGAGACCCTCAGACGTGTGGGTCGGGGATTTCCATGATTTTTGGTGGGGTGGTAGAGGGGGCACGAGGGTATCACAACTACCAAATATTAGGGTCAACTGGGCCCTCGTTAAAAAGATTTTAAGGGTCAAAGTTGGATGGGTAATTTATGTACTAGAAAAATTCAAAGTCGAATCGCCAACAAGCGGTAATCTCGTGGTAACGTGCTCGCCGGCGGGAACTCTGGTCTCGGGTTCGAGACTCGACAACTTATTTTTTTTAAATTATCACATTAATGTGTAATAATTTTAAGAAAATAAAAAAACCCCAATCGACGTCCCTATCCCGGGACGTCGGTCGCCGTCACACGGTCAGGCTCTTTGTGCACTAAAGTCCCCGGTCCGGTCAACCGCGGACTCGCCTAGGGCGGCGTGCGCACGGATACTCGTATCTGCGCCACCCGAGTCGCTGGTGGCAGGGTCCGGTCGGCACCGGTGATTGCAACGAGTTCACGGCGCCGGTCGGCAGCGTCCGGTCGGCACCGGTGATTGCAACGAGTTCACGGCGCCGGTCGGCAGCGTCCGGTCGGCACCGGTGATTGCAACGAGTTCACGGCGCTTCTCTGCCCACGAGGCACACACCTCGAGCCTGTGCTGCGCCGTGCTCACGTCGCAATAGCAGTGGTGGCAGGATGGTGTGCTCTCCCTCCTAACGAGCTTGCGCAGGTACTTGGCTATCGTGACCCATCAATACCTGCACCAGTCGGAAGGCATGTACCCCGTGCTGCCGACCCAACCACCCCATCAGCACCAGCTGAAAGGACTCGACGGTCCTGATACCGTATTGAGGCTTCTCCAGTCCGATTACCCAACGAGCAATGGCGTCTCGGCGGGCGTCGACCCGCCAGGCGGCAATCACCTTGATTGAGGCTATATGTGGCTCGCGTCTCTGATACTCGCAGGTAAAGCTCGGCGAGTACCTCCGCCTGCAGGTCCCACCGGAG
Source organism: Lymantria dispar (assembly GCA_032191425.1). Lineage (NCBI taxonomy): Eukaryota > Metazoa > Arthropoda > Insecta > Lepidoptera > Erebidae > Lymantria > Lymantria dispar. The sequence continues at coordinate 26,521,626 of CM063448.1, forward strand.
AGTTCCGGCCAAGAGGCACGCCGCCTCCGTGGCTGCCGTGCAGTAGTCGAGTATGGCCCTAGTCCCCATGGCCATGGATGTCTAATAAGTCCAGTCAGAGATTTAAATCTACCCACTACAGAAATTAGTTATTAAATTTTGATCCACACTTTACTACATATTTATTGCTAGTACAAGAAGAAAATGATTCTCTATGAAAAAATTATATTGTGTATGGTTAGTAGGTATTATTAAACATTAAATTTGAGTTAGCTGATAATCTTCAGAAGATGAGGCTGCATAAATGTTCCGTTCGGATTTTTGATGTGAAATATCTATAGGCGGGGTGAACCTGATCGTCGCGTGGCATTAAAAGCGGCGTTAACGCCACGCTTTGCGGTAACGACTTCAAAATAATTTTGATGTTTCACATCTGCCAGGCGTCCTGAGTGACGACTCACTTCTCTTTTCGTTTACTCTTTTGAAACTATAAGTACCTTACAGTTTTGTCGTGTGTTCTCAAAGTCCGACTTTACACCACCTGCATACGGCCTATCATGACCTATGCCAGCGTGGTGTTCGCGCACGTAAAGCCACACAGGATCCACAGGCTACAGACACTACAAAATTATTTCATGCGCCGAGCTACGGGAGCACCGTGGTTCATACGAAACGTCGATCTCCACATCGACCTCGAACTGCCGACCATCAAGCAGTTTATGAAACGGTGCTCTCAGAGCTACTTTGACTCTGCCATGACACACCCCAACTAACTAGTGGTTGGGGTGGCTTCCTATAGACCCTCCAAAATCTCATCCATCCGACGTCCTCGTCACGTCCTCGACGAAGAGGACGACAATATCACACTCGCTCAACAAAGAGCCTACAGGGCCCGCGAGGCCTTAACAAATAAATATCCACGGTTCCGCCCTCGCCGTAGAGGTGCGAAACCGCGCCGCGCAAAAGTCACGACTAAAAACGTAAAAAAATGCTATATTATTCTTTATAGAGATCGCATGAAAGTAATTAAAAGAATTAGGTAGTAATATAATAATACTTACGAATTAAACCGATCAGTCGCAGTATACGCTCAAGTTCGTATTGTCGTCTTTTACGCTGTGAGCGGAGAGCTCGAGCGACATGACCCTGCTCCGTTGAGCGCCAAGGCGTGACTGGCTTACGAACATTTTTTTTTTTTTTTTTTTTTGTGTGTGTGTACAGCTGTTGGCCGCAGATGGCCTTGACAGCTTGACGCGGACTATGGGTGAGCGCTGAGGGCTCTCAACCCGGCGAAAAGTATGCTAAGCGATATCGCCCAAGGGCTCCCCCTGTGGGGAACGGACCTCGGCTTGGGGCGTCGCTGGAGGCAAAGTGGGCGTGCCCACGTTTTTAGTAGTGACTTTTGCGCGGCGCGGTTTCGCACCTCGACGGCGAGGGCGGAACCGCGGATATTTATTTGTTAAGGCCTCGCGGGCCGTGTAGGCTCTTTGTTGAGCGAGTGTGATGTTGTCGTCCTCTTCGTCGAGGACGTGACGAGGACGTCGGATGGAGGAGATTTTGGAGGGTCTATAGGAAGCCGCCTCAACCACTAGTTGGTTGGGGTGTGTCATGGCAGAGTCAAAGTAGCTCTGAGAGCACCGTTTCATAAACTGCTTGATGGTCGGCAGTCCGAGGTCGATGTGGAGATCGACGTTTCGTATGAACCACGGTGCTCCCGTAGCTCGGCGCATGAAACGATTTTGTAGTGTCTGTAGCCTGTGGATCCTGTGTGGCTTAACATGCGCGAACACCACGCTGGCATAGGTCATGATAGGCCGTATGCAGGTGGTGTAAAGTCGGACTTTGCTACTCAGGGGCATACGCGACCTAGAGTTGAGTAGACAGTGGAGACGGCCCATCACAAAGGCTGCCCGTGCGCGGACTTGCTTTATGTGAGGGGCGAAGCTGAGTCGATCGTCAAGGGTCACACCCAAGTATTTGGCCTGCCTGGTCCAAGTGACCGGCTTGTTGAAAATTTTAAGGGGGGGAATGCTATCGATAGAGTAGGAACGGGCAGTTCGTCTAGTGAACATGACCGCCTGACTCTTCTCGGGGTTGATTTCTAATCTCCATTTCCTAAACCAATTGGCTAGGGCGGTAACCGCTGTTTGGAGAGTCTTGGCTACTGTTTTCGGGGATCTACCAGCACAAAAGAGTGCGGTGTCATCAGCGTAAAGCGCTTTATGTACCCGGTTGAATTTGGGCATATCGCTAGTGTATAGCGTGAAGAGAAATGGGGAGAGGACCGACCCCTGAGGGACGCCGGCCTTGATAGGGTGGAGGGTCGACAACGTCCCTTCCACCCTGTAGCGAAAGCTGCGATGACTTAAGTAGTCATGTATAATGAGAATTAAGTAGTGAGGGATCTTGAGGAGATAGAGTTTGTAGATTAGGCCTTCATGCCAAACCTTGTCGAATGCTTTCGCTACGTCTAGGAATAATACACCCGTATATCTGTTCATGATGAACTGACTACTTGTGTATTCTACCAAACGGTGAACTTGTTGTACGCAGCTGTGTTTAGCTCGGAAGCCAAACTGTGCGTCGGGAACGAGGTTGTTAGCCTCGGCGAATGTACGTAGTCTACTGAGAACTATTCGTTCGTAGATCTTACCTAGACCTTTTAGTAGACTAATCGGGCGGTAACTACTAGGTTCGGTACGGCGCTTGCCGGGTTTGTGGATTCCTATTACCACGGCCTCTTTCCATTGCGCGGGAAAGATGTTATTATTTAGTGCTGCATTGAAGATGCAGCACAACAGAATTATTAAGTGGGCGGGGAATAATTTAATGACTTTATTTGAGATTCCGTCCGAACCTGGGGCTTTCCTGGTTTTGAGACCCCTGACTAACGATTCGACCTCATCGGTGGTCACTGCTGGGATTGGCTGATCGGGGCTGTCGTTACCTAACGAGCGCGAGAGAGTGTTACGACGTTCCACTTCGTCGGCGATGAAGCGGTGATTCGCGGCGTCGGGGTGTAGTGTACTCGGCGTACACTGAAGCTCCAAGCAGTCGGCCAGGCATTCTGACTTTTCATCGTCCATGAATGCCGGAGGCTGGTTGGGTCTGGTGAGAGGAGGGAGAGTGGACACGATGTCTTTTTTGAGTGAGCGGGAAAGCTGCCAAAAGGCTGTGTGAGAGGGTTCTAGCTCCTCGATCATGGCGTCCCATTTGCTCTGTCTCAATTTTTTAATTGCTTGTTTAACCTCCCTCTGGAGTGACCGTAGGCGGGTACGGTTGTCCTCCGTGGGGTAGCGGTCATAAGCGCGTGTCGCGGCGTTTTTCCGTCTCAACAAGTCACGGACGTCGTCTGGCAGGCGCCATTTACGATCGCTCGTATCTGGTACCGGCCGCGAGCAGTCGTCCATTATCGACTGCACGTGACTTGTGAGCGAGTCGATCGCCTGAGAGGTATCTTCCTTAGACGTAATGTCTTTGGGAATTTGATCAAGGTGGACCGACGAGGTTGACTTGAGATTTTTCTCTAGCCGTGCCCAGTCAGTCGCTATCTTGGTCCTTTCGTTGTTGTGGCCTGAGGGGCCGGGGGTGCGGGAGGCTAATTCCAGAGTCACCGGGCGGTGATCTGAGTCTAACTCGTGTTGAACTTCTATTGAACATAAACGAAGGTTTATGTTTTTGAGAAGAAAGATATCGAGTATGTCCGGCCTGTGCGAAACGTTAAAGGGGAAGTGTGTCGGCTCTATGGGCGCTATGACATCAAATCCCAGTCTGTCAGCGAATAGCTCTAAAGTCTTGCCCCTCTTATTGGAACTTTGACAGCTCCAAGAGGTGTTCTTGGCGTTAAGGTCACCGCCAATGATGACGGCGCCTCCCAATTCTAGCAAGGCTTTTAGATCTTTTTCAACCAACTGTTTCGAATGTTCTCTATTGGGAGAGAGATATGCGGATACAAGGGTGATAGGCTGATGGCCTGAGAGGGCTAGCCTGCAAATTGAAGCTTCAATGTACATCAGAGGGGGCGGATCCACAGGTGAGCAATGCAGCGACCTTTTGTAGTAGATAAGCGTTCCGCCCATTGGTGAGGTTGTCCTATCGTTGCGAACTATATTATAATTCGCGACTCTAGGGTCCTTGTTAAATGGTTTAAGGAACGTCTCTTGTACTAGCAAGATGTCGAGCTGGTGTTCCCGAAGGAATGTGCCTACTTCATCCATCTGTTGGGTTAGGCTATTGGCATTGAATGTCCCTATTTTGAGGTGTCTGGGTTTAACTCTGCCTGGAGTGTACCTATCCATTTTATTTGAATTTAAGCGAGCCTAGACGCTCTAACGTGGGGGCAAATTTAATAGCGGTATTGAGGAGGGCGAGGTTGTTTCCCTCGTTCCTTCTTAATTCGGCTGCAATTTCGCGGATTTCCGTGAAATTGATTTGAGCTGCGAAGTTGGCCACCAGGGCTAGATCTGGATCTAGTCCTTGGGGGGCTTTTGGGGGCGCGCTTTTAGCGACGACGGTAGGAAGGGGGGCACCCTGAGGGGGCTTGGGATTACCACCGGTGGGCTGGTTTGGCCCGGTTGTTGGTGGTTTGGGTTGAGATGTTGCGGGTGGGGCAGCGGGCTGCCTGTTGGGCAGGGTTGGGAAAGCCTCCTTGCTGGTTAGCAGGGGGCGAGCCCACGCATTGTGGGTTGGTAAGGGGGCTGGGACGAAGGTCTTGTTATAGTACAAGGCCTTGCCGTTTGTGTTGGGCTGGCGGACTAGCCTCCTCGGCGCTCTTGGGCAGCCGCGGTAGTTAGCCGGGTGTCCGTATTCTCCACAGAGAACACACGCTGGTGGCTCTTTGCAGAGTGAGATGTCCTTTGGCCGTTCACACTGAGAGGTGTGATGGTCACCTAGGCACTTAACGCACCTAGGACGGGCAAAGCAGTTTTTGGACGAGTGTCCATACAGTTGGCACTTGTGGCATTGTGCCAGGTTGCCATTTTTGTGTGGGGGCTCAACCGAGACCCCAGATAGACCGCAGATGGTCTTAATTTTAAAAATACCTTTACCCTCTGCGTTATTTGTAAGGCAGACGAGTATCATGTTGAGGGGATAACGACCCCTACCCCGGATCATCCGGTGTACTTCTACAACCGGTAGATCCTGGGTTTTAAGAGATTCTAGAATCTCTTTGGTCTCAATTTCCCTTGGTACGTTGCGTATTACAGCACGCAGAAGTTTGGCTTCAGGGAGGGTGTACGTATGGTAGGGAATCTGTTGATTCCCTAGCATTTTTGATACAGAACGGTGGTCGGCTGACGAGTGAAGGTCCACTCGTATACCTTGGGGGGTGGATTTCGCAGATTTATACGAAATCCTGTTAGTGTTTAGCCATGCGGAGATGGCTAGCCACTTGTCCTTGTCCCTAATATATAGGGGCGGCGGAGCGAGTGATTTTTTGACCGTCGGTGGGGCGACGGTATTGCTGTCCGTAGGCGGTGGGGCAGCGGTTAGGGCTGCCTGTGAGACGACTGGGGGGGCCGGAGCGGCCGTGGCGGTCGTTGCAGGCGGGGCTGCGGCAGATGTTGTTGCCGAGTCAGTCTGCTTGATTTTTGGGGTCTTAGAGGGGGCCTCTTTGGTGTTTTTGGTCCTTTTGCTCCGTTTGCGAGAGCGGACCTCAATGAATGAGCCCTCATTGGACGAATCTTCCGACTCGGAGGAGGAGGAAGACGAGTTTGAGGAGGGAAAGACCGGCTCCGTTTCCATCGCCGTACCGACGGCCGGTAGTTCCGGTTCGAGCGGCTGGGCGGTGGATCGAGCGGGTTTGGGTTGCGGAGGAAGGATCGTTATCGCTCCGAAATGTTGAGCGATATAAGCTTTGATTTCTGGAATTGCCAGAAGGGCGTCTATAGTGATGGTTTTTTCCGCCATCGTGGGCTAACGGAAAAAACGATAGCTAAGAGGGATGTAAAAACCTAGCGCCCTGGGTGGGGTACCCTGGGTTGTGTGTGGTGCGTGTCCCTCCCAACCGGGTGCAGGTCGGGAGGATGAGTACTTAATTAGTGTGCCCTAAGCTTGTAATCCTTCGCCAATCTTAATGTGCGATAGGTTCCTAGCTGCTCGGGCCGTTAGGCCTTCGCAGAAAAATGATGAAAGCCGTAGATTAGGTCCGACTAGGAGATCCCCCAAGGCCGGATGCTCTAACCCCTTCCGATTGTTAGCTCTGCCCTGAAGGGGCTCGGCAGGCAAATCGGGGCCTTGCCTCACCCGGCTTCGTTAACACCGTGAGGTTTCCGCCGGGGACCAAACAATATGGTTTTCTGCCCTGAGGGGGCCAAGATGGGTTGACTTTTTATCTACCAACGGTAGAAATCTGCACTCGACGTCTTGAAAAAGTCGACTCGTGCAGTTGGGATCCGGCAACACCTGCGTCCAAACAGCGGAACTGCCACAGACAACCGTAAAAACGGCCACCCGGAGCGGGCCACTGAACGGCCACGGACGTTGAACAAGATGGCGGCTTGACGCGACGCGTGGTTCGCTGCGAGAGCGAGCGAGACGGAGCGAGAACGCACGACCGCAGGGGGCGGGTGCGGGGTGAGCGCGGCGAAATGGAGAGCAGCGAGGCGCACGTCCGTGCGCTACGGGTCTCCGACGCGGAATCCTGTTTCCTGGCTTACGAACAATTATGCCGTTCAATTTATAGTAATATTTAAAATTTAATTACGAGGGTGACTATTCGTATTTCAATTTGGTTTTTTTTTACTGCTTCTACAATAGTCGAACAAATAGTGGATATTTTTTTAAATATTCCAAGGTTAGTATTATTCACAAAATTAAATGTTTTACAGGAGCCATTTTCGTCAAATTAATCTTAAGGAAATATTTTTTTTTTAGTTTTAAAAGGAAGAAATCTTGAATTTTATTTTATACATACCCAAGAACAGTAATTTTCCTAACATCTACAATTTTTTTCGAGCTGCCACGACTTATCGTTTATTCGTACCTGAACTTCAAAACTCAGCGTTTTCGTAAAATCTCATTAACTTAAGTTCAAAATACCCTTGCTTTTTAATAAAATAGTTACAATATTGAGTTATAATTCTGTACAAGCACAATATAAAGATGTGTTTAATGTAGTGGTTATATAAATTTTTAGTAAGCTATTATGATGAACGAGTAACCAGTCCTCAAAAAACCACATTTTTGGGTTTACGGCCGCTTATTACCGATAACGCTCTTAAGTGTTAATTTAATAAATGCTGTCTATGATTGTGGTTAGTCTAGAATGTCTCAACCCGCTAGGCTTCGATTGGTATCCTGGGTACGATTTTCACGTCCAGGAAATGGTAAATAGCTGTTAAAAACCTTGAAAATATTGGCGATTGACAGCAGCTCTATGTACCTATAGAAACTATAATTTTCTTGGCGCTTAGAAATTCTCAGAAATTTCGTAGTGCAGAATACAATCACGCCTAATCACAATCAATATTCGTAAGTATTTTACACTATATCACCATGTACAAGTTAAAAACATTTTACGATATCTTACCTTAGTACCACAATACGTGCCATAGTTGCCTACACTGCCATCAAGTCCACCGAAAACTTGAACGTAATCATATCTACAATTGGGTTCAGGTTCTAACTCGAATGTCAGGAACGTGAGTTTGACGAAATGATTCTTGGGGGCCTCGATATTCCAATCACAATTGGCATAAGATTCGTAAGTATTATCACCGTATTGGGCGTGAGAGTATAAATGTTGAACTGCTTCAGTTGCAGCCAGGTAGCCGCCACAAGCTAAAATAAATCAAATAATGAATATAACACCTTACTGACTAAATGCTTTTACTGGAAATACTGCAACTTGTATTCATAGGGAGTCATCATCATCATCGCAGCCCACATACGTCCCACTGTTGGGCTCGGGCCTCCTCCACAATGGGAGGGAATTTGACCTACTATATCATGCTGGCCAGACATGTTGGTATAAGGTTTCATTTCGAGTGTTCGTTGTCTTGCACAGATGTGTGCATATTATATCCCACACTCGCCTTTTACGACATCCACGGGCATGATAGGGAGTGGTGAATTGCATTCTTACTCCGTCACCACACGGAAAATCATTGGGAGTGATTACTCGAAATGGTATCCCGCCGGTCTGGCCACGGACGTCAAGGAACTCTATCAGTGGTCGACCCAATAGCGAAGGGAGGGAAAACCGTGAGTCCTGGCGCCGCACACCGCCCTTTCGGCACTCCGGATGAAACGGACGGCGTACGTCCAAACCATTGAAAACTATGGGACCAGTAAGTAATTTTAAATATCTATGTGGATTATTCATAAAAAAACGGTGCACACTCGTAGAAAAATTAAAACACATTTTATATGCGATGTGTGTGCTTAGAAAATATTAATCGTTATTCGACTAAGTTGTATTTTATCTTTGTTTACTTTTAAAAGAAGTTGTAATGAAATAAATATGTATTATATTAACTATACTCTGCCTAGCTTATGTGATCTATTATGAATAAAAAAAAAATTATGTAAAAATTGTATTCTTATTCCGTCATCATACGAAATAAGTAATTTTTATAAGGAATTATTTGCAAAATTTAAATTTACATATCTTTATTTCAATTATTGGCGACTTACCAGTAGAATGGTTAGCTAGGAACCCATTTCTTTGCACAGAACCATCAGATTTGAATACTACATACATTTGGTTCTGCGATGCCACAATAGGATGAGGTAATCGGTTACCACAGAAGCTACCTAGAGTTTTTTCGTCTGCGGAAGCGCCGTCGTATATTGTGACATAATCGTATGCACATTCCTAAAAAAAAAAACAAAATATATCTGCACTATTTTTCTTAACTAATAAATAAATATATTAGGAGTAGTATTCTAAATAAACAAATTAATTATTTTTTATTTGCAACTTTAATTATTTGGAATACTTTATTATTATTTTTGTAGCTATAAAGCACATCTTCAGATGAGGGCTCTTCATTTACTATACCACGCTGATCATACAGGTTTACTATTCGAAAGAGAAATAGTTTGTACCTTGAATTAACGGTTGGAGTAAAAATTACCATTAAATAAAAATTCAAAATGTATTAAATTCAATTTTATTCGGAAATCGACTAACATCATTTTAGAAAAGAGCTGATACTCTGCAAACTGCTTGATCCATTTTTACCAAATACAGCTAAGAATAAGTGCCCGGAAAAAAATCCCTTCAGGTAAAAAATTGCAGCGTAATCGGTCCATATGTTCGACAGCTACGATACCATAGACATACAGACATTGATGTCAAATTTATAACAACCATCTTCACGAATTTAAACAGTGCTAATTTTTGGTAGATTTTATAGTTACGCAATAAAGCTGCTAATAGCTAAAGCTTGAAGTTTAGAAGAGTAATTGGTCAACGGAATTTTTTTTATTTGAACTAGGAGTGTTACCCTCAGATGGCTATTATACCCTTACGCGGACTAATGGTGAGCGCTGAGGGATCTCAACCCAAGGTTAACGGTAATAGGCTCGACCACTATTATATAAATTTAAAGATGGTGTAGTATGGTAAAGGGATATATTTATTGTTGACTTCCTCCTTTGCTGACCTGTTCGAAGTTAAAGACTTCAAAATAAAATATAATTAGAAATGTTTGTACGACAGCATATCTGCGAATATAACAGATATTCATATGAAATTAAAATAAAATAATTTTATGTATAAGTTCTTACAGGGTGCGGTTCCAGTTCAAACTTCTGGAAAATCAGTTTAATTCGATGTCCAGGTGTCGTTGAGAACTGCCACACACAATCCTTTCTTGGTGGATAATATACAGGATAATTGGGACTGTGAACAAAAATTAACGATAATAATTACAAATTATGTGTGGTGATAGAGTAAAATTACAATTTACCACGGCTGTATGAGGTGTCGTAAAAGATAATTAGGGGATACGATTTGCCCTAAAACAGCTGTGCAACCGAAATAAAGCTCGAAATAAAAACACTATAGCAACCTATCTGACCAGCGTGCTTGAGTTGGACAATCTCCCTCCTATTGTGGAGGATGCTCCAGTGCAGCAGTGGGGGGCATATGTGAGCTGTGGTGATAATGATTAATGATTAATTATATATATACGACTTTATCGGTTTACAAGATTACTAATCTTGGTATTTGCAAAAGGTTTAGTTTTTCTAGGTTGTTTTAGGTCTAGTGTAATTTCTATCAGTGCATGGTTTCAATTCGTATGGTGATGGAATAAGAATACAATAGGGATGTGACTTGGAGAGAAAATAATCGATTTTTTGTTCTTTAAAATAAATCTATTATAAAATAATCGATTTTTTCCCAACAGGATTATGATGACCTTTTTTTTTTTAGGAAATGTGAGCTTTATTTTCTAATATAGTATGAAACAATCCTTTTTTTTTTAGGAAATCTGGCAGTGAATAATCGATTAATTTCGATCAAATTTCGAATAATAAAAAATCGATTGATAATCGATTTTTATCATTTTGATAATCGATTGTAAAAATCGATTATTAATCATTTTTTTGTAATAATCGATTATTATAAAAATCGAATTTTTTTCACATCCCTAGAATACAATCACCATCTACTATCTTATGCGTGACTATTGTAAAATCGTTTTTTATGGTAGTCATAAGTAAGATATGATGTGTATAAAAAAGGGATATAACATGAATCTAATAGCTATGCAAGAGAGGAAAATCTCGAAATAAAATTCTATCCCAACATGTCTGACCAGCGGTGGTATAGTATGTCAGTTTCCCTCCTATTCTGGAGGCGGCTCGAGCCCAGCAATGGGACTGATATAATTTGAGATCGATGGAAAGTTTTGTAGTATTCTCTCTATTCTTATTATAACCGGATTGCAATCATCAGTATGACTTCCAAGCTTGAAAATTACAGCATTAATTCACTCTTTTAGTAAGGCCTGTGTGACTATTCTTGAATCTCGATTCCAATCCTAAATCCAATCGCAGCTCGAATTTGAGCAATTTTATTAATTAAAGTAAGAAAATTATGTTAAAGTAAGAAAGAAAGAAATTAAAAGAATTTAAAGTAAGAAACTACAGGGAAAATAACAACGCCAAAAGCGAAGAATTCATTCTCGATTTTGTTCAAGGGTACCAAATATAAGTTTGGTGAGGTCGGAATTGAATCGGATTCGAAATTAGAAGGGATTTCCAGAGTAGGCACACTGTTCGATATAGTATACCTTTATAAATGGATATCCATCCATCCATTTCAAGTCTCCTTCACAATGAGGTAGATTAACCTTCTGTACCACGTTAATCAGAGGGGGTTGGTTGATTTTATTTTGATTTTTTTCTCTTACATAAATGTTACATAAATATCGTCTCCCTTAATCGGTTTTTAAGACATCCACGGACAAGATAGAGAGTGGTAAACTGTATTCTTACTCCGTCACCGCAAGGATAGTAATTTCTTTTTGGTTTTTATTGTCTATTCGGAGGAGCAGAGAGAGCAAAGCCCGTACAGCCGAGTCTTATACAATTTTCTTCATGAAATAATAGATAAGATGGATAAGTTGAGTGAAAAAAAAAGTTTTTAAAACAAATATCTTTACTTTACCTCCTTATTAAACCTTGTGGAGCGGTGACGTCATGCTTGCAGCCGCCTTCCTTGCAATCATAGTTGTTGGGATGCAGTGTGAATCCACTATAACAAGCGCATTCGAACCCACCGAGTGTGTTACGACATTCGTGCTGACATCCGCCATTATTTTCAGCGCATTCATCCACATCAATGTAGTAGACTGCTGCGAAACCTGAACGGTGGACTGACGTGTCCGAGGTGAACTAGAAATAAAAAATTAATTATATTTTTGGTAAGATTAGGCATTTTAAACTTTTTTCCGTGTGGTGACAGAGTAAAAATACAATTCACCACTCCCTATCTTGCCCGTGGATGTCGTAAAAGACTACGGGATATTTTATGCTTATAATATCTATGTAAGAGAAGGAAAAGTCGAAATAAAACCCTATACCAACCTGTCGCACCAGAATGGTATAGTAAGGTCAATTTCCCTCCTATTTTGGAGGAGGCTTGAGCCCAGTAGTGGAACGTATATGAGCTGAAATGATGATGATGATTACAATTTTTTTCTACCCTCAGGTTCATACGTCCTATTTGCAACGGATTTCTTCCAGATAAGAGAAATGAGTTTGCTGAACGGGTTCATTAGTAGCGGAGTAAAAATACAAGTCACCAACTCTTACTTACTCGCGGGTATTGTGAAAGATGACAAAGGAATATCATACGCATATAACATTCAATATCTGGTTGACCGAGCTTCGCTCGGAATATTTTTGTTGTATTTTTGTCGAATTTATTTAGATATATATTAATAAAAAATAAAAATTAAATAATGAAAAATATATAAAAAATTACAAAAAGAGAATAATAATAACACCGAGATTCGATCCGACGCTGTTTGAAAGCCAAAACAAAACTAAAAGAAAACTGGACAACTCCCCAACTGAGCTATCATAACTCATGACGTTGACGGCGAAATTTGAATTCATATTCTTTTAAAATTTAATGACATTGTATTGTTTTGCTAAAAACACCGACAAAACAACATTTTCTATAAATAAAACCTAGCTAGATCGATTTTTTGGCCTCGAAACCTCTAGTATGCCAAGCTTAATCAAAATCGTTTTTGCTGTTGCCGAGATCCTGAATATATATAAAAGAATTGCTCGTTTAAAGATATAAGATATAAAATCCTATACCAGTCAATCTGACCAGCGTGGTATATTAGATAAATAGTAGGTAACTACTATTTTGGAGAAGGCTTGAATCCAGCAGCGGGTTATGTACGATCTCAGCTCAAATATCTCAGTTTAGGATAACTAGATATATTCTTGTGGTGATATAGAAAGAATACAATTTACCACCATCGTATTAAGGCGATACCGCGAATGGCTTAAAATATCAGTTTTGTTTCCTTAAACCTTACTCAGTTACTTGGATAATTGTGGTAATTATAGTGCTAAAACATACAATATTTCCGTGTGGTGACGGAGTAAGAATACAATTCACCACTCCCTATCTTGCCCGTGGGTGTCGTAAAAGACGACTATGAGATATAACATGCACATAAAATCTGTGCAAGGAAAACTCGAAATGAAATACTATACCAACATGTCTGACCAGCATGGTACAGTAAGTCAAATTCCCTTCCATTATGGAGGAGGTCCGAGCCCAACAGTGGGAGGTATGTGGGCTGCGATGATGATACAATCAGAACTCTGACCAGTGATGGGATTAGTGCTTTTATTAAATCAAAACTAATTGGCTCTTTCCTTTAGTGTGGGTGATTATGAAAAAAGATTAAGGGATACAAGTTTATAACATCACTGCAAAAAAAGGAAGAATCGAAATAAAACCCTATAACAGTCTGTCTGACCAGAGCAGTAGAGCAATTTCCCTCGCATTGCGCTGGCGGCTCGAGAGCAGAATATGACGTGTATAAACTGAGATGATGACGATATGGAATAATGTAATCTACGCTAAAAAGCGCATAAAAAGTTAAAAATAACGAAATAAACACACCTGCACTCTTAATACGGATCCGTCTGAAGTGACTGGTTGAGGCAAAGCCGAGCCGCAGAACACCCCGTGTCGTCTTAACACATCCGCTCCTAATTTAGAATGAACTGTCACACTATCGTATTCACATTCCTGTAAAAATGTTTTATTTGTTAAATTAATAGTGTTAAAGGCTTTAACGAATTAATTTCTCAATGACTGTTTCAAAAAACTGTGAACCAATTGCTTCTGTATTTGGCTATCTTCATCATTATATACGTCCAACCGCTGTGCTTGAACCTCCTTCAAATGGAATGGATATTGAATTACTATACCACGATGGTCAAACGTATTGATATAGGGTTTTACTTCGAGTTTTCCTTCCTTTGCATAGAGATAATATCAGCATATCATATCCTTTAGTCGTCTTTCACGATACCCACGGGTAAGAGAGGGAGTTGCGAACTGTGTCTTACTCTATTATCACACGGAATTGATTATATATTTGTTGATAATTATGATCATTGCTGGCTATGTTTTGTAACGACTGCATACATAACACAACCCTGCTTAAGAATACAATTATTGTTGACCAATGCAAAAGATTGACCCAAATCAGCGTAGAGCACTTATTGTGGAGTAAAATATAAAGATATCTTATGCTTAGCGGTAGCCAATCGATATTAAAAGTTGTCAATGTAGATATGAAAAGATCCATTGTTACCTGTTGATACATATTGTTTCCTTCTAAGTCGAAATGTGTAAAGTTGAGGGTAATTCTATGCTGTGGTGGTGCTACAATCTCCCACAGGCAGTTCTTGGATGGTGGATAAAAATCGGGGAACGATGGTGATGTGATTGTTCCATTTGGCGCATATAAGGATCCCCCACAAGCATCTGAAACATAATATGTGGGTAAATACATATTTTTTTTAATTATTTCTGATGAACTAAAATGATGAATTAAAAACGAGTATCGATATTTTAAATAAAACTATTTTTACGTCTTTTATCGCGTTTGTATTTTAACTGGGGGCACGGCAGCGCCCCCGCCAAGTCGAGCAAAAGAAAAGTCGGGCAAAACGCAACACTGCCGTAACATACTTTTCTCGAAGCAATTCAGGCCATTTTCGACCCCCTATAACTTCGTTATGAATAAAACTAGAAGCCTGAATTTTTTGTAACCTAGCAGGCATTGTATACATATTGTGTATTTAAAATTTCATTCAATTTGAACCAATAGTTTAAGAATTAAAACTAGTCAAAATTTCGTAATTTTGTCACTCACTGACTGACTGACCGATCATCAATATTAAAGAGGCACTTCTAGCAGACATAGAAGCTTCAAATTTCGAATACAATTAGTGTTTATTGTATAAATGAAGGAAAAATTATGAAACATTGTAATTTTTATCCACTTTCTGAGATACACTAACTGCATAAATAATTTTTTTTGTAAACCCATATAAATATATAGGATTACAAAGTTACATTTGCAGTTAATGAGATGTAACTTTGTAAAAAATAAGAATACATTTGTCGCCATCATTGCTTCCCTATGAGAATCGTAAAAACCGGCTAAAGACTGCGCAGATGGCGTAGTGGTTGGTATCTTACCAACGTACCGTGCCAGTGTCACGATGTCGAATCCCATGCAAGACAACACCTTGTACGATCCACAAATTATTGTTCGGAGTCTGAATGTAATTTCTGTCGGTTAATTATATGTTCTTTCCATGTGGTGACGAAGTAAGAATACAATTCTACACTCTCTATCTTGCCTGTGGATGTCGTATAAGACGACTATGGGATATAATATACACATACCATTTGTGCAAGAGAAGGAAAACTCGAAATGAAACCCTATATCAACATGTCTGACCAGCATGGTATAGTAGGTCTAAGTCCCGCCGATTGTGCAGGAGGCCCGAGCCCAACAGTGGGAGGTATGAGGGCTGCGATGATGATTATTTCTAAAGTCCCCCAGAATATAAGGTTTATTATTCCCTTAGTGTAAGGCATTGTCATTTAAAAAAAAGATTCAACAGGAGAGTGGGCAGCAGCTTTCGCCGAGGTAAATGTATGATATCTCACTGGGAAACCAACCCGCCTACCAAACGTGGCGATTACGGCATTATTCCTCATATGGCGAAGAAAAATAAGCCCTAGTCATGGCAACTCTGTTACCCTTGAGCGTCTTTGTATGCAGGTGCCACAGTACCGCACTTTATGGTGAAGCATGAGGGGGGGTTCTATGTTCTGCAGTGAACGGCGATAGGCTGAATGATGATTGGCATAATAGGTGTAGACAGATCCTTAGATATAATTATGTTCAAAGATAACTTGTAAAATGATCAATCAATGGAATGAAAAAGCAAGAGTGCAACATGTCTTATTAAATTGTACCAAAATCTGCCAAAGTATTAAGCAAACAAAATTGTCTGAAATTTATCTGAAAAAAAAGAACGCCATCATTAGGCTCGATTGCCATCATATCGGAGAGGAGACTACAGGAGATGTGTTTGAAAAAACCAATCAAATTTCTTTATTTCCACATCTCGCCGCTTAGTTTAGGTAGAAATGACTCAAGCAGAAAGGAGAGATGTCTCATTTTTCAGAGAGTAGGCTCTAAGAAAATCCGTTGGTTGTTGGTATACAAGAAGTAGAAGGTACCCGAAAGGAAAATAAGTATCTACAAAAAGAAATGATATACCATCAAAAACAAAACTTGTAAAAAAATCCAAGCCTCGCAACTGAGTTCTTCTACCATAAAAAGTTGTGAGATTCATGTTATACCAAGTCAGTTAACTCATTCAGCCCCTGCTTAAGGGACCTTTCTTCTTAAGTTATTACGTAAATAGCTAACCTAACAACTTCTTATAGTGACTATATCAATATTAAAGATCTTTTATGTTTTAAAATTGACTGAAATATTAAAGATCTTTTATGTTTTATAATTTACTGATTTTTGATTGTCCGATATTTAAATGCACAAATTTCAATACAGAAAATGGCTGGGTGTTACCATCAAGCTGGGTGTCTGTTATAAATGTAATAAAAAACTAATAATATCACCACAAGACTGCAAAACTCGACTAAGAAATAAGTCCTCGTCGCAAGGGATAGAACGGATAGGATAAAATTGATTGAAAATAGATATAAACAATAAAAATAGCTATAACAATATAGAAGAGATGGATAAGACTTTGGTATTGCTGTTGGTGACAAACGAGCAAACAGCACACCTGATGGTAAGTGATGTTGCCGCTCATGAATCATTGCTAGGCTCACTGCTTACCGTGAAGAAAGTGAAGGGAGTGTGAATGCATGCAATAAGCTTCGGTGATACTAAAGGCTACTAAATTACTAAAACCCACCCGTAATACCTCTAGAAAGTTGGGCTGCCGGCTCTCTCGCTCACAGAAAGAAGTGCAGTAACAAATTGTTTCTATTCAGATGTCGGTACATGATAGACGTACAATTAAAGGGCTCAACTTACATCCTGACTCGGAACGATCATTAGCGGATTGCGAAAAAGCTATTCTACCGTACAATCGAACTAATCGACAGTTGGCATGAAGAGCTATTTTGATTAATCCACTATAAGCAATCACTTTCAACTTACTTTCACACTTCTTTCCATCGGAGTGCAGTTCGTAGCCAATGTCGCAAGCACACTCGTACCCTCCAAGAGTATTAACACAGGAATGGCTACAGCCATGTTCTATAGACGCACACTCATCAAATTCTTTCATAAACGTTGCTGAAAACCCTGCTTTTTGAACAGTACTGTCGGACTCGAAGATTACAAGTAGTTTATTGGATGTAGATCTGAAAACATTTAGAAATATTTTAAAGAAGCTATCGAGTAATTCTGTGTGGTGACGGAGTAAGAATACAATGCACTACCCCCTCTCTTACCCGTGGGTATTGTAAAAAGCAATTAAGGAATATGATACACAGAAAACATGCAAGAGAAAGAAAACTCGACAGAAAACATCTATGCAAGAGAAAGAAAACTCGACAGAAAACTCTATGCCAACACGATGTATGACCTACTATGTATATCGTGCTGAGCAGCGCTAGTAGTGGTATAGTAGGTCAAGTTCCCTTCTAATATGGAGGAGGCCCAAGCAACAGTGGACTTGTATGAGTTGAGATAAGAGATGAAATCTAGAAAATCAAAAGGTTACCAAAGACATGTATAAAATAACATACCCTTTGGCAACTTTATTGTGATAAACTTTAAGAATATAATATGCTATACTGCGGGTATCGTAAAATACAAAGATAGAATTATGAATTTATTCTTGTGCACATCGAATTGTAATAAAACGCGACGGCAGAGTACGCAAGTTATGCATCAGTGACTTAGTTGAAGACCAAAGCTGTAAGTCAGTAATCATACTATCACCTAGAACTTCGTACTATAAACAAGTGTAGCCGTTTATTTTTCCCTAAGAAATAAGAAAAAGACACCATTATATGTAAATAGATAATAACAGAGAATTCGAATTAAAATTCTATACCAGCTAGATTACTATTCCTCGTTGATTACACATACTTCCAGATATGTTTGCTTGCTTCGGGATGGGAAAGCAAGTGGCCTCTACGAAGAAGGCCGTTGCAATACTTTGATATAAGGTTGAAGAATTATAGGGTTACCATTTAAATAAAAAGTTTTCTTTTATAGTTTGGCAACAATCACTTACCTAATAGGAGGTGGGATTTTATGTCCGCAAAAAATAGCAATAAGCGGACTATCCACGGAGTCTCCATCTCTGACTGTTACTTTATCGTAGGAACAAGTATCATGGTTCTCAACTTCAAATGAATGAAATCTTAGTGCTACTTGATAATCCTGTAAGCACATAAATGTTCTTTAATTTAAAAATAAAAACCATAGTTTTTATATACTACTAAGGTTTTTGTTGTATAATATATTAGAAATCATAACATATGTTATGATTTCTAATGTGAATAAAACTATTTTACGGGCTTTTATCGAGTTTAACTGAACAATCCGCCCGTGACTATGAACGCTTCCAGTTTTAACTGGAAACGTCGGGTACTTAAAAATCAAATACAATCCGATAGAATAAAATCCTTGAAAATTGTTTTATTTCTAATGATGGTATTGTCAAGTAGTGATCTTATAATGGACTAAAAGCAATTCTTTCAGAGACCCACACATATATTGTTTTAAGTTTAAATATAATTTGTGCCCAATAAAAATTTATTTGAAAGTCCTTTGTGAAACAAGTATTTAATATTCGTTAAGCTTGCTTAATTAAAAAAAAAGAGTGTGTGTACTTATGCACGCATGGAAAAAGTTGAAGTATAACTTATTTTGTCGTAATAAAATAAAAAGCCTTTCTAAAAATTTTATCCTATGAGTTATCCTACGTTTGTAGAAGAAAAGACACTAATAATAGCAAAAAACAGGCATATAAATACATTTAAACTTTTATTATAGCGCATTATCTAGTTGACATTTGTGACAGTGTGCGCGCCCATTGTAAAAATTTACTCTCCCAATTTTTCCCTATTGTGCCAAATGAAGTATAACTTCAAAATGGTAAGGAAATATTCTAAATGTCTTTGCCTGTGCAGACTTGAAAAGAATTAATAAAATATCACTAGAACAAGAACAACTAACTTGTGGAACAGATAGTCTCCATACACAAAGTTTATTAGGTTGATAATCATCAGGATAATTCGGTGACTCCAAGTGTCCAGTACTATCTACTTCGATATCTCCACCGCACACAGCTGAAAAGACACAAATTTATAATTTGACTTAAGATATTTAATTTCTCAAAGAGCTACTGTTTCAAACTTTATGAAGAGAGCCAATTAATGAAATGGCTTAGAGTTGATACAAGTGACTTTGGTAATTGCTTTTAAATTCGACAGACGTCTCATATCTGTTCAAAACTGTGTTATAAATACATTACGTATTTAGATGAATTATAAAAATAAAATGCAAGATTTCTTTATTGCTTTTGATGGCAGACGAACAACAACTTGATGGTAAATGGTTAATGCCGTACACGAATGTCTAGAATAGTCGTCGTCCTCTCGATTCATGTACGTCCCACTGCTGGGCTCTAGCCTCCTTTACAATAGGAAGGCAATTGATCTACGATATCACGCTGGCCAGAAATATTGGTGTAGGGTTTCACTTCGAGATATATTACATAGTTGTTATATGCATGCAATCAAAGAATTAGAAGTATTCATAACCGCCACCACTTAGCAAATGGTGATCTTTAGTATGCCTACCTTGGTCTGTCCGCGTTTGCAGTTTTTAAGTATATTTATAGGTAAAAGAAATATAAGTGTCGCGTAAGAATACAGTTCATAAATGAATACACGTCAGTCATTCAACTCTTATTTGCCGCGGAAATTATATAACATGAACAGGAGAAGCAAAACTCGAAATAAAATCCTGTTTGTACATTCTAGGTGCTGCTATTGCCGCTGAGAGGAACCAGTAACAGATAATATTATAATGCTATAATGTTAAGTATTTATACCATACCTTCGTAAAATGCTTTGAAACCTTTGTGCGGCTTAGGCTTTGGACCGGGTTGGTAGACGACGGTTAGTCTGGAACCAGTAGATCTCATCATGGGGCCCTTTCCTGAGCCACAGATTCTTCCTAACACAGGAGCATCTGGCATGTATCCATCTCTCACTTCCACCCACTCGGATCGGCAATCTTCTGATTTGTGTATATCAATTTCTGCAAAAATATGTATTTTTTTTAGAAACGTTGTGCAGTAATGTCATCAAAAAAAAAAAAAATCGATCACTGAATACATTTTTGAGATTTTTGAGATTCCATCAGTACTATTGTAGAATTAAGATTTTGTAGAATTAAGATTTTATACAATTAAAATTCTTTTTTTTAATATTGATTAATATCAACTGATCAGCTCAACCTCGTCCACATCACCGAAGAGAGAGACAGAGAGAAAGTGAGTTAGAGTGGTAGTAGGCACCTATAACGTGTAGCACACAAGGAAAGACCTTAGCAAATAAATCTGCCCAGTTTTTGCAAAAAAATTCACTGACGCTTCGCTCCTATTGGTCATAGTGTGCTGTCATATAGCTTAAAGCTTTCTTCGATAAATGGGCCAACCAACACGAAAAGAATTTTTCAATTCATATCAGTAGTGAGAAGAGATTGGCGTGCTATATCTAACGAAGTCTTCAGCTTTAATACCGTGATTGTTATGCTTAGCAGGCAGATTAGCGATCATGATTGGCATTACAATGTATGCAGCAGAATGCCGCCTATTCTGGTAAACTTTAGGACGATTTTTATGATTCTCACAGAATATTAAGGGTAAGGTAAAACTCGTTAACTATACGAAAAGTACGGATTGTAAAGTCAAAACAAAGAAAAATGTCTGTAAAAAAGTATATTATTTGAAGTAGAATAAGTCAAACATGATGTTCTAATTATCAAAACAACACTCGCATAATTCGATTCAAAGATTTAATTACAACCATTTTCGTATCCAATTTATTTCCTCGTGTTTTCCCAAACCCCTAAATTAATAGCTAGGCTGTACAACCGCAATCGTAAACTAAGCTAGTAGTGACCAGTGATAATTTACGATCCTCGGACGGCCATTATGCTCAGACCTCTATACATTCTTTATTATTGAATGAAAATAAAATAATTTGGATATCATTTCGAAGTGTAAGAGCTCTTGATATATTGGGAATTTTGTGATGAATAGAAACTGAGAATTAGTTGCTAAATATTTCAAATTAAAGGGCAAAGTTATTTGTTCTTGATGGTATCTTCTAATTGCTGTAGTATTTGCCTTTTCTTTTTGAAGTCAAACTTCTTTAGAGTCGTTATTTCAAACTCAATGAAACGAAAAAGTGAGTACATAGAGATACAAACACGTCAATGTATAGGATTCAGCCGGCGAGAGAATGAGATAGAACACATTCAAGTAGCGTCCCCACGCGTCTAGTAAGCATTGTCCATATGTATGCTCCTTTGTAGTGGGATGATTAAAAATACTCATTGAAGAGTATTGAAAATGATGAAATTTGAATTGTTTTCAATAATTCTAATTCTCTTTTATCTATACCAATAAATAAAATTGGAGTGTCTGTTTGTAATGTCAAAATAATAGGCTTTTTTCATGCTCACACGGTTATTTGCAGTATACATATACCTAAAATACACTTTATATTTTTTTGTCTGTCTGTCTGTTTGTTCCGGGTAATCTTCAAAACGGCTGGACCGATTTCAAAAATTCACCAATAGCTATAATATCAGGGAGTAAGCTAGGCTATATTTTATTCCGGTATTCCCACGGGAACGGGAACAAAGGGAATAACGCGACAGAAACCGAAGCGAAGCGAGGGCGGGTTGCTAGTGTATTTATAAAGATACAGTTTACATGAAGCGACCGTTTATTTTTTCAATACTTTTCAATAAGTATTTTTAATCAGTGACTTTTCAAAAGTTTCACTTCCACCGTGTGTGACTAAACAAGAAAAATATGTTCTTTATAACTTCATGAGTAGTATTTTTTTGTCACAATAAATTTCAATATGTTTTACGTCATATTTGGATTTGCAAGGAATTTTAAAATTACAATTTTGAATTATTGATTATTTTTAAATTAGAAATGTATATAATAATTTGAGATATTTTAACGTATGAAAAAAAAAATACTTCGTTTCCTTCTTGCCGTCCTTTGGAACATTTTTCAGCATTCATGTTTCTTTGAAACATCTATTTAGAATGAACTCTATATAGGTCTCAATTTCCATGTGGTGACGGAGTAAGAATACAATTCAACAGCACATTTCTTACCCGCGGGTGTCGTAAAAGACGACTAAGAAGCATATGCATATAACATCTATGAAAGAGAAGGGAAACTTAAAACAAAACGCTATACCAACACGTCTGACCACATGGTATTGTAGGTCAATTTACCTCCTATTTTAGAGTAGCTTCGAACCGAACAGTGGGACGTATATGAGCTGTGATGATGATGACGTTTAATTATTTGGGTATTTAGGAAATATTCTACTTGTTTTTCATCATAATCTCAGCCCATATATATTCCCACTATAGGGTCCACGCCTAATCTTTATATGAGTAAATTCGACCTAGTATACCACGCTGGTCAGACATAGGGTTTTATTTCGAGTTTTCCCCCTTTTGCATGTTATCTGCATCTTTTAGTCGTCTTGTACGATACTCACGGGTAGGAGAGGGGGTGGTGAATTCTATTCTTCATCATCGCAGCCCATATATGTCCCATTGTTGGGCCCGAGCATACTCCACAATGAGAGGGAATTTGACCTACTATACCATGCTGGTCAGGCATGTATAGATTTTCATTTCAAGTTTTCCTTCTCTTGCACAGATGTTATGTGCATATTATATCCCACGGGCAAGATAGGAAGTGGTGAATTGTATTTTTACTCCATTACCACACCGGATTTGTTCTCTACCCGCGTATTAATGCGCACAGACCTTTTTCAAAATTAGGCAATGTTACCCTAGGTTCGCGAAATTGGTATATGATTTTATTTTGAGTTTTATAATTGCTGATAAGGAGTAGGTAGTTAATCTTATGCATATTAAGAAAACTCAAATAAGGTGAAAATCTTCAATCGTAGTGCTACTGCATATCATCATCTTAGCCCATATAAGTCCCACTGTTGGGCTCGGGTCTCCTCCACTATGCGAGGGAAATTGACCTATTCCACCACGCTGGTCAGACGGTTTGGTATAGGGTATTATTTCGAGTTTTCTTTCTCTTGCATAGATATTATATGCATGTTATATCCGTTAGTCATCTTTTACGACACCCCCTGGCAACAGAAGGGGTGGTGAATAGTATTTTTACTCAGTTAAAACACGCTAAATGTTTTAAGAAGGGAAAATGTAAATTGTTTTGTATTAATAAAATTGATAAATTATTTGTACAAAAGCTCAACTCTTTAATTAAATAGAAACCATATTTATACATGGTTTTATCTTCATCTCCGTCTCGACTATTTAGCTAACAATTAACTGATGAACTAGTCGGTTGATTGATTATTTGCTTCGTCAGTAAAAGGGTCTAAATGAAAAAGGGTCTACGCTATTTAAGCGATAATACGAGTATATTAAAATTGCTAAGACTTAAAATTAACATTTTACTAGAAAACTCATGCGAAAATTTCGCACTATTAATAGAGGATTTATCTATATATATCTGTAAATCTATATATATATAAAAGAAAGTCGTGTTAGCTACACTATTTATAATCCAAGAACAGCTATACCGATTAGCTTGAAAATTGGTGGGGAGGTAGCTTAAAACCAGGAGACGGACATAGGATACTTTTTATCCCGTTTATCTTTTTAATGGTGTTTACAAGATTGCGCCAATAACTCTTTCATCCCGTTCGATCGCGTTCCCGTGTGACGTGACATAAAATGTCAAACAGAAAAGAAGTCACTATGAAACATAGTATAAAAAAACGCATTTGATATGTAATAAAAAAATGCAAATGGCAGCTAAACGAAATTTTATCTATAGCTTAACTATATATGGTTGAAAATTTGATAATTATAATTTTGTCGGAAATCAATAATGAGTAATTTGTATTCTTTTTGAATCATCATTAACAACGCCGCGACTAAAACTATCGAATCATTCCCGACAAAGCTGTAATGGTTCTTTCATTAGAGACTATATTTTCGAAAATTTAGAAAATATATTTATGAAAAAAATTATGGCGTTACGAAGTTCGCCGGGTCAGCTAGTATCTAATATATAAAGCTGAAGAGTTTGTTTGAACGCATTAATCTCAGGAACTACTGGTCCGATTTGGTAAATTCTTTTAGTGTTACTTAGCTGAGTTATCAAGGTAGGCTATAGGCTATATATCATCACGCTAAGATCTATAGGAGCGGAGTAACAATGAAGAATGTTTCAAAATCGAGTTTTTTTTTGAGAGCTGCCGCTGTGTGACAACATCTTATTATTTGAAAATATTTTAGCCTTTTAATTAAACCAAGTCGCTACTTGAAATTAGCGTTAGCCCAAAGTAACTATTCACTTATATAGCTTGCAGCTGCGCACTTATATAGTACCTAGTTACTTATATAGCTGCGACCTAGAAACAAATAACATATTCCGACAAATTTGCGCGAAAATCAATAGTTTTTGAAATAAAATATTAAGTTAGCGGCCCTAAAGACAAGTTACCCTGCACCGGTGGTCGGCCCAATGACGAAGGCGACGTGTCACGGGTGAGCCATGGGGCCACTAAAATATTAAGTTAAATTTTCTTTTCGTTTTAAAGACAACGCTTTGCGACTAAGAAAATCATCCTTATATTGCGAGGGACTGTACAAACATATAATTACATCCAGACTCCGAACTGATAAATTGTTTTTATGGTTCGCACAAAGTGTTGCCGTGCGTGAGATTCGAACCCGCGACATTGTCATGGTAGGTCGCTATCTCAACTACTACGCCATCTGTGTGGTCATATTTACATATTAAATGCGCAAAATAGCGTATCAAACATTAAAATGTTGTATTGTGACGGACTAAAATATAAATTCAACATCTCCTTTTTTCCTGCGGGTGTTGCAAAATACGAGTGAGGAATGTGAGCAGATAACAACACCAAGAAATTGAAAACTCGAATAAACGTATGAAAACATACAGAGATATCTGAATAGCATGGTAGTATATTTATTTTCCTTCGTTTGGAAATGACTTGTGTCCAACATCATTATCATTTTTCTCTTATCCGAGTTACTTGGGATCGACTTAATATGTACTTCTTTTTTAACCGACTTCAAAAAAAGGATGAGGTTCACAATTCGTCGGAATCTTTTTTTTTTTATGTATGTTCACCGATTACTCAAAGACGCCTGGACCGATTTGCAAAATTCTTTTTTTGTTTGATAGGGTATAATTCCCAGGTGGTCCCATAGTCATTAGGTCAGGATCTGATGATGGTATCCTTGAGAAATTGGTGGAATTCTTAAAATTTTATTAG
The DNA here is from genome assembly GCA_032191425.1 of Lymantria dispar. Classification (NCBI taxonomy): domain Eukaryota; kingdom Metazoa; phylum Arthropoda; class Insecta; order Lepidoptera; family Erebidae; genus Lymantria; species Lymantria dispar. The sequence continues at coordinate 26,547,241 of CM063448.1, forward strand.
TTTACTGTTTGAAGTCGGGTTTTTTTGTTAAAAATTATACAGCAAAAGTTTTCTTAATATATTTTTTTAATAGTATTAAAAAGACAACACTCTGCACTAAGAAAATAACTCTTGTGTTGTGGGGGCTTTACAAACATAAAAAACGAACATAAAATACATCCAGACTCAGAACAAAAATATATAGATTGTCCTAAGTGTTGTTCTGCGTAGGATTCGAATCCACGACACTGGTGCGTTAGGTGAGGTATCTTAATCACTATCCCATTAACTCTCTTTGAAATTTTAATTATTGACCTGATGGTATCAGATGGAATTGATCCAGGCCGCTGTAAAACTTAGCTCTCATCTATACTAATATTATAAAGAGGAAAGTCTTTGTTTGTATTGGATAGGCTCCGAAATTACTGGACCGATTTCAAAAATTCTTTCAACAATCCAAAGCTATAATGTCAGGGAGTAACATAGGCTATATTTTATCCCAGTATTCCCACAAGATTGGCAACTACGCGGGTAAGGCGACTGAAACCGAAGCGAAGCAAGAGCGGGTTGCTATTGTAAATAAAACTACTTTACAGATTTGCACGAGCGGACAGTCAGTCCGTGACCATGAACACTGCAAAGTATTCGAAACGTCGGGCAATCAAAAATCAAATACAAACGCGATGAAATCCGTAGTTTAATTTACAAGGATTGATGATTTACAAGGCAATGTATGGGTAGTATCTGAAGCCACTCCAGATACAACTTAGATGGCCTTAAGAGGTGAAGAAGAATTATATACATACAAAAAAATTTATTACACATCTTAGTCGTGTATACGGCGAACTCCTTACATCGACTGAGTCCTCTTTCGACTCGATTCAATTTTGTAATACAATAAATCTTGGGAACGTCTCTGTTTTTCTGTATTTGTCACTTTTGCTCCTAATGGCTATGTTTTTGTCTACAGTCTGGGATTTGCTTTTAAAATAAGTAGTCAGAGACAAGATATGTGATTACATATAAATGGAATGTCTATTTGTAATTCATGTATTTTAACGGTTGATAAACGTCGGATCAGATTGTGGCGAAATTTGAGGGATGTCTACGTCCAGAAGTGGAGGGAAAAAGGCTGTATTATGATGACTTAGAAAAACTAAAAAACATAATAAAATTGGATATGCAGTCATACCTTGATCTGACTGAATGCTAGTTTGCTTGCTATTAAATAAAAAAATAAGAAGTATTTAGGAGTTTCTCAGAAGATTTTAGTTATCATTTAGATATGACTTAATATTTTATATTTAAAGATAATATGGGTATATTGTTCTGATAAATTATGTTAAAAAGATTCAGTTAAATGCTTTTTAAATTAAACGTTTGTTGCTGGGTTTAAAAATATCTTTTAAGAGCACCGCTTATTAAGTCCTGTGAAATAGGAAGCTTACACACATACCTAATATATTTACATAATAGGACCAATACATGCAAATAAAATCATTCCCTTTGTCCGTTACGAAAATAAATGGAATCCGGTGAATTAATGAATTTATGGCTCGGCTTTTATTTTAAGTGGCTTATACTCGCCACTTGAGACCATAAATCTTTATGCGAAGTAATACTATATCATTATGTCGCCCTGTTTATTTAGTTCTTGAATAAAGTGTGTGTTTATGACTTTATCTTTCCGGCTTAACACTTTGTACACTCTTTGCCGTCATTGTCGTTTCAATCCATCCTTTTCTCTCTCTGTTATTTAACATTTTACTTTCATTGTCTATTCAAGTATTCGTTGTCGACCTAACAACATTGACTATGGGATATCTACTCTTCCTTACTAATATTATAAATGTGAAAGTAAGGATGTTTGTTTGTTTGTTACGCTTTCACGCTTAAACCACCGAACTGATTTCAAAAATTCTTTCACCAATGGCCAGCTATAATATCAGGGAGTAACATAGGCTATATTTTATCCCGGTATTCCCACAGGAAAGGGAACCACGCCGCGGGTAAGGCGACTGAAATCGAAGCGAAGCGAGGGCGGGTTGCTAGTTGGTAATAATTGTAACATTTAGTATCCGGGTAGTTGATTGCAGTTATTTATGTTTTACAGGATTGGGTTGCTTACTCGCTTGGTGATCTTTGGGTCATTTTTACACGATAAAGTTAGAGGGATATTTTATGTTCTCAACCCGTCATTACACGAAAAACAATATTCATATATAAGAACAAATCGGATTAGGGACAACTCATCATTCATCATTTATTCATTTCAGCTCATATGTATGCCATTGTTGGACTTGAGCCTCCTCCACAATAGGAGCGAAATAGACCATGCTGGTCAGACAGATTGGTATAGGGTTTTATTTCGAGTTTTCCTTCTCTTGCATAGATATTATATGCGTATTATATCCCTTAGTCGTGTTTTACGACACCCACGGGCAAGATAGGGAGTGGTGATTAGTATTCTTCCTCCGTTACCACACGGATATGTGACAACTCACAATCGTATAAATAATCAAGTTACGATTAAATTTATTGCGTTTGAAATTAACTATATTGTGCTATTGTTTACTGATCTATAGCAGACAAAGCGTGCGTGCTGACACATTTATTCATTTCTCCACTCTCACAATCAGGCCGAGAAAACGACCATAGTAATTAAATACAAAATTGTATGTATAACTTTCAATAGAAGCAGTTACTAGGATAGAATATCATAAAACAGTCCCGGGTTTATTAATTTGATTGTATGTATTTTTTCATCTAAAAAGTAGCAATACAGTTCTAGATAGTAAAGATTGCACGAGCTCTGAATATATATGAACAAATTAAATTATATATTAAAACTATTTTAACAACTTAATAATCTGTAAAAATGGATATAAATAAGAAAATCCAAATTTTCAACCAAATAATCTAAATCTATAGCGAAAAATCAAGTTTTGATTTTAACTTTAAGCATGAATAAATTTTGAACGAGTGAATTTAACTAAAAATGTTAACAAACTTTATTGTAGAAAATTTAATTTCCTTTAAGAATATTTATTAACTTCTTTCGGATACTCATTTTTTATATAAATTTTATATGAATTACAAAATTCCAAAGTTTAAAAATAAAATTGTAAAATTATATTAAGACAAGATAGATATGGATAATATTTTGTTTTTTTTTTTAATTTGAATGAAATCTTTTATACAGATAATTTTGTTTTCAAAATCGAGCCATATGGAATTGACGTGTATATATACATGTATATGTACATTAGAGGAGTTAAAAACCAGAAACCTGCTTAGTTGTAAATCAACCTGCTCAATTGTAAAAGTTGTAATGATGGAGCTCCTAATTAAACAGTTAAGAATACTACTAAATAATATTTTCGATAAACTTTAAAGACGATTTTCTTGGCCCCAGTCTAATAATAGTCTAATATTCAGTTCAATGGGCAAGTCTCTGAAACGACCACATGAATTTCGATTGTATATTGCCAGATATTTAGTATTATAAGGATTAGCTTAGGCTACTGTTATTTTTGAAAACGAATATGTGTTTAGTAAAAATAAATAAACATTTTTGAATACTTCCTATTCAAAGAGTATGCAATATTATTTATAATATTTATGTTTTAATGTCTTGTATTCATCATTCATCATCATCATTTCAGCCTATCGCCGTCCACTGCTGGACGTAGGCCTCCCTCATGTTGCGCCACAATGAGCGGTCCTGTGCCGCCTGCATCTAACGACGCCCAGCTACTTTCACTAGGTCATCGGTCCACCTAGTGTCTTGCATTGGGGACGAAGATATTCTAAAAAAGAGATAAACTATGACAAGAGCGAAAGTACGGCCAAAGAGCTAGTAATGTATAACAATGTTGCATTTTTGGCCAACTCGTAGCCCATAGCGAAAGCTTGAGCGCCATAATCCGCCCTGCCCCAGATTTGCCTCTTTTGGACTAGTGGTCCACTGGTTTTACAATTATTTAAGGGTTTATATGGTAACAAATAAGAAAATAGTAGCCTATAAGCATTTCGGATTCGACTATTATATTGTTTCAATATTGTCATTGTTTGTTTCTTTAAGTCATACCTAACCTGTTTATCGTGGAAGGTTGAAAGGTATAAAATATCGTTTCATCTTCGGATTATATATGCTCAACTATTGGGCTCAAGTCTCCAGCAGAATAGGAGGGCAATTAACCTACTATCCACGCTTTTCCGTGTGTAGGTAAACAATTCATCACTCCCTATCTTGCCCGTGAATGTCGTAAAAGACGACTAAAGGATATAATATGCACGTAACATCTGTGCAAGAGAAGGAAAACTCAAAATTAAACCCTATACTAACATGTCTGACCAGCATGGTATAGTAGGTCAAATGCCCTCCCATTGTGGAGGAGGTCCGAGGCTAACAGCGGAACGTATGTGGGCTGCGATGATGAAAATGATGATCCCACGCTGGTCAGTAAGATACAATATAGAGGTTGGAGAGTTGTATTCTGACTCCCACATCGTACGCAATGAGTACTATAAAAGATAACATTGCATCATTTCAGAGCCGAGCTCCTTAGAATGTAATTGTTGACCCAGGTCGATGTAAAGCTATAAAGTGTCTCTCACGATACCTACGAGTAATGTAAGTGTTATTAAGTATTTTACACTAACAAAGCTATGGGGATGCCTACGTGTGCTAATAATAACAAACCATTCAAATACACAACTATAGTTGTGTCTATATTGAATTCGTGAAGGTAAATTTCATCAAAATTAATTTGAAACTAAAATTGAATGTAACCACAATATTGATACTGTGTATAATTTCATGTTTGTACAAATTCTTGTAAAGATGTAATGTCTTAGCACCCTACGTCTCAAGGTTTAATGTTCAAGGATCATGTAATTCACACATATTTAGCTGGAGATGCTCCATCTTCCTTTATGTATTTAATTACATAATCTATAATTTACTCTATTTTAGAATATTATAATTTCTCTATGATTTAACTGTTATGTTAATATAGAAAGCAGGATAATTTTTAAAATTAACCTATATATATATATATATATATATATATACAATATTAAAAATGTTTCTATGTCGTTTATAGACTTTGGAACAATCATTGTGTCGAACCGATTTTATTCTAAACTAGCAACCCGCCCTCGCTCCGCTTCGGTTTCAGTCGCTTTGCCCGCGGCGTAGTTCCCGTTCCTGTGGGAATACCGGGATAAAATATAGCCTATGTTACTCCCTGATATTATAGCTTTCCATTGGTGAAAGAATTTTTGAAATCGGTTCGGTGGTTTAAGCGTGAAAGCGTTACAAACAAACAAACAAACAAACATCCTTACTTTCGCATTTATAATATTAGTATGGATGATTGCTATATTTTATTTAATTTTTTTTTTATTGGCAACGGTAGCAAACGAGCAAGCAGCAGGTCTGATGGTAAGTGATTCTGCCGCACATGAACGTTTACAATAGCAGGGGCCAGGCCGTTGCCTACCGTCAAGAAAATACTTTTCTTAAACCTCATTTAAAAAAGGGACATGTCATAGCGCTCGGGAAACACAGCAGCAGGTAGTTCATTCCAGAACTTGCATGTACGTGGGAGAAATGACCGCTGGAAACGTACAGTTGAAGACCATAACGTTTCCAGGTGAAATGGATGAACCCTGCTACGATGTCGAGTGGTACGTTGGTAGAATGCTGACGGTGGTAACAAGTCAAACAGTTCCGGAGCACTCCCCATGAAAGAGTCGGTGAAACTGCTTTAGGCGCGTTGAACACTTTTTTAGGTGAATAAAAATCATGAAACTCACGTCATCGTCACCGAACGCCTGACTCGAAAAATGATATAGTGCGTGCGCGCCTGCTCTTTGCTTTCAAATCCACAAACCCCAAGCGCTAAATTTGGTTATTATTTTCGAATTAAATGAAACAATTTATGGATAATACAGACCTATACTCTTAAAGCCATATAGCAAGATTTCTCTAGCGTAGCCAAAAAATTGAGGTATTTAATCACTAAATTTGACCAATGAAACAGCACCATCGTATATACATCAAAGAAATCGGGACATTTGATAAAGCGAGCGATAATCAGTATCCTGTTTGGATCACGTTCACTGGACTAGAAACGTGAGGAGTTCATAGATTATTATTATTATGTATAAGGTAATGATGATTTTGTATGATTTGGACATAATGTTATCAACTGACGATTCGAATGTATACTTTAGATAATATATGGCTTTGGCATTCTCATTTATTTCAATTTATCTTCGACATTGCAAAAGTTCATTAGCAAGTGGTATTTAATTTCAAGTAGGTTGCTTCATCATCTATCGCTATATATAATTCACCGATTTAATTATAGGCAAAATTTTCCTTCTAATTGTACCTATCCTAATTTTTAATCGGTGCATGGTTTTTGATAAAGAATTTTTGAATCCCCGCTTAGCGATGGGATAAGAAAACAATTGTTGCCACTACTTATTTACACACGGAAATCATAAAAATTCACAATCCGTTTCATCAAAAGACTTGACACTCACTCTTTTGGGAGACTTTTAACATCTTAATGCGATCGCCAATCGCTAGGCGATTATCGTATTTTGCCTTAATTTAAGTGGAAGGCTTGCGTTCAACAGTAGATGGCAAAAGCTGAATGATGGAGTCTCAGGCAGATGGTGTTTTATACAATAACTTCTTCTAAACTTTGTGTGAATGCAAATCAAAGTTCTAAATATGTCGACAAAGTTAATGTTTTGTAATCAAGTCACTAACAGTTCGTTTTCTTGGAAGAAATTTAAGAGTTGCATCAAATCAGGTAAATCTATATTTTCTAATTGACTCACAGTAATAACTTTTTCTTTACGTATTTTATTAGTCAGGATATTTCCTTTAATCTAGTACATATACTATATGTAATATGTTTGCGCGCAAAGTCAGAGCCGGGTCGGTGTTTGTATGTTATTAATTTACTTGAATTTAAGAATAGGCAGTGATGATTATTAAACATAAATTATATATTTCTAAGGATTTCAAGAAGTCATATATGTGTTAACCAGTAATTGATCCATCAAGTAATTAATTTCGTCAATTATTTTGTTTTCCTTGTGGTGACGAAGTAAGAATACAATTCACCACCCGCTCTCTTACCCGTGAGTATCGTAAAAGACGTTTAACGCTAGCTTCCATTGTAAAGACTTATACTTGTTATATAATTTAAAATAAATAGCGGTACGATTAATAATTTAGAAAGACTGTGTTATAAAGTTCAAAATCATAAAATTTATAGCAAGAATACACATAAATCTGACGTAGTGGAAGCCATGAAATCATGAGCTGTTTGGTGTTACACTTCACGTGACTGATGCCTTTATTTTTACAAAGTAATATAGTCACATAAGCATGCGACTACAAATAATAAGGTTTTTGGGTTAGCGTCTTAGTCGGGCGAAAATATTATTAAAATTTTAAAAATAAGGTGAATAATAAGTTGAGTAATAGTAATAATAAATTGAAAAGTCAACAGTTTTCTGTGTATAGCCGCCGACCGGTCCGTCCGAGATAGTACCACACTCTCGTAAAAATCGACATCTGAGTAGTAGCCATTTGTTACAACGCTTTGAGTGTGCAACAACTGATTTGAAGCATCAGGAAATTTGTGTCTAAAGTAATTGAAATTGACGAAAGCAACCCAGTGCTAGAAAATATTTAATATGATTGTTTAAAATAATATTATAGTTGACTATCCCTACAAATCAACTTACCTCTAGCTCTCCTTTGACAGGGGCTTTATAACAACGTGAAGTGGACGAGGGCGCTTGTCCAAACACCCATTTGTCTGCTAGATAAGGCTTAACAAGATTCTGTCGAAATATATTTCTACAAGAATTATTGTGGAGATACAATTTGTCGATATAAATGAAGGTTGCCGACATAACGGAAGCTTAGTATGGCAAGTGAAGCGGAAATTATGGACACGCTGTAATGGACTATCGATTTGATGTCGCTGTATCAGTAAAAATGTGGTTTTTTAAAATGTTATGGTTAATAAGGTGTGTTTAGGGGTTTTTAAAATAGAAGTCATTCATAGGTCTACAAACGTCCACTTTTGGAGAGCCTTTCTAATTTTGTACAAGCTCTATTATTGATCTCGAACCGTTTCCAAAATGAGAAGAAAAATGACTTAATATAATACGCTGGTAAGATAGGTTGATATAGGTATATATTTTAGGGTAATTTTTTTTTCTTGCGTAAAAACCTGCATATTTTCTCTCTTAGTGCTCTTACACATAGAAAAAGGGCTAGTCAGTTGTATTCTTACTCCGTTACCACATGGCAAATCGTTAACGAGAAATTATAGTAATAAAGGCTAACCCAGCGTGGTGATTATGTAATTGTTTGCATAATGATATCTGATGTTTACGCGAGCACTACATATTGTAAATAAAACTACTTTTACGGATTATATCGCGTTTGTATTTGATTTATGATTGCCCGACGTTTCGAACACTTTGCAGCATTCATGGTCACGGGCGGACTAAGGTGTCTCACGTCCAACAAGTAATCGTTATTACAGACATTTACAATTATCTACCCGATACAGAAAATAGTTATAAATTTATTAAATTGTTACCCACATTTTAGTACAAATTTATTGCCAGTGTAAGAAGAAAATGAATCTATATGATAAAATTATATTGTTTATGGTTAGTAATTATTAATTATTAAATTTGTAGCAATTATTATTACAATTTGTTGATTTAAAACTAACAAAACTAATATACTACCACCGGATCGGAACGCGGCCACACTGAGAAAGATCCGGCAAGAAAACTCAGGTGACATGATGCTAAATTAATATTGATTTTTAATTTTAGATGCGGCTTACTAAAAGATTTTTGATTTATAAAATTATCTTTAACTATTATTACCGTGACCATGAATGCTGCAAAGTGTTCGAAATGTCGGGCAATCATAAATCAAATACAAACGCGATATAATCCATAAAAGTAGTTTTATTTATAATTGTTTGCATTTGGGAAGTGCTTTGTTTGTCCAATAGTGAATATCAATAGGATGATTAATAAAAAATTACCGAATGAAAAACGGTAATTAAAGTCACGATATTCTGTGCAATATCAAACATGAATGAACTACCTAGCGTGCGAGTTCCTAGCAGTCATTAAAGGTCGGTCCTTAATGACGGACACGAGCCCATTCTTACTCGTAATATGGCCCTTTACGGACATATAAAAGTTACTTTGTTCGGTTATCACTAAGGGTTGTTTGTTGTAGGCTCTTGAGTGAAATTGGAATATGGGGTCCTTTGTAAACACTTCAATATATTTCTGACTATGCTCTTTTAACTTTTATCCATAAAGTCACCATTATCGACTTTAGCGAGCGATAGTTGGAATAGATAAACATATGTAGTAAAGTTTTTGAAGTTACTTCTTTTGGCGTATTAGGAAGAAATGATGAGAGTAATTTTTTACGATGCGCGCGCACACCATCACGAAAAACCGACACTCTGAAATTAGCTAGTCAAATTTTTTTACTGGTATGCCCTATAATAAAACTTTTAATGTATTTTTTATACCTTTTTTTTCTATTATAAGTGTCGTTTTATCTACAAACGTAGGATAACGCGGAGGATAAAATCTTTAGAATGATTTTAACTTTATTATGCCAAAAAAGTATAATTTCTTACGTGCGTACATGAGTACATACACACGTTTTTACGTTATTTGCTTATATCATAAGCAAATAGCTTATATCATAAGCGTCCATTCTCCGTGTGGTTATACACAATTAAACAACACCTCTCTTGCTTGTGGTTATAGTAAAGAACGACTAAAGAATTTATGCAGGTAAATTCTATGCAAGATTAGGAAAACTTTTTATACAACCCTATTCCAATAAGTTTTACTAGCGCGGAAAAGTGGGTCAATTTCCTTCCCATTGTATAGGAGGCCCGAGTCCAACAGTAGGACTTGTTATCAGATGATTAGGGTTTGATTATCGATCTGTCATTTTGAATATAGTTAGATTCGAATGCAGGATAAAACTTTTTGCCGGTTATATGCGTGCTAATTGTAATTTGAATTTTATTATTAAGGAGTAAATTATTCGTGTGGAGACTGAATAAGGATACAATTCACCACCCCCTCTCTTGCCCCTATGTATCGTAAAAGACGATTAAGAGATATAATATGCATATCATATCCATGCAAGAGAAGGAAAATTCGAAACAAAACCCTATATCAACACGTCTGACCGTTATGGTATAGTAGGTCAATTTCTCTTCTATAGCGGAGGAAGCCCGAGCCTAATAGTGGGACGTGCATGAGCTGAGATGATGATGATGAAAGCAAATTGTTTTTTTATTAGTATATAAAAGCCCTAGATGAATATGATTATGGAGTAAGTATTCAATTACCACGTCGTTTTTAATCGTACAAAAAAAAAGATGTACGAGATGTCTAAAAATGTTAGAAGATAATATTATTCTCTCTTATCAGCTCATATAAGTATCACCGATAGGCTCCGGCCTTCTCCACAATAAGAGGGAAATTAACCTACTCTACTATACAGACGTGTTAATATAAGGTTTTATATCGATTTTTTCTTTTCTCGCATAGTGTCATCTTTATTTATTTTTTTTTTTATTGCCAACGGTGGCAAACGAGCAAGCAGCACACCTGATGGTAAGTGAAACTGCTGTACATGGACCTTTGCAATACCAGGGGCACAGCTAGGCCGCTGCCTACCGTGAAGGAAATACTCTTCTTAAACCTCGTTTAAAGAAGGACATGTCATAGCGCTCGGGAAACACAGCAGCAGGTAGTTCATTCCAGAGCTTGCACGTACGTGGGAGAAATGATCACTGGAAACGTACAGTTGAAGACCATAACATTTCCAGGTGAAATGGATGAACCCTGCTACGATGTCGAGTGGTACGTTGGTAGAATGGTGACGGTGGTACCAAGTCAAACAGTTCCTCGGAGCACTCCCCGTGAAAGAGTCGGTAGAGTACACAGAGTGACCCAAAGTCTCTCCGCTGCTCCATCGACTCCAATCTGTCCGTAAGATTGGGATCCCCGACGATTCGAACAGCCCGTCTTTGCAGGGAGTCAAGTGGGTCTAGCTGATATTTGGGCGCACCTGCCCAGAGATGAGAGCAGTACTCCACATGAGGACGAACTTGTGCTTTGTATAGCACAAGACGCTGTCTCGGTGTGAAGTACCGCCTGGCTCTGTTCAGGACACCCAACTTTTAGCTTGCCAATTTGGCTTTGTCCTCCAAATGACTCCCAAACTGGACTTTGCTCGATATTTTGACGCCGAGAATCCCAATACTCTCAGAAATTGGGAGAGTTACTCCTTGGAACTGTGGCGCCATGACAAACGGGTCCTTCTTTGCAGTGAACGCACAAACTTATGTCTTTGTGGGGTTGAACTGGACTAGGTTCCGTTCACCCCATTCCGAGGCCCGCCCCAGAGAGCGCTCGACTTCAGACACAATTTGAACCTTTCTTTCCTGAGTACTCCGAGGGATATTCCGTTGCTCAGTGTACCGCTCATCACCCGTGCTGTCATCCGCATAGCAACGCATACTCTCGATAGAGAGCATGTCATTGATATGCAGGATAAACAACGTCGGGGAAAGCACCGAGCCTTGTGGTACACCAGCATTAATGGTCATGGTATCGGAGCAGGAGCCATCTACGACGACTTTTATAGTCCGACCATCCAGAAAGCTGGCGATCCAATTACAGAGTCCCTCGGGGATTCCGTATGATGGTAGCTTCGATAGAAGTGCCTTGTGTCAGACCCTATCGAACGCCTTTGCGATATCTAGGCTGAACGCCAGCGCCTTACCCTTGCCCTCCAAGGCCTCTGCCCAACAGTGTCTGAGGTACACAAGAAGATCACCAGCCGACCAACCATGACGAAAGCCGTATTGGCGATCACTGATAAGCTGGCGATCCTCAAGGTACTGCAGAAGCTGACGGTTTCTAACCTTCTCCATTATCTTGGAGAGCAAGGATGTTATCGCAATTGGCCTGTAATTCGATGGGTCAGACCGGTCTCCCTTTTTAGGGATCGGGTGGACATGGGCTACCTTCCACGAAGACGGAACCCTATTAGTAGCGTAGGAAAGTCTGTATAGGCGCGTGAGGATGGGAGTCAATTCAGGGGCGCACGTCTTTAGTACCACTGCAGGGATGCCATCCGGTCCACTCGACTTATGGACGTCTAAAAGCCGCAGCTCCCGCCTAACCGCTCGCTGCGTGATGCGGATTTCGGGCAGTGAGCTTTCACACCGTGGGATAGTAGGTGGTGTGGCAGCTCCGGCATCCAAAGTCGAGTTACAGGCAAAGAATTGACCTAGAAGATCGGCCTTCTCCTTTGCGCTGTGGGCCAGACTACCATCGTGTTTCTGCATTGGTGGGAGTTTGGGCTGGCAGAAGTTGCCTTGGGCAGCCTTGGCGAGCGACCAGAATGCACGACTCCCAGCGGGATAGCTTTGCAATCGCTCGCCAATTCTGGCAACATGTTCCGCCTTGGCTCTGGCAATAGCCTTCTTACTAGATCTAGAAGCGGCGTTAAATTTCCGCTTCACCTCTTTGGCGTTCGGGTCCTGGCATTTTTTGGCCCTATTCCAGGCTTGATATGCGGACTGTTTCTGGCATGCAGCCGTCCTGCAAGTTTTGTTAAACCAGGGTCGGCTGCGGCCACCGACGGGTATTTTGGTGTTGGGGATGAATAATTCCATCCCCGTAATAACCGTTTCGGTAACGCAGTTCGCACAGATGCCAGGGTCCCCAGAGGCGAAGCAAAGCCGCTTCCATGGATAGGATGCGTAAAATTCGCGGAGTCCATCCCAATCTGCTGACTTATATTGCCAGACTCTGCGAGTCCCAGTCGCCTTAGAACGACTAGGCCTTACAACAGGGGCACTGCTACGAACCAAGCAGTGGTCAGAAGATCCAAGAGGGGCTTCAACCACTACCTGATATCCGTGCTAGTGTGTAGTCAGCAGAAGATCCAGTAAAGAAGACTCATGGCTCTCAATATCTGCGATACGGGTGGGCTGTGTCACCAGTTGTGAGAGACCATAGGCCGAGACCATATTGAAGAGATGTCGACCCTGGAGGTCAGTGGTTCGGGACCCCAGCCACTCTTTATGATGAGCGTTGAAGTCTCCAAGAACCACCACCTCCGCTGATGGACACTGCTCCAATATTTCGTCAATCCCCCATTGGACGTTCTCAAATAATTGAATTGACCCCGGATCACTGCCATGGGACCTGTAGAGGCATGCGTAGATGCGGGTAAGGCCTCCATAGTCTACGCGTAGCCACAGGATTGACAAGTCACCATGTTCGAGGGCCCGAAGGCGGCGACAGCAGATATCACCTCGGATGAATACGCACACCCCGGCTTTACGACGGAAGGTATGCTCCAACTCGTAGCCGGGGTAATTTAGGTACGAAATGTCATCCGGAGCACCTATCTCTTTTTATTTTTCTTGGCCATAAGTTATTGTTTAAGAAGAGGAGGAAGGGAGTGTGAATGTGTACAACGGAGTTCGATGATACCAAAAAAAAAAATGGGCGGGGCATAGTGCATGGTCGAGGAGTGAGTTTTGTGAGGAGCTGACACGATGCACGGAAGGGCCCCCGATGCCCCCCCGTGCGTAGCCGCCGAGGTCCACTCCGGTTTCCCACACCGGCACGACGACTACCCAACGGGATTTTCGCCGGTTGGTGGGACAGCCTCCCAGGGAGGATGATCCTGGGTTCGGGTCCCCTGCTGACCGGCAGGTGGCCGGCGGTGACCATTCCCATCGGGTCTCCCTGTACACCATGCCAGCCCCTCACGCTCAATACCCCGACCAAGACCTCACCACCGCAGGTTTCAGGCCTCACCAAAACCCGCCGCACACAATCATCTGCATATTATATCCTTAGTCGCTTTTTACGATAACCACAGAGAAGTGGAGGTGGTGATTGCATATTATATCCCTTAGTCGTCTTTTATGACAGCCACAGATAGCCGGTGGTGATTTGTTTTCCTACTCCGTCACTGTATGGAAATAATATAAGAGAATATGTTATCGAAAAAAAAATAACCATACTCTTTTAAGTCTAAGTAACACATTCACAATTTCTCAGTCTATTGACGTCTCTAGCTGGACCTTTCTTACTTCTTCTCCTTAAACTTCTTAAATTCCTCCAAATGAGGCTTATGTCATATTCGCTTTGGTAAGTGAAGCAGTATTAACAGTTACTGTTTCCTAGACTTGGCTGGCCATTCTCCTATTGATCTCTCTCCCACTTTTTATGGCACCCATGATAGAGTAAAACGCTTGTAACACATTGTATCTTAACCCATAACATTATTGAAAATTTCAGGTTATTTGACATCAAACTTACCTTCGTATTAGATAACAATCCCTATACAAATTCATTATTTAAAACTTATCATTATAAAACGTCGCTTAAAATAAAATTAATTTAATTAATCTATGTTTGTTTACATATAACTTACCGGTAATGTTAAGAACGACTCTTTCTCCGTGTGTGGCGACGATCCTCCATTCGCAGCGTTCATTAGTAGCGGGTAATGTATCTGTACCCCAACCGGGCGAGTTAAACCACCCCGAGTTGCCCAACAGCGTCCTACCGCATTCTGTTTACATATTAAATCATAATTATTACCTATAAACTTTCGGCTTGTGATTTAGTACGGTTGGTGTACCTCTAAACTGGGGATTTGGTTAATCGTTTTAATGTTGACAGATTAAATTTTACGCGCGTTAAATGTTTATAATATAGTAAAATGTACTGCTTAGTACCTATTCGAAAATATATGTATTAAAACAAAGTAAATGTATGATTTTTGAAGTAGAACTTCTTTAGCCGCAACTTTCGAGTAACTCGGCTCTTCTTTTGGATGGAAGTGACGTTCATTAAAAATAATGTATAGTGTACGTGTATAATAATATGATAATAATAGTAGTTTGTCTAATACTTTAATATAATATGAAGAACTATACCATCATCATTATTTATACTAGAAAGAGAAATTGGCCTACTATACCACGCTAGTCAGACGAGTTGGTTTTATTTCGAGTTTTCCATCTCTTTCACGGATATTATATGCATATTATATCCCATAGTAGTTTTTTACGACAACCATTTACAAGATAGGCGGTCGTGAATTGTATTCTTACACCGTTACCACATGGAAATTACCTTTTTTACTAATAATGGAACCATCTACAAACGATTAAATTAAATTTTAACACTTTTAAGGTTCGACCATAGCGAGAATATTTCACATTTGAAAGAAAAATAATACCATACTTAATTAAAATTTCTGTGTGAATAAAAGAAGCAAGTTTTAATTTTCTAAATGATTAGGTAAACATTTAGATAATAAAGAAACTTATTGGACTTTATGAAGAGCTAGAAAAATCGCTTCATTCGTTAACTTCGGTTTATTTTTAAAATCTAGAAAATTCTTTTAATTGTTAAATAAAGCCAGAGGAGAGCCATTATGATCTAGAAATAACGAGAAAACCTTAGTCGCCTTGTATATAACACGTAGGTAAGGATGGAATAGGAAGTAATTAAATTCAATAGAATAGAATGGAATGGCATTGATTGGTATGGAATAGAGTAGGATATAAAAATATTTATGGACAATACCCACAATATTGAAGAGTCTATGGTCTTGGAATTGCAGCAGCGGAGATTTCTTGAATTTGGACGTTAATTATTTTTATAATTTAATTTTAACTTCATATAATTGTTTGAATCAGGCGATACATGGCGGCAATCCATTATTATTTTAAAATGGAAGGAAGGAAGGGATATCTAACACTTTCCAACGGTTAATCAATATACTGCACACCACAATGGAATGGTAGGAATACGGGATTGGATCAAGGTGGAATAGGATATAAGGGAATCTTACTCTCATGTATTGAGCTAACGTTAATTTGCAATTTTCCACAGAACTGAAGGCTTTAGGCTTTTTTTTTCTTAGCTTTAGACTCGAATTTTAAGACGCATTTGAAGTCAAATCGTCTTGAAGATACCTTGTTTAGAGGCGAAACATGTGTCAAATAAATATTCTGTGAACTTCTGTGGCAAATTGCAAATTGACGTTCTAGGAGAGCTCAACATGTGAGAGTAAGATTCCCTTATATCCTATTTCACCTTGATCTCAACCCGTATTCCTGCCACTCTATTGTAGCGTGCGGTATATTGATTAACCGTGGGAAAGTGGCGGGTCTCTTTTCCTTTTTTCCATTTTATATTTAACTTAATTTATTTAGCGTTTTATAATATATCGTTCGAAGTATCACATCTGATTTGATTTTGGATGCATTATTTACTCTTGCAGTGTAAAAGCCATGTTATTTAATGATTTCTGATGTTTACGTGAGTATTACACATTTTAAATAAAACTACTTTGCGGATTTTATCGTGTTTGTATTTGATTTTTGATTTACATTTATAATGTCTGTAATAAAGATGACTTGTTGGACGTGAGACACCCGGGTTGAGAGCCTTCAGCGCTCACCCATAGTCCGCGTCAAGCTGTCAAGGCCATCTGCGGCCAACAGCTGTACACACACAAAAAAAAAAAAAAACGTGAGACACCTTAGTCCGCCCGTGACCATCAATGCTGCAAAGTGTTCGAAACGTTGAGCAATCAAAAATCAAATACAAACGCGATAAAATCCGTAAAGTAGTTTTATTTAGAAAGTCACGTTATTGGCAATTTATAGTACAGTGTAATTGTTTGGTGGTTAGTCTGATTATCAAGAAGAAGTATGCCGAGAACGTACGTCCGTTGGATTAGGTGATAGTTGAGAAATATTAAAGGAGAGAATTATCTTAACTACGTTATTTTCTCATATTACTAGTTATCACTTACTTGCGCATTTATATAATAAATTCGTTTGAGCTATATCACTGGCGCTCAATCGCACTCTCTGTCCTATCTCAGGTCTTTTCTTGCCATGTACTTCAAGCGGCAGTATTGTATCTAAATAAGTTCCTTTACTAAAAGTATTTCTTGCATAGTGCATGATGGAGTCATAATCATAAGTTTGTCCAAGGGAATTTACTTCTTCTTCTGTCAGTTTATTGAAGTTATATTCTTGTCCTGAAACAATAGTAAATCAGTAAATATTGATACACAATATATGTAATATTATATCTTTAAACGAGCAATTCTTATCTTATATCTTTAAACTAGCATTTCTTGTATATATATAAATATATACATAAGGGCGTGACAACAAAAAAAATATTTTTCTCTCGGACTCAAAAGTTTCGTTTAGATGCCAAAATAGGGCTCTGAAAATATGAGCCCTTAATATTAATGTTAAGGATGTCCGCATCGCACTTTTCGATTTTCCATAAGAATTACATAGGAAATTTTTTATTTTTTATTCTGATTTTTGTAACTAATAAACCATACATTGCTCTGCAATTCCCATTACATATATTTGTAGAAAATTAAACGCCCTACAAAAAAGGTCTGATATCATTTTTCGATGAATCAACTCATTCAAAAGCTATTCAAGGTCAAAGTTAAATACCTTCTTTAGTATTAAATTTAGTACAAAATGTTCTATTGAGTTGAATGTCTATTTTCAGTATTTGATTTGTTATACAGCTTCAAAGTTCAAATTTTTGATTTTTTGCATTTTTTAGCTACACTGTATTTATGTGTATGTGTAAATTCAACTCAATAGAACTTTTTGTACTAAATTTAATATTTGGGTACTTTTTATTTTATAGAATACTAGCTGACCCGGCGAACTTCGTAACGCCATATTTTTTTTCGTAAATACATTTTCTAAATTTTCGAAAATATAGTCTGTAATGGAAGAACCATACAGCTTTGTCGGGCAAGATTCGATAGTTTTGGTCGCGGCATTGTTAATGATGATTCAAAGAGAATACAAATTATTGATTTCGGACAGAATTATAATTTTCAAATTTTCAACTTAACTATAGACAAAATTTCGTATAGCTGTCATTTGCATTTCGTTATTACATATCAAATGCCTTTTTTAATACTACGTTTCATAGTGACTTATTTTCTGTTTGACATTTTATGTCACGTCACACGGGAGCGCGATCGAACGGTATAAAAGAGTCATAGGCGTAATCTTGTAAACACCATTAAAAAAAGAAACGAGATAAAAAGTATCCTATGTCCGTCTCCTGGTTCTAAGCTACCTCCTCACCAATTTTTAGGCCAATCGGTGCAGCTGTTTTTGAGTTATAAATAGTGTAACTAACACGACTTTCTTTTATATACATATATAGATTATAAAATAGAATATTATAAAATATATTATATTATAGAATCTTAAATAAAAGACAGACATCATACAAATCAAAAACTTATCATTCGAACATCAGATAATTTTAATTGACGATCCAAAAATAGCAATTGCATGTTCATAGTTTTAAGTTTTCACTTCTGTCGGCGGTCCTCTTGATTGTGTTTTTTTATTTATTGTTTATTGAAGTGGAAGAAAACATCGTTTTGAATTCAACATGGTTAATGGGCCATCTTTACGCACAGCTGCTGGCACTTAGCTAATTCTGCCCCGGTTCAGCCTATGACAAGATGGACGGTATGCCGATGCAAGTCATGAACTGGTAACGTACCGATACAGAAATGCTAATTGAAACACCGTCGATCATCGAACACCAGGCCCAAATATATCTAGGCTTGGATGCCGGTCAATCAAGTATTTTAATACTTAAACACTAATCAAGCAATTAATTGATCGGCTTTATAGAAGCTTTTAAAAAAGATTCTTAATGAGACCTTCTCATTAATAACTTTGTCCTCTTAAAAAACACTTATTTCGATATATTTGGATCAGATATTAAATTTCCACCTTAATGAAGGAAAATTAAAAATTTCAGAATGTAATTATTATGTTCATATTAATTTTCATTGCTGTTATTAAATCTATATATATGTAGGAGAGACGGGTTTTGCGAACGATATATTGACTCATCACCATATCTCTAGAACCATAAGGCGTACAGACTTGAAATTTGGCAGAAATATTCCTTTCGTCAAGTAGAGGTCAGCTAAGAACGGATTTTACGAAATTCCACCTGCAAGGGGTGTTGCGGGGGCGTTAACAATAATACACATATAAAGGAACAGGGTGAGCCGAAGCTACTGAAGCTAGAAAAATGAAACTTAGACAGTAGTTTCATTTCGTGACGTAGGCACTCTATAACAAAGATATTTTTGAAATTCTGCCCCTAAGGGGGTGAAACGCAACGTTAAAGTTTGTATGGAAAGAAAAAAAAAATCTTTAGCTACTGTCTTCAAATTAAGCACAAATACTCTTTAATAAAAATAAATAAACACGTGTTTCAGCGTTTGTCCATTTTCATCCTCTAAGGGTGTAAAATAGGTAGAAAGATGTCAGTTTACTGACTTATCACAGAGCCGAAACTACTGAAGCCAGAAACATGAAATTTTGACATTAGTTTCTATGCGTGACGTAGAAATCTACTAAGAAAGGGTTTTTTGAAATTCAACCCCTAGGGGGTAAACCGCAGTAACAAAGTTTGTATAAGGAGAAAAAAAAATCTACATTGATTTTCTTCAAATTCGCCAAAAATAGTCTTTAGTAAAAATGAATAAACACGTGTTTCAGCATTTTTTAATTTTCACCCTCTACTTTCGGGAACTACGCGAGTAAGGCGACTAAAACCGAAGCGAAGCGAGGGCGGGTTGCTAGTATTTTATAAAAATATATAGAAAGAATTACTTCGTTGCTCCAGTGACCTTATCATAAGCCTAACTCAAATACGGATCGAATGTTTTTGGGTTTTTTGATAAGAAATTCCGAATACTAATCGTAAATTGAATTTGTATCTGATTGATGAAATAGTTCTGCCCCTAGTCTTTTTTCCCCAGCCAAAATATGTAGTTCTGTTGGGCACTAGCCTCCTTTGTAAATGGGATAAAAACTTTCCTAGTATACCAAGCCGTCAAACAGCTGGTCATCATCATTCCAGCTCATACACCTTCCACTGTTGGGCTCGAGCCTCCACCACAATAGGAGGTAAATTGATTTACTATACCACGCTGGTCAGTTGTGTTGATATTTTTATTTTTTTTATTTTTATGGGTGGGCTATGGTAAGCGCACGCGCGGTCCAGTCCATCCGGGGCGATGAAAGGACGGCGCGCGGGCCCATAACCCACCCGTACCCACGTCACCTCGTTGTTGGGCCGACCACCGGAGCAGATGTGACTTGTCGTCAGTGGTCGGCCTGACGGAATACCCTTTCGGGTAACCTCACCTCTCGACATCCTGGAACGTCGGTTGCCGTCGCGCGGTCAGCCTCTCTGCGGGTGACGGACAATTCCCCGGTCCGATCACCCGCGGCCTCGGCTAGAGCGGCATTAGGCGCAGATACTCGCGCCTGCGCCGCCCGAGTCGCCGGCGGCGGAACGTGTCACCGAATAGGAGCTCTACTCGCACACGATCCGCCGCCTCCTTCCGTGAGATTACGGCCTCACAGAAGGCGGCGACCGCGTCCCAGTTCCTGACGCTGTCGAGCGTCTCCCTGGCGATGGTCCGCAGCACCAGGTCGGCACCGATAATTGCGACGAGTTCACGGCGATCCCTCTCCCATGCAGCACACTCCTCGAGCGTGTGCTGCGCCGTGTCTTCGTCGCAACTGCAGTGGTGGCAGGACGGTGTGCTCTCTCTCCTGACAATCTTGTGCAGATACTTCCCGAGGCAACCGTGCCCCGTCAGCACCTGCACCAGTCGGAAAGAAAGCACCCCGTGCGTCCGCTCCAACCACTCCATCAGCACCGGCCGGAGGGCCTCGACGGTACGGTGTCAACCGTACCGAGGACTCTCCAGCCGGACTGCCCAACGGGCAATGACTTCTCGGCGGGCGTCGACCCGCCAGGCGGTGATCTCTTTGATGGAGACCATGCCGCCGCGGGCGCGCGTATCCGACACCCGCCGATAAATGTCGGCGAGCATCTTCGCCTCCAGGTCCCACGGGGGAGTTCCGGCCAGGAGGCACGCTGCCTCCGTCGCCACCGTACGGTAACTCCGTATGGCCCTGATCGCCATGACCCTCTGTGGTCGCCACAGGAGGGCCCTAAGACGGACGGTCAGGGACCCCGCCCACACAGGGTGTGTGCCGGTGCGCCATACAGGGCCATCGACCGGATCACCCCCACGTACAGCTGTCGGCACGTAGCACTGGGTCCACCCACATTCGGTATCAGCCACGAAAGGGCGGACGCCGCGCCGACAAGCCGGGGAACAAGTCGATGGAGATGCTCCCGGAACCAAAAATGCCCGTCGAGCACCAGACCCAAGTACTTCATGTGGGCCTGGATGCTGATGGTGACCGACTTCACGGTGATCGAAGCGCCGGCGGTAGGCCCGGTGGTACGGAGGCCATGGAACAAAAGGGCCTCCGTCTTTTCCAGGGCTACCCTCAACCCCAGCGCTTCGATTGGCCTGACAATCTCCTCGGTGCCGAGAGTTGCCAGGCGTGCCGCCTCCTCTAGCGTCCCACCCCGGGCTGTGACGAGTGTATCGTCGGCGTAGCAAATTACGCCCAGCCCGGAGGGGAGGCTTCCTCTTAACGCCCAGTCGTAGCCGATGTTCCACAAGGTCGGACCCAGAAGCGACCCCTGCTGGACACCGCACGTCATGGGCGTTCGCACAACGTCCCCTACTCGGTCAACGTAGAGGACGCTGCGCCCCTCCAAGTAGTCTGCCACTAGCCGCCTGAGGTACACGGGCACCCCGTGATACCTCAGCCCCTCCCTGATGCAGTTGAATGGCAGACTGTTGAAGGCGTTGGCGATGTCCAGGGACACCGCCAACAGGACTCCTCCGCCAGTGACGGCCTCCGCTACCACGGCCTTCAGGCGCATTAGGGCCGCGATCGTCAAACGCCCTCTCCGAAAACCAAACTGGGCGTCCGACAGATCGGGCCCGACCCTCACGAGGTGCCGCTCGACGCGGGCAGCCAACACCCTCTCCAGCAGCTTGCCCGCATTATCGAGCAGCACGATGGGTCTGTAGGCCGAGGCCGACTCGGAAGACCGTCCCGGCTTCGGCAGGAGAACCAGCCTCCCCTCTTTCCAGCACCCAGGGAACTGCCCGGACGTCAAACAGGCGTCGAACAGTCCCCTGAGGCGTGGTCCCAGGTGCTCGAGGACCAGGGCCAGCAAACGGTTCGGAATACCGTCGGGCCCGGGGGCGGTGGATTTGACTCGCATACGCGCCACCGCCGCCCCCATTTCCGGCTCCGTGATGGGCGGAGCACTTTCATCGTCGGCCTCCCGGTCGCTGTCCGGCGAAGCCATGACCGGGGGCCAGTTGTGTTGATATAGGGTTTCATTTCAAGTTTTCTTTCTATTGTGTAAATGTTATAATGCATATTTTATTCCTTAGTCGTCTTTTACGACACCCACGGGTACGACAGGGTGTGGTGAATTGTATTCTTATTCCGTCACTATACGGAACAACGGTTGGTATAAGTTATTAATTCTAGTTTTAGTATAGGTAAGTTTTCTATTTTCTTTACGGTTTATTAAGTGATATTAATAATTAAATGAGGTACAGAGCAAAATATGATAGTGTCTTTGCTTGTCTCTTCCGACATAAAGACTAATAACTTTACTCGTAAAATACATCATTTTATGTTAATATAAATTTAAACTGTAACTCATTTCATGTAATCTTAATATGTATATATATATTACGTGTCACGATGTTTGTCTGTGATGGATTCCTAAACTACTTAACCGATTTTAATCAAATTTACACACCGTGTGCAGTTTGATCCACCTTGAAAGATAGGATAGCTTACATCTTAATTTATAGTCGCAATATTATTTTATTGCAAATTATTTGTCTATTATTTGATATTCACAATTATCTGTTCACTCCAAACGATTTTAACAGATGGCGATATCTGTTGACTGGATTGAGTAAGTAATTTGTCTGTGCTCCAGGGGATTTGAGACTCGTTTAAATTCACTATTGGACCCGGTAGGTGGCGCTTTTTTTGAACAGAACAACGTCTGTTGGGTCAGCTAGTTAACTATATATGTGTATATATATATATATATATGTATATATATGTATATATATATAACGTGAGTAATATCATGATCGACTCTGTCTGCTGCTGCTGAGTCTGTCATATAAATTCCGCTTTGTTCGAACTTCCTTCACAATGCGAAGAAAATTGATCTACTACCACGTTGGTCAGATTGGTATAAGCTTTTATTTCGAGTTTTTCTTCTCTTGAGCAGATACTATATGTATATTACATTACTTTTTATTTAACGACTAGCAACCCGCCCTTGCTTCGCTTCGGTTATAGGTTATAGTCGTTTTACCCGCGTAGTTCCCGTTCCCGTGGGAATACCGGGATAAAATATAGCCTAGTTTACGCCCTGATATTATAGCTTTCCATTGGTGAAAGAATTTTTGAAATCGGTCCAGCCGTTTTGAAGATTACCCGGAACAAACAGACAGACAGACAAAAATTTTTTAATTGCTATTTTAGGCATAGGTGTCGTGCAAATAACCGTGTGAGCATGAAAAAAGCCTATTATTTTGACATTACAAACAGACACTCCAATTTTATTTACTGGTATAGATAGCCACGGCCAAGAAAAAGGGGTGATCATCATATCAACTTAGTCAAAAGGTTTTCACAAATTTCATATAAATACGCCAACATCTATTTATACATAATTTGTCTACTTAAAGTCTCTGCGATATATGTGGCGGGTGTATTGATGTAATTAATAAAACATCCTATATAGATATACGCAACAGTTATGCTTATGCCCAGTACTTTTCAAGAGACCTAGTAGTTTTAGATAACCGTGAAAAGTTCCTGACAGAGAAGTCGTAAGCTTACTTTCCAACCTAAAACATAGCATGTGTTGGCAGCATTACGGCGCTAGGCAACATTGTGGAGCGAGCGCCGTACTATTGGCAACATTACAGCGCTAGCAACATTGCGGAGCGAGCGCCATACTTATTTTGTCTTTACCTTTTAAAGCGATACGCGGCGCATAGACATTGCACTGACAACAGTGGTACGAATAGGTTGTTCTTAGAACTCCTCGTTAAGTTGCGTACAAGACTTGTATTAATAATATGTTACTAAGTTTAACGTTTGGCTATTAATATTTATATCATAAAAAATGTTTTGTATCAGTTGGTCATCCTATTTTGAATCGGTTTGTAGTGTTTAAAAACGGTGAGAATAGAAACCGGAAGTGTTGTGTAAAAATCTGAGTGTAGTTAAACTTATTATTAAATCATAGTGGTGTTTCTATATGAAAAGTGATTAAAGTGTTACCGATATACTACCTTAGTTTAATTTATTTAACACATGCTAAATCATTACACTATCGAATCGTTTTTATTGTTCTTCCGCGATCTATGAACGGAAATGCTGTTTAAAATTGTGTTTATATCCGTTTATCCCAGCAGAGCCTTAGTATTAACTGCACAGATGGCGTAGTGGTTAAGATAGCGACTTACAACGCCAGTGTCGCGGGTTCGAATCCCACGCGGGACAACACTTTGTGTGATCCATAACTTGTTGTTCTGAGTCTGGATGTAATTTGTGTCTTATATGTTTGTAATGTTCCCAGCAATACAAGGATTATTTCCTTAGTGCATGGTGTTGTCTTAAAATTAGGTATTAAATTATTATTATTAACTATAGCGATCTCGAATCTGATTATGTCGCACAGGCTGGAAGAACTTCACCCTTTAACACCGACTAAGCGATCATAATAAATGATAATTAATTAATTTACATATACGTCATAACTAGCGTGACTATACGTTTTATATTTTTTTTGCAAACAGACGTTCGCTTTTTTTAGAATTTAAATAGATATTTTCAGTCTGTGCGGCGACGGAGTAAGAATAAAATTCACCAACTCCTATTCTTGCCCGTAGTTGTCATAAAAATAAACTAATGTATTATGATATGCAGATAACATCTATGTAAGAGAAGGGAAACTCAAAATAAAACCGTTTACCAATACGACTCTTCAGTGTAGTGTAGTAGATTAACTTCACTACCATTATGGAGGAGGCTCAAGCAGTGAGTAGTCAAAGTATATAAGCTGTGAAGAATTTCATACTTTTGCCTCATTCAGAAAATTTTCCGTTCTAAACCAAAAAATAATGGGCACGTTATGCAAACGTCCCGTTTGGACATAAAAATATGGTTACATTAACCATAATCTAACATACATCAATCATCAGAAATCGTATTTTATATCTACAATATAAACCGCTACTATCAATGACATTAATTTTAACAAAACTAAGTGGTTTTAAATGTCGTTATTTGTATAGCATTGTAACTTTTTATGTTCTGGTAATATAAAAAATAAAAAAAAATAGAAAAGATATATACCTATAGTTGTTTAAAAACCTATATTTTATATACATATAGGTTAGATAGTGGTGTTGCTTCCGTGTGGTGACGGAGTAAGAATACAATTCACCCCTATCTTACTCGTGGATGATCGCACGAGACGACTAAGGAATATAAAACGCATATATCATCTATGCGAGAGAAGGAAAACTCGAAATAAAACCCTATACCAACACGTCTGACCAGCGTGGTATACTAGGTCAATTATCCTTCCATTATGGAGGAGGCCCGAGCCCAACAGTGGGATGTATATGGGCTGAGATGATGATTATAGGTTAGATAGAAGAAAAGGAAAGAAGACCCACTGTTGGGCTCGGGCCTTCTTCATAATGGAAGGAAAACCTACTATATCGCGCTGGTCAGACGCGTCGGCATAGGGTTTTACGTTGAGTTTTCCTTCTCTCGAATAGATAAAATCTGTATATTATATCCCTTAGTCGTCTTTTACAAAACCCACGGGCAAGAGAGAGGGTGGCGAACTGTTTTCTTACTGCTTCACCACACGATAAATTTTATATATAGGCTAGTTTTATATATAGATTTATTATACTAAAATTTTAACAACAATTTCATCAACTAAACGTTGCAAACATTGAATTTAAGGAACAATCTTGTTAGGAATTTCTATTCAAGTAGCTATGACAAAACACGCCAACGATTCATTTCAAATTTAAGATGGGAGAACTTAAACTATTCGTCTGAAATTATATACTTTGAATTATTTCATTACAAATTTAACGTTACACTTTATAAATTAAAGCTCAATTTTGTCTAGGTTTTTGTAATTTAGTAGTGTAATTAAATTCAAACTATAGTTCTATTGTTATAAAGTTTAATTTCAATTGTAATATATATTATGTTAGAAGTGGTATCATAAGATTTTGACAGGCTCCTTTTTGGTAGTTTAGGTGCCTGAGATGCAGTTTAAGTTGCAAAAGATTATTTATTAGTTAACTGAACTGGTTAAAATATTATAATTAAGACTGTTTTGTCATTGATTAGTAAACCCATTAAAATTTAGACGAGTAACGAGTACCATTATCATCATACACGTCCCACTGCTAGGCTCAAGCCTCCGCACGATAGGAGGGCAATTGACTTACTATACAACGCTAGTCAGATGTGTTGGTATATATCTTTTTTTATGGCTGAGCTATGGTAAGCGCACGCACGGTCCAGTTCGTCCGGGGCGATGAAAGGACGGCGCGCGGGCCCATAACACACCCGTACCCACCTCACCTCTCGACGTCCTGGGACGTCGGTCGCCGTCGCGCGGTCAGCCTCTCTGCGGGTGACGGACAATTCCCCGGTCCGATCACCCGCGGCCTCGGCTAGGGCGGCATTAGACGCAGATACTCGCGCCTGCGCAGATGTGTTGGTATAGGATTTCATTTTAGGTTTTCCTTCTTTTGCATAGATGTTATATGCATATTTAATCATTTAGCCGTCTTTTACGACACCCACAGGCAAAGGAGGCAGTGGTGAATTGTATTCTAACTCCGTTACTATATTGAGACGACGGCAATTTATGTGTTCTATAATATAAGTAGACTTTTGAGCCCAATCAAATTCGTTTAAATATTATATTCAATGGAGGGACATCGATCTATCACACGTAATGATCATCATCATCATCATTTTAGCCTATCGCCATCCACTGCTGGACGTAAGCCTCCCTCATGTTATGCCAGAAAGTGCGGTCCTGTGCCGCCTACATCCAACGACGCCCAGCAACTTTCACTAGGTCGTCGGTCCACCTAGTCGTTCTACACTGCGTCGTCCAATACGTGATCGCCACTCGAGAACCTTTCTTCCCCAGCGGTTGTCGGTTCATCGAGCGATGTGGCCTGCCACACCCGTTCCAGATTTCCGTATTTCGGATTCTATCTCGCAGAGAAATCCCGAGCATAGCCCGTTCCATAGCACACTGAGCGACTTTAAGCCTTGTTATGAGGCCTACATTTAGGGACCACGTTGTCCTGCTGTAAGTCATCACTGGTAATACACACTGGTCGTAGACCTGTGTTTTTAGACACTGAGGTATGTTGACATGTAATGATATTAAAAAAAATAAACTAAATGTCAGGTTGAGGATATTGTGTGTTCACATTGTACATGCCTGATTGTGACGGGTCTCTAGTCATGATAGATTAAGAATACAATGTGTCTCGAACCCTTGGTTTGATTAAAAAGGCCAGTATTACTCTCGTAGGAATCTTTTACGTGTGGTGACAGAAAAAAAACACAATTCACCACTCTCCTGCCCGTGGCTAACATAAAAAACGGCTAAGGAATGTGATATATAAATAACATCGAGGAAAATTCGATAAAACCCTAACAAAAACACCACTGACCAGCGTGGTATCATCACCACAGTCCACATAAGTCACACTGTTGGGCTTGGGTCTCCCCCACAATGGGGGCGAATTTGACCTACTATGCCATGCTGGTCAGACATGTTGTTATAGGGCTTCATTTCAAGTTTTTCTTCTATTGCACAGATGTTATGTGCATTTTACATCCCTTAGTCGTCTTTTACGACAGCCACGGGCAAGATAGGGAGTGGTGAATTGTATTCTTTCACCGTCACTAAACGGTGCGTGCAGCGTGGTTAGGTCAATTTCCCTCCCATAGTGGAGGACTGATGAGCTCAGTCAATAGTGGATTGTAATACGTCGAAATGATGATGATAGAGAAAAGATAAATATGTAACAGCTAGTTACAAAGTGCAAATACTCAGTTTTAAAAGGATGTTGAAGGTACCTAGCAACACATTATCTACAAATTGAAACACCGGCGAATCTCATTATAAGTGCTATAAACCTAATTATTTGTGAAGCGAGGCTCACAGTTTAGATTATGTAATTGAGTAATGACTATAACATCAGGTCGGTTAATACCGCGGTAGTCCAGTTGATAACGCGATTACTGTGTTATTTCGAACTATGAAATTGGACAAGCGTTCCATTACACGCACTGAACTGTTAATAGGATTATAGTTCCTACGTCATTATGTAAAGGTTATTCGTATTATGACCAACTAAGAGTATGATATATTAACACTCGTTCTTTCTCCTGAATTTTATAAGAGATATGAAAAAGGAATGGAAGCAGATTAGGAACGTCACTGCAAGGAAAGGAAATGTGAATTAATACCAGTGTATTTGTTAGCGTGGTAATAGCAGGTCAATTTGTAGAGTAGAACCAGGTATAGAAGGGTTGTTGAAAGATCACCGAAAAGCTTTGAAAAAAGAAAATTCTTTCGCATAAAATATGATAAAGATATTTAGACAAATGGCTAACGCGTGAAACTGTATCAAATATTCACGTTAAAATATTACATGTGATGAGTATATTTTGAGAATTATACTTTGAAAACAATGACAGTCATTTGAATATATACTTTTTTATTTCAGGAAAAAGAAATTTAGTAAGAGTCAAAGTACATATCAGCCTAAAAATCCCTTGACATTACGCATGGAATTTTAAGGTTGAAAAGAAAGAATTGTAATTTATGGCAACTTATAATTAAATTAATTGATCTATTCACTTGTTCTTGAGTGGCGACCATGAATCGGGCAATGCAGCGTAGGACGACCCCCCACTAGGTGGACTGACGACATTCTCAAAATCACAGTTGGATGTAAGTTGCGCAGGACCATTCCGAGTAGTATTCTCATGGGGAGGCCTATGCTCAGCAGGGAACGTCTGTAGGCTGATGAATGGATGGATGGATTCACTTGTTCACGGTAATTCACCGGGTCATTTAGATAGGTAATCAGATGAATCAGCAGATTGTAATCTACTATTTATTAAGCTTTACATAGAGAAGCAGTTACGCAACGAAGATGACAAATAAAGAATACAACTTCAGCATCATGTCCTATTCTTATCCGAATTACTTAGGGTCGATGCAATATGTAATTATGGACGACTGTATTCGGCTTTTACGACACTGCCAACCAATGTAAGGATTGGTAATATTCGTAGCCGCTAACATATCATACATATAATTTTTTATTTTTTGATTACAGAGTTTCATCATATTTTATTTTACCGTGGGATTTTTAAAATAGGCTTTTTTACTGCAAACGGTGGTAGACAAGCGAACAGTACACCTGATGGTAAGTGTTGCTTCCGCCCATGGATCTTTGCAATACCAGGGGCACAGCTAGGCCGCTGTCTACCGCGAAATAATTGAAGTAAGAGAGAATTGCGTGCAATGAGTTTCGGCGATACTAAAGGCATCACTAAAACCCACCACACGCAAACACATTCAGAAAGTTGGGTTTCCAGCTCTCTCGCTCACCGAACGAAGTGCAATAACAAATTGCTACTACTCAGACGTCGATTTTCTGCGAGAGTGTGGTACTACTCCGGACGGACCGGCCTACGGCTGTAGATAACTGTCGACAGTGTGGTCGTTATAGCTTTCCAGGGACTAAGGACACGAAGGACACTCTAATTCACTTGCTAAACGTTATGATTATGGCATTATCCCTCTTTGGAGTGTATTAGTCTAATATTAAACGTCGATAGGTTGACTGGACAGATCCATCACGCTTGTGGCACTATTATGCTTTTCCAATTTACGTTCTTTATTACCAATAAAACGTCACCATTAATTAATAGCAAAATATAAAATTTTACGGCCTCTGTGTATAAAAAATAATCGAATTACTCTTTTAAAGAGTTTTTATTAGAAATTATATAGTATTTTTCTTGTGTGATCAATAAAATCTATAAAAAGGTCTTAGGTTCGATGACAATGCTATAAAATGTAAAACAATATGCGAAAAAAATAAAGGTTTAAAACCAGTATGTGTTGCCAGTAATAGCTTATCACATAGAATCGTGGTATCTAAATGGCAAATGTTGACCCACTACACCGCTCTGGTCATTCATAGCTTTTCCTCTTATTGTGGAGCAGGTTCGAGGGCAGCAATGGAAGATATATGAACTGAAATGATGATGATGATTTTACGTTTTTCGTACCCTTAATTCTTTACAACATATATTACTTTCCACTTAGGTAAATCTTCAAATTTCAGAATCTGTTAATTTCTATTGGTGATCAATATAATATAACAACATGCATCGGCTCTATTAACGTAGTAAAATCTCAAAAGAAACGACAGTGAACAGGAAGCAAGATCATGTTTTGGTTCCGGTGCATGATTATACGTCAGATGGTGTTGTGACGTGATGTTTTGAATGTGGAACGCGTGTGTCATTGTCACTGCGGACGCTATTACACCGATGCATAATACGAAAAACACTTTAAATCTATATCTATATATATAAAAGAAAGTCGTGTTAGTTACACTATTTATAACTCAAGAACAGCTATACCGATTCGGCTGAAAATTGGTGGGGAGGTAGCTTAGAACCAGAAGACGGACATAGGATACTTTTTATCCTGTTTCTTTTTTTAATGGTGTACAAGATTTCGGCCATAACTATTTTATTCCGTTCGATCGCGTTCCCGTGTGACGTGACATAAAATGTCAAAGAGAATACAAGTCACTATGTAACGTAGTATAAAAAAACACATTTGATATGTAATAACAAAATGCAATTGACAGCTAAACGAAATTTTGTCTATAGTTAAGTATGGTTGGAAAATTTGATAATTATAATTTCGTCAGAAATCAATAATGAGTAATTTGTATTGTCTTTGAATCATCATTAACAATGCCGCGACCAAAACTATCGAATCTTGCCCGACAAAGCTGTAATGGTTCTTCCATTAGAGACTATATTTTCGGCAATTTAGAAAATATATTTACGAAAAAAATTATGGCGTTACGAAATTCGCCGGGTCAGCTAGTAATTAATAAATATTGTTTTAATTTCTATTATTTATGTTATAAGCCCATGGGTCCTGGATGAAAAGATTAGTTCTTATATTATAAAATTATAATAAAAGTACGATTCAGTATTATTTTTAAATGCAAAAACTTTAGTACTATTTTTTATCTCATACGTGTGGGCATTTTTTATTATACTAATTACAGTTGCCTAGATATATAACTTTTCAGGTATTTATTTGTGAAACTTTTACGACTTTTACGACTTACTAAACTTTTCCTATTTTAATTAGGAATATTAAATATATTAAATGTAAACACAATACAGCTGAGGTTTTACAAACGTGACCGTGCATAATATTTTTGCTTTTATTACAAATATTCTATTCCAATGGTGTTTTATTTTATTCTCACTTAAAATATAATTTTTTTTATATTTTAGCCCAATGTAAAGTCGTTTTTATTTCATATCTTATACGTCTCACTATGCTCCAGCCTACTTCACTCTAGGAGGAAGTTTGACTACCATACTACAGTGGTCAAACAGGTTGGTATAGGGCTTTATTTTTTTTTCTTGCATAGATGTTATATGCATATTATATCCTTTAATCGCCTTTAAGGACTTGGCGGCTACAGGTGGTGAATTACATTATTATTTTGTCACCACACGGGGAATTGTATATATATTTTTTTATATATAATAAGGATAAGATTTGCTATTAAAAAGTACATTAGTGAGATTAATCTAGAACGTAGCGACACATAAAAGTACAAAAGCTAATATTTTTATGGAACTTGGCCTTAATTAAGGTTTCAACATGATATTTTTGCTCAACTTTAAAAGCAAACCATATGAATAATTAATGATTTAATAAATACATAATTTCAAATAGTTAAAATCGCGCTCCATGGAAATGAACCAAAAAGGTTTAGTGAGTACGTCGATACCAACTAGCTTGATAAGCTAAATAAGGAATATAGGTAGACCTAATTATTCCAAAATTTTTGTGTGTGACAAATTTTTGTGTGTGGCAAACGTGCGTGGCGACGGTTTGAGAATACATGTGTCGCCACCCCTTACTTGCCCGTGGGAGTCGTAAAAATCGGCTGAGGGTTCACCAGGAGAGTGGGCAGCAGCTCTCTCCTGGGAAACGTAAAACATCCATACTGCGATCGCCAACCCGCCTGCCAAGCGTGGCGATTACGGCAATATCCCCTTTTTAAAAATGGCGTACAACAAAAAAATGGCCCCCAGTCACGGCGGCTCCGGTACCCTACGGGCTCATTTTGGTGGCGGGCCCAGTAGTGGTGGAGCGGGGGGTGCGAGGAATCTCCGGCAGCGATCCGGCTACCAACAAAAACGACCCTTGGCCCTGGTAACACACAACATTCGGACACTCAGGACTGACGAGAGGGTCATCGAGCTGGAAGAGGAATTGAGCAATATCCGCTGGGACATTGTAGGATTATCAGAAGGGCGAAGAGAGGGCGAGGGCACGATAATCCTCCAGTCTGGAAACTTGCTCTTCTACCGGGAGGGCGATCACCCGTCCCAAGGTGGTATAGGGTTTATCGTTCGTAAGTCTCTCATAGACAACGTGGAGAGGATCGAGAGTGTGTCGACAAGGGTAGCGTACCTTATACTCAGAATTACCAAGAGGTATTCGCTGAAGGTTATACAGGTATACGCACCGACCTCGACATACTCCGACGACGAGGTGGAGGCATTTTACGAGGACATCTCGAAAGCCATACACGCGTCCAAAACCCACTTCACGGTGGTTATGGGAGACTTCAACGCGAAACTAGGCAAAGGGAGTGATGATGAGTTGAGAGTGGGGAAACATGGATATGGACAGAGAAACCAGAGGGGCCAGAAACTGGCTGATTTTCTGGAGAAGGAAAGCCTCTTTATGATGAATTCCTTCTTCAGGAAGCAGCCATAAAGGAAATGGACCTGGATTAGCCCCGATGGTTAAACAAAAAACGAGATAGACTTCATCTTGTCAGACAAACGACAGATATTCAATGATGTCTCAGTGATCAGCAGAATTAAAACTGGGAGCGATCACCGGATGGTACGAGGCACATTGAATATCCATACAAAAGTCGAGCGGTCACGCTTGATGAAGTCTACACTCCGACCTACATCTGTCCAATACCAGAACCTCGAAAACTTTCAACTCGAACTACATAATCGCTTCCAATGTCTGGACGAGTGCAAATCTCCGAACGATATGAACAACAGGTTCGTGGAAACTGTCCACGCGGTTGGGTCGAAATTTATCAAGGCTCACCGCGTTAATAGACCTAAAAAACTTTCTTACCAGACTCTCGAGCTCATGGAGCGGAGAAAAGAGATGACGGTGCAGTCTGCAGCCGATTGGTCCAAACATAGGCAGCTAAATAGACAGATCTCCAGGTCTGTGCGTCGCGATATTCGCCGATTTAATACGTTCCGTATTAAAGAAGCGATAGAGCGGAATCGTGGCTCGAAAGTGTTCGCACAAGATCTGTCTATTGGGCAAAGCCAAACGACTAAACTGAAGACCGACGATGGCACTGTCATTTCATCCCAAAGTGAGATCTTGGGAGAGGTCGAAAGGTTCTATGGATAGTTATACAAATCATCCCGAAATCCTGTTGTCGGCTTGGTCCAAGATCCCAGATCCAAGCTAACTCGGCACTATACCGAAGAAATCCCGGAGTAAGCTTGTACGAGATCAGAATGGCTCTCAAACAACTACGTAACGTTAAGGCACCAGGAGATGACGGAATTACGGCAGAGCTTCTGAAGGCGGGCGGCAAGCCGGTCTTAATAGCCCTTCAGAAGCTATTTAATTCCGTTATCCTCGGGGGCGACGTTCCAGAGTCGTGGACCAGGAGTGTGGTGGTGCTGTTCTTCAAGAAGGGTAACAAAGCTCTTCTAAAGAACTACAGACCCATCTCACTCCTGAGCCATGTTTATAAGTTGTTCTCGAGGGTCATTACCAATCGACTCTCGCGCAAGCTCAATGACTTCCAGCCGCCAGTACAAGCCGGCTTCCGAAAAGGCTATAGCACCATAGACCATATCCTCACGCTTCGGCATATTATACAAAAGATCGAGGAGTATAATCGGCCCCTGTGCTTAGCGTTTGTGGACTATGAGAAAGCCTTTGATTCAGTCGAAACTTGGGCGGTGCTGCAGTCCCTTCAGCGGTGCCAAATCGACCATCGCTATATCGAAGTGCTGAAGTGTTTGTATAGGAACGCCACAATGTCAGTCCGTATCCGGGATAAGAGTACGAAACCGTTCAAGTTGCAGAAAGGCGTGAGACAGGGAGATGTCATCTCTCCGAAACTGTTCACCACTGCACTGGAAGATGTCTTCAAGCTCTTAGACTGGACTGGACTCGGCATCAACATTAACGGCGAATACATCACTCACCTTCGATTTGCAGACGATATAGTCGTTATGGCAGAATCCATGGAGGACCTTGGCACCATGCTCAACGATCTCAGCAGGGTATCCCAACTAGTGGGTTTACGAATGAACATGGACAAGACGAAAGTCATGTCAAATGCCCATGTCATTCCTGTACTGATCCTAGTTGGCAATGCGATTCTCGAAATTGTCGATCACTATGTTTACCTAGGACAAACAGTCCAGTTAGGTAGATCCAATTTCGAGAAAGAGTTCAGCCGACGAATTCAACTCGGTTGGGCAGTGTTCGGGAAACTTAAGAGGATCTTCTCGTCCAACATACCTCAGTGTCTGAAAACACAGGTCTACGACCAGTGTGTGTTACCAGTGATGACTTACGGCACGGAAACGTGGTCCCTAAATGTAGGCCTCATATCAAGGCTCAAAGTCGCTCAGCGTGCTATGGAACGGGCTATGCTCGGGATTTCTCTGCGAGATAGAATCCGGAATACAGAAATCCGCAGAAGAACGGGTGTAACCGACATAGCACGAAGAATTAGCACGCTGAAGTGGCAATGGGCAGGCCACATCGCTCGACGAACCGACAACCGCTGGGGAAGAAAGGTTCTCGAGTGGCGACCACGCATCGGACGACGCAGTGTAGGACGCCCCCCCACTAGGTGGACCGACGACCTAGTGAAAGTTGCTGGGCGTCGTTGGATGCAGCCGGCACAGGACCGCACATTGTGGCGCAATATGAGGGAGGCCTACGTCCAGCAGTGGACGGCAATAGGCTGAAATGATGATGATGATGAAATTTTTGTGTATGGCAAAAGATGGGAAAAAAT
Source organism: Lymantria dispar (assembly GCA_032191425.1). Taxonomy (NCBI): domain Eukaryota; kingdom Metazoa; phylum Arthropoda; class Insecta; order Lepidoptera; family Erebidae; genus Lymantria; species Lymantria dispar. The sequence goes on from CM063448.1 coordinate 26,582,837, forward strand.
TACAGCCCGCTAAGTTTCTTGCCGGATCTTCTCAGCTTGGCCGCGTTCCGATCCGATGATAGATATAGTATTGTATTCTAACGATGTATAAATTTGAAAATATATAAGTATCTTTAAGGGCCCTATGCAGAATAAATGATTTAATTTGATACAACCTCCTACGCTGCGTGTCGTGGGCTCCAGTCCCTCTCAATTTTTAGTGGGATCCATAAATGGTGGCTCTTGTTCTAAATATGATTTGTATTGAGTGTCAAATCCTCCTGTCGAAATCTCGGTGATACAGAAATTATACCTGGAGCCAATTGTCTTAAAAAAAAAATCTAACAAAGACAATACGGTGTAAGGAATGGTTCTTAAGTATTTGAGGGAAGACGTCTATGGATTCGGGTCAAGTATAACGCGTGTGTACTTTATGAGTTACTTGCGTACTTAGTGTCAGAGGAGTACTATCGAGTTTATAACCCGAGACCAAATACTAATACCGACGGTAGTAAACAGGCATATGAAACATAAAGTAGACTCGGGAAAATGAAATTTTAGTATATAGTATATACATAGGTCCAGAACTTTGCTCCTGCCGTTCTTTTTTTATCAAAATTCAAAGCTTTATTGTTAAAAAGTGGTTATTTATGTTTCAAAGTATTGTGAATATTCCGATCCTCATTATTTTCGGCGTAAAAAACACCATTTTTTATCACCAGTCACAATGCAATGCAAAAATATTTTCTGTTTTTAACCGACTTCAAAAAAAAGGAGGAGGTTATATTATCGGAATATTTTTTTTTATGTATGTTCACTGATTACTCGAACATGCCTGGGCCGATTAGCACAATTCTTTTTTTGTTTGATGGGGGGTATACTTCCCAGGTAGTCCCATAGTCATCAGGTCAGGATCTGATGATGGTATCCTTGAGAAATTGGTGGAATCCTTAAAATTTTATAGGCAATTTTAACGTTTTTCTTGTACTTCGTAAAGCTATTTAGGTATTTGCAGCTGGTAGTCATCATCTCGTTGTAGAGCTGATGATGGAAGATACAATTTGAAAGCGTTTTTTTTAATTAAAAATTATAGATTATTGTCTTCAATAATCACCGCTCTTGAAGCGGTGAATTGACTTCCGACATGTTCTTTCACTCATAGCAGTCTCGACATGGCCATCTGAGAGCATTCGGTGAAATTCAGATGCAGATTTTATAATATTAAAACAATTTCCGCAAATGACGAGGATTCGGCAGATAAGTCATTGAGATATAAGTATTATAACTTTCAATTAGTGAAAGAATTTTTGAAATCGGTTCGGTGGTTTAAGCGTGAAAGCGTAATAAACAAACAAACTTACTTTCACATTTATAGTATTAGTAAGGATAATACCGTATGGTGACGGAGTAAGTACACAATTCACCATTCCCTATCTTACTCATGGGTGTCGTAAGAGGCTACTAAAGGATATAATATCTATGCAAGAAAAGGAACTCCACACTCTCGCAGAAAATCGACGTCTGAGTAGTAGCGATTTATTACTGCGCTTCGTTCGGTGTGCGAGAGAGCCAGTAACAGAGCCGAGTAATATATAGATAGTAATAGGATAGATCTTCTAGATCTAGAATAATAGATAGAGAAAAACAAATCTTAGTGTTGACAGTTTCTCTAGTATACCTACTGTACTATTATACGCGCGAATGTAGTTCTTTGCTGCCATATCGCAGCGTGAGTGCACGAGGAACTATCAACATAATTACTAAAATTGACAGCCATCCAACTTGCTAAACTAACGTAATTGGCTGATCGATGGATGGATGTAAGTAAAATTCCTTAGGCGCTCAAGATTCTTTCTTTGTTTCACATCCCAAACTTTGTCTTTATTTGTTTTTAATACGCTTTTATTAGCTTCAGTCGTATGTATGTTAGTATGTAACGGAATCTTTGAACATGATTTTGACCCCCTTCAAAACGTCGGATTAACTCGAAATTTGGCATACTTATTAAGGACTTTTTTTTTTTTTGGGACTAATCCCACCACACATTCCCACCACTGTAACTCCTGTAAGCCAGGATCCACAATGGTCTCCGTATAAGACACTGAGGTTTGACCCTCAGGAAGTCCCGGGAATCGCTTTTAATTGTCTTGGGACCCGCAACAAATTTAATTAGAAAAGAAAACAGGAGGAGTTGGAAAGACTCCACTTCCCACCTATGCAAAGCGGGAGACATGAAGCAAAGTTGGCTGATAAGCCAGTAAATAAGAGTTTGTACAACTACGTGAAACGCAGCGGTACAGCACCACGGATTGGACGAAGCTTAATGGACCTATTTGTGAGCTTTAGGTTTGATTACAGTAAAAGGTATGGCAAAAGCGCCTAAACGCACGGAAATTTTCTCGTGTTGCTACAAGATCCGAATAGTATACTACCCCAGATGTGACATGCATATTATCTAACATGACGTTCCGCTCGTTGCGCCAGAGAATGCACTCCCAAAGGATGTGATGAGCTGTTTGTTCAAAATTGGAGTTTGAGGTCGAACATTGACAAAATGGTGAATCTACTAGTGTAAAATAGAATAATTTACTTCTAAAATTCCCATGGCCTGTGAGGAATTGGGCTACATAGTGGTCAATTTCTAGCCAAGTTCTCTCCAAACGTTCACGAACAGATGGAAAGAATAGATATAGATGACGACCTTTTGTTGACGAATCCCATCTTGCCTGCCATTCGGTCAGGAACTTATCGTTAACGACGAATTGCGGCGCAAAAAGTCTAGTAATTTTATTACGATCGCGTGGTAAAAGAAAATTGTTAGTCATGTTTTCCCTAGTGGAATAATATATGGACGCACGTTTTTGTATCTCTAAGTCAACCGGAAGTACACCTGCAAGTACTGGTAAGGCTTCGGTGCTAACTGTTCGGTATGCCTTACACAGAAATATTAGCGCTAATCGTTGACTCTGTAGTAACTTACGCCGAGCCGCGCCTATGGTAGTACGATCAGCCCAGGTCGGTGCACCATAACAGATACAGCTCAGATATGTGGCTGTATATATAATTTTAAGTGTGTTAAAACGAAGGCCCCAGGTGGAAGTTGAAATTCTGGTAAGCGCATAGAAATTTCGTTTGGCTTTTTCACCTACAGTTTTAATATGTTCAATGAATGAAAAATTTTTCTCTAGGACCAGGCCGAGGTAACATACTGACTCCTTCTTTTTAACTACAGTGTTTTTAAATTTTATACGGGGGCTCGACTGTAAATTACCTTTCAGTAAAAGATGATACGTTTTGTGGGGGGGCGAAAGTAAGTCGATTTTGTATGCCCCATTTTTGTATTGAGTTGAGACATATATCCGCCAATTTCTCCAGTCCGTCTCTAATGTTTGACTGTATAAGTAGGAGACCGTCGTCAGCATAGCCAATCAATGAGCAGTTTTGCGGTAGAGGTAGCTCAAGAAGGTCATCAAACCCTAGATTCCACAAGTATGGGCTTAACACTGATCCTTGAGGACAGCCCAACGTCAGTGATTTAGACACGGCATGGTGACCAAGTTTCAGTGTGGTTGAACCTTGTAGAAAGTATGACTATACGAGTTGGTAGATGTTCCTAAAGCATCCACGAGCCTTCAGTTTAAGAAGTAGCATCGGCCACCATGCGTTATCAAAAGCACCTGAGATATCTAGAAAAATACCTAGTATATATTTAAAATCTGATAGGGAAACAATTTTTCTAACGGCAATGATCGCGTCGACAGTCGATTTCCCCGGGGTAAATCCAAACTGACTACGATTGAATGTGGGGCCACCCGGTAATAAACGGGGAACAATCAGACGTTCTAAGAGTTTTCCTAGTGACGGCAGTAGAGTAATTGGTCGATATGACCTCGGGTCGTCCGGTGGTTTATCACCGTGTTTCGGTATTATACGTATAAACCCGCGATGCCATAGCCGAGGAAAGATGCCTTCCGCTATATAACGATTGAAAACTAGTAACATTGAGTCGGCTGACGTTCGACAAGCTTCTTTAATCATTTTACTTATTAAGGACTGATGACAATTCAATATTTTAAACAGTTTGACCCGTTATACTTACTAGGATAATCAGGATTAGCAATTTTTTGTTTTCCTGAGAACGGAGTGTAAAGCGTATTTTTTGAGTTTTTTTGAACTATTATATTATTATTCAAGCGTTCTGTAATTTAATCGATGAAAAATGTTAGGATTCTTTCTCTATTTCAAAGTTTAAAAATAAATGTCATGTTTGAAGTGATAATTTCTATAGGCAGAATGAATTTGAATGGGGAGCATATTCATATAAGTCGTCATGAACACGATCACTTGAAGTATTAAAGCTAACACTATTAACTTCAATTTGTTAATGAATGGCTTCTGTTGGCGGCTTAGCGCAAATTTTCCAATGTCTTGTTGACTATTACGTAGGTTGAAACGGCCACTGGGGACAAGGAAAACGGTACCGATGGTCGGCTCAAAGAGGAAGAAGAGGAGCTACGGTGAGTTATGGAGCCGCGCTTCGCCCCTCGTCGCCCCGGACGGAGCTAGACGGCGTGCGCGCTGACCACAGTCCACCCAAAAAAGGACTTACGTAGGTCGTCAAATGAAGGATATTGTACGGTACAAAATAATAGGTAAAATGCCGGCACTCTAACACCTATGTCAAGTTCACTCTATCTGTGCCGCTAAATGTCAAAACCAGATAAAAGTAAAAGAATGAATGTACAAACTTTAATTCAAGATCAAACAATTAATTTGAATATTCAAAAATAACAAGCGTTTCCACAGTTTTAAGTTGTCACTTTTGTCGGCAGTCTTCATGAGTGGATTGTGTTATTTTTTAATAAGTTATATAAGTCTAAGTTCACTCACCTAACATTATATTGTCTCTAATAATCTGCACGTGTCGATCTCGATCAGGTCTTGTATGTTCATGCCAGAAGCCCACGACGTGACCCAACTCGTGGACTACGATACCAAATTTATCACAGTTCTTGCCTATTGATATAGCTTGAGCGCCGTTGCCACGTTTACCAACAAACGAGCAACACCTGTGGATTAATTCTTTATAAACTCATTTGCAAAAAAAACGGGCGGTTTTGATTTTCATTCATATTTAAAAAGATACAATACCAAAAAGGTTTCAATCGTTTGTACACGTTACTGGCCGGTTTTAAAAATGCTGTGGTATTTAAAAAAGTACGTTCTAATTTCAATTTTTCATTTGATGTTCATTTTTACAGAAAACCCCTTTTTATCCTACATTTTTGGCGCGAAGTTCCAGAAGTTAACATCGACTTTCATAACTTTTATTCAATTTTTATCGATTAATTTCATATCCTTGACTGTCAAAGCTTTATTTAATGCTGTTTGGCTGTATCAAAAATGGTAGATAAAGTGGTAAAAGCTACCAAAATTATCGCGCTGCTTGAAGAGGGTTGCAGCCAATGTTTCGTGGCTAGGAGGCTAAATGTTAGTCGCTCGACAGTCCAAAGGACCTGGCAGCGATATCAGGAGACTGGTTCCGTCGAGAGAAGGCCTGGTTCTGGAAGAAAACCATGTACCCAACCACGGGATGATCGTTTTCTTGTGAGTCGCGCATTGAGAAATCGCAAATCTTCGTATGTGGATCTTAAGAACAACCTCCAAGAAGTAAGAAATGTGCATATTAGTCTATGGACGGTCAGGAGGAGGCTTCTCGCTGCCAATATACGCAGTCACCGCCCGGCCCGCGGCCCCAAATTACTCCGTGAGCACAGAGTTCACAGGCTTAGGTTCGCTAGAAATTGTGAATCATGGACTCAAGACGATTGGAATAGGGTTTTGTTCTCTGATGAAGCCAGGATATCTCTGTTCGGTGAAGATCGACGTCGGCGAGTGCTAAGAAGACAAGGAGAACGCTTTGCAGAGGCATGTTTCGAAGAAATCACACCTTATGGTGGGGGCTCTGTTATGTTTTGGGCAGGAATAAATTCAATGGATCGTACAGAGTTAGTCTTCATTGAAAACGGCTCACTGACTGGGCATCGATACATAACGGAAGTTCTAATTTCTCATGCACAACCCGCATTGGCCGCTCTAGGTGAAGACTCGATTTTTATGGACGACAATGCTCGCGCCCACCGATCCCGCGATGTTAATGCGTATGTGCAAGAGGTCGGCATTCGTCGTTTGGATTGGCCAGCTCGAAGTCCCGACCTCAATCCCATAGAGCATGTCTGGGACGTTCTGAAACGGCGTGTGAGATCAGTACACCCGGCTCCGCAGACCATCAGAGAGCTGAAGAATGTGATTACTGCGGAGTGGGAACGTATTCCGCAAGCAAGTATCCGGGATATACTCGCTAGCATGCCCAGACGAATTCAAGCTGTGATTTTAGCTAGAGGGGGTCACACTCGATACTAAACATTTATCTGCTTTTACTTTATTAAAGAAAAACAAACAAAAAAACTTTTTTATTTTTACTTCATGAGCATATGCACTACTAGCGAATATACACTACTAGCGAGGTTTAGCATTATTTCCCATAAATTGTATCTAAATTTTATGAAATACTGATGAAAACGATTATTTTCTTATTAATTTAGCAAATTGTGTGGATAAAACTACCTATAATTATCAAACAAAGAAATATTAACATTTGAAATGGTTCATTGCTTAGGTGCCCGTTTTTTTTGCAAATGAGTGTAGTTTCATGCGTTTGAAGATATGATTATATTAGAAAAATACTTTATATTTATTTTATTTTCAGATCTACGCAATCCTTACTAATATTATAAATGCGATAGTAAGAATGTTTGTTTGTTACCCTTTCACGCTTAAACTACTGAACGGATTTCAAAAATTCTTTTACCAATGGAAAACTGTACTATCAGGGAGTAACATAGGCTATATTTTATCCCGGTATTCCCACAGGAACGGGAACTACGCGGGTAAGGCGACTGAAACCGAAGCGAAGCGAGGGCGGTTTGCTAGTATACTAACTTTTAACAGCCGTCTATCGTCGACTCTTACAAACTCTTCAGTTTTGTTTTCCAATTTGTTGGGGTCCATTTAATATGTACTCTCCTTTCTTAGCACATACAAGTTATTGAAAATAAATTTATGATCGGCCTTCATCGACATTAACTTTATTTGGAAATGTTGTTGACCTAACGGTATCAGATAAGGTTGGTCCAGGTCAGTGGAAAACTCTTGACGGTTAGCGCGCGCATCGTAAAAATTTACTCTTATAATTTTTCCTCCTCGTCCGTGTGGTGACGAAGTAAGAATACAAATCACCACTCCCTGTCTTACCTGTGGATGTCGTTAAAGACAACTAAGGGATATGATACGTATATAACATCTAGGCAAGAGAGGAAAACTTGAAATAAAACCCTTCATATTTTTTTTGGGGTGGGCTGCGGTCCTCGCGCTCCTCGCACCACTCCATCCGGGGCGACAGAGGGGCGTACCCATGCAACACCCGCAACCCACCCGAAAACCACGTCGCCTTCGTCGTTGGGCCGACCACTGGAGCAGGGTTACTTGTCATCCATCAGTGGTTGCCCGACGGAATACCCCCTACGTGGGGGTACCCTCCCATCGACCGACGTCCCCCCTTCGGGGAGGACGTCGGTCTTTCTTCACGCGGTCGGCCTCTCGGCGGGTGACGGACTAATCCCTGGTCACGTCACCCGCGGCAAATAAAACCCTATACCAACCTGTCTGACTAGCATGGTATAGTAAGGTCAATTTCTCTCCTATTGTGGAGGAGACTCGAGCCCAACAGTGGGACGTATATGAGCTGAAATGATGATGATGATGAATTTTTCCAAACATGCCCAAAAAAGGATGATTTCAAAAATCTTAGATACTCGTAACAGTGAGTTTGATACTTAGACAATCTGTGCATTCAAATACATAGATTCTATTATGATTCGTGACACGGATTTTGGGGATGTCATACCAATTGGATTTCTTAAGGCGCGTCAAATGGAATGGAATATATGTGTTAAGGTGTCAGTGTGTAGCTTATATGATGATATTTATTTAATATTTAAATGAAATTTTTCTAAGTATTTCAAGACTATGTACCATTTATGTAGGTAAGTAAATCCGTACTAATATTATAAATGCGAAAGTAAGTTTGTTTGTTTGTTTCGCTTTCACGCTTAAACCACCGAACCGATTTCAAAAATTATTTCACCAATGGAAAGCTATAATATCAGGGAGTAACATAGGTTATATTTTATCGCGGAATTCTCACGGGAACTACGCGGGTAAGGCGACTAAAACCGAAGCGAAGCGAGGGCGGGTTGCTAGTATTTACATATTTTGATAGAGTGAAAAGCTTATTTCTTAAATTCGTTAGATTTAATTGTTTCTGAAGATCTATTCGTTGTATATCTATATATATATAAAAGAAAGTCGTGTTAGTTACACTATTTAAAACTCAAGAATGGCTGTACGGATTTGGCTGAAAATTAGTCGAGAGCTTAGAACCAGGAAACGGACATAGGATACTTTTTATCTCGATTGATTGCGTTCCCGTTTCCCGTTCGATAAAATGTCAAAGAAACGTAGTATAACGAAAACGCATTTGATATGTAATAAAAAAATGTAAATGACAGCTAAACGTAATTATGTCTATAGTTAAGTGAGGTTGAAAATTTGATAATTATAATTTTGTCAGAAATCAATAATCAGTAATTTGTATTCTCTTTGAATCATCATTAACACTACCGCGACCAAGTCGATCGAATCTTTCTGGACAAAGCTGTAATGGTTCTTCCAGAGACTATATTTTCGGCAATTTAGAAAATATATTTACGAAAAAATTATGGCGGTACGAAGTTCGCTGGGTCAGCTAGTTAGGAATAAATCATGAGCTAGGGTATTATTTTTTTATACGCGAATAGAATAGACTAAGTAAGGACACTTTATCTATTTCATGTAAGTATATAATATTAGGAAATTTGAAAAAATGCTAACATGTTCATCAATAGCACAGCTTAAATACGTCCTACTGCAGGGCCAAACCTCTTCTACATTGGGAAAATTACCTAATATATCAGGCTGGTCAGACGGGCTACTATAGGGTTTTATTTTGATATTTCTTTCTCTTGTATAGATGTTATTTGTACATTATATCCCTTAGTCGTCTTTTCACACCCACGAGCTAAAATTTTAATTTTACCCCGTACATATTGCATAAATGCCGCTACGCGGTCGACTTTCAAAATTTTATGAGGTACATCGATATATGTTGTTTTTACTTCGTTTTTAGGGTGCCGTACCTAAAGGGTAAAAATGGGACCCTATTACTAAGACTTCGCTGTCTGACCGTCCGTCTGTCTGTCACTAAGCTGTAACCTCAAGAACCGCGATAGCTAGACAATTGAAAATTTTAAAAATTATGTATTTCTGTTACCGCTATAATAACAAATACTAAAAACAAAATAAAATAAATATTTAAGGGGGGTCTCCCATACAACAAACGCGATACTTTTTGGCCTTTTTACTCGATATTGATAATGGCAATACTTGAAATATTCACAAAATACTCAGTTGTATTTTTACTTTAATAATAAACAATAAAATTAAAATAAATATTTAAGGGGGGCTCTCGTACAACAAAAGTGATTTTTTGCCGCTTTTTATAGATAATAATAATAATAATGATATCGAAGGGCGGCGTAGGGTGACGGAGTAAGAACACAAGTTCACTAAAGGATATATGCAGATAACATCGATGTCAGGAAAGGAAAACTTTTGCCAACACGTTTGACCAGCGTGGTAACGTAGATTAATTTCCTGTCCATTGTTGAAGGATGCCGGAGCTCAACAGTTGGACTTATATAGACTGGATAATACTTTTTAGGGTTCTGTACCCAAAGGGTAAAAACGGAACCATATTACTAAGACTTCGCTGTCTGTCCGTCCGTCTGTCTGTCCGTCCGTCTGTCTGTCCGTCCGTCTGTCTGTCACCAGGCTGTATATCAAGAACTACGATAGCTAAACAGTTAAAACTTTCACAATGTATATCTGTTGCCGCTATAACAACAAATACTAAAAACAAAATAAAATAAATATTTAAGAGGGGCTCCCATACAATAAACACGACTTTTTATAGACTCGCACTGAGCCGGTTTTATTACAATTAATAGACAATATCAGGTTGACCGAGCTTCGCTCGGAATATTTTTATAGAATTGATTTAGATATATTAATAAAAACTAAAAATGATATAAAAAAATTACAAAAAGAGAATAATATTAACACCGAGATACGAACCGACGCTGTTTGGATGCTACAAAACTCAAAATTAAAACCGGTCGTCCCCCAACTGAGCTACCGGAACTCTTGAAGTTTGCAACGAAATTTGAATTCATATTCTTTTAAAATTTAATGTCATTTATTGTTATGCTAAAAACACCGACAAAAGAACATTTTCTATAAATAAAACCTAGATAAATCGATTTTTTGGACCCAAATCCTCTAGTATGCCAAGTTTCAACAAAATCGTTGAAGCCGTTTCCGAGATCCTGAATATATATATATATATAAACTCATTTGCAAAAAAAACGGGCGGTTTTGATTTTCATTCATATTTAAAAAGATACAATACCAAAAAGGTTTCAATCGTTTGTACACGTTACTGGCCGGTTTTAAAAATGCTGTGGTATTTAAAAAAGTACGTTCTAAATTCAATTTTTCATTTGATGTTCATTTTTACAGAAAACCCCTTTTTATCCTACATTTTTGGCGCGAAGTTCCAGAAGTTAACATCGACTTTCATAACTTTTATTCAATTTTTATCGATTAATTTCATATCCTTGACTGTCAAAGCTTTATTTAATGCTGTTTGGCTGTATCAAAAATGGTAGATAAAGTGGTAAAAGCTACCAAAATTATCGCGCTGCTTGAAGAGGGTTGCAGCCAATGTTTCGTGGCTAGGAGGCTAAATGTTAGTCGCTCGACAGTCCAAAGGACCTGGCAGCGATATCAGGAGACTGGTTCCGTCGAGAGAAGGCCTGGTTCTGGAAGAAAACCATGTACCCAACCACGGGATGATCGTTTTCTTGTGAGTCGCGCATTGAGAAATCGCAAATCTTCGTATGTGGATCTTAAGAACAACCTCCAAGAAGTAAGAAATGTGCATATTAGTCTATGGACGGTCAGGAGGAGGCTTCTCGCTGCCAATATACGCAGTCACCGCCCGGCCCGCGGCCCCAAATTACTCCGTGAGCACAGAGTTCACAGGCTTAGGTTCGCTAGAAATTGTGAATCATGGACTCAAGACGATTGGAATAGGGTTTTGTTCTCTGATGAAGCCAGGATATCTCTGTTCGGTGAAGATCGACGTCGGCGAGTGCTAAGAAGACAAGGAGAACGCTTTGCAGAGGCATGTTTCGAAGAAATCACACCTTATGGTGGGGGCTCTGTTATGTTTTGGGCAGGAATAAATTCAATGGATCGTACAGAGTTAGTCTTCATTGAAAACGGCTCACTGACTGGGCATCGATACATAACGGAAGTTCTAATTTCTCATGCACAACCCGCATTGGCCGCTCTAGGTGAAGACTCGATTTTTATGGACGACAATGCTCGCGCCCACCGATCCCGCGATGTTAATGCGTATGTGCAAGAGGTCGGCATTCGTCGTTTGGATTGGCTAGCTCGAAGTCCCGACCTCAATCCCATAGAGCATGTCTGGGACGTTCTGAAACGGCGTGTGAGATCAGTACACCCGGCTCCGCAGACCATCAGAGAGCTGAAGAATGTGATTACTGCGGAGTGGGAACGTATTCCGCAAGCAAGTATCCGGGATATACTCGCTAGCATGCCCAGACGAATTCAAGCTGTGATTTTAGCTAGAGGGGGTCACACTCGATACTAAACATTTATCTGCTTTTACTTTATTAAAGAAAAACAAACAAAAAAACTTTTTTATTTTTACTTCATGAGCATATGCACTACTAGCGAATATACACTACTAGCGAGGTTTAGCATTATTTCCCATAAATTGTATCTAAATTTTATGAAATACTGATGAAAACGATTATTTTCTTATTAATTTAGCAAATTGTGTGGATAAAACTACCTATAATTATCAAACAAAGAAATATTAACATTTGAAATGGTTCATTGCTTAGGTGCCCGTTTTTTTTGCAAATGAGTTTATATATACAAGAATTGCTCGTTTAAAGATATAAGATACAAGTAACACTTTGATTCAGAACAATTATTTGTGATACATTTATCTTGCTTGAGAGCACACACATCTACTACCCATGACATTAAAATTGCAGTTATAGTTGGAAAAAGATCCCTTTTACGCGCCAATGAAACGTAAAATACATTAGGAGCTGTCAGGTACAAGCCTGTTTCGCATTAATAGGAAGATTGGTTTACTAAATCATGTTGGTAATAAGAATAAGGACGGGGCTTGTTTTGATTTTCTTTCTCTTTTGCAATTTATCTGCTTATATGCTTTAGTTTTATAGTTAAACATACATAGAATAGGAAATTGTTAATATATGTATTACTAGCTTATGCCCGCGACTTCGTCCACGTAGAACAGTTACTTTGGGCTAGTACTAACTTTAACTCGCGACTATGTTTACGTAGAAGGTACATTTTTAAATAATACAATTCTGTCACATGATTTTTGCGAAACCTAAACGTTTATGCAGTGCACGCAGCGGAAGCTCTCAAAAGGAAAAAAACGATTCTGAAACATTTTTCATTGTGGCTCCGTTCCTATTGGTCTTACCGTGAAGATATATATATCCTACAGCCTTCCTTGAAAAATAGTCTATCTATCACTGAAATAATTTTTCAAATCAGACCAGTAGTTTCCAAGATTAGCTCGTTCAAACAAACAAACTCTTCCGTTTTATATACTCGTAATAGTATAGATTATACTGGCAACCCTCCCTCGCTTCGCTTCGATTTCCGTCGCCTCACCCGCGTAGTTGCCGTTCACGTGGGAATACCGGGATAAAATATAGTCTATGTTACTCTCTGATATTATAGCTTTCCATTGGTGAAAGAATTTTTGAAATCGTTTCGGTGGTTTAAGTGTGAAAGCGTAACAAACAAATAAACTTACTTTCGCATTTATAATATTAGTAAGGATTATCACTATGCGGCTATGTTCACGGTGTCTCTAGGAGATAGAATCCGAAATACGGTAATCCGTAAAAGAACGGGTGTAACCAATATAGTACGGAGAATTAGTAGAGTGAAGAGGCAATAGACAAGCCACAACACTCGACTAGCTGACAACCACTGAGGAAGAAAGGTTTTCGAGTGGCGTCCACGTATCGGACGATGTAGTGTAGGACGGACAACCTGCAGAAACTTGAGCGTCATTGGAGGCAGGTGGCATAGGATCGCACATTGTGGCGCCAATATGTGGGTGGCCTACAGCCAGCAGTAGACGGCGAAAGGCTGTATGATATGATAATACGCACAAAATAAGGTAAATAAATTACATACCCACAAGGCCTTTCAGTAAATACAATATAATCCCTATGTAGATCAGCGTCCCTTTCAACAAACTTGACGCAAGTGAAATTTTCCCAATGTCTCATTGCTTGTTTGAACAGCGATTTGTGGGCGCCACTAAAGTTGCCATCAATCTCATAAGGAATCACTCCATTCTCCCAAATTCTTTCCTTCCGATTCGTTGCAGCGCGGATTGAACGATGTTTCTTTTTTGCCTAAAACATAAAAGCAAATAAAATCCTTAGTTTAAAAATTATAATATATTAATACTTATTATTTTATAACCCGCCCTCGCTTTGATTTGTTTTCAGTCGCCTTACCCGTGAAGTTCCTGTTCCCCTGGGAATACCGGGATCAAATAAAGCCCATGTGACTCCCTGATATTATAGCTTTCCAATGGTGAAAGAATTTTTGAAATCGCTTCGGTGGTTTAAGCGTGAAAGCGTAACAAACTAACAAATTTACTTTCGCATTCATAATATTAGTAAGGATGTTCTTCTAGGCTGTCTGATTTGTTCTGTCATCTATTCCGTTAGATATGCGCCTCTAATGTTATGGTAGGGGATATTGAGTTATTATACCACTATAGAAGAAATTTTATCTCAAATTTTCTTTTCTTTTTCCAGTGTTTTTATGAGCGTGCATATTAACGTTGTCACCCATCACACATACAAGCAAATAAGGATAGGTACAACAATCCCACGTCTGCTCATGTAATTGTTCATCATCATCATCACCGTCCCACTTTTGGAGTCGGCCCTCCTCCACTATGGGAGGGAAATTGACCTACTATACTACGCTTGGTTGGCATTTTTTTTATGGGTGGGCTATGGTAAGCGCACGCGCGGTCCATTCCGTCCGGGGCAACGAAAGGACGGCGCGCGGGACCATAACCCACCCGTACCCACGTCGCCTCGTTGTTGGGCCGACCACCGGAGCAGGGTGACTTGTCGTCAGTGGTCGGCCCGACGGACGCTTGGTTGGCATAGGGCAACTTGAGAGATTTCCTTCTCTTGCAAAGATATTACACGCATATTGTATTCTTTAGTCGTCTTTTACGACGCTCACGAACAAGAGAGGGGGGGGGGGGGTGAATTGTATTCTTGCTCCGTCAGCACACGGAATTGTCAGTTCCCATTTACAGGTTTTGTCTATTTCCTTAGTCTTTACCGCGCACGATTCGCTACTTTATCTTAAGTAATTTATTAACTTATACCTTGAAATTGATCCACCCATCGATACCTCGACCCGTAGACTTCCACTATTGGACATAGGCTGCGTTGTCCGAATTGTGGTCGCAACTCGAGAAATTTTCTTCCGCAAAAGGTTGTTGGTTCGACAAGCAATGTGGTCCATTGTTATTTCAACGTGCTAGTTCTTCGGGCTACATCGGTTACAATGATTCTTCTACAGATGTCCGTAAACCAGATTTTATCACGTAGAGAAATACCGAGCATAGCCCTCTCCTTAGCACGTTGAGCGACTTTGGGCGTTTTTATAAGACCGCATTTAGAGACCATGTTTTTGTGCCATGTTACACTGGTTATAAACCTTTGTTTTCAGACATTAGAGTATATTGAACGAGAAGATTCTCATAGGTTCCTCGAACGCTACCCAGCCAAGTTGGATTCATCGGCTGACCTCTTTCTCAAAATGGAATTTATTTTATGGAACCCCATATCAAATAATATCAAGTAATGAACGGCTCTGTGCCACAGTTCAGGTCTAATTCTTGCTATCTGTCTACTTACATAATAGCAATGAGTTCTTCTCATCACTAATTTAGCATTATTTTAAGTTAATATTTGTAACCGTGGTATTATTTCGCAGCCAAATTACTAAAATTAAAAGCTATTTAATTTTGTTGGAACCCTGATGCTTATTCTACGGAACTCTTAGGTTAGCGAAACACACTTTGGGAATCCCTGTATTAGACTATTTATCCTAGGACTATCTATTGGACTATTTGTCCTAGGTAAAACGACTTTGATAGGAGTAACGAGGGCTTTAGACATGATTTTCGTTTGTCCATGTTCATTTTTAGGCCCACCAGTTTAAATTAATTGCAATAACTTATTCTATTTTCCTAATGTAATAACTTCCGTGTGGTGACAGATTAAAAATACAATTCACCACTCCCTATCTTGCCCGTGGATGTCGAAAAAGGCGACTAAGGGATATATAATACGCATACAATATCTACGCTAGAGAAAGAAAACTCTAAATGAAACCCTATATCAACCTGTCTGACCAGCATGGTATAGTAAGGTCAATCATCCTCCTATTGCGGAGGAGTGGGAGGTATATGAGCCGAGATGAGATGATGATTTTCTTAATGTTTGAAGGTAATTTCATGAAAATCTTTGATTAGGTATTAAGTAAGACATTTTGTTTATGGAATTTATCAGCATTACAGCTCATATACATCTCACTGCAAGGTTAGGGCCTCTTCCACAATAGGAGAAAAATTAACCTACTATAGCACGCTAGTCAGACAGGTTGCTAAAGAGTTTTTGTTTTGAGATTTTCTTCTAGCTGTTATATACATATGATATTTTTAAGTCATCTTTTACGACACCTATTGGCAAGAATATGGGTAGCTAATTTATATTCCTACTCCGTCACCACATAGAATATTGTTTATTGGATCAATGTATATCAATTATTGAAGTTTAGCATTAAAAAAATTGTATATCAGTTTCGTATATTATTCTTTTTCACCCATCCACCCATCAGCCTATAGACGTCCACTGTTGGACATAGGCCTCCCTACGAAAATGCCACTTGGAAAGGTCCTTCACCGCTTGAATCCAATGGTTCCCTGAAACTTTTACGATATCATCAGTCCACCTGGTAGTAGGTCATCCGATGCTGCGTCTTCCGATTTGTGGTCGCTACTCGAGAACCTTTCTTCCCCAACAGTTGTCGGTTCGCCGAGCAATGTGGCCTGCCCATTGCCATTTCAACGTACTAATTTTGCGGGTTATGTCAGTTACATCCGTTCTTCTGCAGATTTCCGTATGCCGGATTTTATCATGTAGAGAAATATCGAGCATAGTGCTCTCCATAGCACGTTGAGTGACTTTAAGCTTTTTTATGAGGCCGACATTTAGAGACCACGTTTCAGTGCCTCATTATTCTTTTACATTGTGAATTTTTCATACCATTATAAACATTAACAATATTTTTAATATAGCATCAATTTATTCAACAATATTATTAATATAAATATATACATAGGAATATTAAAAGTAATGTAGACAGATATTTTTTGAAAGTAAATAGGATATGTCCACAATACATTAGGTGTATTGACTTCTATCTTCAGAGCCCTTGGGATCTGTTAACGCGAAATATTTGTCGTTAACTTTAGAGATTTCGTCCTTTATGTTCGTGTTGACTTTGTGTAAACCTTTTGTAATAAATACGTATTTTTGCTATATGACCGCTTTTCGTGTCAATGTTTGTTTAAATATGATATTTTAGCGATGTCAGACAATAGTCAGAGAATGGATCTATATAACCCTATCTTGCATCGTGTCAATAGGTTCAATTTTATTAAAGGCACCATTAAGGAAAAATCCACGTGTTATGGGAAACTTCAGATCTTCAGGTTTCAGAAAGATTCAGAACATCGTCGAATATTTATAACTCAAAACTAATTTATTTATTTTGGTATTAGTATATTAAAGAGGGTAACTATTTGGGAATTTAGTAGCTGATCAGACCGCACAGGTGGAGTTAGCCCAGCGCCATGTAGAGTCTTTAGACGTCTTTTACGACATGTACAAGTGTATGAATTTAAAGTATTCGTAACCGCCACTACATAACAACTTTAATGCTGCTTACAATATGGTGGTAGTGTTGTTAGTTTATAATCATGTATAATATAGTTAACACTTACCTTATTATTATTATAGAAATTACTTTCAGCTGCTTCCAAATCTTCTATATCATCACGAGAATACCAATCACTGAAATTCTGAGTTTTATTGACATTTACAGTGTCTTTAGGCGGAGGTTTACCATCAAATTTTTCTTCGAATTCATGTTCAGGTATTTCGAATTTCTTTTCTCCTTGATGTTCTTCACTATTGTGCTTTTTATGATGACGAAAAAACTTCTTTCTCGTGAAATGCGACTCTGTTTTATTATCTGGCGGCACAATGTCGTTTTGACTTGAACGCTCACTTGAGTGTATATTTCTTAATCTGTGTATAATACTTTTATTACGTCTGTGTTCATAATTACGGTAAGATAAATAATAGGTAAGTGACCTGGGGATAGGGTGCAAAAGCGCATTTCGTTATAGTTTTAAATGAAAATTTCTACTACTATCTAGTTAATACAGACTCATTATAGTACATATTAATAATTTTAGGTCAGGCGTATTGGAATGGAATTTTATTCTAGTTTTCTACCCTTACAGTGACGATGCTACACCGTGTGGCTACTACGAAGAAAGTAAAGAGAGTGTGTATGCGTGTATGAGGTTCGGTGGTACTGAAACCATCACCAATACCCACCATACGCGAACATCCTCAGAAAGAGGCTCCTAGCTCTCTCACTAAGTCCAGTAACAAATTGTTAGTACTCAGATGTCGATGCTCTACAATAATGTAGTTCTACCCCGTACGGCACGACTCTAGACAGAAGACTATCGATAGTGATGCAACCATAAAACAGACTGCTTTATAATTTTAGGTATATGAGTCTATAAAGTAAAAAAAAAGAGATAGATACTGAGAGTTTTAAATATACCTGGGCCAACTCCATCTTATGCCGTCTATCAACAATTACATGCTCAAGGAGAATTGATGTCAGGTAGGCGGCCAGACACAAAACTATTGCTAAAACGTTTACAGTATATACTATGAAAGTATAGTACATATTGATTCGACCTAGGATTATTGGGATAAGGAAAGGAAGGCAAGGGAAAGATCTTAATGCAAATAAAGTAAACAAAACAAAATTACGAATAAACAAAAAAAGCGTTTAAATGTTCAAGCCCTATAAAAATAACCTTTTAACACATTCTACTATAGCTTCAGAAATAGTTGAAAAGGATGTCAGAGCAGTTGCAATTGCGAAACGTAGCTTTTCACAAGATTCAATAGAGCCGAGCTTTTACGTCCATGCTAAGTAAAAGGTGGCCAATGAATTGCAGTAGATACTAATGAGACTTTATTAGAATACTAGTGTTGAGATTGAGGTAGATGTGAAAATGTTTTGCATACTTTAATAGTCGATTTATCGCTAGACTTATATTTATGATTAATCATTTCTATAACAGGTAATGATTTATAGTAAAACTAATAACCACAAATATTAGATAATAATTATTAAGCAACATAATACTTTCTAAAAAAAAAATAATCTGACCAATCACAGTGAAAATGCCTTTTATATATTTTCTGTAAAATGTAAAGTTAGACCCAATTACAATGCAGCTATTAATAAGAATATTAATTTTGTTCCTATAAATATTTAATGTAACTATTCTTAATTATGTAATTGAATGTTGATTTTAAACCTTCATATAACTATATTTTTTGGTTTCAGTTTACCGAAAAACCGAAAGTAGAACCGAAGAACATGCACGAGGAAATTAATGAATGTGGAGGACGCGAAAGTAGAGTCAAGATCGTAGCAAGTGGGGGGAAGTGGTCTCTGCCTACCCCTATGGGAAAGAGGCGGGCTCCAATGTACCTATATACATAGGCATATCTTTATGTATAAATTTCTTGTGTATGTGTGTATATCACTGAACAGCTCCCAAACGGCTGGACCGATGTTGATGAAATTATTTGTGTGTATTCAAGGGGATTCGAGAATAGTTCAGATTCACAATTGTATCCAGTAGGTGGCGCTGCTATCGATTTTAAGGAGAATTCCTTTTATTGTATTTGAACAGAATAACGTCTGTTGGATCAACTAGTACATATATATATATATATATATATATATATTATATATATATATATTATATATATAATAAGACGTTTTATTATTTAGTGAAATATTATTTGTATATATATATATATATTTATATATATATATTTATTATAATATTAAATTATGATTAATATTTTGATATTATATTTTATTATTTGTATAATATTATTGTCTTACTATATATAACTGTATTAATTTTCTAATTTTACTTATAATATCGCATTAGGTTAAATGTCCTGTAAAGGTATTATAATTGCTTGTAAATAAATAAATAAATAAATAAGTACGTCAATATGCACTAAAGAAATACGCCTTGTGTTGCGAGGGACTTTACAAATATATAATTAGCGGACACCAATTACATCCAGACTCAGAACAACAATTTGTTGATAGGACAAAATGTTGTCCTGCGTGGGAATCCAACCCTTAGCATTGGCACTGTAGGTATTACCACTACGCCATCTGTGATTATGGTGTAGTTTGTTGCTTATTTTGAGCTTTCGATGTTAATTATTTATGTTTGTTGGTTATCAAATTTATCAAGTGAACAAGTAATTAATTAACAAATAAACACTAGATTTAAAGGATAATTAAATATTATTGCATTTTTTAAAAGACAATACTTAATTTTGTTTCACTAGTTCTGATCTGATCATTTTCAGTAAAACATTGAGAAAGAAAGTATAGGTAAAAATAAATCGTACCGTCGTCTATTGCCATGCCTCCTTCTTCTTCTTCGAGGATTTCGTTTTACAGAACTTGTCATAAAATTCTGCAGACTTTCAGTGGGCCGTAACGTATTTGGTTCTATTAACTTCCCTTCAGACTCTAAATCTGGTTTATTCATTGATTTATCTTCGTCTTGCTCATTCGTTGATAAGACCCCATTAGTAGGCGCAGGCGCAACTGTAACATTCTCAGGCAAGTCTTTAAATTTTATATTGTTATTAGAATCACCTGTAATCTCTCTGCTATTACTTTGAATTTTATTTGTAATCTCTTCCATTTTATTTGAAATATTTATTATCTGTATATGTGGATATAACTCATCTAAATTTAGTATATTATCTGTTGATAATCTTATTACTAAAACCCCATCTTGTTCTAAGCTTTCGGATTCAGTTTGGTTATCTCTTTCTGTTGTTTGATTTTGGTTAATAGTAGTATTCGTATCATGCTCCAGTTTTTCATTTATAGGTAATTTACCGTTTTTTATTAAGAGTGATTTATCTAACCCTGAAGGCGAAACCTGCAATAGGAAATCTTATAAAATTAACACGCTTATTAAGTTAAAAAGCTAAATTATTAGCTGGTAGCTAATCACGGAACAAACATTTGTATTAACAATTAAAATATTCACGGCATCTATGAAAATATTTAGCGGTAAAAGTTTTCTGATGAATATTTTGTTGTTTACACAAAGTACCTAAGTAGATAAAAGCTCTTTCTCGTCTTAATATTTTAAAAGTTAAATTTGTTTTAAAATTATTCTTTTCTCGTGTCATGTTATATTCGATATAATAACTTTTATGAAAACATATTATGAATGTGCCCATGATTCTGTCTACTACGAATTTGATATTTAAATTATTATAATTTGTATAATCCTCGCAAAGTTTAAATTATTATCCTACCATACTCCAAGAAAGCTTTTTTAGGACTGCTTTAGTCTGGTCATAACTTGTCTTAGACATACCTCTCTAACTCCATGTAGGCGGTCACTGGTATTGGGTCTGGCTTGGTAAGAAAACTAGTCTTTTTTTTTGGGGATAGCATGAACCCCGTCCTATCTGTTTGGGACGATGGATGGAACGGCGCGCAAATTTATAACCTGCCGTGTACAGTATCTATCATTCGCAGTGTGGGCGGGCCACCGGTGTCCGGTGTCAATAGTGGCTGGTCCGGTAGGTTACCTATTCGGGCATCTTTTCGAGTTAATGTCCCCGTGATTTTTGCTGCCGAGGCGTCGCCTCACGCGGTTGCCTCTCCTCAAGTGGCCGGATACATTTCCTGTTTGGTCACCCTCTGTCTAGCTAGGGCTAGGTTAGGTTAGGTTACGCTGACGTTAACGTCAGACGCAGATAATCGCACCAGCGCATAGATGTTATCTGCATATAATATCCCTTAATCGTCTTTTACGACACCCACGAGCAAGAAAGGGAGTGATGAATTGTATTCTTACTCCGTCACCACATGGAAAAGATAAGATTTTTTTTTTATATTAAGTAGTAAAAAATATTATTAGGGACATAAAAAATGTCCCTAATAACATTATTCCCCTCATTTACATTCAAACAGATGCAAACTTCGAGTTCGGCTGTTAAGAATCTTTTCAATGTCCATAAAGCTGCCAGTGGCAAATAGAAAAAATTCAAAAGGATAAATATGAGAATTTTTTATTAATTTTTTTTTGCTAATTTTTCACTGATTTATAGTTTTTGTTGCTCAAGTTCATTTCCAAAAGTGGTGATCACGTGATTGACTTTGAGACGATCAACTTCATATAAACTGTTCTACATATACTGCTGTTCACGATTTTGATTTGTTTAATACAAGTATTACTTCTGTAAAAACTAGACTAAGTGAGCATTTCTCTATTTATGTCAGTGGTAGCATTCCTTAGTATTCTTTCTTTTTCATTTCTTCGATCTTTGCGTTTGAGTATGTGATTGGTTTCGCCTCACTGTCGACTGATGAATTTCTCCTATTGTAATAAATTATCTATCTGTAAGAACCTATAATTGGCTATCTGTTGTTATTCTGCTGTAATATATTATATGTAAGCTATTGGTTCTGCTATAAATAAATAAATAAAGATTTTTTTTTCTTTTAAGGAACTTTTATACATTGAGTACATATCAGTTCCGTTTGAGTATATTACATTTTACAAAAAAAAGAAAAAAAAATATAATGTAACTAACGATATACAAAAAACCATATAGAGATAGCAAGGAACGTTATATCTAAGTTTTATTTATATTTTTCTTTTTTTTTGTGGGTGGGTCGCGGTCGGCGCGCCTCCGCACCACTCCGTCCGGGGCGACAGAGGGGCTTAAGCACGCAACTCCCGCGATCCACCCAGAAACCACGTCGCCTTCATCGTTGGGCCGACCACTGGAGCAGCGTTAACTTGTCGTCAGTGGTCGGCCCGACGGAATACCCCCTATTGGGGTACCCTCCCATCGACCGACGTCCCCCCTCTGGGAGGACGTCGGTCTTTCCTCACGCGGTCGGCCTCTCAGCGGGTGACGGACTAATCCCCGGTCACGTCACCCACGGCCTCGGCTAGGGCGGCATGAGGCGCAGATAGTTGCGCCTGCGCCGCCCCAGTCGCCGGCGGCGGATCTCCTCATCGAGGCTGCGTTCCTCGCACAGGCGATCCGCCGCCTCCTTCCGCGAGATCATCGTCTCGCAGAAGGCTGCGACCGCGTCCCAATTTCCGACGCTGTCGACCATCGCCCTAGCGATAGCCGGCAGCGTCTGGTCCGTACCGATGATTGCGACGAGTTCACAGCGCTGCACTGCCCAAGCCCCGCAGGCCTCGAGCGTATGGCGCACCGTGTCCTCGTCGCAATCGCAGTGGTGGCAGGATGGTGTAGTTTTATTTATATTTAAGCCAATAGAACTATTTTTGCTAAAACGTCTATTGGCTTAAATATGAGAAGCTTGTTTTTATACTTCTCTGATATTTTTATATGAAGCTAATCGTAATCACAAATTTTAGTTTGAACAACAAAATCGTCAATTTGGTTACAAATTAGCAATAAATCCTTATATTTATTTAAATTTTAGCTAATTGGCACTATGAGTTTTAAAGACTTATCTTTTCACAAAAGGAAATGCAATTTAACTTTTATTCATTCAGAATTAGAAACTGAGACTTATGATTGCCATTCACTCACTGCATCTAGATAGACCAAAATTTCTTTACATATTATTTATAGTAGATGTATGTTCATACCTTGGACATTAAATTAGCATCATTATATTTCTTTGTTTTTTCCTTTAATAATGGCAATGGTTGCTTTGTTCTTTTTTTAAGAATATCAGGTAGTCCTTCTTCTTCCACCTGTAATCCTTCCAATAACACCTCTTTCTTTAGCCTTTCTACTTCCTCTTGCAGAGATTTATTGATTTTGGATACTGTCGCACTCCTAGGGGGCTTTAAATAGTCAATGCTCGGCACTGCAATGTCACCTTGAAAGTTATCTGAAAAGAAACATTACTTATTAATTATATACTATATTTTGATTTTCATTGCCAAATAGCTAAAGTCATGTTTTAGAAATCCAACTTTTATGTCAGAAAAGCAATTAGCGTACCGCGAAATAGAGAAACCTAAAATTATCAAAAATACTTCTTCAAATAGTTTACATTCAATATAGTCCCTCATTGGCAGCATTGTGTAGCATACCCGCTACAGGAGACCCTTGTGTGATCCCAACAGTGGATTTGGATAGGATGATGGGACCTTGCTTTGTTATTTCACGTTTTGTTTAATTTATGAAGTGATATCAAAGTCAATGTAGCTCAGGGAGCAACAAGAGGGTTACGTGGCGGTTTGATACTTCAAGTGGGTTGCAGTGGTAAAAATTACCACGATCTGCCGACATTTACTTTATGAGACTGACAATGAGCTTACGTTCGCTCAGCAAAGAACATACACGACCAGCGAGACTATTACATATAAATATCCGCGGTATCACCCCTACCGTTGGGGTCGGTAATCATTAATTATTGCAGGCTGTGAGATAGAAAATATTTTCTAAAATATACTGACATTTACCTAAAATTAGCTAATTTAAACAGTAAAATCCATTAGTTTAAAAGAAAAGAAAAACCTTTATAACAGTAATTTTACAGATAGGCTGGATATCCCCCCCAATAGGTGGACCAATGCCCTGGTGAAAGTTGCTGGTCGGCGTTGGATGCAGGCGGCACAGAACCGCACTTTGTGGCCTAACATGAGGGAGGCCTATGTCCAGCAGTGGACGGCGATAGGCTGAAATGATGATGAATGATGAGGCTGGATATAACCATTAATGCAGGTGGTGTACTATCGTCTATGCGACATTCTCATGCTTTACACATATGGATTTTGGTCGTAGTTAAAAACTACCAATATTTTAAAAGGAGAAGTAATTTTTATATGCCGGTATGATAATAACTAACGAGGGAAGTTTAAATTTAATCCTATCCTAAATTTGTTATTAAAGATGAATTCTGTACAAATTAGGATCCATTATAGTAATCTACAAGTTTATGGTTATCAAATACCATAATAACTATTAGCTTAGACAATTAATGATACTGCAGTGCCTATGCACTATATATGGATTCAGTTTGCAGCCAAATTCAACTATTATATAGGTTTAATTGTTTTCATTGTTTATTGTTTTGATGTAATAAATTTACACAATATTTGAAATTCTGAAGTTATAATATTCAAAATTTAAAGAAAGTGCTTCACGCGTGCTGGTATAATCGTTAATTGATAACTTCGACCTGATGCTGCAACTAGAATGGTCTCCAGAGAACGGAACTCTTCGAAAATTCATAGCAGGCATATCGTATTTTTGGGTGCAATAGATTAGTTTCAATAAGTAAGTAGCATGCAGGTCTGTCCGGTAGGGATCTTCCAATACGGTTACGTTGACTTAGTACAACAACCTGGACAATCTCCAGAGAATCTAACTCCTCAAAAACTTTCAGCAGACATATCGTGTTTGCATTCGATAGTTTAATGTAACAAACTTTAATTATCGATTCTTCTTCTTCAATCGCATCGACGGCACATCAGTCAACAAATAGGTCTATTACGCTGTCACCTTGATTGCGTTTTCAGAGGCGCATTAAATATACATTAAATATTTTTCAATTCACCTTTCGGTAAACATTTGTTTATACGGTTTCCAACTACTGATAAAGGACAATTACTTTTTAAGGGCTATCCTTAAACTAGATGTATTAATTACGTGGAGGTTTTTTAAAATTTTAATTTAATTTTTACTGTCGATTTTATGACGTTTGTATTAGATTTTTTATTTTGTGAAGTTTCGATCTCCTTTCATATACATGGTAACGGGGAGACTGATTGTAACTCGACATGCAAAAGCAATATAATCCCTGTAAAAAGTTTTTTTTTTCGAATAGATAAATTCAATCATATATATTTCAAAGGTAATCAAAAATTATGGTATAAAGATCAAGAAATGGGTTAAAAATAAGATAATTTTTATCTAAATACAAAATTTAAACTACATCGTTTGTGAAATAACCGAATAAATAAATATTATCCATATAGTGACGGAGTAAGAATACAATTTACAACTTCTTTTTCTTGCCTATAAGTAACGTAAATGCAATATGAAAATAACATCTACGTAAGCAAGGGAAGCTCGAAATAAAACTCCCGCAACCCGTCTGATCAGCTTGGTATACAGTACGTCAATTTCCCTCCCCTTGTAGAGGAAGCTCAAACACAATAACGTAAATAAGCTGTGATGACCATATAATTATTCACTTAAAATGTACAAGAAAAATTTAATATATGCTAACTAAATAAGGAAATCCAATAATCCTTTATTGGTTTACACTTTTTTATAAACTATGATTCCCTTCATAGTTGCATTTAAAATCAATTTAAATGCAGTCATTTGCAATATCTGCAATTGCTGCATTTAAATTTCAAATAGTATTCAAAATTTGAGCAAATGCTTATATAACTGATCTAGCCATTAACAAGCCTGTACATCTGGTACGATCATAAAATTTAATCGCCAATCTATGTTCCAGATGTTACCTAACGCTGGCTGGCAATTAATTAATTGCGTATGTGTGCTTACACAGCGCGTATTGGACATGATGGTTTACGATAGTACCGTACATGAATATTCAATAGTGTGGCCCCGTTTGAATTGAATTTGATTATACGCTTACCAACTTAGACAGTGGTAGACACTGGGTTGTTCAAATCAGTTGCTAATTAAATTAACGTTTGTCAAGGGTTTAATATTTAACTCTCTTAATTAATGAAAATTGTCATGAAATTAATTTTGAGATAGAATAACGACTTAGCCAACTTGTAATAATACATTCAATTAGTATGAATTCTTAAAAGTGATGTTTTGATGTAACTGATGAATTTTTTAATTGTCAATCGCAGAATTTCGAAGAATATTTCATCATATTCATCGAAGCCCACATACGTCTCACTGTTGAGCTCGGGCCTCCTCCACAATGGAAGGGCATTTGATCTACTATACTATGCTGGTCAGACATGTTGGTATAGCGTTTCATTTCGAGTTTTTCTTCTCTTGCACACATTTTTTGTGCATATTATATCCCTTAGTAGTCTTTTACTACATCCACAGGCAAGATAGGAAGTGGTGAATTGTATTCTTACTCCGTCACCACACGGAGAATCTTATATCTTTAAACGACTGAATATATATATATATTATATATTCAGGATCTCGGAAACGGCTCCAACGATTTTGTTAAAACTTGGCATACTAGAGGATTCGGGTCCAAAAAATCGATCTAGCTAGGTTTTATTTATAAAAAATGTTGTATTGTCCGTGTTTTTAGCAAAATAAACAATGACATTAAATTTTAAAAGAATATGAATTCAAATTTCGATGGCAACGTCATGAGTTACGATGGGAAGGTTACAGGTTTTAATTTTGGTATTTTTTCAATCAAACAGCGTCTATTCGAATCTCGGTGTTATTATTATTCTCTTTTTGTAATTTTTTATGTATTTTTCATTATTTATTTTTTAGTAATATATATCTAAATAAATTCGATAAAAATATGCAGTCAACCAGATATTATTTATAATATACTAGCTGACCCAACAGACGTTGTTCTGTTCAAATAAGCGCCACCAACCGGGTCCAATTGTGAATCTAAACCATTCCCGAATCCCCTTGAACATGCATAAAAAATTTCATCAACATCAGTCCAGACGTTTAGGAGAATCTTAGTGACATGCACACGTATACGAGAAATTTGTATATAAAGATTAATAATTTCTTGTAGTTCCTACGTAGTCTATGACTGTTATTTCATCGTACATCTACATGGTGGAAACCATACTACATTGCGCTGCCCGATTCGTGGTTGGCATTTGAGAATATCTTATATCTTTAAACGAGCAATTCTTGTAAATATATATATTTTCAGGATCTCGGAAACGGCTCCAACGATTTTGTTGAAACTTGGCATACTAGAGGATTCGGGCCCAAAAAATCGATCTAGCTAGGTTTTATGTATAGAAAATGTTGTTTTGTCAGTGTTTTTGGCAGACAATATAATGACATTAAAATTTAAAAGAATATGAATTCAAATTTTGCTATTAATATCATGAGTTACGATAGCTCAGTGGCAAAGTAGTCAGGTTTCGTTTTATTATTGACATCGGCGACAAACGGCGTCGGATCGAATCTCGGTGTTATTATTATTCTCTTTTTGTAATTTTTTATATAATTTTCATTATTTATTTTTTATTTTTTATTAATATATATATATCTAAATAAATGCTACAAAAATACTCCGAGCGAAGCTCGGTCAACCTGATATTTTTTATTTTATATGTCTAACTGACGATTGTAAAATTCTGACTTTTGCTTGCCGACTTCGATGAAGAAGTTCTCAATTTTGGAACTTTACGGAAAATTACGTAGGGATATAAGAATATGTTACGTTTCTCATTTCCGCCTAATTTCTCTTCAGGATATATAGATAAAAGACAAACTTTATGAAATAAAAGTATATTATTATACATTTAGTATCTGGGTAAATATGATTTAAAAACTATAAATGACGAATACGGTTTCCAAGAAATTGTGGGCTATGTATAGAAATCCCAATTTCCGACGTTGGTCACAAGGCTATTTTACAAGAATAACAAAATTGAGTGAAAAGTATGGGTTCAGTTTCAATCGACCGTCAAAGTCAAAGGAATCTTTCGCTTCATTTTGGTAGCACGCTTTATAAAGGGAGGAGTAAAGTGGTGGTTTTTGGGGTTCTGTGTTGCCCTTCCATTCCTCCTTCTGAGTGATAAGTAGGGATGTGAAAAAATAATCTATTTTTATAATAATCGATGATTACAAAAAATTTAACGATTAATAATCGAATTTTACAATCGATTATCAAAATAATAAAAATCGATTATTAATCGATTTTTTATTATTCAAAATTCGATCGAAATTAATCGATTATTCACTGCCAGATTTCTTAAAAAAAAACATCACGATTGTTTCATACTATATTGGAAAATAATGCTCACATTTCCTAAAAAAAAAGTTAATCATAATCCTGTTGGAAGAAAAAATCGATTATTTTATAATCGGTTATTTATTTTTAATTAATCGATTATTTTATAATCGATTTATTTTAAAGAACAAAAATCGATTATTTAAAAAAATCGATTATTTTCCCTCCAAGTCACATCCCTAGTGATAAGGCAGAAAATGGCCAAATAATACAACTATTATTTGGCAATTTTCTGCCTACATATTTGTCAACACAAAACAAATATGTAGATGAACCGAATTCTGTTACTCATACACCATGCATGAGGCGGTAAGCAGTAACAATATATTTGAAAGTAGCGTCTTTATTTGGGCAGCTAAAAATACTACCAACTTAAGAAGAATATTATCAGGAGCGATTTTAGGGTGTCATGGGGATTTATAACTGATATCTTTTTATCTTTTGCATAGAAAACCGGTAACTTCGATATTTGCCTCTGAAAACTCGCCCGGCAAATAAGACCTATCTGAACCCCTCATAAAATAAATAAAATTAAAAATCTTGAATAATTCTTGATAAGAAGGAAAAAGTCTCTAAAAAGTAAGCATCATATCCTCGTCAATAGTAAAAATATATATAGTTTAGAAATCAATGTAATAAATAAATTATGTGTTCTAAAATAATGATTTGATAAATTTTATGATTAACTACACGTCACTATTGACAATAAAGAACAGCAATTTTCTCCTTCAAATGTAATTATTATAAATACGAAACTTCATGGGTGGACAAACGTCAAAACGGCCATCATAGCGTGCCGCAACTATAGTTAAGATGGATCCAATAAACCCAAGCCTGTTCGATTTATTAATTAGGTAATCCTGAATTCACAACCTACCTTCAAGATCCACCATCAAATAGCTCAGTGCTATTATCATACATGGGTGTTTCAAATGCTTGGTCACATATGTTCGAAAATTAAGTAAATGATCATTATGCGCCTAACATCCCTGTGGCAACTAACAAAAAGAGCTGATGACCTTCAAATGCCTGAATAAATATTAATAAGTTGTATCTCGGAACTATCTTATCCATACGTTGACAGAGTAAGAATGAAATGCACCACCCCCCCTCTTACTCATGGGCATCGTAAAAGACGACTAAGGTATTACAATATACATATGTATAACCTCTACGCAAGATATGAAAATTAGATGTAAAATCCTATGCTCACACGTTTGACCAGCGTGGTTTAGTAAGTCAATTTCCTTCCCACTGTAGCGGAGGCCCGAGCGCAACTGTGGACTTTATGTGGGCTGAGATGACGATGAAGAACCATCTCGATCGTGTCAGCTTTCAAACAACAAACTGCATCATAATCGGTCTAGTCATTTTGAAGCTACGATGCTACAGAAAGACACATATACACAGAAACACAAACAAATTAATAAAATCGCTCTTTTGCAACGGGGTTTAATATTGATAAATGAATAATGTTAATGATATGCTACGTTTATATTAGCTACGCCAAACATCTACGTAGCAAAATTTGTCAGATTCGTAGCATTTAACGTAGAGAATTTGCTACGGATCATCGATTACAATAACGTATTAATGCGTTGAATAATTACCTACTAATTAAAATCCTATATTAAATATCAGGAATGGGATCGTTTCGTTTTCATATTGTTCATTATTGTATAGTGGTGGGCTTTCTATTAATTATTAATTGTATCAAAGGTTCATTAATATTAAATTATGTAATAATAGTGGTAGGACCACACTGTCGACAGTTATCTGTCTACAGCCGCAGGCCGGTCCGTCCGGGGTGGTACCACGCTCTCACAGAAAATCGACGTCTGAGTAGTAGCAATTTGTTACTGCGCTTCGTTCAGTGAGCGAGAGAGCCGGATGCCCAACTTTCTGAGGGTGTTTGCGTGTGGAGGGTTTTGGTGGTGCCTTTGCTATCACCGAGCCTCATTGCACGCATTCACACTTCCTTCACCTTCTTCGCCGTAGGCAGCAGCCTTATAAAGGTCCATGAGCGGCAGCAACACTTACCATCAGGTGTACTGTTTGCTCGTTTGCCACTGCTTGCAATAAAAAAAAAATGTAAAAAATGTTTGGCAAACGTGTAAGCAGCATATCTGATAGTAGCAGTACTAGGCAATGCAAGGGTACACGTAGGCCGACCATAAGTAAAGAGCTGTTAAACTTCGTTTAAAGAATATCGTGTCATAGCACTCGGGAAACACGTGTATTTTATTCAAGATCCTATATGTACCTACGTACAAAAATAGTCTATGTATATATCTAAATTTCTTGTTTACGTGTGTATGTCACTGAACTCCTCCTAAACAGCTGGATGTTGATGAAATTTTTTGTGCATGTTCAAGGGGATTTGAGAATGATTTAGATTCACAATTGGACCCGGTAGGTGGCGCTTATGTGAACAGAACAACATCTGTTGGGTCAGCTAGTTATATATAAAATAAGTAATATAAATTTTCATGTATTTATATTTGTATATATTAGGTATATTTTTCTCATCCGAATTAGACTAATAATGGGGCATATATGTACTGAAATGTGAAGAATAAAAATGTAGTAAAATATTTTGAATGCTTTAAATTGAAACTCTGTTAAAATATTATTGAAATAAATACCTATTCCAATGTAGACGCACATGTCTGTACATTATATAAGTATATTGAATATATATTGATATATTGTATACTGATATATTGAAAAAAAAAATGGAGGTCATTATTAGAGAAATAGAATCTAAATGACATTTTATTTTTGTCTACTGAATTATATTATTACTATTACGACATGGAAAACCAAACTATAACATACCATAAATATATTTAAGCCACTAAGAAACTTTCCGCTACCTACACTGAGTACAAAGTCTAATAACTTTGTAAAACCGCTTCAAGCTATAGATTCGATGTGAGTCAATATGACACCCGCATCAGCTAAAATCTAATGAATATGGGACCGCCCACAATGATAGTTTTCGTCGTGAATAATAATCTTAGAATAATAACGTATAGAAGGATAGTGTCAATACATCGAACGTTTGAAATTTGAATCTAAAAATACAAATGGCGCGCGGACGATTACACACGTATACACGCAAAACTCTATACAAATTATGAAATCAAATTTTATCTTTATTAACATAAATCGTCAAAATACTTTTAAAAGTAATGTTAAAACCTTTTTAAGTTTTTCAAATGTGTTGTGACACCATTTGAATGCACAAACCGTCATAATTACCTATTTATTTTTTAAGAGTTGCGAACGCTCGTGCAGTACAATGACTTTTCATTACGGAACGGTTCCGGCGTAAGCTCCATTAGGCTCCAATTGAAATGCCTCACTTTTTGAGCGTGAACTTACCTTCTATATGTTATTATTCTAAGATAATAATATTATTCCAACAAGAATACTGTAATTAAGCGGGAATATTCTTTTATTAAATATATCCGTGTCGTGACGGACTAAGAATACAAATCACCACTTCCTATCTTGCCCGTGGATGTCGCAAAAGACGACTTAGGAATATAATACGATTATAATATCTATGAGAAGCAATACTTGAAATAAAACTCTATACCAATCTGTCTAAATAGTAGCCATGCGTTGGGGTGTCGGGGATTGAATGTCATCAGACGATCTCTCTGGCGCCCCGTAAAAGCGCGGAAGGGGCCGCTGTTGTTTTTAGTGGGTATTCCAGTCACACGGTGGCCGGCGAGCCCTACACATTCCTCCGTCTGTTACCGGCGGGGGACGGTGCGTAAATGCATTTCCACAGCGTCAAAAAAAAAAAGAAAAAACACGCTATAGTAAGGTCAATTTCCCTCCTATTGAGGAGGAGGCTCGAGCCCAACTATGGGACGTGTATGAGCTGAAATGGTGATGATGAATGATGAAACATATCATCTGCCATGTTCCTAAGGAAGAATATAATTCCCCAACCCTTTTCTTGCCCGTGATTGTCATAAAAGATTACTAATTATTAATGCAGATAATATATATGCAAGACGGAGAACTCGATATAAAACCCTATATCAACATATGCGTGTGGTGACGGTGTAAGAATACAATTCAGCACTCCCTATCTTACCCGTGGATGTCGTAATAGACGACTATGGGATATAATATGCATATAACATCTGTACAAGAGAAGGAAAACTCTAAATCAAACCCTATAGCAACATGTCTAACCAGCATCCGATGTTTGCCATGAATTTTAGTATGCAGGAGGTTTCGAGGCCAATAAATCGTCTAGCTAGATTGAATTCATAGGAAATCTAGTTTTATAAGTGTTTTCAAGCAATAAAAAAAAATATAATTAGAATATGATGGCAAATTTAGCCACCACCATTAAGAATAAAAATAGTTCTTTGGGGAATCGAGCAGTCCTTTAATTCAGACAGTTCGATCCTTAGCGTTTCCTTTCTCTAATTTTCTCTTTGTGACTTTTATTGTGAGAAAAGTTATTATTGTTAGAATGTATTTCCAAAATTACAATTCTAAAAAAAATTACCTAAGCCTGGTTATCCGGGTAAGTACTTATAATCATCATCACAGCCGTATATAACATCCTACTGTTGAGCTTGAGCTTCCATAATAGGAGGTGAATTGTCTTACTATACCACGCTAGTCAGACGGATTGGTATACGATTTTTATTTCGAGTTTTTTTACCCTTACATAGATGTTATCTGCGTATTATAATCCTTTAGCCGTCTTTTA
The DNA here is from genome assembly GCA_032191425.1 of Lymantria dispar. Lineage (NCBI taxonomy): Eukaryota > Metazoa > Arthropoda > Insecta > Lepidoptera > Erebidae > Lymantria > Lymantria dispar. The sequence continues at coordinate 26,616,306 of CM063448.1, forward strand.
CGACACCCGCGGGCAAGAAAGGGGGCGGTAATTTATATTCTTATTCTGTCGCCACAGAGAAAGGCACACCATCATACTACTATAAATAAAACATTAGTACACGGAGAGTAATTTACATTAGTACCCATGGAGAGTAATGACATGACGTATAACTTTTTAATACAATGATCAAGGCCGTCCTAGCCCATGCTGAGGCTCTAGTTATGAAAAAAATATGCGGTCCAGTAAAAAATAAAACCAAATAAGTATATTACTACTACTATAGTATTTATATGTATTACTAGCAACCCGCCCTCGCTTCGCTTCGGTGTCTGTCGCCTTATCCCCGTAGTTCCCGTTCCCGTGGGAACACCGTGATAAAATATAGCCTAGTTTACTCCATAATATTACAGCTTTCCATTGGTGAAAGAATTTTTTAAATCGGTCCAGCCGTTTTGAAGATTACCCGGAACAAACAGACAGACAAAAAAAATATAAAGTGATTTTTAGGCATATGTATAGTGCAAATAACCGTGTGAGCATGAAAATTACCTATTATTTTGACATTATAAAACAGACACTCCAATTTTATTTAGTGGTATAGATGGCTGGTTGGTACTAAGTTGCCGTGTGTTCAAATGTTTCCATCCCTTACATGCCTGCAGGACCCCTTAAACTCGATTAAGAGTTTCATCAGGCGAATCAGCATTAGCGGTACACTTGCGGTACTTAACCCTCATGTGAATGATTTCGTGCTATGGGCCAGGAGTAGTGGACGAAGTATTATGCTGTAGTTTTAAAATGGTTATATTTAATTCCTTATATCCTATCATTGGATGAGGCTCGAGTCCCACAGTAGCACGTATCACTTTCTTTCTTTCTTCTTCTTCTTTCGAGGCCCTCATCAGAGTGTTTACGGTATCGAAGTGGGTACGGATACGAGCTCTGCGTATTTTGATATAGATGGTACTGGTGAATCATTTCTTTCAATTTGTGTTGACGGAGCAAGAATTCTTAGCGCTTCACCTCGAATATTAACATAGATAACGTAAAAACTAACGTAAAAACTAATATATGAGCAGATTAAATTGCAAAGGAATAAACCATCATCATCATCATCATTTAGTCTATCACTGACACTACTGGATGTAGGCCTTCCTCATGTTTCGCCACAAAGTGCGGCCCTGTATTGTCTGAACCCGTCGATGCCCAGTAACTTAGGATTTCCGTATTTCGGATAAATGAGAGAAATAAAACTCGAAACGAAACCCTATACCAACATCTCTGACCAGCGTGGTGTAGTACATGAATTGCCCTCCCATAGTGGAGGAAACTGGAGCCCAATAGTGGGACGTATATATACGATAATGATGACAGAAAAATGAGTAAGTTAAAGCCCCTCATGTGGAAGATCTTCGTGCCTCACATTAAAAAAGAAAAGTAGAAGAAAATTTTAGCCTTGCATATCATAGTTTACAATTTACATGTATTTAGAATGACTTTGTTACAAATTGTTAAAAATAATTATATTTGAAAATGAATCTAAAAATCAAAATAAGCTATCCATGACTAGCTTTTGCCAAATATCATTAAGTGGAATATAAGTACTTGCTCAACTAACCGGTTTTCATACAATTTGTAACACCCGCAAACCGCAAAATTTGCATAATTGTACAAGCCTTCCCGTCTCGTAATGTTATTTAAATCTCGTTAACTGAATTCCTTAGACTACTTCTAGCTAGTTTAATCCAATATTATGTGGTTAAATGCTTTAATGTGCATTAAAGTAGCTAAGTTCTTGAGAATAGCTTCTTCATATAACATTTGAAACGAAATTTGAGAAGATAATTTTAATATAAAAAATAAATGAAAAGCTAAATTAATGTCTTCTGTCTTCTGTGTTATGTATTAGTGAAATACAGCTTACTCAATATATAATTGTACATCTTCTATTATATATAATATCGTCAATTTTCATATTGCGAGTAGTGCAATAAGATGGCGGACCAAAAGTTTTTAATTTCGAGTACTACAACATATTGTGTGACGTACATTGTGTACATGTTATTGTTTTATGTAATTTTGTGAAAATACAATTTAAATTATTTTTATGAGAAAGTAATTTGATTATCGATATTTTTTCTAAGAAAGATAATAATTTTGTTTGTTTATCTTTCTTTGTCTTTTGTCGTCTGATATTTACCTATTCAATAATATGCCTTTTGCAACTGAAAAATTCTGTTCGCATCGCAAGAACAGCTATGTATAACACCTACAAAGCTAACTGCGAGGTATACCGACATTCATCAGTCAGATAATAGTCTTTGTTGTGACGGAACTATGCGCACAAAGTAAAGGAACATGTCTTTTCAGGTCGAGATATGAATGATGATGCTCTGAGGTCAATGCACGTAGAACGGATTTTTAATAGACGATCTTTCTTTAACAGCTCTAGATTACTGTAATAGTTTATATATTTTTATGCTTTGTTAAGATTTAGCTAATATGCCAGCAATAAGACGGCTATAAACTCTATAAAGATCTAACAAAACTTTAAAGCAACAAAGCAACTGTAAATATTCGTATATATTAATTATACTAGGCCAAACAAGTCAACTATTTTTTTTAAGTGAAAATCTCTAGGCGTTTTAAGCACTTTTTTGGGGGAGCTAAAATCATGGAAATCGCGTCATCGTCACCGAACGCTTCCCATGAGCTGGTATATACATACACCTCGACATATATAGCGCACGGCATGGTTTATTAAAATGAACATCCATTTTATTCTACTAAAACTAAATATATTATCTACTCGCATACTTATACTTATATGCCTTATTATGCCTCACGGCTCGCAAACCGTTGTGCACACTACGAAAGAAAAGAAAATCGGAGTATGCCACATAGCATTTTGACAAACTTTTACCCTATTACTTACCTACTGTCAATATTACTTACTATTACTTACCTGATGTCAATTATTACAAATGAACATGGTAGTGGCTGTCGTACTCCGGTTTTACATAGCTTTGGCTTTACGACACTCAACAATTTAATGTATTCGTAGTCTTTGTCATATTTCGAAAATGCGTTAGCCTATTTACGTCCACTCTTAGTTTTGGGACTTACTTTCAAGGAGGGTTGTCGGGTATCTACCCTATGAAAAGTGGCGCCATTTTAACGGACTGGTTGACGTTTATCGTTGGTGATATACATAAGTTCATTATCAAAATGCTATTGATATTATCTATGTCCAATATATTTTACTTCTAATATCTTTAAACGAGGATTTTTTGTAGTTTTCACCAGAAAATTAAATATTTAGAGGAATAGAATCTTAAAATATAAGAATAATATATACATAAAAATGATAAGTTGATTGACTAAATGTAATATAATTAGTGTGAAAACTAGCCAAGTCAAATTTAAATAATTCGACTGTTAGAATTTAAAAAGTCATATTTATGAATAGTAAACATTTTGTAGCAGAAATAAAAACAAAAACATTGTGTATGAAATTAATTAAAAAAATTATACATTCGTCTAATAAATAAAAAGATTGTACACAGAACTTGGCACCCATTTAAAACGAAACGAAAACCTTTCTTGGTGAAGTCGACAAACACAATATGATTATCGTAATATTGTACTTGGCTCCAATTTACTAATTTACGTTTTTAGTGGAATATCATTACTTTTTGTAAATTAATTTATTATTATTCAAATGTGAATTACAAAATTACATACTTTTTCTACATTTACGGTGCATAGTGTTTTTATTTGTAATACGAATCTCTAAATTTTTAACTCCCGACGAAAAAACGGGGTGTTATAAGTTTGACGTCGATGTCTGTCTGTTTGTGTGTGTGTTTTTGTCTGTGGCATCGTAGCTTTCAAATGGATGGACCGATTTCGATGCAGTTTTTCATTTGAAAGCCAGTTTCCTGGCAGTGGTTCTTATCTATGTTTGGTTAAAATTGGTCCAATAGTGTAAGAGAATCAGCTGCAAAATGATGTAATGGCGTCTGACGTTTCGATTAAGTGCTTCACATGTGCCAGTATAATCGTTAAATGATAATTAATTGATAATTCCTGTTGAAGGGAACGTAATACTATGTTTTTATTATTTTAGTTTGTTTCGGGGATTATTCAAAATTTTAAATTTTACTGATTATTTGCATAGTTACTTCAGCTGTTAACTCTAATCTCTTTACTCGAATTATGAAGCATTAATGCAACTTGCAGGTATGTTATCGAGAGACAATTATAAAGTATGAGAGTTCGCAAAATAGATAAATTATAGAATACAAATATAATACAATAATAAATGTAATAACAACATATACTCTATATGTCCGCTCGTGGTCATGAACGCTGTACCTAAACTGTTTGAAAGGTCGGTCAATCAAAAATCAAATACAAATGCGATAAAATCCGTAAAGTAATTTTATTTATAATCTCTAATACTCGCGTAAATATCCGAAATCATTATAAATTCTATAAATAGGCATGTGAGCGCAGCTTCTTGTTACACGAACTATTCACGTCAAAGTTAATTAGTTAACAATTTTCAAATATATAACTGTAAGTTTTAAAAGTAAAGCTAAAAAAAAAACGATAAAAACAACCTTTTATCATGAAACTTATTCTTTTACGAAGAAGAAAGAAATTTTTGCTATTATAATTACGCGTGCCACTAAGTTTTACTTAATACAATTGATTGGCTGGAAATTTATCCAATCACATAATTCCTTATTTTCTGATAATTTTTAACTTAATATACCGATAATTATGCATATATTAACTATTTGATCTTTAAACGAATACTTCTTGTATATTTATACATTCCACTAAAAACTTAAATGTGAAAAAATTGGAGTTTATGAAGTTCAATATTAAGATAATTATGGTGTGGTTATAGACTTCAGCAATAAAAAATTCAAATCTAAATAGATACCAAGTTCTGTAGAATATCTTAAAAAATTATTTATTAGAGGAATATTACATTCTTAATTATATTTAAAACAAGAAATATTATTCTTGTTTTTTTTTTCTTCTGTTACAAAATATATACTTTTTTTTTTTTTTTTTTTTTGTGGGTGGGCCGCGGTCGGCGCGCCTCCGCACCACTCCGTCCGGGGCGACAGAGGGGCTTAAGCACGCAACTCCCGCGACCCACCCGAAAACCACGTCGCCTTCGTCGTTGGGCCGACCACTGGAGCAGCGTTAACTTGTCGTCAATGGTCGGCCCGACGGAATACCCCCTGTTGGGGTACCCTCCCATCGACCGACGTCCCCCCCTCGGGGAGGACGTCGGTCTTTCCTCACGCGGTCGGCCTCTCGGCGGGTGACGGACTAATCCCCGGTCACGTCACCCGCGGCCTCGGCTAGGGCGGCATGAGGCGCAGATAGTTGCGCCTGCGCCGCCCCAGTCGCCGGCGGCGGATCTCCTCATCGAGGTTGCGCTCCTCACGCAGGCGATTCGCCGCCTCCTTCCGCGAGATCACTGTCTCGCAGAAGGCTGCGACCGCGTCCCAATTCCCGACGCTGTCGACCATCGCCCTAGCGATAGCCGGCAGCGTCAGGTCCGTACCGATGATTGCGACGAGTTCACAGCGCTGCACTGCCCAAGCCCCGCAGGCCTCGAGCGTATGGCGCGCCGTGTCCTCGTCGCAATCGCAGTGGTGGCAGGACGGTGTACTCTCCCTCCTAACGACCTTGTGCAGGTATTTGGCGAAGCACCCATGCCCCGTCAAAACCTGCACCAGTCGGAAAGAGAGCACCCCGTGCCGCCTCTCTAACCACTGCATCAGCACCGGCCGGAAGGCCTCCACGGTTCGCACCCCGAACCGAGGCCTCTCCAGCCGGACTGCCCAACGGGCGATGACGTCTCGGCGGGCGTCGACGCGCCAGGCGGTGAGATCCCTTAACGAGACCGCCGCGCTGCGCCGTACAGGGCCATCGACCGGATGACCCCCGCGTACAGCCGTCGGCACGCAGTGCTCGGTCCGCCCACGTTCGGCATAAGCCACGATAGGGCGGACGCCGCGCCGACGAGCCGCGGAGCGAGCCTGCGGAAATGCTCCCGGAACCACCAGCGCCCGTCGAGCACCAGGCCCAAGTACCTCATATGGGCCCGGATGCTGATGTCGACCGAGTGGACGGTGATCGAGACGCCGATGGGAGGGCTCATAGTGCGCCCATGGAACAAGAGGGCCTCCGTCTTGTCCAGGGCGACCCTCAACCCCAGCGCCTCGATCCGTCTGACGACCTCCTCGGTACCCGAGGTCGCCAGGCTTACCGCCTCTTCTAGCGTCCCACCGCGGGCTGTGACGAGCGTGTCGTCGGCGTAATAAATCACGCCCAGCCCGGGCGGGAGGCTCCCCCTCAACGCCCAGTCGTAGCCGATGTTCCACAGGGTGGGTCCGAGGACCGACCCCTGTGGGACACCGCACGTCATGGGCGTTCGCACGACGTCCCCTGCTCGGTCGGTGCAGAGGACGCTGCGCCCCTCCAAATAGTCTGCCACTAGCCGCCTCAGGTAAACTGGCACCCCGTGATACCGGAGCGCCTCCCTGATGCAGCTGAATGGCAGACTATTGAATGCGTTGGCGATGTCTAGGGACACCACCAACAGCACTCCTCCGCCGGTGACGGCCTCAGTCGCCACGGCCCTCAGGCGCAACAGAGCCGCGATCGTCGAACGACCCCTCCTAAACCCAAACTGGGCGTCCGACAGATCGGGCCCCGTGCCGACGAGGTGCCGCTCGATGCGGGCAGCTACCACCCTCTCCAGTAGCTTGCCCGTGTCATCGAGCAGCACGATAGGCCTGTAGGCCGAAGGCGACTCCGGAGACCGTCCCGGCTTCGGCAGGAGCACCAGCCTTCCCTCCTTCCAGCACCCAGGGAACCGTCCGGACGCTAAACACGCGTCGAACAGCTCCCTGAGGCGGGGTCCCAGGTGTTCGAGGACCAGGGCCAGCACGCGGTTAGGAACACCGTCGGGCCCGGGGGCGGTAGACTTTGCGCGCATGCGCGTCACCGCCACCCCCATCTCGGGTTCCGTGATGGGTGGAACACTGTCGTCGTCGGCCTCCCGGTCAGTGTCTGGCAACAAAATATATACTACTCATAAATATGACTTTTTAAATTCTAATAGTCGAATTATTTTAAGATTGTCTACAGGACTCTCCGAGATAAGAAAGGGGGTGGTGAATTATATTCTTACTCCGTCACCACATGGAGTATATAGCATATAAGATCAATTTCCTTCCTATTGTAGAGGAGGTTCGAGCCCAACATACGAGCTGAAATGAATGATGATGAATGTATAGTTTGTGAAGTTAGAGCTTATAGAGCTAGAGCGTATAGAGTTAGATATTTGGCTCTACATGAGATCAGGGAACTGTTTGATAGTGCGAGTTATATAATCTCGTCCTAGCAACATTTTACATGATGTTTTTGATGGGATAGGTATGTGAAAAAATACTCAATACAAGATTAGTACATACACACCTCGATTTTCCCTATCAAGTGCGATGAAAACCTTTTTGTCCCACCTTATTCTGTATTCTTAACAAATATTTAGAAAATGCTTCCCTATCCAAATATTTGTCTGAAATAATCGATGCCGGTGTAAGTTGAGCTGCTTAGCTCGTGATTTTCAACTGAAAGACGAACAAAAGGTGATAATATAGATTTAAGTTAGGGATCTTATTACATTGGGAGATTTTTCGTCACTAGTCACGGCGGTGTGTAAGCTTGGAGGTTCTTTTGTATCTGAAGAGGATAAAAATAAACATAAAACGTGGTGGTATTGAGTTAAACTAAGTTCTGGTAATTTTTATGTTGATTTTTGGGATTTATACATTTATGTCTGCGGTTTCTCATATTTTAAGGTTTGCATTGGACAAACGCTGCTATGTTCTGTTATTATGCTCATAATCGTCATGGTCCATTTAAGTCACACTTCTGGGCTTGAAACCCCTAATTAGGCAGAAAATTGACTTACTCCGTAACCACACGAGAAGACGTTGTTTTATATTTTGCTGATTTAATTGTCATTGCTTTTCTTCTATTGTATTAGTAGAATGACTGTAATTATCATACTGTTTCTTTTTTTGTTTTGTGGGTGGGCTGCGGTCGGCGCGCCTCCGCACCACTCCGTCCGGGGCGACAGAGGGGCTTAAGCACGCAACTCCCGCAACCCACCGGAAAACCACCTCGCCTTCGTCGTTGGGCCGACCACCGGAGCAGGTTTACTTGTCGTCAGTGGTCGGCCCGACGGAATACCCCCTACGCGGGGTACCCTCCCATCGACCGACGTCCCCCCCTCAGGGAGGACGTCTGTCTTTCCTCACGCGGTCGGCCTCTAATTATCATATTGTTGAGATATCTCGAGGGGCCGATGTTATGCTCTTCATAATAGGTATGTCACAATTTTTTTCCTATAATCTTACTACATTCGTTTAAAGGATCTTAAGACAGCTACAGCATGTTGACCTTAAAAGGCAACTAAGGCATGTACCCCTAATTGTCTTCTTTTGTCTACTTTTCCTGTCTACTCGCATGCACAGAAAAAAAATTGGTGAAATGCTGTTTTTTAATCTATCACTTAAGGGTTGCATTAGCGTTTAATTTGTGGTTGAAATATTTTTAAAAACTACATTTTACAAGTATAATTAAAAAAAAGATTAAATAGAACAGATTATACGAACTATGTGTTTGTTATTAATAAATAAACATTATTTGGTTGACATAATGAATTCTGATGTTTACGCGAGCACTATACATTGTAAATAAAACTACTTTAAAGGTTCATTTCCGTGCATCGCGGCTGACGCGCCAGTCGTAAGCGATCGATCGCGTCCGGCCGATGCGACAATAGTCAAAGTATGAAAATGTATGGCGCCGTTTCCGAGGTACGCGACAGTCGCGCGCGGCCAACGACAGAAACGGCTACTTTGACTATTGTCGCATCGGCCGCACGCGATCGATCACTTACGGGGTGTCCTGCTTGAACGATGAATACGACGCGACACAACATGACGCAGTACGGCGCGAAGCTACAAGCGAAAAGTGTCCTATAGGATTTACTTCTCGAATCATGATGAATGATCATTTTGTTAGAAAGTTCATATTTAGAGTACAGACTTAAAAAAATAGCGTAAAAAAAGAAAGAAAACAAATATAATCGCTTCTGAATCAACCATTCTGTATTTCGCGTCAGTTCGTTCTTAAAACAGGCACGCTTGATGTGGCGTCACGTCGCAAACTGTCAAATAGGTCGCAAGCAGGCATGTCATTGAGTAGATCGCAGGACACCGCCTTATGCCTGTCGCGCGAGGCCGCTATCGGCCGCGATGCACGGCAATGAACCTTTACGGATTTTATCGCGTTTGTATTTGATTTATGATTGCCCGACGTTTCAAACACTTTATAGCATTCATGGTCACGGGCGGACTAAGATGTCTGACGACCAAACAAGTCAACGTTATTACAGATTTTTATAATTATCTACCCGCTACAAAAAAGCGGTTGGTTTTTAATCCGTTAAAGTAGTTTTATTTACAATTATTTGGTTGCTCGCTATAGTAGCTAACTCGTGATCGGGCTGCTGCTTGTGGAATCTAGTCTAGCCATAATATATTTCGCGGAAGCAGGCGGCGGGGCGTGTGCGCGAGGAGCGTCTCCTCGACGACGCGAGTCGCCGCCGGCGACTGGGGCGACGCAGGCGCGATTACCTGCGCCTGATGCCACCCTAGCCGAGGCCGCGGGTGACTGGATCGGGGAATTAGTCCGTCACCCGCCGAGAGGCTGACAGCGTCAGGAAAGGTCGACGCCCTCCCCGAGAAGGGGACGTCGATTGATTGGAGGGTACTCCTCAGAGGGCATTCCGTCAGGCCTACCACTGACGACAAGTAACCCTGCTCCGGTGGTCGGTCCAATGACGAAGGCAACGTGGTGTTACGGGTGGGATGCGGGTGTGCATGCTTACGCCCCTCTGTCGCCCCGGATGGATCGGAGCGAGGAGAGCGCGCGACCGTAACCCACCCAAAAAAAAACATAATATATTGTATTACATTTATGAATTATATTGTGTTGTGGTTCGAAGAAAGAACGATCAAGCAGGGCACGATAGCTAATACTTACGAAAAGTATTAATGTTATAAGAAAGAAATTAGTAAAAAATTATAACAGATTAATATGATTCTATTATTATTATTAATCTGCTGAGTTTTTTGCCGGATCTGCCGACTAGCCGTCACGTTTCGATCCGATGGTAGTTTATTCGTTTATTTTAAGTTGCAATGTAAATTTCACAATACTTAATTAGCGGGGTTCATAGATGATGAATTATTTTGAATTTGAATACAACAGTTGGATATTTATAACTTATTTCATTTAATTACCCGATACTAGGGTTGAAATATGCTTTAGCATTTATTCATAATCTCAATAACCATCTAACTGTATCAGTATTAATTTAATTATCTTGTATATCATGGCGCTGGTAAATCACTGAACCATTCATAATGTAATTGATTAAACGTTCTACCAACTAGATAATTGAATTATATTGTTTTTTATTATGTTTTAGATAGCTCGCTCCAGCTTTACAGAGGAGAAATATATATATACCATTCTCTCTCTCTTGAGCACACACAAATTACTTACTCTATCCAGTCAACAGATATCGCCATCTGTTAAAATCGTTTGGAGTTCACAGATAATTGTGAATGTCAAATAATAGATAAATAATTTGCAATAAAATAATATTGCGACTATAAATTAAGATGTAAGTTATCCTATGTTTCAAGTTGGAGGAAACTGCACACGGTGTGCAAATTTGATTAAAATCGGTTAAGTAGTTTAGGAGTCCATCGCGGACAAACATCGTGACAGGAGATTTATATATATTAAGATTTCTGTAAAGCTACATCGAAACTTCTTTAATTTTAAATTCCATTTGTACAAACGTAAGAAATATGTTTCTTTTTGCATCTAATAAAAAGGTACACAAAGTAGTCATAAGAACTGCCGACAGAAGTGAAAACTTACAACTATGAGTCATAAATTTGTAGCTTCAGTTTTTTTTAGACAGCTATACCAATTATCATAATATTGAACTTGGCTCCCGCTTTCGTATGTGTGTTTTTTCTGGTGTATTCTAGATCAAAACATTTCTCTGATTTTTCCGTTTACACGAGTATTACATATCATACATATAAAAAAGTAAGGTAGCATATTAGATTTTTTAGGTTTAAATTAACAAATTGTCATAATAATTACCACAAATTTAATGTTTTACTAATCATAATGTATTTTTTTCATATAGAATCATTTTCTTCTTTTACTGGTACTAAATTTGTACCAAAAATGTGAGTCAAAATTTAATAACAAATTTTTGTAGTCGGTAGATAATTATAAATATCTGTAATAACGATGACTTGTTTGGACGTCAGACATCTTAGTCCACCCGTGACCATGAATTCTGTAAAGTGTATGAAACATCGGGCAATCTAAAATCAAATCCGTAAAGTAGTTTTATTTACAACTAGCAATCTGCCCTCGCTTCGCTTCGGTTATAGGTTATAATCGTTTTACCCGCGTAGTTCCCGTTCCCGTGGGAATACCGTGATAAAATATAGCCTAGTTTACGCCCTGATATTATAGCTTTCCATTGGTGAAAGAATTTTTGAAATCGGTCCAGCCGTTTTGAAGATTACCCGGAACAAACAGACAGACAGACAGACAAAAATTTTTTAATTGCTATTTTAGGTATAGGTGTCATGCAAATAACCGTGTGAGCATGAAAAAAGCCTATTATTTTGACATTACAAACAGACACTCCAATTTTATTTATTGGTATAGAAGTAAAAAAGAACACAAAGCAGTGTGTGTATATGTGTTATTATATTCAGAAATTATCGCCGTGTATTATTTACAAAATAATATGTAAAATTATTTCTGTGTAGCAATGGCGTAAGACAACAATTCCTCATCCCCTTACTAGTAAATGGGTGTCATAAATGCCGACTAAGAGACATAATGTGCAAATAACATCTATAGAAGGAAAACTCATAATAAAACCCTATAGCAGCTCATCTGACCTGGTATATATAGTAGGTTAATTTGCCTTTTATTTTAGAAGAGGTTCGATAGGTTTGGTGATGCCTTTAGTATCACCGAACCTTATTGCATGTATTTACATTCCATTCACTTTCTTCACAGTAGGTAGTGGCATAGCAAATGTCCATGAGAATCCGCATCAGTTAGCATCATATGATATGTTAACATTATATACGTCCTCCCCGATGGGGGGATGTCGGTCGATGGGAGGGTACCCCAATAGGGGGTATTCCGTCGGGCCGACCACTGATGTCAAGTAAGCCTGCTCCGGTGGTCGGCTCCACGACGAAGGCGACGTGGTTTTCGGGTGGGTTGCGTGCTTATGCGCCTCTGTCGCCCCGAACGGAGTGGTGCGAGGAGCGCGCCAACCGCGGCCCACCCCAAAAAAAAAAAAAATGTTAACATTATATGTTTGGTCGTTTGTCACCAACAGCAATTGAAAAAAAACCTCTCGACATTGAATTCCTATAGAGTAGTCCATGCCCTTCCGTGTGGTGACAGAGTAAGAATACAATTCACCACATCTTTTCTTATCCATGGGTATCGTAAAAGATGACTAAGAGATATGATATGCAGATAACATCTATGTAAGAGAAAGTCCGCCCGTGACCATGAACGCTGTAAGCAACCCGTCCTCGCTTCGTTTCAGATCCAGTGGCCTAACCCGCGTGGTTCCCAATCTCGTGGGTATACCGGGATAAAATATAGCCTAGATTACGCCCTGATATTATAGCTTACCCTTGGTGAAAGAATTATTGAAATCGGTCCAGCCGTTTTGAAGATTACCCGGAACAAACAGACAGACAGACCAAAAAATATAAAGTGATTTTTAGGCATATCATCATCATCATTCATCATTTCAGCCTACAGCCGTCCACTGCTGGACGTAGGCCTCCCTCATGTTGTGCCACAATGTGCGGTCCTGTGCCGCCTGCATCCAACGACGCCCAGCTACTTTCACTAGGTCATCGGTCCACCTAGTGGGGGGGCGTCCTACACTGCGCCGTCCGATACGTGGTCGCCACTCGAGAACCTTTCTTCCCCAGCGGTTGTCGGTTCGTCGAGCGATGTGGCCTGCCCATTGCCATTTCAGCGTGCTAATTCTTCGTGCTATGTCGGTTACACCCGTTCTTCTGCGAATTTCCGTATTCCGGATTCTATCTCGCAGAGAAATCCCGAGCATAGCCCGCTCCATAGCACGCTAAGCGACTTTGAGCCTTGATATAAGGCCTACATTTAGGGACCACGTTTCCGTGCCGTAAGTCATCACTGGTAACACACACTGGTCGTAGACCTGTGTTTTCAGACACTGAGGTATGTTGGACGAGAAGATCCTCTTAAGTTTCCCGAACGCTGCCCAACCGAGTTGGATTCATCGGCTAATCTCTTTCTCGAAATTGGATCTACTTAACTGGACTGTTTGTCCGAGGTAAACATAGTGATCGACAACTTCGAGAATCGCATTGCCAAATAGGACCGGTACAGGAATGACATGGGCATTTGACATGACTTTCGTCTTGTCCATGTTCATTCGTAAACCCACTAGTTGGGATACCCTGCTGAGATCATTGAGCATTGTGCTAAGGTCCTCCATAGATTCTGCCATAACGACTATATCGTCCGCAAATTGAAAGTGAGTGATGTATTCGCCGTTAATGTTGATGCCGAGTCTAGTCCAGTCTAAGAGCTTGAAGACATCTTCCAGTGCAGTGGTGAACAGTTTCGGAGAGATGACATCTCCCTGTCTCACGCCTTTCTGCAACTGGATCGGTTTCGTACTCTTATTCCGGATACGGACTGACATTGTGGCGTTCCTATACAAACACTTCAGCACTTCGATATAGCGATAGTCGATTTGGCACCGCTGAAGGGACTGCAGCACCGCCCAAGTTTCGACTGAATCAAAGGCTTTCTCATAGTCCACAAACGCTAAGCACAGGGGCCGATTATACTCCTCGGTCTTTTGTATAATCTGCCGAAGCGTGAGGATATGGTCTATGATGCTATAGCCTTTTCGGAAGACGGCTTGTTCGGGCGGCTGGAAGTCATCAAGCTTGCGCGAGAGTCGATTGGTAATGACCCTCGAGAACAACTTATAAACATGGCTCAGGAGTGAGATGGGTCTGTAGTTCTTTAGAAGAGCTTTATCACCCTTCTTGAAGAACAGCACCACCACACTCCTGGTCCACGACTCTGGAACGTCGCCCCCGAGGATAACGGCACTAAATAGCTTCTGAAGGGCTATTAAGACTGGCTTGCCACCCGCCTTCAGAAGCTCTGCCGTAATTCCGTCATCTCCCGGTGCCTTACCGTTACGTAGTTGTTTGAGAGCCATTCTGATCTCGTACAAGCTGATGTCCGGGATTTCTTCGGTATAGTGCCGAGTTAGCTTGGATCTGGGATCTTGGACCAAGCCGACAACAGGATTTCGGGATGATTTGTATAACTGTCCATAGAACCTTTCGACCTCTCCCAAGATCTCACTTTGGGATGAAATGACAGTGCCATCGTCGGTCTTCAGCTTAGTCATTTGGCTTTGCCCAATAGACAGATCTTGTGCGAACACTTTTGAGCCACGATTCCGCTCTATCGCTTCTTTAATACAGAGCGTATTAAATCGGCGAATATCGCGACGCACAGACCTGGAGATCTGGCTATTTAGCTGCCTATGTTTGGACCAATCGGCTGAAGACTGCACCGTCATCTCTTTTCTCCGCTCCATGAGCTCGAGAGTCTGGTCAGAAAGTTTTTTAGGTCTATTGACGCGGTGAGCCTTGAAAAATTTCGACCCAACCGCGTGGACAGTTTCCACGAACCTGTTGTTCATATCGTGCGGAGATTCGCACTCGTCCAGACATTGGAAGCGATTGTGTAGTTCGAGTTGAAAGCTTTCGAGGTTCTGGTATTGGACAGATGTAGGTCGGAGTGTAGACTTCATCAAGCGTGACCGCTCGACTTTTGTATGGATATTCAATGTGGTTCGTACCATCCGGTGATCGCTCCCAGTTTTAATCCTGCTGATCACTGAGACATCATTGAATATTTGTCGTTTGTCTGACAAGATGAAGTCTATCTCGTTTTTTGTTGAACCATCGGGGCTAATCCAGGTCCATTTCCTTTGTGGCTACTTCCCGAAGAAGGAATTCATCATAAAGAAGCTTTGCTTCTCCAGAAAATCAGCCAGTTTCTGGCCCCTCTGGTTTCTCTGTCCATATCCATGTTTCCCCACTCTCAACTCATCATCACTCCCTTTGCCTAGTTTCGCGTTAAAGTCTCCCATAACCACCGTGAAGTGGGTTTTGGACGCGTGTATGGCTTTCGAGATGTCCTCGTAAAATGCCTCCACCTCGTCGTCGGAGTATGTCGAGGTCGGTGCGTATACCTGTATAACCTTCAGCGAATACCTCTTGGTAATTCTGAGTATAAGGTACGCTACCCTTGTCGACACACTCTCGATCCTCTCCACGTTGTCTACGAGAGACTTACGAACGATAAACCCTATACCACCTTGGGACGGGTGATCGCCCTCCCGGTAGAAGAGCAAGTTTCCAGACTGGAGGATTATCGTGCCCTCGCCCTCTCTTCGCACTTCTGATAATCCTACAATGTCCCAGCGGATTTTGCTCAATTCCTCTTCCAGCTCGATGACCCTCTCGTCAGTCCTGAGTGTCCGAATGTTGTGTGTTACCAGGCCCAAGGGTCGTTTTTGTTGATAGCCGGATCGCTGCCGGAGATTCCTCGCACCCCCGCTCCACTACTACTGGGCCCGCCACCAAAATGAGCCCGTAGAGTACCGGAGCCGCCGTGACTGCCATTTTTTTGTTGTACGCCATTTTTTTTTTTGAAGGAGGATATTGCCGTAATCGCCACGCTTGGCAAGCGGGTTGGCGTTCGCAGTATTGGTGTTTTACGTTTCCCAGGAGAGAGCTGCTGCCCTGCTCTCCTGGTGAACCCTCAGCCGATTTTTACGACTCCCACGGGCAAGTAAGGGGTGGCGACACATGTATTCTCAACCCGTCGCCACACGGGTAAGGTTTAGGCATATGTATAGTGCAAACTAGCAATCCGCCCTCGCTTCGCTTCGGTTATAGGTATAGTCGTTTTACCTGCGTAGCTCCCGTTCCCGTGGGAATACCGGGATAAAATATAGCCTAGTTTACGCCCTGTTATTATAGCTTTCCATTGGTGAAAGAATTTTTGAAATCGGTCCGGCCGTTTTGAAGATTACCCGGAACAAACAGACAGACAGACAGACAGACAGACAAAATTTTTTTCTTTGCTATTTTAGGCATAGGTGTAGTGCAAATAACCGTGTGAGCATGAAAAAAGGCTATTATTTTGACATTACAAACAGACACTCCAATTTTATTTATTGGTATAGATATGTAAGACTTAAACATCAAATATCCTTAAGAGGAGAAAAACTCGACATAAAACCCTATACCAATACGTTTGACCAGCGGCGTATAGTAGGCCAATTTCTCTCCCATTGTGGAGCAGACCTGAGGCCAACAGTGGGCCTTATGGGGTTTGAAATGCTGATCATGACGATATATATGCCGAACTAACAACTCGCCTTCGCTTCGCTTTCAGTCGTCTTTCCTGCGTAGTTCCCGTTCCCGTGGGAATACCGGGATAAAATATAGCCTAGGTTACTCCCTGATATTATAGCTTTCCATTGGTGAAAGAATTTTTGAAAACGGTCCAGCCGTTTTGATGATTACTCGGAACAAACAGACAGACAGACAATAAAAATATAAAGTGATTTTTAGGAATGTGTATAGTGCAAATAACAGTGTGAGCATAAAAAATGCCTATTATTTTGACGTTACAAACAGACACTCCAATTATATTTATTGGTATATATGTATAGATATGTAATACTTAAATATCGGATATCCTTAAGAGAAGAAAAACTCGATATAAAACCCTATACCAATACTTTTGACCAGGCGGGTATAGTAGATCAATTTCTCTCCCATTGTGGAGGAGACCCGAGGCCAACGGTGGGCCTTATGCGGACTGATATGCTGATGATGATGATATATATGCTGAATTTGAATAATTTAAATACCGCGAGAAATTGAGCCGTATCATTTATCTTGCGACACAGAAGAACTAAAAGTTAAACGGCATTTTATTCTAAAATTTGCAATATAAAATTGTAATTCACCTGTATTGTTACTATAAAATCTATTCAACGTATATACAAGTGCATTACAAAGGCTCGGCTGGCTGCAGACAGCGCGCAACGGCTTTGTTCGAATGCGTCGTCTACATTGTTAGTTATAGTATGTTCACAATGAATGAGATAGGAGTAAAAATTGTTTAGACGTGTACACGAAGTGATTGCATGTACTTGATATAAGTTGATTCTGTATAAATATAAACATTTTATCTCTTCGTGTTAATTTAGTTTCCGTGTAGTGGTAAGAATACAATTCACCATACCTTTTCTTGTAGATGTCGTAAAAGATGACTAAAGAATTATGATATGTAGATAGGATTATAAATTACAGTTCAAATTATAGTAGTATGAGATGATCAGACGATGGTATATATTTTCGTGAGGTGACGGAGTAATAATAGAATTCACCACATACTTTCTTGCCTGTAGGTGTCGTAAAATATGACTATAATGGACGCCATACACGTTAGGTTTTGCATGATGGTTTTGCCTGTGCATGCATAACCGACAGGCATTACCGAGTTTCATATTGCACATACGCGTTAGGGTTTGCATGCACAGTTTTGCCATTAACTCTCAGTTGAGCTACGTGACGGCTTGTGTAGAACGCCTACCTCTCTTAGTGGAGCTACGTCTACGTAGTACATAACGATGTGTGTAGGACACCAATAACAAACTACAATGAACGACGACGATGTAATAGCTGTATTTGGCTTAACATTTGTTCTACAGAACAGAACAAGAAAAAGAGATGGCACTGAATGGTCTAAACGCTGGTTATTGAAAAGAAAGTAATTCTCCCACGTAAATTTGATAAATGAATTGAGATTTACACCAACAGATTACAACAATTATTTACTAATGTATGAAAACTGTACAGGCAAGCTCGCCGGACGCCACACACGCTCGGTTATGCTCGAGCGCGAGCATAACCGAGCGGCATAAAATATCAATTTTCATATTCGCTCGGTTGCATTTACATGCATCGATAACTGTACAGTTTAATCCCATACACGCTAGGGCTTGCCTGTCGGTTATGCATGCACAGGCAAAACCATCATACATAACCTAACGTGTATGGCCTCCATAAGATTCTAATTTGCAGATAATATCTAGGCAAGAAATGAAAAACCCAAAATGGAACCGTTTACCGACCCATCTGACCACCGGGGTATAATAGGTCAATATCTCTTCCACTGTGGAGGAACTCATACTTAGCAGTGAGACATGTATCAGCTGGGATGATGCTTTTTAAAATCTTTGTTATTACCGCATAACCCGATTTAAAAGAAATATTTTTCTATTTGAAAATAAAATTGTTCGTGTTTGATCTAAGTTCATCATCCAAGGCAATATACATATAATTGAAACAAATATCCAGATTTAATAGATTTTATGTCTTTATCTGTTTTTTTTTTGCTATTTTGTACAGGACAACGTCCGGTCGGCTCACTGATCAGTTCAATTTACAAGTGTTTAGTTCAATATTTTGGGAAACTGTTTAAAACTCATTTCTATATCCATTTGGGTCAGGTCTTTACAAATTTATGAGCAATATTTATGTACATATTTAATTGTAAACTACCTACTACTTTCTCTACTTATATTAAAGGTCACATGAAGATCCACTCTTGATTTTTCTATACTCATGTTGAATAAAATCAAGAAAATTGCCTGATTTCCACAGCAATACTTTTTCACTGACTCAGTAGTCGAACCTCACAAATGACAATAGGTTTTTAATATACTTATTCTTAAAAAAATCTTGTTACCAATTATTTAACATCAGTTCAATGTATACTATGTTTATATATTTCTTTGCGTACATAAAAGCTACACTAAAATAAATTTGAGTAAGTTTTATGATCTTTTTTTACCAGGTTATGCTTTAGTTACAAATAGCTTCGCTCAAAATATCCGGAGGGACGAAAGAGCGGCGTCTTCCCCATAATCTACCGATTACTCCTCATGGCCAATTAAACGGACCGATTCCGTTACTTTTGTGGCAAGATCTGACAGCTTTAAATATTTTTGCATTCCTTTTGAAATGACAACTCTCTACACTAAAGTGTTTATTATATTTTTGTCATGGAAAAATTAAAACGTACAACTTGCTCCCAAATTTAGTGCGATTTACACAAAAAAAAAAGTGAACCATCGCTCAGGACGCCTGGCCAGATGTGAAACATTAGAATTATTTTGCATAAGTATATATGCATAAAAGAACAGCAGATTACGACAGGAACTGTATAAACAAAATATTACGTTTTTTTTCAAGAAAATGATGAGTTTTATTTAATATACTTTTATTTTCATTAAATACAAGAATTAAAAATTAAAAAAAATTCAAATTGTGATATATAATTTTTTTTTAATCAGTTATTTCTGTAATAATATTATAATATAATAGTTATATTGGATGTCTCTGACCATAGAAAATTCACTATAAAATGAGTCTCTGACGATATTATTGTGACAGTTAGTCGGCACTACACTTATTATTATAGAGCGTGTCGAGGCCTCGCCACGGCATCGTCGCTTTACGCCACGCCAACGATTAGGTTTACCCTCGCCTATAGATGTTCCACATCAAAAATTACACTATGTGAGAATTGAATCTATAGGAGGCCTCTACTTAGATTAATACATCTCAGCCATATATGGCATACGATCTATTGCTGGTCTGGTGGTAATACTGGTCCTGGTGAGTTTTCTCCTCAGTTTGAGGGAGTTGATCTACAATACCACGCTAGTCAGATAGGTTGGTATAGAATTTTATTTCATGTGCCCTCTTTTGCATATTATATCCCTTAGTCAAAGTTTTATCACATCTACTGACAAGGGGTTCTATTTTTACTTTAGTGGGTGGTGAATTGTATCCTTACTTCTTCATAATACGGAAAATACACAGCCAACGTTACAAAAAATCTAGGAATTTAACGATTTATATAATAATTTCCTTTTTTGTTATTCCCAAAAAATAACCTCAAAGAAACTTCATTTAGGCAAAATATGGCGCTCAATTCATGTAATTGACACAAAGTCGTAGTCAATTGCCGCGATAATCCTGTTTGATCCCGATCAAGGGATAATAATTGTCGCCAATTTGTTACTGCTCAATAAATGTGGTTTCTGATCAAAATATTTTTCGGTTTGATGTATTTTAAGCTTCCTAAATTTAATTTTGGCATCAAATTGATTTAGATTGAAAATAATTTAATGCGTTTTATGTTAAAATTTGAAATTCAGTCAAATTTAAATTTACATTACCTTAATAATTTTTGATGTTCACGCGAGTATTCAAGGGTACGCAATGTACATATATTTAACAGAGTGCTTTTTTCTGGAATGTAACATATTACTGTTGAAAAGGCTTCCGGCTTCCAAAACGACGAAATCCTTTCAGTAAAACACATTAACATTAAAAGAGTTTAATCTATATTTTTTATTTTATTGCACAAAGTATTAAAAACCTAAGGAGATAAAAGTGTTAAAAATTTGAGTGGAATAAAATGTAAATAGCTTAATATATGATAACAGATTCGTAGATTTTTACCTATTTGCTAATATATTTATTATCTAATGCAGTATGATAGCGGCTACGAATACTACATTGTTTATTGATGTCGTAAAAGACGACTTATCATCATCATTTCAGTTCATATACATCCCACTATTGGACTTGAGACTCCATAATAGGAAGGCAATTGACCTTATTATACCATATTGGTCAGACAAGTTGGAATAAGGTTTTATTTCGAGTTTGCCATCTCTTGCATAGATGTTATATGCGTATTATATCCCATAGTCGTCTTTTACGACATCCACGGGCAATATCCACCACAGAAATAAAAAACGACTGAAAGCCTTATATCGATCTGAGCCAACTCCATCTAATGCCATCTGGTCAACAACTATAATCATAAAAGGGTCATCAGGCAACAGGTCGGTCATAAAATTATTTTGAAAACTTTTTGCAATGTATACAATGAAACCAAGGTATATACTGCGTCGACCCCAAGTAACTGGTTTAAGAGCATAATGGTGATGACTTATTATCTAAGACTATTGAAATACTAAGCTGTGTAGTTACGGGTTTAGAAAACAGAGTTGTAAAAACTGCCTGAGAATAGATAGCAGGTCTGTTTTGCCAATCTCAAAATACCAACTGTGATTGCCAACTCACCTCGCAAGGGCAGCGATTAATTCGTTAGATATCATTGGAACGGCATATTTCCGATAGAAAACATCGCTAGGCATCAGCCATCTATCAAGATGATTGGATGCTACGATAAAACTAATAGGTATTTAAACACTGTAGCTAATTTGTTGCCTTAGAAAACACCGTATGACTCTGATACTAGGTATTTGTTAAACAATTTTCTTCTTAAAGATATATTATAATACCTTTGTGACACTGCCAATTGGAATGTTAAGGTATGAGATGGATGGACAACCAGTCCGTGGCGGACTGGTTGTCCATCCATGACCATGCTTAAATGCCTTTTTTAGAAAAAAAAATCCATCTGTATCATTGTGTCACAAAGGTTATCATGTCATTGTGTCACAAAGGTATTATAATATATCTTTAAGAAGAAAATTGTTTAACAAATACCTAGTATCAGAGTCATACGGTGTTTTCTAAGGCAACAAATTAGCTACAGTGTTTAAATACCTATTAGTTTTATCGTAGCATCCAATCATCTTGATAGATGGCTGATGCCTAGCGATGTTTTCTATCGGAAATATGCCGTTCCAATGATATCTAACGAATTAATCGCTGCCCTTGCGAGGTGAGTTGGCAATCACAGTTGGTATTTTGAGATTGGCAAAACAGACCTGCTATCTATTCTCAGGCAGTTTTTACAACTCTGTTTTCTAAACCCGTAACTACACAGCTTAGTATTTCAATAGTCTTAGATAATAAGTCATCACCATTATGCTCTTAAACCAGTTACTTGGGGTCGACGCAGTATATACCTTGGTTTCATTGTATACATTGCAAAAAGTTTTCAAAATAATTTTATGACCGACCTGTTGCCTGATGACCCTTTTATGATTATAGTTGTTGACCAGATGGCATTAGATGGAGTTGGCTCAGATCGATATAAGGCTTTCAGTCGTTTTTTATTTCTGTGGTGGATATTGCCCGTGGATGTCGTAAAAGACGACTATGGGATATAATACGCATATAACATCTATGCAAGAGATGGCAAACTCGAAATAAAACCTTATTCCAACTTGTCTGACCAATATGGTATAATAAGGTCAATTGCCTTCCTATTATGGAGTCTCAAGTCCAATAGTGGGATGTATATGAACTGAAATGATGATGATAAGTCGTCTTTTACGACATCAATAAACAATGTAGTATTCGTAGCCGCTATCATACTGCATTAGATAATAAATATATTAGCAAATAGGTAAAAATCTACGAATCTGATATCATATATTAAGCTATTTACATTTTATTCCACTCAAATTTTTAACACTTTTATCTCCTTAGGTTTTTAATACTTTGTGCAATAAAATAAAAAATATAGATTAAACTCTTTTAATGTTAATGTGTTTTACTGAAAGGATTTCGTCGTTTTGGAAGCCGGAAGCCTTTTCAACAGTAATATGTTACATTCCAGAAAAAAGCACTCTGTTAAATATATGTACATTGCGTACCCTTGCGTAAAATTTCCCTTCTTAACTGGGCCACCAATTGGTTTGGCCGAATTTGCACCACTGATCAACAGCTGATATTTATTTTTACTTTTATTTATCTCAATGAAATCACAGAACTTATTTTTCATAATATTTTTCTATAACAGAATCACAGTTGTTGATATTTAATATCAATAGATTTCAACGCACAACGGTTCATAAATATTATAGCAATTTCACGATGGAAGTACAACGACCCATCCTCACCTTCAGTCACTGACGACCTCTTAAACTCATACAATATATGTTGCTTTTTATATCGACAACGATCATACAATAATAATCAACATTTATAAGAATACTAGCAACCCGCCCTCGCTTCGCTTCGGTTTCAGTCGCTTTACCCGTGGCGTAGTTCCCGTTCCTGTGGGAATACCGGGATAAAATATAGCCCATGTTACTCCCTGATATTATAATATTTTAAATCCTTTCACACTTTTGAAAGAATTTTTGAAATCGGTTCGGTGGTTTAAGCGTGAAAGCGTTATAAATAAACAAACAAACACCTTACTTTCGCATTTATAATATTAGTATGGATACTGTTGTATTGTAGCGTGGTCTGAAACCCGCTTAAACAAACTAACAGGTGAAAACATATGACGCCTTATATCGGTTGGCATATACAAAAAACCTATTCAGACTGTATTCTGGAGCAAAAATATGCATTACAGGACAGTGCTCATAATTTACTCTTTTGGGTTAACAATACCTCTAATATATACATAAAATAAAATTTTTCAAATCTATTGCGAAAGGTCTGTGGTCATCGCGTTAAAAATATTGCAATGCCTCGTAAAAGTATTGCAAGCCAAATACGAGAAGATACCACAATCGATATATATTTAACCATATTTTATCCAGTTCCATCATATGGACCTCCATATAACTTTGTGAATCAATCATGTGTATGTGATCACATATCTGCAATAATGCACTCTCGCGGGGTGGCTACCAATATACAGCCTGTGAAGGCCAAGGTTCAATGTTAAACAAATAACACTACCACTACTCTAATGACAGAGAATTTCATTATAACAGGATCTCACGGTTTGACAGTGCAGTAAATATTCAAATACTCGAAGAGAGTCCAGAGCAAACCAAAAGAAATATAAACAAAAATCTAGATTACTATTGGTCGTGATTATTTTCAATAAAGCCAATATTTTCAATAAAGAGGTTTTATACGGCAGCATTGGTAAAGGCTGCTGGTATCATTACACAGCTTATAATTTAAACAGCCGTCTCTCGCGAGGACAAGGCATTCGTAAACAAGCAGTTCCATCGCGTGGAACTCGACATACCGTACGTGAACCCATTACGTGTATCTGCTCACATAGCCTAGTAAACCATCCTCGCGGGGTGTATACCAATAGGCACACTGTAAAGGCCAAGGTCCGATGTCAAACAAACGACACGACCACTACTCTGATGAAAGAGGATTTTATCATAAGCCTCCCGGCCTGACCATGCCGGTGTTCGAGGACATTCAAATTCTCGAAGAGGCCCCAGAGAAAACTAAAAGAAGTACATTCAATGACTTGCACCTTCTAGCAGTTCAGTACATTACCATGCTCAATGGAAGGGAGTGGGGGCACCAAGAATGGTATTGAAATTAATTCAGGGGTATCATATACCTTTTGTTCAAAAACTCCCTATTGTGTTGCCGAATTTTAATGAAGCACACAGATTCGTTATGGTTAAGTTACCGACCTACCGTATCAGTGTCGCGGGTTCGAATCCCACTCAGGGTAACACTTTGTGCGACTCGCACTTGAAGGGACTATTTCCTTGGTGCAGGGTGTTATCTTTAAAGTATTGTACATAATCTTAGCTCTTCAGAGATGACAAATATGGGGATTAAGATGGGGCAAGGACAGGACGTACCAAAAATAGCACTTCCGCCCCAAAATTTTATTTCTCTACTTACTGGTGCCAAAGTTCGATAGATCAGTTCTACCAATTTTAAATCTAAAAGCGCTAAATACATTTTGTGCAGGTGGCTCCATTCCACCTGATAAATAATCTCGGGTGTACTTCCACCTGACAATTGCACATTCACACAGACGTGCCTACGTCTTGTATGCAATCACGAATTACTCGAAATGACATCGTCTCTCGTGGGGACGAGTTCGTAAAGAAGCACGAGTGAACTATCGGCAGTCACAAATGATCGCAGAATACGTCACCGACTTATTGGCGAACGGATAACTCATTACCCAACTCGTCTCACATTATTCTCTCCCGGTCATCTTTTGACGACCGATGCCGCAATGCCGTAATGTCGGGACCCTGTTCTCATTTAAAGTCACGCTCACTTTTACTTGGGAACAACTGGATGCTATAGCAAGACAGCTATCGGATATCTTCCCAAAAAAGGGGAGGGGAGTTGTCAAAATCGTAACCCCTAATGGCAATGCATTAAATACATTTCAACATACATATCTCCTAGGTATGTAGAACAACAGACTGAGCGCCTTATCTGTTCTTGCCAGCTTCCAGAATGGCATCTCCGGCCAGATTATGTAGAGATAGTACATATTTTAAAAGTAGGGAATATCAATAATTGATTTATTTATGTCGGCAACAACCCACGTAGTACACAATTGTGTCCCAGGATTTGTAGGACTGGGAAACCCTATTTTACGACGCATTTTAGTGTTCTGTGGAACTATCTACTAGCTTGGGTGTACCCCACCTTTGTTTCTGATCCCCAAAGTACAATGCAGTAGCATCCTACATACATCTTATTCAGGTGCCAAGAATATTCCTATTAGTGGATGGATAAAGATATTTGGTGAGGTGGTCTTAAGTCTCTAGCCCTAGATAACTCTTTGATTGTAAGAAATTTACAGACATCAAAATGATATAGCAAATGGGGTTTCCATCTCCACAAATCACGAAAATTCACACTCATAGTGTGGGAATGTGGGTGTAGTAGTCTAAAAGACTTTAATAAGAGTGAAATCATTATTTAAAGGTTCTTAGTGTAAGTTTACGATAAGCACTTGTAAGGCAGCATAGAAACATCAATTTACGTGGGTTAATAATAATATCAATTTAGAAAATCCCACAGGTTCACAATTCACCCACGTTCTATGTAATTTATATTTATTCATAATTTATCTTGCAATACAATTATGTTGCATAAATTGATTGTTTCCTCATTATGTAGTGCTAATACTTCAAGTCGCTGAAGTTCACACGTTTTTTATATTATAAAATGCAGATTGCCTTTTAAAATGTTTCACAAAAAATAGTCTAAATGGAATGTTAGTAAGCTGGCGTTTTTTATTGCAAAAATTTTCATAGATACATCAATACTAATACTGTGTTTAGATAGATGCATACATGATCTGACCCTTCTTAGGTCAGTTCCTAACTGATGTATAAAGTCAAACAACAGTATAGTATTTGGATGCAATTTGATTCAAAAGAGATTGCAGACTTTATCATAATCCTAATAATCGTAATCTATATCCCTTGTACTGGATAAACCGCATCCTACTATCTTTTAATAAAAGACGTATTGCTGATGCCTTTTCAGTTTATCACAATCGGCGATGTAGCTAGAGTAGCTTCACGTATGATAATATATCATCATAAAAAACTTTATTCAAACAAGCTGGAATTACAACTGCTGCTGATAGGACAGCAGATAGCTCCTGCAGACTTTAGTATGCAGTTGCTAGTAAAAGTTGGCTAGATTAACTGCCCATTAGACAATATTCTAACCCTAGAGGCAATTAGCAATCTGCCAAAACATTCGACAACATCTGAGAGGTAAAATATTACAGTCTGATAAATCTGTTACACGGGTGCTTATCCCAATAGATTAGAGACTTGGTTGATTCCTATTCATTAAATGCTACGCGCAGTAGAAATTGATATATCCTCTAAATAAAATTAATATTAAAGTACTTAAAATTTTTATTTGGTGTCTTTAGGGACTAATTCATTTTTAGTGACGCCACCAGGCGATAACAAACAGGTCTCGATTAAGTTTCTAGTGACGGTTAATTATTTTAATAGAAGCGTTTTACCTGAAATAAAACGTATATTAAAATACTTACCTCAATGGAAACTTTGCTTAAATTTCTGCCTGGTATAATTGAGCTAATGAAGATATTTTGCTAGTGACATTTTAAGAAAACTAAATGGTGCGCAAAACTGCCTAATGGCGCCACTAAACCGGCAATAAAGTCAAATTAAGTACCAAAATTGGTACGAAATCGACAGAAACGGATATGCTCTCTCAATTAAAAGTTTCCAGTGAGGTAAGTATTTTAATATACGTTTTATTTCAGGTAAAACGCTTCTATTTCTAATATTCAATCGAGAAGAGATCCTATTGTTTGTAACTTCTAAATCATTAAAAGTCACTTGTAAATTTGTATACGATTGTACCTATGTACATCTGCATTGCATCACAGCATATGAATAGAAGCGCGCCTGCTATTGATTGTTAATAGGTACAGATGAATACACAATTACGCATTACTTTTGTATGCAATTCAATGTTACATTTCATTTAAGCGATGTTAATAAAATTAAAATATATTTATAAAAATTTATTTGAGAAGAAAGCTGAATTCTATAGAAATATGTTCTTAATATAAATAAAAAAAAATACAAAGCAGTTAAGAGGACTGGCGAAAGAAGTGAAACTTTAAATTATGAACATACAGTTGCTATTTTTGAATCATCAATTAACATTATCTGAACTTTTGATTTGTACGATGAAAACACTATTTCAACAATGTGCAGTATATACACATTGAACTGTACGCTAAATCTATTTAATTTCATTTATAAGATATACACAGCACTATACGTTAGCTGTATAGCTATAAGCATGTCGGTGACGCGCACGTGCGAGATTTCACCGATACAAAGTGTCTGAGGTGCACAGTATACTGCGCAAGCGCCAGTCATGAGCATGTCAGTGACGCGAACACATAAGATTTACCTGTACCAAAAAGTGGCAAATGCGACTAAAAAAGTATTCACTTCAAGAATAGGTAGTAAAAATCTTGCTTTTATAGATAGCCGAATTATGAAAAGTATGATGTAGAAAATAGGGATAGCGATATATGTCGAATTACGTCAAATTTCAGTCAGATATAAAAGAAAACGCTATTTCTCGTAGCATAATAGAATAAACTATTTGAATTATTGTTTTAATAACGGTCTTTGACAATTACGCAAATTTTAAAATTTTGCCGACGTTTTGAAGGAAATGAAAATCACGTTAAAAGATTCCGTTATAATCAAACGAAGTTAATATAAGCGTGTTAAAAATAATATAAAAAACATAATTTTCAAAAATAGCAACGTCTAATGTAACAAAGCCAAATGTATAAAGAAATATTTTTTTTATTTTTTCTAAAATTTTGTCCGACTCTATTTATAGTCAACTCAGTTCATTACGTTCCACTGATAGGCTCAATTCTCCTTTAAAACAGAAGGAAAATTGATCTACTATAACACGTTTGTTGTTGGTAAAGGGTTTTATTTCAAGTTTTGCTTATCTTGCATAGATATCGTTTGCATTATTTAGTAGCGTTTTACGATACTCACGGGTATCATAGGGAGTGGCGTATTACTACCTCACCACATGAAAAGATTACGTGTTCCAGCGCGACAAAACTTGTATTGAACATCTGGTGGTACAGGGCCGGGTCGAGGGAACTAGTGATGTCGGCCATTGGTGGCCCCCTATATCATTGCTCCAAACTGGCATCAACAAGAGAGGAATGGAGACGCGTAATAATACGGGTCACTTCACAACCTCATTAATAACGACCACTACCGCTCTGCCAAGAGTGCCACGTCTAAGAAGAAGACAGGAAAACTCTCCAATAACATCAACATTTTATTAAATATCAAGCCCATTTATGGATGCATCAACTATTGTAATGCGTGGGATTCGAATCCACGATGGCTGCTTGAATGAAAGTATGATACTTAAATGTACAATAAATATGAAAAATATAGAATTATATCAGTTACAAGAAAATCCTTATCTAAATGGCGGCCTAATAAATTGTAACAAAAGATTAGCTAATATTCATATAGCATATACTTGAAGTCAAATGATTTATAAGTTACTAGCAACCCGCCCTCGCTTCGCTTCGGTTTTAGTCGTTTTACCCGCGTAGTCCCCGTTCCCGTGGAAATACCGGGATAAAATATAGCCTAGTTTACGCCCTGAAATTATAGCTTTCCATCGGTGAAAGAATTTTTGAAATCGGTCCAGCCGTTTTGAAGATTACCCGGAACAAACAGACAGACAGACAAAATTTTTTTAATTTGTATTTTAGGCGTAGGTGTCGTGCAAATAAGCGTGTAAGCATGAAAAAGCCTATTATTTTGACATTACAAACAGATACTCCAATTTTATTTATTGGTATAGATAAGCCCTACGAAAACGCTTACTTAAAGTCAAATTTAGATAATATGTAAGATTTTTGTAATGCTGGGCTAGCGGAATAGAAATTAGAATTAGTTCGATTAATAAGAAAATCTGGGCAGAGAATCAAGAGATTAGTTTTTCTCCCTCGCCTCTTTCGAGAGTCTAGTGTTACAAGTGGCTAATGGGTGGATGTTACCTAATTTCAGTCTTATTTTTTTTTTTTTTTTTTGGGTGGGTCGCGGTCGGCGCGCCTCCGCACCACTCCGTCCGGGGCGACGGAGGGGCTTAAGCACGCAACTCCCGCAACCCACCCGAAAACCACCTCGCCTTCGTCATTGGGCCGACCACCGGAGCAGGTTTACTTGTCGTCAGTGGTCGACCCGACGGAATACCCCCTACGCGGGGTACCCTTCCATCGACCGACGTCCCCCCCTCGGGGAGGACGTCGGTCTTTCCTCACGCGGTCGGCCTCTCGGCGGGTGACGGACTAATCCCCGGTCACGTCACCCGCGGCCTCGGCTAGGGCGGCATGAGGCGCAGATAGTTGCGCCTGCGCCGCTCCAGTCGCCGGCGGCGGATCTCCTCATCGAGGCTGCGCTCCACGCGCAGACGATCCGCCGCCTCCTTCTGCGAGATCACTGTCTCGCAGAAGGCTGCGACCGCGTCCCAGTTCCCGACGCTGTCGACCATCGCCCTAGCGATGGCCGGCAGCGTCAGGTCGGCACCGATGATTGCGACGAGTTCACGGCGCTGCACTGCCCAAGCCGCGCAGGCCTCGAGCGTGTGGCGCGCCGTGTCCTCGTCGCAATCGCAGTGGTGGTAGGACGGTGTACTCTCCCTCCTTACGACCCTGTGCAGGTATTTGGCGAAGCTCCCGTGCCCCGTCAACACCTGCACTAGTCGGAAGGAGAGCACCCCGTGCCGCCTTTCCAACCACTGCATCAGCACCGGCCGGAAGGCCTCCACGGTTCGCACTTCGAACCGAGGCCTCTCCAGCCGGACTGCCCAACGGGCAATGACGTCTCGGCGGGCGTCGACGCGCCAGGCGGTGAGATCCCTTAACGAGATCACACCGCCCTCCCCACGCACCCCCGACACCCGCCGATACAACTCGGCGAGCATTTCCGCCTCCAGGTCCCACGGGGGAGTCCCGGCCAATAGGCACGCTGCCTCCGTCGCCACCGTGCGGTATCCGCGGATGGCCCTGACCGCCATGACCCTCTGTGGTCGCCACAGAAGGGCCCTAAGTCGGACGGTCAAGGACCCCGCCCACACCGGTGCGCCGTACAGGGCCATCGACCGGATGACCCCCGTGTACAGCCGTCGGCACGTAGCGCTCGGTCCGCCCACGTTCGGCATAAGCCACGATAGGGCGGACGCCGCGCCGACGAGCCGCGGAGCGAGCCTGTGGAAATGCTCCCGGAACCACCATTGCCCGTCGAGCACCAGGCCCAAGTACCTCATATGGGCCCGGATGCTGATGTCAACCGATCGGACGGTGATCGAGACGCCGATGGGAGGGCTCATAAGGCGCCCATGGAACAAGAGGG
Source organism: Lymantria dispar (assembly GCA_032191425.1). Taxonomy (NCBI): domain Eukaryota; kingdom Metazoa; phylum Arthropoda; class Insecta; order Lepidoptera; family Erebidae; genus Lymantria; species Lymantria dispar. Next base: position 26,647,279 of record CM063448.1, read on the forward strand.
CCTCCGTCTTGTCCAGGGCGACCCTCAACCCCAGCGCCTCGATCCGCCTGACGACCTCTTCGGTGCCATAGGTCGCCAGGCTTACCGCCTCTTCTAGCGTCCCACCGCGGGCTGTGACGAGCGTGTCGTCGGCGTAACAAATCACGCCCAGCCCGGGCGGGAGGCTCCCCCGCAACGCCCAGTCGTAGCCGATGTTCCACAGGGTGGGTCCGAGGACCGACCCCTGTGGGACACCGCACGTCATGGGCGTTCGCACAACGTCCCCTGCTCGGTTGGTACAGAGGACGCTGCGCCCCACCAAATAGTCTGCCACTAGCCGCCTCAGGTAAGCTGGCACTCCGTGATACCGGAGCGCCTCCCTGATGCAGCTGAATGGCAGACTATTGAATGCGTTGGCGATGTCTATGGACACCGCCAACAGCACTCCCCCACCGGTGACAGCCTCAGTCGCCACGGCCCTCAGGCGCAACAGAGCCGCGATCGTCGAACGACCCCTCCTAAACCCAAACTGGGCGTCCGACAGATCGGGCCCCGTGCCGACGAGGTGCCGCTCGATGCGGGCAGCTACCACCCTCTCCAGTAGCTTGCCCGTGTCATCGAGCAGCACGATAGGCCTGTAGGCCGAAGGCGACCCCGGAGACCGTCCCGGCTTCGGCAGGAGCACCAGCCTTCCCTCCTTCCAGCACCCAGGGAACCGTCCGGACGCTAAACACGCGTCGAACAGCTCCCTGAGGCGGGGACCCAGGTGGTCGAGGACCAGGCCCAACACGCGGTTAGGAACACCGTCGGACCCGGGGGCGGTGGACTTTGCGCACATGCGCGCCACCGCCACTCCCATCTCGGGTTCCGTGATGTACCTAATTTCAGTCTTAGCCATCATTATGACCAGATTATATAATGTAAGCATGTAATGTTAGCGTGTTTAATTTCTACTATTTCGCTCTGTATGTTCTTTCTTTCTTTACTGTACTTTCTCTCTACTGTACTTTCTAAACCTGTCTACTCTGTTACGCTCTTATATAACTATGGATAGTGACTTTAGTGTTCTTATTAACATATCCCGGTGAACCCATCGTATCCCAACATATATGCTGATATCACCACCCTCAACCAAATCTAACATACATATATTATGAACAATATAGTGTACTTTATAATCTTTTATGACGACTCCAAGTATAATTATATAAATTATGATTTTATAGTTATTATATTTTCATTACAATTTTAACTTAGATGGAACGGAAAGGAATCTATTTGTAGTTATAAAATAAGAGAGATAGCTACGCTACTGTTACGTATGTTGAATGAAATAAACACCATCATCATTATTTACCCTATTTTTTTTTTGGGCTGGTTCGTGGTCGGCGCATTCCTCGTACCACTCCGTCCGGGGCGACGGAGGGGAGTAAGCACGCACACCCGCAACCCACCCGATCACCACGTCGCCTTCGTCGTTGGACCGACCACCGGAGCGGGGTTACTTGTCGTCAGTGGTCGGCCCGACGGAATACCCCCTAATGGGGTACCCTCCCATCGACCGACGTCCCCCCCTCGGGGAGTACGTCGGTCAATGGGATGGATGGGATGGTTCCTCACGCGGTCGGCCTCTCGGCGGGTGACGGACTAATTCCCCGGTCACGTCACCCGCGGCCTCGGCTAGGACGATTATTTACCCTATCACCGTCCATTGCTGGACGTAGGCCTCCCTTAAGTTTCGCCACAAAGTTCGATCCTGTATCGCCTGTGTCCATACAAATACAATTTCGTATATAAAATATTAATATTTCATTCAAAAACAATCACTTATTTTAAACCAGACGTTTTTTCAATAAGTATATAGCAATACAATCTAGTGAATATGTGTGTATTTCAACAATAGCTCAGTATATTGCCAATAAATGTAACAAAAGAATTGTGCTTGGTAGTACTTATTGCGTTTCGATTCAGACTGTTGCTGACACAATATGTATGGGGATTGACAGTAGAATACACAAATATAAATAATTCCAATGAATTACTGAACAAAAGGGTGTAATGAATAAGTAACTCATTATTGAGTAATTGAGTTAAACAATAGTGTGCAGGGAACATGATTTATTTTGTTTCGACTATACGAAGATATGTGTAAATTCTTTAAACTAATATATTTCGATTGCATAACCAATCTTTATATTAATGGCTTATTATAGTGATAGGCAGGTTAATCGGTCGAATAATTGAGGTCTCCATGGCCTGATCAGAGTAGTACCGTAAATTCGTCGCAATTGACGTTGCCGACCTGACTCTACTGATCATCGCTAGGACGATGCTTGACAGCATTACTGGGACGCGGTGCGACTCCGAGAGGAATTCTTCTACAACGACACGCTGTATCATTGGCGGCGAGTCGGGCGGCGTAAGCGCGAGTAGGTAGTAGGAGTAGGCACCTGATGCCGCCTTAGCTGAGGTAGTGGGTACACATACAGGGAATTAGTCGGCCACCCGCAGAAAGGTCGCATGAGGGTAACACCCCGGTATCACTTTCATTTGCTACCAGGATATTGAAAGGTAAGCTACGCGAAAGAGTTTGCGGGCTTGCCACGGATGTCAAGGAATCAGTACGAGTGATAGTCCAATGGCGATAGGGAGGAAATACGATAGGTTATAATGCCCCACGCCGCCTGTCTGTCACCCTGGTTAGATTGGGCGGAGTGTGTCCAGACCATAAAACACAAATAAAGGGGTGGCTAATTGGTCGATCGTGGCATTAATTTAATCGATCGTGGCAGGGCAAATAATATAAAGAAATATTTTAGTCAGTTTTGAAGATTATTCTTAAGAAACAGATCGACAGAAAATATTTAAACTCGTTTTTAGGCATGGGTATCATGTAAACAACGGCGGATTGTGTGCGCGAGGGACCTCTTCACGACGACACGATCCGCCGTCGGCGACTCGCGCGGCGCAGGTGCGAATACTTGCGCGTCATGGCGCCCTAGCCGAGGCAGTGTGTGATCGGACTGGATAGATTAATCAGTCACCTGCAGAGAGGCTGATCGCGTGACGACGACCAAAGTGCCGGGTAAGGGATGTCGAGAGGAGAGGATACCCCTTCAGGGTGTTCGTTGGGTCGACCATTGAAGACAAGGAACTCGGCACCGGTGGTCGACCCAACGACGAAGGCGACGTGCTATGCGTGGGTTATGGCGCCGCGCGCCGCCCTCTGTCACCCTGGACGGAGCTGGGCAGCGGGTGCGCTGACCATAGTCCACCCAAGAAAAAAAACGCGTACTTAAATAACAGCATTAGCGTAAAAATATTATTTTGATTATATTTAAATATTATTTTGACATCACAAAAAGACACTCCAGTTTTATTTATTTGTGTACATATAACGTCCTGTATTATGTGTCTACGAGTGTACTTAATATACCTATATCTGTATAAATGTAGGCAAGTGCTATTACAACTCTACAATTAATGGACAGGCAGTCACGGGTATTACCGGAGTCGGACTCTTGCAGTGGCCTTTCATGTTAAACTCGGTCCCTGCGCTTCTAGTGTGTTCAGAATAACGTATCGATAAAATAAAATATTAATTTTCAAAAGTTTTAAGGGTACTCCATAAAGCAAGACTAAATACAAAGATAAAAGTTTTTGTATGAGTTAAATTAATTTTAATGTAATAAAAAGCAATATAAATAAGGCAAATACTATTTATTTCGTTATAGCTCATACACATTCCACTGCTGGGCTCTGACCTCCTCCATATTAGGAGGAAAATTGATCAGCTATACCACGCTGGTGAGACGTGTTGGTTAAGCGTTTCCAATTTTCCTTCTCCTGCGTAGATGTTATATGCATATTTAATCGCTTAGTCATCTTTTACGATACCCGCCGGTAAGAGAGCGGGTGGTGAATTATATTCTTACTCCGTTACCACACGGAATATAAAATTGGTAATATCAGATACTAAGATTAGATAAGTCAATTTGAATTTTTCATCACGGCTCATGTTAGCATTTACCCGTTTTTAAACCCCGATGTAAAGAGAAGGACGTTATAACTTTGACGTGTCTGTATGTCCGTCTATGGCTTGTTAATACCTAAACTAATGGACCGATTATAATGCGTTTCTTTTTTGATCGAGAGCTGACTGGATTGAAATAGATCTTAGCTACAATGTGCGAATATCTGTTTGGGCGTTTCAAGGAAACCAGTTTTTTTTACTAACTGTCGTAGAGATTTTTGATGCATTATGGGTGACATATTTAAAATATCCATGTATAATTTTACCCTCAAGTTTGGGCGCGTGAGATTTGTCTTAATAAGTTCAGTTCTTATCTCATGATGACGCGGCGTGGTGCTTGATCTTCAGTTTTTTTTTCGTTCGTATTAGCGGTTACGGAATATTTTTCTAAAATTGAAATTGATAGACTGAAAAATTAATATGATTATGTCGCTCAAGTAAATATATGCGTAAATTAATGGCCTTTGAAGAAAAATAATATGTATACTTTACTGTTTAAAAGAAATATTTCGCAATCCCAGTGTTGCAAGTCTTTATATATAAATTTCTTGTGTACGTGTGTATGTCACTGAACTCCCCCTAAACGGCTGATCTGATGTTGGTGAAATTTTTTGTGCATGTTCAAGGGGATTCGAGAATGGTTTAGATTCACAATTGGACCCAGTACGTGACGATTATTTGCACAGAACAACGTCTTTTGGGTCAGCTAGTAATTTATAAATGGATAATAAAAATTTAATACATTTATTTTATCGAATTAATAACAACACTACAAAAGCATATTGACAATGTGTATGGTCACCTATCCTAAGGTAGATACAATATCGATAAATGAGGCACTGCTTTGCGTAGCCATGTCCACATACGATGCTATTGTGTCTTTGTAGAACAATGTTATTCACTAAACCGTACCCTTATTTCTAATACAGAGAGTTTACTATTGCTTGCTCCAGTTTCTATCAAATATGGGTGAGTGAATACCAATACCAACATAACTTTGCTGTTTTAATATACTCTATTAGATTACATTAAGGTTGATTTTTCCATTTTTTTTAAATGATGGTCGCTCCATGTCAGCTACGCTCGGTTTCTAAGTGTAGAGTGTGTCAACAGACTTCTGCTTGCGAGTACTTCAAGATCTTTGTTCAAGTATCCCTTTCAGATGTATTACAGAATGGCTGTTCTCTGGTCGAGTTACTATGCATCTATTTTATAATATTACTAATGGCAAAATACGGCATACTAGCTTCTTCACCCGGCTTCGCATGCCTTATTATTTTCCCAAGATTAAAATAATTCATTCAAAGGATAATGCTTGATTGAGTAAAAAAAGTAACATTTTTCTAGTATTCCAACACTAATATGTAGGGATAGTCGGGATAAAAAATATCCTATGCGTTAATCCAAGGAATGGTCTACCCATGTGCCAATTTTTATCCAAATATCTTTAATAGGTTACGCGTAAAAGAGGAACAAGTATCCATACACACTTTCGCCTTTGTATTTGCCTTAATATTTGCCTTAATATTAGTAGGACAACATCATCATTAATAGAAGAGACAACTGCAATAGAATAAATAAACGGCAATGCTACATAAAATAGGGTTTAGTGAGATTATTAATATTAGTTGTTTCTTTTATGTTTTATTATTTATTTTATATAAATACTAGCAATCCACTCTCGCTCCGCTTCGGCTTCAGTGGCCTTACCCGCGTAGCTTCCGTGTCCGTGGGAATACCGGGATAAAATATAGCCTATGTTACTCCCTGATACTATAGCTTTCCATTGGTGAAAGAATTTTTGAAATCGGTTCGATGGTTTAAGTGTGAAAGCGTAACAAACAAACAAACAAAAAAACAAACAAATAAACAAACACACTTACTTTCACTTTTATAATATTACTAAGGCTATCTTTTGTTTTAATTTATGTGATTTTTAACCCCCGACAAAAAAGAGGGGTTTTATAAGTTTGATATCGATATCTATCTGTATGTGTGCGTGTGTGTGTGTCTGTTTGTGGCATCGTAGATCTCAAACGGATGGACCGATTTCGATGCGCTATTTTCATTAGAAAGCCAGTTTCTTGGCGGAGGTAATTTGCTTCCTGTTGCCCGCATTGCATAGAAGGGATGTGGAATAATTCTTTTCTAACTCCTTCTCTTTCTCTCTTAATCTTTAACTTTCTAAGTTTGCTGCAGGCTCCAAGATAATTAAAGCATTTCCTGGGTCTGTTTGAGGATCCAACCTCGATGTCATCTATAGAGACCACTGTGGGTCCATGGCAATGAGTAGTGGGGATAGTACCAAAAAAAAAAATTAATACTTACGTCTTATCATCAATTAAGAAGGTCCACAGTTGGAAATAACCCTTTGTACGACGGAGGTTTTTTTTTGTGTGTGACTTAGTTGTTAGTCTCAGATGACTGTGACAACTTTACCCGGACTGGTGGGTGAGCGCTGAGGAGGTAAAATGACATAATTGTATAAGTACGCGTCAAACTTATAACACCGCTCTTTTGACGTCGAAGATCAAAACAGGTCTCCAATTCGTAATAATTTAATCGGTAACTAAAATACTCGTTTTTAAATCAGAATATATGGCGCGTCAAATGTTTCCCTCTAGATATTTTCACTCACAAAACCTTTGATGTCTGGTATTGACGACTCGTATTTGCCAGTACATGTAGTGGACAGTTTTGTGAAAAAGTGTTTGAATAATTTATGGGTTCGTTTTTTTGATGCGGGTTTTGCGTTTATTTACTCTCATGTTGTGCTAAATTTATTTGCAAAGATATCAACGTTAAGATTATTTGACTTTGAATTATTTTCTGTTTTAATTTACGATTATATTTGAATTTAGAAATATTATGATTATTTTATCAGTATGGTGATGGACTTTAAATACAACGGTTACTATTTCTTCCTTTCCCTTGAGTGAACTTTACAGACAACTAGTATGAGTAGATAACATCGCTGAAAGACAAAATAAACTTGTTTTTCCTCTAGTGAACATGAACGCTGAAAAGTGTTCGAAATGTTGGGTCAGTCACTTGTGTTGTCTTAAACATATACCAATTTTTGTGCTCAATATTAAACTTTGTTGATTTATTTATTACTACCCGCCCTCGCTTCGCTTCGGTTTCAGACGCCTTACCCACGTAGTTGCTGTTCCCGTGGGAATGCCGGGATAAAATTTAGCCTATGTTACTCCCTGATAGCTTTCCATTGGTGAAAGAATTTTTGAGATCGGTTCGGTGGTTTACGCGTCAAAGCGTAACATACAAACAAACTTACTTTCGCATTTATAATATTAGTAAGGATATTAGATCTTGCAAAAATAAATCTGCATCAAATCATAGGTACCTACGCTATTTCTTAGATGTAAATTGTTATGTTATTGTAATTGTATCATATCCTTCGTCATCACAGTATAATCATCAACATCATCATCATCGCAGCCCACATAGTCCGACTGTTGGGCTCAGGCCTCCTCCACAATGGGAGGGAATTTGACCTACTATACCATGCTGGTCAGACATGTTGATATAGGGTTTCATTTCGAGTTTTCCTTCTCTTGCACAGATGTTATGTGCATATGACATTCCATAGCTTTTACGACATCCACGGGCACGACGAACCGACGACCACTTAGGAAGACAGGTTCTGAAGTGGCGATCAAGTACAGGACGACGCAGAGTAGGACGTCCCTCCTCTGAGTGGACCAACTACATGGTGAAAATAGCTGGGCGTCGTTAAATGCAGTCACCACAGGATTGCACTTTGTGGCGATAGGCTAAATGATGATAATGCTGATGATGAAGTAATAACTGCTGTTCAGAAACTTGATAATATTCTAAGCAGATCACTATCGTGCGTGCAATGCCGCCCTAGCCGAGGCCGCGGGTGACGTGACCGGGGATTAGTCCGTCACCCGCTGAGAGGCCGACCGCGTGAGGAAAGACCGACGTCCTCCCCGAGGAGGGGGACGTCGGTCGATGGGAGGGTACCCCGGGTAGGGGGTATTCCGTCGGGCCGACCACTGATGACAAGTAACCCTGCTCAAGTGGTCGGCCCAACGACGAAGGCGACGTGGTGTTCGGGTGGGTCGCGGGAGTTGCGTGCTTAAGCCCCTCTGTCGCCCCGGACGGAGTGGTGCGGAGGCGCGCCGACCGCAGTCCACCCCAAAAAAAAAAAGAAAAAAAGCAGATCACTATCTATGTGTAAAAATTGTGTTCTACTCCTAATTTAAATGAAAATGTAGCAACTAAAAAGTGTTTATGAATACCCCAAGTGCATTCAATTGGAGTTTGGATACAACAGAAATACATGTATAATTCAACCAACCCTTCTCAAATGTCACATGTTAAACAGTGTACGAATAATTCGAAATGAAAAAAGAAACATACACGCACTCGAACAAAGCTTTGCATATTTATTAAAAAAGGGTTTCAGCTAAATATTTTGTTCGTAATTTTTGTATACAAACAATGGACCTGAGGTTTAGAGGCATCTGTTTCAGTCCAAAGGTTGTAATGTGGATGCTGCAATAACTTCTCTAATTGGTCAGTCAGTATTCAATTGTATACGCATTTTGACCTCTTTTACACAGGCTGATTTTGAATGGATATCACGTTACAAAATGTATGTAAAGTGTCTTTCTCTATACGATTAATAATAGTTAATTTATGAATAGTAAAAGAAATTTAATTTTACGGAATTATTATTTCCCTCGGCAGCGTGTTACTAAAATAATTAAAGTAATTACTAGTTATATAATATATAAAAGAGGACCACACTGTCGACAATTATCTGTCTACAGCCGCAGGCCGGTCCGTCCGGGGCAGTACCACACTCTCGCAGAAAATCGACGTCTGAGTAGTAGCGATTTGTTACTGCGCTTCGTTCGGTGAGCGAGAGAGCCGGAAGCCCAACTTTCTGAGGGTGTTTGCGTGTGGAGGGTTTTGGTGGTGCCCTTGGTATCACCGAGCCTCAATGCACGCATTCACACTCTCTTCACATTCTTTGCGGTAGGCAGCGGCCTTGTAGGGGTCCATGAGCGGCAGCAACACTTACCATCAGGTGTACTGTTTGCTCGTTTGCCACTGTATGCAATAAAAAAAAAGTTAATCTTATAAAATTCGTAGAGAAATAAAAAAAACTAATATAATTTATGTGTAGAGTAATATCCTAAATCATTTCGGCGCATATATGTCCCTCTGCTGGGCTCGAGCCTCCTACAAAACGGGGAAATTGATCTACTATACCATGCTGGTCAGACGTCTTGGTATAGGGTTTCATTTCGAGTTTTCCTTCTCTTTCATAGATGTTATATGCGTACTATATCCCTTAGTCGTCTTTTACGACACCCACTGGCAAGATAGGGAGTGGTGAATTGTATTCTTACTCCGTCACCACACTAAAAGTCCAATAATATATATGCCTTTGTGAAATTATTTCACGTCTTATATAGTCCATCGCTTATCATAAAGCTTTAAATACAATATAAGAATACAAAACAAGTTATAAGCTACCATTTTCAAGAAAGAAAAGTATTGTCCCTGAGGAATAGAAAAATAAATCATAGACGGTCGTTCCATGTAACAACTCAAAATGCTGACATGATTGAATTCCAACATAATGCCTATAGTAAAGAAAAGAGAAAGAAACCTGTGGCATTTCGAAGGAAAATTTAATAGTATGAAAAAAATCTGAAGGATTACTGCGAGCAATAGATTTTATTTATAACATATTTTATCCGTGTTATGACGGACAAAGAATACAATCCTTTGGTGTCGTGAAAGACGACTAAAGGACACAATATGCATATCAACTCTGTACAATGAAAGGAAAGCTCGAAATAAAACCCTATACTAACCCATTTGACCAGCGTGGTATAGTAGGACAATTTCCCTCATATTATCCTTGTGGTAACGGACTAAGAATACAATTCACTTGGTTGTCATAAAAGACGACTAAGGGATGTTATATAACATCTGTGCAAGAGTAAAAAAACTCAAAATAAAACCCTATACCAACCCGTTTGACCAGTATGGTATAGTAGGTCAATTTCCCTTATATTATAGATGAGGTTTGAGCCCAGCAGTGGGACTTACATAAGCTATGGAACGTATATAATGATGATAATCTATACCAATAAATAAAATTAGAGTGTTTGTTTGTAATGTCAAAATAATAGGGTTTTTTCATGCTCACACGGTTATTTGCACTATACATATGCCTAAAATACACTTTATAATTTTTTTGTCTGTCTGTCTGTTTGTTCCGGGTAATCTTCAAAACGGCTGGACCGATTTAAAAAATTCTTTCACTAATGGAAAGCTATAATATCAGGGAGTAAACTAGGCTATATTTTATCTCGGTATTCCCTCGGGAACGGCAACTACGCGGAAAAGACTGAAACCGAAGCGAAGCGAGGGCGGGTTGCTAGTCTATACTAATATTATAAAGAGGTAAAATTTGTAAGTTTGTATGCAGGGGGTAATCTCTGGAACTCATAATCTAATTCTAATTTTATTTTAACTGGCAGAAAGCTACATTATTCCTGAGTGCTATAGGCTATAAATTGTTTCTATAACATGTATATTAACCGAGCTATCACAACTTTTGTCTGGCAAGTCGGAAAAAAATACCTCGTAAAACAGAATTATTTGCGTGCGCTGCCTAAACAGTTGCTTAAAATTAAAAAGAATGTATGGCTACCTGGTTCATCTTAATTATTTCTACAAAAAAGTCAGCGATACCATATCTCTATCTTTTATATTTTATCTTTTATACTTCTATTATTGCATTAAAAAATTTTTTTTTCGGCATTGTTACGTTTGGTTGATTATTTGAGCAACAAAATATTAATTCTTATGACAATAAATTATTTCAGTATCACAAGAACATCATACAGATAAGATTTGCCATTTACAGTATATCAATTGGTCATACAGTTTCGGAGATAATATAAAATTACTAAAACGCAAAATGACCCTAGCATAACTTTCATTGTGCAGACGTTTTACCTATTTGCCCATAGATGGCGTTCTGCAATGACGTCATTTTTCTGAATCGCGGTGTTAAGACTTTCCGTGGATTGATGACCCTCTCGAATTATTATGCCCACGTTGTCGTTAGTTGGAGTTCTAAAAATTACATGTCAGTTGGTTATTGGTTTCGGTTGTTTCGTTCGCATGGTTGTTGTTGTTGATAGATACCTCATAATCGAAAATATCGTAATTTCGTTGTACGTTTGTTTTGTATGTTCGTAGTTTCGTACTTCGTTCTATCGTAATAATCGACACGAGTTATTCGATATTACGATTGTTTTGTTTTGTAAAGGCGGACGGTGTTCGAGTCGCTCTCCCTTTGTTCATAATTGTTTTCAAGTCTGTGCGTGGTTTGTTGAGAGCATGCCTAAAAGGAAATCTCAACTGTCTCGGCAGACATCACAGACAAGAGCCGCTCGAGTACGCCGTACGGAAGAATCTGCCCCTGAAAATGAGCAACGCCTCTCGAGAAATAGAGAATATATTTCGCAAGCACGCGCTAGAGAATCTAGCTCCGAGCGCTCACAGCGCCTCGCAAGCCAAAATGTGAGGACGACGCGGGCCCGTGCTCGAGAAACTAGCGCTGAACGTGCGCAATCATTTGCCCTGACTATTAATAAGTCCCAGGGACAAACATTCTCTTTGGTTGGCATTGACCTACGAAAAGAATGTTTTTCCCATGGGCAATTATATGTTGGTCTATCAAGAGTGGGATCATCCGAAAGGCAGATTATTCTGTTACCGGAAAATAAAACAACCTCAAACATTGTATATAGAGAAGCTTTAAATTAAATAGATACCTAACTTAAACAAATAAATAAAATAAGTAAAAGGCAACTAAGGGTTAAGTTACCTTGAGCAGAAAATAGAACTTCGGTAATCTTTTAAGTTACTGATCTGATTCCAAAAAATATTTTACTAATAAAATTAAATACAGTAATATCAATCGAGTGTAATCTTATGTTAAAACAAGAAATTTTCCGCGGACGAAGTCGCGGGCAGAAGCTAGTAACATAATAAAACTAGAAAGCTTCATATTCCATTCCAATTCGTAGTACATTTATAGTTGATAAATTGTGTGAAAAAATCCACGTCAGGTAATCAACAAGCAATTAATTTTGAACATAATTTTTCTGTCAATTTGTATTAAGTTACTAACTCGCAAGACTAACGACAGTTAAAATTAAATGGAGTGTTAAGTTCGACCGTTTATCATCCACTCTGGGTTTGAGGGGAAGGGTTAACAAATGACCCGTACCAATCTGGCTTTAGAGAACCCGGCTTTTGACCTTGGATATAAAAAGGGCTTTTTTAACAGTATTTCTTAATGGAAAAATAACGTATTTTGGTAAGAGTTAAACCTTTTTGTTCATACGTCTTGTGTAAATTTTCAGCTTAAAAAATTTTTAATTCGTTAAGAACGAAATATATATTATTTGTAAAGGCTAACTTAAATAACTTTAGAAAGGTTTTTAAGTTCAATATTCATTTTATTTTCAACCTTTTACTTTCTCTACAAAATTAAGGTAAATCTTCTGTAATAATAAAATATTTAAGTTATTGCGCCTTTTAAGCATTAATGTATTTCGATTAAATAAATTCGATCTTCATCATCATCTCCCTCCATATACGTCCCACTGTTAAGGGCAGATCTCCTCCACTATGGAAGGTAAATTGGCCTACTATACCACGCTGATCAGATGTGTTGGTATAAGGTTTTATTTAGAATTTTCCTTCTTTTGCATAGATGTTAAATACATATTATATCCCTTAGTCGTTTTTTACGACACCGACGGGCAAGAGAGGGTATGGTGAATTGTATTTTTATTTGGTCACCACATGGAATTAGTTACAAATATTTGGTTGACCGAGTTTCGCTCGGAATATTTTTGTTGTATTTTTGTCGAATTTATTTAGATACTAGCAACCTGCCCTCGCTTCACTTCGGTTTCAGTAGTCGGGTATGACTACGTATGTTCAGTAGTCGGGTATGACGCGTAGTTCCCGTTCCCGTGGGAATATCAGGATAAAATATAGCTATAATATCAGGGAGTAACTCCCTGATATTATAGCTGGAAAGCTATTTTTGCATGTATTTCAGTATCATTTGTGCATGTATTTTTGAAATCGGTCCAGTAGTTTTGGAGCCTATTCAATACAAACAAACAAACAAATCTTTCCTCTTTATAATATTAGTATGGACTAGCAACCTGCCCTCGCTTCGCTTCGGTTATAGGTTATAGTCATGTTACCCGCGTAGTTCCCGTTCCCGTGGGAATACCGGGATAAAATATAGCCTAGTTTACGCCCTGATATTATAGCTTTCCATTGGTGAAAGAATTTTTGAAATCGGTCCAGCCGTTTTGAAGATTACCCGGAACAAACAGACAGACAGACAAAAATGTTTTAATTGCTATTTTAGGCATAAGCGTCGTGCAAATAACCGTGTGAGCATGAAAAAAGCCTATTATTTTGACATTACAAACACTCCAATTTTATTTATTGGTTTAGATATATTAATAAAAAATAAAAATTAAACAAAAAAAAAATATAAAAAATTTCAAAAAGAGAATCATAATAATGCCGAGATTTGATCCGAAGCTATTTCAATGCCAAATCAAAACTAAAAGAAAACTGGACAACTTCCCAACTGAGCTATCGTAACTCATGACGTTGACTGCGAAATTCGAATTCATATTCTCTTAAAATTTAATGTCATTGTATTGTTTTGCTAAAAACACCGACAAAACAACATTTTCTATAAATAAAACCTAGCTAGATCGATTTTTTAACCTCGAAACCTCTAGTATGCCAAGTTTCATCATTATATAAATGATGATAAATAAAATTTTGTTTATATTTATGACCATTGACCATTTGACTCACTATACCATGGTGGTTGGTATAAGATTTTATTATGAGTTTTTGTTCTCTTACGTGGATGTTATCTGCACATTATATCCCATATTAGACTTTTACAATATTCACGGGCAAGAGACCAGGACCGACAACCAGGGGTAATGAAGTGTCACCGACGTTCCCGAGCAGCGGGGGCACGTCGGCGGAGGAGGCCCGGTGGTCGGACCAAGGACGAAGGCGACATGTCACGGGTGGGTTACGGGGCTCCGCGCGCTGCCCCTATGTCGCCCCGGGCGCAGGCAGGCGACGGGTGCGCTGACGGTAGCCCATCCTCTAAAAAACAAAAAAAAGGAATAGTGAAGTGGTTACGTACCACATGAAAAATTATATCTGCCACTTTTGTGTTAGCGTGTCACTATCAATATAAAACTTTTCACGATGCGAATTGGAACATGTATTTTGATATATATAAATCTCATAGGTTTCATACCTATTTCATACCAGTAAAATCTCACACAGGTATTCCCAAATGTAACATTTTTTCAAAGGATTACCATAATGTTACTCTGTTCTTTTATTGAAAGCCATCAGTTCATTCATTCGTACTGTATGTCAACATTTATGTGTCATTTGAAGGGAGCTCATATCCCGAACGGTAGGACGATGTCTGTCGTTTCGCTGTGAAATGAGACGGTGATAAGGGATGTTATAAAATGTTATTACTTTTAAACGTTGGTCCTTTGATTATTACATGGCGGATGTTTTTAAATTATTTTATTGCTCAGCCCATACGGAAGCATGGTACATTAATTAAGCCTATATATGCAAATAAATAGTACCAAAAACTCTAATTGAAAGGAAGGAATCAGTTTGCTATCTCGATCTAGTCGTAAAAAAAAAAATTATCGAGCATGTTAAAACTGTACTTAAGTGAAAAAAGCGAAACAGAATTTCTGTGCGCTTACTAAAGCATTAACGTTCATCTGTCGTCCATTTTGTTTCCTGTCTCTCGCCTTGCACAGGAGGGAAGTGGAATCAAATTTGCCAATTCCTCCTGTTTAAATTTTATAATCAAATTTGTTGGGGGTCTCAAGATAAATAAAATTATTTCACGGAACTGTCTAAAGGTCAACCGTCGGTGTCATCTATGGAAATAATTATTTCTGTAACTCTTGTAAGCCAGTAGTGACAATTGTCACTATTGGCTTACAAGTGTTACAATGGTGAGGATGAGTGGTAGGATTAGTTTATAACAGCAATGCTTGTGTTATATTGGAGCTACTAGCGACTTGCCCTTGTTTCTTTTTTGAATTGTGATAGATAAGTTAGGTAATAACACAAGTGCCTGTGGACCCCAGACCTTAGTTATTTTATTAAAGCTAAAAGTTTGTCAGCGCATGCGCCCAACACAGATAATAACGGTGTTTCTTTATGCAGTTTAGGTTACAGTGGCTTTGGCAGATAAAAGGTACTAAAGGTGTGTAAAATACCGATCTATTTTCATTAAATTATTAAGCGTGATTTTTTGATATTACTTTCAGAACGTTATTAAAAATCACGATATTCATTGCCAGACACTTAACTTAGTGGCAACTCCTTGCCAGACACCCTTAAAATTCAATTCAAAAATTATAATTCTATTAACGTTATAGTATAAAACTGATTTTTATATACTATACTTGGGTAATGAGTAGATGATGTTTCCTCAGTAGCTAGACATTTTTCATAGTTCCAACTCCTTGCCAGACAAAGATGTAGGGTAGCTGTAGGAGCCAGCGCGAGATAGTACATATATACATGTGTGGGTGCGCGTAAGATGCGCTTATATTCTTTAGTATTTAGTACATGCTTATAGCAGCTAAAATAATATTTTATGCTATCTTCAAATATTATTAATTTAATATTCATTATTAATTATAAGAACAATATTATTAACTATTACTTACGTTATAATGTAATAGCTGATTTTATATATAATACTAGCAACCCGCCCTCGCTTCGCTTCGGTTTCAGTCACCTTGCCCGCGTAGTTCCCGTTGGCATACCGGGATAAAATATTAAAAACTTTCAGCTTTAATAAAATTACGAAAGTCTTGGAGTTGTAGGGTAGGGAGTTGGAGTTGTAGGGTAGGGAGTTGGAGTGGTAGGACCACACTGTCGACAGTTATCTGTCTACAGCGGCGGGCCGGTCCGTCCGGGGCAGTACCACGCTCTCGCAGAAAATCGACGTCTGAGTAGTAGCAATTTGTCACTGCGCTTCGTTCGGTGAGCGAGAGAGCCGGCAGCCCAACTTTCTGAGGGTGTTTGCGTGTGGAGGGTTTTGATGGTGCCTTTAGTATCACCGAGCCTCAATGCACGCATTCACACTCCCTTCACTTTCTTCGCGGTAGGCAGCGGCCTTGTAAAGGTCCATGAGCGGCAGCAACACTTATCATCAGGTGTACTGTTTGCTCGTTTGCCACTGCTTGCAATAATAAAAAAAAAAGTCTGGGGTCCACAGGCTCTTAGTTTATAAGTTTTATTGCTTGTGCATGTTATTGAACCTACATTTATTGACAGTTAAAGAGTCTACGAGTAGTTAACGTAATCTTACTTTTCGTTTGATTGTCTGATATTGGAAAAAAATGGTAAATGGTTGTTTAATTGAATACTTTTACTATCCTTGTATATCTCTCCGTATGGTGACAGAGATAGAATACAATTCATTACTTATATCTTACCCGAGGGTATAGTAAAAGATGACTAAAGGATGATTCATGCTACACCGTGTGGCGACCGGGCCCAGCCTCGGCCTATGGCCGGGCCAATCATTCATGTTACACCGGGCTGTTTGGGTGTATTCTTTGCACGGCCGTGTCTGGGTTATGTGGTTTTTGTCAGCTAGTGATTTCATCTATCGATAGACTTGACGTTTAAGTAAATATGCAATTTTCACAATTTGAATTGGCAGCTATTGCAATTGCCGTCGATGATGAAGTATTGGAAAAACGAAGCGAAACTACTAAAAGAAGATGGGGCTTACATCCAACTTGGAGAAAGCGAGAAGCAGAAGGAGAATTTGCTTTACTTTATAAAGAATTAATAAATTTAATTTTAATTAAATTTTTGTATTTGTTTTTAAATACTTAGGATGGCTCATGTCGTAAATCACAAGGTACTTGCGCACACATTCTAATAATTTCTCATCGTTCTTTTGCTGTTGAGCTGCTCACCTCACTAAGATTTGACCTTGACTGCTCTGAGGACGCCCGGGCGCATATGTTCATGTTAGAATGTGTCGGGGCCGGGCCGTGCCGGAGCCGTGAAACAATATCCACCGACATTTTAACATCGTGCTACGGGCGAGTCCCGGCGGCGTACGGCCGAGACACGGCCGAGACACGGCCGAGACACGGCCGAGACACTCAGGCATGAATCACTTCATACAAAAAGTATACCATAATGTTTGACCGTGCCCCGGCCGAGGCTCAGCCCGGTCGCGACACGATGTAGCGTGAATCATTCTTACGGGATATAATATGCATATAACATCTAAAATTCTATTCTAGCTTATGTGACCAGCGTGGTACAATAGTTCAGTTAAGATGATAATGATAATGATGATGATATTCACAAATTACGTGACCTAATCTATAGAAATAAATATAATTATATAAATATTTTCTTGTTTGTAATGTCAAAATAATGTGTTTTTCATGCTTACACGGCTATTTGATACCTATGCCTAAAAACCAGTTTAAATATCTTTTGTCTCTTTTTTTGTTTGCTCCGGATAATTTTCAAAATGACTGACCGATTTTGATAATATTTTACTACTAGGCAAAAGGCAAAAGTCTGTATAGGAAGTAACTCGAGTTCAATTTTATCCCGGTATTCCCACAGGAATGGGTACTACGCGAGTGAAATTGTAAGAATTTGCTATTGAAATATAGAATCCGTGTTAAAGTTACAGGAATTCAGAAGCGAAATTTGCACGAAGTTACTTTCACACAAGTTTGTAACGACGAGCGTCATCTATGCTTCGTCGGTCACTTTGGTATGCTGAACAATGTTCTGTCTGTAGTGGATAATTAATTCTCTTCATAGTTATGTAACAGTCATGCAATTTGACTTTGGTTTGATGGTACCTTAAACATATTATTAATTGTTCTATAGTCGTTATTTAAAAAGGGCTACAGGTAAATATTAACTAGTAAATTACTGTATTTGCAATTTTGTAACAAGAAAACTTGAATGTTATAATATAGTTTTGAAAATCCTACTTTATACATATGTGTTGGACAATCAAAAATCAAATGAAAACACGATAAAATTCGTAAAAATGGTTTAAAATCAGAAATCATAATATATGTTTGAAATATGCCCGAACATACATAAATAAAAGAAAATAGAAACATCTGAATTGAGAATCACCTGTTTTGAAGTTCTCGCTCTATCTCAACTCATACGCGTCATGAGTGGGCTCGAGCCACCTCCACAACAGAGCGTTGGCATAGAGTTTTATTTCGAGTTTTAATTCTCTTGTATATGTGTCATATGCATATCAATATACCTTAATCGTCTTTTACGACATCCACGAGTGAGATAGGGAACGTTCAATTGTATTATTACTCCGTCGCCACAAGAACTTTTGAAGTTCATTTAGAGATATTGATTAGTTACAACACCGTGTCATTACATAACATTATGTTAAACAACTTGTGGCGACTATCCGCCACTAAGATAACTTGGACCGCAACCTAACAATGCGAAGCAATCCGCTTCGCTAATGAAGATTGGCCCATACAAGAAGACGCAGGTGCGAGGCAGCTGGCGTGCACAGCTGACAGATGTGCGACGCAGCTGGCGACACAGCTGACACCTGCGTTCGCACCTGCGGTGATATCATTTGCACCTGTTAGTACACGTGCACATTCGGACCTCACGCAGACTGAATGCTAGTATATATATATACCGCCTTTTGCTGTCTATTCATTCAGTCGACATACGATATCAGCTCGCACATTTGTACGGTCGTCACTAGTTCTATTATCAATTTATTGTACATAATTTGTGAAATGTAAATAAATCGTCAGTCTTAGAAATAACTCTCTTCGTTCTCCTTCGCCTTCTTCTCACATCTACCTGCGCCGACTACAACACAAGTGTAGGGTGACTAATCTCCACACGCCATCCTACATCTGGTGACCCCGACGTCTGAACATGCAACCATCCACGTGATCTGAACATGCAACCATCAACGCGATCTGTACACGCAACCTGCGAAGAATCTGCATTACCGTTCGCGCAAACATCAAGACCTATAACTACTGAGATGGTCCTCGACATGAGCAAGCTGGGCGAATTGTCCTACAAGAACACGAGATAGCACCATCAATACTACGACCAGCGAGCACCCCTGTAGCACAATCATCACCTTACAGCGACATGGCACAACAGATCGCCGAACTAACCAGACCACGACTAGGCCGGTTCTACTACGCCGGTACGACTACGCCGGTACTACTACGCCGGTACGACTACGCCGGTACGACTACTCCGGTACGACTACGCCGGTACTACTACGCCGGTACTACTACACCGGTACGACTACGCCGGTACGACTACGCCGGTACGACTACGCCGGTACGACTACGCTGGTACGACTACGCCGGTACTACTACGCCGGTACTACTACGCCGGTACGACTACGCCGGTACGACTACGCCGGTACTATTACGCCGGAACTACTACCCCGGTCCTACTACGATGGTCCTGTTACGCCGGTCTCGTTTCGCCAGAACAAGATGATTACTCGACTGCTGACGTCACCCAGTACGCGACACATCTTAGCGCGTACATGGCGAAGCTGTCTCCTCGTCCATCGTCTTGGCACACTACATCACCATTTTACGTCCCGAGGTGCTTGGAGGCACCAAACACCGGCCCCCACAAGGCTCAAACCATCATATATGGCTAGAGAAGCTCAGGTTCCGGTCCAACCAGTCCCAGATGACATCAAATGGACTTCCAGTGGAAGAAAAGTAAGCCTACCAGACTTTTATCGCCCATAGCTACGGTCTTCAGTGGGGAGTACTGTGGCGACTATCCGCCACTAAGATAACTTGGACCGCAACCCAACAATGCAAAGCAATCCGCTTCGTTAATGAAGATTGGCCCATACAAGAAGACGCAGGTGCGAGGCAGCTGGCGTGCACAGCTGACAGATGTGCGACGCAGCTGGCGACACAGCTGACACCTGCGTTCGCACCTGCGGTGATATCATTTGCACCTGTTGGTACACGTGCACATTCGGACCACACGCAGACTGAATGCTAGTATATATATACCGCCTTTTGCTGTCTATTCATTCACCGCCCGATTAGTCTACTAAAAGGTCTAGGTAAGATCTACGAACGAATAGTTCTCAGTAGACTACGCACATTCGCCGAGGCTAACAACCTCGTTCCCGACGCACCGTTTGGTTTCCGAGCTAAACACAGCTGCGTACAACAAGTTCACCGCTTGGTAGAATACACAAGTAGTCAGTTCATCATGAACAGATATACGGGTGTATTATTCCTAGACGTAGCGAAAGCTTTCGACAAGGTTTGGCATGAAGGCCTAATCTACAAACTCTATCTCCTCAAGATCCCTCACTACTTAATTCTCATTATACATGACTACTTAAGTCATCGCAGCTTTCGCTACAGGGTGGAAGGGACGTTGTCGACCTCCCACCCTATCAAGGCCGGCGTCCCTCAGGGGTCGGTCCTCTCCCCATTTCTCTTCACGCTATACACTAGCGATATGCCCAAATTCAACCGGGTACATAAAGCGCTTTACGCTGATGACACCGCACTCTTTTGTGCTGGTAGATCCCCGACAACAGTAGCCAAGACTCTCCAAACAGCGGTTACCGCCCTAGCCAATTGGTTTAGGAAATGGAGATTAGAAATCAACCCCGAGAAGAGTCAGGCGGTCATGTTCACTAGACGAACTGCCCGTTCCTACTCTATCGACAGCATTCCCTCCCTTAAAATTTTCAACAAGCCGGTCACTTGGACCAGGCAGGCTAAATACTTGGGTGTGACCCTTGACGATCGACTCAGCTTCGCCCCTCACATAAAGCAAGTCCGCGCACGGGCAGCCTTTGTGATGGGCCGTCTCCACTGTCTACTCAACTCTAGGTCGCGTATGCCCCTGAGTAGCAAAATCCGACTATACACCACCTGCATACGGCCTATCATGACCTATGCCAGCGTGGTGTTCGCGCATGTTAAGCCACACAGGATCCACAGGCTACAGACACTTCAAAATCGTTTCATGCGCCGAGCTACGGGAGCACCGTGGTTCATACGAAACGTCGATCTCCACATCGACCTCGAACTGCCGACCATCAAGCAGTTTATGAAACGGTGCTCTCAGAGCTACTTTGACTCTGCCATGACACACCCCAACCAACTAGTGGTTGGGGCGGCTTCCTATAGACCCTCCAAAATCTCCTCCATCCGACGTCCTCGTCACGTCCTCGACGAAGAGGACGACAATATCACACTCGCTCAACAAAGAGCCTACACGGCCCGCGAGGCCTTAACAAATAAATATCCGCGGTTCCGCCCTCGCCGTCGAGGTGCGAAACCGCGCCGCGCAAAAGTCACTACTAAAAACGTGGGCACGCCCACTTTGCCTCCAGCGACGCCTCAAGCCGAGGTCCGTTCCCCACAGGGGGAGCCCTTGGGCGATGTCGCTTAGCATACTCTTCTCCGGGTTGAGAGCCCTCAGCGCTCACCCATAGTCCACGTCAAGCTGTCAAGGCCATCTGCGGCCAACAGCTGTACACACACAAAAAAAAAAGAAAATGTCTATTCATTCAGTCGACATACGATATCAGCTCGCACACTTGTACGGTCGTCACTAGTTCTATTATCAATTTATTGTACATAATTTGTGAAATGTAAATAAATCGTCAGTCTTAGAAATAACTCTCTTCGTTCTTCTTCGCCTTCTTCTCACATCTACCTACGCCGACTACAACACAAGTGTAGGGTGGCTAATCTCCACACACCATCCTACAAACTCGTTAAGATTTTAAAATCATTTTTATTAATAACTTATAAAGTATATATATATTTTTTGTAATATCAGATCTGATAAAGATCACGCAATCGCGGGAGTTCATTGTGAACCAATTTTGGATGACAAATAATTATTAATTTTAATAAAATTACATATGATTTTATAATTGGGAAGATAGTTTTATTTCATGAAATATTTATTACATAGAGAATAGATTATTTTTAATCCTCATCATCAACCTTCTCTTATGCCGATTTCTTATTGACGACTCAATATGTAACTTTCTGTCATGGTACATATTGCTAAAATTATTAGCAATTGTTTTATTACCGCTATTTTCTTCAGGGGTGGTCTATAGTCATCGAACACGGCGTTCATTCCGTCTGGGGTGACGAAAGGACGGCGCGCGGGCCCATAGCCCACCCGAGGTTCGTCGTCTTCGTCGTTGGGCCGACCACCGGTGCCAAGTACCTTGCCCTCAGTCTTCAGTAGTCGGCCCGATGGAATACCTTGCTAGGTAACCTCTCCTCTCGATGTCCAGGACGTCGGTCGTCGTCGTGCGGTCAGCCTCTCCTCGGGTGACGGAATAAAATCCCCGGTCCGGTCACCCGCGGCCACGGTTAGGGCGGCATCAGGCCAGCGTTAGCAACTTGAAGTGGACTGACTATCGTACCAGGGGCGTAAAATTATCGTACATGGATCGAAATTATCGTATTTTTTAGGATAATGTCTATTAGAGATAAATAAATCATATAAATTGTAATATCTTTTTTAAACCACCGCTGTCAAATCAACAGAACACTGAAACCCAAATGTTTTACACGTGGTAGTATTGGTAGATGCTATACTAACCAATAAGAAAGCGTGTACAGCAGGCGTTGGATAAAGTTGCAGTATCGGCAGTGGTGAAACTTAGCAGAGCGGATCGTAAGAACCAATAGGAATAGAGAACTTTTATTGCCCGGTATTTTCCCAAGATTTTATTGGACAAAATAAAATCATGCTACTGCGATTTAGACTATCAGCGCATGAGTGAAATAATATAAATTCTCAAATTTTGCATCATGATAGAAATTATCGTACAATCTGCGTACGATAATAATATGCTATCGTACATCGTACGTAGGCACAAAATTATCGTATGTGTACGATAATTATCGTACGGTTCCGAACGCTGCATCAGGCGTAGGTACTCGCGCCTGTGCCGCCTGAGTCGCCGGCGGCGGTTCGTGTGGCCGTAGAGGAGTCCCTCTCGACGGACGCTCCGCCGCTTCCTTCCGTAAGATCTCACAGTAGGCGGCGCCCGCGTCCGAGTTCCTGACGATTATCGGCCGCCTGCTTGACATAGTAGATTATTTCTATTTTATATCTTTATATATGTATACATTTCTTGTGTACATGTGTATGTCACTGAACTTCTAAACGGCTGGACCGATGTCGATGAAATTTTTTGTGTATGTTCAAGGGGATTCGAGAACGGTTTATATTTACAACTGGACCCGGTAGGTGGCGTTGAAATCCTTTTATTTTATTTGAAGAGAACAACGTCTGTTGGGTCTAGCTAGTCTCCATATAATATTATATTTCTTGTGTGTATGTCACTGAACTCCTCCTAAAGGGCTGGACCGATGTTGATGTTTTTTTGTGTGTGTTCAAGGGGATTCGAGAATGGTTTAGATTCACAATTGGACGCGGTAGGTGCCGCTGCTGTCGATTTAAAAAATCCTTTTATTTTACTTTTGAATGATGATTTTTTTTGTGTGTTCTAACCGGGCGTCGTCCTCACGCGGTTAGTCTCTCTGTGGGTGGTGGATTATTACCAGGTCTAGTCACCCATGACCTCAGATAGGGTGGAATCGGGCGAAGTTTAATCATCATGATGCACTGCTGATTTTATCTCAGTTACTTGGGGTAGATTCAATATGTACTTTTCTTTCACAGTACCTCGTCGTTATTGGCAATTGTTTTATGTCCGGTCGCCTGCTTAACATAATCAAATGTACGACACTCGGTACAGAAGGTCAGCACTTCGCTACCTGTGTAGCAGTTTTTAATTGCTGAATACCTGAACCATGCTGAATATAGAATAATATTTTTCGTATAGGTATATAAAATAAATTTGACTCGTAAAAGACGAAAATGAATTCTAGCCCGTATCGTTCTCACCGTGCCGTATTTATGTTATTTTTATCGCTTACGTACTTCTGCGGCTCGGATTTCTCCAAATTAGTTATTACGGTTCGGCATTTAAGTCCTCAAAGTATTTTGAGTTGTGATTTGTTTTACGGTAATGTTATACTAAAACAAAGCTTAAATGTATAAAGCTTCAAATCCGCTGTGCCAGCAAATTCACTTAAATAGGTATATATATATATATATATATATATAATATCAGGTTGAACGAGCTTCGCTCGGAATATTTTTATAGAATTTATTTATTAATAAAAACTAAAAATTATATAAAAAAATTACAAAAAGAGAATAATAATAACACCGAGATTCGAACCGACGCTGTTTGGATGCTACAAAACTCAAAATTAAAACCGGCCGTCCCCCAACTGAGCTACCGGATCTCTTGACATTTACAACGAAATTTAAATTCATATTCTTTTAAAATTTAATGTCCGAATCCTCTAGTATGCCAAGTTTCAACAAAATCGTTGGAGCCGTTGCCGAGATCCTGAATATATATATATATATATATATATATATACAAGAATTGCTCGTTTAAAGATATAAGATGTTTAATAAAAAATATATTGGGTACTTTAAATCTTTTATAGTCTTTATTTTCTAAATAGTAAGCCAAAGATTAATACTTCTTCATGTACATAATTATGTTTCAAGTAATAAATAACGACGAACTTTTTTTTTAGATTATTAAAAGTCTACAAAGATTCTAACATAATTATGCTAATTTTAACCTACATTCTTATCTTTTCACTTTAGCACCGTCATTCTAGCACTTCATTTCAGCCTGAAATGTAACCGATGTTTTATTTTTCAAATTCTAATTTATTTATAGGTATTTGTTTATTAGTTTTGCTTTATACTTTAACTACTCAATTGGCTATATTGAAATTTCACATACTACGTCTATCAAGCACGGTAGTTCTTATTAAATTACAAGAAAAATATTATTGTTTGTTTAATATTATGACGCTTATTCTTTTTTTAATTTCTTAGTATTACAGCTTAATATACTATACCAACATGTCTGACCAGCATGGTATAGTAGGTCAAGTTCCCTCCCTTTGTGGAGGAGGCCCGAACTCAACAGTTGGACGTCTGTGGGCTGCGATGATGATGATGATGACAGCTTAATATTGGCTCTTGATTAGTATCGTCGATCAACTATACCGGGCAGTATACCATGCAGCCAATATTATTTACAGATAGTAAAATGCTTACAATTGTTTTAAATTGATAAAAATGTCTTATACTCGTATTTTTACTACAGGTAATGGTGGACTTTCCAAACGTTGGTTTGCCTGTCTTATAAAATAGAAATATATAAATAAAAGCCTATAAAATATACATGATCATTGGCGAATATTTTGACGAGAGAATTCATGAACTTGAAAATATAGGATGGAGCTTAACTTTTGAGTTGTTATGATATCCAATAAGTCTGAAAACAAACTTTGTGAAAAATAAAAATAAATGCTCTTTCAACTCGGCAAAGCGAGACTTAACGGATGTAAATGTGTGAGGACTCATTAAAAATGTTTTTTTCATAAAGTAATTTAGTAAAAGAGGGAAAAAAACCGTCAAGGAAAATAAATATATATGTACATAAGAATTTTATCATCTCAACCCATACGTATGTATCTCAATGTTGGGCTTATGTGTTCTCCGCTATGGCAATGTGACATATTATACCACTGGGCAGACGTTTTGGTATAGCGAAGAATTTCGTATTTATAAAAAGTTAAAAACAATTTATTGATAGTGAAAAACAGTTACGAAATTTGTGTTGAGTAAATAGGGAAATCAAAAAGTACTTTCTAAGTATAAAGAAATTAATGAGAAGAATTCTTGAACTTATTTGCCAACAGCTAACAATAATTTCTTATTTTATTATTATCAAACAAATACCACAGCAAAGTTTTAGAAAGTTGTATACAAATTTCGCAATTGCTTTTAACAGTTGCGAATTTTTTATTGAAAGGATAGAATAAACAAAAACAAATTGATGAAATTAAAACAAAATTAAATGTTCATTCATTTATAAATTCATCAGCTTATGAATGTTGGACATAGACCTCTTCAAAAGGAGTTAATGCCATAATTGCAATTGCAAGCGGGTTGACGATCGCAATTGGTGTCTTTTTACCAGGAAAGTGCCCAGTATCTTGCAAGTAAAGGTAGTAGATTTTTTTTTGCATTCTTAACTGGTAATCAAACAGAAAATTTTCTGCCGTGAATAAGTAGATTTTACATTAACTTCGATTACACAGCAGTAGATACCATTGCAGTTAGAAACGTCAGTACGGCAGACCGAGCAATTTATTCGGTGAGTAATGAGTTCGTTAAAAGTTTTCAGATACTATTAAGATGTATAAGAACCACTTACAACGAAATATGTTCCTTTCATTTTTAACAATAATAATGTCAGAAATTAAATGAACACTTTGTAAGGGTCAAAGTTAAAAAAAATATAGAATAACTAGCAATCCGCCCTCGCTTCGCTTCGGTTTCAATCGCCTTACTCGCGAAGTTCCCGTTCCCGTGGGCATACCGGGATAAAATATAGCCTATGTTACTCCCCGATATTATAGCTTTCTAATGGTAAAAGAATTTTTAAAATCTGTTCGATGTTTTAAGTTTGAAACTTACTTTCGCATTTATAATATTAGTTTGGATTTATTTTTTCGGAGGTGGGTTACGGTCAGCGCACTCCTCGCACCCGTCCGTCCGGGGCGCCAGAGGGGCGTAAGCACGCACACCCGTAACCCACCCGCGACACGTCACCTTCGTGTTTGGGCCGACCACCGGAGCAGGGTAACTTGACGTCAGTGGTCGGCCCGACGGAATACCCCCTTGAGGGGTACCCTCCCAACGACCGACGTCCCCCCCTCGGGGAGGGCGTCGATGTTTCCTCACGCGATCAGCCTCTCGGCGGGTGACGGACTAATTCCCCGATCCAGTCACCCGCGGCCTCAGCTAAATATTAGTTAGGATAACGTGATTTCTTCTTTTTAGTCCATATCAGCTTATAAACAGTATAATACTCCGCTCGAGATACTTCTATAATGGGAGGGAATTTAATCCACCATGAAGCTGATCTGTCTTCCATGTGGTGACGGAGTAAGAACGAGATAATTCACTATCCCGTTTCTTGCCCATAGATGTTATAAAAGACGTCTAAAGGATAACAATATGGAGATAGCATTTATGCAAGAGAAGGAAAACTCTATACTAACCCGTCTGACTAGCGCGGTATAGTAGTTCAATTTCCCTCCCCTTGTGGAGGAGGCTCGAGCCCAGTAGTGAGATGTATGTTATATGCACGGGTAAGACAGGGTGTGGTGAATTGTATTCTTACTCCGCCAGTCCACAGAATTTTGTAATGCGCGATTAAAAAAAAACAACAATATACCGAATATAAAATCTGTCGTTATGTCACCTTTTACAGTTTGATAGACGAGGGATTACTTCATTACAAGCTTTTATGTAGTTCCACATGTCCCGTTGCCTGTAATCAAATCTTCCAACTTAAATTTGATCCACTGCCCGATTTCTGATTGAGCTGTTTACTGAGCTGATACATGCATGCAGCATGTATAAATCGGATGATAATGCAATATTATTGTAACATAGAGCTGATCTGATGATAGGCCTGGAAGCTGGCCATAGGAGCTTTGTAATTAAACGACGCAACTCCATCGAGTTTGTGCTCATTTGATTCGTCTTGGTTAGTACTTTGATACTATATAACCAGGCTCTGATGATAGATCTGGATTTTTAACTTTTTAGTTCATTTTATTAACAAATAATAGAAGATTGTTTTCAAAAGAGGTTTTATTTAATTTATTGACATTAAAAGAGAAATTTAATTTAGCACCTTTTTCTTACCATAGCCGGGTGGGCTATGGTAAGCGCACACGCGGTACGTTCCATCCGGGGCGACGAAAGGACGGCGCGCGGGCCCATAACCCACCCGTACCCACGTCGACTTCGTCGTTGGGTCGACCACCGCAGCAGGGTGACTTGTCGTCAGTGGTCGGCCCGACGGAATACCCTTTCGGGTACCCTCACCTCTCGACGTCCCTGTCCCGGGACGTTGGTCGCCCTCGCGCGGTCAGCCTCTCTGCGGGTGATGGACTAAACTCCCCGGTCGGGTCACCTGCGGCCTTGGCTAGCTAGTTAATTTAGCACCTGACAACCATTCAATACTATTAAATTCTAGGCGACTCTATATCGGTTAAAGTTTGTAATATGGTAATTCTTTCTTAACAGACTAATCATCATCATCATCACTATCATCACCCTGCTCTTAACCCAATTACTTGGGATCGATTCAATATGTACACTTCTTTCATAGTACATATTATTGCAAGTTTTATCTTTATATACACATTTCTTGTGTACATGTGTATGTCACTGAACTCCTCCTAAACGGCTGGACGGATGTTGATGAAATTTTTTGTGTGTGTACAAGGGGATTTGAGAATGGTTTAGATTCACAATTGGACCCGGTAGGTGGCACTACTGAAGATTTCAAGGAGAATTCCTTTTATTTTATTTGAAGGGAACAATGTCTGTTGTGTCAGCTAGTCTTTATATATAAATTTATTGTGTACGTATGTATGTCACTGAACTCCTCCTAGACGGCTGGACCGATGATGATGAAATTTTTTGTGTGTGTTCCAGGGGATTCGAAAATAGTTTAGATTTACAATTGGAACCGGTAGGTGGCGTTATTGTATTTGAACAGAAGAACGTCTATTGGGTCAACTAGTCTTTATATATAAATTTCTTGTGTGCGTGTGTATGTCACTGAACTCCTCCTAGACGGCTGGACCAATGATGATGAAATTTTTTGTGTGTGTTCCAGGGGATTCGAAAATGATTTAGAATCACAATTGGACCCGGTAGGTGGCACTTTATTTGAACAGAACAACGTCTGTTGGGTCAGCTAGTGTAAATATAAAATTATTGACCAGATGCCATAAAATGGAGTTGCGTAGGTTGATGAAAAGCTCTTACTCTAGTCGTCTTTTACGACACCCATAAGAAATGTAAGGATTGTACTCAGGGCAGCCGCCATGGCTGCCATGAGTACCACTGATGCCTTGTTTCATATCCGACTGAATTTTGCAATTGAGTCTTCTTCATAATTTTGCAAGTTATTTAGCCCAATTGCCTAGGCTGACTAGATGGATTGGTATGGGATTCTATTACTGATAATAAATATTTCATGATCTTAAAGATATATCATCATCATCATCACAGCCCACATACGTGCAACTGTCGGACTCGGGCCTCCTTCACAATGAGAGGGAATTTGACTTAATGTACCATGCAGGTCAGGCGTGTTGGTATAAGGTTTTATTTCGAGTTTTCCTTCTCTTGCACACATGTTATCATCACAGCTCAAATACGTGCCCCTGTAGGGCTCGAGCCTCCTTCACTATAGAAGGGAA
The DNA here is from genome assembly GCA_032191425.1 of Lymantria dispar. Lineage (NCBI taxonomy): Eukaryota > Metazoa > Arthropoda > Insecta > Lepidoptera > Erebidae > Lymantria > Lymantria dispar. The sequence goes on from CM063448.1 coordinate 26,676,910, forward strand.
ATTGACCTACTATACCTTGCTGGTCAGACGTGTTGGTATAGGGTTTCATTTCGAGTTTTCCTTCTCTTGCATAGATATTATATGCATATTAATCCTTTAGTCATCTTTTACGACATCCACGGGCAATAGACGGGGTGGTGAATTGTATACTTACTCCGTCACCACACGGAAAACAGATGTTATGTGCATATTATACCCCATAGTCGTCTTTTACGACATCCACGGCCAAGATAAGGAGTGGTGAATTGTATACTTACTCCGTCACCATACGGAATAGTAGTATAGAATATACTACACTATATTATGGCTCGTGAAATAAGTTTCATTTACTTATAAAAACTTATTTACGAGCGAAAAATGATTGCCACACGTGGGAGTCGCAGCCACATCTATTGATAATGCGTTCCAATTGTCCTTCAAACTGGACCTACGTGGGCTGCCGTATTTTTTATTTACTTTCTCATGCATAGGTGTAATTTGCTTACATCTGTTAGTTGTAGTTCAGTGCCATAAAAGTATTGGCACCGATCTATTGTATTCTTAATACATCTACACTAATATTATAAAGAGGAAAGATTTGTTTGTATTGAATAGGCTCCAAAACTATTGGTCCGATTTCAAAAAATATTTCACTAATGTAAAGCTATAATATCAGTGAGTAACATATGCTATATTTTATCCCAGTATTTCCACGGGAACGGACATTACACGGGTAAGGCGACTGAAACCGAAGCGAAGTGAGGGCGATTTGCTAGTCGCTAATAAAAAGAAAAAAGTTATATAATGTAATTATCAATAATATTCAATTCACAATCTCTGAAGATATTGTTTTAGAAAAACATTCAGCAATATCGGAATCGGATAATAATTAATTCGCCAATATTAAAATCGTATATTATTTTGCCTGATTTCCAATTATCCAAAGGCTGTTCTCATTCATATCAGAAATTTACAGATTTCCTAGAATTTCTTATTTATTGACCTATTTTCGCTAATTATACTCTTAATTAAGATATCCTTAATGATAAACATCGAGTAAACACATTAATCAAATATTATCATTACGATTGTATTGCTAGATCAACATTTATTAGTTAGTGTAATATAATATGACGCGAGGTGATTTATACTGTCAGGATTTAATCATCATTATCAGAGCTCATATACGTCCCACTGTTGGTCTCGAACCTCCTCTACAATGGGAAGGAAATTGCTCTACTACACGATAGTCAGGCGGGTTGGTATAAGGTAAGCACGCAACTCCCGCAACCCACCCGAACACCACGTCGCCTTCGTCGTTGGGCCGACCACTGGAGCAGGGTTACTTGTCATCAGTCGGCCCGACGAAATACCCCCTACTTGGGGTACCCTCCCATCGACCGACGTCCCCTCCTCGGGGAGGACGTCGGTCTTTCCTCACGCGGTCGGCCTCTCGGCGGGTGACGGACTAATCCCCGGTCACGTTACCCGCGGCCTCGGCTAGGGCAGCATTGCACGCAGGTACTCCCGCCTGCGCCGCCCCAGTCGCCGACGGCGGGTCGCATCATGAGGCTGTGCTCCTCGCGCTCGCGACCCGCCGCCTCCTTCTGCGAGATAACTGCCTCGCAGAAGGCTGCGACCGCGTCCCAATTCCTGATGCTGCCGAGCATCTCCCTAGCGATTGTCGGCAGCGTCAGGTCTGCACCGATGATTGTGACGAGTTCACGACGCGGCTCTGCCCAAGCAGCACAGACCTCGAGCGTGTGCTGCGCCGTGTCCTCGTCGCAATCGCAGTGGTGGCAGGACGGAGTTCTTTCCCTCCTAGCGACCCTGTACAGGTACTTGCCGAAGCATCCATGCCCCGTCAAGACCTGTACGAGTCGGAAGGAGAGCACCCCGTGCCGCCTTTCTAACCACTGCATCAGCACTGGCCGGAAGGTCTCCACGGTCCAAACACCGTATCGAGGCCTCTCTAGCCGGTCTGCCCAACGGGCGATGACATCCCGGCGGGCGTCGACGCGCCAGGCGGTGAGCTCCTTCAAGGAAACAACACCGCCCCCCTCGCGCACCCCCGACACCCGCCAATACAAGTCGGCGAGCATTTCCGCCTCCAGGTCCCACGGGGGAGTCCCGGCCAATAGGCTCGCCGCCTCCGTCGCCACCGTGCGGTACCCGCGGATGATCCTGACCGCCATGACCTTCTGTGGACGCCACAGAAGGGCCCTAAGTCGGGCGGTCATGGATCCCGCCCACAACGGTGCGCCGTACAGGGCAATCGACCGGATGACCCCCGCGTACAGCTGTCGACATGCCGCGCTCGGTCCGCCCACATTCGGCATCAGCCATTGTAGGGCGGACGCCACGCCGACGAGCCGCGGGACGAGCCTGCGGAAATGCTCCCGAAACCACCATCGCCCGTCGAGCACCAGGCCCAAGTACTTCATATGGGCCTGATTGCTGATCCCAACCGAATTGATGGTGATCGAGACCCCGATGGGAGGGTCCATACGGGGCCCATGGAACAAGAGGGCCTCCGTCTTGTCCAGGGCCACCCTCAACCCCTCGATCCGCCTGACGACTTCTTCGGTGCCTGAGGTCGCCAGGCTTACCGCCTCTTGTAGCGTCCCACCGCGGGCTGTGACGAGCGTGTCGTCGGCGTAACAAATCACGCCCAGCCCGGGTGGGAGGCTCCCCCGCAACGCCCAGTCGTAGCCGATGTTCCACAGGGTGGGTCCGAGGACCGACCCCTGTGGAAAACCGCACGTCATGGGCGTTCACACAACGTCCCCTACTCGGTTGGCGTAGAGGACGCTGCGCCCCTCCAAATAGTCTGCCACCAGCCGCCTCAGGTAAGCTGGCACTCCGTGGTAACGGAGCGCCTCCCTGACGCAGCTGAATGGCAGACTATTGAATGCGTTGGCGATGTCTAGGGACACCACCAACAGCACTCCCCCGCCGGTGACGGCCTCAGTCGCCACGGCCCTCAGGCGCAACAGGGCCTCGATCGTCGAACGACCTCTCCTAAACCCAAACTGGGCGTCCGACAGATCGGGCCCCTTGCCGACGAGGTGCCGCTCGATGCGGGCAGCTACTACCCTCTCCAGTAGCTTGCCCATATCATCGAGCAGCACGATAGGCCTGTAGGCCGATGGCGACTCCGGAGGCCGTCCCGGCTTCGGCAGGAGAACCAGCCTCCCCTCCTTCCAGCACCCAGGGAACCGCCCGGACGCTAAACACGCGTCGAACAGCTCCCTGAGGCGGGGACCCAGATGGTCGAGGACCAGGCCCAACACACGGTTTGGAATACCGTCGGGCCCGGGGGCGGTGGATTTACCGCGCATGCGCGCCACCGCCACCCCCATCTCCGGTTCCGTGATGAGCGGAACACTGCCACCATCGCCCTTCCGGTCATTGTCTGGCGGCGCCATGACCGGGGGCGTGTGTTCCGCCCATCGTGGGAACAGGTCCTCGACGAACCGGGTGAGGAGGCTGGGCTGGAGAGTCTCGGTGAGGGGTGGGCCCCGTGCGCGGAGCTTACTCAGCGCCGCGCCATAGGGGCGACCCCAGGGGTCACGGTCGAGACTCTCCAGAATCTCTCGCCGACTGGCGTCCTTAGCGGAACGGACGGCCAGCCTGAAGGCCAACCGCGCATTGCGGTAGCCCTTGTAAAGCTGGCCCTCCAGTTCCGCGCTGCGATTGCGCCGCCGGCTGCGGGTGTAGGCCCTCCGGGCGCGAATACACGCGGTCCGGAGATCCACCAGCTCCCGGGACCACCAGTGGACAGCCCTCCTCGGGGGCAGACGCCGTACCCGGGGCATGGCCGCATCTCAGATCTGCGTCAACGCCCTGCGGATGCGGCCAGCCTCGGCGTCCACCCCGTCCAACTGGTTGGCAGAGGACAGCCACGAGTGAACGAGGGCTGCCTCCGCCAGCAGGTTCCGGTCTAGGCGACCCACAGCCCATCGCGGGAACGCAGGACGCCCTACCGCCCCGCCGGGCGTCGGGATTGTCAGGGAGACCTCCATCCGGATATACCGGTGGTCCGACAAGGTCTCAACCTCCTCCTCGACGCACCAGCTCCCCACGCGTGCACCTGCCTTGAGCTCGCACGCACGTATGCACCGAGCCTCTATTCAGCAAACAGAGGCCCAGTGCCGCCGCCCAATCCTCGACCGCCCGTTTTTCTTCTCTTGCACATTTATTATACGCATAATATATACTTAGGTTAGGGGGTCGTGAATTATATTCTTACTCTGTCACCATACGGAATACTAAGTTATTATAATTAAAAAAGACAACATTCTGCACTGAGGGCATAATACCTACATGTCTTGCACTTTGGAACATTTTGAAACGTTACAAAAATATTTTAAGTTTGTGTCCACAAATTACACCCAGACTCGGCACAAAAATTTATGGATCACATAAAGTATTGTCTTGCGTGGGAATTGAACCCACGACTATTTAAAACGCATAAATATATTACTGGTGAAAATCGCTATATTATGATATGAACATCCATTAGCCAGATGAGAAATCAAAACTCGATTATGAACTCCAAACACATTATAAAAATCTTAGAATAATACTTAACGTATAGAAGGTAAGTCCGCGCACAAAAAATGAAGCATTTAAATTGGAGCCCAATGGAGCTTACACCGGACCGTTCTGTAGTATCTACAGAACGGTCCGGTGTACAAGGTCACTGTACTACACGTACGTACGCAACTCTTAAAAGATAAATAGGTAATTACGACGGCTTTTGCATTCAAATGGTGTCACAAAACATTTGAAAGACATAAAAAGGTTTTTAACATTACTCTTAAAAGTATTTCGACGATTCATGAATGAATAATAATATCATGAATATCTATGGCAGTTGATATGCTTAGTCAATACTGTAAAATGTCCTAACATGTTATCTAATCCTATTATAACTTTATCTTTTTGTATTGTGAAGTACTGACTGCAATCCGCGGCGATTGATTATGACAAAATTGATTTTAATATTCATAAATCAATACTAACGTCAATACTAAAAGGCACGTATAATGAAATATGGTATTGGAACTGAAACTCGTTTGAGTTTAATACCATATCTCGGTAATGACGGATTGATACCATATCTCGGATTGTTTTACTGTAGGCGACCGGATTGGAGGCAGTCGAGCAGTTATAGTGATGCCACTTAGGTGTGATGTAAGTGCTGCCAGCAATGCAAACGATTTGGCTAGATTCAATCAAATAATAGAATGACAAGGAAAAAAGAAAGCCTATGAGATATGATACAAATTAATAGACCTTTAATACGAGTAGACATAATTTTGCTGAAATACACCATCTTTTTTCTTCGAATAACGGACAGACCTCGAGATTATTTAATTATGGTCTGATTATTTTAGAAAATTGTTAAACGTGTATTTCAATCTTGAGTTACTTGAAAATATTGCTGTTTAAATGTAATGGAATGCTTTATAAAATAAAATTACACTCCACGAGAGTAAAATTAAAAAGTTTGTAACGGCACCCAAAACGTTGTTGAAACTATTCTCGGGGCTGAAGCGGACAATGTAAGGTATTTAAATCTCAGCCGAGAAGGTACCATTAAAAAGTGCTAAAATAGAAATTAACGGCGTACGATGAAAACGGACTCATTCGCGTAGGGATCCAGAAACAAGATGTCTACATTTTAAAAGATGTAGCGTATAAATACGTACTTTTTTAAATAAGCTATTTCTAAGCTACAGACTGCATGCATGCTGTTTGGGTAGTTTAAACTATTCTTTTTATGTATATGCAAATATTGACATTAATCACAATATTTGAAAATTTTACATTTTAATCTTAAGATTGTTTAGCTAGCAACATTTTTCTTGTAATGCCGTGGGGAGCTCGAGTAAACCAACTCAACAATATGTTGAGAAGAACAGAATAATAATAAAAACAAAATGATTTTCTAATGAAAAGAGAGAAAACCTGATTCTTTTAAATATATTAAGATTTCAAACCTTTTTGAACAATTATAAAACCATAGATTATTAAATTTAATCGTATAATTTATAAGATGTAAGTGGACCAATTAACTTATGAGAACCTGAAGATTAGATGAACTTTCTCGTTAGATTACTTAATTACGTATAATTAAGCTACCTGGAAGTAAAAAGAGTAGAAAAATAAAACAAAGTAGTCAAGAGGACTGGCGACAGAAGTAAGAACTTAAAACTATGAAAAGACAGATGCTATTTTTGGATCTTTGCATTTGAATGATAAGTTTTGATATGTACGATGTTTGTCTTTTATTTTAAATTCTATAAGATAAAATAAACAAATAAAAACATTATTGCAACATTGCACAGTATATATACCTTGAACTTTTCACTAAATCCATTCTATTTCACTTAAAGATATACACAACACTATACGGCAGCTATATAGCTGCCTATATACTGCTATAAGCATGTCGGTGACGCAAACCCATAAGATTTTCCTCTACCAAAAAGTGCCCAACGCGGCTAAAGAAGATTTTACTTCAAAAAGAGGGACGGAAATTTCACTGTAATAAGGCTATGTTTTTTTTTCAAATCTGCGTTAGTTGGAATTTAGTTCACAATACTGTATGTTTTTTAATTAGAATCCGCATGATAACAATAAAAAAGATATATAACTAACGGATCATTTAACATTAGATATAAAATTTTCTATTTTCGTCATGATCATGTGAAATAAAACTATTTTCACGGGGTTTGTCACATTTGTATTTGCTTCTTGCCCAATGGTTCGAACACTTTACAGCATTTATAGTCTCGAGACGGCATTGTGACACAATTCTATCGTGACTATGGACGCTCAGGGCATGACAAAACGTTGAAATATCGCTGAAAAGTGTTCGAATCGTCGTGTAAGCAAAATTCAAATAATCTCCTTAAAAATAGTTACTTATACCAATAAATGTTGTAAAAATAGTTATTTATAGCAATAAATGTTGTAAAAATAATTACTTATAGTAATAAATATTGTAAAAATAGTTACTTATAGCAATAAATGTTGTAAAAATAGTTACTTATAGTAATAAATGCTGTAAAAATTATTTTATTTTACAGATGTAATATTTGCGTAAATATCATAAAAATATTTTATCTAAATATGAAGCAAGTAATATCTTTATCTTTAAATATTATAAAACAAAATCCCCGGCCGCCTTTGTCTGTCTGTTTGAACGCGATGAACTCAAAAACTACTGAACAGATTTTCATGTGGTTTTCCCCAAATGACGGAGTGGTTCATAGGGAAGGCTTTTATCAATGTTTTGTGCAAAAAGATTGAAATATGACGATAATTGTCGAAGAGGTCGCAAAAAGTTAAGCCGTGCGGGAGCTTTTATCGAAAACGCTGTCTGATCCGTTAAAGATATATCAAAATAATGTATGGTGGAATTGTGTATCTTTTATAAGTCTACAAAAAAGTCCGGGATAGCATATGTCTATCTTTTACGGATAACGTACAATACCCATTTTAATGATTAAGAAAATGGCCAACCGATTTCAAAAATTCTTTCACCAATGAAAAGCTATAATATATCTCATCTATCAATATCAGGGAGGCATAGGTTACATAGGTTACTTAGGCTATATTTTATCCCGATATTCCCACGGGAACGGTAGCTACGCGGGTAAGGCGACTGAACCCGAAGTGAAGCGAGGGCAGGTTGCTAGTATAGCAATAAAACTGTGTTTTCCCGTTCTATTATCAAGTTGTGATAGTATGTATTTTGTTTTTCCCAACAGCAAATAAGTGATTCATAATAAGAGGTAAATCGGGCTGTAAATTTGTTACGTAAACAGATTTGAACAGATTTTTTTTTGTATTGCTATCTCTTGAAGATCTCTTACTTCGAGGCATATAATGATAGCTACGGAATAGGGAAATAGTGATAATAATGACAATTTCCGCGTGGTGACAAAGAAATAATACAATTCACCACCCTCTTGACCCTGGGGGTCGTAAAAGGCGACTAAGTGATATCTTGTGCATATAACAATTATGCAAGAGAAGGAAAACTTGAAATAAAACCATATGCCAACCCCCCTGACCAGGGTGGTAAAGTAGATCAATTTGCCTCACAATATGGAAGAGGCTCGAGTCCTGCAGTGGGATCTATACAAGCAGTGGTGATGATGATGATGATAATAGGCATATACATTTCAATTGTCTTTATATTATAAAACTCGACGATAACTGAAGATTCGAAATGTATTTTAATATTAAAGTGACATTCTAATGTCACTTTAATATTCTAACCTAACGTCAAGTTCTAACCTATATGTATCATGTACGAAAAATTAAAAATGACGCTCGATAATCTTCGAACAAAAATGTTAATTAGATAAGTCCAATACATGGCGTAAGTTAATGTGTCAAATCACAAATCGATCATCGTATATGAAAATTTTTGATGTTAAAATATAAATGACCCTTTATACGAATACGTTTTCTTTTGAATTTCATAGAAGGCATCCAGTGCACATATGACGTAGTGGTTAAGATACCGGCCTACCGTGCCAGTGTCGTGGGTTCGAATCGTACCTAGGATTGTTATCCTGTGTGCGATTCACAAATTGTTGTTTTGAGTCTGGATGTAATATATGTCCGTCAAGTATATGCTTGTAGACTTTACTTGTGGGAGACTCCCACAAGACAAGGATTATTTCTTATGTGCAGGGTCTTAACACAAAATATTATAATACATTTAATTAAAATTTTACGAAGCGTAGATTCAAACACGTGATATATCATTTTACGAATAACAACGGACGAAAAAACATTGATAATAAATAATATGCACTTGAACTTTTGTATGCATGTGATTGTAGAGGTTAGCAATAATTACTCATTTATTCAAATAATTATAATAAAATTAGACTTTGTACATTTTAATTTATCATTTGCTTGCCCTTATCCTAATTCTTGTGGAATTGGCACATCTCGTCTTCTACTTCTCAGACAGTTGATAAAACTTGCTGCTAATGGTTTTGATTTTATTTTTTCTTCTTTTTATCTAATATACGTCTTACTATTGGTCACGGCTTTCTTCCAGATAAGCAAAATGCGTCTATTATTCTATACTGACTAGACGATATAGTATAATATTTTATATCTTGTCATCTCTTTCGCGGAGTAATGTTATCTGCTTACATAAACTAAAATTCAAATCATTTATTATGTATAAACCTCGCGGGGGCACTTACATACTGTCATTTTAAATATATAGATTTTTAAGGTAGCTATAAAAATGTAACAACTAAAATATTCCAGTTAGGTACAATGCCTTAATTTTGGATCCATAATCGTTCAAATCGACGCCATACGCGAAGTAAGTTGTGCCTAATCCATCATCGAATTTGAAAGATTTTGGTGCATGAATAGCAAGTGATCGACTATATTTTAGTTTGTCTTTTATGGTAAGGATGGCCTTGGATTTTCAACAACCCAGCCGGCGCTATTCCATGAACCGCGCCCACGCACATTAGCGAAAATAGCTTGACAAATATGAGTGATGTTAATATACTTTCTTTCAGTTTGACTATATATTGAATAGGGCCTGAGATATATTACTTGAATATTTTTATTTCAAAAATATGCCTGACAGCAATGGAATTAAGGCCGTAACATTCAATGTTAGATCACGTTCCTAGCTTGTATGAATAGTAAGCGTCTCACGGAACTCAGATGCATAGTCATCGTCTACAAAACAATCAAATAATATCCAGCCAAAAAATGAAAACTCCTTATAGACCATCCTTTCTATTATAAGAGAGGTCTGTATCTGAAGTCAATAAAATGAAAAATAGGTTTAGTTACATAAAATAGCAATTTTTATCAGTCGCTACAGCTTGTGCCTTATCCCATTTCATACCGGAATTTCGTGAAATTCTGTACGGAAGTAATCAGTGAGAATTATAAGCTATCCATTATGAAAATCCAACCTATCTGCCTTTGGCCCTTTCACGGTTTGTTTGCCTCAGTGACCTGGTTTGCGACGTCATATCTATACCAATAAATAAAATTGGAGTGTCTGTTTGTAATGTCAAAATAATAGGCTTTTTTCATGTTCACACGATTATTTGCACGACACCTATGCCTAAAATAGCAATTAAAATTTTTTGTCTGTCTGTCTGTCTGTCTGTCTGTCCGTCTGTCTATCTGTCTGTTTGTTCCGGGTAATCTTCAAAATGGATGGACCGATTTCAAAAATTCTTTCACCAATGGGAAGCTATAATATCAGGGCGTAAACTAGGCTATATTTTATCCCGGTATTCCCACGGGAACGGGAACTACGCGGGTAAAAGACTATAACCTATAACCGAAGCGAAGCGAGGGCGGGTTGCTAGTTGCTAATAAAATGAAATAGCTATAACAAAGAATTGGTGAGCTAATAAAGGCAACATTATTAGGCTTTAAAATGTTTAGTATATTTAAATTAGACATGGATATAAAAGGTTTTATCTATATCTATACCAATAAATAAAATTGGAGTGTCTGTTTTTAATGTCAAAAGAATAGGCTTTTGTCATGCTCACACGGTTATCTATACCAATAAATAAAATTGAAGTGTCTGTTTGTAATGTCAAAATAATAGGCTTTTGTCATGCTCACACGGTTATCTATACCAATAAATAAAATTGAAGTGTCTGTTTGTAATGTCAAAATAATAGGCTTTTTTCATGCTCACACGGTTATTTGCAAGACACCTATGCCTAAAATACAAATTAAAAATTTTTTGTCTGTCTGTTTGTTCCGGGTAATCTTCAAAACGGCTAAACCGATTTCAAAAATTCTTTCACCAATAGAAAACTATAATATCAGGGAGTAAACTAGGCTATATTTGATCCCGATATTCCCACGGGAACGGGAACTACGCGGGTAAAACGACTGAAACCGAAGCGAAGCGAGGGCGGGTTGCTAGTTTGCACTATACACATGCCTAAAAATCACTTTATATTTTTTTTGTCTGTCTGTCTGTTTGTTCCGGGTAACCTTCTAAATGGCTGGACCGATTTCAAAAATTCTTTCACCAATGGAAAGCTATAATATCAGGGAGTAAACTAGGCTATATTTTATCCCGATGTTCCCACGGGAACGGGAACTATGCGGGTAAAACGACTAAAACCGAAGCGAAGCGATGGCGGGTTGCTAGTAACTTTATAATTGTACTTATGAAATTGAATCTACGTCAAAATTCTTTACCTAATATATAAGTATACATACCACACCACAACTCATTCACGTCCACTGCTGGGCTCGAGCCTCCTCCATAATAGGAGCGTAGTTGACCTGCTATACCACACTTTTGAAACGGGTTGGTACAGGGTTAATTTCAAGTTTTATTTTCCTTGCACGGGGATATAAAATTCTTATATAATCATAAGAATTTTATATCCCTTAGCCGTCTTTTACGATACCCACAGGCAAGAGGGCATGCTGAACTGTATTCTTATTCCGTCACCACACGGAAAACTTTACATATTATTTACTTCTATGATTAAGTCGAATTTTTAATTAAATACTGCTACCATCCAACTTAAAACAAATAGTGTGATGGCAGTATCCCGATGCTTGTCAGGATGTCAAAGAGAGGAGGTACCAGAAAGTGGAAGCCGCTACTCAGGCCACTGTAATAAAGTTATCGATTTGAGGCGTTGAGGGAAAATACGGCAGATTATGAGGACCATCCTTCCACCAGCGCAGTTTTATATGATGTAAATCTTACAATAAATATATAATCTATTCCGGTGAATAGTCACGTTAGTATTTGCGACTTAGTATTTGCGTATTGCTTAGTGACACGTTAGTATTTGCGACTTAGTATTTGCGTATTGCTTAGTGACACGTTAGTATTTGCGAACTCGTCGCGATTATCGGTGCCGACCTGGCGCTGCCGACCATCACCAGGGAGATGCTCGACAGCGTCAGGAACTGGGACGCGGTCGCCGCCTTCTGTGAGACCGTAATCTCACGGAAGGAGGCGGCGGATCGTGTGCGAGTAGAGCTCCTATTCGGCGACACGTTCCGCCGCCGGCGACTGGGGCGGCGCAGGCGCGAGTATCTGCGCCTAATGCCGCTCTAGCCAAGGCCGCGGGTGATCGGACCGGGGAATTGTCCGTCACCCGCAGAGAGGCTGACCGCGCGATGGCGACCGACGTCCCAGTACGTCGAGACGTGAGGTTACCCGAAAGGGTATTCCGTCGGGCCGATCACTGATGACAAGTCACATCTGCTCCGGTGGTCGGCCCAGCAAACAACGAGGTGATGTGGGTACGGGTGGGTTATGGGCCCGCGCGCCGTCCTTTCATCGCCCCGGACGGACAGGACCGCGCGTGCGCTTACCATAGCCCACCCAAAAAAAAAAAAAAAAGTATTTGCGACTTAATAAGCAATTTTTTTAAGAGACAGCATCAATATGATGGTCGCAAGCATAAAATTAATGGTATCACACTTAAGAGTCATAACAAACATTAGTGGATAACGCAAAGGATTTTCCAGCATGAAATTCGAACCAGCGGCACTGCTCTGCAGATGAGTACTTAGGCGATTCTGCGATCTATGCAATCAATTAAATAAATAACTAGCATCTGCTCACGACCTCGTCCACGTGGTATAGATATTTTGGACTAACGCTAACCTTAACCTAAGAATGTTTACGTAGAAGGTGAAAATATTTTTTAATAATACGATTCTGTCACACATGATTTTGGCGAAAATTTAGCCGTTTACCGCATACTTCATTATCGCTCCACTCCTGTTGATCTTAGCGTTATGATATAGCTATATATATGATATAGCCTATAGCCTTCCTCGATAAATGAGCTAACACTGAAAGAATTTTTCAAATCGGACCATTAGTTCTTGAGATCAGCGCGTTCGAACAAACAAACTCTTCAGCTTTATATATTAGTAAGTATAGATAACATTAACTTACCAGCTTTGCAGGGATCCATTCCCAGATCATTGGAGTCTTTATTCTCAAAATTAGTAGATAGTAATTCTTCTATCGTATACTTATGTGGTTCCTCTCTCCCCTCCACCCATGATAAATTTAGTAAAGCACACACAGATATAGTCAGAACTACAAAAGCCGCCGGTGCGTGCGCACCTCTGTGCCGCAAAATCATGGCGCACATTTTAGTTCACTACTTTAGGAACACTTGGCCATATTATATTTGGATTGTTTGTTATCTGAAACAAAAAGAAAATTAATTAAAATTACTATTAGTAATATTTCTATTTATTTTACATTAAGATTTCGCTATTTAGTAAGTAGAGAAAAAATTAATTAAACATATCCAATCCTCAAAATTTTTATTATTTTCAATTGCATTGTAGTTGACTTTCGCTGTAGATACGTTTTATTTTTTAGTTTCATAAAGTGACTGAATATTTTCATGTGGAAACAGAGTAAGAATACAATTTAATCACCCCCTCCAACTAAGAGATATCTTTTGCAAGTAACAACTATGCAAGAGAAGGAAAAATCGAAATAAAACCCTGTACCAACCCGCCTGACAAGCGTGGTATAGTAGATCAATTTCTCTCCCAATGTGGAGGAAGCATGAGCCCAGTAATGGGACGTATGTGACCTGTGATGATGATGATGATGAAATTGACTGTTATTGGATCTTTGGAATTCAAACGAATATTGTATGATGAGACTATGAACCGACAACCGTTGGCGAAGAAAGGTTCTTGAGTGGCGACCACGAATCGGACGGCGCAGCGTAGGACGACCCCTCACTAGGTGGACTGACGACATTCTCAAAGTCGCAGGGAACCGTTGGATGCAAGTGGCGCAGGACCGTTCCGAGTGACATTCTCGTGGGGAGGCCTATGTCCAGCAGTGGACGTCTGTAGGTTGATGGATGGATGGATGGATGATGAGATTAGACGTGAGGATTAAAAATTTACGATTCACATATATGTAGCTTTAAAGTTCCTCTCAAACACGTGGGTGTTATAAAAGACGACTTAGAGATTAGATTACGCAGATAGCATCTATATAAGAGGAGGAAAACTCGAAATAAAACCAACTCGTCTCACCAGCGTAGTATCATCATCATCATTCAGCCTTTTGCCGTCTACTGCTGGACGTTGGCCTCCCTTATGTTTCACCACAAAATGCCTGTCCTGTGCCGCCTGCATGCAACGACGCCCAGCAATTCACAAGGTCGTTGGACCACCTTTGTCACCCTACACTGCGTTGTACGTTCAATGGTCGCCACTCGAGGACCTCTCTTCTTCAGCGATTGTGACTTCGTTGAGGTGGTGTAATAAGTCAATTTCCCTTCCATTGTGGACGAGGTTCGAGCCGGGATGTACATAAGTCATGATGAGGAGCTTCTAAGTCATAGGTGTTTACCGTGGGGGATGAACTCGTGAACAGTTCGTGGCAATCTATAGGTCACTTACTGTACCCTATTTATTAATCTAATATACGAAACTATATGATAACGATAAAATAGAAACGTTTGTATTCAAATTATAAAATACTATATAGCATTTTTTCCTAAATGCATCCGAAAGATATACTAAAAAATATGTGTCGTATTAAAATTCGAGTTGCAAAATCACAAATAATTCACACAATAATAAGAATTTTCGTATTTTTTATCCTTTCTTGACCCTCCTTTTTTTTTTGTTTTGAGGTGGGCCAGGATCTTTGAAATGTGGATAAATAACGAGTTTTCTTTCCTATCTTTTATTTCTTTGCCATACGTCATTAATCTTAGAATAATTATTATTAACTAGGTGATATTTAATAACATTATGCCTGTAAAAATCTTTAGATAATTCACGTAGATTTCCACAGATAAGACATGCAGTCTTATCTTTTATATTTTTCTACGGATGAGGCAATTTCTTAAAAATATACTTAATTTTCAAAGACAGCCCACCACGAAAGTACGAAGGCGCCTGCTTTGAGATCTACCTCTTGACCCAGCAAGACATAAAAGCATCAAGTGTCTCATAGATAGATAAGTGACGCTGTGCGACTAAGACTCACCGTTGCAGAAATTTCTGTAATTAAAATTAATTACAGAACCTGTCTTTATTTGAAGATAGAGAAATAATTAATTCTTTGCTTTAAAAGCTATCATCTTATATATAAATGTCTAGCGTACGTGTGTATGTCACTGAACTCCTCCTAAACGGCTGGACCGATACTGACGAAATTTTTTGTGTTTGTTCAAGGGGATTCGAGAATAGTTTAGATTCAGAATTGGAAAAAGGAGAATTCCTTTTATTTTAATTGAACAGAACAACGACTGTTGGGGGTCAGCTAGTTAGAGATAAATTTAGGCCATGCGATAGACTAAGAACACAATATATCATTATCCTCCGCCGTGGGAGTTGTAAATGATGGCTAAATATAATGAAAATAGATATGTAGAAAATTCATATGTATTTTCATTATATTTCTCACTATTAATATTCCTAAATTCCTTCCACTGAAGGGTTGCCAAAAAAATATTAAATTGTTTTAACGCGTTTAGTCTCTTTTATCATTATAGCTCATATATGTCCTGCTGCTCCTTGACAATGGGAGGAAAATGGAAAATTTACCTACGTTATAACCAGCGATTGGTCTAAAGTAATCCAATTTCTTTAAAAACCTTTATATTCACCCACGACTTATCACGGCAAGTAGCACTAAAAAGTTGCAATATATTGGCATTCAATTTTCTGTTATATGATGCTTAGTTAATATTCAAGAAACTTGGTGCTATTATAAGTGCTTTGATGATCACTATTTTTATTCAATTAACTTTTTAAGACCTTTTTTTTTGAGGGGTGGGCTATGATCAGCGCACCTGACGCCCGGCTCCATAAGCGCAGACAGAGGGGCGGCGTGCGGCCCTATATTCCACCGTAGCACGTCGCTTTCATCGTTGGGCCGACCACCGGTACCGACTTCCTTGTCGTCCGTGGTCGGCCCGAAACATTTTAAGGCCTTGAT
Organism: Lymantria dispar; assembly: GCA_032191425.1. Taxonomy (NCBI): domain Eukaryota; kingdom Metazoa; phylum Arthropoda; class Insecta; order Lepidoptera; family Erebidae; genus Lymantria; species Lymantria dispar. The sequence goes on from CM063448.1 coordinate 26,692,898, forward strand.
GATAAATGAGCAAGCAGCATAAATAATAATTGACAACTGTCGCTCACGGACCTTGGCAATATCAGAGCTACAGGAGAGCGTACCTTACGGTGGACTTTAATGGGTGACGTAGAAGACAGCTATGGATTATTATACGCAGATAACATTATGCAAGAGAAGGAACATTCAAAATAAAGATATCAATCCGTCTGACCAGAGTGGTATAGTAAATTAACTTATGATATTAGTTTTATTTGCTCTTAGTTCAAGAAAATAATTAGGGTTGCATGTGAAAAATATCATAAAAAAATCGAATAATTTATATTCAAATAACTAGCCGACCCGGCGAACTTCGTACTGCCATATTTTTTTTTCGTAAATAATATTTTCTAAATTTCCGAAAACATAGTCTGTCTATAGCTGTCATTTGCGTTTTGTTATTACATGATAGATGCGTTTTTGTTATACCACGTTTTATAGTGACTTGCATTCTCTTTGACTTTTTATGTCAAGTCTCACGGGAACCCGGTCGAACGGGATAAAAAGTATCATATGTCCGTCTCCTGGTTCTAAGCTACCTCCCCGCCAATTTTCAGGTAAATCGGTACAGCCGTTTTTGAGTTATAAATAGTGAAACTAACACGACTTTCTTTTATGTATATAAATAGATAATAGTAATTTATCATTATTACATTTTCAAGGCTAATATTTAATCTTTACGGCTCAGCTCGTCTATATTCACGGGCAGCCTCTCCGTGTGGTGACTATGTAAAAATACGATTCACTACTCCCTTTCTTACCCGTAGCTGTCGTACGATTAAGGGATAATAATGAACAGTTAAAATATATGCGAGAGAAGTAAAACTCGAAATAAAACTCTATGCCAATACGTCTAACCAGCGTGGTATATTAGGTAAATTTCCTTTCCATAGTAGAGGAGGCCAACAGTGGGACGTATATATGCTGAGATAATGAGATAAGACGAAGAAAATAATAATGATATAACATTATACGTAAATAGAAAAAACTATCACAAAGCGCTATGAATATCGACGTCATCCCTTAGAACATTATGAAACCCTCATTACTCCAACAAATTTCTATAATGTTATACAGCGCTCCTTTGAAGTGATGATTAGCGACCATGAACTATTTAACTATGTGGAGAACTTGACAATTAACTTTGTTATACTGCTATATTTTGATGATTTGGGAATAGCGAAATCATATTTCTAATAACACAATCACCTTTAAACTTAAGGGAAATCGAGCAAATATATATATTTTTTTTCATTTTAAATAAAACTATTTTACGGATTTTATCGCGTTTGTATTTAATTTTTGATTGCCCAACGTTTCGAACACTTTGCAGCGTCCATGGTCACGGGCGGATCCGTAAAGTATCCGTGTAATACTCGCGTAAACATCAGAAATCATTATATTTTTTTATTGCCAATGATGGCAAACGAGCAAGCAGCACAAAGGTAAATGATACTGGCGCACAAGGACTTTTGCAAAACCAGATTTACAAGAAGAAAATATTCTTCTTAAACTTCGTTTAAAGAAGGACATGTCATAGCGCTCCGGAAACACGGCAACGGGAAGTTTATTTCAGAGCCTGCACGTACGTGGGAGAAATGATCGCTGTACACGTAACGTTGAAGACTATAATGTTTCCAGGTGAAATGGATGAACCCTGATGAATTTCACTTAATGGTATAATAACTAGGCTTACTAATTATTTAAATAATCATATATTCTAAGTCAAAGATACCGTTATATACGTTATAAAGTTTATTTACCAGTTGCCAAGTAAAACGTTTGAAACAATCTATCCTATTAATATAGTCAAAAAAGTTTGTGATGATGTTTGGATGTTTATTACTCACTCACGCGTAAACCGTTGAAGAAATTTGGATGAAAATTGGCACATAGATAGATTATTTTCTGGATATTAATCTTGTTATACTGATATTGATGATAGAATACTGTTTATTCAGATAATGAGTTTCCTCTATCTCTGTGGTGATAGAGTAAGTATAATTCACAAATACCTATCTCGTTCGTGAATTTCGTAATAGCTAAGTGATACCTATAATATGCATATAATATCTACGCAAAAGAAAGAAAACTCGAAATAAACCCCTATAACAACGCGTCTATTTGCGCCTAATGCCGCCCTAGCCGAGGCCGCGGGTGATCGGACCGGGGAATTGTCCGTCACCCGCAGAGAGGCTAACCGCGCGACGGCGACCGACGTCCCAGGATGTCGAGAGATGAGGTTACCCGGAAGGGTATTGCGTTGGGCCGACCACTGACGACAAGTCACATCTGCTCTGGTGGTTGGCCCAACAACGAGGTGACGTGGGTACGGGTGGGTTATGGTCCCGCGCCCCGTCCTTTCATCGCCCCGGACGGACTGGACCGCGCGTGCGCTTAACATAGCCCACAAATATAAAAAAAAATAACAACCCGTCTGACCTGCATGGTATGATAATATCTTTCTTAACATGGAGGAGGCTCGAGCCCCATAAAGGGATTTATAAATTGGGATGATTATGATGATATGCATTTTAAACTTAGCTTTTCAGGGTACCGTATGCAAAGGGTAAAAACGGGACCCTATTACTAAGATTTCGCTGCCTGTCCGTCCGTCTGTCTGTCACCAGGATGTATCTCAAGAACCGCGATAGCTAGATAGTTAAATTTTTTACAAATTATGTAACCGCTATAACAACAAATACTAAAAACAAAATAAAATAAATATTTAAGGAGGGCTCCCATACAACAAACGCGTTTTTTTTTTCCCTTTTTATAGATAATGGCACGGAACCCTTCGTGCGCGATTCTGACTCGCACTTAGTTGGTTTTTTTTATCAATAAATTTGACAAACAATTTTTTGTTGTTTAATTTGTTCATTCCTTATACAGGATGAACAGTATTATGAACTTTTGTGATAAGTTTGGGTCAGGGACAGAAGATACGAATTGACGAATTATTATGTAGTATTGATGTCTAAAAACTTCAGTTCTTTAATTAATTGCCCGGTTTTAAGATTGCACATAAGACTTGCCAAATTATTAGGATTATTTTTAACCCCCAACGGAAAAGGAGAGGTGTTATATGTTTGACGTCGATGTCTGTCTGACTGTGTCTGTATGTGTGTGTCTGTCTGTGGCATCGTAGCTCTCAAATAGATTGACCGATTTTGATGCGGTTGTTTCTTTTGAAAGCCAGTTCCCTTGCGCTGGTTCTTATTGCTTGCTATGTTTGGTTGATATCGGTGCAACAGTGTAAGAGTATCACCTCTTTTCCAAAGTGATGTAGTGACGTATTAATACTCGATTAGGTGCTTCACGCCTTTCAGTACAGTCGTTAAATGACGCATCGCAGCCCACATACGTCCCACTGTTGGGCTCGGGCCTCCTCCGCAATGGAAATGAACTTGACCTACTATAGCATGCTGGTCAGACATGTTGGTATAGGGTTTCATATCGAGTTTTCCTTCTCTTTCACAGATGTTATGTGCCTATTATATCCCATAGTCGTCTTATACGACATCCACGGGTAAGATAGGAAGTGGTGATTTGTATTCTTATTCCGTCACCACACGGAAAGTTAAATGACGATTAATTAATAATTCCTGTTGAAGAGAACGTGATACTTTTTTGTATTATTTTAGTTTGTACCGGGGGTTATTCAAAATTTTCAATTTTACTTATATATTATTTATATCTATCAATCTCAGCTCATACATGATCCACTGCTTTACTCGAGCCACCTCCATAATAAGAAGATCATTGACCTTCTATACCACGCAGGTCAGCAGGCATAGGGTTTTATTTCTAGTTTTCCTTCCCTTGCATACATGCTACATACATATAATATCCCTTAGTCGTCCCTTTATCCTCAATCTCTTTATAACGCGGTAAAATAGGTGTGGTAAATTGTATTTTTACTCCGTCACCACACGAAAAATATTTTATTATATTATTTAATATAATCGATATAAACCTATACAAATATTATAAAGTTGAAGAGTTTATTTGGTTTAATGTGCTAATCTCGAAAACTACTACCTCCAATCGAAAACTTCCATTAGTATTGGATAACTCATCTATGTAGGAAGGTTGTAGGCTATATGAAATTATTCTATGAACAATAGAAGTTGCGCATCTATGAAAATTGTTGCAAAAAAAATTTGCTTTTCAGGGCTTCCATGCTGTGTGGTCGCGCGTCAGTATGAATACCCTCGCATTGCTCCTGTGTGTGAGGAGTAAGAGACGACTAGGGGCTTTACATCACCATGAGCCAACTACATCTTAGGTATACAGTTTTGTGGGTGACCGGACCGGGGATTTATTCCGGCACCCGCAGAGAGGCTGGCCTCGCGACAGCGATCGGAGTCCCGGGAAGGGGACGTCGATGGGAGAGGGTACGCCCTCGGGGTATTCCGTCGAGCCGATCTCTGAAGTCAAAGAACTCTGCACTGGTGGTTGGCCCAACGACGAAGACGACGTGCTATAGAGTGGGTTACGGGGCCACGCGCCGCCCTCTGTCGCCCCGGACGAAACCGGGCGGCGGGTGAGTTGACCGTAGCCCACCGCAGAAAAAAAAAATGTATACAGTTTGGTCAACAATTACATCCCCAAGGAGGGTTAACGTGAGGCAGGTGGCCGGTCAAACTATTGCCGATAACTTTTGCAATATGTACAATGGTGGAAGGGAGTAGGTATATATTGCGTCGACCCCAAGCGCAATCACTTGCCATGCCAATGCATAAGAACAGGATATTCGATAATGATGATAAAGGATTCCATTGTATACGCTGTGAATTATAAGTGCCTACGACCCACTTTCTCTAACCCTCTTTCTCTATCTTATGCGACCCAGACGAAATTGCGCAGGGCAACTAGTGTATAATACAGATTGAGCCCTTTGGTGTGAAAACGTTAGGTCAATGCCTTAACGGAAACAAGGATGCGGTACTAGTGACCCACCTAAATGGTTATACAGAGGTAGTGTATGCCGGGTTAAACAGTATTGCACGCCGTCCCTTCCGCCCGGAGTGGATTGGGCAGGGTGTTTTCGGACCATAACCCGTCTCCAAAATGAGAAAGGCTATGGGTGCTCTCATATCGTTTTCAAAGATTTTAACGACCTTGTTGGAAAAAGGTCCTGACGCATTGTCATTTTCAAAGATTTTAAAGGCCTTGTTGCTGTGACATGTAACCGATATGCCTTACCTTAGAAACATCAAGAATTGCGGGATTAAAATACCCATGTTACCGTTAGTCTCGGTTACGTTGTATGTCTCACTATTTGTAGCTTAAGGGTCGCTGGATTCGTAATTTATTGTCTCATCTTTTTAGATATACGAGTAATCAAAAATAAAAAAATAAGTTAAATAAAGTGAGCCGTCGCTCAGGACGCCTGGCAGATGTGAAACATCGAAATTATTTTGTACAAGTATATAAGCATAAAAGAACAGATTAAGACAGGAAATGGTAAGGCATAAAGTATTAAGATTTTTTCAGAAAATGTTGATTTTATTCAATAAACATTTATTTCCATTAGTATACAATATAGATATGTATTTAGGTTCATAATTTATTTTGCCCTCACTAGATGCCGTTGTACAAAATTCTAAAACTTGTTATGGTTTTGTTACACAAATGTACATATCCAAGTGTGGCGTTAACGCCACGCCAACGATCAGGTCACTCTCGCCTCTACATGTTTCACATCAAAAGATTTTTTAAATCTCATAATAATAAATTTATATTGTGTTTTTAGGTTAAGATAAAGTTAAAAATAGATAATAGCTTATGTTTTTATGCGCACACGTGATATTCATAATGATAAAAACAACGCCGAACCAAATTAACTGCATAATTAATAATATTAAAATGTCATGTTTTCTAAGTACTGGCAATCGCACAACTAATCAGCCAATGTTCTTTGACCCTTACACAATCACTCATACAAGCATATCCATAGAATAACGTATTGAAAAACCAACTTCATGTAATACCAATAATGTCTACTTTAAAATAGTAGCTATTGATACTTGGGGCGTTGTTTTATGAGTGATGTGAAGGAGCATTGGTCACTGTTATCAACGTATGATAAGAGTGATACATTCCAATAATAAAGTATGTGCTTTCCTTTTGTTAGCAATATTGGAAATAATTGTATGATTCTATTTTAAGCAAAATATTGGTCCACTGGTATCGAGTTCCTTGTCATTCATGGCCTGCCCGGCAGAATACCCTTTCGGATACCGTGACCTTCACTAACGCCCCTCCCAGAGCGTGTTTATCACGCGGTCAGCCTCTCTGCGGGTGATGGATTATTCTAGGTCCAGTCACCTATGGCCTCGGCTAGAAACAGTGGACGTCTACGGGCTGAAGACAAAGTGAAATTGCGAATGTTGTAAAAATCATAAAGTTTTAACCGGGCCATAAAGTACAACACAGCTGCTTTGTCATAAAAATAAATTGTCGTAATTCAACGATTAACATATAACCGGCAAGAGAGATATGCTCGTTGTTTTTAAAATAAGTATGAGGACAGCTGTTACTATTACTCTTGCTTACTATAGAGATACATATGTTTTATGAAGTGTTAACTTTTTTAAGCGCGTTGAGCACTATGATGAATCTAATAGCTCAACAATAGATACAATTCACAAGTTAATTAGTTTTCACTTCTATCGGCAGTCCCCAAAGAGGGACGTCGGTTGATGGGAGGGTACCCCAAATAGGGGGTATTCCGTCGGGCCGACCACTAACGTCAAGTCACCCTGCTCCGGTTGTCGGCCCAACGACGAAGGCGACGTGCATTGTGTGTGGGTTGCGGGTGTGCGTGCTTACGCCTCTCTGTCGCCCCGGACGGAGTGGTGCGAGGAGCGCGCAGAACCCACCCCAAAAAAAGGAAACCATTATAATCATCGTACTCTTATCCTAATTTCTTGTAGTCTATAAAATGTATTCTTCCATCATACATATTGCAATTAACTGGCTTAGTGCCCTGCCTGATATCAATCCTACTTGGGAATATAATTCTTGAACAGACAGCATCAGATGGAGTTGGCCCAGGTTTTTTTTTATTGCAAATGGTGGCTAATAAGCAAATAGTACACTTAATGGTAAGTGGTCTGCTGCTCCTGGACCTTTACAAGGCCACTGCCTACCGCGAAGAAAGTGAAGAGAGTGTGAATGCGTGCAATGAGGTTTGGTGATCCTAAAAGCATCACTAAAACCCACCACACGCAAACACCCTCAGAAAGTTGGGCTTCTTTCGCTCACCGAACGAAGCGCAGTAACAAATTGCTACTACTCGGACGTCGATTTTCTGCGAGAGTTTGGTGCAACCCCGAATGGACCGGCCCAGGGCTGTAGATAGACCACTGTCAACAGTATGGTTCTACCATTATAAATGGGTAGATTTGTTGCTGGTCACGAAACTCTTGCCAAAACTTTTCGCACTAAACAATCTAATTTAATATAATATGTATTACTTGTGAAGTACATTGTGATTTCATTCGATGGCCAAGTCAATCTGTTTATTTAAAACATGAAAGATCTTCAATATTGATATGGTCATTATAAGAAGTTGTTAGGACTACTAATTATCTAATAACTTAAGACAGAAGATCCTTTAAGTAGGGACTGAATAAATTAACCGATTTGGATTTACATAGATCTCACAACTTTTTATGGTAGAAGAACTCATTTGCGAGACTTGATTTTTATACAAGTTTTGTTTTTGATGACATACAATATGTAGTCTGAATGAATGTGAACGAATATGGATTTAATTATGTCTGAAATAAATTATTAGTATTATATGTTCTCTAAATGTCGGCCTCATAAAAAGTCTAGAAGTCGCTCAAAGTGCCATGGGGGCTATGCTCAGTATTTCTCTTCGTGATAAAATTTGGAATACGGAATTTGAGGAACGGATGTAACCGATATAGCCCACAGAATTAGCTCGTTAAAATGGTAATGGGCAGACCACTTCGCTCGTCAAACCGACAACCGTTGGGGAAGAAAGGTGCTCGAGTGGTAACCACGAATCGGACGACACAGCGAAGGACGCCCTAGTAATGCTAGGTGGACTGAAGACATCTTGAAAGTCACAGGGAACTGTTGGATGCAAGTGGCAGAGGACCGTTCCCAGTGGGATTCTCGTGGAGAGGCCTATGTCAGTGGATGTCTATAGGCTAATGGATGGATGGATTATTTCGAGTTCTCCTTCTCTTGCACGGATTTTATAGGCATATCATATTTCTTAGTTATCTTTTATGACGTCCACTAGCAATATATATATATATATATATATATATATATTATATATATATATATATATATATATGTCGCAGCGTCATTCGTAACCTTTAACTGTGGACGCTACATTTTTGTTACACTACTATGGACGTGTGGCCTCACAGACCGCTATCTTTACGGGCTGGTTTCTACCTTGATGAGTAAATATTGTATATTTTTTTGTTTTTATTACATAGAAGAGTTGCTATATGTAAATAAAAGATGTAATTTCAATGAAAAATGTATTTATTTTAAACTAAATATAACGTTATAACAATCAAAGGCATTTTTCAGACTTATTGGTTTGAGATCACTTTACGGACATATTATCACAAGAAAATGACTTTCATACTTAGTTTAATTTTTTTACAATCAAATATAAAGCACAACGAACGTAAAAAAATTAATATAATCTTTTCAAAATAAAACATACACATTTCGACTAGGGCCGAACTTGGTCATATTTATTGGCAGTCTTTGCATAGCGGCTTAGAACAATGTAGACATATTGGCTGTTTTTACAGCCTGCACAAGTATGGGTCGTCTTTCGTTTTATCTTCAGTGGGCATAGTTGACACATCTTACGTTTCGGAACTATATTTTCTTCACTTGGGGGCTCCTGGGATGGCATATCAGGACCCAAAACTCGTTTCAGCGTCATAACTAATTCATTTGGCAAATGAGAGTTTATAACTCGTCTTTGCATATGTGGAACCACCAGGATCGTGCTAATTTCATCAGAAATTTACCTCTTTCTAGTTCTTTGTCTTGGTGTTGATTGAATAAAGTGTAGGCATTTATTCCACACAAGTCCAGAACTCTGTGAAAAATCACCCTAGGCCACCTTCTTGTTCGGCGACTGCTCCAATAAATTGAAAATTTTTTGTCTGTTTCATCTACCGGGGGGGTATTTTATTATATTTTATTTGGTGGAATTATAAAATAATATCATATCGGGTTTCTTTGTATGTTCATTGTTCATCAATAGTATTATCATGATGCATAGATGATATCAGGAGCACAGCTTTATTCTTCTTTGGCACATAAGAACACAGAGTTTTGTCGTTCGTAAAACCGAATGAAGTTGAACCAATCTCTGAGTCGACACGCTCGATGTTCGTTTGCCTGCATCGTTTTATCGTTTTTTGACATTTTAGATTACAAAATCTAAAACAAACACAATCACCATCAATGTCAATTTATAACACAAACGTGGACGCGCGGTCTCACAGACCGCACTCAAAATATAAAGTGAAATTACTCACACAACATTCAGCCGACGATGTAAGCTTCACTGTCAACGGTCGTTTCGCTACTAAAACCGAAGCTACTGAGGCCGGCATTCTCGTAGGGAACGCGGGTATAGAGGGGCACGAGAATCACAAACTGCAAGCGGCCTGTGAGACCGCACGTCCATAGTTAAAGGTTAATACTTAAGAAACACTTGATTATGGAAAAGTAAAGTGCTACACTTTGGTGGAGTCGATACAGCGATTGGCAATAATTTATGACCACTTGACATGACCGTTTACATTTGGAATGTTATTATGAGAGTTTGTTTTAAAGCGGTGCCTTGAATATTTAGATGGGAATGAGACTCTAAGGCGATCGGTTGTAGTTGTTGCCATGTTGCGTCGAAATCACCGCGTTTCCTTAACTTGTGGTTTATCCGCCGTCATCCGTGTAATTAGTGGTTATAATAGAACATTGTTAACGCTAATTGTTGAATACGTTCAAAAGCCATCCGAAGTATTATTTCGGTTACATCGCGATGTCCAACCCATTCTGATAGTAACGGGGTACGAGAAGACACCCCCTCCTCTCGAAATATAGATATACCGTTATATATACGTAAATCTACATAATATATATAAATATACTAAACTAGTAAAAACCGGGTATTATTATACCGCATACATTAATAAAAAAATGTGCGTGAGTGATAAAAGAGTAACAGTTCACAGAATATTTTGTTATATTCTATCTCTATGTCCGTAAGTACAAGCTAATCTCCAAAACTACTAATCAGATTTATTGCGGTACTTACAAATAAATTAAACACAGCTTAGAGCAAAAATTATTGTAAGGCTTTCATTAGCATCTGATATTAGTGTCAAAAGTTAAGGTCATTCAAACATAACTACCAGAAAGCGTAATAAATTGAATTCCACATAGACTATTTCAGGGGCTCCAGGTAGTTTTTAAATATGCAAAAGAAAACATCTGTAGACTAGTCACAGTAACACTTCCGTTGTAGATAGGTATATAGTTTACATATATGTCCCCATTATAAAGTAATTATACTTGAACCAAGACCTAACCCGCGCAAACATGCATAGAATACGTGGCTATAATAAGGAAATGACACTGTTTATATTACAATTTATTTACGTACATATTACAATTTATTTATTCAAATGACCTCCCTTTAAGAAGTGTACGATTGTCTAAGTATCTAGTAAGTGAATTAAATGAACTGCACCGATAAATGTTACAGTTCTGTGTTCCCATTAATCGTCCGGGGCCGTAGTAGGCGACAACGTTCTCCGAGTAAACTGATTGTACCATGATCACCAACCAATTTAATTTCAGCACACCTGTTAAGCGGGTTTTTTGATGTGAAACGGTGATATAGCGTATAGGCGGAGGTGAACCTGATCGTTGCCGTGGCGTCAACGCCACACCTGGATATGTAAATTTGTGTAACGAAACTATAACCTGTTTTAGAATTTTGTACAACGCCATCTAGTGAGCTCAAAATAAATTATTATCCTAAACACATACCTATAGTGTACCTATACTAATGCAAATAAATGTTTATAGAACAAAAGTTATCATTTTCTGGAAAAAAGAATTGTAATATTTTATTAATACATAATTTATGCCATATGCTAATATAGTCCTGTCGTAATCTGTTCTTTTATGCGTATATATTTGTACAAAATAATTTTAATGTTTTACATCTGCCAGGCGTCTTAAGCGACGGCTCCCTTTTTTTTAATAAAGCGTACTAAACGCTTTTGTATTTTTTTTTTTCGTGGGCTACGGTTAACATATACCTACGCCACCGTTTTTGGAATCCGGCGACGCATAGACCTATAAACCACCGCATTCCCTCTCCTTCGCCAGTTGGCCGGCCACCGGTATCGAATCCTTCCGAGGCGTCCATTGCCAGCCCAGTCGGATACCTTTTCGAAGCAGGTGCCCTTAGCCTTTTACCTTAACCATAGAAAAATAAGAGAGGTGGCAATATATATTCATAACTCGTTAGTAGATGGGATTTGTTTCCAGTTTGCGTTAAATATTTATTTCATTAAACAAAATAATTGTATCAAATATTTGCGATATACCATAGATATCTTAAAAGCATAGCAATTTGTGTAAACTTGTCAGTTTATTGATCGGCATGTAAGAATACAGCTTTTCACGCTGAATGTAAATAACTTTCTGTTACCTTTTAACATCTACTATTAAATATAAACCACCTATAGGGGATAAAAACCTTCTATGTGAATTGCCGCAAATTGCCGCAAATTGTTTGGCAAGCAGCTTGTCGATAGTTTGTGTTATAAGTTCTCTCAGAAATGTGCTGCTGTTTTTTTGTTTGTGGTAAGGGATCATACCCAATTCTTACAACTGGTAGCGGAATATTGTATTTATCACGCTTTATTGCAGGAAAGAAATAACCAAATAACAGTAGGTACCTTATCTCAATATAGGCATTTTTTTTTATAAATTACCTCTTCATTATGGTACCTCGTACTAGGGCTTCCAATCCCGCAGCCTGAATTCAATCCCGGTATTTGCAGGATTACAAATTTTCAATTCCGCGTGATCTCGGTATTTGTGGGATCCCGCATATTGAAAATATCCACATTTATATAAAGCAAATAAAACAGTGAATTAATCAACTCCATATTTATTTACGTACATATTACTATTAATATGAGATCAATCAAATTACACCGTTTATTTGTAACAAAAATGAATGAATTAATCAACTAACTCGACATTTATTAAAGTATTACTATTAATATGAGATCAGTGAAATTATTCCGTTTATATATCACGAAAACTCTATGCATTATCAACTAATTTCATATTTATTTAAGTATTACTGCTATTATGAGATCAATCAAATTACACCGTTTTTTTCTACATAAAAAAAACAGTAACAAATGCTGAATAAAAAACAAATCAAAACAAATTTTCTTCTAAAAATACACAAAGAAAATTAAAAAATCAACCACATTTTTAAACTGCAAATTTATACAGGATATGTTACTGTTTGAGTTTGAGAGTTTATTAAGTTTGACCTTGCATGCACGCTTTTTTTCAATCCCGCAAATCCCGCGGATCCCGCGCCTGTAATCCCGCATCATGCGGGATTGGAAATTGGTGCGAGATCCCGCAATACCGGAATCCCGAATTGGAAGCCCTACCTCGTACCCAGGAGTGCAACCTAACAACTAAGCGTGAAGAATAAGTAAAATAAATAGGCATTTTTAGTCAAAGGCTTTTTGGATGGGCTATGTTCAGCACACACATCGCCCATTCCGTCCAGGGTTACGCACTGTACTCCCACCACTTCGCTATTTTGCCTTCCACTCATACTGAGTTCCTAATCGTCCGTTACCAGCCCGGTGGGATACCCTTCCTTGTACGGTCCCTCCCTAATACCTCTCTCCGGGCGTCCTCTCACGCGGTCACGCTCTTTGCGGGTAAAGAACTATTCCCAGGTCCAAGTAAATAGGAATAAGAGAACAACTGTTTTCTTTAATAAACATCAAAGTTTTAAGTCTCCAGAAATATAACATCAGGCCGAGATTCTGATTGAAAGAGTAATCAGCGTTTATAGAGCATAATTTATATACTAATAGATCGCTAACTACCTACGTTTAGTGTATGTCATAAATTGATTCAATCTTGCGGCAAATTCACTTCAAAACGAGCCAACATAAATGTTATGTGTTAAATCATTCAGATAATATGTGAATGAAGCGCGCAAAACATTTGTCATCAAAACTCAGTTTCATTAATGAGTTAAGTACACTTTGGTACAGATACAAATTGTGTTTCTGCCTCGTGGCTTGACAGTTTAATTTACGTTTCATCAAAATTAATAGAAATATGAGGCTTGATGACGTAATACATTTAATTTTAACGTTTCATTAGCTTGTATGTATTGTTGTTGTTGTTTAGATTTGGTATTTTAAACTAAATATAAAATATGATATGATATGAGCATTGTGGACTTGGATTGGAGTTTAAGGATATGGAGAAAAATAGTATTTTTTTTTATGGGTGGGCTATGGTAAGCGCACGCGCGGTCCATTCCGTCCGGGGCGATGAAAGGACCATAACTCACCCGTACCCACGTCACCTCGTTGTTGGGCCGACCACCGGAGCAGGGTGACTTGTGGTCAGTGGTTGGCCCGACGGAAGAGAAAAATAGCATACCTTTTCGCTATTATTCAAATACGAAAGTCCATTCATCGTCGTACTTGATTGAGTAAAAAAAGTAAAGTTAAGTTATCTTTTTTTTTGGGTTGGGCTATGGTCAGCGTACCCGCCGCCCGGCTCCGTCCGGGGCGACAGAGGATCGAAGCGCGGCCCCATAACCCATCCGTAGCACGTCGCCCATGTCGTTGGGCTGAGCACCGGTACCTAGTTCCTTATCATAATGAACACTTATAGCGTAACGAACGTTGCTGCAGTGTTGAAAGATTCGCGTGTTTAGCAAATATTTCATTTATAAAATGATTTCTGATGTTTACGCGAGTATTACACATTTCAAATAAAACTTCTTTACAGATTTTATCGCGTTTGTATTTGATTTTTGATTGTCCGACGTTTCGTTCATAGTCACGGGCGGACTAAGATGTCTCACGTCCAACAAGTCATCGTTATTACAGAAAATTTATAATTTAAGAATTTATAAGTTTATAATAAAAAAAAAATATATTTTTAATAACTAATTTCTGTGTCGGGTAATAATTATAAATTAAACATTTTAGTAGTTTATTTAAATTTAACATTTGCATATTCGTAATTTCTAAATGAAATGATAATAACAAAATTAATTATTTGGATAAGAATACTACAATACAAATGTAACTTTTGTTTCTGCCGGGATCTAATTAATTTTTGGAATATAATTTGCTAATATGACTTAATTTTAATAGTTGAAAATATATCCTGGTTAACCTTGTAAGATGCACTAAAATAATTTTATAAAATAAAATTGCAATCAATATAGTAAGTAATACAGCATACTGAACTTGTGAATACAAACAGAAATACTTGGAGCTCTCGCTTAAGCTTTGAATATAACTCAAATGCAATATGAAGTTATAAACTTTGATTTTACAATGCACTGCGCAGAATCTTAAGCTTCTGATGAAAATTATCGTTTACTAATAATTTTCAGGCCGAGAAAAAAGGGATTTGAGCGAAGTGAGGTCAGACTATAGTCTGTAATCTGTATATAAATTTCAAATAAGGGTGATACTACTCTTTCTGCTGATGATGACTGGTTTTGATTTCCACGAATGGCAGCACATTTTATTCTTAATCCGTCATCGTGCTAGGATAAAGAGTGCTTATAGTAGTCTAAATTATTTCAAGTAATGGAAGTATCTGTCCAAAAATAGGTCCTATATGAAGTGAGAAGAATTTATCACTTGTCAAACTGGATATCAGTAAAATACACACGTAATCTGGATTCTGGTTCCTGTAATGCAGACTTTATAATATCTCTAGGTAAATCCGTCCTAAATTCCGCTAGATCCAGTAGATTTTAATGTCGATTTGTTTATGTACATGACCGTGAATAAATTTCTAATGAACACTTTGTTTTGCATTCAGTTTGTTATGCCATTTGAAAGATAAGCCCATTGTAGGCATAAACGGATTAACTGTGGAAGCCGCCAACTCTCTGTATAAACATATTTAGCTTAATTTGAATAATCTAAACATCACAAATTGATATTCATGATATTTTATGTCAGCAGTATGTTTCTGTCAGATTTTTAGATTGGAAATTAATTTATTGTATCGATTTTAAAAGCACAAAACAATATCTTCTCTTGTACGTCTTAAAACTCTTTATTTTTGGAGACGTTCTTAAATTCTCTCTAACCTCTTCATGGGAACCTTTTTGGGTGACGTGACCGGGGATTAGTCCGTCACCCGCCGAGAGGCCAACCGCGTGAGGAAAGACTGACGTCCTCCCCGAGGGGGGGACGTCGGTCGATGGGAGGGTACCCCAAGTAGGGGGTATTCCGTCGGGCCGACCACTGATGACAAGTTAACTCTGCTCCGGTGGTCGGCTCAACGACGAAGGCGACGTGGTTTTCGGGTGGGTTGCGGGTGTTGCGTGCTTAAGCCCCTCTGTCGCCCCGGACGGAGTGGTGCGGAGGCGCGCCGACCGCAGCTGACCCTCAAAAAAAAAAAATGGGAACCTTTTTACTATTAACAGTGATTGCTAACCTGCTTGCCTACCACGGCGATTATGATATATTCTTCATTTCAGAAGTTTATTTCTAACAATGCGCATCAATGGGCTTATGGATAAAAATATGTATGCGATAAAATTGAACGAAGTGCGAGTTATGTCACTATCATAAATATATAACTAAGGTAAAAGGTTTTTGGGCGGGAACATGAAAACATTATGTGGTTGTCTTGTATTGTTTTCATTAATTTATTGTTTTTAACGTATTATTATTAAATGATTTTGATGGCGTTTTATGTAATGTGATCGAAAGGAACTGCTGTGCGGTAATGAATATGATATATGCTTTAAAATTTCCAGAAAATACCAATAACAGTATAATCATAACATTGTTGATGGCGACGATTTGACTTCTTGACGGACAATGACTAATATGAAGAAACTATAGATGCAAAGGAACGGAAAAGATACGTCCCACTGTTGGGCTCAGACCTCCTCCACTGTGTGAGAGAATTTGACTTACTATACCTGGTAAAACCCGACCTGTTGGCATAGGATTACATTTCGAGATTACTTTTTCTTGCATCAATGTTATTAGCATATTATATCCCTTATTCTTCTTTAACGACAGTCACGGGTAAGGGATAGGGATGAAAGTATCGAAACTAAGAACATCGATATATCGATTCATCGATGTTTCAGAACAAACATCGATGTACACAAAACATCGGCGTGAAAAGATCGATGTATCGAAACATCGATGTTTTTTAGAGATCTATGCGATGGCCTTTTTTAGTCAAATCAAGCATATTTTGTACATAAAACACTAACATTTGCGTCATGTGATGAGCTGTTTTTTAGTTATTTGGAAACAGAGTACCTAAACTCTTACGCAGGCTGTGCTAAAAGTATCATACACTTTAAATCATGCAGGCAAAACATCGTGTAAAATAACATCGACACATCGATGTTTTACAATAGTGAACATCGTTGGCAAGCATCGATGTTTTTTATTGAAACATCGATATTTCAGAAACAACGATGTATCGTTTGCTTCCTTAGCAAGGGAGGGTTTGGTGAATTGTATTCTTACTCCGTCATTACAATGAAATGAATAAATTTACTATTATAATCAATAGTATTATTTATAATATATTAGCTGTCTAATATACATCACATCATATTCAATACCTACAAACTCATCATTAAAATACCTTACAAGTAAGTGATTCTTGGCGCGTATAAAATACGATAAGACGTAATTCATGCGGTTTATTTTAATTATAAATTGCATGCTTATTTATAACTAGCAACCCGCCCTCGCTTCGCTTTGGTTTCTATCGTCTTATCACCGTAGTTCCCGTTCCCGTGGGAATACCGGGCTAAAATATAGCCTGGGTTACTCCCTTATATTATAGCTTTCCATTGGTGAAAGAATTTTTGAAATCGGTCCAGCCGTTTTGAAGATTACCCGGAACAAACAGACAGACAGACAAAAAAAAATATAAAGTGTATTTTAGGCATATGTACCTATAGTGCAAATAACCGTGTGAGCATGAAAAAAGCCTATTATTTTGATATTACAAACAGACACTCCAATTTTATTTATTGGTATAGTTTTATAAATGCTGACCCAACAGACGTTGTTCTGGTTCAAAGCTAAAAAAATAGTAAAAGGAATTTTCCTTGAAATCAATCGCAGCGCCACCTACCGGTTCCAATTATTAATGTAAACCATTCTCATATCCATCGGAACAGCTACAAAAATCATCAAAATCGGTTCAGCCGTTTAGGAGTTCAATTACAAATATACAAACAGAACATCTTTATCAATAGCGGCGTTAGGGTAGGGCGCGGTTGGGCGACTGCCCAGGGCGCCGGACATAAAGGGGCGCCAAACTGGCTACTTCTTTTAAATCCACTAAATTTATGGCAAATTGTTATTTTGGTAACAGTAGAACGGAACGCAGTGTTCAATCCCTTTGATTGGAGCACTGCAGGCAGTTCATTTTCTCAGGTATCACTGATAGAAACACATTATCTATCTCTTTTTTACATTTTATTTGAACACACTTGGCTCATTCTAATTTTTACATAAGTGGACGCACTTAAAACAGTTATTCCAATTATTACAAATAAATGCAGTAAGCAGACGTTTCATGCTTTTTTTTATTTTGGGTGGGCCATGGTTAGCGCTTCCGCCGCCCGGCACCGTTCGAGGCGACAGAGAGGCGGTGCGTGGCCCCATGACCCACCCGTAGCACGTCACCTTCGTCGGTCATCTCCACCTTCGGTGCAGAGTTCCTTATCATCAGTGGTTGGCTCGACAGAATACCTCGGTCACGGGTTTTCCTCTCTCCTCTCGACCCTCGCTCGACGTACCCCCTCGGGGGTGTCAGTCGCCGTCGCGTGTTTAGCCTCTCGACGGGCGACGGGCTAATACTCGGTCCCATTACCCGCAGCCTTAGCTAGGGTGGCATCAGGCGCAGGTAATTGCGACTGCACCACCCGAGTCGCTAGCGACGGACCACGTCGTTGTGGAGGCGTTCCTCCCGAGTGCGCTCCGCGGCCACTTTTCGCGAGATGACTGCCACGCAGAAGGCGGTGACTGAGTCCTAGTTCTTGACGCTGCCGAGCATCTCCCTAGCAATGGTCAGCGTCAGGTCGGCACCGATGATTGCGACG
Organism: Lymantria dispar; assembly: GCA_032191425.1. NCBI lineage: Eukaryota > Metazoa > Arthropoda > Insecta > Lepidoptera > Erebidae > Lymantria > Lymantria dispar. Next base: position 26,711,349 of record CM063448.1, read on the forward strand.
AGTTCACGGCACTGCTCAGCCCACGCGGCACACACCTCGAGCGTGTGCTGCACCGTGTCATTGTCGCAATCACAGTGGTGATAGGACGGTGTACTCCTAACGACCGTGTGCAGGTATTTGATGAAGCAATCGTGCCCCGTCAAAGCCTTCAACAGTTGGAAGGACCCCGTGCCGTCGCTCCAACCACTGCATCAACACCGGCCGGAACTAAAGTTTATTGATTACTAAATACCGAGTGGCATTAGTTCTATCTTAAAAGTTAAAATGTAACCAGTGTGAACTGTAAAAATAGGTGTTCGTTTTGTGATATTTTGATGGATAACTTTTACTGGGTACCAATTTATTTTAACTATTTACCTATATACTATGTGTACGATATACACATTGAGAATGTGTACACTACTACTATCTTTTTCTATCTCCGCTATTTATCTATCGATATTTATAACATTTGTTTGTATGTGTATCCGTTTTGGGGTTGTTATTACATGAAACTAATTATACTATCATCATCATCTCAGACCATACACGTCCCACTGTAGGGCTCGGGCCTTCTCCACTATGAGAGGGCAATTGATCTACTTTAACACGCTGGTCGGACGTGTTGGTATAGGGTTTTGTTTTGATTTTTCCATCTTTTTCTAGATATTAGATATTATATGCCTATTGTATCCCTTAGTCGTTTTTTACGATATCCACGGGCAAGATGCATGGGCAAGGGGTGGTGAATTGTATTTTTCTCCGTCACCACACGAAAGAATTATACTGTACTACTTATATTATTATCTCGCTCACAAAATATCTGGATCAAAATATAGAAAATGGCAAGCAGAAAAAGAATTTATAAACTTTTTTGAAAAAATCGCGATCGACAATATTTTAATTTAGATTGACGAACTTGGCAACCTTATCAATCGAGAATGTAATCGCTGAAAACATCGATTTTGAGAATCTCATCTAAGAGTCCGCCGATAGAAAGGCGAGAAAAGTAAAATTTTATTAGTTTTATTTTATTATTAGTTTAAATGGTTATTTTTTTTTAATACATGGCTATTTTTTTAAATAAATGGTAATTTTATAATACAAATTGCCATATGAAATTGAACTGTAGTAGGGGGCACCATAGTAATCTCGCCCCGGGCGCTGGTTGTGCTAAAACCGGCACTGATCTTTATTAATTTTTATATATAAATTTCTTGTGTACGTGTGTATGTCACTGAACTCCTCCTCCTATATATATATATATATATATATATATATATATATATATATATATATATATATATATATATACTGGGTTGTTTCGAGGCAACTGACCCCCGTGTGGTGACGGAGTAAGAATACAATTCACCACCCCCTATCTTACCCGTGGGTGATCGTACGAGACGACTAAGGGATATAAAACGCATATAACTTCTCTTTGCGAGAGAAGGAAAACTCGAAATTAAACCCTATACCAACACGTCTGACCAGCGTGGTATAGTAGGTCAATTACCCTTCCATTATGGAGGAGGCCCGAGCCCAATAGTGGGACGTATATGGGCTGAGATGATGAGATGATATATATATATATATATATCTAATAAAATATAATAAAATCTAAAGAAGAAATTAAAATAGTGAAAATAAGTATTGTGATTGAAAGCAGACTATTAAAATATCATGTTCATATTCTGTTTAGATTGATAATTTCAAATTGTTTTCATTTATTTTTTCACCTAACATAACGTAAATTCCTCGTGTCATCATCATTATAATTTCAGGTACTGGTACAGGGCTCTGGCCTCCTCCACAATGGGAGGGATTTAACCTACTATACCGTGCTGGTCAGACATGTTGGTATAGGGGTTCATTCCGAGTTTTACTTCTCTTGCACAGATCTTATGTGCATATTATATCCCATAGTCATCTTTTACGACATCCACGGGCAAGATAGAGAGTGGTGAATTGTATTCTTACTCCGTCACCACACGGATAGTAACTGGTTTACCTCTAAATAAATTTGTATATAAATTGATCTCCTACATAAAATAGTCTGTTGAATGAAATACCATTGAAAGAAATCCTAAAAGCTTCCGAAAATGTTAGCTTTTTCAGTACTATTCTGCGAATACAGTCTGGGTATAATGACCTAAACATGTACGCTATAATACATTAGCTGGGCACAAGTCCAACTAGCTCTTTAGATTTATTTTTATTGAATTTTCTGCTGCAACGTAAACTTGAATAGACATAAAATTGTACTTATTTCTTAAAATATTAAATTTTTCATCTAACTAATTAATCCGCGAAAAAAATGAACAAGACGATTATTGTACCATGGATTAGCCCTAATAAAATTATAACCAGAATACGAAATAGTAATTTGGCTGTAGGATAAGAAGGATGACAAGTATAGGCAGATTTTTTTTTTCTTTTTTATAGACAACAAACACCCTGCACTAAGGAAATACTAAATGCTCCCTATCTTGCCTATCCGTGTGGTGACGGAATAAGAATATAATTCACCATTCTCCATCTTGCCCGTGAATATCGTAAAAGAAGAGAAAGAGATGTCATACGCATGTATCATCTATGCAAGAAAAGGAAAGCTCGAAACAAAGCTGTATGCCATCCTGTTTGACCAGCATGGTACAATAAGGTCAATTTCCCTCCTATTGTGGAGGAGGCTCGAGCCCAACAATAGGATGTACATATATGAGATGAGATGAGATTATTGCAATTTAAAAAATATTAATTAAGTTGAACAACTAAAATGTGTAGACATAATTTGTTTTCCAACATAAATAGCATATAATAACGGATATAGGTCATTAACTTTACCTCTATTTTGTTTTGTATGCGATATACTAAGGGGTATAATATCTTTTGTTAGAATAATTATTACATGAAAGGTTAATAGATCTTCCTTAATCCCCTTGTTAGCTTAGGGTAAGCTTGAGACCAAATAATGTGTTTAGTTATTTTTATTAACTACAAAATCTTGTATAGATCTTCGTTAGAATTTGAACAAGCTGCTATGCCAGGTTTAGCTTGACCTGCCATAAAAAATGACCATACAAGTGTTGAGTCGTCGACATAAAATGGCAATCGTTAAGATAAGCCGCTGGACAGATAACGAAGAACGGCTTACTTCCATATAATGCGATACAGAGGTACATGTATGACAGATTATGGGGTTGCACGTCGTCTCTTTCGTTGCTCTGGACGGATCGTACGAATTGTGCCCGTACCACCTGTGTGTACCTGCCTTGAAAGAAAAAAAAGGCCACCACTCTAGTCTATGTGGTGATGTAGTAAGAACCCTGCTCCGGTGGTCGGCCCGCGCGCCTTCCTTTCATCGCCCCGGACGGAATGTAAGGCTCATTTTCATTGGTCGTTAATTCGATCGTTATACAGTAGGCGGGGAGTCCCCGAATACGGGATATCGACTAATGAAAGTAGGCTATCTATATCTTGATCGATGTACGGCATGCGGATATTCCCCGTATGCGGTCCAACAACCAATGAAATTCATCGGTCGGTGGCGATGTACGGCATGCGGATATTGCCCGTATGCGGTCCAACAACCAATGTAATTCATCGGTCGGTGGTTTATCGGTCGGTGTGGCGCGGGGACTCAGGTTACGAATGTTATCAGGTGAGAACTGACGTTGCGCGGGAGTATAATGGCTGATCGTTTAACCGATTTACAAATGCTGAAACTAGTAGAAACATATCATTCAAAACAAATGCGCGGTAAAGAATATCCCATAATGGACAAGCGAGCCCTATCGACTAATGAAAACGGCTATCGCATGCTGACCCTATGGCATGCTTGAACAGAAATCTCCCGTACCCCGCATGCGGGCCCTATCGACTAATGAAAACGGTTATCGCATGCTAGCCCTAAGGCATGCGTGAACAGAAATCTCCCGTACCCCGCATGCGGGCTCTAACGACCAATGAAAATGAGCCTACGCGTATGAAACGCGTGCGCTTACCATGACCTACCCATAAAAAAAAACCACCCCCTATCTTGGGCGTGGGTGTCGTAAAACACGACTAAGGGATTATAATATACATACAAGATCTATGTAAGAGATCGAAAACTCGAAATGAAACCTTATACTAACACGTCTGACCAGCGTGGTATAGTAAGTTAATTTCACGCCTATTGTATAGTAGGCTCGAGCCCAGCAGCGGGACTTTAAAGAACCATAATGATGATCTCTTAATAAATCTTGTCCAGAGCTTCATTTAATAGAAATATGTATATGACAGTTTATATATAGACTACTAGCTGTATATGTATAGCTCTCCTTGAAATAGATCGCAGCGCCACCTACGGGGTTCCAATTATTAATCTAAAACATTCTCATACCCATCGGAACAGCCACAAAAAATCATCAAAATCGGCCCAGCCGTTTAGGAGTTCAGTGAAATACACACGTACACAAGATAGACTAGCTGACCCAAAAGACGTTATTCTGTTCAAATAAACTCCACTTGCCGGGTCCAATTGTGAATCTAAACCATTCTCGAATCCTCTAAAAAATTTCATCAACATCGGTCCAACCGTTTAGGAAGAGTTCAGGGACATACACGCATACCTAAGAAATATATATATAAAGATACAATTATAACTGAGAACGAAAAAAATATTGTATACGGGGTCATACTTAATTTTATTATAAAATAAATAACTAAATGCTGTAGTTTGTTAATATTTTTATTGTTTTATGAAGTAGTCTCCATTCTTTTCTAAGCATCATGCCATTTACTGTAGCAGTAGGCCCATTCCTCTTTAAGTATTTCTTCTAAGCCTTTTTTAAACGTAAACATGGCATTTTCAGGGTTCACAAAACGCGAAGTCCTCTAAATTTTTATTTTTGGAATTTACAAGGTCAGGTCGGGACTATTATGTGGAAGATTAATTAAATCGATACCTTTGATAGAAAAATATTTGACAGTCCCTCTGGCAGAGTCGGACGTTGTCGTAGTAGAAGAGTAAGAATGCTTGATTCATACACCAATACGCAGTAGCAGTTATTTCAGCTTCTAGGAGAATTGTTATAAAATTATCCATCTGTTCAAAGAATCACGTTTTCCTTTAACCTGTTAATATAACACTCTTCTCTTATAGCTTCTATCATTAGCCTCCCAGCACTCATCGTTCTAGCCGAGGCCGCGGATGACGTGACCGGGGAGTTAGTCTGTCACGCGCCGATAGGCCGACCGCGTGAGGAACGACCGACGGAGTGGTACGAGGAGCGCACCGACCGCGGTCCACCCAAAAAAAAAAAACACATTCATCGTCCGTCATTCTTCCTGCGAATCATCAGTGAGTTTGCTTCGACAACGTTTAAATTCATTAAATCAGATGTAAAAAAGTAGCAAATAACAGAGACTTGTCATAAAATAATAATTAAAATCTATCATATCTCTAGTGGCGACCACGTATCGGACGACGCAGTGCAGGACGCGCACTAAATGGACCGACAACCTGGTGAAAGTTGCTGGCCATCGTTGGATGCAGGTGGCACAGGACCGCACTTTGTGGTGTAACATGAGGGAGGCCTACGTCCAGCAGTGGACGGCGATAGGCTGAAATGATGATGATATCTCTATCACTCTTGTTGCTTTTTTTATTTATGGTATTCACAAGATTTCGCTAATAACTCAATTTAGATTAACAGTTATAGGAGTTAGGAACCTAAATTCTAAGAAATTCAAGTAGTTAAACTTTGTTGTTGGCTTTTAAATTCTCGGTGATGTTACTTAGCTGGATTATTTTTAAAAACTACTGTATGGGATGATTTATTTTCTAAAACTACTACAACATTTAGCTACACTCATGTTGATGACAATATACAGCAACTGAGAAAAAAAAAGAAAAGAAAAAACACAAGACAAATGCTAACTATAGTTTAATGTTATTTGCGTTAATGTAATCTGCTAAAAGGTACACAAATCATTTGTGATTACTATCATTTGTGTACTTTTCTTACGGGCCTATTTTTAAACATTTTATATATGACTCGCATACGCTATTTGTTGGATGTTTCTTTTATGATATACAAATATGTTATACTTTTTTTTTAATCAATATTTTGATATAACCCAAGTATTTTTTTATCTTTGATTAAGAATTCCTTCAATACGAAATTATTTAACATTTAATACCATCTTCTTTAACCTCATCTTTTTTAGATTAAAATTTTATTATCTGGATGACCGGTATTTTGGTTTGCTAAATCGGTTTTTATTTTTGCTAATTATATAAAATAAACAAAACTGATTGAGGAAAAACGGAAAATAATGAAAATAGTAGAACCAAGGATCGAGCCGGGGCTGTCTCGACTAAGCGACTGCTGGGTTTTTATAACTGAGCTATTTTCACTATTGATAACAGTAGCTAAATTATCATTCACCATAATTGGACGTAGTTAAGCAAACTAGAACCAACCCACACCTGAATTAAGTATAAAAGTAGACCTTCAACCGTGCTGTGCACCTACTCAAAAAATATCCTGGTCAAAAAAACTAACCCAAAACAGAATATCATTATACATTTGTTTTTTCAAAATAGCTATTCCATTATTTTCAACAGATATTTGAAACAAAGACCTCAATAACCCGAAAGTGAATTTTTGAGGGTCGTTTCTAGTTTGCTAAACTACGTCCAATTCTGCTCTTATTCCATTTACTTGGGGTTGTTTTAATGCAGGTGGCACAGGATCGCACTTTGTGACGTAACATGAGGGAGGCCCACGTCCAGTAGTGGACGGTGATAGGCTGAAATGATGATAGGATGAATGATGCCTCAATATGTACTCTTCTTTGATAGTACCTACATATTGCAAAAGTTTTGTCAATGGTTTTATGACTTGTTGACTAAATGGTCAGATGGAGTGGGCGCAGGTCGATGATAGTGGCTAAATACGCCTTCATATTATATATTTTTTTCATTAGCTAAAAATGTTGACATAATGAGATTTTCTATAAATCATACGAAGCTAAATCATTTTGGCCTCGTTAACTCCTGTATTTCATAAAAATCGTAGGTGGTTTTCGAGATTTCGAATATATAAGAATATACAATAATTGCTCAGTTAGAGATTGCTCAGTGACAGAGTATGAATATAGATCACTACCCTATTTCTTGTCTGTGCGTATCGTAAAAGATGACTAAAAAATTTACCCTCATATGCATATAACACCTGTGCAAGGGAAGGAAAGCTCAAAATAAAACCCTATATGAACTATCTAACCAGCGTGATATAGAAGGTCAATTCCTCTTCTATTATGGAGGAGGCTCGAGCCTAGTAACGTATATGAGCTAAGATGATGACAATAAATACTTAAATGGAAATTAAATTGTTCTAGTATTCAACTTCATTTGCCATCCAAAAACAAAATTTGTAAAAAAAACCAAGCCTCGCGACCCAGTTCTTAATACCATAAAAAGTTGTGAGATTCATGTCACAAGTCAGTTAATTTATTCAGTTCCTAATTAAGGGAACTTCTGTCTTAAGTTATTACGTAATTAGCTAACCTAACAACTTCTTATAGTGACCATATCAATATTAAAGATCTTTTATGATTTAAGTAAACAGATTGGCTTTGACTAGTAATAATGCTTAACCTATTGGTTTAAATTGAATGAAATTTGAAATATACCTTGTGTATACAATGCCGTAAAATTCAGGCTTCCAGTTTTATTCACAATGAAGTTATAGGTGGTCGAAAATGGTCAGAATTGTGGGTTCGAGAAAAGAATGTCACGGCAGTGTTGCGTTTTTGCTCAACTTAGAGTGGGAACTGCCGTGTCCCCAGAACAAAGTGACACTTAATGCCATTGTTATTTCAGAACTGAAGTTGTGGCTCTCCGTATTTAGAAAACGAGGTAAATACCTCACTTCAATATTATGAGTACTTGCGGTAGATACTTGACCTTTGAAATCCAAACATATTATTATTCCTCTTCTGCGGTTCTAAAAGTAAACTGCTACGCAGAAGCCTATACCTCCAACTATTAAGTGTAATTTCTTCAATCCCAGTACTTATATATTGAGAGATTTTTTTTTCGTTATATATAAATGCAAAGGAAAAGTAGACTCAATCCGCTTAAAGACAAAAAGCTTAATGCGTGGAAGATATTGCTGTATTGTTAATCTTTACATAGAAATAAAAGAAAGTCGCCGCCCCCCCTTTTGCGCTTAGATCTTTAAAATTTCGCAACGGATATTAATATGGTTTTCGTCAATAGACAGAGTGATTCATGAGGAAGATTTATATGTATAACATAAGCATTTTATATTAGAGAAAATGTACAATTTCAAAGAATTGTAATGTGATATTGTATAAAAAAACATTTGTGTACACTTAAATTGCAAATACTGGGTAAATGTCTTTTTTTGGGGTAGTCAACGATTCTATTATATCTTACTCCAACTATGCAGGTCAGTGAAGCCCATAAATTCTTCGTAAACTTATCTATTGCTATGTGAGTGGGCCACCGAAAACGAGTCCTTACTCTGGCTAAACACTATGAAATAGATACAAATATTATATACAACGGAGACATCACACATGATTTCTAGACGGGTGAAGTCACGGCAACTCTAGTGTTGTTATATTATACCAAAGGTTTTAAACATCATTTAGAGGAGTCCTGTATTGTTTGGATATTACTTTAATGTATTAATCATAAAACATTTGAGCAAAAACATTAATACCAACATTGACCCAGATAGAGCATAAAGCATCGTATTCATAGTGTCGTTATCCCAAATTAGATGGGGTCAGCATAGTATATTTTATATAGATCCATTAGCATGACCCCACTTGAGGATTGAAAGAACATCATTGGTGAATTATAAAGCACCATTTGTTTGACTACTGTACTTAGTAAAAATCGAAAGTAGTAACTAAGAAACTGCCACCTATTACGTCATGACAGTGCTTCTTCGTCTATATCTTCTATTCTATACCAATCAATAAAATTGAAGTGTCTGTTTGTAATGTCAAAATAATAGGCTTTTTTCATGCTCACACGGTTATTTGCACGACACCTATGCCTAAAATAGCAATTAAAAAATTTTTGTCTGTCTGTCTGTTTGTTCCGGGTAATCTTAAAAACGGCTGGACCGATTTCAAAAATTCTTTCACCAATGGAAAGCTATAATATCAGGGCGTAAAGTAAGCTATATTTTATCCCGGTATTCCCACGGTAACGGGAACTACGCGGGTAAAACGACTATAACCTATAACCGAAGCGAAGCGAGGGCGGGTTGCTATCTATACCAATAAATAAAATTGAAGTGCCTGTTTGTAATGTCAAAATAATAGGCTTTTTTCATGTTCACACGGTTATTTACGCGACACCTATGCCTAAAATAGCAATTAAAACATTTTTGTCTGTCTGTCTGTTTGTTCCGGGTAATCTTCAAAACGGCTGGACCGATTTCAAAAATTCTTTCACCATTGGAAAGCTATAATATCAGGGCGTAAACTAGGCTATATTATATCCCGGTATTTCCACGGGAACGGGAACTACGCGGGTAAAACGACTATAACCTATAACCGAAGCAAAGCGAGGGCGGGTTGCTAGTATACAATAAAAAAATTTATTTAGTTAAAAATCGATTGCAGTTCCCAAATATGTAGAACACGTGACTCATTCTTAAGATTATCTGGAGTTAATTCCTCGCATTTTTTTTAAAAAGCCAAAGGTTTAATGAGAGGTGTCACTTTTAGTAGTAGAGGCAATGATCGCTGACATCACCACATGAAAAACTTACTAATACTAATTTGGCTGCACCGAATGTACATCATATTTTTTCTAATACAGAAGAAAGAAAGCAGAACATGCACCATACTTTTCATCAGATAGGACAAATCTTGTAAATTTCTAACCATCTCCCCACCAGCAACAAAGAATAAGTCCTAGTGTCGTGGAAGCTTTATTATATTTATATAATAGACATAAATAAGACACAAGCTCAAAAATTATTTATGGATGACATAAATAATTTCACTGCACAGGAATTGAAGGTGGAATACTTAGCATGAGAGAGTAGACTACTAAGCAACCTATGCAATCAAAATCTCTTTAAATAAAAATCAAAATCTTCGTTATTATATAATAGACGTAGCGGGTAGGATTGTATATTTAATAGCATTTGTAAAGTATCCAACAAAATTAAAAAAACCTTGACATATCTTAGGTGATATGACACTAGTAGGAGTATGACTAGGCGTAGTACTCATTTATTACTACCGGTTCGTTTAGAATTAGCGCGGGAATTAAACACCTGTTATATACGACAGAATTCAAATAAAGAAGGCTTTTATTAACAGCAATGTTTCTATTTAAATATAATATTTAAAAACAATCAAGTTAATAAGAATTTTTAACTTCCCGCTTTAAAAATCAATAGTTATTATATATGTCGGGACGAAAATCGAGTTTTTTTTTATCTCAACATGGTAGATTTTTGAAATTTCCAATTCCTTTTTTATTTTTAGAATTTCTTTTTCGGGAACTATTCTATTGATAATTTCTAAAATCTAATCAACTTTTCTATTCAATAAACGACGTCTATTGACGCAAACCGATTCAAAATCAGTTCATTCATGGGTAATATATCGGAAACGAAGGAAAGGTAGAAAACAGTTTTTAGCTCGAAGAGCTCAAATATTTACAATTTTATATAAACTAAATTTTATATTTTGTTAAACGTTATAAACTTAGGGATAGACGGCAGTTTCAGGGTTGGACTGCCGTGTTTTCAGATTTTTTAAATAGACTTGCATTGACTAGAAATTCAAGCTTTTCTTGTGGTGGAGTAAGACTACGCCACCTCTATCTATTGCCCTTGGCTGTCGTAAAAAAAGATCAAGGGATTCAATTTATTTATATTATCTAATTAAAAGAAGTAAAACTCGAAATAAACGTTCAGCAAACCGTCTGAACAGCGTAGTATACTAGATAAATTTCAATCGTAATAGTGGGACGTATATGAGCTGTGATGTAAACAATACAATTTAGGCACCCTGATATCTTTAATTACACGTTTACTAAGGAATAATTAAGTGTGCTTTGTTAATAACGTAATTTAGTAGTTTGATTTTTGATAACAAAACACGTAAATTATTTTAATATAATGATAATAATAATATTTATTTTCTCACCTCAATACATATGTTAAGAATTATAATATACCTACATGATTAAAAAAAAAATACCGTATCATACATATTGTGCAAGACTGGTGCCTAAACTAGGCTTAAAGCCTGTATTTCAGGACATCAGGTCTCCTCCCACAAGAAATCCAAAATTTTTATTATTTATATGACACAGTAAACAACAAAATGTTACAAAGTAGTTAATCGTACATTTGTTTTTGTGCTGGGCTGCAGTCGGCGCACTCCTCGCACCACCCCGTCCGGGGCGACAGGAGAGGTAATTACACACAACCGCAACCCACCCGAACACCACGTCGCCTTCGTCGTTGGGCCGACCACTGGGGCAGGGTTACTTGTCATCAGTGGTTGGCCCGACGGAATACCCCCTATTTGGGGTACCCTCTCATCGACCGACGTCCCCCCCTCGGGGAGGACGTCAGTCTTTCTGTGAGGAAAGTCCGACGTACTCCTCAGGGGGTATTCCGTCGGGCCGACCACTGACGTCAAGTCACCCTGTCGCCCCGGAGGGAGTGGTGCGAGGAGCGCGCCGACCGCAACCAACCCCCAAAAAAAAAGAGCTTCTATTTAATTTTAATATTTGGCTGTCAATTCAGCACTACATTAAAACTTACCCTCTATGAGCCTATATATATTTAAATAACTTAGCGTATTTTAGAAATCAACAATACATTCTTATAATATATCAAACATAATTTAAATTATAATGCGTAATTAATATAGTTTGAAAAGTTAGGTATGAGTACATATGTATATACCAAAATATTTCTCACAAATGAATAAGAACAATATTAATAAAAATAAATACCTATCGTTCCACTCAAAATCACGGAGATCTACCACTTGCACTCGAAACGTTATCACTTAGCACTTTACACAGACACACAGTCGCGATGAAGTCCCGAGGGCAACTGAACAACCAGATACCAAGGCAGAATCATGAATCAGAACGATTCGAGTTCTGTACTGGTGATTGGAACGGTGTTAATGCAGTTATAATTTAAAAAAATATATGCAATTGCATTTTGTAGTTTTAAACCCAATGGTGGCTACAAGACGGGTCCATAAGGTGTTCTGTTCCTTTCTGTCTTAATATCTGCTTACGTCCGTATTATCTGCTTACATACAATAAAGCAATGATGACGAACTTATTGCATTATTAAAGACGAATGAAAAATGAAGGATGAAGGCTGAAGTATGGTGAAGGATGAAGGATAAAGGATAAACGATAAAAGAGTTTCACTTCTGATATGCGTACTTTGTACACACACTCTTTTTTTGAGATTTATTGTTATTTTGTATTATAAATAACAAATTTTAAAACCCCAACAATACATCGGTGAAAACTGCAATCAATTCCATAGATTAGTTTTGGTGTAGAGCGCATAGAAACATATATAGAATGTGTCAGGTTGTGGAAGAACTGTTTGAGTATGTTGTAGTTTAACGGTCGTGGATCATAATTAGAATGTATATTACATAAAAAAAACAATATTATATCAATAAAACATAACAGTTATAGTGATTTTATAAATGTGCGTCTAAAGTAAGAGTCTATGCCATAAATGTTACATGTTATGAACAAGATACATGTAGGCATTGTAAGTCGCGTCAAGGTATAACTAGGTACGAAATGGCGGCGACTAAAGGTCGCTAACCTATCAGTTGATATTAAGGCAAATTTTATCTTGCTTATGTGAACGTAATCATTGATTTATTCAATTTCTAATGAACATTTAGCAAAGTACAAATATGTTGAAGATTAAGTAACACTTTATATATTTCAATTTGATTTACACGAAAAAGCGATGACAAAATTGTAAAATGTTGATATCTCTAATTCAAAAACGAATCGATATGTATACTTCAATTTTTTTTCATGGATTCATAACACTATTGCCTATCTGCCGTTTGACCAGCAGTTCCATAACCTGTGACACTCTGTATCATCATCATCTTGCTCTTATCCCAATTACTTGGGGTCGACGCAATATGTCATCTGTTATGACATATTGCAAAAAGTTTCGGCAATGACTTTTATGACCGGCCGCCTGCCTGACGTCAACCCTCCTTGGGAATGTAATCGTTGACCCAAATGGTACCAGATGGAGTTGGTCCGGGTCAATCTAGGGGTCTTAGTCGTCTTTTACGACACCCACGAGCAAAGCAAGGGTTGGTAGTATTCGAAGCCGCTACCACACAGCACCTGTGACACTCTGTATAAACTGTAAAAATATGAGTTTTGGTTGCTATTGTATTAACAAACATCCTCCATAGCAGGATTTTCTTCCATATCTATAATGCACAGACATCATTTTGTTACAATTTTATTAAAGGTATGCATAAATTTTCATTTTGTTAAAATAGTGTTACCTGCTTCCGTTCTTTACTCAATTCTTGTCACATCTCTCGAAGGTGAAGCTATGGTGATGTATTATATTCTTAATCCATTACCACATCGCCTAACCTACTGTGATAATAAAATAGTTTTGGAATAAAACTTGTGTGCTCGCTATTACATGTAGGAGTCTGCGTTTAATTTAACCATCTGTCAAAACTACTCACAACTCGAGATTTATCTTGTGTTAAGGTCATGTTAAGTCAAGATACATACGTAAACGTCACATTTGTTATTTATTAATATAGAAAATGTTTTTTATGTTATTCTTTAACACATTTATTACTTATTTATTGTACCATATCGTTCATTGCATGTCGCACTGAGTGGATAATATGTAAATTTGTGGTTGTAAGAATTTTTTATTCCATCCTCATCATTTCAGCTTGTATGCATCCCACTGTTGGGCTCGAGTCTGCTCCACAATAGGAGCAAAAATTGGCCTAATGTACCACGCAAATTAGACGTATTGGTATCGGGTCTTGGAGATTTCCTTCTTTTTTTTTGTTGTATGCATATTTAATTCCTTAGTCGTCTTTCACAAGAGAGAGCATGTTGAATTGCATTCTTACTCCATCACCAGCCATATCTGATGTTGTCAGGTTAACAACTATATTCTTAAGAGGGGTTGACGTTAGATATCCGCCGGTCATGAAACTATTTAAAAAACGTTTGAAATATGTACTATAAAAGAAGAGTACATATCGAGTATAAGTGAAAAGAGCAGGATGAGAACAATGATAAGATTTTTGTTTATAAGTTACACTTACAATCTTTTGTCCCTAAAGGAGTTAGCAGTGGTGTAATACATTTGAATTGCCTACAATAACTTTTAATACCACATAAAAGGAGGTGATTTTTTTGTGATCATATTTTACTTTCACACTCGAGAAATCATATTTCCCTTGAGTTATTTATATTTGCGAGCAAAATGATATATAATAGGATAAACTGAGCCTAGTCTAACAAGGTAGTCATTTAAAAACTGTACATTTATGTATTTTATTTGTTTAGTAGACTAAAACTAATCTATTAATAGTTACTCGTTTACGAATAAATATTCCCTTAACATTATTTTTAGCGGAAACAAAATAACTCCGACACTTATTCTAAGTGGAAACAAGACATGTAAATTTAAACGACTATTATTAAACTGATAATTATTTTTCTCAATTGGGTCATCTTTGCGTTTCCAATAGTTTTAACAAAATGGGTTACCATTCACTGCAAGATTGGAATTTTTAAAACCAAGCAGCTCCTAGGCACCCCATCCGGTTCGCGTGGTTTTAAATCGATTTGCACTGTGAATTTTAGAGTTAAACATATTAAATAATAACAGGCACATCATAAAAACGAATTTGAATTTAATTCTACAAAATTATTCGGCATATAGATTATTATTATATCATATACTAGCAACCCGCCCTCACTTCGCTTCGGTTTCAGTCGCCTTACCCGCGTAGTTCCCGTTCCTGTGGGAGTACCAGGATAAAATATAGCTTATGTTACTCCCTGATATTATAGCTTTTCCATTGGTGAAGGCATTTTTGAAATCGGTTCGGTGGTTTAAGCATGAAAGCGTACAAACAAACAAACTTACTTTCGCATTTATAATATTAGTAAGGATATTCTCGCTCAAAACTGAAAGAGGGGATTTACCAGATGGTAAATGGTATTATTATACCAGGCTGGTCAGACGGGTTGATATGGGGTTTTATTTCAATTTTCCTTTACTTGCACAGGTATTAATTTGCATACCATATCCCTTAGTCGTCTTTTACGATATTTACGGGCAAGATAGGGGATAATATATAGTATTCTTATTCCGTCATCACATCGAGTGACGTCGATACGATATATACGTATACAAATATGTAAAAAAAAAGATCTTCATTATTCTCATCATTTCAACCTCCTCCACAATAGGAGGAAAAATGACAAACTATACGCGGATCAGACGAGTTGGTATAGGATATTTTTTCGAGTTTTCCCTCTTTACATAGATGTTATTTCCATAATTAATCCCTTACTCGTCTTTTAAGACATCCACGGGTATGAGAGGGGGTGGTAGATTGTATTCTTACTCCGTCATCACCGGTATAAAAAAATCCTACTCATTGAAAATAATTAATTTTAGTGTCAATACATTAAGCTTTATTTTCACTTCTATGAAAATTCTAGACAGGCAGTCAAACGGAATAACTATAATTAACAAGAAAATAAAAATTGTTGAATGACATGCCTATATCCATAAGTACCAAACACGACATTTTGTCGATACTTCTCCGAATGTCGTTCAAACTTGATGTACTAAATGCGGCTTGACAGTTCGCGATTTCTCATATTGTTTTTCATTTATTATTCTTGTTTTTATAACGTATAATAAAAGTCGGGCCTGTGTATTTGCGTTGTGTAAATAAATAAATGTTAAAGATTTTAACTGTCAATCAGCAAAAATTCAAATAAAACACATACTTGCATAGTTTAAACGTTTATAACATTTCTAATGCATTGAAAATTTATTTAAAAATAATCGAAAATCTATATATTAATACGTGAAGCGAAAACTTTGTAGCCCTTTTTACGAAAATTACGCGGATGGACAAGTATGAAATCTGGCACAGTTGAAGTCTAAATTAATGAGAAGTGAACAAAACTAAAATTTGATATAAATTCATTAGAAATACATTAAATAATGAAAATATGACGTACACTACTATGCAATCGACATACACACATACACATTTGTTTATGATTAAAAGTCTCTCGCGACGGCGACTGACGTCCCGGGACAGGGACGTCGAGAGGAGAGGGTACCCGAAAGGGTATTCTGTCCGGCCGACCACTGAGGACAAGGAACTCGCTGTGCGCTTACACCCGCCGTAAAAAGAAATATTATCGAAGTTGCTAGTCGAACTGAATACCAAACAATCATAACTATAATGATAATGTCTAATCAAAAACTACAAGGAAAATGAATGTATTCTGTACCAAAGTTCAACGACAGAGATAGATAGTTCCTGTCCAAGAAATCATCCCTACGCGTCTCCAAAAAAATTAAAACAAATTTATTCCCCAATATAAATTCTACTCATGTCTCGACGCACGTTTTATAAAAACCGTAACATTAATACAAAATTACGTCTAAAATGTTATATTATTCGCGACGGAGATTTATTTCAATATAAATACTGAATAATAGTCGACCCTCGTCATGTTCATGGCGGACATGACGAGTCGAAATTCGGAAGTAATGCGAGTTTTGTAACCTTTCTGCTATTGAATATTTTGTAGTTCCCAGTGAAGAACGATTAGTATAACAGATATTTTATTAAATAGAATTATTATATACATGATATTATAATATCTAACGTGAGGCCAATTCTAGTTTTTGTTAAGTCTTTTGTTCAAAGTGAGCTACAATTTGAACAAAGTCTATGAGGGTTGAATTTGGTAATTGATTTTAGAGTTATTTACGAGTTAAGGACATAAAATTGTATTCATACATTACAATGAAGATAATCATTAAAAATAAAGATATTTATAATAATTTTACAGTACTGATTTATTAATTGTAGCATCCGAAGCAACTGCACTTCTAGTTTTTACTATTTTAATTACACTGAAGTCAATTAGGACCACTTATTAATTTTTAGTTTTATTTTCAATACCCAACAAAATAATGATGTCTTATGCTTAGACCAAATGACAGTTTATATTAGCTTTTATTAGCGTTGATCCTTATATATATTTGCCAGTAATAATTAATGAGGCATAGTTTTCTTAATGTTGTAATTTTTTTACTGTTTGGTGGAGCAGGGCATCGGGACCGTTGTCTTTTAACTATGATGGTCACAAAAGTCTTATTAATTAGAAAACGTCATAACGTCATAATTAATATTTCATTTTGTAAATTAGGTTTATAAAACTTGTAAAACTGTAAATAAATGTTAGTAGTGTAAGCGTTAAATAGCCCAATTAAATATTAGATAAATTTTGATTCCATCTGAATCCCTAAAAGGTCTACTTACAAAACTTCTGATTTATTTAATAAAATAATTGTTCGCTAAAATAGCTATAGTTCCATTGTTACGTATCTTCATAGTTATTTCGATAACGTAAAACTATTCACCATATTCAGGTGATGATTTTTAATGAAGCTCATTATACCTTAGAACTTAAAAAATTTCCTTAAAATGGCGCGTGCAGAAATTTTATGTAAATTACATATTAATTTATACACAGTTTGCAAGTCACCTGTGGGGTAGTATACTATACAGACCTTGTAGCAACTCGAGAAAATTTCCGTGCGTTCATGCGTTTCTGCCATACTTACTGTAACAATCAATCTTAACGCTCACATATAGGCCCCGTTACGCTCTTCCGTATCCGTGGTGCCGTACTGCTGCGCTATCGTAGCTGTACACCTTTTTACTTATTGGCTGACTAGTCATTTTGTTTTCCTGTCTCCCGCTTTGCCTAGGAGGGAAGTGGAATCTCTCTTTCCAACTCCTCCTCTTTAATCTTTTCTAATTAAATTTGTTGCGGGTCCCAAGACAATTAAAATCATATCCTGGGACTGCCCGAGGGTCAAACCTCGGTGTCATTTATGGAGACCATTGTGGATCCTGGCTTACAGGCGTTACAATGGTGGGAATGTGTGGTGGGATTAGTCCCAACAAAAGATATTAATTTATACATTATATTACATCCGCTCGTTTTGCTAGGCGTCAAATAAAATTAAATTATAAAAGATACTTGAATTATGATTGAATTTCTTTGATCTTTTTATAACATCTATACATTCCAATATTGAGCAGGAGCTTACTTTACTGTGAAAGAGGTTCATACAATTTCGCGAATAAAATTTACCTACGCGGTTGGATGGTATTGTTTAGGGATTTATTTCAAATTGCCTTATCGTTATTATTAAATCGGTATTATGTGATAGGACTACATTATTGACAGTAGTCTGTCTACAGCCGTGGGCCAGTCCTTCTGGAGTAGTACTACACTCTCGCAGAAGAATGACGTCTAATTAGTAGCAATTTGATACTTTTCGATACAATAATTAACCACCCATATTTTATAATGCAATATTGTGGCTAGAGCAGATCCCACAAGCGGTACCAGATCATGTGTTTAAAGGGAACGGGGCGACTCATTTTACGTAGCTTTATAAGCTAGGCAAATTAACTAATTTATATATGAGAAATAATATTTAATGCTCAAAACAAAAATGAAAAAAACTCGCAGAAAATGCTTCCTAGCAACTTCCTTTGCCAAGTACCGCAGACGCAATCCCTATATTGCAATATTATAAATTACTTATGAATGTTTAATACATGAAGCAAAAATTTTGTACCCCCTTTTTACAAAAATTACGTGAATGGATAAGTATAAAATTTGGCACAGTTAAAGTATATAATGAGGAGAAGTGCATAAAACTGAAATTTCATATAATAATGGATTATATATACATTAAATTAATTAAAAAAGGCATAAAGCACACTACCATGTAAGCGGTACACACACACACACACATCAACGCTTATACACTTTTGTTTACGGTTAAAATCTCTAGTCGAACTGAAATGTAATCTATATCTATATCAATAAATAAAATTGGAGTGTCTGTTTGTAATGTCAAAATAATAGACTTTTTTCATGCTCACACGGTTATTTGCACGACACCTATGCCTAAAATAGCGATTAAAAAATTTTTGTCTGTCTGTCTGTCTATCTGTTTGTTCCGGGTAATCTTCAAAACGGCTGGACCGATTTCAAAAGTTATTTCACCAATGGAAGGCTATAATATCAGGGCGTAAACTAGGCTATATTTTATCCCGGTATTCCCTCGGGAACAGGAACTACGTGGGTAAAACGACTAAAACCGAAGCGAATCGAGGGTGAGTTGCTAGTATAATATAATGTCAAACAATCATAATTGTGATGACAATATCTAATGGACATTTGTACTTATATATTAGTTATTAGTGAAATACAGCTTGCTCAATATACAATTATACATTAATAAAATTAAAATAAAATTGTGTAGCAAAAAAAAAATATTTAATTGAATTATGGCTAAATTTCGACCACTCGGCGACCACTAGTAAAATATAGTTATAACAATCGCTAAAAAGAAAAATATATGAAGAATATGATAAACAAAATCGTTACTATCTTAACACTTATTGTAGAATAACGAGCACGACCGACACCTAATGATGACTATAACACTGAGAGGGGTAAAAACCATAAAATAAATAGCAGAAATATCTGTGGATCGGTGACTTTAATGGACTGAAAATAAAGTGAGATAAAGGTTTTGTGTTTCTGATTTAATGAGTTCAAGTAATGAACTGACTTAAGGGATGATGAGTTGAAATATTTTGATTTACTCAACTGAATATTATTATGAAGGTGACTTTTGTTCGTGACTAGTCATTTTTCGAACTACTCAACTGTAATATATTTAGTTAGGAGTAGTAATCTTTTAGTTGAACATTTTAGGTATTTCGTGAACAGAGAAAGTCTAATGCCCGTTTTACCTAACAATATTTATATTTTTACAAGCAACCCGCCCTCGCTTCGCTTGGGATTGGTTCGCCTTATCCACTCAGTTCCGGTTCTCGTGGGCATAACGGGATAAATATAGCATATGTTACTCCCTGATATTATTACTTCCCATGGTGTGAAAGAATTTATGAAATCGGTTTCGGTGGTTTAAGCGTGAAAGCGTAACAAACAAACAAACTTACTTTCGCATTTATAATATTAGTAAGGATTACATCATTCATCACTTCAGCTCATACACGTCCCATTGTTCGGCTCGAGTCTTCTCGCCATATATATATATATATATATATATATATATATATATATATATATATATATATATATATATATATATGGCGAGAAGACTAGATAGATATATATATATATATATATATATACCACGCTAGTCAGACGTGTTTGTATAGAGTTTCATTTCAAGTTTTATGACACCCACGGGCGAGATAGAGGGTGGTGGATGTATTCTTACTCCTTCACCACAAGTCCGTGAGCCTAACAGTGAGTTACCATTTAAAAAAAGTACGCCTTCACCATTAGTTTTTTTTTTGTGATAGGACTACACTTTCGACAGTCTACTGTCAACAACCCTGCGCCGATCCATCCGTGACAGTGTTACATTCTCGTAGAAAATTGACGTCCGAATAGTAGCAATTTATTATTGCATTTTATTCGGTAGATGACATCTTCAGTATCAACGAACCTCATTGTATGCATTTACACTCCTTTTACTTTCTTCGTGGTAGGCAGCGGCCTAGCGAAGTACCATGAGTGGCAGTAGCACTTACTATCTGGTATTACTGCCCTTTCATTTTCCGTGGGAGTCGTAGGAAACAACGAAAGGAATTACGAACATAGCGCTATTCTAAAGAAGCCACATCTAGAAATAAAACTGGAGCTAATCCAGTTTGATTTAGGAGACTCGTGCCCCATGATCATCAATATCTCACCTTCTATACGTCTTACTACTAAGTTCAAACCTCCTCCAAAATAGAAAGGAAATTGATCTACTAGACCACGTTGATCAGCCGGTTGGAAGGTTTTGTTGCAAGTTTTCCTTCTCTTGCATAAATGCTGTGTGCTTATTACATGTTTTAATCGTCTTTTAGGACACTCACGGGGAAAAAGGAAGATAAAGATTTGTTTTCTTACTCCGTTATCACACGAAAAATAGTAAAGAAAAATAACACAAAGTAGTCAGAAGAACTAGCAACAGAAGTGAAAACTTAAAACTAAGAACAAATAACTGTCATTTTTGGATATATAAGTTAACGTTTGGATATATAACATAACGTTAAATTAGAATTTCTAAACAAAATTCTTTTTAAATTTATCTAGTTTTGATTTAGTGATAATGAGATTAGCCCCTGTTATTAGAGCTATTGCTTATTGAACTTATAATCGATTCATTTGCGACAGTATAAAATATTATATACACACATTACAGTGAAATATGCTCTAATGTCACACATTCGTGAACATAAAGCCAACTTTTAACTAAATTTTGTCCCGACTAGAAATAAATAATATCCTTTAGAAGTATGATTACACAGAATGTGAAAAGTTAGTAACAGTTTTCTCAAGTTGGTAGATATTACTTTGTTCACTGATCAAAAAAGATGAACAGCAAAAAACGGTGTAACTTATCAATATATTTTTTATGTTTTTATGCTGGAATCGAATAAAATATACTATGAACTTTTCTTTGTATTTTTTAGTCTAGATCTTACAGTCTGGTATATAAAACGAGTTCGACATTTCTATGAAAAATCATCTATCGATCTATGAATCTTTCAACATCCACTGTTAAACATAGATTTCCCCACGATCGGAGAGTAATGACGTAATTGCCATTCATGGCAAATGGATTGTGGAATGCAGTGTTATGGGTTACTTTCTATTCCTCTGGTGCTCCCTCCATCGGTTCTTAGCTCTCTCACGTACGTCTGTGAAAGTGAGGGGTGATGAATACCATTCATAACTCGGGGTGATATAAAATGATAAAATTTATAAAGTAAATGATAAATATTATGAAATAATCTGTCCATGAGTGCGGTATAACATGACTAAGGGATATAATATGCATGTATATAAAATCTTGTAAGAGATGGAAAACTCGAAATAAACCCTATACAAACTCGTCTGACCAGCGTGGTATTAGTAATTCAATCTCCCTCCTATTGCGGAGGAAGCTTCATCTCAATATTGGGACGTATATGAGCTGATATTATGATATAGTTGGTCAAAAATAATTTCATATTCAAGAAAGGTTAGCCTTTAATACTATTCAGTTTAATCACTTATTATTTTGATTGGCATTAAATATATGATTTGAAAAATAGTTAATTTGCTAGTTATTGTATTAATCTTAGCTTTTACATAATCTACTTATTTATTTGTATTGAAGCTTCTACTTTAGTCAATAATAACAATAAACCGCTTGTTCTTCAAACATTTTAGGGTGAATTGTAATAAAAAGGAAATCTAGTCGCGACAAAATGTATTAAGCGTCTCGCGTTTCATCCCCAAAATAATGATTCATCCCCCTGTCTTTTTATTTCCGGACTATCTGCCAAGTGATTTCATTTCTTGTTAAAAAGTTAAATTCTGTTATTAGAGAACAGACGTTGACTTTTATTAGCTTATGAAGGGATTATACTTCATTTTTCAGCTAAAGATGGAAAACAATTTTTTGTTGTTTAAAACCTCGCACGTTTTTTAAGAGGTATATAAATACTTCTGTCGCTATAATGTTATAATCATACAATTAATGAACACGAATTATTTTCAGACTAGTTATTTCTGGATTACACATATTTTTATGTTGCTTTTTTATTGTTATTGGTGGTAAAGGAGCAGACAGTACACCTGATGGTAAGTGATACTGCTGCTCATGGACCTTTAATAGGCCGTTGCCGTTGAAAAAGTGAAAGATGTGTGAATGCGAGCAAAGAGGTTCGGTCATACTAAAGGCAATACCAAAACTTACCACACGCTCAGAATGCTGGGCTGCCGGCTCTCGCGTTCACCGAGCAAAGTGCAGTAACAAATTGTCACTACTCAAACGTCGATTTTCTGCGAAAGTGTGTTACTATCCCGGACGGATCAAACCGCACATAAAAAAGTCGTGTCGAAATCAGACGTCAGTTACAAAAATTTTAAACTTCGACCATCTATTCGACAGCCTCTTAAAGTCCGCTGCTTGATATACATATATCTCTCCAAGAGGACATTGTACCATAATCGTCACGCTTGAAAGACGGATTGCAAGACAAGAAACTATCATCTGGCGTCTTGCGCATATTCTTAGCATCATTATTTCATCATTTCAGCTCATATATATCCCACTGTTAGGCTCGAGCCTCCTCCACTATAGGAGAGAAATTGACCTAACTATACCGTGCCGGTCAGACAGATTGGTATAGGGTTTTATTTTGAGTTTTCCTTCTCTTGCATAGATATTATATACGTATTATATTAGTTAGTCGTCTTTTACGACATCCACGGGTAAGATAGGGAGTGGTGATTTGTATTCATACTCCGTCACCACACGGAAAAAAATTTTGACATGAATAGCATAAATTAAAATATGACAAATACTCATCATATTTCCAAATAATGGCCTTAAAACTTGGTACCTATTAGTAAAAACAGTGAAATAAATCTATTATAAGTTTATAATTACAATGGTTAATTAAATACTGGCTTCTCTCGTGGCTTTGTCCGCGTGAAAATGAACTTCCCCAAAGTTAAACAATAATTCTAAGGGAATAAATTACCGGATTGACAAGGTTTAACTGGGAATTTATATTTTATAGATTTATCTAGGAAATACTCTATAGGCCAATTTTCATCCATATGTGATGAACAGTTTAAGTGTAATTAAATAACAAATATCCAAACATCTCCATAAAGTTTCAAACATGTAATATTGCGATCCGCCGTCGGCGACTGGGGCGGCGTAGGCGCGAGTACCTGCGCCTCATGCCGTCCTAGCCGAGGCCGCGGGTGACGTGACCGGGGATTAGTCCGTCACCCGCTGAGAGGCCGACCGCGTGAGGAAAGACCGACGTCCTCCCTGAGGGGGGGACGTCGGTCAATGGGAGGGTACCCCACGTAGGGGGTATTCCATCGGGCCGACCACTGTTGACAAGTAACCCTGCTCAGGTGGTCGGCCTAACGACGAAGGCGACGTGCATCGTGGGTGGGTTGCGGGAGTTGCGTGCTTACGCCCCTCTGTCGCCCCGGATGGAGTCGTGCGAGGAGCGCGCTGACCGCAGCCCACTCACAAAAAAAAAACATGTAATATTATTTCCATCCACATGTAAATCTAGTCTTTCTTAGACTTTCTGCTTTGTAGAGGTTTCTATGGATGAGAGAATTTTTAAAATTGGTGTTATTGCCATGGATAATAGATATAATATTGCTGGTTAGTTACACGTTATTGTTATTAAGGAAATATCTATATTAGAAATGACTTTAAAGGTATACTATAGTACGGAGTTTCTCAAAGTGGGGTACGCGAACCCCTAGGGGTTCGCCATTCGACGGCAGGAGCTTCATGACAAGATTTACGTAATGGCGGCTTGATAACTGGCAGGCGCGCGCGGCGCACATGGTGACGCGTGCGCCTGCCAGTTATTCTTCGAGCTGATTTAAAAGGTCTCTTTAAAAGTCTTTGATAGATTTTTTTGGGCAGCTAGACAGGCAGAGTATTCCGAACTCTCACGCAAAGCGGTGAATTTCCTTTTACCCTTTGCTACAACATACTTATGTGAGAGTGGGTTTTCGCACCTGGTCATGATAAAAACTAAATACAGTAATCGTCTTGATACCAAGTCAGAATTAAGGTTAAAATTGTCCAAAATTACTCCTAAAATTGAATCCATTTGCGACAAGAAACAAGCACACCCATCACATTAATATTAAAAAGATATTTTGGTTTTATTTGTTACTTTTTATTCAAATAAAAACCTTATGTTCTTCAACAGTCAATTTTATTATTTTCTTTTTGTTAATTAGTAAGTTAGGGGTTTGCTGTCACCTGGAAATTTTAATAGGGGTTCGTGGAGCTGAAAGTTTGAGAAACCCTGCTATAGTGTAAGCAAATATCACAACCTTTTGGAACCCTAGTCAGAGTGAGAGCTTGGACATGGCCCGCGTGCCTTTTTGTTAAAGACGTTTAACATATGTATGTACATACATCAGTGTAAATGTTAAAAGTATGCTAAACTACATGCACAGTTGGTCTTTTAATATAAGATATTAAAGTAACAAATCATTAAAATATTTTATTATCTTAGCAGATTTTTGTGTAAAAATATAACGAGAATGAAACTAATTAGCCATTATACCATTACCGTAATAACCGCTAAAAATAATATATTAAACCGCCGCTGAGTTTTTATCAAGTTCTGGTTTTAATTATTTGAATTAATACCTAGATTATCTCCTTTTTGTTCGCACTTAACTCGTAGTTGTGACCTAGTTTTGTTTCTGTCTTATTTATGACAAATAATAATGTGAATGTTATATTTAATTAAACTTATATAATTTAACAATATCATGATACCGCGATAATAAATAGACTTTGATTCACTGAATGAAATCTTTATATAATTCTTTATGCATATAATTATCGCTAACCCTAACTTGGCAGGCCAAGCGTGGCGTCTTAAGTATTAATTCACCGCAGCGTGGGGAGACCTGTATCCAACGTCTAATAGGCTAATGGTCATGATATAGGTATAGCATCATCATCATCATTTCAGTTTCTAAACATTTCATTATTGGGCTCAAGCCTCCACCACAGATAGGATGGATTTTGATCTATTATACCACTACTGCCCAGTCCTATATACTCATATGACTGACTCGCCAAGCTGAAACTATTGAAGCTAGAAAGTTGAAATTCGGATAGTATTTGCTTTTTGTGATGTAAAGGGCCTCTAAAATGTGATTTTACGAAATTCAATCCTCAAGGGGGTGAAACGCAGTGACATAGTTTGTGTATAAAAAATATCAATGTTCATCGATTCTCTTCAAATTAAGCACAAAGCATTCGTAAATTTTTACCCTCTAAGGGTATAAATGGGTATAAAGGAATTGGTTGACTGACTCATCAACGCCGAGCTGAAACTAATGAAACTAGAAACATGAAATTTGTCCATACCATAGTTCCATTTTATGACGAAGGGCTAAGGAAAGATTATATGAAATTCAACCCCCAAGGGAGTGAAACGTAGTAGCAAAGTTTGTATCGGCAAAAAAAAATCTTCATCGATTGACTTCAAATTTTGCACATGTATTCTTCAGTAAAAATAAATAAACCACGCGTTTCAGTATTTGTCAAATTTTGAGTTAATTTCTCTTATGTAAAGGCTTCTTGTGCAAATTTTTATTCCAATAAGAAATCAAGTAGAAGAAGCTACACCTCTTTTTTTCGAGGTGGGCTTTGGCGAGTACAAAGGTTGTCCATTCCGCCCGGGGCGACGCAAGGGCGGCGCGCAGATCATACCCCCTCCACCCACCGAATTCCCACCCTTAGCTGCTCACTGCTGACCTCTGCTACCGAGTTTCTTGCGGTCTCCAACAGCTCGGCGGGATATACTTTCAGGTCCACCTCGGGCGCTACTCTCATACGGACAGACTATTCTCCGGTCCAATCACCCGCAACCGCGGCAAAGGCGGCATGAAGCGCAGGTACTCGCACCTGCGCCGTCCATGTAGCGTCCCTCCAGCGCACGATCCACCGCCTCTTTCCATGAGATGACCACCTCACAGAAGGCGGCGAACATGTCCCAGTACATGACGCTGTCGAACATCCCCTTAGCAATGGTTGGCAGCGTCAAGTCGGTACCAATGACTGCGACGAGTTCACGGCGTTGCTCTACCCACGCGGCACATACCTCCAGCGTCTGCTGTGCCGTGTCCTCGTCCCAATCCTAAAACACTGCCACTTGCCATATAGTCTGCCAACAGGCAGATGCCTTAGGTATAGGGGCACCCTATTATAATGGAGAGCCTCACTAATCTAGCTGAATGGCAAACTATTGTGTGGCTAATCTGTAATAATGGCTATCTGTGTTTGTCTCTGTTGCACACGATTTCTACGCGGATGAAGTCAAAAGCTAGTACGTTTATAAAACTCTTCTGCGATACTATAAATATGAAGATTAAAAAACCACAATACTCTTATTCTTTAGTAGATTGAGATGTATTTTCCATATGATGACGAAATTAAGATACAGGTGTAATAACGTATCCCAAAACCCTATATCGACCCACCTGACCAACATGGTATACTAGGTCAAGTACTCCTCTATTCTAAAGGAGGTTTAAGCTCAATAGTGAGACGAATATGAGCTCACATAATAAGACTAAGATCATTATCGTCATCACCATCATCATTCTCCTCTTATCTCATTTACTTGGGGTCATCGCAATATGTAGTCCTCTTCCATCATACATATTGCTAAATACGCAATATGGCATATGTCAATAGTTTTATGAACGTCCGCCTACCTGACGCTAACCCTCGTTGACCTCAATGACCAGACGGCATCGGATGGACCCTGTCCAGGTCAATTTAAAGTTCATAGTCATACTTTACGACAACGATAAATGATGTAAGGGTTAATAGTATTCATAGCCGCTACCAATATAATAAGACAAAAAATATTTAACAAACGAAAATTATATATCGGGTTTGTATTTGATTTATGATTGCCCGACGTTTCGAACACTTTGCAGCATTCATGGTCACTGGCGGACTAAGATGTCTTACGTCCAACAAGTCATCGTTATTACAGACATTTATAATTATCTACCCGATACTGGCCGCGTTCCGATCCGGTGGTAGTATGTTAGTTTTGTTAGATTTAAATTAACAAAGTGTAATAATAATTGCTACAAATTTAATAATTAATAATTACTAACCATAAACAATATAATTTTTTCATATAGAATCATTTTCTTCTTATACTGGCAATAAATTTGTACTAAAATGTGGGTCAAAATTTAATAATTATAGTAGTGCTAGCGTAAACATCAGATATCATTACAAAAATGTAAATTTTCGTTTCTTACTATTACGGATTTGGATACACAAATTCGTCTCAAGAACACTTCGCCTAATGTATGTACGTCTGATAAATAGGTTATAATAAATTTAGTTCCACTTCAAAGTACAGAATAACCTTTCCCTAAGAGAGATATAATTTTTCTACGCCATAAAGATGATAGATACATGTCATATTATGTGTCCTATATATGTAAATTTTATTTGTAGATTTGCTGAATGAACTTGACCTTTTAAAACTCGTGAAAAAGTTTTCTATATGGCCTACCATTCCTATCGATCCAGCCTAGAGAGCAGCTTAGTTCGAGGTGATAAAAAAGCAGAATGAAGCCCAATAAACCGCTGTGCATTTGTTTGCTGGTTTTCAGAGTATGATTAGCATTATATAGTAATATATAACTTTATTATAATAATATTATATTTTTGTTTACACGGTGGAAATGCATTTACGCACTAACCCCTACCGTAGGCAGAATTTCGGATCTCGCTAGTCGCCTGCGTGAGTGTAACACTTAAAACTAAAGAAGTTTTTTTAGGTTTTTACGGAGCGCCGGAGATATTGGCTCTTGACATTCAATCGCCGATATCACATATCACCGAGTTTAACTAGAAGTTGTTAATAAATCTCCAAAAAATTATAGAATTTTATATCGTAGAATTCAACAATATTAACATAATTATTTTAATGTAATTTAAAATTACAGTATTTTATTACATAATATCTCTTATAGTAACGGTTTAAAATTACCATGTATCACCACCTCTGACTTTCCTATCAGAGTCGTAGAATTGGCTTAGGAATCAATAGGAAAGTAGACATCAACACTCGCCTGGGAATTTTCGCCAATTATACCTATATGGGTAGGCGTATGTTCTCTAAATGTCGATCTCATAAAAAGGCTCAAAGACGCTTAGCGTGCTATTGAGAGGGTTATGCTGAATATTTCTCTACATAATAATATTGACGGAGGCAGCGTGCCTATTGGCCGGGACTCCCCCGTGGGATCTGGAGGCGGAAATGCTCGCCGAGTTGTATCGGCGGGTGTCGGGGGTGCGCGGGGAGGGCGGTGTTGTTTCCTTGAGGGAGCTCACCGCCTGGCGCGTCGACGTCCGCCGAGACGTCATTGCCCGTTGGGCAGTCCGGCTGGAGAGGCCTCGGTTCGGGGTGCGAACCGTGGAGGCCTTCCGGCCGGTGCTGATGCAGTGGTTGGAAAGGCGGCACGGGGTGCTCTCCTTCCGACTAGTGCAGGTGTTGACGGGGCATGGGTGCTTCGTCAAATACCTGCACAAGGTCGTAAGGAGGGAGAGTACACCGTCCTGTCACCACTGCGATTGCGACGAGGACACGGCGAGGCATACGCTCGAGGCCTGCGCCGCTTGGGCCACGCAGCGCCGTGAACTCGTCGCAATCATCGGTGCCGACCTGACGCTGCCGGCCATCGCTAGAGTGATGGTCGATAGCGTCGGGAATTGGGACGCGGTCGCAGCCTTCTGCGAGACAGTGATCTCGCAGAAGGAGGCGGCGGATCGCCTGCGCGAGGAGCGCAGCCTCGATGAGGAGATCCGCCGCCGGCGACTGGGGCGGCGCAGGCGCAACTACCTGCGCCTCATGCCGCCCTAGCCGAGGCCGCGGGTGACGTGACTGGAGATTAGTCCGTCACCCGCCGAGAGGCCGACCACGTGAGGAAAGACCGACGTCCTCCCCGAGAAGGGGACGTCAGTCGATGGGAGGGTACCCCGGGTAAGGGGTAAACCGTCGGGCCGACCACTGATGACAAGTAACCCTGCTCCAGTGGTCGGCCCAAAGATGAAGGCGACGTGGTGTTCGGGTGGGTTGCGGGAGTTGCGTGCTTAAGCCCCTTTGTCGCCCCGGACGGAGTGGTGCGGAAGTGCGCCGACCGCAGCTCACCCCAAAAAAAAAAACATAATAATATTCGGGATACGAAAATCCGCAGAAGAACGGATGTAACCATTATAGTCTAAAGAATTAGCATGTCAAAGTGACAATGAACAGGCTAAATATCTCATCAAACCGACAACCATCGGGGAAGAAAGTAGCGACCATAAGTCGGATGAAGCAGTGTAGGACGACTGCTCACTAAGGTTCATTTCCAACTTGATATTTAATTTATTATTCCGTGCATCGCGATGCACGGAAAAATAAATTAAATATCACCGACTTTATATAAAATCAAATAGAATTAGCATTTAGAACTGCAATACAATTGCAATAGAATTTTTTAAATTGATTACAAGTAAAAGGGTTGCCGCCCTGTAGCTTCAGTCTTAGTAAACCATTAAACCAAACCCAGTTAATTGAATAATGTAAATGAAAAGCTTTCGCGACGAACCTTTTTTACCCATTTTTGGTGAAGCCCAAAAGGAGCTATGTGTGTGTATGTATATCTGTTCGTTTCTATGTCCACTCGTAACTCATGGCGCTACTCAACGGCTCAACCGAATTTATTAACTAATGTTGTCCATTTGATCATTAGTTTCGTCTTGATGTCACAAGTACCACTAAAATGTTAAAAATTCTAAAATATTGATGCCTTTGACTGTGCGACTTAAAAGAATATTAAAACCCTCGAGTAGGATATTAAAATAAAGAGTTTTAAAAGATCACCACAAAACTGTATACTAGCTAAATAGTTTTTGAACAACAGTCGGTTTTTTTTTCTAGAAATTGAGCTGATTTTATTGCAAATGCTATAAAATATTTCACTTTTTTATAGTCCCACTACATTAATATAAGAAATATATTTTCTTACGTGCATTTTCAAAATGCTAGCAAGAGAAATTGAGTAAATATATACAAAATGCCACGCATTTTTTTTAGAAACTTTTTTTTATTCCATTTCAAACCTTTCTAACACAGTACAACCTCACCTATAAATTATAATCTTTATATTATACTTATACTATTTGGTCAATAAGTATATTTTTATATTATACATAACCTATACCTTACTCCTATATGATGAGTAGCCTCCAGAACTGCAACTTGCATTTTTTTCGAAGAACTTCGAACATAGATTCGACCTGTATTTCACCACGAAACGAGGCATCCTCGAAAGATTTATGTCATAAAAAAATAGATTGAGCTTTTATTCAAAAATATGTTGGATGAAGCTCGTGCTGGAAGTAAGTAAACGACAAGAATCTAAGCTGTCTGAACAGCAACACGTAAAACTCGCTTATAAGAAAGACAGGATACCAACTATGAAATTACGACATGTAAATATTTAGGCAATGGAAGCACGTACTACATGAATAGCCTCACTGTCAAAATCTGCTAGAAGTGCAAGTTGTAAAATTATAGTAACGAAATATTTGGTGTATTTATTCTAACTATATAAGATTATAAATGAGAATGTGTGCTTATATATTTGTGATGCCACCTTTATATTATCATCATCACCGCAGCCCACATACGTCCCACTGTTGGGCTCGGGTCTCCTGCATAATGGGAGGGATTTTGACCTATTATACCATGTTGGTCACATGTTGGTATAGGGTTTAATTTCGAGTTTTCTTTCTCTTGCACAGATCTTATGTGCATATTATATCCCTTAGTCGTCTTTTACGACATCCACAGGCAAGATAGGGAGTGGTGAGTTGTATTCTGACTCCGTCTCCACACGGAACCACGCCTTATATTATCACATAAATGTTTCCATTTTGCTTCTTCTATTATAGCGGGTAGAAGACGAAGTAGCAGCACTCTGTATGGTGATAGACAACAAAAGAAGTAGAAGAACTACATTTGCCTAAAAAATGTATGAAACCAACTACGATACGGCGTTGTCCCCTGTCTAATAGTACGCATCGACGGTTAGTTAATATATCATCATCTCTTATATGTTCCACTACTGAGCTCGAGGCTTTGTAATTGAAGGGATTTCCCTTTTGCCAATTTTGGCATACTATATCATGCTGGTCAGCTATTTCGTGTATTCCTTCCCTTGCATATATGTTCTCCACATTTTATCCCTTAGTCAACGTTTACGTCATCTACTGGCGGTGAACTGTGTATTCTTACTCTATCACCACACGAATTATTGATAGACAAAATTATTTATTTAGAGTCAGCACATTTTTTTTATTACACTTAAAATTCATTCAACTGTTAGGCACCAACCTGCTTCATAATTGGAGGGAGAATTCTCCCTTCCCCCTACAAACTTATCGTATTCATTACTTTATAGTATAACTTTATACAAGCTATGTAGATATCATTGCCTAAGTACCGTGAGTTTAATTAAAAATTTCCACTTTGCTGTAATTATGCGAGTGTGCGTGTGGTACAACGCTTTAGTAACCTACTAAACTTGAAACGTGTTTCAAGTTTTTCATATTTTTTTTTTTCATAATGATGATAATTTTATTTATTAACAACTTCAATTAAATTATTTTAATTGGATGATTTTCAATAGAAACTCTGACATAGAACTAGCCTCTTGGATTAATGAGGGCCTAGTCTTAATTATTTTTTTAGGCAGTTAATGGCGTGATTGTAAAGTTCGTTACGCAAAATTTTTATTTATGACTCATCTCTTCATTAAAACATATCTTGTAGTTAGTTGAATCGTATACAAAACACTAAAATGTTGAAATCTATACCAATAAATAAAGTTGGAGTGTCTGTTTGTAATGTCAAAATAATAGGCTTTTTTCATGCTCACACGGTTATTTGTACGACACCTATGCCTAAAATAGCAATTAAAAAATTTTTGTCTGTCTGTCTGTTTGTTCCGGGTAATCTTCAAAACAGCTGGACTGATTTAAAAAATTCTTTCACCAATGGAAAGCTATAATGTCAGGGCGTAAACTAGGCTATATTTTATCCCGGTATTCCTACGGGAACGGCAACTACGCGGGTAAAACGACTATAACCTATAACCGAAGCGAAGCGAGGGCGGGTTGCTAGTAATTAATAAAATACACCCATCATATCATATTTTCACATTTGCCTCATGTTTTAAGGACAGTTTCTTGACAGATAAGTGACGGATAATATTTTCAATATCCGGACAATGACGTTAAATATATTATCCAACTTCGTGAGTATCGTAAAACACTACTAAATAAACGCATTCTCAAGGAGAATTCATCCCCGTGAAGCAGGCGGCTGGTCATAAGACCATTACCAATTTCTTTTGCAATATATATTATAAAAGAAAAGTATATATTGAGTCGACCCCCCGAAGCAATTGGGTTCAGAGCAGGGTAATAATGATGACGATGTCCTAACAGTTTCAATATTAAAGAAATTATAAAGCTTGTTAGTAGTCTTTCCGTGTTGTGACGGAGTAAGAATACAATTCACCACACCCTATCTTGCCCGTGGATGTCGTAAAAGACGACTATGGGATTAATATAGGCTCGGGCCGACCACTGATGACAAGTAACCCTGCTCCGGTGGTCGGCCCAACGACGAAAGCGACGTGCACGTGGGTGGGTTGGGATGTGTGTACTTACGCCCTTCTGTCGCCCCAGACGGTGCGAGGAGCACGCCTGAAAAAAAAAAGGGATATAATATGCACATAACATCTGTGCAAAAGAAGGATAGCTCGAAATGAAATCTTATACCAACATGACTGACCGGCATGGTATAGAAGGTTAATTCCCCTCCGATTGTGGAGGAGGCTCGAGCCCAACGGGACGTCCCAAGTGGGACGTATGTAGGCTGCGATGATGATGATGATGATTGATGTCTTTGTTTTTATAATAGCAATATCTAGTAAATAAGATATTTCTAGGAAATCATGTTGTAGATACCAAAATAAATATTTTTTTCTTTCTTTCTTACACGATTCAGATAATAGTAATATTGGAAGCATCAAGAAATATGGAGCATAAGACATGAAAATGAAACCTGAGGTTGTACGTACGGTTTACATTTATATAAAAGTCCCGTTGACCTTTTTTTTGTAAATACTAAAAGGATTTTACTTAGGCTTTGCGGAGAGTTTTCTTTACATTAATGCATTACTAATGGTTTTTAACTTGCTTTCAAATATGTATGTAGAGCAAAATCCTTTAATTTTTTTTAACAGAATCTTGAATCTTGGAGATATTTAATAGATATATAGAAATTTCTTCTTTATATTATACTAGCAACCCGCCCTCGCTTCGCTTCGGTTTCAGTCGCCTTACTCGCGTAGTGCCCGTTCCCGTGGGAATACCAGGCTAAAATATAGCCTATGTTACTCTATGATATTATAGCTTTCCATTGGTGGGAGTTTTTGAAATCGGTTCGGTGGTTTAAGCGTATAAGCGTAAAAAGCAAACAAAAAGACAAACAAACTTACTTTCGCATTTATAATATCAGTAAGGATTATTTCCGGTGTGGCACCAGAACAATAGCACAATTATCGCCATTTCCTATATATCCGTAGGAGAAATAGGCTAATGATTTCCATGATACCCAGGTATATTTGGAGTGCGGACAGCAGCGCTCTCTTATGAAACGTATAACACTGCAAGTATTTAGCGTTTAGGGCACAATCGCCTTAATTTTGGCAGCGACCTACGCGTAGCAGTGGATGGCATAACAATGACTGATCATCATAATTCTTTATAAAATATCTGTAAATCTTTCTCTTTTTGCCATAATTTCTTTTTGCCACATTTACTACTAGCAACCCACCCTCGCTTCGCTTCAGTTTCTATCGCCTTATCCCCGTAGTTCCCGTTCCCGTGGGAATATCGGGATAAAATATAGCCTAGTTTACTCCCTGATATGATAGCTTTCCATTGGTAAAAGAATTTTTTAAATCGGTCCAGCCTTTTCGAAGATTACTCGGAACAAACAGACAAATCAAATCAAATCAAATCATTTATTCTGCATAGGCCCCTTAAAGGCACTTACATATTGTCAAATTACACGTTTGAATACAATACAATAATCTACCACCGGATCGGAATGCGGCCACAAACTGAGAAGATCCGGCCAGAAACTCAGCGGGCAGTCATTTTTTTTCTTAATCTTTTATATATACATAATATTACAGACAGACAGACAAAAAAAATATAAAGTGATTTTTAGGCATATGTATAGTGCAAATATCCATGTGAGCATGAAAAAGGCCTATTATTTTGACATTACAAACAGACACTAATTTTATTTATTGCTATAGATTGCAACCAATCGTAAAGCTCACATATACACTGACGGACTCATAAACTGCATCAAAGTAAAAAACTACTTTGAAATAAATATTTTAACCAAGTATGCAACCTTTCTACACAGATTTAAATTGAAACGTCTAGATTGGTTCGTTAACTTTAAAACAGCGTAGGGTCATATCCTTAAGTTTAAGTTTGTGTACTGGAAAGGACCTTAAAACTTTTTTGAAGAAAAACAGAAATTTAAAGAAAATTGGTTTAATTAAAAAATTGGTTTTAACAATAGACAAACTTTATGCAAGGGTTTTTTTATGTTTTAATAAGATGTATTACCTCCATGTGCCCTTATTACGGATTCTAATCGGTTCCGCATAGATTTGATTAGGGTTATTAAAAGATCTTGCGGAATATTGTCCCATTCTTCTGAAAGTGCTGTTCTTAGTTGTGCCACTGTTGTAGGCACAGGATTTCTCGCATATACAGCTCTTTTTAAATTGTCCCAAAGATGCTCAATGGGATTAAGATCCGGGCTGCGTGCTGGCCAATTCATTGCACGTATCCCAGCCTCTTCGCAATATTGTCGACTTTGTGCAGCAGCGTGCGGCCGGGCATTATCCTGCATTAAAGTAAAATTTTCGCCCATAAATCCCGTGTAAGGCACCACGTGATCTTCTAAGATCTCTGATATGTAGCGATGTGCAGTCAAACCCCCTCTACTACCGTTTTGACGGACCATGTCTATGAACACAAGTTCTGTTCGCCCGTTCATCGATATGCCACCCCAGACCATGCACGAACCGCCTCCAAAAGGGCGTGTTCCTTCAACTCCTCAATTCAACTTTGAGAATATCGCTCCCCACGTCGACGATAGACTTTTCTGCGACCATCTACACCATATAAACATGTCCTACACTCGTCTGTGAACAATACGAAGGCCCATTGCTCATCTGTCCAATTTGGGTGATTACGCGCAAATCTTAAGCGAGCTTGTCTGTGAGCTACAGACAACTTTGGACTATTTGCTGGTCTAAAAGGGATGATATCCGCTTCCTTTAACCTTCTTCTTATTGTTCGTGCACTAACGTTTACTCCACGCACTTCATTAAGCTCTGTTTTGATGTTAACTGACGTGAGGAAACGATTTCGCAGGGAAGTTGTAACAATAAATCGGTCATCGCGACCGGTGGTTGCTCGAGTTCTGCCTGTACCACGTCTCTTTTTGTAAGAACCTCCACAAACCTTCTGTATATTCTAGAAACCGTAGACTGGTTTAAATTTAAATTTCTACCAATCGTTCGTTGATCCAAGCCCTCCCGCACCAATGCTACAATTTGAGCAGCTTGTTTGGACGAAGTATCCATATTATGGTTCAGAAACTCTCGATGAGTTAAAAAGCTAACCCAACAATTCTGCTGGTAACAATAATTCAATTGACAAAGAATAAAAAATCAATAAGAATCAATTTTAAAACTTTGCTATAAATAACACGCAAATCTGATACTACGAGTAAATTTTCTTTTCCCGGCTATATTCATTTGTTTTACTGCAGTTCTATTTTTAAATATTGCTTTTTTTTTAAGATTAAGGGCCAGTCTTTCCATATTTATATAATTTAATCTAAAAAGTTTGCATACTTATTAAAAAAATCATTTCAAAGTAATCCTGAAGTTTGATGCAGTTTATGAGTCCATCAGTATATTTAATTAATATGTGAAGCTATGTTAAATCCGCGGTGGTATACTGCTGCACTTCACGTAGTTGTACATCCCCTTATTAAATGGCTTATTAGCCTACTTTGCTTCATGTCTCGTGAGAGAAGTGGAGTCTTTCAAACTCCTCCTGTTTTTCTTTTCTAATTACATTTGTTGCGGGTCTCAAGACAACTAAAAGCGTTTCTCGGACTTCCTGAGGGTCAAACCTCGATGTCTTATACGGAGACCATTGTGGATCCTGGCTCACAGGAGTTACAGTGGTAGGATAAGTCCAAAACAAAAATGTGTAAAAAGCAATACTTATGTATCACGCATGTAATTCTGATCAGGTTAGTTTTTCCTCTATCGATTAATTCATCGAAGCTGCAATTTATGCTTTATCGAGGAGGGGTTATGCTATAATGGCCATGCGTGGTAGGTGGATTCAAAATTGTATTTTATGCAATAAGCGATCAGCGATCTGTCCGACGTTTTTACGACTTTTAAGAAAGAAGGAAAATATAGACGTTGCGATGAACAATTTTACAAGTTACAAAAATAAAATAATGTAAATATTAGAAATGCTGCTCGTCACGTTTTGAATTTGGACTGATCTAACATGGAGACGCATACGCATATTCTTAACTCTACGTTTTCATCATCATCATCTTAACCAATGTATGTCTCACTGCTAAACTCGGACCACCTCTATGCGAGGGCCTTAGACCTACTAGGTATATCACTTGTCAAACGTGTTATAGACGACGTGGGTTTTATTACGAGTTTTCATCTTCTTGCATTGATGTTGTATACATATTACATCGCTTAATCGACTTTTACGACACCCACGAGCCACCCAAGATATAAGATTCACCACCCCTCTTGGGGTGGTGAATCTTATATCTTTAAACGAGCAATTCTTTATATATGTCTATATATATTCAGGATCTCGGAAACGGCTCCAACGATTTTCATGAAATTTAGCATACTAGAGTTTTTGGGGCAAAAAATCGATCTAGCTAGCTTTTATTTATAGACAATGTTGTTTTGTCAGTGTTTTTAGCTAATCAATACTATAGGAATGTAAATTTAGCCGTCGCCCTCAAGATTGACAACATCCCAACTGAGGTATCAGTTGGGAAGTTGTTCAGTCGCATTCAAACAGCGTGACATCGAATCTCAGTTTTATTATTATTCTGTTTTTAATTTTTGTTTTTTTGTCATTATTTAATTATTTTTAGTTTTTTATTAATATATATCCTAAATATGTTCCTTAAAAATTCCATTTACTTAAAAAAAAAATATACAGAGCATAGCTCGGTCAACCAGATATTTGTAATCTTAATATGTCACCACACGGAACATTTTAGTTCCATTTAAAAATAATTGAGTATGTTACTGTTAATAATAAAGACAAAACTAAACTATAATGTAAACTAAAGAGCTATAAAATGATACATCGTGGCCAAACAATGAGCGTCCTTGCCATGTGTAAAACACAAAGCATGAAATATAGCAGCATGTAACACTGAACCTAAGCCGTACGTCCTGCGGTTGACAGACCATTAATTTATATCGATTATGTACCGATATTTCGATATTACTTTACGATATGTCGATGTTATACTATGATTTTATATCGATTTGTTGAACCTAAATGTTTGTGACAGGATTTTATTTTAGTAAACAACTTCACTTGGGATTGTTCAGTCGAATTTTGGCCTGCTTACGGCTTATATTAGGTCCTTACATATGAAATTGGAGTTTTAATGAAGTCCTTTTATTTTTGTTAAATATATTTAATTAATCAAAGTATTATCGTTGTTATCCGTTGTTATCTATGCACTCTTACCATCTCATAGGTAGTTCATTGAAAAAAACTATGGCGGCGAGAATTAATAAACTTTTTGAAGGCGGTTCCGATTGCCGCATCGGACTTGAATTTTTTTCCTTGTAAAAAGTTGTCCAAATCTCGGAAAAAATGGTAATCTGTTGGAGCAAGGTCCGGGGAGTACAGTGAATGTCGCAGACATTCCAATTGTAGCTCATCTAACTTAGTGGTTGTTTGTAGAGCCGTGTGTGGTCTTGCGTTGTAGTGAAGCAGCAGTGGCCTAGAGCGATTGATCAATCTCGGTTGTTTAGCAGCTAATTCGTCCTTCATGGTTTGCAGTTGCTAACAATAGACATCTACTGTAATCGTTTGGCCAGATTTTAGAAAGCTGTAGTGAACGACACCAGCGCTAGTCCACCAAACACTCACAAGTAACTTTTTCTGAGTCAATTTTCGTTTAGGGCAGGATTTGGCTAGGTCTCCAGGGTTCAGCCATTGCGACGAGCGCTTCCGATTATCGCACAGTATTCACTTTTCATTACAAGTGATAATTCCATTTAAAATCCCTTCATTATTGTGTCGATTGAGCAAAGTAACACAGCGTTCGATGCGTGTTTGCAAGTTCGATTCACTCCATTCATAAGGTACCCATCGTTCAAGTTTTTTTATTTTCCCGATTTGCTTCAAGGGGATTAATACAGTTTTGTCACTTACCCCGAAGCCTGCAGCTATCTCTGAAATGCTTTGTGATGGATCCGCTTCCACAATAGCCTTTAATTCTTCATTTTCCACTTTGGTCTCCTTCCGTCCACGGGGTTGGTTCTAAAGATCGAAATTTCGAGAACGAAAACGTTAAAACCAAAAACGTACCATGCTTCCTTTTGCGACACCAGCGCCGTACACATCATTAATCCTTCGAGCTGTTTCTGCAGCACTGTACTCCGGTGCCACGGTAGAACTCGTACTCGTAAATATACCGATGTTTCATGTTTATCATTGTGCGGTAATAAGCGACGTCAAAGAAATAAATAATGAGGAAAAAACAAATGAATGACTGTTTTCAAAACTCAAATGTACCAGCTAAATGAATTTATAAATTTGAATTTGGAATTCGAATTTGAATTCGTCTTTGCGAACTACGTTACCGAAACGGTTATGACAGGGATAGAATAATTCATCCCCCACAAAAAAGTAAATTAAAAATAATTGTTGTAAATTAAAAAAAAATTCTCTGTGATTATTTTAAGCCCTATTAAGCGTTTTAATAAAAAAAGATCATTCATAATTAAATTTATATATTTAGTTTAACTTGACACAGCTTGGTTTTTATTCCGCCTACAAGGCGGGTACATCTAAATGAACTTAAGAGGATCTTCTCGTCCAACGTACCTCAGTTTCTGAAAACACAGGTCTAGGACCATTGTGTGTTACCAGTGATGACGTACGGTATGGAAACGTGATCCCTAAATGTAAGTCTCATAACCAAGCTCAAAGTAGTTCAGCATACTATAGAGCGGGTTATGCCCGGGATTTCTCTGCGTCATAGAAGCCACAGAAGAACGGTTGTAACCGACATAATATGAACAATTAGCACGCTGAACTGGCAATAGGCAGGCCACATAGCTCGACGAACCGACAGCCGCTGGTGTGAGGTTCTCGAGTGGCGATCAAGTATCAAACAACACAGTTTAGGATGAACACTAGGTGGAACGACGATCTGGTGAAAGTTGCTGCTCATCATTGGATGCAGGCGATACAGGCCTGCCCTCTGTGGCGTAACATGAGGGAGGCCTATGTTCAGCAGTGGAGGGCGATAGGCGAAATGATGATGATGACTCATATTCATAATTTTCATTCATCATTGTAGCTCATATACGTTAAACTACGTGCGCTGCGAGCTATTTCCAAAATATGAAGCCCATGTTCATCTGTCTATGTATCTAAAAAAATATCTAACCGTTACCATTATTGTCTAATGGTACCATGGTCTAATTATTTTAGCATTTACCAGAAAACATTCGGCTTTATCATGTTACTGTGATTTCTCCATAAAAAATAAATAGTAAATATAATACCCAGAAAGCGTACACACACACTGACCCCACCCTTTGCCACCGGCTATTCATTATGACACTGTCTACGGTACGTCTACGTCACGATGCGATATGCTAATGCCTAAATCATTGCATTATTTTTGTGACACTTTGAACATCCTATTACGACAAGCGCGTAATGAATGTTTTAGGAGTGGTAGGACCACACTGTCGACAGATATCTGTCTACAGCCGCGGGCCGGTCCATCCGGGGCAGTACCATGCTCTCGCAGAAAATCGACGTCTGAGTAGTAGCAATTTGTTACTGCGCTTCGTTCGGTGAGCGAGATAGCCGGAAGCCCAACTTTCTGAGGGTGATTGCGTGTGGAGGGTTTTGGTGGTGCCCTTGGTATCACCGAGCCTCAATGCACGCATTCACACTCCCTTCGCTTTCTTCGCGGTAGACAATGGCCTTGTAAAGGTCCATGAGCGGCAACAACACTTACCACCAGGTGTACTGTTTGCTCGATTGCCACCGTTTGCAATAAAAAAAAATGTATACGTATTAGTGCAAGCATCAAAATTAGATTTATTTGTTTTCAGGGTGTGTGTACTAATACTGAGCGATGAGTCCGTGTGAGTAGAAAATATCAATGTGTGCTCTATCAAAAGTTCCCACGCTCGAGGACGACAGCCTTAACCAAAGAGGAGATTTCAGATCAAAGTGGTCAGTACGACAAAACGCTAATTTCATATGTAAGGAGCTAATATTAATAATATCCAGCAGTGGACTAAAGGCTGAATTATGATGATTATTTCGAAATTTAAGAGTAGTTCATAAGTGTCTATAAATATTACCTCATTGGACTAACTGGATGAGTTTGATACTCTACTATATTAGAGGACTAGGTACGGGTGTTGCGCTTAAAAATTATCAGAGTTTTCTGTACATTTTCTGTTGCCGTAAAGCTCGAGAATATTTATTGCAAATTATAAGCAATGAACTCGGAGTTTTCGAATACTTATTAGTAATATGAAAGTCATTATCGATGGTTCCTGCTCCGAGACATAACCATTAATGCTAGGTAAAATCATAAAACTTGGTGTTTTCCCCAAAAACTCTTGCATATCAACAACATGCTTACTGTAGAGGATATGCTTTGCTATGCAATGCGACAAAGATCGATGATATATAATCAAATAGAAGAATTTGGGTTAGTAAATCAGAAAAACAATATTCAAACTAAAATTTATCAAATATCTTATATTACATAGAGCTATAACTTTATATAATAGCACAGATGAGATATATAAGTCATATTATATGTCAAATTTATGTTAGATTTATTTAAGTGATTTCTTCTTTTCTTAACTAGC
The DNA here is from genome assembly GCA_032191425.1 of Lymantria dispar. NCBI lineage: Eukaryota > Metazoa > Arthropoda > Insecta > Lepidoptera > Erebidae > Lymantria > Lymantria dispar. The sequence goes on from CM063448.1 coordinate 26,753,656, forward strand.
AGCCATTACAAACATAGGGTGTAAAATTAAAAAAAGGCGCTGAAGCTAACGGGAGAATTCCATCACTCTTAATTATGAAAATAAAATACTTTTCTTATTGTTATTGTTTAAAGGTCAGCGGAGGTGGCAGTTGATTCCTTGTTCAAAATTCCTTGTATTTTTTATATTTTGTGTTTACTTATCCATAAAAAAGTAATAATGGTCTACACATACATTAGCATCGAGGTGCATGATCTATGCTAAATATTTCTTTTTTAATTATGTTTCTACTATTTAACAACAATGAGATGACTTCAAACATTTCTTTCATAAATTTGTCGTATTTGCTTAAAATATTTTGTAAATTATAAAACTTTTTTCTTTTCATAGTTTTCTTTTTTCATGTTATTTCTTTTGTTCTAATAATACAGATCAAATTTAGAGTTTACATAAAACTCTAAATTTAGTAAATTTACAGATCAAATTTAGAGTTTACATAAAACTCAAAATTTTATCAGTATTATTAGAACAAAAGAAATGACATGAAAAAAGAAAACTATGAAGAGAAAAAAGTTACACCAACTAAAATTATGGATTTAGAAATAACTCGTTTACAGTTGAATAATATTTTGCGGAATCCATCCACTTCACTTTAAATTTTATCCTACAGTATCTTTCTCCGATATTTAAACTTATCAGAGTTTTTATATTTTTAATTTTTAGATTTCTATTAGTTAAGACCTTTCATTTGATAGGTACCCATGTTAAGGCTGTTGCAAAATAAACATGTAAACCGGCATTTTGTTTGCGGCCATATAGGATGTTAATTTTTTTTGTGTCATAATCTTCCATTTAAAATCCATATTTGAGGAGTTGTAAAAAATTTGCAGATATTAGCCATTTTCTGGTGGCAGCCATCTTGGTATTACAATGATATTAATTTAAGAAAACTGTATTGTCCCTAGAACTAAAGACACATACCAAATTTCAGGTCAATCGGTCATCGGGAAGGGAGTGAAATTTTAATTAGTAATATTGACCCGAAAAATAAGTAGAGCAAAAACAAAGTAAAACCATTTAATATATCATCATCATCTAGGCTCAATCAATCAATCAGCTCATATATGTACATCCAACTACTGCGCTCGAGTCTCTTCCATAGTGGAAGCCTGAAAGGTAAATTAATCTATTATTCCACGCCGGTCAGAAGGGTTGTTTTAAGGTGTTATTTCCAGTTTTTCCTCCCTTGCATAGGTGTTGTCTGCCTTTCATAATCCATTGGCCGTCGGTTACTAGATCCACGAGCAAGAGGTGGTGAATTATATTCTCATTCCCTCGCTGCACGGGAAAAAAATCAATATAAACACAATAAATAAATCATTTTTTATTTCGTAAATATTAATTTGAAAGCAATAAATATCAAATTCAAAATGGATTGGTATCTGATAATCGACAATCGAATGAGCTCTAGAATGAACTCGCAAAGTTTTCAAGGCATTCAATTTCAAAACTTCACTCTCCATTGTGTCTTAGCTGTTTTAATGATATTTCTGATGGAGCATGAAATGCGAGATTTACATTGTATATTTATTCTTTAACTGTATACCTACTATGAAGAAAATTGTTTCTATTTATTTTTGATTTTTTAGATACGATATGTTTAACACGTTTTCAATAATTTCTCATCGTCTAGCTATAATGAGCCTCATGCCACCCTAGCCGAGACCGCAGGGAACGTGACCGAGGAATTAGTCCGTCACCCGCCGAGAGACCAACCGCGCGCGAGGAAAAACCGACGTCCTCCCCGAGGGGGGGACGTCGGTCGATGGGAGGATATCCCACTAGGGGGTATTCCGTCGAGCCGACCACTGACGACAATCGACCCTGCTCCGGTGGTCGGTCCAACGACGAAGGCGACGTGGTGTTGGGGTGGGTTGCCGGTGTGCGTGCTTACGCCCCTCTGTCGCCCCGGACGGAGTGGTGCGTGGTGTGCGCCGACCGCAACCCACCCCAAAAAAAAAAGCCGAGGCCGCGAGTTACCGTCAATCCTATCGTATCCCTATTCCCATGGTAATCCCAAACCTATTCCACTATAAATTCAAACTTTCGTCCGTAGCACCCTGTACCCAAAAAGAAATTCAAGATAAATACTTAACTAATTTGCATTTTTGTAATTTAAATAAAGCATTAAATGTTTCCGAGAGTCTTTTTTCTGTTTATTTCATAATTGATTTATATCACAGTCAATTTTTATTAAAAGGGATATAAGATTAATTAAATTAGGCTGTAGCTATTATATATTATCTTGAGTTATTAATTGTAATCTCGGCAAACGGTAACAGGCAGAATTAAATTTTGATTTAAGATTTATTTTTCGATGGTAATGAATATGTTATATTTCTACTTTCTTGGAGCGTAATAAATATTTCTACCCATATGGTAGCGTTTAATATTCAATGTAGTACCTATCGTTTTCCATCATCGTCATCATCTCAGCCTATATATGTCCCACTGTTTGGCTCAGGCCCTCTCCACAATGGGAATTGACATACTATTTTACGCTGGTCAGATGTGTTGGAATAGGGTTTTGTTTCAAGATTTCACAGATGATGCTTATTATATTCCTTAGTCGTCTTTTACGACATCCATGAACAAGATAGGGAGTGGTGAATTATATTCTTACTCCGTCACCGCAGGGAGAGTATCTCCAACAGTGTGTGTTCTTTACAGGTAGTTATTATCTTACGTCTCGTCTTAATATTAGTCCTCTTTTACGACATCCAAGGGCGTGGTGAATTGTATTCCTACTCTGTAACTATACGAAAAGTATTACGTCTATCATCTATACTCTATACTAATATATAAAACTGAAGAGTTTGTTTGTTTGAACGCGCTAATCTCAGAAACTACTGGTCTGATTTGAATTTCTTTTAAATTTCTTTTAGTATTAGATAGCCCATTTATCGAGGAAGGAATAGGTTATATATCATCATGCTAAGACCAATAGAAACAGAGCATCGAACAATAATGTTTCAAAATCGTTTTTTTTTTTGCGCTGAATAAACGGTTAAAGTTTCGCAAAAATCGTGTGACAGAATCGTATTATTTAAAAATATTTTCACCTTTGATTGATTTTGTTTATGTAGCATAAACAAAATAGCAGGTTAAAGTTCGCGTTAGCCCAAAGTATTCCATGCGGATGAAGAGGCGAAAAGAAGGTAGTCTATTAATAATTTATGGTGATAGGGCTGAAGTCCTATGAGACTCTACACTACTTCCTTCTTGTTATCATTTTATTCCTTTAATCCTGCAACTTTAACTATTATGGTAGGCAGTGACTTGCATGTAGTCCTAATACAATTAAAATCCATTTTGGGCAATTACCACTAGGTTATTAGCTGAACTGCCTGTTCAATCCATCAGGGCAATTTTTACATTTGGTATTGATATTATCTTGATTTTGTTTTAATACATAATTGGGAAAAGGATCATATTCAGTCAACGACGTCCATCTGAGATTCAGGCATATGTGATGCTTATTATCAGGGTTATATCTCTAAAGTTTCAGATTCGAGTTCTTTTATGATCTTAAATGTTTTTGAAATAAAAGTAAACGCTGAGCCCTCTATACACACTGAAACCTTAAAAATCAACTACAAGTATCAGGAAATGAAAATTTAAATACAAACGCGATAAAATTAATTAACATAGTGATTTCTGATGCTTACGCGAGTATTACACATTGTAAATAAAACTACTTTACGGATTTTATCGCGGTTGTATTTGATTTTTGATTGCCCGACGTTTCGAACACTTTGCAGCGTTCATGGTCACGAGTGGACTAAGATGTCACACGTTCAACAAGTGATCGTTATTACAGAGAATTATAATAACATTATTTATAAACGTCGGGCAATTAAAATCAAATACAAACGTGTTAAAATCCGTTAAGTAGTTTTATTTATAAAATCATTAACATAGTTTTATTTCAAAATATGTATACACGCGTAAATATCAGAAATCATTATGCTAATGGTTTTTTTAGAGAAAGACAACATCCGTGCTATTATTGAATCTATTAAATATTACCAGAGTATTACCTGGTAGTTAGCAAGCTCAACCCTATTCCGTGCGTCTTGAATGTAGATGACGCCTAAGATGTACGTGTCCTATCCACTGATCTGACAAGATACGCATCAATTTCACAGCTCCATTGTAACCCTACATTAATTTGACACACATTTCAGATGTCGCGATAGGCTTTATACATGTTATGTGTATATTGGCTATATAGGCTAGTAGTATATTGGCTGTGATTTATGTCCGTTTATTGCATATTTGTAAAGTCCTCCCGGGATACAAGATTTTGATGCCTTTGTTCGTGGTTATCTTTATACATAATCATTGGCATCCATCAATTATCCCAATTACTAGAAGTCGGTTCAATATTTAAATATTTTCTTTTGCCCAAAAATTAGCAGTCTGCTCAAAACAAATGATAATTGATTTTAGGATTTGCTCTACATGGCACAAAACTTCAATATGAAAATATGTATTAGCTGACATTTAAGTTTAGTAAACTAACTACACAAAATTATTACATATCTGTATTCCTTATATTCTAAAGCTATATTAAAATTCTAAATATAAATGTTCTTAGTAAATATTAACCATGACGTAAACACGAAAATAACTTACATATAAGGATTCTCTAATAAATAAAACAGGGTCGACGCTACCCTTCAGGATACTGTTTTATTTACAGCCGATATTTGACGCGATGATCAAGGGTGGATATTATTGAATAAAGGAATTCCAATAATATTTGTTCATCCATTAGAGTAATCAAATAACTACAGACTAAATGGTTCATGAGTCAATACTTTTCCCGTACGACCTTAGGCGGTGTCCTGCGTGAGCGACGAATACGACACGACGCGACGCTGCGAACACGACGACCGTGATGAACTCAAAGACTGCACAGATGGCGTAGTGGTTAAGATAGCGACCTACAGCGCCAGTGTCGGGGGTTCGAATCCCACGCGGGACAGCACTTTGTGCGATCCACAAATTGTTGTTCTGAGTCTGGATGTAATTTGTGTTCGTTAATTATATGTTTGTAAAGTCCCCCGCAATACAAGGATTATTTCCTTAGTGCAGGGTGTTTTCTTAAATAAATAAAAAAAAAAGACATGCCTGCTTGCGGCCTATATGACAGTTTGCGACGAGATGCGACGTCAAGGGTGCCTATTTTGAGAGTGAACTGACGCGACATCACGAACTACAGAATGATTTATTCAGAAACGATTATATTTGTTTTCTTTCTGGGTTTTTACGGTATTTTTTAAGTCTATACTCTAAATATGAACTTTCTAACAAAATGGTAGTGTACTTGTCCATGATTCGAGAAGTAATGACCAAAATCATATAAGCACACCCCGTTAGGCGTTCGTTCGCGTAAAAGCTATTTATGATACAGGTTAACACAATTAGCTGTGCATGATGTCTAAGGTTCTATGTGCTCATCGTGTGGCTGGATACAGTGGATAAGCTATTGTAGAGAATCCTGACTGTCACATCACACATCCCCCTTAACGAGATTTGCCCCATTTTCTGTAAGATAATCGTGACCTTTTAAGCCTGAGAGCCGCCGTAACGGAGGTTATTTTAAGAGGTGATTCAGTTGCTTGCGCTGCAGCTTCTAGTTGGCTTAATTAAAACTAATACTTTGTTGCTGCTGCTGCTGCTGATTTCATACAACCTTTCGCATCCCTTTCAATTAACTTAGAGGTTCATCATCGTCATCATCGCAGCCCACATACATCCCATTGTTGGGCTCGGGCCTCCTCCACAATGGAAGAGAATTTTACCTATCATACCTTGCCTTTGGGCAGTCATGTTGGTATAGGGTTTCATTTCGAGTTTTTTACTGTTAAGGGTTAAATTTCCAGAAATCCTCTCTTAGTGCTAGAATGCAAAAGTAATCAACTTCCAAGGTAGTTTGTTTCCCTTGTAGTTTCGGTTATGCGTTAATACGTCAGTCAGTTAGGATCTTCTTTTTTACAGATAGATTATATTCAATAAAGTAAAAGTCATCACCCTGCTCTTATCCCAACTACTTGGGGTTGACGTAATATGTACTCCTCCTCCAGTATACATTTTCAAAACTGCACTAAAGAAATAATTAACAAACCAAAATGTGGATCAAAATTTAATAAGTAATCTCTTTAGCGGGTAATTATAAATATCTGTAATAACGATGACTTGTTGGACGTCAAACGTCTTAGTCTGTCCGTGACTATGAACGCTGTAAAGTGTTCGAAACGACGCGCAATCAATAAATCAAATACAAACGCGATAAAATTGGTAGTTTTATTTACACTTTCATACAAACTTTCACACCCCTTTTCACTACCTTAGGGGATGAGTTTTCAAAATTCATTCTTAGACCTACAGTGTAAAAAGAGCCAGCATGCAAACTTTCAGGATCCTAATCCCAGTAATTTCGGCTGTGCGTTGATACGTCAGTCAGGTAGCTTCTTTTTTTATACATCAAAATAAGCAAATCAAAAAGGAGCATATCCATGACGGAATGGTCCTGCACCGACACCATGACCATTTATGCTGGTGTACCTACCATAAGAGTAAGTGTTTTCCCTAAAACCTCTAGCATATCAACGAGATGCTTACTATAATAATATACTTTGCTATGCACTGCGATAAAAATCGATGAAAAATAATCATAGACTTCTATTTGGGATCATAAAATAATATTCATTAATAATTTTATCAATAATCTTTTATTACATAGATGTACGCTATAAATTTATACAATAGTACAGATGAGATATACAAGTCATAGTAGTAGTATCTCATATTTATTTTAGACTAGCAACCCGCCCTCGCTTCGCTTCGGTTTCTTTCGCGTTATCCCCGTAGTTCCCGTTCCCGTGAGAATACCGGGATAAAATATAGCCTAGTTTACTCCCTAATATTATAGCTTTCCATTGGAGAACGATTTTTTTGAATCGGTTCAGCCGTTTTGAAGATTACCCAGAACAAACAGACAAACAGACAGACAGACAAAAAAAAATATTAAGTGATTTTTAGACATATGTATATTGCAAATAACCGTGTGAGCATGAGAAAGGACTATTATTTTGACATTACGTTACAAACACAGACACAGACACTCCAATTTTATTTATTGGTATAGACTAGCAACCCGCCTTCGCTTCGCTTCGGTTTCTGTCGCCTTATCCCCGTAATTCCCGTTCCCGTGGGAATACCGAGATAAAATATAGCCTAGTTTACTCCCTGATATTATAGCTTTCCATTGGTGAAAGATTTTTTTAAATCAGTCCAGTCGTTTTGAAGATTATCCGGAACAAACAGACCGACAGACAAAAAAATATAAAGTGATTTTTAGGCATATAAGATATAGCGCAAATAACCGTGTGAGCACGAAAAAGGCCTATTATTTTGACACTACAAATAGACACTCCAATTTTATTTATTGGTATAGATGTATTTTACTCATTAAAAGTACATTTTCGTAACTCGCATCCATTACAAATATAGAATGTAAGATTAAAGAAAGATGTTGGAGCTGACGGGAGAGTTCCTTCACTCTTAATTATGAAAAATAAAAAACCTTCCTTATTTTCATTATTTTAATAAGTTATCGTAGATGGCAGTTGATACCTTGTTCAAAATGCCTTGTATTTTTTAAATTATATGTTTACCCATCCATCAAGAAAATAATAATTGTCAACACATACAATAAGCATCGGGACGCACGGTATTGTCTTTTTTTTTAAACGTGTTTTTACTGCTTAATAACAATGAAATCACTTCAAACATTAGTTTGTTTGTTAGTTCATAAATATATCGTATTTGCTTAAAAAAATTATATATTATAAACGTAAACTCCAAATTTGTATCATTAGAACAAAAGACATAGGACAAAAAAAATGAAAAGAAAAAAGTTACACCAAGTATAATTATGGATATATAAAAATAACTCATTGTTAGATATTTCTTGGAATCCAACCCACTTTACATTAATATTCATCCTACAGCATATCTCTGCGATAATAAAACTTACCACAGTTTTTGAGTTTTTAATTTTCAAGTTTACTCGTGCTGTGTGGTAGCGGCTTCGAATACTACCAACCCTTGCTTTGCTCGTGGGTGTCGTAAAAGACGACTAAAAGCCCTAGATTGACCCGGACCAACTCCATCTGGTACCATTTGGGTCAACGATTACATTCCCAAGGAGGGTTGACGTCAGGCAGGCGGCCGGTCATAAAAGTCATTGCCGAAACTTTTTGCAATATGTCAAAACAGATGACATATTGCGTCGACCCCAAGTAATTGGGATAAGAGCAAGATGATGATGATGAATTTTCAAGTTTACTCTCTACTAATCAAACATTTTCATTTGATACCCATATCTAGGTGATTGCAAAAAACATGTGATCCGCCATTTTTGCATTATTTTTTTCAGTGTGTACATTTATTCTAATAGTCATGGCCTTCCATTTTATACTCATGTTTACAGAGTTGTCCCAAAAGATAGAAACCGCCATTTCGTTGGCAGCCATATTGTATTTTATTTTCTTTCAAGGTGAGGTGATTATTCTACTAGTCAACTCATTCATTTGAAATCCATACTGAGGGCCATTTTATGGCGCCAGCTATCTTGGTGTTACAATGATACTGAATTCAAAAAATTGTATTGTATTGTCACCAGAACTAAAGACGCGTACCAAATTTCAGGTCAATCAGTCAACGGGATGTTCGTGAAATTTCAATTAGTAAAACTGACCCAAAAACAAATCATCATTATCACAGCTCATATACGTCCCACTGTTGGGCACGAGCCTCCCCCGCAATGGCAGAGAAATTTACCTAATATACCGTGCTGGTCAGACGTGTTGGTACAGGGTTTTATTTCGAGTTTTCCTTCTCTTGCATAGATGTTATATGCATGTTATATCCCTTAATCGTCTTTTCACCACCCACGGGCAAGAAGGTGTGGTGAATTGTATTCTCATTCCGTCACCACACATGGAAAAAAAAACAAGTAGAGCAAACTAAATGAAATCATTTAATATATCATCATCATTATCATTACAGCTCGTATACGTCATAATGTCTGTCGAGGTGAGGGTACTCCTCAAGGGGTATGCCGTCTGGCCGACCACTGACGACAAGTCTCTCTGCACCGGTGATCGGCACAACGACGAAGGCGACATGTCATGAGTGTCATGAGTGGTTTACGGGGCTGCGCGCGCCGTCATGCTCTGTCACCCCGGACGAAGTCGGGCGAAGGGTGCGCTGACCGTAGCCCAGCCTCAAAAAAAAAAAGACCGTCCTACATAGCGGATGGGAAATTGATCTGTTATACCACGCTACTCAAAAGGGTTGGTATAAGGTTTTATTTCAAGATTGCCTTTCCTTACATTGGTGTTCTTTACCTATCGTAAGCGCTTGGTTAACTGTTACTACACCGACGGGTTAGATAGAGGGTAGTGAATTATATTCTCACTCCGTCGCTACACGGCAAAGAATAAATTATACAACATATACACAATTAATGAAATATTTCTAGCAAATATTAATTTAAAAGCAATAAATTTCAAATTCAAAATGAATTGGTATCTGATAGTCGACAATCGAATGAGCTCTAGTGCGAACTCGCAAAGTTTTCAAGGCATTCAATTTGAAAACTTCGCTCTCCATTGTGTCTAGCTGTTTTAATGATATTTCTGATGGAGCACGAAATACGAGATTTACATAGTATATTTATTCTTTAACTTTATACCTACTGTGAAGAAAATTCATGTTTCAATTTTAAAATTTTTGATTATAGATACGCTGTCTATATACTTGTACTCCCAAATACTGTGTCGCTATGACACGAAAAGGAAGGGCCTTTTCTGAGGAAATCGTCAAAAATATGGGTACGCCAAATGTGAGCCACATTTTCCTAGGAAACTTATAACACCAACGGCAATCGCCAAACCCGTGATTATCTGCTCATGGATAGCGCGTATGTCACGCTTATTTTTTTTTCGGTACGTAGTTGATATGATTTACTGCGAATTCATCATCATCATCATCTCAGCTAATATAAATCCCACTGTCGGACTCGAGCCATCTCCATAATAGGAGGGAAATTAATCCACTACACAACGCTGATCGTCGATCGATAGATGACGTATTCATATAGAGTTTTATATCGAGTTATCCTTTTCCTACGTAGATTCCTTGTTATATGGATATTATACCCTTTAGTCTTCTTTTACAACAGCCATGTTCAAGAGAGGAAGATATGAATTATATGCTTACTCCATCACCACGCGGTCGATAAGCACTACGAATTACTAAAAAATTCACTGCGATTTTTACTTCACTTGCAGTAATGCTATTTACATCTCTTATCGTCTGAGGAAAAGTACTTATCATCTGAGCTTATATAGCGTTGCCATTGTTGAGCATAAACTTGTGGGCTGGAAGTTATCTTACTATATGAGTATTAAACAGGATTTTATAGGCTTTTATTTCTAGTTTTCCTTATCTTACATGCTCATTTGCACCTTTTAATCGTTTTTAATGACACCTAACGGAAAAGAAAGAGGTGATTAATTGTATTGTGTATAATTACATCGTCAACACATCCTCACTGCAAACGGACACATTCTCATTTCGTACGGATTTGGAGTTTATATAATCTTGTAACCCTATTCCCATGGTTATATCCGGGCCTTTTCCACCATGTGGTCAAACTTTACATACCATCACAGGGTGGTTTAAAAATTGGCACAGGCAAATCTTTAAATCCCAAAAAGCAATTTGAAAAGTATTTACTTTATTAATTTGCACTGAATTTTTAATGAACACTAAATAAAGCTTTAAATGTTGCCAAAAGCCTTTCTCTGTTTATTTCCTAATTGATTTATATCACAGTAAATTTTTATTAAAAGGGATATAAGAGTAATTAAATTAGGCTGTAGCATCATCTTGAGTTATTAATTGTAATCCTCGGCAAACGGTGACAGGCAGAATTAAATTTTGATTTAAGATTTATTTTTCGATGGTAATGAATATGTTAAATTTCTAGAGTGTTATCTGGAGTGTGAAGAATATTTTCACTCTTAGGGTAGCATTTAAAATTCAATGTTGTATCTTCTTTACAGGACCGGAGCCCTATGGGACTCTACAGTACTTCCTTCCAGTTATAATTTCATTCTTTTAATCCTGCAACTTTCACTGTTATAGTAGGCAATGACTTACCTGTAGTGCTAATTTAATAGAAATCCATTTTGAATATCTATCAATGAGCATTAGGTGGACTGCCTGCTCATGTAATATGAAGGGAAATAAAGAAATGTTTACATAAATAAGGTAAACGTTTTACACTTGCCAGAGATTACTAAACTATACATCTTTTTATAGAGATTTTTAGATTACATCTTAAATTTGACACCACAGACTTAATAAAAAAAATTAGGAAAAGGATCACGTTCAGAGTCAATGATATCCTTTCAAGATTCGGGCATATATAATGCACTATCAAGGTTAGTGAATAGCAGTGTCCGTGAATTGCCGGTATGCACCGGGCAGTTTTTTGTACATAACTCTGTGCAACATGAGGTGAGAAAGATTATCATATATGTATATGGTATAATGGACTGTTTTGTACGGAATACCGTTTTGGTAGAAAATCTACGTCTTTGTAGGTGAAATTTGCTATTACGCTGCGTTTAAGGACCAATAGAACTAAACTCGTAATTCTGAGTTTTATAATAGGCAGAGGCCTAGTGTGCTACTATTATTGCGGAGGACCATTAGCAGCAACCTTCTGTGTGGTATCGACGTTATTGGGTACTTATTTTTGTTAAGTTTTAATTCGATAAGAAATTATGTAAAAGGCACCATCATCATCGCGGCTCATACATCCCACTGTTGGGTTCAAGCCTCCTCCACCATAGGAGAAAAATTTACCTTACTATACCATGCTGGTCAGACAGGTTGGTATGGGGTTTTGTTTTGAATTTTCTTTCTCTTGCATAGATGTTATATGCTTATTATATCCCTTAGTCGTCTTTAACAATATTGATGGGCAAGATGGAGAGTGGTGAGTTGTATTTTTATTCCATTACCACAAGGACAAAAGGATTAATGTAAAATTCAATACCCTATTCTACACTCTGAGAGAATGACAATTGAGAAAGTCTGAAACACTTGTTTATTTATTTTTAATAAAAAGTGTTTCAGTAATCCACTGAGAAAAAGATCAATTAAGATCTTTCTCCCCATCCAAGCTTTAGCACTGCGTTTCCCCCACATTAGTATTGAATCCTTTCTTAGTGAGCTGTTACGTCACAAAAAACTACTGTTAAAATTCCATGTTTTCGCTATATATATATATAGGTGTATATATATATAAATATATATATACACACATATATATATATATATATATATATATATATATATATATATATTCAGGATCTCGGAAACGGCTCCAACGATTTTGTTGAAACTTGGCTAGGTTTTATATATAGAAAATGTTGTTTTGTATTAAATTTAAAAAGAATACATTAAATTTTAAAAGAATATGAATTCAAATTTCGTTGTCAACGTCATGAGTCACGATAGCTCAGTTGGGGAGACGGCCGGTTCTAATTTTGGTTTTTGTGGCATTCAAACAGCGTCTGTTCGAATCTCGGTGTTATTATTATTCTCTTTTTGTAATTTTTTATATAATTTTTATTATTTATTTTTTATTTTTTATTAATATATATCTAAATAAATTCGACAAAAATATTCAACCAGATATTTTTATTAATACTTATTCTGTTATTCGGGACTCCGGATCAGCTAGTAACATAAAAAAAGAAAGAGGAAAGTTATTAAGTCAACAATTACGTTATGTCGAAAAATAAAAATTATAAAACATCTAAAATTTTGTGTCATCATATATTGATGACAACCACGTCGATATACGATGATACGTCACTCAATTGTTTTGCTTTGCCGGAACCTCTCCACTAACTTTACTTTATGGTATGGTATTAAAGGTCAAATTGACTTTTAAGTATTATTACGAATCGTTTGTATAGGAGTTTAGAAAAGTGGAGATTTTAAATCAATTTTTAGGTAATATTTGATATTTTTGTGTGTAAGAATCATCCTTGTACTTCAAAGCATATTCTAAAAAAAAAATAGCGAAATCGGTTCTGATATTCTCGAGATTTGCGTTTAGCAACACATTCAGCAATTCATTTTTATATTATAGATACATTTTTTCCCCGCGTGGTGACGGAGTAAGAGTACGATTCACCACTATATCCCACATCATATCCTGCCCGAGGATGTCATAAAAAATGACTAAGGGATATAATACGTATATAACATAACACAAGAGAGGGAAAACTCGGAATAAAACCCTATATCCCCCTAAACCCCCAACCCTATAACCCCCCAACCTGCCTGAGCAGCATGAAATAGTAAGGTCAATTTCCGTCCCATTGTGGAGGAGGTTCGAGCTCAACAGTGGGACGTTTATGAGCTGGAAATGATGATGAATACATTTTTAAATGTTCTAACAGTAATTTTAGGAAGACTGCCCGACGTTTAACCTCGTTGGGAATATAATTCTTAACCAAACAGCATTGGATGGAGTTGTCCCAGGTCGATGTAGAACTCTTAGTCGTCTTTGATGATTTGATGGTAGCCAAAAGCAATGGAGGGGTTGGTAGTATTCGTAGTGGCCACCACACATCAAATGATAAACTTTACAACAAATATATACCTACAGAGAAATAGTGAACATTATGCATACATCTTAATATATATAAATTACGTGTCACGTTGTTTGTCCGTGATGAACTCCTAAACTACTTAACTGATTTTAATCAAATTTGCACACCGTGTGCAGTTTGATCCAACTTGAAAGATAGGATAGCTTACATCTTAATTTACAGTCACAATTTATTATTTTATTGCAAATTATTTGTCTATTAATTGACATTCACAATTATCTGTTAACTGCAAACGATTTTAACAGATGGCGATGTCTGTTGACCGGACTGACTGGTTGGATGTGTCATATACGATTGTAACTTGCTTTTTTTACATAGATCCCATTTGTAAAAAAATATGACGACCTCCATGACAAATGTTCTCCTACAGTTCCACTTAAATAGTTTAATAAAATGTAATATAACAAAAACATTAGTCACAGCAACGCGTGGCCGGGTCTGCTAGTATATTTATATTTTATACTCTTTGACTGTGTGATGACGGAGTAAGAATACAATTCACTATTTCCTGCTTTGTCGATGGTTCTGGTAAAAGATCACCAACGGATATGATGTGCAAGTAATTTCATATCATCATTTTGGTTCATATACGTCCCATATGGAAGCGGCTCGAGCCTAGCGCTCGAGCCGCTTCCATAATAGGAGGGAAATTGACCTTACTATACAATGCTGGTCAGACAGGTTGGTATGGGGTTTTTTCGAGTTTTCCATGTCTTGCATAGATGTCATATGCGTAATATATCCCTTAGTCGTTTTTTACGATACCCACGGGTATGAGAGGGGGTGGTAAATTACATTCTAACACCGTCACCACACGGAAAGTAGGTAATATCATATTCAAAAGAAGAAATACGTGAAATAAACTCCACATACCAACACGCCTGATCAGCGTGGTATGTTAATTTATCTCTTATTGTGGAAAAATCTTGACCACTGACGACAAGTCACCCTGCTCCGGTGGTCGGCCCAACAACGAGGTGACGTGGGTACGGGTGGGTTATGGGCCCGCGCTCTGTCCTTTCATCGCCCCGGACGGAATGGACCGTGCGTGCGCTTACCATAGCCCACCCATAAAAAAAATAAAAAAAAATTATAAAAAAAAAATTGTGGAAAAATCTTGAGCTCAGCATTGGGATTTATATCAGCTGTGTTATGCCTGTACTAGAGAAGTGTGCCAGCAATGCTCTTCTGAGAAATTTATAAAACCAACTGCGGTCACTAACCGGCCGTTTATAGTGATTATGGAATTATGTTCTCAGGATATATTTCCAGTAGTTATTCGTCTTGATAACTCCATCAGCAATTACATAAACCTTTAGTTTCTTCTGGAGTGGTAGGACCACACTGTCGACAGTTATCTGTCTACAGCCGCGGGCTGGTCCGTCCGGGGCAGTACCACACTCTCGCAGAAAATCGACGTCTGAGTAGTAGCGATTTGTTACTGCGCTTCGTTCGGTGAGCGAGAGAGCCGGAAACCCAACTTGCTGAGGGTGTTTGCGTGTGGAGGATTTTGGTGGTGCCCTTGGTATCACCGAGCCTCAATGATTCACACTCCCTTCAATTTCTTCGCGGTAGGCAGCGGTCTTGTAGAGGTCCATGAGCGGAAGCAACACTTACCATCAGGTGTACTGTTTGCTCGTTTGCCACCGTTGGCAATAAAAAAAAAAAAAAACCCAAGAAATTGTCGAATCGTAAGCAAACCACTGAAGCTAGTAGGTCTGCATTCGGGTCATTAAGTGCACCGTATAACCTGCCATACCTTGCTATCGACGAATGAGGGTGATGCATCCTGTGCGATGTCAATAGAGTGTGGAATCTTATATAGAGGGTATCTGATTCAGTTTGAATTCACTTGAATATATCAGATAAGTACATAGGAATCAGTATGTCCCAAGCGTTGTAACAGCCGCTTGATAAAAGACTATTGTCATGTCTATGTACCATGTCCGTGTGGTGACGGAGTAAGAATACAACTCACCACTCTCTATCTTGCTCGTGGATATCATAAAAGAAACCCTTTTTTTTTATAGGTGGGCTATGGTAAACGCACGTGCGGTCCAGTCCGTCCGGGGCGATGAAAGGACGGCGCGCGGGACCATAACCCACCCGTACCCACGTCACCTCGTTGTTGGGCCGACCACCGGAGCAGATGTGACTTGTCCTCAGTGGTCATAAAAGACCCCTAAAGGATATAATATGCACATAACATCTGTGTAAGAGAAGTAAAACTCGAAATGAGACCCTTTACCGATATGTCTGACCAGCATGGTATAGTAAGGTCAAATTCCCTCTCATTATGGAGGAGGCCCGAGCCCAACAGTGGGATGTATGTGGGCTGCGATGATGGTGAAGAAGAGACTATTTAAAATCTTCTTCAGGCGGTCAAAGTAATGTACCCGCAATACTCATTTCATATCCGCTTTGTTAATGTTCAAAAACTGTGAAATACCCAAGTATTTATAGTTGTCACTTACAAAAGGTGGTCTAAATTGTTGAACATTAGAGAGTTGACTTCTATTATCCTTCACCACGCTGCCCCGCTTTGTATGACAGAACACTTATATACAACAAACTTAATTGCGATAGAATTACTAAGTCTTAGTAACTTTTATGAATTAGTAAAAGTCTCAGTAAGTTTTACTAATTCTACCATCTATGTGTTGTTTGGTGCCACTAATTAAGGATCATTACACGATACACGTTTACCATCCGTTTGTAACTTACAACCTAGCCCTGAATGTTCTAATTGTGTAAAAAGGACTCGGGCTGTGATCCTAAAAGATTCCTCGTCTGATAAATATCGTTTCGCCACTCCCTCTGTTCTCTCGGTACGCTGAATAGCAGAGAACAGTTTGCCACCGCTTCCGTACAGGACTTCATAGAGTTTTATTATTCAACTAGCTGAGCCGGCGAACTTCGTACCGCCTGACAAAAACGAAAAAAAAGAAAAAAGAAAGTTAATAAGTTACATTTACATTAAATCAAAAAATAAAAATTATTAAATAAATCTAAAGTTTTATGTTTGACATCAATATATATTGATGTCAAACACCCAATATACGACTAGCTGACCCGGCGAACTTCGCACCGCCTTTTTCGTAATTATTTTGTTTTAGTAAGGTGAGTTTGGGGTAAGATCGTAAAAGGGGGAAGAACGAAAAGTATTATTTACTCAAATATAAAACAAATAATTTTACATACGACAACACAGTGAAGGCGGTTAACTCATACCGGACCCCACCCCAGTCAGCGTTCAACGTTAGATGTGTGCAATTCTGTGTAAAAAATTTTTTTCGGAAAGGTGTATTTTCCCCGAATTTTTTGCGATTTTCGATCTTTACCCATCGTCTATAACTTTTTACTCAGGTAAGTTATTATAATCTTTTATACTTCTAATTGTTTATTTTGCTGTTCTTAGTGATAATAAAGTAGTATATTGACCGTTAATGTTATCATATTGGAGATTTGTATGTATCCGATCTTCGCTTATAGTTTTGGCACGAGGTAAGTTCGTCATACCATTCACTCGATCTTACCCCATTTTCAAAAGTCATACAAAAAGTCAGCGGTTCTCAATGAATCTCATAGGTTCATTTTAGTGATCTACAAACATCCGGTCAAATTAGAGCAAAAAATAGAGATGAGGTTACAAAAATTCACACTTGGCTGAAAATTAGTAGGATTGTTCAAAACACTATTAATGAAATAAATAAAATGTGAAAAGTCCTCATCGATCCGACACCTGGAACAAATTTAATCGGAGTCAAAGGATTAAAAGACAAGCTAACTGCACTTGTTTTTTTATTTCGAGTATTTTTAGATAAATGTTGTTCAAGGTTACACTTTTTTTGATAGGCATATCTCGCCCAATCCGCCTGGGATGACGGATGGGTGGCGTGCGACCCCATAACTTACCATATTACCTCCCCATATCGCCATTGGGCCGACCACTAGTACCGATTCCTTGACATCCGCGGCCGCCCCGGCGCGTTACCCTTCCGGGTCACCATTCGACGTCTCGGCAACAAAACAGTGTTGCCGGAGCATCGCCCTCACGTGGTTTGCCTCTCTGCGGGTGGCGGACTAATACCCCGCTCGTCCACCCGCGACCTTGGCTAGGGCGGCATCAAGCGCAGGTAGTCACGCCGATGGCGGAGCCTATCATGTTACAGGAAATACTCCTGTACCTGCTCCGCCGCTTCTTTCCGTGAGGCAGTTGCCTCACAGAGGAGCGGCGACTACGTCCCAGTTCCTGATGCTGTCGAGTATCGTTTTGGCGATAGTCGGCAGCGTCAGGTCGGCACCGATGACTATAACAAGTTCACGGCAACAGCGGAAAAAGCTGGGATCACAGTATGGTGTTATAGAATTACCAGAAGAGTACTGCTACCCAGTTAGTAGCGTAGCGTAGTTTTATAAAATTACACTTTAGAATATGACATGCCTAGATAAATTTGGATAAAACGTTGAGAACCTTTGTCTTGACGGTTTAAAAGTGGGGTAAGACCGGAATACGAATTTAATTATTTTTCTATATTTCATATTTCTCATTGTTTTATAGTATTTTGGTGAAGAAATATGTGGACTTTTAGGTACATTACCCAAGTCTTCATTGAGACTAGAGCTTTAAAATTAATAACAAAGAAAATAGATAGAATGCCGATCTTGCCCCCTTACTTTGCGATCTTTACCCATTTTATTTTTTTCGTTTGTCTATCTTTTCAATCATACTTACTCAATTAATAAGTAAAGTAGTTATTTACAAACTTGGTTTAATTAAAGTTCAATATCTTGTCTGTAATTAAAATATAATAACTTGTTACTATATCATGTTATTGTATCCAAAAGAAATGCTTGGAAAAAATATACCTCATCTCATCGAAAACCCTTCCGATGTTACCCCGATTCACCTTATTGATCAATTTGGTTTTAGTATTATCCGTGTGGTGACAGAGTAAGAATACAATTCTCCACCCGTGTGTGTCGTAAAAGACAACTAAGGGATATATCGCGTTTTCTTATCGATTCCAAAACGTTTTTTAATCTAGACCTACATGTAATTATGCCAAAAATGCCGAACTGACGGAACGAACATCAAATGTTTGACAGGTAAGAACAGTTTGTATGGGCAAATAAAATTATTGTTTTTAGTATTTTCTCGCAATTTTCCATATTTTTTTACCGTATAAAACTTCCCTGGACTTCCACAAATAATTCAAGACCAAAATTAGCTAAATCGATCCAGCCGTTCTCGAGTTTTAGCAAGACTAACGAACAGCAATTCATTTATATATATATAGAAGATACTAACGTCAATCAATTGTTTTGCCTTCCCGGAACCTCTCCACTAATATTTGAACTTTAATACCATAAGCATAAGGTATTAAAGTTTATATACCTTATGCTAATCGTATTAAAGTTCAAATTGACGTTTAAGTATTATTACGTATCGTTTGTATGGGAGTATAGAAAAGTGTTGTTTTCAGACTATTTTAGGCAATTTTTGAAAATGTTCTGTGCGTAAGAACGATCCTTGTACTTCAAGGAATATTCTAAAAAAAGAATTAGTGAAATCGGTTCAGCTGTTCTCGAGATTTGGGGTTAGCAACAAATTCCGCGATTCATTTTTATTTCATAAATTAATTAATAATAAACATTCATGAAGTCCTGTGCGCTAAAATTACTTTATTTATAAAAATAAATTTAATACGCTTTCTCTCATAAATTGGATTCCGCATTACGAATGGGTACATTATCAAATAGCAAACCTTTGGGTTTGGAAATTTGGCTGGTTTTGACATGCCATTAATCTGTGCAAGTTCCACCAGACGGCGCTTGGATTTGCTATTCCCATTGACTAAACCAATTTGACAATTGGTTCGACCTTTGATGCTTAATTTTGGAACATTTCTAAATCACTTATAGCTCTAATTCGATATTCTATACTTTTAAATTTGTTTTTATTGCAAACGGTGGCAAACGAGCAAACAGTACATAGTACTGATGGTAAATCTTGCTGCCACTAATGGACCTTTGCAAGACCGCTGCCTACCCTGAAGAAAGTGAAGGGAATGTGAATGCGTGCCATGAGGTTCGGTGAAAGTAAAGGCATCACCAAAACTAACCACACGCAAACACCCTCAGAAAGTTGGGCTTCCGGCTCTCCCGCTCACCAAACGCAGCGCAGTAACAAATTGATACTACTCAGACGTCGTTTTTCTGCGAGAGCGAGTACTACCCCGGACGGATAAAGATTCCACTTGAAAGAAAGTGATAGTATAGTCTTATTAATTTCATAATTAGATGATAAAATTATTAAATAGTGATAAAATCTATAAACTTCGTAATTATGTTTTAAATAATGTCATTCCAAATAAGCTAGCTTAATTAATAATAAAAACAATAACCTCTGGGCCAGTCGTTATCTCACCATGAGACTAACGCAAACCTCGGAGGAACATTATATGGCTCTCAAGTTCTTTTGATATAAAAGAAAAAATGTATCACAAGATGTATAGGAAAGCCAATAAACCGCAGGGCAGCTTGTGGCGTGCTGAATGTGAGTGGCGACACTGCGGTCCTGAGTGCCCCAGAGAGTCGGCCAGGGCCTCGTATCCAGCTCGCCTTTAGTGGCTGGCTGGAGTGGAAACCGAAGAGTGCCCGCAGGATTCTCAACTCTGGCTTGCCTTAAACGGCTGATCAGAGAGGGGTCGCCAGAGCTATATGCTCGGGGGTGGAAGTGTCATTTTCAAGGGCATAACTACGGGGAAACCACTGCGATGGTGAAACCGGCGCCGCACCGCTCGACACCCCAAGCCACTTGCACCAACGTTGCCCTCCTGTTGCCCGTATGGCCTGTGTGCCTGTGGCGACCGTTTGGGGGGGCCCATTCAGTGAGTTGGCGAGTCACCGTCTGCCAAAGTTCAAGACGATAAAGGTATTGAAGGCAGACGACAGTTTTTCAATCAATAGTTTTTAGTTTAGCCAGTACATCAAACCTCCAACCCCATAAACAGTTATTAGATACCATCATCACACAATAGTTTTACACCTACCGTTGGCAGTCCACGTGTGTTATGTGCAGACGTGGAGTGTCATCGGTAGATGTCCCATCCCATTTTTACATTAAATTTCTCCAAAGGCCTCTGCGTGTTGGATCCATATCCCCATGTAAGCCTTTCAAAGGACCGGGTATCTTCCCTTGGAAGATATCCGTGAATCAGGGGGAAAACAATAAAACTTAAAAAAAAAAAATAATAAAACTTATAATAGCTTATAAGCAGCTTTCTATTTTCTATGTTTTCGACAATTATTTTGTAGTTAATTGTAACTAGGCACTGAAAGGAAGCATAGAAAGCCATAGATCCATTTTTACCCCATATAATTTACATGGGAAAGAATAAGGTAGGGACATAATTTATTATTGTTTAATCATGACAGGAATAAAACTTTTGTAATATAAAAAATAGATCTTGCTCACCTTACTTCCTTATTAAACTGTAAATCACAAAACCGCTTACAACTCACTCAAAAATTATTATTCAGCGTTCGTCCCTTACGTAAAAATCCTAAACCAATAAAGTCCGAACCGGTATCAGAATGTGAAGCCGCACAAAAGTACAGCCTTCGCCTTCACTGAAATTGAATTTCCCTGCACCATTCGTCCAGTCAACTTGGCTGAACAAAACACTCAATTTTAAGATCAAGCACTTTTTTATTGAGCCAATCTACCCGACTTAATTTCGAACGTAAAGGAACTTTCCTTGTATTTAAAAGCGAACTCTAGATCGTTTAATTTGAGATGAAAGAGAGAAAAATTGGATTTTCATTTGCTTGTAGTGAACTACCAATTTTGTTTGCCGATTCATACCATATTGATCTGATAATTTGTTGATATATAATATTGTATAAAATACGTGAACGAGTCAAATTAAAAAAATATACATTCTAGAATATTCTACCTCAAAGGGTAAACAACTGGGACAGCTACAGAAGTCAAGGAATCGATACCAGTGGTCGGCCCAATGGCCATGGGAAACACGGTGCGTTATGAGGCCGCATTTTACTCTTCCGTAGCCCGGATTGGGCGGGGTGTGTCCTAGCCTATAGCCTATCTCAAAAGAAATTTAGAAATGAAATGTAGTAGATGATTGATTGATGATGATCGCCGTCCACTGCTGGACGTAGGCCTCCCTCATGTTACGCCACAAAGTGCGGTCCTGCGCCGCTTGCATCCAACGACGTATAGGATGCCCCCGAAAGGAGGACCGACGACCTGATAAAAGTTGCTGGACGTCGTTGGATGATTGACAATAATAATAATAAATACAGCTTTCTTGAATTGATGCTCTGGATGTGGTTGTACATCCTTAGGTATTAATATTATAAATGCGAAAGTAAATTTGTTTGTTTATTTGTTTGTTTGTTACGCTTTTACGCTTAAACCACCGCATCAATTTCAAGAATTTCTTTCACCAATGGTAACCCGAAATATCAGGGAGTAACATAGGCTATATTTTATCCCGGCATTCCCATGGGAACGGACACTTCACGGACAAGGCGACTGAAACCGAAGCTGGGTGAGGGCGGTTTGCTAGTTAATTATAAATTTATTAATAGCATATAATTTTATGTTTATTAACAATTATAAGTTTTGGATTACGACATTTTTATAAGATCTAGAAACAGTTATCTGTTAAAAAAACACATTTCTTCATATTATAGGTACGGCATTGTTCTTTCAATGTGTCCGGTGTTGGTGACGGGTCAGAGTATTATTGCATCATCTTCCCTAACCTTGAGAAACGTAAAAGACAAGAAAGAGACAACACGATGTAAAATCCTTTTTTTTGGGGTTGAGCCATGGTCTGCTCGCTCGCCGCCCAGCTCCATCTGGGGCGGCAGAGGGGCGCCGCGCGACCCCATGGCCCACCCGTGGCACGTCGCCTTCGTTGTTGGGCTGACCACCGGTGCCGAGTTCCTTGTCCTCAGTGGTTGGGCCGACGGAATAACCCGGTCGCGGGATACCCTCCTCTCACGACGTCCCCCCTCGGGGACATCGGTCACTGTCGCGCGGTTGGCCTCTCGGTGGGTGACGGATTAAATCTCCGGTCTACCCGCGGCCTCGGCTAAGGTGGCATTCGCCGGCGGCGGACCATGTCGTCGTGGAGGCGTTCCTCCCACGCGCGCTTTGCGGAAGGAGTCACCTTCCGCGAGACGATTGCCTCGCAGAAGGCGGCGTCGGCGTCCCAGTCGATGGAAAATCCTAGAGCCACCCGTCTGACTAGCGTCGTAAATTTTTGCAAAATACATAATAGGATTGGAAAAATTAGGAACTAATAAAAATGTGGAAACCTTATCTAGTATAAAATTAAAAATGTAGAACAAAGCAAGGAGCCTATTTGCCTGAAGAACTCCGGATTACCGGACTTTATTAATTTCTCCTGCGAACAATCTACAAGACTTGGAAATTGAATCGACAAAGATAGGATCAGTTTTTTCCATTACAAAGTGGGGCTCACCTCGATCGAGTAAGATTAGAATTTAATAGGGTGTATTAATTTTTTGTGAGGGTAGAACCATTTAACGTTTGCGTTTGAAGGCGACACTTTAACTGGTTATAAAATTTGCGTTGCCGTAATGAAAGTGGTTCATGACCGCAGATTTATAATTGAAAAAGCGCTATGCTTGACATTTCTATAATAAAGTATGTAGCTGTAAAATATAGAAAATTTATACAAAAAATTAATTACTTGATGATTTTTTATATTTACAGTATGTAATACTCGCATTATATATTGTAAATAAAAGTATTTTTACGGATTTCACGGTGTTTGTATTTGATTTCTTATTGCCCGACTTTTCAAACACTACAATGTTCATGGTCACAGGTGGACTGCGATAAAATCCCTAAAAAATATTTTTATTTAAATACGAATTACTTATTTATAAAAATGTCTGTTTTGATGACGGAGAAAGAATAAAAGGCGATTCATTCCCTTTCAAGTGCATCTCCTGTGTCTTTGAAATAATTGGTTTTATTTTAATCTGTGTGGTAAGTGTAGTGTTAGAAGCCATTTTCCATCTTATTATAGGTGAAACCGTAATACCGTAACCTTCGTATCCAGTATTTCCTGCAGGTAAAATACAAATGTTTGAAAACAAAAAAAATCTATATTCGAGACAAAAATAACAACTCAAAAGGATATATAATAATATGCTATGTAATGGGAGATAGTAATATCGTGATACCTCCACCCTCTCCGTCTAAACTGTCCCGAGGATGTCGAAAAGGACAACTAAAGGAATACTCCTAGAAAATTAAAACTTGAAAGAAAATGAGAATTTATACCATTATTAATTTCTATCTATTCACCCATTACCCTATCAATGTCCATATACTGTGGACATAAATCTATTACTTTTTTTTTTTTGTGAGTGGGTCGCAGTCGGCGCGCCTCCGCACCACTCCGTCCGGGGCGGCAGAGGGGCTTAAGCACGCAACTCCTGCGACCCACCCAAAAACCACGTCGCCTTCGTCGTTGGGCCGACCACTGGAGCAGCGTTAACTTGTCGTCAGTGGTTGGCCCGACGGAATACCCCCTATTGGGGTACCCTCCCATCGACCGACGTCCCCCCCTCGGAGAGGACTCTTCTTCACGCGGTCGGCCTCTCGGCGGGTGACGGACTAATCCCCGGTCACGTCACCCGCGGCCTCGGCTAGGGCGGCATGAGGCGCAGATAGTTGCGCCTGCGCCGCCCCAGTCGCCGGCGGCGGATCTCCTCATCGAGGCTGCGCTCCTCACGCAGGCGATCCGCCGCCTCCTTCCGCGAGATCATTGTCTCGCAGAAGGCTGCGACCGCGTCCCAATTCCCGACGCTGTCGACCATCGCCCTAGTGATAGCCGGCAGCGTCAGGTCCGTACCGATGATTGCGACGTTTTCACAGCGCTGCACTGCCCAAGCCCCGCAGGCCTCGAGCGTATGGCGCGCCGTGTCCTCGTCGCAATCGCAGTGGTGGCAGGACGGTGTCCTCTCCCTCCTAACGACCTTGTGCAGGTATTTGGCGAAGCACCCATGCCCCGTCAAAACCTGCACCAGTCGGAAGGAGAGCACCCCGTGCCGCCTTTCCAACCACTAAATAAATCTATTACTGGGCATAGATTACTCTATAATTGAGTACTGCCCATTCTTTTAGTGATCCCTCAACCGGTTTTACGACTCCCACGAAAAAGTATGGGAGGTGCTACCATTATGGTATCTAAAGGGCTTCACACTGGAGCTAATACCATATGTTGTACGAAGTATAAAATTATGTATATTTAAAAGATTACAAAAAGGTGACAGCCCGCTGAGTTACTTACCGAATTTTCTCAACTTGTGGCCGCGTGCCGATCCGGTGGTAGATTATTGTATTGTGTTCAAACGATGTGCAAATTTGACAATTGACCTTAAGGGGCTTATGTAGAATAAATGATTTGATTTGATTTTAATGTGTTCTCAATCCATCGCTACACAGGAAAGTTTATCAATTTAATAAAACTATTTTGTTACAATTCTAGTATCAATATTACGTGTAATAATTTTAAAAGTTGTTAATATTAACTTATAAAATGAGGGCAAAAATTTTGAGCGAACGCTTTGTTGAAATAATTCGTTCTCATAATAAGACTTGAGAATGAAGGATTTGCTTGCTCATCTTAAGCTTCTAAGTAGGCACTCGAAACTTTAAACATACTTTCGAAGTGAAATATCTTTGTTTTAAATAATTATTTACGCCCAAACCTCACCTATTAATATTTATTATTTGACATAGGCCTCTAATATTATCATCATCAATTGAACTTGAGGCTCTTGCATAATTTGAAGGAAAATAGCTTATTAGCTGGTCAAACGTGTTGCTATAGGTTTCTATTACGAGTTTTCCTTCTCTTGCATAGATTGTTTATGGATATTATATCTCTTAGTTGTCGTTTACGACGCCCACGGGTAGGATAGGGGGTAGCGAATTGTATTCTTACTCCATCACCATATCTATACCAATAAATAAAATTGGAGTGTCTGTTTGTAATGTCAAAATAATAGGCTTTTTTCATGCTCACACGGTTATTTGCACGACACCTATGCCTAAAATAGCAATTTAAAATTTTTTGTCTGTCTGTCTGTCTGTTTGTTCAGGGTAATCTTCAAAACGGCTGGACCGATTTCAAAAATTCTTTCACCAATGGAAAACTATAATATCAGATATAGTATCAGCGGATTGCTAGTTTTATTACTATACTAGCAACCCGCCCTCGCTTCGCTTCGGTTATAGGTTATAGTCGTTTTACCCGCGTAGTTCCCGTTCCCGTGGGAATACCGGGATAAAATATAGCCTAGTTTACGCCCTGATATTATAGCTTTCCATTGGTGAAAGAATTTTTGAAATCAGTCCAGCCGTTTTGAAGATTACTCGGAACAAACAGACAGACAGACAGACAGACAAAAATTTTTTAATTGCTATTTTAGGCATAGGTGTCGCGCAAATAACCGTGTGAGCATGAAAAAAGCCTATTATTTTGACATTACAAACAGACACTCCAATTTTATTTATTGGTATAGATTTAAATGTTTATGAGAGAATAACAGTTAGCGAAGTTGTTAAAATAGTGATCTGTTGCTATATGCTCTTGGTTCGGTCCCAACGACGTCCCAGACAATTCATCATTACCATCACAGCCCACATACGTCCCACTGTTGGGCTCGGGCCCCCTCCACAATGGGAGGGAATTTGACCTACTATACCATGCTGGTCAGACATGTTGTTATAGGGTTTCATTTTGAGTTTTCCTTCTCTTGCTCAGATCGTATGTGCATATTATATCCCATAGTCTTCTTTTACGACATCCACGGGTAAGATAGGGACCGGTGAATTGTATTCTTACTCCGTCACCACACGGAAAATTATTACCCCAGACAATTACTCACAAATAATTGCTCTAAATCTGGATGTAATTTCTGTCCGTTTATTATATGTTTCTGAAATACCCGAAACATAAGGATTTCATCATCATCTTGCTCTGATCCCAATTATTTGGGGTCGACGCAATATGTCATCTGTTTTGTGATATTGCAAAAAGTTTCGGCAATGACTTTTATGACCGGCCGCCTGCCCGACGTCAACCCTCCTTGGGAATGTAATCGTTGACCCAAATGGTACCAGATGGAGTTGGTCCGGGTCAATCTATGGCTCTTAGTCGTCTTTTACGACACCCACGAGCAAAGCAAGGGTTGGTAGTATTCGAAGCCGCTACCACACAGCACGAAAATAAGGATTTATTATTCACTAATGCGGGGTGTTAGCCAAAAAAAAAGAAAAATTGCTATTAATATTCGCAGTCCGAAGCGATAACGACAATTTTTTTTGTTTATTGTGCTATAATCTCACGTCGACTCATCTGCCGAACAGATGGATAACTTTTGTAACCTAATAGACCGTTGTATAATCTTATCGCAGCTTTTAAGCAGATCACTGGCCCGGGAGAATTTGATTTCAGTGGTCAGTCAAGGCAAATTGCTAGGGTTCTTCGTAGCGTAGCATAGTTACCCTTTCAAGGTAACCTTACCTTGAACGCAATAGGTTATAAACGTAACCTAGATCGCTGTATGACATAACATTCTTTTAAGTTAATTTATATCTAGATAGCCTAGCCCTGTTTTTATTACTAAAGTTTGGCTGTGATGTAGGATAATAAAAATTACCAAGGCCACGTTATTATAAAATAACAATATACGCGTAGAATTATTTTCTTCTTTCTACTTAATTTCTTTTTTGCCTCTTTTTTTATTGTTATTCATTTATTTATTTTAGCTCATATAAGTTCCACTGCTGGACTCGAGCCTCCTCTGCAGTGAGAGAGATATTTTCTTACTATACCACACTAGTCAGATGGGTTGGTTTAGGGTTTTATTACAAGTTTTCGTTCTCTTGCACATATATTTAATTCCTTCGTCGTCTTATATGACATCCACGGGTAAGAGAGGGAATGTTGAATTGTATTCTTACTCCGTCTACACAAGGAAATTTCATTAATTTATGTACCTAAGTTAATTTCTAAATTAACAATCATTTGCTTTAACATTTAAAATAACTTAATTTTTATACTAGAAATTGTCTTGACATGAACAAATGATGAGGAAGGATGAAAGGCAAGTGCCAAGGAGTCTTATCACAAGATAATGGAGGATTGTAGGAGACCTAAAAAGAGGTGGCTATGTCGATTGTATGAATAAGGACATGCATGAAGGAAAGAACATGTTGAGCTGACCCCACTTAGCTTGGGACGAGGGCAGGCTAATGATGAATGATGGCTGGCAAATAATTTATACTACAATTGTAGGTCAAAGCTAAATAATTATCTACTATAGTATGTAGATAAGAAACCTTCATAATAGCGATGATTCGTGTTAAATACCTTGGTCCTTCCGGGACCATGAACGCTGAATGTTTGTCCTCCCGAGGGGGGGAAACTTGCTTTAAAACAGCCAATTAACAAAAAAGATTTGAATCTGAGGTTAGATCAGATTTAAATACTTTTTCTCATTAGAAAAGTATTTTCTTTATTTTTGAAGTCTTATTTTAGGTTAATATTAAACTCGTATGTTTATATTATTTAGAAATAGGTTTATTTATTTTAAAATATCAATTTATTTAATCATCATCACAGCTCATATACGTCCTATCGCTGGGCTCGAGCCCCCTCAAAAATGGGAGACGAATTAACCTACTATACAATGCTGATCAGACGGCTTGATGTAGGGTTTGATTTCGTGTTTTCATTCTCTTGCATAGATGTTGTGTGCTTTATATTATTATCCCTTTGCTATCTTTTACGATATCCACGGGTAACAAAATAAAAAAAAAAACAATCTATTTTTTAATTTATTTATAATCTGAATAAATTAGATTAAATTTCTACTAATAAGGAGTGGTACTACAAGGTTTAGTTGATAAAGTACCGAAGCCGTTGACCAGGATCTGCATACAGGCTCAAGAACAATTTAAACTAATTCAACTAATTAAACGAAAGTAGGCAAAAGCGGGTAACATCGAAATATCCTTAACAAAAACGTAGTTGTACTAAATTTTAATAGGTACTTATAATATTTATTTTAATTATTGAAGTAAAAAAAAACAAATATAAACACTATGATATCCTTTAAAAAAGTTTTCTTAAATATGTAATATTTGCGTAAACATTATAAGTAATGAATTGTTAACAAACTTACCAATTTCAGTAGCTCACGTGAAACAACTTTGATCGCGAGTCGTTTGGCCAGCAGAGACGTGTAACTCCGGCCCCGACTAGTGCTACGACTGCCGCCCGCCCCGCTACATTCTACGGCGTAGCCATTTTACTACGCTAGGCATATAGACAGTATGTCAAAGTTCGAATGTCGTGAACAGATTTTTAGACAGTATTTTCAATTTCAGAATTTTTAAAGGATTGTTTACACACGCTAACCTCTTTATCTTCAGTCTACCTACGTAAAATTTTGTTCTTTAGGGCTTTTATACCTACCTAACTAAATGAGTTAAATACGTAATTTGCCTATTTATCAATGTCCATTACTGGATACTTGGATGTCTTGCATCATTACGTCCAGTGAGATCTTTAGTCTTCATTTAAGTAGACAATTAATAATTTAATTGGAGACAGTAGGCATAATCACAGGAATACAGTGACGCTTGTTGTTGCAATTGACGCATCTAATAGATATTATTACTTTTTATAAACATTGTTCTTTTTTGCAGACTCAATATTACCACTAAGTTACGTTGTAATCAAAAGTTAAATATACTACATCATCATCATCGCAGCCACTGTTGGGCCCGCGCCTCCTCCACAATGGGAGGGAATTTGAACTACTATACCACGCTGGTCAGACATGTTGATATATGGTTTCATTTCGAGTTTACCTTCTCTTGCACAGATGTTATGTGTATATAGACCACGGGTGACGTGACCGGGGAATTAGTCCGTCACCCGCCGAGAGGCCGACTACGTGAGGAAAGACCGACGTCCTCCCGAGGGGGGGACGTTGGTCGATGGGAGGGTACCCCAAATAGGGGGTATTCCGTTGGGCCGACCACTGATGACAAGTAACCCTGCTCCAGTGGTCGGCCCAACGACGAAGGCGACGTGCATCGTGGGTGGGTTGCGAGTGTGCGTGCGACAGAGGGGCGTTAGCTCTGTCGCCCCGGACGGAGTGGTGCGAGGAGCGAGCCGACCGCAACCCACCCCCAAAAAAAAATATTATTATGATATTATATCCCTTAGTCGTCTTTTACGAGATCCACGAGCGAGATAGGGAACGGTAAATTGTATTCTTACTCCGTCACCATACAGAAATTATATACTACATAGGAGTACAAATTAGTTTCCGGCCTTTTTTTATCAAATAATAAGCATTTACAGGTATAAAACGACTCATCATATTTATTCGAATTATTGTACAAGTAACTAAATTTTCCCTATCTCTCTGGCAGCATTCGAATACTACGTCTCAAGAGGTTTCTTCATCTTTTGAGGCTATTCACGAATTGAGCCAATTTTTTATATCTTCATATGGGGTAAGGGGCTGCTCAGACAGACCATACTTCATAGATCGTAAAAGATTATAGACCGACTGCATAATTTCTGGTGATTGCGACGGGTGTGAATATATATTATACTAACAACCCGCCCTCGCTTCGCTTCGGTTACAGTTGCTGTAGCCGCCGTTCCCATGGGAATACTGAGATTAAATATAGCTTATATTACTCAGGGATAATGTATCTTTCCAATGGTGAAAGAATTTTTGAACTCGGCACAGTAGTTTTTGAGTTTATTCATTACAAGCATACACAGACCGAAAATACAAATTTTCTCTTTATAATATTACTGTTGATTATCACTTTGTCATATTTGGAGTGGTAATGAGTGCATTTACCTGCATGTTTTTTAACTCGATCGCATTAATTGTGCCCGATAAAAATCTCCTATATTTAATGGTTTTGCTCAGATTACGCAATTCATAATACACGACCTGACTGCACAGATAGCGTAGTGGTTAAGATACCTACCTACCCTGCCAGTGTCGTGGATTCGAATGCCACGCAGGATAATACATTGTGCGATCCACAAATTGTTGTTCTGAGTCTGGATGTAATTTGTGTCCGTTAATTACATGTATGTAAATTCCCCCGCAATACACTAATTCCTTAGTTATTGTCTTCAAAAATAAAATTTACAGCTTACATTTTTTTCCGGTAAATATTCTACTTTACTTTTGATATTGAAGCGTAATTAGGTAGTCCCCACCCTCGCAACCCGCCCTCGTTTCGCTTCGCTTCGGTTTCAGTGACCTAACCCGCGTAGTTCCCATTCCTGTGGGAATACTGGAATAAAATATAACCTATATTACGCCCTGATATTATAGCTTTCCATTGGTGAAAGAATTTTTGAAATCGGTTCGGTGATTTAAGCGTGACAGCGTAACAAACAAACAAACTTTCGCATTTATAATATTAGTAAGAATTTTCAAAACGATGTAAAAACTCTTTCTTTTATATCTAGCAAGCAGCTGTTCACTCATCCATAACCAGCATTAATCTCTCTACTTCAATTATTATGCAATCCAATCACTTGATTTTTAATCACTGACAATTTTATGTAATGAGAAACTACTTCTTGAGTCAATGCTTTTTTTCTTTTAAGACCAATCTCCCTCCAATAATACTTCCAATTTCGTACCTTCGTTCGTTTTCGGCTTTCCGCTGCCTTTTGTCTTCTACGACAAATTCATTGTCTTAAAAGTTTTGAAGCTCTTTAAAAATAAATGCACTACCCCTGTAGTTTTTTTTTTATTGGAGGAATAAATTAAAAGTTTCTGCTTTTATAGTAAAAATTTAAAAATATTCGGCACGTCACATAGGAAAGGAAGAGTATGTTACGATTTTTATTTATCATCATCATTTCGGGACGTATATACCTACGTCCTTGCTCCATAATAGTAGGGAAATTGATCTTACTATACCATGCTGATGAGACATGTTAGTATAGGGTTTTGTTTCGAATTTTCCTTCTCTTACATAGACATAATATGCGTAATATATTGCTTAGTCGTCTTTTACGATACCCACGAGTAAAAGAGAGGGTGATAAATTGTATTCTTACCCCGTCACCACACGGAAAGGAAAAGTTTTTATTACGTATATATTATTAGATATTTTAATACTTTATTTTATTTATTTAATCATAAATTAATCATTCGCTTGCACGTACCTCCCAAAATTTTCAAACCAAAAGCTACGAGTTACCTTTATAACTGAAAATCAAAAATCCCATAAAATATATGGCATAAACATGTAGCGGTAATTAATGCAAGATCACGTCCAACTCCAATCGCAGGCCTGTCAACTAACCGCTTGTCGAATGTTAAACTTTTTGTGAGTGCCATCAGGATTGTTTCTTATTTTTTTAAATACTAAGGCTCTGTAAAAAAAAATATATCCTTGTACGCTATCGACAAATATTCAATTCATCAACTCAGCTCAAGTACAGTACTACTACTGAGTTCGAGACTCCTCGACATCATGTCATCATCATCTTGGCTCATATACGTCCCACTGCTGGGATCGAGCTTCCTCCGCAATAGAGGGGAAATTGAATTACCATATCACAGTGATCAAACGGGAAATAGGTTTTATTTGGCAATTTCTTTTTCATGCCTCAGTATAATATTAACCTAGTTTCTTTTTAATATATAATTTTCTGTATGTGTGTGACATACAGAAAATTACTGTACTTTTAAACAGCTCAACGGATTCCGATGAAAATTTTTGAGTCCGTGAAAGCTTTAAATTTACTATTACTCATAGTAGTTGGCTCTGTAATTGATAATTTGAGGATGACTTTGACTAATACAATTTTATTCCATATAATTAATATAAAGCGTTTCAATTCATAACAATAATAATCTAAATATAAAAGATGCCGCAAATTATCTTAGAGGTTCTTAAAAATAACATTATTATTACATAATTTATAACGAAAAATGAACGCATACTTATAAAGTAACAGAACTGAAAATATCTTATCTTTAAAGGGAAACAAATTTCCTCTAAAAATAATTTCGAATACCTCGAAAATTCTTTTCAATTTCTTCAGAAGTTACAATCAAGGTAAAATTATGAGGCGGTTGTATTAAAAACAGCAGTATCATGACGCTACCAAAAGAAGCTTTATTTGCCAGCTATTCACAGGCCGTCGCTGCCTAGCTACGGAGGTGACAAAAAAATTTATCGCCAATTTTTTAAAGGATGCTTTAGAGAAATTGTTGGGACAAAATTATTGTTCAGTTATTTCTTTGGATTATACGCGAATAATGAGTAAATATACTATAATACTTATTCAGTATAGATATCATTTCACGACGTGAAGAACACACTTCTTCCTTTCTCGCGGATATCAACAAAAAAATAATGAGACATTTATATATTTAAAACGCAATAAAGAAATCTTTTAAACAAATTTTTTGGCCCTCGTGATTTAATAAGCCCAATAGATAATTATGTACATTGTCCCATTGCTTAGGTACTGCAAATGACGGAATTTACAGAAACCCATATTCGAAATTGATTAATCAATTATGAATATGAGTGTATGTAAATTTTAATATTTTAATGTAGTGTTTGAGTGAAAAATTACAAATGGAATAAATGTGATTGAAGAATAATCGTAATACAGTCTTAACTAGTACGGAGGACAGTGCGGACATAATTCAGCAACCAAGTGTTTCCAGTATTATAAATACAACTATTTTTACGCATTATCGCATTTATTTTTGATCTTCATTATCCGACGTTTTGAACATTTTTCAGCGTTTACAGGCACAGGCGGACCATGTCCAAAAACGCTGTAAAGTGTTCGAAACGTAAAGCAATAAATGTAAATGCGATAAAATCCGTAAAAATTGTTTCCAGTGTTATTTGTATCATAAAACTAATGTAATCATGTAATTTGAAACGTTTCTTTTGTTATTACCT
This sequence comes from Lymantria dispar, assembly GCA_032191425.1. NCBI lineage: Eukaryota > Metazoa > Arthropoda > Insecta > Lepidoptera > Erebidae > Lymantria > Lymantria dispar. The sequence continues at coordinate 26,787,538 of CM063448.1, forward strand.
CGGCAAATGTAAAGTACCCATTGCAATATACTAAAATAAATAGGTATGCTATTGAAGCGTATACATTTCCGTAATAGTAGAATGCATATGAACCTCGTCATAATTAATTTTGGTACAAAAGAATTAAGCACTACAAGAGAAGAAAATCTTGAAATAAAACTATCTCCCAACACGTCTGACCCACTAGTTAAGATATCTTTTCTTTCATAGTAGAGGAAGCACGTTCCTAATATTTACCGTATACACTGAAGAAACATAATTAAACTCAAGAAAAAAATAGCATAATATTCAGCTGTAGAATATCCTATTGTCAAGACGATGCAATAAAACAAGGATTTAAAAAAAATAGGATTTATGTTGCTACTTTTTTATTTTCTGCAATTTCTTCCGTCTTACTGTAATTTATTTTATACTTTTCGGTTATGGCAACAGAAAAAGCGAGTGAAATTCCCACTTAGGACTTTTTAAAATTTGAGAATTTATTAAGTTTGATTATTTGGGCTGGTTGTAATTTCCTGATTACGATCTGCCCTGATTACGAATGCCTAATACTAAATGAATAAATAACGAAAAGACCTTTAACACCTAGGTATTTCTTAACATAATCAAGCAGGCCACATGTTATCAATACGAACAACCGTTGTTGCCTTGATATCGTAAAAAATTACTAAAAGATTTACATCGACCTGGGTCAACTCTGTTTGACGGCATCTGGATAACAATTTCCTAAAAAGTTTTGACATGTAGCAGGCAGGCATAAATCCGTTAATATTACTTTATCAATATGTTCGATAAAAAAGTACATAATATTTTGCGTTGACCCCAATTAATTGGGATAAGATCAGCATGATGATGATGAAGCGTATTTTAATTGTATTTATCAATCAATCAACTTATCAGCAGCCACGATTGAACAAAGGCTTCTCCAATAATGGGAGATGATGACATAATCGCCATGCATGGCAAACGCAATTGATATTAATAGTTACATACCGTACATAGCTTTTTCTGCGCCCTATGCGAGGTTCTATAACTGTGTCACCCGCCGAGAGGCCGACCGCGTGAGGAAAGACCCGACGTCCTCCCCGAGGGGGGGGACGTCGGTCGATGAGAGGGTACCCCAAGTAGGGGGTATGCCGTCGGGGCGACCACTGATGACAAGTAATCCTGCTACGGTGGTCGGCCCAACGACGAAGGCGACGTGGTGTTCGGGTGGGATGCGGACGGAGTTGTGCGAGGAGCGCGCCAACCGCAGACCACCCCAAAAAAAAGAAAAGGTTCTATAACTGTGGCCGTTTTATTTTTTAGACATAATAGGTTCTCTAGGCAGAGCAATGTTATGGTATATAGGCCTAATTTTCATGGTGATAAAATAAAGCTCAAGGATCTTGGTGTTGGTGGACCAATAATCTAATATTTTTGAAGCAAAATCCATTTTTATGTAGAACTGGAAATTATGTGGGCAAACGAGCTATTTAAGTGGACCCTTCGCCTATTATACCACCTACTGTATCTCACACACTAAAACTCAAACGAAAGTTCACTAGAGCAAATGAGTTCTCCATTCCTGCGCCCCTCAAAGTCTACGCCCTGCACCGGTGGCACCGCCTTATTTATGGCAATTGTTACATAGACATAGACAGCTCTCCTCTCCCTTGATATACTTTTAATAGGTGTTTCGACTACCATGAAAAAGTAAGGCATAAACATTGTATTTTTAACCCATCACGAGATGGAGAAATCAACAGAGCGTGTAAAATTATTTCGTATGCAAACAAAATCCAGTAAATAACTTGTCGCTTCTTTTGAAACCCCACACTCACAACATTATGATACATTTCACTTAATCCAAACCATTAGCGAACTTAAACGGGCAACGCACTACGAATCCCTACAGTATCCCCCAAAAATGTCGGGGGCTTAAATAAGAAAGGACAATAAATATTGTTAATCCTTTAGTGATTGCCCAGTACACTCCTACTGTAATCTTTACAATTTGTAAAGATAATGGTGATTGTTTACATATACTTAGATTTATTCGAATAGAATAACACTATTTGTAATCTTACTAAACTGTTGGTATTTATACTGATAAATAAAAGGATTTTTACGGATTTTAACGTGATAAAATCTGTAAAAATAGTTTTATTAAAATGTGTAGTACTCGCGTAAACATCAGTAATCCTTATTACAGAGGCAACAAGATCATTTCCATTGAATACTTATATATAATATACTAGCAACCCGCCTTCGCTTCGCTTCCGTTTCAGTCGCTTTACCCGCAGCGTAGTTCTCGTTCCTGTGGGAATACCGGGATAAAATATAGCCTATGTTACTCCCTGATATTATAGCTTTCCAATGGTGAAAGAATTTTTGAAATCGGTTCGGTGGTTTAAGCGTGAAAGCGTTACAAACAAACAAACAAACATCCTTACTTTCGCATTTATAATATTAGTATGGATATATAATCATCATCCTCTCATCTTATGTACGTCTAATCATTTGGCTGGTGCCTGCACAGTGAAAAGGAAATTGACCTACGTATATTATTATTTATACCAATAAATAAAATTGGAGTGTCTGTTTGTAATGTCAAAATAATAGGCTTTTCTCGTGCTCACACGGTTATTTGCACGACACCTATACCTAAAATACAGATTAAAAAATTTTTGTCTGTCTGTCTGTCTGCTTATTCCGAGTAATCTTCAAAACGGCTGGACCGATTTCAAAAATTTTTCACCAATGGAAAGCTATAACATCAGGGAGTAATCTAGGCTATATTTTATCCTGGTATTCCCTCGGGAACGGAAACTATGCGGGTAAAACGATTAAAACCGAAGCGAAGCGAGAGCGGATTGCTAGTATATATATATATATATATATATATATATATCTTAATATATAAAATTCAAAGTCCTGACTGACTCATCAACGCCCAGCCCAAACCCTTGGACCTAGGAAGCTGAAATTTTGCACAGATATTGTCTTTATGACGTAGGCAAGGAATAAGACGGAATTTTTCGAAATTCCCACGGGAACGGGAATAATAAGGATTTATATTTTCGCTATAAAAGTTGCCCTATCTCCGTTATTATATTTATTAGAGACTTGAAATTTGGCATATAAATATGTGATTGCAATCACTAAAAACCGTTTTTAGGATTTTTCGAAATTCCCTCGGGAACAGGAATAAAAAGGATTTATTTATATTTTGTCGCTTTAAATTTACCCTATCTCCGTAACCATATGTATTAGAAACTTAAAATTTGGCATATAAGTAGGTGATTATGAAAACAAAAAACAATTTTCAGGATATTTCGAAATTCCCACAGGAACGGGAATAAAAAAAGATTTACTTATATTTTCGCTTTAAAGTTGCCCTATTTCCGTAACTTTATTTATTAGAGACTTGAAATTCAGCTTAAAAGTAGGTTATTACGATAACTAAAAACCATTTTTAGGGTTTTTTGAAAATCCCTCGGAATATGATGAAAATCCTTGCTTAAAAGTTATATTGTTTGTTTTTTCTTTCGTAGCTATTGTTAAGTATAATAAGTGTATAAAATTATTTCCCCATTATGAAGTAGGCAAGGAATAAGACGGGATTTTTCGAAATTCCCAAGGGAACGGTAATAAAATGGATTTATATTTTCGCTTTGAAGTTGCCTATCACCGTTACTTTAATTATTAAATACTTGACATGTAAGTAGGCAATTTTGATCAGGCTTCAGTTTTTTTTTTTTTTTTTTTTTTTTTTCGATATTTTTTTGATTTTTCGAAATCACCTCGAAATAGGAGGAAAATCGTTGCTTTTAAGTCATAAAACTAAGTTTTGCTTTCGTTACTTTTGGCAGGTGCCTACACTAAAAAAAAAAACTTGATTGAATACGTATCTATCACACAAGGTTGATGCTATTGTTAAACAAAATTATCGTATTAGTCGATGAAAGTGTTTGACTTCAACGAAATGTTTGACTATAATAATATTTATATATGCGAAAAACACAATTTTGCATTTTATTCGTATTTGAACAAGTTTTTTCACCGTATATTAAAACTAATATTCGGATATTTATTATTTTTTCGTGGTTTCCTTAAGTAGCTTCAGCAATAATGAAAAAGTCGCGCACGCCAATCTCCCCGGAGCTCGGAGGGTATATAAGCAGCGCGAGGCGGCACGGCCCCATCGGGTTGAGAGCCCTCAGCGCTCACCCACCAGTCCGGGTAAAGTTGTCACAGCCATCTGAGGCTAACAACTAAGTCACACAAAAAAAAAAAAAAAAAAAACCTTGGTCTTAATAACACGTCCAGCGCAAACGCTGCGATAGATTATACCATACAAGTAAACTGTACTTTTCAGTGCAACACTATCTTTTAAAAACTGTGCTTTTCAGCACAATTCTTTGCTTTTCAAAATATTCTTTCTTATCTTTTAAAAATTGTTTTGCTAATCTTTTCCAAAAAAAATCTATTCTTTTCCAAATTGCTTTTTCTAATCATTTCCAAATATTGTTTCCCATTTTTTTTTACTTTTATTAAGTTTATGATACTACTATTTTAATTGCCTTGATTCCTTAGTGCATAACTTTGCTTTTCAAAATATTCTTATCTTTTGCAAATTGTTTTGCTAATATTTAAAAAAAAAAACTATTCTTTTTCAAATTGTTTTTTCTTAATCATTTTCGAATATTTTTCTATTTTTTTTTCTTTCATTAACTTTATAATACTATATATATAATTTTTTTTTCAAATTAATTTTCAAAGTATTCTTATTTTTCACAAAGTTCTTTGTTAATCTTTAAAAAAAAAAATTTCCAATTGCTTTTCTTTTCTAATCATTTTACAATATATTTTTTGATTTTTTTTTACTTTCATTTTGTTTATAATACTATTTAATTAGCTTAAATTTGTAAGTGCATAACTTAAGTACATAGTTTTTGTTCGTTATTTGAGTAGATTTTGTTTATTATCTATCACAATGACTGTTGAAACATTGCAAATTGATGGGGCTATGATCCCTCACACCGTAGTTCCTATAATTGGAGACGGAGCCTGTCTGTTTCGGGCCATCTCCTATATATTGTATGATACACAGGTGATGGCCAGGGAGGTGCGCGAGCAAATCGTAGACTATGTGGTGGACAACTGGGAATCGTTTGCCATTATGTCACATGACAGTAACGGGGACAATTACTTCAGTGCCGCTGAATACCGCATTGACATGTCACGCCATTTTACTTATGGTAGTTTATGTGAGCTGGAAGCGGCAGGGCAACTCTTTCCATGGGTCTTTGAAGTTTACCGAAACGGTGAACTGTATGAGTTTTGGTACTACAGGTAACCCTGTGGGACGACTACGTTTTACACATGATCTGTCACTTGGCCATTTCGATGTTTACGTCCGTAGTGAAGTGACTGCGACAATGGCCGAGACCGCCTCCCCTTCTTCACTTCTCCCCGTCGTTGCAAAGAAGATTACTACGAGAAGAAATAAAGTGCCTACTAATTCACCGCCCATATTAGAACCAGATCATGACGTATCTAAGTATCAATCTCTTATCTTTCCTACTAAATGCTCCAAGAAACGTCGTGCCGGATGCACCGACGCTACTCGGAAAAAACAAATTCAAAACGCTTCAAAAAAATATGCGCAAACAAACCCAGCAGTTCACCGTGCTGCCGTGGCCAGATACCAGAAAACTCACCCTGAGGTACACAGGGCGGCACAGTCTCTTTATGAGCAAAATAATCCTGGAAGACGAGTACAAAGGAAAGGACGCTCCTGGAAAACCAAGGCTCACTCCGGCATGGCCTATGATCTTGATATAGAGTATGAGACGGACAGTACTGTATCCTTGGGTGCCATGAACAACAAGTGCCATTGGTGTAATGCTCTCAAGTGGAAGGAGGAGCCACCCGGCATGTGCTGCAGTGCTGGTAAGGTGCAGCTCCCGCCTTATGAACAGCTACCTGAGCCTCTCTACAGTTTGATAATGGATATACATCCAGAACACGACCATTTCATGAACCGTATTCGTAAATATAATAGTTGTTTTCAAATGACTTCTTTCGGAGCGAAACAGATAATAAAAGACGGTTGTATGCCAACTTTTAAAGTTCAGGGCCAGGTATACCATTTGGTGGAAAGCTTGCTGCCAGCTCCTCAAAAGGAACCACAATTTTTACAAATATATTTTGTTGGCGAAGATGACAGGGAAGTACAATTGAGGTGCAGTATCTTTCCCGAAGTAAAACCCGGCTTAGTCAAGCAACTGCAGAGAATGCTACATACGTTTAATACTTATGTAAGAGACTTGAAGATCGCCCTGGACAAAATGCCTGAAACATCTAAACCATTTAAAGTAGTCATTAATGCTGAGAAGAAACCGTCGGAGAGTCACAGGGGTCGTTTTAATGCTCCTACGTCAAATGAGGTGGCATTAGTAATAGTTGGTCAGCAATTTGAGAAACGAGACATTATCCTTGAGAGCCACGATAATTCATTGCAGCGCATTAGCGAGATTCACCGTTCGTATGACGCCCTGCAGTATCCGCTTTTGTTTTGCCGTGGCGAGGATGGGTACTCCATTTCTTTACCTCAGCGTGATCCTGATACCAAATTAATACTTAAAAATACAATTTCAGCTGCAAGGTTCTATTCTTTTCGTATAATGATTAGACAAGGAGAAGATAATCACTTGGTGTATTTCCGTTCCCTTTTTAGTCAGTTTTTAGTGGACATGTACGCCAAAATAGAGACGGAAAGGTTGACCTATATCGGGAACAACCAGGCGCAGCTGAGGGCTGACAGTTATATACACTTGCGGGATGCCATAGGAAGGCAGGATGTTGATGTTCAGCAGCTAGGTCAGAAGGTGGTGCTCCCGTCATCTTTTACCGGGGGACCACGCTATATGCACGAGCGTACACAAGACGCTATGACATACGTGCGTCAGTACGGTCGTCCTGATCTTTTTATCACATTTACGTGTAACCCCCGATGGAAAGACATCACAGATATACTTTTATCTGCCCAAAAGTCACACGATCGCCACGATATTATAGCTAGGGTATTCCACCTAAAGGTGAAAAAGATGATGGCTCTTCTTACCAAAGGCAATCTATTTGGGGGGATGCGTTGCTTTATATACTCGGTAAAATGGCAAAAACGGGGTCTTCCTCACATTCACATCTTGCTATGGCTAGAGCAGCGTATCACCCCAGATAAGATCGACAATGTTATTAGTGCAGAAATACCTGACCCTGAGCAAGACCCTCTCCTCTACGATATTGTGAAGGCCAGTATGATACATGGTCCTTGCGGAAGTTTAAATTACAACTCGCCCTGCATGAAAGATGGCAGTTGCAGTAAGAGGTACCCTCGACCGTTTCTCAAGGACACCCAGACAGGAGACGATGGATATCCGCAATATAGGAGGAGGTCTCCAGCTGACGGTGGTAACACAATAAAAATTAATGAAATAGAGTTGGACAACCGCTGGGTGGTGCCTTACAATCCTGTCCTGTTACGTACTTTCAATGCTCATATTAATGTGGAGTACTGCAATTCTGTTAAATCTATCAAATATATTTGTAAGTACGTGAACAAGGGCAGTGATCAAGCGGCCTTTACTCTAGAGAATGAGAAAGATGAGGTAAAAATCTACGAAAGCGGCCGGTACATAAGCAGTTCCGAAGCAGTTTGGAGGATCTTAAGCTTCCCCACTCAAGGTTCCCCCCTGTCGTACACCTCGCTGTTCATCTTGAAAACGGTCAGCGAATATACTTCACCTCAAAATATTTGTCAGAAAAGATAAATAATCCACCACAGACAACGCTCCTAGGCTTTTTTGAAATCTGCAAAACAGACAATTTCGCTAAAACTCTGCAGTACTCCGAAGTCCCTTCTTACTATGTCTGGAACAGCAAAAAATTTTCAAGGATGAAAAAAGGGAAAGATATTGAGGGCTGGCCCGGAGTGAAAAAAGTGCACGCTCTGGGCAGGGTCTATACGATTCATCCACACAACACCGAGTGCTACCACGTACGCCTTTTGTTCCATGAGGTTAGAGGACCGACATCCTTTGAGGACTTAAAGACTGTGAATGGTATCCTCCATCCAACATTTCAATCTGCGTGTAAGGCACTTGGTCTGCTGGAAGACGACAAACATTGGGACACCACTTTAGAGGAAGCTGCATTATGCGATTCCCCTCTCAAATTGCGAGAGCTATTTACAATAATGTTAGTTTTCTGTCAACTTTCTGATCCTTTAAGCCTTTGGGAGAAATACAAAGAGAGTCTCTCAGAAGACATTAAACGGCAACTGGAAAGAGAGTTGCAAGATTGTGTATCTGTTGTACACCTTACTGACGAGGTGTACAACAGATGTTTGATTTTGATTGAGGATGCAGTATTAGCTCAAGCAGGACAAAACTTGGCACAGTACGGATTACCTCAGCCAAAAAGATCTGCAGCAACTTTGGACAATAGAGAATATCTGAGGGAGACCAATTATGATCTATGCGCCCTAGGAGAGGTGATGTCATGCAATGAGGAGTTACTGACGGATGAACAGCTTTACGTTTACCAGAAGATTCTTGGCAATATTGAAAAAGGAATAGGGCAAATTTTTTTCCTGGATGCTCCTGGTGGCACTGGTAAAACATTCCTTATCAATTTGCTATTGGCAAAAGTTAGGAGTAATCGTAGCATTGCCTTAGCTGTCGCATCGTCAGGAATCGCAGCAACACTGTTGGAGGGAGGCAAGACAGCTCACGCTGCTTTCAAGCTGCCACTAAACCTTATCCATGTGGAAACTCCACTGTGCAATATCTCAAAACAGAGTAATGCGGCCCAAGTGCTGCGTGATTGTAAACTCATAGTTTGGGACGAGAGCACAATGGCGCATAAGGGGGGTTTTGAAGCGCTAAACAGAACACTAAAAGATATTAGAGGGAACGATGACATGATGGGTGGAGTCACCGTGTTGTTAGCTAGAGACTTCCGTCAGACTCTGCCGGTAGTGCCGAGGGGAACTCGAGCTGACGAAGTTAAGGCTTGCATTAAGGCATCAAGTCTTTGGCCCCTAATCAAAAAGCTTCACCTTAAAAAAAATATGCGGGTGCACCTGAAGAGTGATGTTTGCGCTGGACAATTCTCCGATCTTCTTCTTAAAATAGGAAATGGAGAATATCCAGAAACTGATGGCAAGATTACAATTCCATCAGATCTTGCCTCACTTGTACCGACCGTTGATGACCTAATAGCCCGAATATATCCAGATGTTCACAACCTACACAACAAATCCATGGAGTGGCTGTGTGAACGTGCGATTTTGACACCTAAGAACGATCAGGCTTCAGTTATTAATGACACTTTGTTAAAGTCATTCGAAGGTGTAGAATACAAGTACAAGTCTGTGGACACTGTAGTGCATACGGATGATGCTATACACTATCCTGTGGAGTTCTTAAATGCACTCAACCCACCTGGTCTACCGGTTCACACACTTATCCTCAAAGTGGGTGCTCTAGTAATGCTACTCCGAAACCTCAATCCGCCTAAGTTGTGCAATGGGACCAGGTTGCGTGTGAAAGCCTTACATAAAAACTTAGTAGAGGCCATTGTAATTACTGGCTGTGCTCGAGGTGAATCGGTGTATATACCACGGATACCACTTATACCATCGGAGTACCCATTCGAGTTTAAGAGGCTGCAGTTCCCTCTTAAGGTCTGTTTCGCAATGACGATTAATAAGTCTCAGGGTCAGTCACTAAAAACAGCAGGAATTGATCTTAGGGTAGACTGCTTCTCGCACGGTCAGTTTTACGTGGCTTGCTCGAGAGTGAGCTCTCCTAGCAGTCTGGTCATCTTAGCACCTGAGGACAGAACCGCTAATGTAGTTTATAAAGAGGTACTATAAGTTTGGTATAAGCTCAAAAAATAGCCTTACCCCTTTACAATGGTTTTAGAATTTTGGTGTCTTTCAATCTGTATGTTATGGCATAACACAAAAACCACTGAATGGATTTCGATACAATTTTCACAATTTTGGTAGTTTGGGGGTCCATCTTAAAATCTAAGCCACGTATCATTTAATTTCGTTAAAAAACAGAAGATATGGTGCATAGGGTGATTTATTCTGTAGTCTATGTGGACGAAGTCGCGGGCAAAAGCTAGTATATATATATACATATATTTAATGCAAATATTTTATTTGTAAACCCACTTGCTTACGGGGCACGGGTGTTTTGGGAAGTACCTGCACAAGATTGTCAGGAGGGAGAGCACACCGTCCTGCCACCACTGCAGTTGCGATGAGGACACGGCGCAGCACACGCTCGAGGAGTGTGCTGCATGGGAGGGGGAGCACCGTGAACTCGTCGCGATTATCGGTGCCGACCTGGCGCTGCTGACCATCGCCATGGAGATGCTCGATAGCGTCAGGAACTGGGACGCGGTCGCCGCCTTCTGTGAGGCCGTAATCTCACGGAAGGAGGCGGCGGATCGTGTGCGAGTAGAGCTCCTATTCGGCGACACGTTCCGCCGCTGGCGACTCGGGCGGCGCAGGCGCGAGTATCTGCGCCTAATGCCGCCCTAGCCGAGACCGCGGGTGATCGGACCGGGGAATTGTCCGTCACCCGCAGAGAGGCTGACCGCGCGATGGCGACCGACGTCCCAGTACGTCGAGAGGTGAGGTTACCCGAAAGGTTATTCCATCGGGCCGACCACTGATGACAAGTCACATCTGCTCCGGTGGTCGGCCCAACAACGAGGTGACATGGGTACGGGTGGTTTATGGGCCCGCGCGCCGTCCTTTCATCGCCCCGGACGGACGGGACCGCGCGTGCGCTTACCATAGCCCACCCATAAAAACAAAAAAAAAAATATCAAGATGTATTCTAGAAGATATATCAAGAAATATCAAAAAATATATATTCAGCTACTAATTTATCTCCATTTTATGTGGAGACGGAGTAAGAATACTATTTCCCACTCCCAGCCTATACCGTCTTTAACGACATCCACAGGCAAGGATGTCGTTAAAGACTATAAAGGGATAATTAACACGCATACAATATCTATGCAAGAGAAGGAAAATTCGAAATAAAACTCTATACCAACTCCTCTAACCAGCGTGGTATAGTAGAATTCACGCCTATCGTGGAGGAGGCTTAAGCTCATTAGTTTGACATTTATGAGCTAAAATAAATACATCCTTACTAATATTATAAATGCGAAAGTAAGTTTGTTTGTTACGCTTAAACCATCAAACCTATTTCAAAAATTCTTACACCAATGGTAAGCTATAATATCAGGGAGTAACATAGGCTATATTTTATCCCAGTATTCACCACGGAAACGGGAACTACGCGGGTAAGACGACTAAAACTGAAGCGAGGGCAGGTTACTACTTAAATAATATTTTCGAAAAATTTCCCCTTTAGAAAAATATAACTATCTATTTTTTTACCGAAATACATCCTTGCAATAAAGAAATAGAAAGAATACATTCTTGCAACGTAATCAATACCAAGTAGCTGACATTCACTTTTATTACGAATAAAATTACCTATTTTAAAACTAAATTAAATGAATCGCAACTAATCGAGAATATTAGTTTACGAAGGCCGTACGCAAAATGTAGTACAAGGTCTATGTCAAGGTTTGTCGTTGCCAAATATTCAGTCCGATATGAAATTAATACCATAGAGGTTTTAAATTTACGACATATGGAATAAAGTAATAGAGTAGTACTAAAAAAGAATATGATAATTATAGTTAGAAATATATTTATGGGTTTTTCGGCGCGAATATGGAAATGTCATGTTGAGCTCTTGTATTATATTCATTTTTTCAGTGTTTTATAGTGTTATATTGTATAATTTTGCTGATGTTTTATGTAATATAATATAATTAAGGTGCTGAAGTGTGGTGTATGTGATATAAGAGTGGTTTACGTGTATTTTCATATTCAACCGAAATTCCCAGACAAATCATCTAATTAGGTTCTCAGCGCTTAATTAATGATAACGTCTTGACTTACTGACGGACAATGACTGTTAATAAGTTATACAATATGAAGAAGTAAATAATAGCTTCCTACACATGTTATTGGCAAATACTCAAACCGAGTGGCCCAAAAGCAAAAGAAAAAAAAAAAAAAAAAGAAAAAAAAAAAAAAAAATATTTATGTTTAAACATCACGCTTTTTAGGTTGCGGTACCCAAAGGGTAAAAACGGGACCCTATTATTAAGACTTTGCTATCTGTGCGTCCGTCTGTCTGTCACCAGGCTGTATCTCAAGAACCGCGACAGCTAGACAGTTGAAATTTTGCGCCTCATGCCGCCCTAGCCGAGGCCGCGGGTGACGTGACCGGGGATTAGTCCGTCACCCGCCGAGAGGCCGACCGCGTGAGGAAAGATCGACGTCCTCCCCGAGGGGGGGACGTCGGTCGATGGGAGGGTACCCCAAGTAGGGGGTATTGCGTCGGGCCGACCACTGACGACAAGTTAACTCTGCTCCGGTGGTCGGCCCAACGACGAAGGCGACGTGGTTTTCGGGTGGGTTGCGGGAGTTGCGTGCTTAAGCCCCTCTGTCGCCCCGGACGGAGTGGTGCGGAGGCGCGCCGACCGCAGCCCACCCACAAAAAAAAAAGACAGTTGAAATTTTCACAAATTAGGTATTTTTGTTGCCGCTATAACAACAAATACTAAAAACAAAATAAAATAAATATTTAAGGGGGGCTTTCGTACAACAAACGTGATTTTTATAGATAGTTGTACGGAAACCTACGAGCGCTATTCCGACTCGCACTTGGCGGTTTTTTCTTTTAATAATGTGTTCTATATTAATTTGTTATGCAAATATAATGTAAAAAGACAACCGCACTAAGGAAATAATCCTTGAGTTACATTTTATATTTTTGGCTTCGACTAATTATGCCAAAAATTGCGTACTGACCCGTATTGCTCGAACATACAACACTGACTTTTCTCAAGTTGATATATTTAACTGTACTAAACCTACATTTAAAGCTCAGTTAATAAAAATGATAAAGAAAGGCAAATGACAAGCAAATATGCTCTTACCACTTGGCTCAATAAATTATATTGTTGTGTTAAATAAGTTTCTTTATTTTTTGTAATCAAATGTACATGGTGTATTTTTCTTTTCTTCTTTTTTAAATTTAATTTGTAGTCCGTTCGCATATATTAAACTTACCCTAGTTAATCAGGGAAACCTATTATTAGTCATAGAATACTGTAGAACACAAATTATGTAATTTATTATATGTATCGCTGTTGGTTTTCTAAATAAATAAATAAATAATTCACGGACACAAATTACATCCAGATTCATAACAACAATTTGTAGATCGCACAGAGTGTTGTCCTGCATGGATTCGAACCCAGGACACTGGCACCTTAGGTTGGTATCTTAACTACCGCTATCTGTGCAGTCGTATTCAATAAATAACATATGCATAAATTATATGTATTTATGGACCTATTAATGTTATCCGTCTTCTATTTTAGTGGCATTAATCTGTGTGGTGTTTACATATGACACTAATCTTTGATATTTGGAGTAACTATATTACCCGGATCAGGGATCAGTCCGCCATTCGTAGGAAGATCTACCGCGTGTGACGCCCTGGCACTTTGTTTCTGGAGCCTCAACAAGAATAGATAGCCGAGAGGATAACTCGTAGCGGCCAAAGTACAAGAAATATGTCTAGATGGCCCGTTTAATTGTAAATGCGGAGTAATAAGGTAGCTTATAAGGGCAGTTTAAGCAGGGTTTGACCAACTAAAGCCTTTTAAATAAACGGTAACTAAATCATCCCATACCCTATTTTAAAAACGTACTAACGAGTATTTAGATACAAGCGTACAAGTAAACACTTGTAAATAAAACGAGTAACGAATACACGGATAACGTTTGTCTTTTTTGAGTTATTTATATTATCTTGTACACTTTTTCGTTTTAATTCTTACGCGTATTATATATATATATATATATATATTGTGAGACTTAGGGTTTATGTCCAATGATATATGTTACATATCATTTTATACACGTTTTTGTCAAATGAGTGTGTATCAAACGGTAGTAGTAAGTTGAACTATTCAATTACTGAGGTGACATCGCTAGATACATCTTATATCTTTAAACGAGCAATTCTTGTATATATTCAGGATCTCGGAAACGGCTCCAACGATTTTGTTGAAACTTGGCATACTAGAGGATTCGGGTCCAAAAAATCAATCTAGCTAGGTTTTATTTATAGAAAATGTTGTTTTGTCCGTGGTTTTAGCAAAATAAACAATGATATTAAATTTTAAAAGAATATGAATTCAAATTTTGATGGCAATGTCATGAGTTACGATAGCTCAGATGGGAAGGTGACAGGTTTTAGTTTTGGTATTTTTTCAAACAGCGTCGGTTTGAATCTCGGTGTTATTATTAATCTCTTTTTATAATTTTTTATATATCTTTCATTATTTATTTTTTATTTTTTAGTAATATATATCTAATTAAATTCGATAAAAATATGCCGAGCGAAGCTCGGTCAACCAGATATTTTTAATTAAGAAAGCAGCTATTTCAAGATTGATTTAAAGAATAAAAATCGTTCAAATCTGTACTGCTCACCGTAGAGCCTATTGATGGATTTTTATGGTTCTATTTTAAGATTGGTAGGGTTGCTGTATTGATATATTTGCAACTAAGCCATTAAAATTACGAGGAGGTATATTTTCTTTACAGCTAAAACACATTCTATTTGTTAACAAGAATTCCCGCTACAATGTGACAGAAATTAACGTACTATATCATGTTTCTGTGTGGTGACGGATTAAAAATACCATTCACTACTTGGTATTTTGCCCGTGCATATCATAAAAGATGCTTTAGAAATGGAAAATGCATATATCTAAGGAGTAGTAGGACCACAATGTCGACAGTTATCTGTCTACAGCCGCGGGCCGGTCCGTCCGGGGCAGTACCATGCTCTCGCAGAAAATCGACGTCTGAGTAGTAGCAATTTGTTACTGCGCTTCTTTCGGTGAGCGAGAGAGCCGGAAGCCCAACTTTCTGAGGGTGATTGCGTGTGGAGGGTTTTGATGGTGCCCTTGGTATCGCCGAGCCTCAGTGCACGCATTCGCGCTCCCTTCGCTTTCTTCGCGGTAGGCAGCGGCCTTGTAGGGGTCCATGAGCGGCAGCAACACTTACCATCAGGTGTCCTGTTTGCCTGTTTCCACCGTTTGTAATAAAAAAAAAATGTAGGAAGAAATTTGAAAAGAAACTCTAAACTAACCCGCCTAACCAGTGAGATTAATTGCCAGCCTATTGTGGAGTAGACTCGTTCGGCAGGGAGACTTATGAATTAAGATGATGATGATGATATTATGTTATCGCTGACTGGCGTCTCTAGTTGTTATAAAGTATTATTTCCAGTTTTTCCAGGAGTTCATCTTCTTTTACGTACCTACTTTAATCGTCACATTTCGTAAGATAAAAAGAGTAATGCATTGCCTTCTTAGTTTGTCACTATATAAATAATGGAATAAATGATAAAAAAAACAACTATTTTTACACCACACCCATTTCTAACTAGTAAGTAACACGGTTCAACAAGTTTCTACGAAAGTAAATTAAATGCATACATTTAACAATTAGTTATAATTATCTAATTCTTGGTATAAATGAAAATTAACAGAGAATTATAGCCAACCATGTGTCGTAAATACGATTCGCATGTAAATTACTTGTAATTCCCAAATAACAATTCCATGATTAGTTTAAAGCCTAGTATCCAAAGGGCGCCCCCAAGTCGCTTCGAATTCCTCAGGACACAAACTCGGAAAGTCGATAACGGGGTTGCTCGCTATAAGCCGTTCGCATCGCTTTGCAAAAAGTGAACCACGATCTTGTTGGTAAAAGGTAGTACTCAATGATACCTAAGTTGGAATCGTTCGGTAAAGCGGTACCCGCGTGCCTCGGACCACACAAGACAGTTTTCATTGACAACCGTCATCATGGAGAATGACGTACGTTTAGTTTAAAAAGGTTTAGTTTCATCTTTAGAGACAAACCACTGGCGTGGAACATGGGAAGTAGTTTCGCCCGGGTTGCACGGAACGTGTCAATTAACCGCTTGGTGGATTTAGGCGGTAGTCCAAGATTACGCCTAGGTAAGTGACTTTCTTCAACCACTCGCTAGATATGCCGAGTCTCTGAGCGGTAAAGATCGGTATCTAGAGACGGAGAGCTTGCTGGCTTGATTCGTTTACTCTGAACCGCCATATGGAGAACCACGGTGTAGCCATTCATTTATTACATCATGATCATCTTCATTATCTCAGCTAATAAACGGCCCACTGCTAGGCTAACTCTGGGCTCCATCAAAACGTGGATAAAAATGACTTATTAACCACGTTGAATCGTACCTCTATAAGATTTTATTTCGAGTTTTCAACTCAACAAAATTTCATCATCGTCATCTCGGTTCATATAGACCCCACTGCCGGACTCGAGCCTCCTCCACAACATGAAGGATGTTTGCCATATTATACCACGCTGGTTAGATGTGTTAGCATATGTTTCAATTCGAGTTTTCCTTCTCTTACAAAAATATTAGTATATGCATATTATATCCCTCAGTCACTTTACGATACCCACGGACAAGATAGGTCGTGATGAAGTGTCTTCTTACTTCGTCCCACGGCAGAAAATTTTGCGATAGTAAAATTTAGAAACAAACCATTTTTAAATATAAACCATTATCATCTATCCATACTAATATTATAAATGCGAAACTAAGGATGTTTGTTTGTTTGTTTGTAACGCTTTCACGCTTAAACCACCGAACCGATTTCAAAAATTCTTTCACCAATGGAAAGCTATAATATCAGGGAGTAACATAGGCTATATTTTATCACGGTATTCCCACAAGAACGGGAACTACGCCGCGGGTAAAGCGACTGAAACCTAAGCGAAGCGAGGTCGGGTTGCTAGTATCTATATATATAAAAGAAAGTCGTGTTAGTTACACTATTTATAACTCAAGAATGGCTGTACCGATTGGGCTGAAAATTTGTGGGGAGGTAGCTTAGAACCAGGAGACTGACATAGGATTTTTTATCCCGTTCAATCGCGTTCCCGTTTCACGTTCGGTAAAATGTCAAAGAAACGTAGTATAACAAAAACGCATTTGATATGTAATAACAAAACGCAAATGACAGCTAAACGTCATTTCGTATCAGTTTTTTCACTTTTAGGGATTTCGCCCTTTTTTAGGGCGAAACTACTAATTTAGAATATGGCTTAGGGCTATTTAATATTTTTAGGGATTTAGGGTAATTTGGGGTAAAATTGAATATAAAAATAACAAACACTATTTTACCATAGACTATGCCGACCACAAACAATGGTTACCCTCAATGGGCTCCTAGAGTTCACCGAAATTACTTTGTGTAAGACACGATAGTAGAATTTAAATTAAATATATTGCAGTGTTTACACGTCGATACTAAGAACTGCTAGAGGAAAATTCGATTCGATTCGATTCAAAAGTCTTTATGAAAGAGCTGGCCGCCTGGTGGGCCAACGCCCGCCGTGACATCATTGCCCGTTGGGCAGACTGGCTGGAGAGACCTCGGTACGATGTTCGGGTCGTCAGGGCCTTCCGGCCAGTGCTCATGGAGTGGTGAGGTCAGCGGCACGGGTTGCTTTCTTTCCGATTGGTGTAGGTAGTGACGACGCACCGTTGTTTAGCCAAGTACACGGTCGTGAGGAGGGAGAGCACATCGTCCTGCCAACGTTGCGATTGCGACGAGGATCCATCAGCCCAATGGCGAAGGGGAGGGAATACAGTTGGTTATGAGGCCTGCGCCATCTTTTCATCCCCCCGGAAAAAATTGATGCAGTGTGCGCTGGCCCAAAAAAACAACCCAACCCAAAAAAAGCTTCACAGTAAAACCATCAACGGTTTGTTGCACACTAAACTAAGTATAACTGACTCGATTTTAGAAACCGACTGATAAATGTTGAGTGCAGCTAAAAAAATTAAGCCCAATGCTTCAGCTTCAACATCAGCATCATATTGTTCACCATCTACTTCTTCCATAGATTACAATGAATTCTTTTTATGATTACATGTTTACTAACTCTGATTAATAGACGAGAATTAAAATAAAAATTAAACCATCAAGTTTTGTTTTATTTCGAACTCATTTAAATTTTGCACCCTAAATCAAGGATTTTCGGAGACTGACTAGAGTATTTAGGGCCAATTAATGAAAATATTTAGGGTAAAACTACAACGTGATAGTGGAAACACTGTTTCGTATATAGTTAAGTATGGTTTCTTTTGACACGAATGTCAAAATGTCATTTAGCGCTTTTATATTTTTTACTGTGTTATATTAAATAGGTAATTTTGCTGATATTTTATGTAATGCGGATAAAATGTTGAAATATAGTGAATAGGATATAATAGTAAATTGCGTGCATTTTTATATTCTGCCAAAATTCCCAGAGGAACCATGGATTGGTTTCAGCACTTAATCCATGGTAACGACTAAGACTAAAAGACGAAGATTAAAGACGTGAAGAATATATATTATAACTGGACACTGGCACCAATAGCTAATGATTGTAGCTTATTGCCATTACTCAAGAATAAGAAGAAGTTAAGTATGGTTGAAAATTTGATAATTATAATTTTGTCGGATATCAATAATCATTAATTTGTATTCTCTTTGAATCATCATTAACAATGCCGCGACCAAGACGATCGAATCTTTCCGGACAAAACTGTAATGGTTCTTCCAGAGACTATATATTCGGCAATTTAGAAAATATATTTACGAAAAAAATTATGGCGGTACGAAGTTCGCCGGGTCAGCTAGTATATATATAAAAAAGTCGTGTTAGTTACACTATTAATAACTCAAGAACGGTTGTACAGCTGAAAATTGGTGGAGTGGAACCAGGAAACGGACATAGGATACTTTTTATCCCGTTGTATCACGTTCCCGTGTGACGTGACATAAAACGTCAAAGAGAATACAAATCACTATGAAATGTGGTTTATCGAAAACACATTTTATATGTAATAACAAAACGCAAATGATAGCTAAATGACAGCTAATTTTGTATGGTTGTATATTTGATAATTATAATTTCAGTTAGAAATCAATAATCAGTAATTTATATTGTCTTTGAATCATCATTTACAATGTCGCGACCGAGACGATTGAATCTTTCCCGACAAAACCGTAATAGTTCTTCCGTTGGAGACTATATTTTCGGTAATTTAGATAATACATTTACTAAAAAATATATGGCGGTACGAAGTTCGCCAGGATAGCTAGTTTAAAATAAAATGTTGAAATTGCCATAAAATTTAACAGCGTAAAATTAATATGTATGTATAGGCGCCACTGGTGTTATTGCATGTCTATAATTATCTAGTGTCACAATATCATTAAGCCACATTGTTTTATATATATTTTTGTGGCTATATACATGCTATGCTATTAGCTAATTGTCATGACGATATGAAAATTCACACACATGTATAGATTCATATACCGACGCTCATCAAAAACTATTGGTCAGCTCAGGTAGATAATAATAAAATTCACCAGAAGTAGTGCTCTTGCTCGCGGATGTCGTAAAAGACTACAATGGGATTAATATGTAGATAACGTCTATAAAAGAGAAGGCAAACTCGAAATAAAACCCTATAACAACATATCTGACTAGCGTGGTATTATATACGTAGTCTGGCCATAAATACTGTTACAATTAAAAATAAACAGAATATTACATTTGAATTTGGAATCTTTCATTTTTATGATTCTTCCTTAGAATAATAACGTATAGAAGGATAGTGTCGGTACTTTCAACGTTCGAAACATGAATCTAAAAATACTAAATGTGCGCAGACGATTACACACGTACACACGCACATCACTATACAAATTATGAAATCAAATTTTGTTTATATTGACATAAATCGTCGAAATACTTTTAAAAGTAATGTTACAACCCTTTTTAAGTTTTTCAAATGTGTTATGACACAATTTGAATGCACAAACCGTCATAATTACCAATTTATTTTTTAAGAGTTGCGTACGTAGGTACGTGCAGTACAGTGACCTTGTACATTACGGAACGGTTGCGGCGTAAGCTCCATTAGGCTCCAATTGAAATGCTTCACTTTTTTGTGCGCGAACTTACCTTCTATACGTTATTATTCTAAGGATTGTTCATTGTGTTATCTCACTTTGGCGCCAATACATTGTACAATATTTTGCGAGATTAAAATGGAGTGAGGTGATAAAGAGAACCGAATCGCTGTGATTGCATTACACAAAGTAGCTATGGAGCCAAATGCAATTTTTAATACTCTCCATATGCTTGGTATTAGTAAAATGTTTATGTACCGGGCTATTAATATGTACAATGAGACCTCCTCTGTTTGTGACAGAAAAAGATCTGGCCGTCCACGTAGTGTTCGTGATAGCCAAAGCAGTAAGGGAAAGAATTCGAAGAAATCCTGTCCGAAAGCAAAAGCTTTTATCTCGGAAGATGAAGATAGCACCTAGAACCATGTCGCGTATTTTAAAAGTTGACTTAGGACTTGCAGCCTATAAGAGACGTACTGGTTATTTCTTAACTTATAATTTAAAAAAGAATAGGGTGGTAAAATTGAAACAACTACTGAAGCGGTACGCAAAAGGAGGCCACAGAAAATTTTGTTTACGGATGAAAAATTTTTTACAATTGAGCAACATTTTAACGAACAAAATAACCGTATTTATGCCCAAAGCTCCAAAGAAGCTTCCCAATTAGTCGACAGAGTGCAACGTGGGCATTATCCGACTTCAGTGATGGTTTGGTGTGGAATACGCCATGAAGGAGGGAGCCGGCGTCGAGCCATACTTTTGTGAAAAAGGCATGAAAACATCGGCACAAGTGTATCAAGATATCATTCTTGAGAAAGTAGTGAAGTCCCTTAATAACACCATGTTCAATAATCAAGAAAGGTCCTTCCAGGAAGACTCGGAGCCGGGTCATAAAGCTCAGTCTATGCAGTCTTGGTTGGAAACGAACGTGTCGGACTTCATCAGAGCTGAAGACTGGCCGTCGTCTAGTCCCGATCTTAATTCGCTGGATTATGACTGTATTGCAGCCAATGGAGACCACTACGAATAAGCTTTTTATTTTTTAAATTGTTTTATATTTATGTATTAAAATAACACACTGTAAAAGTAATAAATGTTATTTGCAAGAGAAATTTTTTTTCTTTGTTACTGTATTTGTGGCAGGACTAGGTATATGTTATGCCTTACGCCAGATATTATTTATGCTTTTCTGTTCCTGTTCCAGACTTCGTTTTCTTTAGAATAGTTGATTCGAAGTTTAAGTGAATTCGTCAATATGATTGTAATACCTACACAAAGGAGCTTACAGGTATTAATGAACCAATAGCTATGAGGCCAATCGCGTGATGCTAATAGCACGCCACATGCCTGGAACATTAAGGCTACAATAGGTACTGCTAGCTTTCCAAATAAACAGAGAAGAGTAATAAGAATTCTGATTGCCAACCTTCCAAGATGGGCGTCGACAGGCTACTTGATGTATCTATACATGGTTAAAGAATTAAGTATTATAACTACTTAAGCATTACAATTATGAACTAAACTAAGAACACTTAAATTTAGATAAGAGCAATAGAAATAACAACACTTTCGGGCAATCTGTATTGGTTGCTCGTACGCAAAAATCCGACCTCGTATGCTATTTTTCTCTTTGATACTTGAATCTCACTGGAGAATGCTGGAGGAAAATAAACAAGTTCAAAAATAGAACATGTCTTAAAACCAATCAAACGTCACTCCGCTGCATATATCTACGTATATCCATTAACCGTCACGCATCCTGCTTTTCTGTCATAAATTTTGGGTATTTTAGTTTATCAAGATAGACATTTCGTTTATACGGTGTTCAAAGTATTAATTAGAAACTTTGAAGAAGTTACACTCTGTATGGTGTTAGTATAGTATTTTTTAAACAATGAACAGCAGTGATTTACTGATAGGCTATAATTTACTTTATGTGCAAACAAGAAACACTATAATACGTTCTTGGGATCTACCAGAAGGCTTCCTATATAATCTTCGGAAATCTTTTAGTAAGTTAAAAATTAATGTTTTAAACATTTATTTACAGATACCAAATTGCAAAAGTATTATAAATACCTTACTCAGTCTATGCCTATATTAGTAAGGCTATTGAAATTAAAAGAAACGAAGCATTCTAATGTTTGCCTTGGAATTAGCTGTTCTTGGAGCAGATTTTTCTCTAAGTGGTAAATTTAATTTATTGTAAAGCGTTACGTTTTTTTAGGTTGTTACGGAATTATTTAGTTAAAAATTTGGCAGAATCCTGTAAACGCCAATAGTAAAAATATACGCCATTAGTTACATAGCCTACATAACAGCTATTTATTAACAGTTATTTTTATTCTTCCATAACTTTTAAGACTGACAAATAGGTATATTGATCCTATATAGTGACATTAATCTTTAACTAGGTACCTAGGTAGGTACTTATTAGAATTAGGTTTTTTCAAACACGGTCCTATGACTAATTATATATATATTTGATAATAATTATATATAATATATATATTTGACTATAATTAATTTTTAATAATTATGTATAATTTATAACTTTTTATTTGTTAATTAATATATTTATAGTGTATATAAGGTAAATTCTTATTAGCCTGTACTATATATATTCTCAATCACATATCAACCCCCATGAGGCAAAAAAAAGTACTTTGGTTGGTAAAATAAGTAAAATATGTATTTTACCGGTAAATTCTCTTCTCTAGACATGGGCGTTATTGACTATTTATGGCAACGGCTACTAACCGTTTATTTGGTGTCAATATCGATATGGATAATGGTTGCCAAATATCGATATAATATGCGTAAAATAATCGTGATCTTATTTCTATTAATGCACGGTTTAACCATTATATTATAACTTTTCATAGGTCAAACTATAGTGAACACTGCGTAGCATACATCTACGATAGCAACGAGAAACAAAACCACTTTACCATTATAGTTTAAATTACCAGAGTTTATGAGAGTTAAGTCTTACGGTAATAAATAAGAGCGTTTTTCGCTTTTATCAATATTCGTGAAATGGTCCTTGTTGTTAAGCCGCCAGTCAATAGCCGCCCCCTCTTTGTTTTGCACGTCAGGAATCACATAGAAAGAGAGAGATAGCATAATTATTTTGGTTATTAGGCTTATTGATGATCGTTCGGTTATCAACGTAGCGAAACAAGAATCACGGCACCTAAACAATAATTGTTGTACTATTGTTAGTTGACAACGTCGCGTCGTTGTCAGTTGTAGCTAGATAACTGATAGCCATTATTAGTTATATCAATACCGATACGATACGTTAGAGGCATGGAACCGTTTTCGATTACGTTTTGCTATAGCGGACACATGTCTACTTCACACTCTTTTCGCACCTCTACTAATCCTATAATCAGATTTGGTTCCATTTCTCTTAAAGGTCGCGATTCTTCTTATTGGTCGTAAAAATCATTCGATTGTATCGTGTAGTCATATCTAATCAGTCTTTAAATCCAATTTTTATTTTATTTCGTAAGATTAGTAAGTAGTTAACTTTTATTACTAAAAAAATATATTTATGCACCGGTGCCAAGAACATTTTTTACGTAACTAGTTATATGAATAGACTACGAATATTGTAGTTGTAGATATTGTTGTTGGAATTTATACGTCAAAATTTATATTTGGAATGTGTTGCTGGTAACATTTTGGACTGTCATCTCACTATGACAAATTCCTGAATAAAGACAAACAGGAAAATGGCGGCGATTGGAATTGGAATGTGTGAAACACCCGGGTGCAAATCGATTGCACAATTACAATGTCCTACCTGTAGAAAACTCGGTATACAAGGATCGTTTTTCTGTAACCAGGACTGTTTCAAGAAATCTTGGAAGACCCATAAAATAATACATTCGCTGGCGAGTAAGTGCTTTATAGGTTATGTTGTGGTGTTAGGTTACGGCACGTAAGTTCTAATATTAATTTTATTTTAGAGGGTGAAAGTACTGATGGATCGAATGCGCAATTTAATCCGTGGCCCTCATATAACTTCACTGGGAAGTTACGTCCATTTCCACCGGGCCCGAAACGTACGGTGCCACCTCATATTGGCCGCCCAGATTATGCCGATCATCCTACGGGATTCCCCGCTTCGGAGAATGCTGCGAAAGGTTCCGGTCAGATAAAAGTGTTAGATGATGAGGAAATTGAAGGAATGAAAGTAGCTTGCCGGCTTGGCCGAGAAGTATTGGATGAAGCTGCCAAGTAAGTTTATAGGTTCATTTAACTCTTGTTTTAGTTGTTTTATTTGTCAGTTTGTTAATTGGTGTGGTAGCGGCTTCGAATACTACCAACCCTTGCTTTGCTCGTGGGTGTCATAAAAGACGACTAAGAGCCCTAGATTGACCTGGACCAACTCCATCTGGTACCATTTGGGTCAACGATTACATTCCCAAGGAGGGTTGAAGTCAGGCAGGCGGCCGGTCATAAAAGTCATTGCCGAAATTTTGCAATATGTCAAAACAGATGACATATTGCGTCAACCCCAAGTAATTGGGATAAGAGCAAGATGATGATGATGATTTGTCAGTTTGTTAATTATTCATAGAGCTATTATCTGCTAACTATTCAAACAATCAAAATCATAGAAATATTGTTTTCAGATTTTATTATGGTTACTGTTATTTTTTACCTATATATAGCCTATTTAAGTACATTGTTGGATGCAGGCCTTCGCAAAGGGGATAATGCCACAACTACCACGTCTGACAGGTGGTTTGTGGATTGTAGTTGATTTAAGTTCTCCACGAGAATTGTTGCTTATTCGCCCAGTGTTCCTGCAGCTGGTTTTAGTGACTCACGGGCATATAAGGATTTGAGTTATTATATTTTTAATCAGTCGCCCAATGGAGAAGTAGCATTGTTCATCATTACCAACGTCTTAGCTTCTATATGTCCCACTGCGGGGCTCGATCCTCAACAATAGGAGATAAAATGACCTATTATACTAAGTTGGTCACAAAGGTTATTTTGGTTTTTCCTTCTCTTGTCCCATGAAGTGACCTACAATACTACGCTGGTCAGGTAGGTTGGTGTAGGGTTTTATTTAGAGCTTTTCTTCTCTATGTTATATACATATCATATGCCTTCATCTTTTATGATACACAGATTAAATAGTAGTGCATTGTATTCTTACCATGTCAAAAAGTTTAAATAAGTATTATTATCTAAGTTATTTTTATTTTATTTAATATAGATTTTACACCAACTAATAGCATATTTTAATTGTTTTCAGAGTATGTGGTGTTGGTGTGACAACAGATGAAATAGATCGTATTGTACATGAGGCATGCATTGAGCGTGAGTGCTACCCAAGCCCTCTTAACTATCACAACTTTCCAAATAGCTGTTGTACATCAGTCAATGAGGTTATATGCCATGGGATACCTGATTCACGTCCATTAGAGGTAATTTTGATGCTATATATAATTGATGATTATGTTTTTTTTTTATATGAATTTATTTTTATATATTATGGACTAGCGGTGGCCGTGATTTTTCTGTGTGGAATAGTGACTTTGGGGGGTATAGTGACTTTCAAGATTTATTTATATATTTTAAAACTTCTGTGGCTAAACATTGAGAACGTTCAGCGCTTGATTCCCATTGTCGATTCGACGAAGTTGGAGTTGTTTGTGAAGCCAAACGTTGTATTCGTTCAACGCTTGTTTCTTTATTGTGGTTTCGTTCAGCGATTTCTTGTTGAGTAACCAACCTCTGCCCATTTTCATCCTCTGTCTCATTGCTGCACATAAGTCACAGTTGTTTTGCAGTGGCAGACTATCGAGAAAGTTGAGGTTTCTTTCTAGGAATTTCGCAGAGGCTACTGCCCATTCACCCCTCATGACCGCCCGCCACATCATACATGCGCGCGCAATACTTAATACTTATTTGGCTACAACATTAATACTTACATTTTTAATATCACAATATCTTGTGACTGAAATGGCTGAATAATACATAATTCAAAAAGTTCTAGAAAGGTATTGAATCCATCTTGAATATAAAGTAATTTATTTTGATAATAATTAATACCACGGTACTAAATAAAGAGCTTTTAAAGCGACGACATTTTAATTATTTAAAAAAATAAAAAACATTTATTGTGAGATAATTACAATAGTTAGGCCGCAAATTCGGAACGGCAGGGAGTGCAGCGGAGCTTTCCAGCTTGTATTGTCGCATGCAGCGTCGCGTTGAGCGTGCACGCAGCTAGTTTTCGCTAGAGCGTGCGTGCGAGCGGGGCGTCCAATTACGTTGACCAATCGGAGGCCGCCATTCAAGGGAATGTCGAGTGTCATCACGTCAAAAGAACGATATTACGTGACATTCGTGTATAATTGTTGTTGTTTGTTTTGTTTTATCTACGAATACGATCCTTCCGGGATAGTATTAATGTCAACTTAATGTCATTCGAAATGATAATTAGCGAAGTGCAATCACGGCCGGAGTCATGGCTTTCAAGTCCATTGTTCACATACATAACTCACATCTTAAAAATGAATTTTCTTCTAATAATACGTCAATATCTTCAGATTCCACATTTTGTTTATGAACACACCACTTCTTTCACTGGCAAATCCTGACATACTGAACAAAATATCACTTGTAAACGCTCGTTAAAACGCCGAAACGCTGATCACGCCGCTTAACTACACGCTAAAAACGTTGCTACGAATACACCAAGAGAGAAATCCATACGTTCAGTAGTCGAGCATGCAGGCTCAAAACAACGCGCTGCTGCACGCGCCGCCGTTCCGAATTTGCGGCCTTAGACATATGGTGTCGCGATATTTTTTGTAGACAATTATATGTTCTGCAAAGTTGTACATTGTTTTGTTCTATAATCAATAGTTTTCGCAGCACATGAGATGTAAGGCTTTTTCGGGTAATTTTTTTACACCTTGGGTTACATTGTTGGACTTTTAGTACTGATCCTTAATTTTTTTTGAAAATATAATATAGCCTTATAGCCTTCCACGATAAATAGATTATCTAATGCTGAAAGAATTTTACAAATCGGACCAACGGTTCCTGAGATTAGTGCGTTTAAACAAACAAACTCTTCAGCTTATAATATTAGTATAGATGAAGAAAACTATCATTATCTCAGACCATATATGTACGTCTCACTATTGGGCTCTAGCCTTCTCAATAAGAGCAGATAAATTGACCTATTTACTACCATGTTCCTCAGATGGATTGGTATGGGGTTTTATTTTGATTTAATCCCTTTGTAATCTTTTAGAATATTGTTATTAGGTAATCCTTGTAGGATAGGCTTATCTTCAAGTAAATGGACCAGGGATTAGGCCACCATTCACTGGGAAACCTATTGCATGCGCCAGGGCATACATGCACTTGGCATACGAAAGGGTAACCTGCTGGACTAGGGGATTTTGAGAAATCAGTGTCAATGGTCACTCACGGGTGGTAAGGAGGGAACAGGATAGGTTATGAGACCGCACACCGTCATTGTCGTTCCGGATGAAATGGATGAGGTGTGTCAAACATAGCCTGCCACAAAAAAAAAATAAAAGGCTTTTCTTGCTAGTATGTCCCTGTTTATATACCATTTAAGAATACATTTTTAGACTAACTGTATTAGTAAATATATGAACCGTAATACTGAATACACAATGTACGTCTTGTGCATTAATTAATTCATTTTCCTATTAATTTTGTTTGCATTAAATGTAAAGTTTGCTAATTACCTGGTATAGTCAAGAAAAAAAAAAACCATATATCAAATGTTGATTATTAGAGACGCGCCGAATATTTGTTTGGTATTCGGTATTCAATGTATTCGTCATCTTTTCAACTTTTTGTATTTGGCTGAATTATTCGGTTTTGTTACTGAATATTTTCAGGTTCTTAAGTGGCAAATTGACAATAATACAAGACACTTTAAAAATATTATAGAGATCATAATTAAAATAAAAGATAAGCAAAAAGAAACATACATATTCTAATATTTACAACTAATTAATGATAAATTATGGTGCAGAAACACCAAGCTCTTGACCATCTCCAGTAAGAGCCTGTTACGCTTTTCTTCATATAGGTTCTCTGCCTCTGAAAATAATCCTTTGCTATAAATACTACTACTAGTTTGCCTTCTCTTGCAAGATATTATCTGCTTTCATTCTTTGCAGCATATTATCTGATTATTATTTGACTATTCATGGATAAGAAAGGGAATAGCATTGTGTTTTTTACTCAATTACCACACTAATACGCATTTATTAAATTTCAGGATGGTGACATTTGCAATGTTGATGTAACAGTCTATCATAGAGAGTTTCATGGTGATCTGAATGAGACTTTCTTTGTTGGCAATGTCCCAGAAAGTACCCGTAAACTTGTACAAGTTACATATGAATGCTTACAAAAGGCTATAGATATTGTGAAGCCAGGGGAAAAGTACAGAGAGATAGGCAATATAATACAGAAGCATGCCCAGGCTAATGGATTTAGTGTTGTAAGGTCTTATTGTGGACATGGAATACACAGATTGTTTCACACTATGCCTAATGTACCACATTATGCTAGTAAGTACATTTAGTTCAACTTTATTTATGAATATAATAGCTAACCCTTAGAATAATAACGTATAGAAGGATAGTGTCAATACTTCGAACCTTTGAAATTTGAATCTAAAAATACTAATGGCGCGAGGACGATTATACACGTACACACGCAAAACATTATACAAATTATGAAATCAAATTTTGTCTTTATTAACATAAATCATCGAAATACTTTTAAAAGTAATGTTAAAAACCTTTTTAAGTTTTTCAAATGTGTTATGACACCATTTGAATGCACAAACCGTCATAGTTACCTATTTATTTTTTAAGAGTTGCGTACGTTCGTGCAGTATAATGACTTGACATTACGGAACGGTTCCGGCGTAAGCTCCATTAGGCTCCAATGGAAATGCCTCACTTTTTGTGCTTGAACTTACCTTCTATACGTTATTATTCTAAGAGCTAACCGGACAGATACTGTTCTGTGCAAATATAAAAAAAATTGAAATCGAGTGGATGCCCTACTGGGTCTTAATACATCGTTATAGTTATCTAAAAAGATTTTCACATTATTGCCTTTCTAACTAAACTGGTTCGTTTTGTGGATGGATTTAAAGTTATAGAATATTTTTTTGTATTTGATATATATGTACCCTGGTATTCAGACTAACGATTTGCATGGCATTGTCAAACTATCAAATTTGTCGGATTATAGAGTAGTGCCTAAAACCCCTTGTAATCAAGACTTTTTTACAAAAGAGCACCTTCTAATGCAACAGTTACGTATACGTAATATACAATTAGTAAATTAAACTATGAACCCATGCTAGGGCGTACCGCGATTTGCGCCAACCACGGAGGACAAGGAACTCTGTAATGGTGCTCACGACAAAGGCAACGTACTACGGTGGGTTATGGGGCCGCGTGCCGCCCCTCTGTCGCCCCAGATGGAGCCGGGCGGCGGGAGCGCTGACCATAGCATACTCAAAAATAAAAAAAAGTGAGCCGTCGCTCAGGACGCCTGGCAGATGTGAAACATCGAAATTATTTGTACAAGTATATATGCATAAAAGGATAGATTACGACAGAACTAATATGGCAAGAAGTATTGAATAAAATAATACGATTTCGATTATTATTCGAAATATTACACAGCAATAAAATTAATCCGCCGCAGAGCCGCATCGCTCCTTCTCCCTCACACACTTGTACGTAGTTCAAAGGGATCGGCTAAGAAAGTGTGATCTAGGAAATAGAAATAGCGACATCTATCGAGCCACTAAGTACTAGTATCGAAGGACAATAATCAGTATCAATTGAAAAGTATCGATACTTAACAATCGAATCGTTTTGAAAGCATTGAGTACTTTTCATAGAGCCTATCGGATAATTTCTTGCCGGGATTGTTTGTGATGAGCTTTTTTCTTTGGTAAGTTTGAGAGAATGTAATATTTGCTACTGAGTACTAGTATTGTAGCAGTAATGAGTATCAATTGACAAATACCGAAACTTACTGGTATCGAATAGTTTTCGAAGGTTCGAGTACTTTTCATAGAGCTTATTGGATACGTTTCTCGCGGGATTGTTTGTGATGAGCGTTTTTTTTTTGGTAAGTTTGAGAGAAAGTAATATTCTATTATGAGTACTAGTATCGAAGGAACAGTAATAAGTATCAATTGAAAAGTATCTATACTTACTGATATTGAGTCATTTTCGAAGCATCGAATACTTTTTAGGCAGCCTATCGGATACGTTTGACGGGATTGTTTGTGATGAGCGTTTTTTTTTCTGGTAAGTTTGAGAGAAAGTAACATTCTATATTAAGTACTAGTATCGCATGAACAATAATCGGTATCAATTGAAAAGTAACGATCTTTATTACTGATATTGAATCGTTTTCGAAGCATCGAGTACTTGTCATAGAGCCTATCAGATCGCGATCGCGGGATTGTTTGGGATGAGCTTTTTTTTACCAAGTTTGGGAGGAACTAAAAGGAACTATAAGTGTGATGTTTGAAGTGATGGTAAAATGTAAAATTACTACTATTATTACTAAATTGTATTAGATGTTTCACATCCAAAACGGCATACTGCTATATATGTAGTAAAATTCAAACTTACTATTAGATTCATAAGAAAAGCACAGTAGTGGTGGCGCATACAATTTGTCTCCGGTTCAATCATGCATAACTTACATTAGCAAAGATTGGTGAAACAATATTCAATAATAATAGGCATGTCGGATTACAAGGGGCGGCCGATTAGACAGGGGCCGGATTATATATATGTATCATCTCAGTTCATATATGTCCCACCGCTGGGCAAGAACCTCTGCAATGGGAGCAACATTGACTTACTGATACATGCTGGTCAGCTGGGTATAGGATTTCGAGTTTTCTTTCTATATACTGGGTGTGTCGTAAATAGTGGTCCACCGTTAAGGATTCGATAAACCAGATAATTTACTATAACAAATTCCATTTTTAACCATTTTTAGCCGAGGGTTCCGTAAATATTAATTTTTAGTTATTTATTTACCAAATTTCTACCTCTTGTAACAAATTTGGTTGTAGTTTTATCAAAAACCATTATATTTTCATTTTGATTACTGTTAATTACTGCTGAATACAAGAGCTATCGTTTATTAATATGTTATTTAATGTAGATTTAGATCTTCTGCAAAAAAAAATGATTGTACTCGAATTTTAACGGATTTTTTTAACATATCATGCTAATTCAAAAGCGATTTATGTAAAAAAATGTACTACACTGTCAGTGCCCATTAATTTAATAATATGCCTATTTAATACCAATTTCAAAATGGTATCATAATACCAGATCCCTATAAAAAACAGCAAGATATCTAATTTTAATTGAAGAAAGTAAGATTTTCATTAAAATTAATTTTAAAATTTATTGCTATAATACTTACGATTTTTGTAAAAAAAAAAACTTTACTATCAGTGCCTACTTATTTAATTATATTCCTACTTAATACCGATTCTAAAAGGTTTACTATCCCATTAATAAAACAAGTAATGAAATTTTAGTTAAAAACGACTATTAAAAGACAACTTTTTACTATTGTTGCAAAGTGATCTAGACCTAACTTGTAAATTACAACAAGGCATTGAAAAAAAACAAGTCATACATCATCATACATCATTTATTGTTATTCTTTAACATTTAAATTACACCAAGTGCTCGAAATGGCCCCCATTTGTTGTTTTGTTGTAAAATTAATGCAACAAAATGTTTAAATTAATTTTAATGAAAATCTTACTTTCTTCAATTAAAATTAGATATCTTGCTGTTTTTTATAGGGATCTGGTATTATGATACCATTTTGAAATTGGTATTAAATAGGCATATTATTAAATTAATGGGCACTGACAGTGTAGTACATTTTTTTTACATAAATCGCTTTTGAATTAGCATGATATGTTAAAAAAATCCGTTAAAATTCGAGTACAATCATTTTTTTTTGCAGAAGATCTAAATCTACATTAAATAACATGTTAATAAACGATAGCTCTTGTATTCAGCAGTAATTAATAGTAATCAAAATGAAAATATAATGGTTTTTGATAAAACTACAACCAAATTTGTTACAAGAGGTAGAAATTTGGTAAATAAATAACTAAAAATTAATATTTACGGAACCCTCGGCTAAAAATGGTTAAAAATGGAATTTGTTATAGTAAATTATCTGGTTTATCGAATCCTTAACGGTGGACCACTATTTACGACACACCCTGTATATACACCATTGCTGGGCTCCAGTCTAGGACCCTCCTCCACAACAGGAGAGAAATTGACCTATTATGCCTTGCTGTTCAGTCATATTGGTATAGTATTTTGTTCCAAATATTTCTTCTCCTTCATTGATAGAATCACATTCCTCCACGATGCTAAGAAGCATAGCATATTATCTTACAGTGAGCTTATAGAGATTCTTTACAAGTATGTTGTCAGTTTACTTACCTTAGGAGTTTTTTATTTGTTACAACTCATCATGTTATTTTATTGCCATTGTTTCGGCAATACTTTTATAACCAGCCGCGTTCTTGACGTCAAATATATGGAAAAGCAATTCTTGATCGGAAATCATCAGATGCATTTTTCCTAAGATGTATAGGTTTTAATTTAAGAAATTACATCCTAGACCAAGTGTTACTTTAGATGATATAGTTATATATATTTAAGTTTATATAATCCCTTTGCAGAAAACAAAGCTGTAGGCGTGATGCGTCCTGGTCACTGCTTCACAATAGAACCCATGATTAATGAAGGTGGTTGGCGTGATGAACAGTGGCCGGACCACTGGACTGCTGTCACTGCTGATGGTTCGCGGTCGGCACAGGTATAATTTGCCACGCGGGACAACACTTTGTGCGAGCCACAAATTGTTGTTCTGAGTCTGGATGTAATTTGTGTCCGTTAATTGTATGTTTGTAAAGTCCCCCGCAATACAAGGATTATTTCCTTAGTGCAGGGTGTTGTCTTAAAAAATAAAAAATATTTTATCTTCTGATCTCATATAACATCCATTGTTAGATACAAGCATTTATAAATCTCCATCCCAACATGTCTAACCAACTAAGTGCAGTAACTCTAATTTTCCTGCTATTATGAAGGAGGTTTATGCCCAACAGTAAACATAGCCTATGTGCGAGATCATCTTCTGTGTGGTTACAGAGTAAGAATACAATTTACCACCCACTACATGGCCTATGGGTGTTGTAAAAGACGGCTAAAGGATATAATTTACATATAACATTACAGAGAGATGATATGCTGCACTAACCCTAAGTATACCTACAATCTAATGGGCCGATGACTTTGACCATACCTACTTTGCCATCGACGCGCTAGCGCGATTCATACCTGTTTATACTGTCGACACGTTAGATGCCCACAAGTATCCTGTCTGTACATGCCTACATAATGACTCCTAGACACACATTTTTGAAATCACCAACTTTATGTTTTATTGTTTTTTGTGTAATATACATTCTTATTACGATCTATGACTGTTAAATTACAACATACTTGAACAGTTGTTTCATAACCTGAGACACTCTGTATAGTGACTTCAAAAGATTAATGCCAAGGATGAGTGATGAGTCAGTTTATAAATGGATGACCATTTTTAATAGTATTTGCACTGATGTAAAAACCACATGGAATCCTACTTAATGATAATCATCTTCATTATCATCACCTTGCATATATCCCAATTAATTGGGGACTCAATCAATATCTACTCTTTTTTCATAATACATATGATGATATGACACCTGTAACATAGGTTACCAGTGATCCAAAACTTGGGTCGTTTGTTGTTTTGTTTTTCAAACCTATAAATAATTGTAATAACATATGTTGTCGTGAGAAAATAAAGAAATTATTAATTGATAATAATTTTATAACCAGTTTGTCTGATGTCAATCCTTGGGAATGTATTTATTTCACCTGACGGCATCAGGCATTGGCCCAAGTTGATGAAAACTCCTTTAATTTTTTTCGAAAACAAGGAATATGACAGTTGGTAGTATTAATAGCCGCCACCACTCATTTTGGAATGGAATCCCATCTACTGCATTACAATCTTAAAAGATAAATCAATACAATCTTAATCTCAATTTAAAGTGTTTTGCACATGTAGCGATAAGTACGTTATGAACTGTCGCCTTTCAAATGGCAGGATTGGAAACCCCCTCTGTTAATGACGTAACAAAGATATAGAGCAGAGCAATTAAATAACTAAATTAAATGACTAAAACCCTTTACTACAAGGGTAATTTTTTTATGAAGTTTAACACATGTCCGTGTGGTGACTGAGTAAGAATACAATTCACCTCACCCTATCTTGCCTATGGATGTCATAAAAGATGACTATGGGATATAATATGCATGTAACATCTATGCAAGAGAAGAAAATCTCGAAATAAAACCCTATACCATCGTGTCTGACCAGTACGGTATATTAGGTCAATTTCCCTCCTATTGAGGAGGAGGGTCAAGCCCAAGAGTGGGACCTGT
Source organism: Lymantria dispar (assembly GCA_032191425.1). NCBI lineage: Eukaryota > Metazoa > Arthropoda > Insecta > Lepidoptera > Erebidae > Lymantria > Lymantria dispar. The sequence continues at coordinate 26,822,361 of CM063448.1, forward strand.
ATGAGTTGAGAGGATAACTTATGTCTATATCTACATTTCATGTTTGTGCAAGTAGAGGTTTCTATATATAACAAGGGCTAATATAAATGTAATAATTTGGTATCTAATTTGCTGGTTCTCAATGTTATCTAGCTAATTGGTGTCTGCAGAGTCATATCATTTATGAAGCTGAGAGTATCTGTATGCTTGGCAGAATACGCACTTCATTGCAGCCTACATAAGTCCCACTGTTGGGCTCGGGCCTCCTTCTCAATGAGTGGGAATTTAACCTACTATACCATGCTGGTCAGACATGTTGGTATAGTGTTTTATTTCGAGTTTTCCTTCTCTTGCAACAGATCTTATGTGCATATTATAACCCTTAGTCGTCTTTTACGACATCCACGGGCAAAATAGGGACTGGTGAAGTGTATTCTTACTAAGTCACCACATGGAATACGGACAGATACGCACTTATTGGGCTATAATAACATTCCCATGCAAATAGTTATTTACAGACATTTTGCTTATATAGGGAGACTTCTGTCAGCGGCGGCCCATTAATGATCTGACGGATGGATGATATTTGGGGAGTGCGCACAATTCGCGGCTGAAAACGGAAACAATAAAGCACTTTATTTTTTTTTTTCAGTTTGAACAGACACTCTTAGTAACGGAGACTGGTTGCGAGATCCTCACAAAACGTGCCATAGGAAGACCTTGGTTTATGGATCAACTGGAGAAATTGAATGCATCATCCTAGTACTCCACCTTAAGACATCTACGGAGGTGAACAACAGAGCTCAATTAGACTATTATGAAGCCAGTCAATCATGTGCCTTTGCACTGAAAACAGTTAAATAGTCATTAATAAATTTATATAATGAAAATACATGCAAGACCTGAAAAACTGATACTACTAATGATGAAATAATTGCTGACGAAATTGTCTTGAGTGACTTTTCTATGAATCTGGGCATTAGAAAGAGTATTCAGACAAAAAAAGTCAAAAGTTTTCTTTTTTTATATTTCACATTTTTACAATTTAAACAAATATTAATTATGAGAATCATAAGATCAGAAGTATGCTACTTCATCAAATGTGATAATTTGTTTGTATTTCTGTTAAAAACAATTTCATTTGCTTAACTGGGATTTTATCTTGTTTAAAAACTTGACAAAAATGGTTTTGCTGTTAGGGCGTACAATTCAATTTACATGTTGATAACCCCCAAGAATCATCATTTAGATTGATAAATTGTGTATCAATTTTGTAAATAATAAGAAAGATTGTAAATTATATTTTTTTAGTTTTTCATTTGATTTCTGATGTCTACACGAGTGTTAAATATCGAAATAAAACATTTTTTTTAGATTTTGTCACTTTTATTTTGATATTGGAAATACTGACCTTGAGCTTTATAAAGTGTTCGAAACATCGGGCAATTAAAAATGAAATACAAACGCGTAAAAATAGACAAAATCCGTAAAAATAGTTTTATTTTGATTTCATGATTCACCACTAGGAATTTTCTTAATAAACGTGAGATTTTGTATACTTTAAAAGCTGGTATTAAATATAAAACATTTTTTATCTTAACAAGTTGAATGATTACCCCTTGGAACACAGCTTGAACGTGTATATCTTTGGGGAGTTTCGGCTGCCACGTGAAAATTTCATGGCGATTTTAAATTATATTCAACTAAAGTATTGATTATTGTGTAGAGTATTATTTTATGGTGTTGTATTAAATATTTTATTGGCATTATATTTCTTTAATTCTTTTTCATGTAACGCAGAGAAAGTCCTAAAGTGTAGTGTTGATGATAATCGAATATCCGTGCTTTATTTACCGTACTTTTTTATATTCTGCCAAAATTCCCAAAAGAGCCTTTAATTGGAGCGTCCATCCTAAATAGCGCGAATAAGCTACTCATAATAACGAACTAGTTTCCATCATGTTGAATAGATTGTCCAAAATGTCTAATATACCGTTATAAGTTTGAAAAGAAAGTCTATATATAGATTATTATAAGATTTGAAACTATCTATATCTATGGTCGCTAATAGTCGCGTGATATTATAGCACGTATTTTATTGTTTACGAGTTGCCGATATTTCGGCTTGCAAGTGCTCTGATCACGGCTAGTCCAGTTCAGTTGATAAAGTGATAGCAGCTGTGCAATTGGATAAATAAAACGCACAGTGACATGAACGAAGGCACACTAGAGTCACCGCTAAAATCGGCAGTAGCACAGAATTTTAAATTATACATGCCCAGACGTGTTGGTGAAGTTTTATGTCGAGTTTTTCTTCTCTTGCAGTACTATTTTTTTTTAAAGACCACCCTTCATTAAGGAAATAATCTTTGTGTTCCGGGGGACTTTTTTTTAATGGGACTAATCTCACCACACATTCTCACCACTAACTCCTGTAAGCCAGGATCCACAATGGTCTCTGTATAAGACACCGAGGTTTGACCCTCGGGACGTCCCGGGAAACGCTTTTAATTGTCTTGGGACCCGCAACAAATGTATATAGTAAAGAAAAACAGGAGGAGTTGGAAAGATTCCACTTCCCTCCTATGCAAAGCGGGAGATATGAAGCAAAGTAGGCACAAGTGTACAACTACGTGAAACGCAGCGGTACAGCACCAAGGATTGAAAAGAGCTTAATGGACCTATTTGTAAGCTTTAGGTTTGGTTACAATAGTAGGTATGGCAAAGGTACGCCTAAACGCACGGAAATTCGGGGGACTTTACAAATATAGAATTAACACATACAAATTACACCCAAACTCGGAACAACAATTTGTGGATCGCACGGTGTTGTCCCGCGTAGGATTTGAACCCACGACACTGGCATCTTATCCACTACGCCGTCTGTGCAGCCATTTATCTGCATATTGTAAACCGTTACTCTTTTACGATACCCATGGCTAAGAAAGGTGTGGTGAATTGTATTATTTTTGTTATTTATTAATCTTCATGCAACAGGCAGACTTAATGCCAAAGGCATTCTCTACCAGTCAACCATAGGTGATGCAGAGATGAAAAAAGGTAGGTGCATGTTCCGAGATAGTTATATTATTCTAAAATGAAAAAGAAAATACATTTTGCATAGATAAATAGGTATATACAAAATTATATGATACCAAAAATACATATATACGCAAATTCATAGATGTGATATATATTAAGATATTATATATATATAGATATTATATATATATATACACAGTATATACACATAATTATAAGGACATTATACCAGTTGTGATGATTCTGCCAACTCGTTTAAGAGATGCAGACGAACGCTCTTAAATGTTTGACGGCTGGTTGCCATCCTGATACCGAGAGGTAGTGAATTCCAGAGGAGAACTGTCCGGGCAAGGAAAGAAGAATGCACATGATCAGAATGATGAGATGGACAAAGTAGGAGCAAGTTTTTGATAGACCGAAGGTTTCTGTCATGATTAGTAGAGAGGTATTGAAAGAAACAAGACAAGTAATTAGGAGAGTTGAGGCTAGAATATAGGAAAGTAAGGGCACGCAAACTACGGCGTTGGCGAATAGTTAGAAAATTTAATTGAGAACGATAAGCAGAAATATGATCATACATTAAGTATATATGAATCGAATGCAGTTATTGAGAAGACGGTCTAATTTATTAAGAAGATCTGCATTCAGGTCAAAATAAAACACATCATAGTCAATTAGAGGAAAAATTAAAGTTGTCCAAAGCGTTGTTTTGGTTTTAACCGGTAAAAAGTGTCTCACTTGTATCTCTCTCTCTCTTGTATTCTACCACACGGAAAATTGTGTCATCATAACGACTCTTATACGTCCCACTACGGGGCTCGAGCCTCCTCCACATTGGAAGAAAAATTGACCTCATACCACGCTGGTCAGATGGGTTGGTATAGGGATTTTTTTTCGAGTTTTCCTTTTCTTGCGTAGTTGTTATAAGCACAAGATATCCCTTGATCGTATTTTACTACACCTACTGGCTAGAGAGGGGGTGGTGAATTGTATTCTTACTCCGTCACCACACGGGCAATTTGTGTAATGTTAGTCAATATACTGAGCATTAGTCCAGTAGGGTGTTATTTTTACAGCTGTGTGTTGTTTTGTATGTTTGTGTTGAGGGTACAGAACCCTAACACTATTAGGTATTAATAAATTAAGAGTATCATTAGTAACTGAATTTTTATTCTGTAAACTAAACTGATTATATGCGTGTTATCACTTAACTCAGCGTGCGTGTCTCATCTAAAGTTGAATTTGAACGAACATTACATATAAATATAACAATATGTGTGGAAAATTAAGGCGGCGTGAAGGTGGAAGTAGAAGTGGTATATAGGGACCGGGTTTATGGTAATGATAGAAAGAGGCAAGTAAAAATAAGTTTTTATTTGAATAATAATTTGGCATTTATATAAATAATAACTATACTAAATGCACGTTCGTAATGTTAGAAATATTTCACCATTTTTCATCATTCTATAATGCTTCACCGTGCGCTAATATATATTTTTATTTCAATTAAATCCCGAAATTTTTGACAGTAAAATAAACGCGGTTAGTGAAAAGTAGTGAAATATTCTCTTTAACATACAACAACTTATCTAAATTAGTAAATAATTGATCAGTAGAACAATTGAATTAATTTTCATACAAAAACTCAAGTGAACTAAATGGGTGTTTCATTTGCAATATTAAAATTATAACATTTACATATCCCAAACAAACCAAATCGGGTTGAAGGGACCATATGAAGGGCTGTTTTCACTTAATTCAGTTGATAATAATCCTCATTGACAATCACAATAATATCACTATGCGTAATTTTTTTTTTTTTGTGTGTGACTTAGTTGTTAGCCTCAGATGGCTGTGACAACTTTACCCGGTGGGTGAGCGCTGAGGGCTCTCAACCCGTTATGCGTAATGTTACTAAACTATTAGTTATATAGCAAAAATCGGAGCGAATACATTGAGGGATGTTACTTTTTATATGTTCCTGTATCTATCTGTGACATCTCATGACTGATCTCAATTGCCTCAAGCTTACCCATGTATCCAAATTATTATATCATGTTAATTTATATAAATATTTCAAGGTCCATAAATAACGAAGTAAGTATAAAATGTGTCCTTCATTTGCCGCAATTGTCGTATAAAATGACTCGGGGACGTGTATCGATAATCACCAATGAAAGGATAAATAAAATAGTCTTATATCAACTTATCTAGTAATATAGTAGGATAATTTCCCTTGTATTTTGTTGGAGATTCCTGCTGATTGGTAAAAATTGTTAAATATAAATCTAATGAATGAAATTCATGTATAATTGTCAAATTATTATACTAAAGTAGCTAGTAATATCTACCTATGTTTATAATTACCTCAGTCATTTAAGCTGGGTATTGAATATATTTTGATCGGTGATGATATTGAACAACACATGATTAGGTAAAAGACGGAGAAAATTTAGATGCGTCTATCTTAGACAGTGGAGCTTAATATGATACAGTGGTGGGATCCGGTAATGTGAATTTCGGATTTAGGTAATGTATAAAACCGAAATGAATATAGCATCGCGTTCGTTTCCTTGATATTTTATCACCTAAGTTTATATAAAATATTTGGTACACAAATCAGACGCGATCACTTTTTCGATTTCTTCACAATAACTTTTATTATACATTTACACTCAATCGTCGTAATCTTCAAATAGTGGTATGTAATCATCGCTCCGTTCACGAATTTTGAGTCCAAATTGTGTAACTTGGTTAGCATCAACGCCTTGACTTTTATCAACCGAATTCATTGTGGCTCCTTTCCAACTTTCTACCATATCATTTTTAATTATCGCCTCTTTAATTGGTGAAGCCAAGTTGGATATTACTGCGTCTTTCTGGAAATAGTTAATTTTAGATTTTACACGAAGGTTTAAAATAATCTTATAATAATGTACTACGGACTAATATTATAGACTACATCATTTTATGTCTACTTCTATCAACAAGTACCTATTAATGTTATATAAAAAAAATAAACAAAAATGTTTGTATGAATTATTTCTTACCTGCGAGATATCATCGACATAACTGGCATATATTCTCAAAATTGGCTCTCCAGTTTTATCATCAAATGTCAGCTTAGTTTTGGGAGGTATTTTAGCTTTAACAACCATTACCTTTGGTACTGATACCTTATTAGTTGTACTAGCTACATTATTCGAATTTTCAGCTGTAAGTAATCTGATAGGTGCTCTCCTTGACATTAAACTCGCTTTTTCTTTATTGAAGTCATGATCTTCACTAATAGTTGCTTCTACAATTTGTCCAGCATAGACTGTTCCTTCTTGAGTAAATTTAGGTTGCTTATCTTCAGCTCTTACCAAAGTGTAAGCTACATTTACGGCATCTTCGGCTTTTGTAAACGGTACTCCTAAGTGCGGCTTAAGTTCATCTCTCACTGGGCTCTCAGTTTTATCATAACTTTGCAAAGAATATGCTTGCAGATCTGGTACCAATGCCGTCGTCGTTGTTGTCGTACCTTGAGCTGGTTTTTCTGAAGTTTTATCGGATAGGTTATTTGCCTGAGCTACGGCTGCTGCAGCTCTAACGTCATTTATCGCAGAGTAAAAGCCATTGGCTACAATAGGACCAACGCTTTGGCCTATCTGTGCATAGTATATGGGAGTTGTGTTTTGTTCTTCTGTGCTAGTTTCCATCACGTATTTGATTGTGGTTGTTATTGGTTGCGATTCAGTGGCTATTAATTCTACTGTAATATTTTGAGGTTCTTGAGTTGTGGTAAGTTCAACTTGATTGTCAGTCGTATTTGATAATGTAAATGAATGAGGCATCAAATTTAGGACAGATGCTCCTTGTGTCTCTCTTTGTACTACATTCCTTTGTTGATCTTGTTCTAAAGCACTTGTAGCCGGTGGCTTATTGTATAACTGTTCGTTTTCAAGCAGAACTATTTGAGGATGATTCTCAGAAGCTTGCGGCTGTTGTTGCAAATGTATTTGGCCTGTTGTTTCTGCAGTATAAGGTATGAATTCTACTGCTGGAAAACGATGTATCAATTGCCCTTGCAGTTTCTGCAGAAACATTGGATCCGATTGATATAAAGCAGTTGGAGGGATGAATACGCCTTCAGCCCCTGTGTTTAATAAGTCCTTCTGCAACAGTATCAAATATATTATGAAAAATTTGGCAATATTTAACTGCGTTACTTTAATGATTTCTGAAGTTTACGCGAGTATTACACATTGTAAATAAAACTACTTTTGATTGCCCGACGTTTCGAACACTTTACAGCATTCATGATCACGGGCGTTCTAAGATGTCTGACGTCTAACAAGCCATCGTTATTGCAAAATTAATAACAATTTAGTATCAAGCCCTCCTGAGTTTTCTTGCCGGATCTTTCTCAGAGAGGCCGCGTTCCGATTCGGTGGTAGTATATTAGATTTGTTAGGTTTAAATTAATCCATTAACGACCGAGAATCATATTTTTTTCATCATTTTTAAGGCCAATTCTCATCATTAAAAAACGAGAATTTTCAAATATAATTATGGTGAAAAATTTTAAAAATTCGTCGTTCAACTACCACTATTTAGTGCACTCGTGGTTGAAAAAAGAGGGGTTATTCGGCGTTTTCTATGAGAAAAATCATGAAAAAAAAATGTCTTCGATTTATCGCGTTTTTTTTTTGTTTAAAAGTGACTTTTTTTTTTCTAGTGGAAAATCGCAATCTCAATCCCATATTCTAAAAGAGCACACTGCAAAGTACGGGCAACCTTATTTTTTATTTGAAAATTCTCGTTTTTTAATGATGAGAATTTGCCTTAAAAATGATAAAAAGAAATACGATTCTCGGTCGTTAATGGGTTAATAAACTGTCATAATAGTTACTAAAACTAAATTTTAATGTTTAATAATTACTAACCATAAAGAATATAATTTTCTCATATAGAATCATTTTCTTCTTGTAGGTACCTACTGGCAATAAATTTGTAACAAAATGTGGGTCAAAATTTAATAACTAAGTAATTTCTATTGCGGGTAGATAATCTATACCAATAAATAAAATTGGAGTGTCTGTTTGTAATGTCAAAATAATAGGCTTTTTTCATGCTCACACTGTTATTTGCACTATACATATGCCTAAAATACACTTTATATTTTTTTTGTCTGTCTGTCTGTCTGTCTGTCTCTTTGTTCCGGGTAATCTTCAAAACGACTCGACCGATTTCAAAAATTCTTTCACCAATGGAAAGCTATAATATCAGGACCTAAACTAGGCTATATTTTACCCCGGTATTCCCACGGGAACGGGAACTATTCAGGAAAGACGACTGAAACCGAAGCGAAGCGAGGGCGGGTTGCTAGTTATAAATATCTGCAATAACGATGACTTGTTGGACGTCAGACATCTTAGTACTTACGCCCGTGACCATGAATGCTGTAGAGTTTTGTGATTTACAATGCTTTACTTTATTTCCAACAATTACATATATTGAAATGTTGCAAATATCAAGTGCTAAGTACAGGTATTTATTACAATTAACTCTTTTATTCCAAAGTCAAAATGACAATGTACAAGTTTAAACAGGTTTCTTTGTAAATAGAAGTTATGCTTGAGATATAGGTAAGTGTTATTAATTACCTGAATGGCAAACTGTTGTGGTGTAATTTGTCGATGCTGCTTAAGGGTGATAGGTAAAGCAAATTCTGATGCTAACTGCAGCGCGGCGCCGTTTCTTATTAAGGCTTGAAGCTCTGGCGTTGTGAAGGACTATTGAAATCAATTAAATTATAGATTGCTTCAGGTACTGGATTTCTAAATGTTTATTTATGTTTTTATGTACCTACATTTCACGTAAGTTTTCTCATATACATTTTTTGCTACATGAGGGAGCGTTATATCCTATAAGAGATGTCTAGAAAAGTCCCTTTCCTATTTGAATACAAACATATATGCCTTTTTTGTGTGTTTATAGCTGTTAGCCACAGCAGGCTTTTACAGCTTAGTCCGGATTATGGGCGAGCGCTGAGAGCTCTCAACCCGGTAAAACTTTAAGCGACATCGCTTAAGAGCTTCCCCTGTGGGGAACGGACCTCAACTTGGAGCTTCGCTGGAGACAAAGTGGGTATGCCCACGTTAAGGTCATTGACTCTTACGCGACGCGCTTGCCGACCCCGGCGGTGGGGGTGGTACCACGGATATTTATGTGACATATGCCACCCTATTAAATACATCTAGAAAAATTTAATGAACGTCCATTCCACGTCCATCCATTCAACAGTCTATTCAAGTCCACTCTTAGATATAGGCCCTTCCAAGAAGAACAATGTCGAAATGGCAATTTTTGTTGTTGTCTACGCTTAGTTTTGTTGTAAGTTTCTATAGTCAATTCTCCTGATAAACTGCCAGCCGATTTTTTACGACTGATATAGGCTAGTAAGGAATGGTGACGCATTAGGTACATTCTTAACTCACGTGACACTGAACAGAGAAATTTATTATTTACTAGTAACCCGCCCTCGCCTCGCTTCAGTTTCAGTTGCCTTATCCGCGTAGTTCCCAATCCCGTGGGAATACCGGGATAAAATATAGCCTGAGTTACTCCCTGCCTAAATAGTATAGCTTTTCATTGGTGAACGAATTTTTGAAATCAGTCCAGTAGTTTCGGAGCCTATTCAATACAAACAAACAAACAAATCTTTCCTCTTTATAATATTAGTGTAGATTGGTAGATACTTACTGTTGCTTTTGAAAATCCTACTGGCGGTTGTATTTTAGTTATGCTGTATTCGCCTTCTGGGTATTTTTCTGTCACTTCATAAGACGGGTTAGGCTGAAATTGAACCGACGCCGCGACGTAATATTTCATTATTTTAGTTACTTTATAAATCACATATCTAGCTAATCCATAATCAGATTTGGTAGGTGTAGTAGTTTTGCATATGATGGCGGAGTAACAATACAATTTACTCGTTTTCTTGCCCGTGTTTGGCGTAAAAGATGAATAAAGGATATGATATTCGGATGACATCACTGCAAGAGAAGGAACACTTGAAATAAAACCTATGCCAACTTGTCTGACTAGCATGCTTTATTAGGTCTATTTTTCTCCCATTACAGACAAGGCTCACGCTGTGTAGTAGCGGTAACAAGTCCTACCTATCCTTACATTGCAGCTGGGTGTCGTAACAGGCAAGTTTATGTATTTAAAATACCAAGGTCAACTCCGTGTTATACCGTCTGGTCAACAATTACATTCCCAATGAGGGTTGTGGTCAGGCACACGACCAGTCATAAAACTATTGCCAAAACTTTGGCAATATGTACCTTCTATGAATGAAGACGTGACTCGACTCCAAGTAATTGAGATAAGAGAAAGGTGACAATTGTAGAAGAGGTTCAAGCCCAACAGTGGGAAATTTATTAGCTGAGCTGATGATGGTAATGAGGGATAGTACTTAGTTATAATTTTAAAAGACTCGTCTACAATAGTACCTATCTACCAAACTTGGACAGAATGTCGCAAAGTGTGAACAAGCAGAAGGGTCTTTACCCTCGCCTCGTACATATTAATCTGATTAGTATATGACTGAATAGTAGGTATATGGATGAAAGTGGCACAGGACCGTTTTGAGTAGCATTCTCGTGGGGAGGCTTATATCCAATAGTGAACGCGTATAAGCCGATGGATGATACTTAAATTAATCTTTAAATTAGTGTTTTTATCACCGATTATAATCACTTAGCACGAGGGCCTTAATTTGCTATAAGTAAAAACACTATTAACTTCGTGTATATCAGCGAAAACTTAAATTAGAAGGTAAGCTGTTGTGCGTGCTTACGCCCCTCTGTCGCCCCGGACGGAGTGGTGCGGACGTGGACGGAGAGTGCGACGACCGTAAATTAAAAAAAGGGTGTACTTGTTCAGAGAAAATGGACCCATTGTGTCAAATTTTAATATTGCCTGATCTCGCGCTGCGCGTTTTTTAAGAACCGTTTTAAGGCGATAACAGACACAAAAAATTGTTCCATAGGGCGTGGCATGAGAAAAAGTGCGTTAATTATACGCCAATAACATACGTCTTTCGAGTTTCTTTAGCCCATTAAGGACTTGATCAAACCGCACACGAATGTTACTAAGCGCTATTATTAACAAAATAAATATAGCTTAATAAGTATATATTATTAATTCATCATCACCATCATCATTTCAGCTTATATACGTCCCACTGTTGGGCTCGAGCCTGCTCCACAATAAGAGGAAAATTGACTTTATTATATGCTGGTCAGACAGGTTGGTACAGGGTTTTCTTTCTCTTGCATAGATGTTTTATGCAATTTTTAATGCATATTATTTATTATATCTGATTAAAAAACTCACCTGATTAGTAGTAGGATTTTCTTCTGCTTCAATGACGACTATTGGTTTTTCTGACAGACTAAGATTGGGTGCTGGTATCGTGTGGATCGCACCTAACGGTCATACAAGTCATCGAAGGCACTTCGATCATAGCGAAACATTCATATCTAGAGAAATGTTAGACTTTTAAATGTACCTACGTCGAACTTCGTTCAATTTGTCATTTCGACTTTGTTTATTAATTTTTTACCTAAAGAGATTGTATTAAATTCAGTATCAAATACATTTTTCTTGATATAATGTTTCGCTATGAACGACGTTATGCATTGGGGTTTGTGTGTGTTGTGCACGAAATGACAGCAGTTTGAAATTCAAAGAGTAAGTAATCCGTTCCATCATAAAATAAATATAGTACAATAAGAAGAAAAAAATAACTTCACCAAAGAATGTAGAAAACCAAGAACAGATCCAAATCGAGATTCTCTAGCTACGAAGCGGTCAATTATAGAGATTATTACATTTCGCAGAGAAAGCAAGGTGCATTAACTTATTAACTTACAAAAAATTGTGCTATCACTAGAGAAAAAATTAAGCATATCAAGCCAGCTTATATCAATTGAAATTCTTTCAAAAGCATGCCAACAAAAATATATAAACAAATATTTTATTAATAAAAACAGAAACAAGACAATAAAAGTCAATAAAAATCACCACAGCCCACAGTTCAAGTAAAGATGCGTGCTGTGCACTTAGCTATTCAACCTGTACCACCATCAGCGTCACTGTGCATCACTGGTTGAGCAGACGCAGCCTTTATAAACTCATACTCCGACGTCACAGATGACATCAGAGGCAATCCGACTGTTGTCTTCCAAGCGTTGTGTGTAAACATGTTTCGAGTAGCTGAAGGAGCGTAGTGTTTCATTGCATAACTGAAAGTATAATACTAATAAAGGCATATACTCTTAGACACACATTTTTGAAATCACTATAACTGTTATGTATTGTTGCCACACAAGAATTATTTATTTAAGGATTTTTAATAAAGGAATACACTAACTTCCTACCCAATTCGAAATTCTTAATAAGAATTGAGTTTTCTTAACATGTAGGTACTTTTAAAATAATAAATAAATATTAAATCAACATTCTTATCAATACAAAAAAGTCACTTTTTTTATTGCAAACAGTGGTAAAGGAGCAAACTGTACGCCTGATGGTAAGTGTTGCTGCCGCTCATGGAGCTTTGCTAGTCCGCTGCCTACTGTGAAGAAAGTGAAGGGAATGTTAATTCGTGCAATGAGGTTCGGTGAAACTAAAGGCATCACCAAAACCCACCACACACAAACACCCCTCAGCATGTTGGGCTTCCGGCTCTCTCGCTCACCGAATGAAGTGCAATAGCAAATTGCTACTACTCAGACGTAGATTTTCTGCGAGAGTGTGATACCCCGGACGGACGGAACCGACCTGCGACTGTAGGCAGACAAGTGTCACCAGTGTCGTCCTACCACTATTCTATAAAATTCTTATTTATATCTTATTGTTAGTGAAATCATCATATTTACGGCAATTTATTATTAGTTATATTTAGCTTAAAATATACAGGTAAACTATGCACGTAATTAGAAAGTTAAAGTAAGTGTTACTTGAGATTTAAACATTTTAGAACTGATGCTTCTCTACTGAAAGTTTATGATAATTTGTAGCGCCATGCTGTAAGATGTAGATTGTGATTACAATTACCATAACCATTACTCCTATTTGTCTTAGTAGCAATTAAAGCTAAAGTTTCTCTTTATTTATAATAAGTATTATTATTATTCATTATATTTATCAATGACTAGCCATGTCCTTTTTTTGTTTTCTTTTTCACGCTGTGGAAATGCCTTTACGCACTATCCTCCGCCGGTTACAGAAAGAGGAGTGTGTGTGGGACTCGCCGGCCACAGAAGTGACCGAAATACCGACTAAAACCACAGCGGCCCCTTCCGCGCTTTTACGAGGTGCCGGAGAGATGGTCTGATGACATTCTATCCCCGACACCCCAACGTTTGGCCGTCTGGCCACGTCCTGTCATCATTCAGGGCGGTGGGAGGAGGAGCGCATAACGGCGTCTCCTCCTCCCTAGTCGCCGCCGGCGGAGCGAGTCTGCGAACGCAAGTGCCTCGTGTCCCCGCTCCGCGGCCTCCTTCCTTGTAATGACAGCCTTACAGAAGGAGGCCATTGACGACCAACAGCTGTCGCTGCCGAGCATCTTCGAGATGATGGTCGACAACGACAGGTCCGCTGTTCCCATGTCCGTTGACAGGACGTGGCGCTGAGGCCCCCTTGCGAGGCATACTTCTAGTGTGTGGCGTGCATCGTCGATTAGCGCGCCACACTCATGGCATCCTGGGGCCTCTTCTCTTCCAATTTTATGCAGGTACTTACCGAAGACCCCATGTCCGGTAAGCACCTGGACTAGCTATGTCCTGCATGCTTCTTTCAAAATATCTTTCTTTTCCATATAATATAAAAAAAAATAAGATTATGATCATTTTCTTTTTCTTTCCTCACAGATATCGTAATAAATATGTGGTGGATGTAAAAATAAATAACGTGATAAACATCTATGTTCTATCTAAGTCTTTTGATAATTGTGGTTTTCTTGGTCAATATTTTTACTATTCTTGTGCTTTATTATGAGAAGTCTATGAATTGAACAAATACGACTCCATGTATTCCTGAACCGCCAGTACACGAACAAGAAAACTTCATAACAATTCAAACACATAAGAATAGTGTTTAATTAGAGTTAATGCAAAAGAACTCAATAACACTTACTTAAACTACAATAACTACTCCTTTGATCCAGGATTTGAAATCTGAACCAATGCAGCAGTAAATGTTTTTGTCACCATCATCTCAACTGATATAAGTCACACTATTGGAATCGGGTATCTTTCATAATGGAAGGAAGATTGAATTACTATACCACTCTAGTCAGACGTGTAAGACGTAGTAAAAGGTTTTATGTCGAGTTTTTTTTCTATTGTAGGTATATTTTGAAATTATCTGCATGTTATATCCTTTAGTCATCTTTTATGACACCCGCGGATAAGCAATGGGGTGGTGAACTGTCTTCTTATTCCGTCGCTACACGGATTTTTTTATTTTGAACTAATCCCACCACACATTTCCACCATTATAACTCCTGTAAGTCCCACAATGGTATCAATAGACGACACCGCAGTTAGATCTGATCAGTCCCGGGGAATGATTTTAATTGTCTTGAAACCCACAATAAATTTAATTAGAACAATTAAACAGAAGGAGTTGGAAGATGGAAGGTTGGAAGAATGGAGTAGTTATTACAGTTTCCTTACCGCTTTGGTGAACTTCTGTACAGCACGTAAGGCGCCCGGTGAGATGCTGCTGAAGCAAGACGCATAGTCCCATAGTTCCAAGGCCTTTGCATAGTAGGGATGCTTTGTAAATTAATGCCAGGTCTAAATGCGGTAGGAGTTCGCACTCGGTTGGTCGACATACGATTGATTGGAGACATCCGGCTGATGTATACTGCTTGTGAGATGGAACATAGTGCCAGGCAGAGAATATAAATCTGTGGAGTATAAATATATCTATTATATACAAAAGAGAAGAAAAATCAGCTACGATGAACAAAGACGTTACTGCAATGTAATGAATAAATGGATGTAGGTACCTAAGAATGCTTCGTATTTTTAAGCACGGAGCAGCCGTTATTTTTGTGTTAATTTTTAGCTATATTATAAAATAAAATAATATTTTTTGTACGAATTTGTTTTAATCGTCTTTAGTACCTAAGGCTGCCTCAAGAAAACATCGTGAGAAGAACTATGTTTCTCATAATTCTTTATAAGACTAAAACCTCTGCGAGTGGTTTTCATCGTTAGGTAACATTTACGATTGTCGAAATTGAGAGTGAAAATTCTGAAACTTACTTTTAAATATTATTTATCCTTATATGATTATGGAAATCAGATCTCATGGAAAATATATGGTACATCTTGATAGACTAGCCATACATAGCATAGATAGGGTGGATCTGGAGTTCGTAAAATATTAAGTTATCGTTTTTTTTGTTAATGTTACCTAATTCATTATCCAGCCATTCGCTATTTCATCCAGCCTTTCTGCTGGATGTAGGTCTTACCCTTAGAATGCCGTATGGTGTAACGATTGCTTCATCAGTGCCATTATCGGCGGGATATATATCCAACAATAATGGAAATATATATGTAGATTAATAAAAGAATATCTAAATTATTTTCTATGTGGTGACGTAGTAAGAATACAATTCATCAAGCCCTATGCCCACGAGTCTCGTAAAATACGACTATGGGATATGATATGCATATAACACCTGTGCAAGTAAAAAGAAAACTGGAAATACAACCTTATATCAACCCGTCTGACCAGCACGATAAAAGAGGTCAATTCCCCTCCTATTATGGAGGAGGCTCGAGCTCAGTGGTAGGACGAAGGTATATAAGCTGAGATGATATGGATTTTTTATTAGCTGTGCCAACACTTTCGCTTGTATGGACTACTTACATTAAATATTTATATATACTATTATTTAATTTGATTACCCATATCGTAGCATGATACTAGAAAAAGCTGAAAATATCAACATTGATAGTACTCATCATCATTTTAGCTCATACACGGCCCACTGTTGCGCTCGGACCTCCTCCATTGTAAAAGGGAAATTGACCTATTATACCAAGCTGGTCAGACGTATTGAAATAGGGTTTTGTTACGAGTTTCCCTTCTCTTGCATAAATACTATATACATTTTAAATCACTTAGTCGTCTTTTACGACACCTACGGACAAGAGAGGGAGTGGTGAATTGTATTCTTACTCCGTCACCACTTGGAAGTGTAGCTCATAGTACAAGTACATTTTTTATAATGATGATGTGTTGTACCTGTTACGAATACTATCAAATTTTACATTGTTCTTGAGCGTCGTAAAGGACGACTAAGAACTTTTCATCGACTTGAGTCAACTTTATGTGAGAACAATAACTTCTGCAAAATGTACGATGGAGTACATATTGCGTCACCTCCAAGTAATTAGAATGGAAGCAGGATGATAATGATGAGTTACCGTGACTTCGGAGCTTACACAAAACACTTTATGCGGGTAATTCTATTGTCCGACAAAATTCGGTAAATTCTGTGGGACTTGACGGAATTGTGTCTTTTTGAGGTTATACTAAAAAAGTAATTGTGTTTAAAAAGTTACAGTGGTATTTATTATACTGTATTCGTTTTCTTGATAAATAAACTGTATAATTGATAAAAATAAGATATTAATATGAAATATTATTATCTTATATCTTTAAACGAGCAATTCTTGTATATATATATTCAGGATCTCGGCAGCGGCACCAATGATTTTGATGAAACTTGGCATACTAGTGGTTTCGGGTCCAGAAATCGATCTAACTAGATTTTATTTATAGAAAATGTTGTTTTGTCCGTGTTTTTAGCAAAACAATACAATGACATTAAATTTTAAAAGAATATGAATTCAAATTTCGTTGTCAACGTCATGAGTTACGATAGCTCAGTTGGGAAGTTGACCGGTTCTAATTTTGTTTTTTTTTGGCATTCAAACAGCGTCGGTTCGAATCTCGGTGTTATTATTATTCTCTTTTTGTAATTTTTTATATATTTTTCATTATTTATTTTTTATTAATATATATCTAAATAGATGCGACAAAAATATTCTGAGCGAAGATCGGTCAACCAGATATTGAAATATAATGAAAAGAAACACTAGATTTTGCAATTCAGAATCCAGTAGTTCACTTAGTCTGTTTAAACAGTTACAAATTTGAAATAAAACTGTCTTTACAGATTTTACACAGAGATAATGTCTGATAGGCCTATATGCAAGAAGACATATTGCGTCGATCACAAATACTCGGGACAAGAGCAGACTGATTATGATGAGAATGTTTGATTATGTATGTAGAATCATTAAAACGTTAAAACTAAAATTCAAATACAATTGCGATAAAATTCCTAAAATGGAGTCATTTCAATTGTGTAAAACTCGCATAAATATCAAATATTATAATGTAAACCCCATAAAGGTACCAGTAATTAATATACATGTAAAATTTTCATTCAAACGTTTTAAAGAAAAGATTAACACTACGCAAACTAATGTATAAAAATATCTTCAATTACTCAGTTACAAGACAACATTCCTTATTTGTATGGCAACGAGGAGAGATGTCTGCGAACCGGTCGAACTATTTTTACTGGAGAAAATTTTTCTCGTTAACTGTTTAAATGTTGGATGTGATAGAAGTTATTGCATTTTTAGTATAATGTGATAGGATGAGGTTTTATTTCGAGTTTTCCTTCTCTTGTATATTTAACCCTTAAGCTCTTTTAAGATACCTATGAGCAAGATAAGGGGTGGTGAATTGTATTCTTACTTCGTCACTAGATACACGAATTTTTTTAACATCTTAAGATAAATAATAACTCATTTCTATAGCGGGTAGATAAAAATCTCTGTTATAACGATGACTTATTGAACGTCAGACATCTTAGTACGCTCGTGACCATAAGCGCTATAAAGTGTTCGAAACGTTGGGCAATCAAAATTTATATACAAACGCCACCTGATTAATCACCATGATCAACTGTATTCTGCTGGGTATTTGTCGTCCTGGGTAGTTCTTAAATGTTAAAAACTACCATCGCAAAATAACCTAATAAGTGGGACGAGTATGACACCATTCGTCCCTAGAAAAACTTATATCCAACAGTAAACATCTATATGCTTTTGGACAGAACTTCTTTTGAAACAGTTTGTGTTGTTTTTGAAGTGAAACTTCTTAAGAAGCGATTCGATAATCGAAATATAGACGAGAATGGCGAGTGAAATTTCAAGGACGAGTCACGTTTAAGCATATTTCGTTACGCGAGAGAGATGAAAGTTATTACGTAGTGAGAAAAAGAGAGAGACCTATACATCTAGATTTCACGGCATTAAAGTAAAAGAGAGTGACGTATACACAACGGTGGACCGCGCCAGAGTAAGATATATGTATGTATAGTATCGCGCATTGTAGGTGCACGCATTATATTTAACACTGTATATGAGCAGCTGAGGAACCACTAGTTGCGCAACATTTAATATTTGAGTTTTGCCATTATTTACGTTTTTCACACTAAATCTCTTATTTTATATTTTTCAAGAAGTTTCTCTTCTGTTTCGTGTACGGCAAGTTACACGTGCATTTTTTTTACAGTCCATATAAAAATAAATCACCTTTTTTATACGACTTCGTACAGAAAACAGTTCTACCATCACTCCAAACCCTTACCTTGGTCGGTAAACTATAGTTCTTCAAAAATTGCTGTGATCTGACGTTTCCGACATTACTTCGACGAGACTGACGATAAGATTATGCTCGTATAATAAAGAGTATATACGTCCCGCGAGACCATTACACGTAAATTTGTAATGTACCGCCTTCACCATTCGACGTTGGAGTCGGCGAATGCGTCGTGTCCATACCTCAAATATGGGCACCCCGGGTGACCAGACCAGGAATTTTAGTCCGTCACCCGTAGTGAGGCTGACCGCGCTGCGGCGACCGACGTCCCGGGACAGGGACGTCGAGAGGTGAGGGTACCCAAAAGGGTACTCCGTCGGGCTGATCACCGAGGACAAGGAACTCGGCACTGGTGGTCGGCCGAACGACGAAGGCGACGTGGCTACTGGTGGGTTATGGGCTCTTGCGCCGTACTTTCGTTGGCGTGTGCGCTGACCATAGCCTACCCATATAAAAAAAAGAAGAAAAATAAACGTGGGCACCCAAATTATACCGTCAGCGATGTCCCAAGCCGAGGTCCGTACTCCACAGAGGTTGCCCTTGGGCAACGTCGCTTAAAACTTTGCCGGGTTGAGAGCCGTTAGCGCATACCCCACAGTTCGGCTAAGCTGTTAAAGCCATTTACGGCTAAACACATACAAAGAAAAATTAACTTTAAAACAGTAGTCTGATTTTGAATTTTCTTTTATTGCAATGCCGTTTATGAAAGAGGTAGTAATTTATATTCTTATTTTGTCATTACACTGATGTTGATGTTTACGTTTGTCCAAAACAGATTCCTAAGACTTTTGACGAGAATGCCACAACGTCATGTGGCGCTTTTAAATAGTATTCATACTAGCAAAATCCCGCAGTTTAACTCGCGTGGTTCTCGTTCCCGTAAGAATACTGGTATAAAATGTATTTTTTTTTTGGGGTTGGCTTCGGTCGGCGCGCTCCTCGCACCACTTCATCCGGGGAGACAGAAGGGCGTAAGCACGCACACCCGCAACCCACCCGAACACCACGTCGCCTTCGTCGTTGGGCCGACCACCGGAGCAGGGTTACTTGTTATCAGTGGTCGGCCCGACGGAATACCCCCTATTTGGGGTACCTTCTCATCGACCGACGTCCCCCCTTCGGGGAGGACATCGTTCGGAGACGCGAGTCTCGGTCGTAGACGCGAGCCGGTGGCGGCATGGTCTCATTTAAGGAGCTTGTCGCCTGGCGGGTCTGGCACCAATAGCTCGTATTGGTAAACAATTTCTCATATAAAAGAAGAAGAATAAAACTATTTTTAGGAAGACCATGAACACTGAAAAGTGCTTGAAATGTTGAGAAATCAAAAATACATACAAACGCGATAAAATCCGTAAAATAGTTTTATTTCAAATATGCAATACTCGCGTAAACATTGCCTAATTTATCGATAGATTTTATATACCACAAATTATTTAGTTTGGTATCGTTATGTAATACTCTTAATATTATACTGAATGCTAGTCATGTAGCTACGTGACCACGTAAATATGTAATTAAAGTGAAACAATGTCATGGATGGATGCGAGCGAAATCGAGTCGTGCATTGGATACTCGTTAACGTATTCTACAGAAAATTGATTATGTTCGGGCTTTGATCTATTTTTAATACCGTTATAAAAAAAACTGCTATAGAATACAAAATATTTTCATTATTGAAAGAATTTTTGAGGTTTTACGAGTACATAATTTGAGTCTTCAGTCTTACGTGTTTTCTATGAATACAATCTTTTCACATCTTTTCACGCTGTGGAAATGCATTTACGCACTGTCCCCCGCCAGTGACGGACACGGACAGGAGGGGGGGGGGGGGTGGTCGTGTGTGGGACTCACAGACCACATCCGCGGCCGGAATACCCACTAAAACCACCGCGGCCCCTTCCGAGCTTTTACGGGGTGCCGGAGAGGTCGTCTGATGACATTCTATTCCCGACACCCCAACGCATGGCCGACTGGCCACGTCCTGTCATTACTATTCAGGGCGGTGGGAGTAGGTGGGCATATTGTCGCCTCCTCCTCCCGGGTCGCCGGCGACGAAGCGAGTCAGCAGACGCAAGCGCCTCCCGTTCCCGCTCCGCCGCTTCCTTCCTTGATATGACGGCCTCGCAAAATGAGGCCATCGACGACCAGCATCTCTGCGATAACGGTCGGCAGCGACAGGTCCGCTCCAAGTACCGCTGACAGGTCGTGGCGCTGAGACCCCCAGGCGGGGCAGGGCATACCTCCAATGTGTGACGCGCATCATCAGCGCGCCACACTCATGACATCCGGGGGTCTCTTCTCTTCTAATCATATGCAGGTACTTACCGAAGACCCCGTGTCCGGTAAGCACCTGCACCGTCCTAAATGTTAGGTTGCCGTGCTTCCTTGTGAGACAGCGGTGGAGATGCGGCGCAACCGCTTCCACAGTCCCCCGCCCTGCTACGGGGGACTCCAGGTCTTCCCTCCACCGCCGGATAACCTCCCTTCGGGATGGCGTATCACCCTATAAGCATTTGACGCTACCGGCACTGGCTAGTCCGACGGATTTAAAGTGCTGTGTCCGTCGACGTCCCGGTAACAGTAGCAATGATGTCGGGGCGTCCATCGCCTTCGCGCGGTAGGGCTTGCTCAGGGCGCGGTAGGGCAGCTAATGAACTAATACCCGGTCCATTCACTCGCGAAATTATTGAAGGCCAACCACTGGTATCGAATCCCCAGCTCCCTCCCCGATGCGTCGCCACATTCTATGCCTCTGCGTTTTTTTAAACGAATAACGTACATTCAACGGAACGCCAACAGTATTACATTAAAAGGGCTTAAAAGAAACGTTTTCCGTGTGGTGACGGAGTTAGAATACAAATCACCACTCCCTCTCTTGTCTCCTCTCCGTGGATGTCGTAATAGACGATATAATACGCGTATAACATCTACGCAAGAGAAGGAAAAGTCGAAATAAAACCCTATGCCAAACTGTCTGACCAGCATGGTATAGTAAGGTTAATCTCCCTCCTATTGTGGAGGAGGCTTGAGCCCAACAGTTGGACGTATATGAGCTGAAATGATGAAAGGAAACGTTATAATTATAGGGAAATGATGTTTGTAAAGACCCATGTAACATAGATGTAGGTTATTTTTTATAAAAATACACTTGAAGTACTTTAGTATTATTATTACTTACTCAGTCTGAGTAAGTAATAATATTTAAGAAATGAAATAAAATCTTAATACTTCTGAATGTGTCCAACATTCAAGTGAAAATGATTTCATGCATAACGGCACGCTATAGGTGATCGTCCAGAAATAATTATTTCTGTAGTAGTTATGCTATAATGTGCAATGTTATGAAATTACCATCTTACTTTTGAGTATTCAAATCAATATCCCACATTTTTCCTAATACGTTAGGTATCAGATATTTGTAAGTATATCGCATTATCAATAGATATATCAACATATCTCCTGTCAAAAACCATAAAAGATCGTGGTCGTCGCGCACTGTTAAAACTAAAAAGGCTATTAAAATCAAAATTCAGCAATATTCTTTAAGGAGTAAAATTGTATGGCGAGAAATAAAGATTCCTGTAAGGATTCTTTCATATATCATCAAATCAATCAATCAAACTTGGCGATTTTCGTCGATATGTCCCAAATTAATCCCTATAGTTAAAGAGAATACCTCAATTAAACCCCTTTTTTTTCGGTACGCGGGTGAAAAGAACTAAAATATTCTTTTCATTGATGTTAAGAATTTCCTAATTGAAGAGCAAAACGAGAATATGTACGCCTATAGCACTAAAAAGACTTTGTAAGCAATCGCCAAAGTATAATGCTATTTATTTGTATTGAGTAGCATATTAATTAATATTTTATTGAATTTATTTTCCATGTCTTTCTGCCCTCTCCTTTTGTGATCTAGTTAACACCGCATTTTCTTATTATATCATCAGCCGAATTTCTAAAGTATTAATAATAATTAATATTAATATATACTACTCTATATACATATACTCTATAATAATTCTATTTTATATATGTACATATATACTCTGTTCAGTAAAGTGTAGTAAATAAAGCAGCACATTAGCGGTAACGCTGCAGTCTAATTGGTACAGATCCGTTAGAAAATTGACTGTAAATGTTGTCTATATATAATAAATACAATTATAATAATGTGTACTTATTTCTATCATTACAAAATACAGTTTGTCTTGTTTGAAAAGGTAAAAGTGATGTTTATTTTTTATCTATATAAGATATCCTACATGGCTATCGGAGAATATGATTAAAGACTTAAATTGTAATTGGAAATGAATTTGAACTTCGCTATTTTTTTTTAAATTTTACTATCTTTCCATTCATTTATCCGCATAAGTACGGGTTTATCCGTGTGGTGACGGAATAAGAATGCAATTCACCACTACCTATCTTGCCGGTGGATGTCGTAAAAGATGACTAAGGGATTAAACATGCATATAACGTCTATGCAAGAGAAGGAAAACTTGAAATGAAGCCTATACCAACACGTCTGACCAGCGTGGTATAGTAGGTTATATCCCTTTCTATTGGGGAGAAGGCTCGAGCTCAACAGTGGGACGTGTATAAGCTGAAATGATGACGATGATCATAATATAAGAAGTTTATCGAAAACTGGAATTGGAATTCATTTGCAAATTTTTTGTCATTCATATATTCTCATATAATTATGATTTTGTTTTTAGATAGGTTATCGGTAACTTAATTTTTAATATTTTTTAATCAACCTCAAAAGACTCAAAACTCATGAATAGCTACATTATCCTTAAAGAAAAGTACATTGTGATAGTCTGCTAGATTTTAAAATATGACTGCCGTGCAATATTAGATATTAGCAATAAAAAAAGAATTTTAAGCCTTATTCCCTGCATACAACGTTTGAAAAAGCTGTTATAGTAATGTCAATATTGAATACGCGGATGATACAGTACGTATTGACGAGTGTCATTAACGTCCTGTAATGTGAAATCTAGACTGGTTACACAGGTCTACACCGAGTTAGTTCTTTCTAACGCGTCATAGGAAATCACGTCTTGAGAAAAATCATTGTAGATGTTATAATGCGCCTTATTTGTAAAATTACACTTTAAATATTCCTATTATTTTAGTAACTATTATAGTCATCTTTATATCTTTACAAATAAATTTCTTGCGTACGTGTGTATGTCACTGAACTTCTCCTAAACGGCTGGATCGATGTTGATAAAATTTTTTGTGTGTGTTGAGGGAAATTCGAGAATAGTTTAAATTCACAATTGGACCCGGTAGGTGGCGCTTTATTTGAACAGAAGGACGTCTATTGGGTCAGCTAGTATATATATATATATATATTTATATATATATATATATATATATATATATATATATATATATATATATATACATATATATATATATATATATATATATATATATATGTATATATATATATATTTCTTGTGTACGTGTGTATGTCACTGAACTCCTCCTAAACGGCTGGACCGAAGTTGACGAATTTTTTGGGTTTATTCAAGAGGATTTGAGAATGGTTTAGATTCAATTGGACCCGTTAGTTGGCTTTTGACGATTTCAAGGAGAACTCTTTTTATTTTATTTAAACAGAACAACGTCTGAATTAGATTTCCTGTGGATAGAGGATTACATAGATCGCTCGTAATGGCAAAAATAAAATAAAATTATTACTTTACGTGAATATCATAAGTTAAAGCTGTTGAATCATATTTTTAAAAAACGTGACGTCAAGTTAATTTTTATAATTTCTTTCCTCACAAAATCCTACTAATATTATAAACGCGAAAGTTAATGAGTGTGTGAGGATGTATGTTGTTTATTGCTCTTTCACGCAAAAACTATAGAATGGATTTTGATTCAACTTCACAATAATATAGCTTACATATCAGAATAATGCATATCTATAATTTATATCGATAATTCCTCTGGAAATATACGGGTGATACCGCAGGGCGCTGCTAGTGTTTAATAAAGTAAAATGGTTTTGTATTATATTTTTTCGGTTTTGAAATTGGATTTCTGCATTGCTTATATTATAAACTTAGCAATAAGGGTTGGAGGATGATGATTATGTCAACAAATGATATTTTATTTTATCTTTGTGATGAAGGTAAGAATGTATGGTGGAAATTTTGGGCGCCGGTTTGTTAAGAAGCCAATAAATAATGCTACCAAATGATATTGCATTGGTTTTGCAAAATTGGTATTGCAAAGGTCCATGTGTGGCAGCATCACTTACCATCAGGTGTGCTGCTTGCTCCTTTGCCATCAACGGCAATAAAAAAATGTAAGATGAGTTTCAGATTTCTTCATTCATCCCTCGGCCTAGCCGTATTCACATGAAGTTTCTAGATAGTGCTGTAATCACCAAATCTAGCAAAAGAATGGTACAGCTGCTCTAGCACCTGATGGTCTCTTAGTAGACTTTTACAACTCCTATGAGAAACTCAAGTATTGTGACAGTTTTTCGAATGAAAACAAATCGTCTTCTTGCCAAATTTGAACGGATTTACTGCAGTAATATTATTTTAAATATAAATTGACATAATTGGTAAATTATAATTTGTTACACATAGGCACAGTTAAATTTGAGTACCTAGCAATATTGTGATCCTAGAAATTGCTATGAAAATAAAATAATATTATTGCACGTCGCCACGGCAAAAGTAAGTGTTAAATCGAAAAAAAAAAAAAGATTAAATTTTCAGAAGAAGTCGTTTCTTACGGATTAAAGTTAAAGGGACTATACATAATTACGTTATTATAATTTAGAAACATCATAAATTATTGTAAGTCAGAAACTAAATTGCTTCTCTAATTAAAATAGTTCAGTAGTTCAAGGAATATTCTAATATTTACTTCCTAACACAAAACGATTGAGCTTTTAACTCTTCCAAAAATCAAAAATATAAACTTACTCTCATTGTTTTGAAGTATCATACAAACACGGCACAGTTAAACACAGAAACAGTACGATATCACAACAGTTTGTCACTTAATTTACACAACATTTATAAACAATAGTTACGAATGAACAGCTCTGGGCAGCGGTCATTCTATTGTGGAGAATGAAATAGGTCATTACTACAATATATACCAACCCCCACTAAAGACGAGCATAGTATACACGGTAGTTATACTAAGCTTAAGTCTATATAAACTCGTTCCCTTTATAGATAGATTGAATAAAATACATAAACATTGTATATTTAAACAATAATTTTGTCGTAACTTTTAATAAATTTATATTATGGTCACATTGCTATAAATTGTTGAAAATCAAAATATTTATAATACTTAGTCTCTAATATTTTGACAAAGAATGTAACAATTAATTCATAACTTTTTTTTTTTAAAGCCAAGACCATGCACTTAGAAATTCTTGTATTTCGAGGCCTTTATGCATAATTAACATAAATCAGAGAAACAATTTGAGGATCATTCAATATTCTTTTGCGAATCAAACCCACACTAGATCGGTATTTTAACTATTCGATTTGTACAGTCGAATTATTATTATCCCGCGCTTTAATAAAATTTCACATTGACGGGTTGATATGCAAGGTATGGTTACCATATACGTCTCCGTGAGACATGTCAAAATG
Organism: Lymantria dispar; assembly: GCA_032191425.1. Classification (NCBI taxonomy): domain Eukaryota; kingdom Metazoa; phylum Arthropoda; class Insecta; order Lepidoptera; family Erebidae; genus Lymantria; species Lymantria dispar. The sequence goes on from CM063448.1 coordinate 26,848,790, forward strand.
GACCGAGAGTTTACCAGACGAATATGCAGAACCAATTTCGCTAATTTAAAGCAGGAACTGCGAGATTCAACCTGCCTGCCACTGCAATTACGGTATTATCTCTTTTATAGAGGTCTTTATCTAATAATGCATAGAGAGACTTCAAAATCAAATAACATTGAAAAACATATTTTGGAAATAGTTTTCTCAGCTTTTCTAACTTAATGAAGCTTAATACATATTAAACATGTTGGTTAAACAAACAAATTATATTAGTTGTGTACATAGCTATTAGAGAGCGCGTTTTTCTGAAGAGTCAGCGACACGTACGCACGCACTGGAAAACGTCGCATATGACCGACGGTGACGCCGCCAGCCATTTTCTTCACACGATAAGTTTGATTTATTTATTAGTACCGCTTTGCTCGTGGTTTCGCTTGCGTCTTAGTACAGTTATATGACATTGTATGTTAAATTTTGATCTATTTACGCTTAACCGTATCTCTTTTTTTGAAATAAAAGGCTACCTAAGTTAGTACCTACTCATAACACCAGCTACTTACCAGTCTCGTCAAACTTGTAAAGCCCTTTCTGAGATTAGTTGAAACAAATAAACAGATAGACAAACACTTTTACTAGCTACTTATTATAATTAACGTATATATTGTCATATGAATTTATTAAACGCTGTTATTTTGACATTGTGAAGAGATACATATTTTTTTAAAAGTTTTGATTACGAATTAGGCATTGCATGGCAATTCCAAATATATTTCTTTTGTGCTAAATTATCTATACATAGCAGTTTATTGTTTTTTAATCATTTAAATTATAGACATACCTATTTACGAGTCTGTCTGTCAATTGCTAGTAATACTAGTAATTATAAAAATGCTAGTAGTTATTCTATGTATATGTTTAACGCAAGTTTAGAGCTTAATCATTCAACTCGGAAATAGTCTGATGTATATATACCTATACATTCTTCCGCTGAAAGAATATGTTAAATAATTGCATTAAATAATATCTCCGTGTGATTACAGAGTAAGAATACAATTTACCACCCCCTATCTTTGCCATGGGTGTCGTTAAACACGACTAAGGGATATAATATGCATATAATATCTATGTAAGATAAGAAAAACTCGAAATGAAACCCTATGCCAACACGTCTAACCAGAGTGGTGTAGTAGGTAAATTTCCCTTCTATTATGTAGAAGGCGCGAGCTTATCAGTGGGACGTCTTATTAAATATTTTATATAAATCCCTATCGAAGTTACTGTTCATTAGTACTGCCTTTAACTATTTTTTATTACGATACGGTCGATTGATTGAATGTTTCAGAAAAAATTAGTTAGACACAGTACTCACCTGTAATAACTAAATTTTTCGTTTAGTTTTCATTTTAATGGGGTACATTTTACTAACCACTTAGATTATCTGTTATGTATGTAAAATCAAGTCCCAATTATGGTAATCTCTTTTTTGTTAAGAAATGAGGTTTGGGGATAAAAAAATAATAATTATAATAATTTTGCTGAGTTTCTTTGACTAAATAAAAATACAATGACCACCACACATTTTGACTTCGCAAATAACATTTCCAAGTTAGGAAAACTCTGATTATATTTTTACACTAGCAATCCGCCCTCGCTTCGCTTCGGTTATAGGTTATAGTCGTTTTACCCGCGTAGTTCCCGTTCCCGTGGGAATACCGAGATAAAATATAGCCTAGTTTACCCCCTGATATTATAGCTTTCCATTGTTGAAAGAATTTTTGAAAACGGTCCAGCCGTTTTGAAGATTACCCGGAACAAACAGACAGACAGACAAACAATTTTTAATTGCTATTTTAGGCATAGGTATCGTGCAAATAACCGTGTGAGCATGAAAAAAGCCTATTTGACATTACAAACAGACACTCCAATTTTATTTATTGGTATAGATTAAGATTGGTGGCCTATATAGTGTACTAATATTTCCTACAACTAGAGAAGGAGAAGATTCGTGATCAGTGGTACGTTTATTGATTGAACTTTTCCGTGTGGTGACAGAGTAAGAATATAATTCACCACTCTCTATCTTCGCCTGTGGGTGTCGTAAAAGATGACTAAGGGAAATAAGATGCATACATATATTGTGGAGTGTAATAAACTTTAATTATTAAATCAGTTTTATTGGCCAATCTCAATTATACAAACTTGCTGGTATGCAATGATTTTCTGCGATTGCGACAAGGACGCAGATCAGCACATTCTCTAGGTGGGCAAAGCAGCGCACTTGTCGTAATCATCGATGCAGACGCTGCTGACCATCGCTAGAACGATACTTGGCAGCGTCAGAACCGCTGCCGACCATCGCTACGGAGATGTTGGGCAGCATCAGGAACTGGGACGCGGTCGCCGCCTTCTGCGAGGCAGTCAACTCGCAGAAGGAAGGGCACAGGCGCGAGTACCTGCGCCTGACGCCACCCTAGTCGGCCGCGGGTGACCGGACTCGCAGAGAGGCTGATCGCGCGACGGCGAACGACGTCCCGGGACAGGGACGTCGAGAGGTGAGGGTACCCGAAAGGTTATTCCGTCGGGCCGACCACTAAGAACAAGGAACTCGGCATTGGCGGTCGGCACAATGACGAAAGCGACGTGGCTGCGAGTAAGTTATGGGCCCGCGCACCGTCCTTTTGTCGCCCTGGACGGAATGGACAGTGACGGACTGGGGACGCGGTTGCAGCCTTCTGCGAAACAGTCTTTTCGCGGAACGAGGCGGCGACATCGTAGCAGGCGGCGACTTGACATCGTATCAGGGTTCATCTATTTCACCTGGAAACGTTATGGTCTTCAACTGTACGTTTCCAGCGATCATTTCTCCCACGTACGTGCAAGCTCTGGAATGAACTACCTGCTGCTGTGTTTCCCGAGCGCTATGACATGTCCTTCTTTAAACGAGGTTTAAGAAGAGTATTTTCTTCACGATAGGCAACGGCCTGGCTGTGCCCCTGGTATTGCAAAGGTCCATGTGCGGCAGTATCTCTTACCATCAGGTGTACTGCTTGCTAGTTAGCCACCGTTTGCAATAAAAAAAAATCGTGCGTGCGAGTAATTTTTCTACAGCGACATATTCTGCGCCCGGCGACTTGGACAAAGCAGGTGTGGGTACCTGCTCCTGATGCCACCGTAGCTGAGGCCGCGGGTGACCCTACTGAGGTCCGTCATCCGCAGAGAGGCTGGCCGCGTGAGAGCGATGCTCGGGAGGGCGTCGGGGAGAAATAGTACCTGATAGGGTATCCCGTCGGGTTAGCCACGGATGTCAAGGACTCTGTGCCAGTAGTCAGCCCCATGGTGAAGGGGAGGCAGAGAATATGGTAGGTTATGGGGCCTCGCGCTGCCCTTTCGTCACCCCCAACAGAACGGACGGCATGCGTCAAGACCATAGTTCGCCCAAAAAACTGAGTGATTTTCTCCTAAAAAATTGCTTCCAGTAGCAACATACACTAAACATACTCGAAGGTCATCGTACTTGCAATAGAAATTGTGATGCACCCAGTAATCATTCAGAAAGCGAGTATTGAAGCTCAATGTACTAGCACTACAAGGAAGTGTTATGTAAGCTTCAGACTTTTATTTTTTTAGTTCCGCTATCGGTCTATACGTTTAATATGCGTTACCATTCCAGACGTGTTTGCTGGGATAACTTATTCGGCACTGTGTAATAGAAAAGCTACATATCTTTATCTATACCAATAAATAAAATTGGAGTGTCTGTTTGTAATGTCAAAATAATAGACTTTTTTCATGCTCACACGGTTATTTGCACGACACCAATGCCTATAATACAAATTAAAAAATTTTTATCTGTCTGTCTGTCTGTTTGTTCCGGGTAATCTTCAAAACGGCTGTACCGATTTAAAAATGCTTTCACCAATGAAAAGCTATAATATCAGGACGTAAAATAAGCTATATTTTATCCCGGTATTCCCACGAGAACGGGAACTACGGGGTTAAAACGACTAAAACCGAAGCGAAGCGAGGGCGGGTTGCTAGTATATATATATTTCTTGTGTACGTGTATATGTCACTGAACTCCTCCTAAACAGCTGGACAACATCGGGTTGATGAAATTTTTTGTGCGTGTTCAAGGGGATTCGAGAATGGTTTAGATTCACAATTGAATCCGGTGGCGCTGCTGTCGATTTCAAGGCCTTCCTTTTATTTTATTTGGACAGAACAACGTCTGTTGGTTCAGCTAGTATAATAAGCTAATATGATGACTTCTTAATTCATGTCAATATCAATTATTCCCATTTTAATCATTAGTTAAAAATAATATCCAGCGCTCCGTAATAATTTCAGGTTAATACCTGAAATTGAAATGAAAAATTTATAAACCTCTTTTTTTTTGAGCAGACTATGGTGTATATACACTTCGCCTATTCCACCCGGCGTAAAGGAAAGGCGGCCTGCGGTTCCATAACCTACCACGTGCGCCCCCCGTCGCCATTAGGCCAATCACTGGTACCGATTCCTTAACATCCGTGACCGGTCCGGGGAGTTACCCATTTGGCTACCAAGTCTTATAAACTAGCTACAATTACTGAACTTCAAAAAAATTGAATAGTTCAATTTTTTTTTGTGGGTGCGTTGCGGTCGGCGCGCTCCTCGCACCACTTCGTCCGGGGCGACAGAGGGGCGTAAGCATGCACACCCGCAACCCACCCACGATACACGTCGCCTTCGTCGTTGGGCCGACCACCGGAGCAGGGTGACTTGATGTCAGTGGTCGGCCCGACGGTATACCCCTTATTTGGGGTACCCTCCCATCGACCGACGTCCCCCCCTCGGTGAGGACGTCGGCCTTTCTTCACGCGGTCGGCCTCTCGGCGGGTGACGGACTATCCCCGGTCACGTCACCCGCGAGAATAGTTCATATGTCGAATTTTTCTATTCTTACAGCCATATTATCTGTTCCGATTCTGATGATACTGCTGGATAAGAAATAGTTGCTAATACATCGAAAATTCTTTGTTTATCACTACTTGTATATTTTTATGTACTTATCCATCAGCCCATAGTCTATGAACTCTTCAAAGGGCCGATAATGCCTTAGGTGCAGCTAACACTCAGGCGGCGCAGACGCGAGTACCTGCGCCTGATGCTGCCCTAGCCATGGCCGTGGGTGACTGGACCGGGGATTAGTCCGTCACCTGCAGAGAAGCTCACCGCGCGAGGGCAATTGACGTCCTGGAAGGGGCGTTGGAAAAGGAAGGTTATCCAAAGAGTATCCAGCCGGGTTGGCCATGGACGATAAGGAACTGGGTACTGGTGGTCGGCCTAATAGCAAAGGAGAGGAAATACGGTGGGTTACGGTGCCGCGCACCGCTTCATCACCCCGTATGGAGCGAACGGCGTGTCTGACCATAGTCCAACCAAAAATAGGTGTAGCTAACACTAGATAGCCGGGTCAGTAATTAATGAAGCATTTAAATTGAAGCTACGCTACGCTACGGACGCAACTCTTAAAAAATAAATAGGTAATTAAATAAGGTAAAAATGACAGTTTGTGCATTCAAATAGTGTCACAACACATTTGAAAAACATAAAAAGTTAATAAAAACAAAATTTGATTTCATAATTTGTATAGTGGTGTGCGTGTGTAATCGCCTGCGCGCATGTATTATTTTTGGCTTCATGTTTTTGATCGCTTAAGTACCGATACTATCCTTCTATACGTTATTATTCTAATATACCGCACAAACAACCCCTTTGTTACCACACGGGCATGTTAAGAATTCACTGTTATTAAAACACATATTCTCTGGCATCCTTGTATGGCTAGAAATAAATCATCTGATTTTTTATCTGAAATGATTGAGTAATAATGAGGAAGTGAGTGCAGCCTGCAGGTACCTATTAATGTAATAATATGTCATGTAACAATCCGGATATTCAGTTGTCTAATGTTTTTGTAAGCTATTTCGTCCGACAGTCTTTTTATATGATGTGAGAAAAATTTAATACATGAATCTAAAATCTGCTATTATGTTCATATTCGTACTTATATGTATTTTTGTGAAATAAACTCATTTGCAAAAAAAACGGGCGGTTTTGATTTTCATTCATATTTAAAAAGATACAATACCAAAAAGGTTTCAATCGTTTGTACACGTTACTGGCCGGTTTTAAAAATGCTGTGGTATTTAAAAAAGTACGTTCTAAATTCAATTTTTCATTTGATGTTCATTTTTACAGAAAACCCCTTTTTATCCTACATTTTTGGCGCGAAGTTCCAGAAGTTAACATCGACTTTCATAACTTTTATTCAATTTTTATCGATTAATTTCATATCCTTGACTGTCAAAGCTTTATTTAATGCTGTTTGGCTGTATCAAAAATGGTAGATAAAGTGGTAAAAGCTACCAAAATTATCGCGCTGCTTGAAGAGGGTTGCAGCCAATGTTTCGTGGCTAGGAGGCTAAATGTTAGTCGCTCGACAGTCCAAAGGACCTGGCAGCGATATCAGGAGACTGGTTCCGTCGAGAGAAGGCCTGGTTCTGGAAGAAAACCATGTACCCAACCACGGGATGATCGTTTTCTTGTGAGTCGCGCATTGAGAAATCGCAAATCTTCGTATGTGGATCTTAAGAACAACCTCCAAGAAGTAAGAAATGTGCATATTAGTCTATGGACGGTCAGGAGGAGGCTTCTCGCTGCCAATATACGCAGTCACCGCCCGGCCCGCGGCCCCAAATTACACCGTGAGCACAGAGTTCACAGGCTTAGATTCGCTAGAAATTGTGAATCATGGACTCAAGACGATTGGAATAGGGTTTTGTTCTCTGATGAAGCCAGGATATCTCTGTTCGGTGAAGATCGACGTCGGCGAGTGCTAAGAAGACAAGGAGAACGCTTTGCAGAGGCATGTTTCGAAGAAATCACACCTTATGGTGGGGGCTCTGTTATGTTTTGGGCAGGAATAAATTCAATGGATCGTACAGAGTTAGTCTTCATTGAAAACGGCTCACTGACTGGGCATCGATACATAACGGAAGTTCTAATTTCTCATGCACAACCCGCATTGGCCGCTCTAGGTGAAGACTCGATTTTTATGGACGACAATGCTCGCGCCCACCGATCCCGCGATGTTAATGCGTATGTGCAAGAGGTCGGCATTCGTCGTTTGGATTGGCCAGCTCGAAGTCCCGACCTCAATCCCATAGAGCATGTCTGGGACGTTCTGAAACGGCGTGTGAGATCAGTACACCCGGCTCCGCAGACCATCAGAGAGCTGAAGAATGTGATTACTGCGGAGTGGGAACGTATTCCGCAAGCAAGTATCCGGGATATACTCGCTAGCATGCCCAGACGAATTCAAGCTGTGATTTTAGCTAGAGGGGGTCACACTCGATACTAAACATTTATCTGCTTTTACTTTATTAAAGAAAAACAAACAAAAAAACTTTTTTATTTTTACTTCATGAGCATATGCACTACTAGCGAATATACACTACTAGCGAGGTTTAGCATTATTTCCCATAAATTGTATCTAAATTTTATGAAATACTGATGAAAACGATTATTTTCTTATTAATTTAGCAAATTGTGTGGATAAAACTACCTATAATTATCAAACAAAGAAATATTAACATTTGAAATGGTTCATTGCTTAGGTGCCCGTTTTTTTTGCAAATGAGTGTACTTAGATGTACAGTTTGCCGTGTGGAGATGGAATAAGAACACAATTCACCGCCCCTTCTCTTGCCCATGGGAGCCGTAAAAGAGGACTAAGGGATTCAATATGCCTATAACAACTATGTAAAAGAAGGAAAACTTGAAATAAAACCCTATAGCAACACGTCTGATCAGCGTCAATTACCCTCCTATTGTGGAGGAGGCTCGAGCCCAACAGTGGGACGTATATGAGCTAAAATGATAACGAATGATGATGTACACTATATGCATTTTGTATGAATAAATGTAAGGAGGATGGCTACATTCTGTCAGCATTGTGGTGGCAATGAGCACACGGCACAGCACATGGTTGAGATTTGTCTTTTCTGGGCAGAACAGTAGCGTGAATTCTTCGCAAGTACCACTGCCGATGTTGCCGACCATCGCTAAGACCACTGTTCATAGTTTCAGAAACCGGGACGCCGTATCTTCTGCTAGGCAGATGTCACGCGCAAGGAGGCGTCGAGACTCATCGGGCCCAACTTTTTTGCCGTTAAAATTAAATCTAGTGATGTAAATTATTTTTATGCGCCTATAAGAAATCTAATCATTGCACACACTAGAGTTTGCTAACACAAAATACAAAGGGATTAAAACAATATATGAATTACTTTAGAAGTAATTTTCAAAGAATACAGTGATAGAATAAGATTTTGATATGATAGTTAATGTAAGCAATTCCATCCATCCGTCAGCCCGTACACATGCACTGTTGAACATAGGCCTCTCCATAAGAATGTCACTCGGAACGGTCTTGTGCGACACGCATGCAACGGCACCCTACGAATTTTAGAATATTGTCAGTGCACCTAGTCGGAAGTTGATGACTAGAATGACGTGGTTACTGCTCGAAAACCTTTCCTCCCTAATAGTTATCGGTTTGATGAGCGATGTAAGCCACATCGAGCATTGCCGACGTGCCAATTCTTCCTGCTCTGTCCGTTCTAAAACGAATTGCCGCTTTTAGGGTTTTATTATGTAGAGAAAGTCGAGAATCTCTCCATAGCACCCTGAACGACTTTGAGTGTTTTCAGGAGGCCAATACTCAGTGTCATTGCTGGTTACACATATTGGTTATAAGACTTTGTTAGATGAGAATGGGATGGGCATATTATATGAGAAAATCCTACTAAGTTTTCCAAGCGCTACCCAGCCGAGCTGGATTCATCGACTAACCTCTTTCTCGAAATTATATTTATCTAACTGGACTATTAGCAAAAGTAAGTCTAAGTAAATGTAGTGATCAACAATTTCTAGAATCGTATTCCGAATTAGCACCGGTACAAGAACGACATAGGCATTATACACGAGTTTTGTTTTGTATACATTTGTGGACCTATTATTTGAGAAACACTGCTGTGTTCATGGAGCATGATGCGAAGACCTACGATTTCGTCTGCAAATCGAAGTTGAATAAAGTATTCGCCGTTGATGTTAGTGCCCAGTCCGGTTCTTTAAGATATTGACTCCAGCGCAGTAGTGAACATTTTTGGAAAGATAACATCTCTCTATCTTACACCTTTCTGCAGCTGGACCTACTTATTCCTACTTTCATCCTAGATGCGGAGCAACATGCTAACGATTTTATACAAACGCTTCAGTTCTTCTGTCACTTTGACTTCAGTACTTCGATCACTTCGACTTCAAAGTCTTTCTCATAGTCCAACTAACGCTAGATACAGAGGCCAGTTATATTCCCCAATATTCTATAGAATCAGGCGTAGCATGTGGTATGGAAAAAATGAGTAAACAACTATAATAAAACTACTTTACAGATTTTATCGCGTTTATGTTTAATTTTTGATTGCCTGACGTTTCGAACACTTTACAGTGTTCATGGTCACGGACGGACTATGATGTCTCACGTCCTACAAGTCATCGTTATTGCAGAAAAATAATATACATATTTTTTATTTAAAAATTTATATCTTAAATAATAAATAAATTATATATTTTTTATAAATAAATATAATTTATGAATGTTTTGTTTAATTGTAATTTAAAAATTTATATTTTAAATAATAAATAATTTATAAAATTTTATTTATAAATTTTTATTTATTAATTTTCTGTAATAACGATGACTTGTTGGACGTGAGACATCTTAGTCCGCCCGTGACCATGAGCGCTGTAAAGTGTTCGAAACGTCGTCGAGCAATCAGCGATAAAACCCGTAAAGTAGTTTTATCTAAAATGTGTAATACTCGCGTAAACATCAGAAATCATTATGAGTAAATAAACAAAAATAAGTATCCAAAGGCAGTGTTTCTACCCATTCGCCTAATATAGTAATTATCGTGACATACATTTTAAAAATATTATATCATCATTATTTCAACTCATATACATCAAACTGTTGTGCTCGAGCCTCCTCCACAATAGGAGGACAAACCTACTATACTACGCTGGTCAAACGTGTTGCTATAGAGTTTTATTTCGGTTTTCCTTCTCTTACATAGCATATTTAATCCTTTAGTCGTTTTTTACGACACCCATAGCTCAGACAAGGGGTGGTGAACTATATTCTTACTCCATGTCCATCAAAAATAAACTTTCGTACTAGGATCTATTACGTCGACACGGGTGTTGGGTTTATATCAGATGATAACAATCAGGGCGAGTTCACAGCAGCATTCAGACTCGAAGATGCTAAATATATCCTATATAGTACGTGAGTTTATTGCCGTTAATATGTATTTCTAATTTAATAATTCTTTAAGCGGTTTTTAGGACACCCACTGGCAAATAAAGGCTGGTGAGATACGTAAACACAATTCTAGATAATAACAAGACAGTTGACAGGTAAAAGAAAAACATATTTTCACATACCCTCCGTTATTTATTTACAAAATGGTAAAAAACTAATTTACAATGTATACAATTATATAAATAACATTTACTTATTTGAGCATTATTTACACAATATAACAACTATTCTACATACATATTTATATTCGTAAAATTTAAGTAAACCCCAATTACTTAATAAAAACCTACCGATTATTAGTCATTAAATGTACTTATGGTATTTTTTTTTTAAAGTTTCTATACATAATACTGTGATTTTTCATACGGTTACATGTAAGAGATAAGATGTATTGATTTCAATATCTATTTAATCATGGAATGACGACTACTTCTATACCAATAAATAAAATTGGAGTGTCTGTTTGTAATGTCAAAACAATAGGCTTTTTTCATGCTCACACGGTTATTTGCACTATACATATGCCTAAAATACACTTTATATTTTTTTGTCTGTCTGTCTGTCTGTCTCTTTGTTCCGGGTAATCTTCAAAACGGCTCAAACGATTTCAAAAATTCTTTCACCAATGGAAAGCTATAATATCAGAGAGTAAGCTAGGCTATATTTTATCCCGGCATTCCCACGGGAACGGGAACTACGCGGGTAAAACGACAAAAACCGCAGCGAAGCAAGGGCGGGTTGCTAGTAACAAAATATAATGCGACAAAAATATTTGAAATGCAATTCCCCTATAATATTTATTGAAAAAATTTCGCTTCTGATTAACTAAAATTTGAAAAATATTTAGGAGAAAAAATGAATGTCTAAGTATATATGATTATGAATGATAACAAATCTAAGATGTTGATTATTAATTAGTTATTACGTTAATTAACTTATATGCAAGCAACTTTTTATTACTTTTCATACTGCAAGATATCGTTAATATCAAATGTTTTATAATTCCAAATTATAAAACAACTCTGCTATATATTGAAATTTATCAAAATATAAAAATCAGTACGCCTCTTGCTTATTTTTATAAATAGCCACATTCGTAATATCCCAACCTAAACATAATTTTAATTTTGAAACGAAAAATTGTAGGTATACCACAATTTTTTTTGATAGAATCGTATATGAATTCATAATTAAAAACTTACAATTATATGGTAAATATTTCAGAGCCTCTCTAGAATTTTTTAGAAAAAAAGCTTAGTATTGTTTCTTTTCCTAAGTGTTAAATTTCAAATCTTTATAAAACTATCGTCATTTTAAAATATCGTGTCATCTCATATATTAAATCGAGGCAAATATTTATAACATTTTCAATATAAATTTCTTAATTAAAATGTTAAAATTAAAATTGAATTAACATTGATCAATAAATTAGATAAGTTAATGATGGTAGTAATGTTGCAACTCCTCAGGGCTTAGCAAAGGATGCTCTACTGGTACCTCTGAAAAAGGAAATAACAAGAAATTAGACTTATAGTAAAACAGTGAAATTTATTCAAGTTTACAATTATATTTAGCAGCATCGAATATCGATTAAAAATAAAGTATTAACAAAAGAATTTATATACAACAGAAGTTATAAACTGAAATTGCAAATAGCTAAAGCGAAAAATAAGTACAAAAGTTCTAAATTGGTGCTTTTTTAACCACTATTTACAAAGATTACCAAATAAAAGCTGAATAAGTAACGCATCTTATAAATGTTTCCTTCAATGAAACTACTGTCTTCAATTATTTCTTCAAATTGTATATCTGCTGTCCATTATATCTAATATCGGTATTTAATATAAATACTAGCACTTAAAATATATTTAGTAAATTAAAATCTACCTTGATCAACTTCCTAGATCACAAGCTATAAATTGAAATTATCTTAACACTCCATTACTTAAGATAGTAGTGACAATATTAGGTACCTTCATTTAGTGTGCAAACAAAAATATTTTTGTTTTGTTATATTGTATTTTTTTTATCCTTTTGCATCTAGGTAAGCTGTAATCTGTGCGGGTATATAACATGCATATTTAATTATAAGGGAATTGTACATAACGATGCTTTGATACATATATTATCATTGAAGAAATAATCAATGATTTATTATTAGTCTTGTAGTCTTCACAGTCAGTATTAGGGTTCATATCATTTACAGTAAACATTCTTTCTACAAAGACAGTTTGCGAAGAATGCAGAGTAGTCACAGAAGAAGTAGTGACAGTCGTCAGTCATAGTCACATACCTTTGGTCAGTCATGTCATTTATCAGACTTGAACGATCTTGTTGCCGCGTAGAATGTATTTGACATCTTTTCTTCTGTTCTGTCCATTTTCTGATGTGTTTGGTTTTGCCGTGGTGGATGTAGTGGTAGTGGAACTACTTGTTGTTGTTAAAGGATCGAGGGTTTCAGCTGGGAGTACGCCAATTTCATTGTCATAAACTATAGGAGTAGGTAGAAAGGGAATTTGGCCATTTGCTAACATAGATTTATATGTTTCCATGTCAGTAAGATTAAAATCTTCAGAAGATCTCTGCTGGTGTTTCAGATATGAAGTGACTTTTTTTATGTTATGCTGAATTTTTTGGATCTTTTCTGGAGTCAAGCCTTTCTTATGGATTGTGGGAACTACGGTTCGTTTAGGAGCTGCATAATCATAGGATGTTACTGAAGCTGATGGAGTTCGAGGATCGTAATCAAGGTAAGAATCTGATGCAGCTGGTAGACCATAGGAGTCGACGGCTCCCCAAGACATAGGCTTAAAGTCCGGGAGAGGTTGAGTTAAAGGAGGGGGAGGTTGATAGACAGGTTCTGTTATATGTCCTGGAGCAGTGTATGAAGGAGCTGGGGCAGTGTATGACGCAGCCGTGGAAGAGAATGCATTCTTGAGGGCGCTGTACACGGTGTTCAGGATAGAAGGTGGAGGTTCTAATGGTGTGTGGCCTGAGTGTGCGGTCTCCAAGATCTCCGCTTGATCGCCCAGTGGCGTCAGTACGATTAGGCCGGCGTGTACGCCGTTCAGTTTACCTCGTCCTGCCTCAAAAATTGTCTTCGTCTTAGGTGGAGTCAATGTTAGTGGCGTAATATACTTAAACTGTTCTACTTTTTCTAAAAATTTTATCTTTACTATCTATGATGATACTGCACTTTATCAATGAATACTTAAGTTTCAAGTAAAATTGTAGAGTTTCTATGTATTTCTGTGTAATAAGACAAATATTACGTAGGCTAATAAAGGCTTTTATTTTTCTTAAGCTATCAATGATAAAATTACAGTAATATAGAACCAAATTGAGACTACCTACTCTTAGAATTTATTTACCCATTTATAACAGTAACTACGCAGGCTAATAATATATTCTACGATATTTTACCGTTCTAATTATATCAATTGTTTTTACTTAACACAAGCTAGGACATTTTAAATACCTAAACTGCTGAAAAATGTAGAACTGGCGGTGATGGGTTCAACTGGTAGTGTCCTAAAATAAATGTATGTATAACGATTATTATGACATAAACAGAATCGATATAATTTCTTTCTTGTCTATGTCTCCCTTCTTCATATTTCATTATGTAAACGTAAATAATGCAAGTCATGGTTTTGCCTAAAATAATTGCAGAGAGGATACTACTATTAAATAATTATTATGGGAATGGAGAATAGTATAAGAATTTATATCAAAATACACAATCAGTAATAAAAAAAAAATAAAGATACATTACCATTCTAGCCTTTTAGTTAATGTAACAAACTTATTACCATTAATATTTATATAAGTACCTAGATACAGTTACTCTTTGAAATTTTATTGTATTCTTTTTAGTTACAGTGAGTAAATGTTATTGATATGATTTGCTGATCTCGATACAGATACCGATATAAGAATAATATTATATAGGTTTCGGATACGGTTACGGATATGAAATTTCTATTTCGATAGATTCTGTTAGGGATATTGGATTTTCGGGGAAATGTGGTAATTATCGTATTATTCGCCTTTAGAGACGTTTATGTTTAGATAAGCTGTCAGTTTGGCTGGTTAATAGAAAACCTATTATAACTTGAGACAAGATCCAGACCTGTGAAATTATTGTTATTTTATATCGGATACAGTTTCGGATATCCAATAGTTTTAGTTACGATCACGGAGGTTCATAACATCCTTGGTTAGTATATATACACTATACTAAATACTTAAAACTTAAACATTTTTAATTTTTTAATTTCGTCAACGTTCATAAAATCAAACCCCGAGGCAAAGATCATTTGTGGATTGGACGAAGAATTTTTTGCGTGGGAATCGAACCTAAGAGATTTAGCATGGAAGGTCAGAACTTGGAGCATTACGTCACCATCAATCAACTCACATTATATAACTTATGTGAGAGATTCTTTCAAATAAGTCGTAGTGATATTTGATTGAATTTGTATGATAGCGTGGGAGAGAATAAATGTTACAATACTTTTTAGGCTCCATTGTCAAAGGTTGCCGCTATAACAAAAAATAATAAAATTCGAGTTCTTATAAGGGAATTTTGTGATATTTTTCTGTTTAAAATTTCTTAAAACAACATAGTGTTAAATCTTTCGTGGATAGCCCATAGTTCGATTCAAACGTAGTCGCTTTTTATTGACTATCTCCTTATATCCCTTAACCGATCCTTACAGTATTTATGAAGAAGTAACGGGCGAAAACACTTTGTACTAATATATACCTATTAAATTAAAATAGATAATTTATTTTCCTTTTTTATAGAATAAATATATATAACCCATTATTGGACTGCTATACCATGCCCTGACATATGGATTTTTATGAAACCTTTCCTTATCTTAAAATTATGTTATTTGGAGATTATGGAACAATTACTACTTTAATTTTTTTTATATATGCTATCTTCTTCTATATAATTGTATTATATATATAAACATAGAATATAGCAATTTAAGACCTTCATTTTAAAATCATAATATGCAGCTTCTTCGAAATTCGATTCGAATTCGAAATTTGTCTTATTAAAATGTAATTTTAAAGTCACTGTAATTCAATTTCTTTTTCAATCATCAGGATGATCTTTAAATTTAATTGAGTTAAATAAAAACGCATCACATGTCAGGATGCATACTGATATTTATCATTTAAATACATAACGATATAATTAAATACTTTCCCCTATAAATCTTAAGGTATAATAAAGACTTTCACTGTTCTTACTCGAGCATGATTTAGAGGTTAAAACAATTAACCACATGTACGTATTTTCAAAAATCTTGTTAAAACTGCAAAGAAATCGTTATTTAAAGGTCTGATATTGCACTTTGAGGTACAAAATTATGTGATTTTAAATATGAATACATATTTTTTAAATTCCAGTTAGGCTAGTCTTTTATAATGTTTTAAAGTGATATTACTAAAATCGAAATTATTATCTGTTTTTTAGATATATGTAATTGCTTACTTATATAATGCCTAAATCAGAATCAGGCGACCAGGCGTCTTATTCTGAATAACATATTTAGGTAAAAGCTAAATAGAGACCGCACTAGGTGGTGATTACCACTAAAAAGATAATATAAGGATAAAGATAATAAAATTGATATCAGATACAGGGCGGGTAGTAAAAGTTAAGTCTTTGTAGTGTAATCTATTCTTCTTTTATCTGGATAAACAATATATGTTCCTCTGATTATATAATGCATGCCTAGAGATGGAGTAGGAGGATGGTTTAAAATAAAATCAGCCTTGTAACAGCGCACTGGTTATATGTAATCATCATTTACTCATCATCTTCAATTACTTGTAGTCGACTCAATATTTACTTTTCTTTCATAGTACACATTTCAAAAGTTATTGGCAATATTTTATAACTGACCACAAGCCTGATTTCAACTCTTTCTGGGAATGCAAACGCAAATAATTATATTGAGAAGACGGCATAAGATGGCGATGGACGAGGTATATATAGAGTGGTTAATCCTCTTTTACAATACCCAGGAGTAGTGCAAGGGGTAGAAAGATACGTAACTGCTATCATCCTGATCTTAATCCGAATAATACAATTTCCATTTTATATTTACTGTGCCTTTTTTAAAGACCCATACATCCAACAGCTGATCATAAACTTCCTCATAATAGCAGCAAAATTGCTTTACTAAAACACGCCTTCAATCTGGTTTTACGATTTTTCTGGTTCATTTTCTCTTCATCTCAGCTCATATACTTGTCACTACTAAGAACGAATCTCCTCTTTAATAGAATGAAAATTAACCTTTTACATCACGCCGGTCAGACGGGTTGGTATAAGGTTTTATTTCGAGTTTTTCTTCTTTGAACAAATGTTATATGCATGTTACATCACCTAGTCGTTTTTACGACAACCTACGGGCAAGCAATGGGATGGTGAATCTCACAGCGCTGTTATGTACTTGCATCTCATAGTCGTTTTTAGTTAATTTCGCGAAGGCAAAGAAGTGATGACCCATGATATTGCTATAAAAAAAAAACGAGATATGATACTTGATTGTGTAGTTGTCTCTATTACCTTTATATTTTATCGTTGAAAGATTCAAGATATTTTTATTTAAAAAGCAAAATATAATCTAAATTTAACCGCAGACATTAAATTTCCACATTTAAAAGTTACGTTATTGAATTAAAAAATAAGGTATTTTTAATATATTTCATAAGAGACTGAAGAGTTTTTTTAAGAACTGAATACCTAATAAATGGTTACGTGTGCCCGAATTAATCAGAGCATATCTATACATAAACGTCTAGCTTCACGTCTCTATTTATCAAAACCTACAAAATGAATACGCAAATAGTTCAATAATTATATACTAGTTGCTCATCGTTCGTTCTTCGCTATCGTTGTCTAAGTAGAAATGTAATTATTATTTAAAAAAAAATTTTTGATACGTGAACTCCTTTGTTACAGGTTACCTGTATATAACCTATTTTGAACAAAATTCTTTTCATGTTTAAAATTAAAGGGTACCAAGGGAAAGAATTATTTTTTTATTATTATTATTATTTAAGACAACACCCTGCACTAAGGAAATAATCCTTGTATTGCGGGGGACTTTACAAACATATAATTAACGCACACAAATTACATCCAGACTCAGAACAACAATTTGTGGATCGCACAAAGTGTTGTCCCGCGTGGGATTCGAACCCCCGACACTGGCGCTGTAAGTCGCTATCTTAACCACTACGCCATCTGTGCAGTTTAGCTTATATTGATTTACGTTTTACCCAACATCTGGCAATATGGTGGTAATATTTTATGGTAAATTTTTGATTTGAGTAGTGTCGGGCTAATAGCCCATTATTAACGCAGCATTATTATCCCCTGATAAGGGCGTCGTATATGATAACAGATAATATCATTGCAATAATACATACTATATCTTACTAGAATCCCTGTGCGTTAATAGTGAATTTATTACATATATAACTATAATACAGCAAATATCTTTACACACTGATTAACATATATTGTAAAGATTAATACGCAAAAACAACAGCTGATATTTTGAATAAAATCTTATTTGAAAAAACATGTATTTTTAGATTTTTCGTCATTAGAGAACTAATCATTTTCAAAATGGCTTCTCAGATACTACAGTTCACACAAGTTTGGAAGTCATTTCAGAATAACAGAAAGCATTTTTTCAGAAATGATATGTATTATTTTTTTTACATTAAGTATCTATTGTATTAATACGTGAAGCAAAAACTTTGTACCCCTTTTTACGAAAATGACGTGGATGGATAAATATGAAATTTGACACAGTTGAAGTATATAATGAGAAGAAGTGCATAAAACTGAAATTTCACATAATAATTGATTAGAAATGGATTAAATTAATTAAAAAAGGCATTACGCACACTACCATGCAATCGCTACACACACACACACACACACACGTTTTTGTGAGTGTGTTGCGTAGCAACGCTTTGTGTACACTTTTGTTTACGGTTAAAATCTGTGGTCGAATTGAATGTCAAACAATCGTAATTATGATGACAATGTCTAATAGAGATTTGTGCTTATATTAGTTATTGCTACGTGCCGACAGCTGTATGCGGGGGTGATCCGGTCGATGGCCCTTTATGGCGCACCGGTGTGGGCGGGGTCCCTGACCGTCCGTCTTAGGGCCCTCCTGTGGCGACCACAGAGGGTCATGGCGATCAGGGCCATACGGGGTTACCGCACGGTGGCAACGGAGGCAGCGTGCCTCCTGGCCGGAAGTCCCCCGTGGGACCTGGAGGCGGAGATGCTCACCGACATTTATCGGCGGGTGTCGGAGACGCGCGCCCGCGGCGGTATGGTCTCCATCAAAGAGATCACCGCCTGGCGGGTCAACGCCCGCCGGGAAGTCATTGCCCGTTGGGCAGTCCGGCTGGAGAGTCCTCGGTACGGTGTCAGGACCGTCGAGGCCCTCCAGCCGGTGCTGATGGAGTGGTTGGAGCGCACGCACGGGGTGCTTTCCTTCCGACTGGTGCAGGTGCTGACGGGGCACGGTTGCTTCGGGAAGTACCTGCACAAGATTGTCAGGAGGGAGAGCACACCGTCCTGCCACCACTGCAGTTGCGGCGAGGACACGGCGCAGCACACACTCGAGGAGTGTGCTGCATGGGAGGGGGAGCGCCGTGAACTCATCGCGATTATCGGTGCCGACCTGGCGCTGCCGACCATCGCCAGGGAGATGCTCGTCAGCGTCAGGAACTGGGACGCGGTCGCCGCCTTCTGTGAGGCCGTAATCTCACGGAAGGAGGCGGCGGATCGTGTGCGAGTAGAGCTCCTATTCGGCGACACGTTCCGCCACCGGCGACACGGGCGGCGCAGGCGCGAGTATCTGCGCCTAATGCCGCCCTAGCCGAGGCCGCGGGTGATCGGCCCAGGGAATTGTCCGTCACCCGCAGAGAGGCTGACCGCGCGATGGCGACCGACGTCCCAGTACGTCGAGAGGTGAGAGGTTACCTGAAAGGGTATTCCGTCGGGCCGACCACTGATGACAAGTCACATTTGCTCCAGTGGTCGGCCCAACAACGAGGTGACGTGGGTACGGGTGGGTTATGGGCCCGCGCGCCGTCCTTTCATCACCCCGGACGGACTGGAACGCGCGTGCGCTTACTATAGCCCACCCATTAAAAAAAAAAAAAGATATTAGTTATTAGTGAAATACAGCTTGCTCAGTATACAATTATACATTAATAAAATTAAAAGAAAATTATGTAGTAGAAAAATTAATTTAAATGAATTATGGCCGAATTTCGACCACATGGCGACCACTAGTGGCATTAGTGGACAACTAGTCTTTAAAAATAATAAATATTGCACAGCACAGAATTGATTGATATAGGTATGCGAAAGAATCAGCTAATCAATTGAATATTTCTTTTATCGAAAAGGCAACTCCCTGCACTAAAGAAATATTTTAATCCTTGTAAGAATGCAGTACAATACAGAATACAAGCCAGATGCAGGCGACACAGGATCGTTGTTTGTGGCGAAACATTAGGGGGGGCCTACGTCCAACAGAAGACGGCCATGAACTGAATGACGATGATTGTGATTACAAACGTAATTAACGATACAAATTGCATCCAGACTCAAAACAGCAATTTGTGGATTGCCTAAAGAGTTGTCCTGCATGGGATCGAACCCGCGATACTGACATGGCAGATCGTTTTCTTAACCACTACGCCGCAGTCAATTTCAAAACATTATATTATTATTTGTTTATATTGATATTTCTCAATAACGGAAAACATCTTTGGAAATTGCATGTAAAGATTTTTATGTGATCTCCAAAAAATAATAAACATTAAGTTTAAGCTAAGCACATTAAGTTCATCAAATGTATGATGCAACTTTATATCGACGCTATTCTAATAATGTTTTATCCATAAAATCGTTATCGTAATCACTAAAAAATTTACGCAAGACTTCCGCATGATTTATTGATAATAGAATATTAAAAGTTAGCTTTGTGTTTGACAAATGACCTGTAACATTGCTTTGTGAAAGTATTTATTTCATGTAAGCTATATAGATTTTTTAAAACATAGCGTAACGGTACGTTTCAAATTGTGTGAATAAAAGTGATCTTTGCTGGGTAATAAATTTAATTACTGTTAAAATAAATATTGGACACAAATATGACTTCCTAGATGGTGTAGTTGTTAAGATACGGACTTGCCATACCAGTGTCGTAAATTCGATCCATTAATTGTTGTTCTAGGTGTAATTTGTGTCCACTAATTATTTGTTTGTAAATCCCCCCCGTAAATAAAATACAAAGATTATTTTCCTTACTGTAAGGAGATGAAAAAAAACAAGATTACATTTTATTATCTTAAAAATAATTGAAGCCCATGTTTAATCTCCTTATAATGATCTGATATAAATGAATGTCATCATTATATTTCATCATTAGCAGGAATTCATTATATGTCAACTATTAATCACACGAGTATGTACTTTCAGAATGAGACATTTTTAGTTCAAAATTCCCCACAGTGCAAGCATAATACCGTCATCGTATCGTCAGTCGTATGTTTTCGATAAATGTCTATAAAATCACAAATATGCCGAAGATCACTATATGGTGATGGATTAATTTTACAAATATATTACTCGATAATAATGTAACTTTTCATTGGTGGAAGAACTTTTATAATCGGTTGCGTTGTTTAAGCGTGAAAGCGTAACAGACAAACTAACATAGTCAGATTTGCATCTATAAAAAGGGTTAAGATATTTTGTATTTAAATTTGTGCCAAAAATGGCTTAGGTGCAAAGAAGGGTATAAAAATATTGTCGCTTCTTTATAATTCTTGTAGGTACATCCACTATTGGGAACTTAACCTCTGAAGACTGCAACCGCCAGAAGTTTTCTTACTAAATTATACTAACTAAATGACTTGACATGTGTTATTTATCAAGCTTAACTTGTCATTAATATTTGATGCTATACCTATATTTTTACACGTAGTTCTGTGAATACATTCGTCGGAGAGAAAGGAACATTGACAAATTGCATTCCGTTAGAAAGAATAATTAGATTTTATAACTAGCCGGAATGTAAGGAAATAACCCACAATTATACAAAAAGAAATTGGACTGAGTAATTACGAATTAATAATATCTTTTGCCATTATTTAAAAAATGGTTTCCGTATATCGGTATTGTTTTATGTAAGTATTCAATTACATATATTTTAAATATTATTTAAGATTTGGCTTTCAGTTTCAATTCGCTTTTAATTATATAAGCTTAATTTAAAGGCAATTGTTAATTTCATGTATTAAGTCCTCAAATTTAATTATTAATATAATAAACATAATAGTATCGTATTCTGATATCTATAGTTTCATTTTCGTATCGTGACAGAGTAAGAATTCAATACTCTCTCTCTCTCCCTCCCTCTCTCTCTCTCTCTCTCTCTCTCTCTCTCTCTCTCTCTCTCTCTCTCTCTCTCTCTCTCGTGTCCATGGGTGTTGTTAAATATGACTAATGGATATAATGTCCAGCTATCATCGATGCTTGAGAAGAAAAACTTATACGACACGACCAGCATGTTTTGAAGGTCTATCTTATTCCTTCCTTATCATTGTGAAGGAGGCTCAAGGCCAATGATCCCTCTATTCATCTCGAACTTTGGGCTGAGATAGTAATATATTACTGTAGACTCCTTCATAAACAGATAAAAAGCCAGAAATGATATAAATGTCAATGTTCTAATATATAGGATATAGTCTAACAGTATGATTTCTGCTGTTTACGCGAGTGTTATTGTAAATAAAACTACTTTACGGATTTTATCGCCCTTGTATTTATCGTTCTTTTAGCGATTATTTTTTATATTTTTTTTTCAAGTATATTTAATGTATAGATTTTGTCTCTCTACAATCTTATTATAAGTTATTTTAATTTCAACTTTTAAAGGCTTAGTTTTAAAAATACGGGTGTTCACAAAATATCACGTTTGACGAATGGCATCATAATATTAAGTAGAACATAAATTTAAATTCTATTTAACTTCTAAATTTTATATCAGTTTATTTATATGTATAACTAATTATCATCATCACAGCTCACAATGGGAGGAAAATTGATCTACTATATCACGCTGGTCAGACGTGTTGGTATGAGGTTTTATTTCGAGTATTCCTTCTCTTACTCGGATGTTATATGCTTATATGCACACTATATCCCTTAGTCGTTTTTTACGACACCCACGAGCAAGAAAGGGTGGTGAATTTTATTCTTATTACGTCGACATACTTTTTTTTTTTTTTTTTTCGTCGCCATACTGAGATATAACTCATATTTTTTAATTTTATTTAATTTAATTTACTATCCATGGATCTGTTATTCCAGAGATTATCAACTACCCCTATACTAGTGAGTTATACATCTTTATACATTTTAAATTTTACCTCACAAGTAGGGAGTATAAAATATATTTCAATGGACATAATCTCCCCACTACATGTGACATCGTTGATGAATGCACGCAACTTGTATGCGAGAAAGTGATTTGCTTATACTTATTGTAAAATGTCATTGTAAATGGCATGGGTTGAAAGCAAGCCACAAAATGACGATTCTAGTTTTGCGGCGTTGGTGTTAAGAGAACAAGTAGCCGTGGCTGTGGAAGTTCAATGACTTGAATGACGCTGGAAAATGATGATGATGAAATAAGTTCATTTATTTATTTATAAGCCATTTCTTCTTTTAAAAAAGATCTGAAGTCTGCACTAAACAGACAATTAACGGATAAATAAAACGGTATGACTGAAAAGATATGTATAAAAAAATTGTCTGCCGTAATACTTGATGATATTGAGGTTAAGAGATCACTTCTTAGATCTCCATTATTGCTCCTTAGTACTAAGCCACGTGCAGAATTCAAAATGAAACTAAATATGGAAATGTTTTTATTGCCTTTAATGGTAGACAAGCAACCAGTATCCTTAATTGTACGTCGTACCTAACGTTTGTAGACTGCAGCAACATTGTCAAGTTCGTCAATTCGTTGCCTACCATAATAGGAAATGATTCTAAGAAATAAATATGGAAATGTTTTTATTGCCTTTAATGGTAGACAAGCAACCAGGGTCCTTAATTGTACGTCGTACCTAACGTTTGTAGACTGCAGCAACAGTGTCAAGTTCGTCAATTCGGTGCCTACCATAATAGGAAATTATTCTAAGAAATAAATATGGAAATGTTTTTATTGCCTTTAATGGTAGACAAGCAACTAGCGTCCTTAATTGTACGTCGTACCTAACGTTTGTAGACTGCAGCAACATTGTCAAGTTCGTCAATTTGTTGCCTACCATAATAGGAAATGATTCTTCAGAAATAAAAAGAGGACGGCAGATGGGAGAGGGTAAACTTACTCACTGAGGGTCACGCTGTAGCAAATTGCTACTTTTCAGACATCGTTTTTTTGTGAGTGTGGTTACCTGCTACCGCGAACAAGTAGGTCTATTTATGCCTAACAGCCGAAAATTGTAATGAAAACTTCTATATCTCTTTAGTCAACGGTACAATATTGGCTTTTATTTAACAAATAAAATAATTAAGAAGAAAATATGAAGTAGGATTTCTAATAAATATCAGTAATAATATTTTAAGGAGGACAATAACTTAATGACTTAGCTTAATGTAAAAAGAAAAATAAAGATTAGATGTTGATGTCCACAAGAGTGTAGTTGTAAGCGCGGTTAATATCTCATACATAATTCATCAATTATATTTAAAATAACAAGTGGTCGCCGAGTGGACGAAATTCGGCCATAATTTATTTAAATTATTTTTTCTGCTACTCAATTTTCTTTTAGTTTTATTTATGCATAATTGTATATTGAGCAAGCTGTATTTCAATAATAATTAATAATACTATTAGACATTGTCATCATAATTACGATTGTTTGACATTCAGTTCGACCAGACATTTTAACCGTAAACAAAAGTGTATAAGCGTTGCTACGCAACACACTCTCACACAAACGTGTGAGCGTGTGTGTAGCGATAGCATTCTAGTGTGCGTAATGCATTTTTTTAATGCATTTCTAATTCATTATTAGATCAAATTTTAGTTTTCTGCACTTTTCCTCAATATATTCTTTAACTGTGCCAAATTTCATACTTGTACATCGACGTAATTTTCGTAAAAAGGGGTACAAAGTTTTTGCTTCACGTTTTAATATATAGATAAGAAAATTTGCTTACCATTAGCGCATTTATTCAACCTTGCGTACCAAATGTTACGCAACATGAACCAAAATAATGGACAGAAATTTAAGTGTGTGTACTATTTTTAGTTCTTTCTTTTAAAACTATGCCTTATTATCACTGATCATTAGCATTATGCCTCATTAGTTACTGGTGATCTTACGAGCAAACCTTATGTATTCTAAGGTATCCAATATTAGTTAAAATATTTTGAAACTTCAGAGCTTAACGAAGCAGAATACGTTTTGTTTGGACGTATTTAATCCTGTTTTGAAATAAACAAAAACTAAATTCAGTCACAGATAATAATGGATTATTTGAAGCTATTTTTAGTCTTACATAAAATAACTGTTTCGGTGCTAATTGAGTCTAACAGCGTGGAAACTAAGTATTAATATTTCATATAGATGCAGTTTGAAAGGTGTTATGTAAACGTTGAACTATGATTATGATTGGAGTTTTTACTATTATTAAAACTAGAGATATTTTAAGCGCTAAGTAGTAAGAGTGCGTAAAAAAATTAACGACTAAAATATCAATAAAAATCTTATTACTTACTGTATATATAATTGAAAAA
The DNA here is from genome assembly GCA_032191425.1 of Lymantria dispar. Lineage (NCBI taxonomy): Eukaryota > Metazoa > Arthropoda > Insecta > Lepidoptera > Erebidae > Lymantria > Lymantria dispar. The sequence continues at coordinate 26,874,089 of CM063448.1, forward strand.
ATATATGAAAATAGCATTGAATTAGAAAAAGATTTGTAAAGTTAATATATTTATAATCTTGTACTATTCAGAGTCTAAATAGCGAGAACTTAATGTTTGTTAGAATATATAAAAATATAGCAAGACTGTGTATTTTATTAATGAAGAAAACAAAATCTGGTAATATATGATAACGACATTTGTATATGCATATTCTTTCGCAGATGCGTTTTTTTGTCAAAATACAAATTTTCAATGGTTTTGTCATACGACATCGCAAGCCCTTTTTGTACTTTTTGTGCCTTTTTTGTACTATATTATAGCTATATATTAACTCCTCGTGTGATGATGGAATAGACACAGTTCATCACTCGCTATCTTGCCGGTGAGTGTCGTAAAGGACGACAATGGGATATAATATGCATATAACGTTTCTGCAAGAGATAAAATACTTCGACCTGACGCTGCCGGCTATCGCTAGGGCGATGGTCGACAACGTCAGGAATTGGGACGCGGTCGCAGCCTTCTGCGAAACAGTGATCTTGCGGAAGGAGGCGGTGGATCGCCTACGCGAGGAGCGCAGCCTCCATGAGGCGATCCGCCGCCGGCGACTGGGGCGGTGTAGGCGCGAATTCCTGCGCCTCATGCCGTCCTAGCCGAGGCCGCGGGTGACGTGACCGGGGAATTAGTCCGTCACCCGCCAAGAGGCCGACCGTGTGAGGAAAGACCGACGTCCTCCCCGAGGGGGGGACGTCGGTCGATGGGCGGGTACCCCAAGTAGGGGGTATTCAGTCGGGCCGACCACTGATGTCAACCCTGCTCCGGTGGTCGGCCCAACGACGAAGGCGACGTGGGTTGCGGGTGTTGCGTGCTTACGCCCCCTCTGTCGCCCCGGACGGAGTGGTGCGAGGAGAGCGCCGACCGCAGCCCACCCAAAAAAAGAAAAAGAGATGAAATACTCGAAACAGAACTCTATACCAACACATTTGACCAGCGTGATATAGTAGATCAATTTATCTCTCATAGTGGAAAATACAAGCCCAGCTGTGAGACCTCTATGGGCTGACATAATGATTAACTTAGAGACAAAAGGTAGATATTAACTTAGGATAAAGGTAGATAAATGTTCGGTAACTTTAAAAAAATGTTACTAATGATGAATCCATTAACAGCTTTGCTTCACTAGAGTCTGTTCTTGACAAAATTTGTTGCATAAGTCCAACACTCTTGACGTCTAAATTTTCCATTATTAATAGTTAGGTCCTTTATTAATAACTTTCTCTTATTTCATATATGCGTTTGTGAGTGTGCGTGTTTCGTGTACTGACTGCCTATTATATGATTCTTTTTTCCAGCGACTATCTTATGGAACGTAAGCAAATAATAGTCATCCATGAAAAAGAAAGCTTTGAATTTTAACAGGTAAGAGTGGGTAAAAGAAATATTACGTTTATAGTATTTTAGTGCGGTTTCCCTTTTATTGTAAAGTGTGTAGCTCGTGCCCAGTATTTTAGTGCAGCTTTATTGTAAAGTATGCTGTTGCCCAATGGTGGTAAATGTCTGAAAGAAGATGAACTTCGTGTGATTGTGCATGTGTATGCATGTGTGCATATTCGTGTATATGTATGTATGAAAGTGAATTTTTATGATACCTAAAAAATTAAATATTAATACCTAGAAAAGAAAATAATAAAGGTTGAAATCCATTAATCTTTAGAATAGAAAAATCATTTTCAATAACATGTTAACAAGTTGTTTAGAGTTTTGAATATTATAATGGGAATTCCTTTATGTGTTATCATTTTAAAATTTTGAATAGCATATAGCAGGATATATTTGAGAATTTGCCCATTGTGGAATTTCAAATACTTAAGTTTATATATAGGTAGACATAATGTTTTAAAACTAGGAATTTCGAGGATCTTGATATTTTAAAACTAGGGACTTTGAGGATCATCTATCTAGATATGTGTTGTTCCTATTTTATGAGTTAATTAAGGCGTTTACATAGTAAGAAGCTAGCACTTGCTATGTGAAATGATACTAAAGAAATATTGTCTCTAAATTATAAATACTTAACTATCACTTTTTTTGAGAAGCGATGAAGAAGCAGGTAAAGTATCAAAATTAGCAGTAACAAAAGGTATTTTAATCAATTATTCACTACATTGTAGGTACCTTTATAATACCTTTTTTTTAATTTAAATAATTATGTTTTAGAAATTCTGAAATTCTGAGCTAAAAGAAAACTACTTAGTGTAAACTGTCTCCAAAATTACATACGGTCATTAGTCGTTGAAGTATTTGCATATCTGATGAAAAAAAATTACTAAATTGTGAACTGTGTAAAAAGTTGAAAGATGTGAAACATTTGATTATAGTGTTTGCAGAACAGAAATTAGAGGGTACCACTGATAGAAGACTAATACTTAAATGAAAAGAGTATTGACTAATATAGGTAATTTTGACAAGACCAAATGTACTTTAAGCAAATATTTGTGTTGCAATTTCTTTGTCAATCGATTTCGCATTAGTATTATCTAAATTACTGATTCCCCCGTAATACGTAATTTAATTGCCAGCTTTATGACAAAACATTCTTAAAAACTTTTATATAAACAACAACTACCAATTACAATATCTATATGAGTAGTCGCATATGCAATCTTTTAACGTTAAGTACAGTTTGAATGGACAAACCAATGTATGGCGTAAATGATTTAATTAATAGCTTAGGTCCAAGCATATGTATCATATGATACTACATTCATAACCGGATTAGTTACAGCTGTGACATAATATACTTTCACTTGAAGTTTCAAAGGCGCGGTTTACTAAATCTCGAAAACAGTTGGCGCAATTGTCCATACACCTCCTTTAAATGTTACGAAGTATTGCACAAAATTACATCTCATACTTCCCTGATTGATTTCAAGAAGGTTACTAAATATTTATTATGTTAAAATTTATTCTAAATTGTATAAAGATGTATTCAGGTCATTAGATACGGTTGAAGTTGCAATGACAAAGCATTGAGATTCCAACGAAAGAAAGAACGTAATATTTAACGGAATGAAATATACGTGAAAAATACCTAATAAAGGTGACGAAAAGAAGTAGAATCTTAAAGTAGAATTATGTTGACATAGACATAACAGCTTGAGTATTGGACTTCTAAAAACAGAATACCAAAATGGTATTGCTTGTATTCTATTGAAGTAATTATACCGTGGTACAAAGCAGAATTTAGATAGCGAAATAATAACAGAATTATTACACTTAAATATGAGAAAAGTACATCATATTTGAAACTGCTATTGATGCAACATTGTGTATTGTCTTTTGGTTCAAATTATATTGCAATTCGTAGACATCCGTTACCAACTGAAAATTATTAGCTGACTAACACACTAACTATTATTGGTGTGCAATTGTTACAGGTTATTTCGACACTAAAACGTCTATTTCCGTTCAAAAAGGAAAGTATTATGTAAATAAGATGAAGAATTTGCTGCGGTTTTGGACATGAAAACGAACTAAACCGAAGATGTGTAATTAGCTATTGCTTTGGCGAGACCTATCTATTGATATTTTAAAGTGTTTTATATATGTTTTAGAATTTATGAAAACGTGTTAACCTAAACTTGAATGAAAATCAAATGTGTGAATTTACATTGCTGACACACTTTGCAAATGAAAAATTGTTCTGTATAAGAATGTGCTTAAAGGGGAAATATGTGCGATGATATATAACAAATATAGTAAGAATCGCTAAGTTGGACACAACCAATAGCTAATAAAATGTTTTAGGGAAGCCTTCTTCTACAAGGCTTGCAAATTGAAAAGAGTTTCCGAAAACACACCACAGTAGCGAGACAAACCAAAGCCATTTCCCACAATTCCAAGTATGAGCAAAATGCTGAGTGATAATAAGCTGTCCAAAGAATAGGCCTTTAGGCAAGAAGACAGCGTAACTCTTACCATAACAATTCATTGACTAGATCATAATAGCGATACAATAGCTCCCCTGATGGTAAAGGCATTGGTTCTTCATCAATATCGCCCACAACTGATGAAATAGCTATCATTTCTGAAAAAATCCATATCAAGAAAATATATAAATATACTTATAAATATAATACATTTGATACTATACTATCATATGTAAAATTAAAACAATAAAACAAGACAAATAATCGAAAAATCGAAAATGAGGCGCCAACTTTAGGAAATGCATTTTTTTTATATCAGAATAAAACCGACATCACGTTGTCGAATAAAATGCCTACAATCTCTTTAGGAAATAATACGATATGTATTATTATTAGTAATTTTTATGTTATTAATAATATATACATTCTACAAACTATTCTGCTATCGGTCCAAATTTTATGATATATAATATCTATATTATATATATTTCACAAAAAGACTACACCTGCACTAAGATATCCTTGGAATGCGGGTGACTTTACAAACAAACATATAATTTATAACACAAATAACACCCAGACTCAGAAACATAATTTGTGTATCGCACAAAGTATTGTGTGGGAATTGAATCCAGGATTGGCATGGTAGATTGCTTTGTTAACCACTACGTCTATTATCATTGATAAACAAATTATAAGATAAAAAAGCGACGAAAATCGACTTTAATCGTTTCAGCTCATAACCGTCCCACTGGTAGGCTCGAGCTTCTTTCTTGCCCGTGGATATCGTAAAAGACGACTATGGGATATAATATATTATGTATATAACGTCTATGCAAGAGAAAACTCGAAATAGATCCCTATACCAATTCATCTGACCAGCGTGGTAGGTATAGTAGATCAATAGCCCTCCTGTTACGGAGGAGGCTCGAGCAAAGCAGTGGGACGTATATGAGCCGAGATGATGACGATTATTTTATCGCTAATTGTACTCTCCAAATTTAAAATATATTTAGCGTAAGATAATGTCGACCAGATAGATGATAATTAGCTGAGAATACTTTTAAGTTATGCAATCATTAATTGAATGTAAATAGTTATGCATTAACAAATAACGTAGACATTGATAATTAGCGATCCTATTGTGCAATTATAATCATCAAATTTGTCTTTTAACATATTTTATAAAACAAAATTGTTTTTACGAATGTTAACAAATATCATTGGTATTTTTTTTTTTTTAAATCTTTTGAGGTGTTGCAGCGTTTTGAGCCGGAGGACACAAATTAAATTTGAGTACGTCGCAAATAATTGAAATTTTGTGATTACTAATTATTAATATTAATTAAAAATAGTGATCAAATGGATTTTATTTTATGTAGATTTTAAACAACTAAAACTTTTAATTAAATTTTGGCAGTTATTATCACCAATTAAAGGGAAAAATTCCTTTAACTGATTAAGAAATATTGTTGAACCTTTCATTTTCAACAAATGTGTTGGAAGTCAATTAAAAGATGTAAGCAAATAACATTATTTGGGCGACAAGGAAAACGCGAAATAAATTTAATCTAACCAACATGATATATATAGATCAATTTCCACTCTATTACACAAGAGGTACCTAATTAACCTCTTTCGTTATATCTCAGCCAATTAAAAATTCGTATGCCGTCCCCGCTAATTAAAAGCTGAGTTGTGAAATAATATATTATTCCATTTATATCATTAAATGTTACGATATATGAAAATTACAATCACCACTCAATAAGATTAAAAATTACTTAGAAATATTAAAAAGCATTACGCCAATAAACCAGCAAAAACTTACAAAAACAACCATTATTTAGTTGTGTAAGCACAAAGATGCATTGACTGTTACGTAACCGGTTTGGTTCCGGTGCTGCGAACTTGTGAACTCTCATTGCGCAATACGTCGTATACAATACGCTTGTTCTACTTTTATATTTTTTATCAGGTGCAATGTATTTATTAGTTTTTATATATTGTATTAGGTGATTTTTTTGTACATTATGTTATTTAAATGGACATGACTTGGCATTTATTTAATGTGTGGCAAACTTACGGTGGCACAGTTTTGAGTTTTTTATTGGATTTTAAATATATCCGGACTATGATTTTTATAAAAGAGAGAACATCAGTCCATTCCAGATATTGGAACCAAGACAATCGGTAAGCTAACTCCTATTAAAATACCCTCTGTTTTTTTTTGCAATTATTGTATACGCTTTTTACTTAAACACTATAATTATTTAGACATTTTTTTCGTATTGTGACGAAATAAGACTACAATTTATCACCTCTTTCTTGCCCGTGTCGTAAAATCGACTAAAGGATTATAATAAGCAGATAACGTCTACGCAAGAGAAGAAAACTCGAAATAGAATCCTATACCAATCCTGACTAGTGGTATAGTAGATCAATTTCACTCTTATTATGGAACAGCCTCGAACCCAGAAGTGGAACATATATGAGCGGAAGTAATGGAAAAATATGAGGAAGAGAAGAAAGCTCTAAATAAATAATTAATCCATTTATTGCTTTATAGGAAACTATTAAATCTTATTTATTTTCTTTAGAATGATATATAGATTATTGGTATATGTTTAAATAAATAGATTACAATTATGGCGAAATGCTTGGTGACGGGTTAAAATACAATTTTCACCCTTAGTTATTTTTCCGAGGCAGTTAAGGTCACTTGAAGAACCTGATACATTCCACTATTGAGCTCAAACCGTTTCTAAAATAGGAAGAAAATTGACATACTACACTACGCTGGTATATGGTTTTACTTCGAATTTTCCTTCTCTTGCATAGGTGTTATATGCATATATGCTTATTATTATCTCTTAATCGTCTTCATGATCCCCATGGGAAAGACGGTTTGGTGAATTTTTACTTCGTCACCACATGGAAAACGGGACTGATGGATATGGAGATATAATCCTAACAGACATACGTAATGTGTGGCTTCAAGTTCCTATTTTGACTAACCTAATAAGATTTACATCAATTTGTAAGGCCAGTATGGATATGTTATATTAGTACAATTTTCTAGTAAATAGTTATACTGTTCTCATTCCCTCTTTAAATAAATATGTATATAACTATAGTAAATTATTTTTCTTGAAATCTCTCTTGGGTTTTTATGTAACATAGTAACTTTTATGGTAAGTTATTTAGTTAAAAGAGATAAGTTATATAACACACAGTACTAATGAGAAATTTTATTATAATTTTGCTTTCCATAAGTTTATGATTATTATAAATCTTTTATGTTATATTTTTATACTCTAAAGTAATTTGATATTAAATGTTACTTTGATATTTCATACTTATTGCATATTAAGATTTGATTCAGTAGAAATTAATATATTTAAAAATATTGTAGACTATAAATTATAAAAATATAAAACACTAAAAAGGTAAAATAAAGGTGTGTGCTATGAAGTATAATTAAACTTCTACTTTCATAGAAACGAATATTGGAAAAGAGATAAATTTATATGCTACAAACTTCTCGGTATTCTTTTGAATGATATTAGCCTTACAATATCTACTAAAGGCCGTTTCACTTACTAAAAGATAAGAAAGTTCTATTGTCAACTAAAAATTTGTAGCATACATAAAACAATATAAAAAATCCTAAAATTGTAGGATTAAAGATATTATGACCTAATCTGTTTTGACCGCTAGATATTTTAATAAAAATAACTCACCGTCTAATTGAGCGGGATATTTATGTGCAGCATATCCTGTTGGTACAGACGGGGCAGAAAAGTGAGCTGCAGCAGTTGGAGGTCCGTATGCTGTTGGTGGTCCATACTCCAAGTGTGCTGGTGGTGGCCCGTATACTGCTGTAGCTGGAAAGTGTAGGTGGAATGGTGTAGTAGGTGTTGATTTAATGTATATGATTTTGATCTTACACTAGAATATTGAGTGTTAGTAAATAAATAAAGTAAAAAATATTTGAAATATGTTTATAATTAGATAAACATATCGTAAAGAGTATTAAATTCGACTTAGTATTCGTAATTATAATTCCTTAATATACATGAATATATTAAATTATAAAGTAATGAAATCCATACTTGTTTTATACCAATGTTTAAACATCAGCCCTAATAACTAGAAAAGTATTTAGTAAAGAAAAATTCTGGTGTTGGCATTAGCAACTATTAAATATTGTAAGATTTCACAACAAGATAAAATCTTATATATATATATTTTTTAATTTTATATTAGTTCTGTATTATATAGAGAAATATCAAGATTGTATGATAGTTATTTATAGTGTTTATTATTAAGTGATATATTATTCGTTATTACTCCTAAATTAATCATATTAGAATATTACGTATATTTTGTTAGTAGATAATGTTAATTATTCATTATGTTAGAACGATTTTTTAATATGTTGTAAGTAGTTTATTGCAGTAGAGATTTTCTGTAACGAACTAGGCCCAGTGTACCCTTTTGTAGCTATCTTCATGGTGATCTGAAAAAAACACAGGCGAACGCTGAAATTTATAAACTTAATGTGCTTAGTTCTTCGCTTCGACAGAATAAATTATTAAAATTTTTTGTGCAATGAGCCACGACGATTTAGTTAGCCTTTCCATCACCGATGGACCTTATATATTTGATTAATATGTATTTCTACGCTAAAAATATTCGTAATAGTACATAGTGAGAAATTAAGCTTTAGTTTGTGATTAGCTTGATCGATGCATAAAGATATATATTTAGACAGGTAATTAAAACACACGCCGGCGTAATATTTTATTAATGTCGTTCCTATTTGTGCAAAGTGATGTGTTGTATCAAAAAATGGACCCGAATTATGTTTTTTTTGGCTGTCTATGGTTTGGACCAGTGGTGGGCAAATGTTTTTAATGGCGGGCACAAAGTTTAAGAAATTCTAGAGGAGGGCCAGAATTATAGAAAAATGCATTTTGTATTACACCTCATATTTCACCACGTTTTGCATCCCGTATTTCCCAACACATGAACTACGCGACTAGTTTAGCTTCACTGATAGGTGAATAGAATAGAATTTTGGGAATAAATAAACTGATACCTGTGACAGACTGCCGAGATAATTATAATTTTGGCAAGTTAATTATGAGATAATGAAAGCTCAACACACCCCTGACGAATTGGCTTTCATTAAAATTCGGAGATTTTTAATTATAATCGTCAGATTTTATTTTTCGCGCCAAAATGCTGACTTGAAAATTTAGGATGGATGGACTTTCGACGGGCCGGATTAAATACTTTCGCGGGCCGGAGTTGGCCCGCGGGCCGTACTTTGCCCATCACTGGTCTGCACGCATGCTGTCCGTTCAATCTGGATCATGGGCGGCGCTCGGCCACATAACCACCCCGTATTCCTTCTCCTTCGGCATTAAGCCGACCAGTGGTACTAAGCTCCTTGATGGCCGCGGCCGTCTCGACGGGATATTCTTTCGGGTAATGTCCCTACCCGACGCCTCCCTCGGGGCGACTAATATGGCTGACGCTGTTTGAAAAGTGAGATAAATAATTTAATATATCGACTTAACGTCTTTTAGTTACAAGTTTACACTTTTACTAACATATAATGGTATAATTGAGATATCGCTACAACAAAAGATCTAGAAAAATGGACACGTAAAAGAACAAGTGGAGCCGATATAACCCATAGTCTTAATACTGCAAAATGGGAAACGATACACCAAATCTCTGGATGAACTGACAATCACGAAGATGACAGTGATGACGGTTGATGACTCATTACGGTCATAGTATGTTGTAACAACGTCTAGACGCAGTAAGTATAGTTTTCATAAAGCTTTGACTTCCGAATGAATAAATGGTTTTATTATTATATATTTGTTTCTATTCTATTCTTTGACAATTCTAATATGAACAAAATTAAGAACAAATTATAGTTGGTCGCTATAAACAGCTAGATTCATTATTCAATATTTTTACCTAATATGAATAATTCATGCATAATATAACTTATTGATTTTAATACTACAATATAACAGAAAATTATCATTTATATATTCTGGGTGTATATCAAGCGCGTATATAGCTCCATTTTTTCCTAGAGTCAGCGCAGTAGTGCTTGTATGAAATTAAAAAAAACTAGACGAAATAAAGTTTTTGTGATGACTAACTAAGAATAACGATAAGCCGTCATCGTGTCACGACACGCTATCCCGTTTCCTTTCTTGCGGGGATCATACAAGTCCCTATATCAATACTAGAGTCAGTTGCAATATTTCAAAGAAAGCCCCATTCAATAATTGGAGAAGAGATATATAGCAGGATAAGTCTCCTTCCGGTCTCTCGTTCCGTTGAGTCGCTTGACGAGGTATTACCAGACCATAGCCGAACCAAAAAAAGGGAATGCTTTATTACTGAAAATGATTGCGCAATGTTTGTCAATTAGCAATTAATTGTTATCAGCTGGCATGCAATCTATATTTATATTCCGTCATATTACGCTTGTTTTTTCCTTCTCGGATAAAAGTCAATAAAATATGACGTATATCTAATTATGCGGTACATATGTAACTGAATTTCGTCGAATATCATAACAATAATGATATGTTCGAACTTATCCTCATTAATAAACAACAATGAAATCGAATTATTATCTGCATTGTGAATACCAATGACCTAATTCTAATCTTACAATTGTTTTAATTAATTTGCGTCATACGTTTTAAGTTCATTTATTTAATTTAGGTTAGTCCCGTGTTTATAGAAAACATAGGATAACTTAAAATCTATATTGGGAATTTACGTAGTCTCGACTAAGATTTATGTAAATCTAATTTTCCTACACGAGCTAACTCTATGGGTATAGGCGAATGGAGTGACTACGTCGGAATCACGGTGCAAACTCCATGTAAGCCATCGTATACCTTTTTAAACATTAGTTCCGTCCTATCTGTTTTTTCCTATCTACAGCCAATAGTGAGAGTTGCACTCATCGTTCAAGAATTATTTATATGACGATCTTAAGTGAACTCATATAGAACTGATGATGATTGGTTAAGTACTTTAAATCATAGTCTTGAATTATTTATATATTATAATGCAATAATTTTAGCTAAGAAATATCCTTATCGGATAATCAAGAATGTAGCCTTTCTGTACCCATATTTAAAATACAATGTGCTCTTAAGATATGTGCATCTATTCAACCATTAACTAGTAGAATGTGGTGCTACTACAAATTGTGCGTATGTGCTATTAAAACTATGCATTCATTACTCACAGTGAAATTAATATAATTTAAAGGGATATAATAGATGGGTAACGTAATTAAACCAAATTATTTTTAATAATAATATTTAATATACAAAATAAAATGAGTATATAATAAAGAACTAAATAACATGAATTGTTTGAAGCTAATAATAATATAAAACTAGTACACGTCATTAGACAATAATTGGAATTAAATCATATTTACATTTCTGAATATCATTATATTTACATTTCTCAATATTCTGAATATCTCTGATACGAAAGACAATACATAAATTTATTAGTCTTATTTAAATAGACTATAAAATTTAAATCTTATCTCTTAATCCCTTATATAACATCTATCAATATTTCAAGAAACTCCACCTATAGTCATATATACAACTCCTCTTGATCATATTATATTTATACTTATCACGTGAAGTCTTAGAAATATCTGTATTTAAACAAAATTTCAAAAAAATAATGATGGCATCACAAATATGTTAACAATTTTTATCATTGAACAATTACTGGTGAACAAGGACTTGATCGTAACATAGGCGGTGTTAAAGCACAAATTAAGTTCACGAACGTATTGGCTTCTTGTCTTGGACTCCGTAGTGATTTCTTAGTTTTGGTCTTAACATTTCGTCGTACTTGCACTCTGCTTTTAGAATCGCCTGATATAACTAAAATGTCAGGTTGTATAGTCGTTGTAAGTTCAGCTGTATTTTTGCTATTATTTTCCATGGTTGAAGATACTTCAGTAGTAGATATTAACTCACTATCTTCAAGTCTGCTCTTTGAATCACCTGAGATAAAAACAATTTCTGGTGCCGCAGTTGTTGTAATACTGCCATCACTAACTTCATTAACCATTGTACTCATTGTGGGAACATCAGTAGTTACTCTATTTCTTGCATTTCCTGAGCCAAAGACTGCTGCTTCTTCCATTGTATTAGAATTATTGTCATCATCATCATCTACTATAAAGGACATTGTAGATACAGGTATCGTCTCAGTTGATACGAATTCTTCAGCAAATCTATTATCCTCAAGTATATTAATAGAACCAAATCCATCCATAGTTGGTGCTTGGGTTATAAATACGTCGTCATTGTTTTTCAACGTAGTCATACCTTCAGCGGTGATATTAATTTGATTATTTGTCACTAAGGGATAGAAATATTCACCAAGCATATTCGTTCCTGAGTTAACTGTATCTAGATTTAAAGCTTTTCCTCCTCTGCCGCGCATAGGTTTTGCAGTAGAGCCGGTATTATTGCACATAAAGAATGGATGGCCTGAAGAGATAGGTAAAGGATATGATTGAAGTATTTCTATTTTTTTTTAGGTAAAAGGAAAGAGTAAAACGAAACTAAAATACACCTTTACTATTAGATTGTTCTCAAGTGTTCCACACAAACAGTAAGCGATATTGTCTTGAATGATTTGCTCATTGCATTATACAAATTGTCATGCAAAAGCTAACAGGTTAAAGCTGTAAAATATTACATAAATATAAACCTATATGTTATACCTGTAACGTCGGCAAAATAGATGAATCCCGTTTAATCAAAATATCACGGAATCTCTTTATAAAATAAATAATATAATTTGGATTATATAAACATAACACTGATGTATGCACTTAATAACAGTTTTTATTTATAAGTCTATTTCCATGTTATAATATGATCAAAATCCATCCAACTGTTCTTTACGTATCTTTATTGGACATAAGACCTTGCCAGAGAAGATTACACGCTGCGCTTCTGTGCAACCGTTATTCGACGCCTCTCTTAGATTATAGTTAGACTTGCTTAGATTTTAGACTCTTATTTTATACTAATACTTGTTGTAGTCAAAAGAATTTTAGAGGATTCTACTGTTATTTTATAAGCGTAATTGTTAATATTTACTTAAACTACATAGTATGAGTTTTTAGCGCATGCATAGTATTTAATTTTGTAAATATAAGTGAATACTTTATACCATAATCAAATATACATAAACTTAATTCAATGTTTTTATTCCTATTAGAATTTATTAGCGCGATATTTTCAAAAGTATAGTTACTAACTACTATGACCTACTTAAGACAATTTAATATTATTTAAATAAGAAGATCGAAAATCTCAATGATATCAAGCAACAATACCAATTATTTTTATGCATACTATTAATTAAAAATATTTTTTAAAGAAATACTTACAGTGAGGCTTCTTATGGCTGAGAGCGGCAGAACTAACGATCTTTTTGCCAAGATTGCTGACAGCGTCACCCTTGCCTGAGATGACTTTGCCTAAAGTTGCAGCTAGAGCACCGCCTCCCTTGATAAGCTGACCTTTGAGGATTGTGACACCTCCGGTTATAGCTTTAACAGCTTGGAATAGAGTATAGAGGATAGACTTTTTCAGACCCCAGTAGTCGTATTTTTCATCATGCTGTGGAAAAAATAATGTGATAAAACGATTTACTTTCTTTAATCTTCACATTTCCATAAGGTGATGAGTTAAAAATACACTTGTCACAACCCCTTTTCTGTGGGAGTCGTAAAGACCAGCTGGATGATCATCAGGCGAAACGGCAGTAACACTCTATTCGAAATTTCATAACACTTACTGCGATCACCTAATCACCTACCAAGTGTAAAAGAGTATAATATAATGATATTATTATCATCATAACCATTTCAGCTCATATACATCCCACTGTTGGGCTCAAGCTTCCCACAAAATAGGAGGGAAATAGACCTAACTATACCATGCTGATCAGACAGGTGCGTATAGGATTTTCTTTCGAGTTTTACTTCTCTTGCATAGATGTTATATGCGTATTATATCCCTTAGTCATCTTTTACGACATCCACAGGCAAGACAAGGCGTGGTGAATTGTATTCTTACTCCGTCACCACACGGAATAATAACGGTATTTTAGCCCTCTAGAAAGAAGCCTATGTCGGGCTGATGAATAGTAAAAGGTGCATAGGTACATGCTTTCTCTTTGAGGATTTGTCTTTTAAAATTTGTTTCAAAATCAACTGTTTTAGCTTGTACATTGCCTTTAGTAAAGCGATGGCGACTATCTGAAAGTTTTCTTTCTGCCTTTAATTTGGTAGAATAGATAATTAAAATTTAAAACCACTTAAAGCATTGTTTATTTAAATGTTCACTTTAGCGCCTCTACCCTACAAATTTTATTAGCCCGGCATAAATTCTCTTTTGCATTTAAAGTAAAATAGAGATTTTATCATCATCATCATCTCAGCCCATATACGTCCCACTGTTGGGCTCGGGCCTCCTCCACAATGGAAGGGTAATTGACCTACTATACCGCGCTGGTCAGACGTGTTGGTATAGGGTTTTATTTCGAGTTTTCCGTCTCTCGCATAGATGTTATATGCGTTTTATATCCCTTAGTCGTCTCGTACGATCACCCACGGGTAAGATAGGGGGTGGTGAATTATATTCTTACTCCGTCACCACACGGAAAATATAGAGATTTAACACATTAAAATTTTCACCTTGCTATTAAAGCCCACATTGATGTGGCGTTAAATTCATCTAGCTACATGATAAATAGCTTCTAGCTATATGAAAAAGTCTAGCTACTGAGAATTTATAACAGCTATTTATTTTCAGCTAATAACCGCAGGTATACTTCTGCTATACTGATTGACTTAACTAGACATTGTTAAGTGTAGTGGATGATTGGTTGGGGGTGTAGTGAATATAATATAAAAGCGCTCGACATACATGTTTTTGTTTTCATCAAAATTCTCAGATGATACTGTTAACAGTGGCCATAATACTCTTGAAGACAACAATTTGACTTACTGACGGACAATTACTAATAAAAAGAAACTTATAATTTGTAAAAAAAATATAACTCGTCACTGGTAGAAATAGTTTGTATTAGTAGCAGATTGCCAAGACATAAAAAAGGAATTCTTCTTTTCCTGAAGAAGGAGAATATCTATATGTCATCATTATCACTTATTTTATTAGGTGACTATATGATAGTCTCATACTTCTACTAATGTTACGAATTTTTAAGAAAATAATAACGAATTAAATAAATCATTGTAATTATTAGCTGGTTTTATCAAATTCATGGATGAGACATGTATAAGCCAACTGAAAATCTTTAGACACCGAATAACATTTTATCCTACGAAATAAAAGATGCCGCCGAAGGCAGTTAATTTTAAATAGCTCTAAACTTCAAGCTGGCTATTTAAGTTTAATTAAAATCCTGGAAGGTTGAAGAACTTTGTAATAAAACCTAATAATTTTGCCTGATCTAAGATATAAATCTAGGAACTTATGATAGATAATATGCTATTAGATCCATAAGACAATACGTTTTTGAAGTAAAAAATAATAATATATACCGGTTCATAAGAATATCCGGGGTGCTCGTCGTGCCCACTAGTCTTGCTTGAAGCTGAGCCAATGAATGCGGAAGCTTGGCCTAATAGGCCAACTTTACTTTGTAATCCTGATGAAGCCTTTGATACAACTGATGTTAATGCTTGCGCTGATGACCGTTTTGTCCTGAGAACAAAAATATGTAATAATGAATTACTTCAAATTAATTAAAAATATTTGCAATGGGACGTAGCAACAATAACATTATAATTTGCCACCGTCGGTGGTAAATTATAATGTTATTGTTACTCCTACTATTGTTACTCTTATCTGTGTTACCATAAAATTCGACCAAACGGTGAAATATTCAGATAAATATATTCGAGACAAAAATATTCAAAATAAAACTCTGTAGCAAATCCTTTTAACCAGCGCGTAGCGTGGTATAGTAGGTCAATTCCTCTTATACTGTGAAGGATGCTGGAGCGCAGTATTGAGACGTATAGTAACTAAGATAACGATGAATTAAAAATATATTCCTGTTTAATATATCAATTATTTGAATGAAATGTGGGATATTTGAATACCCCTCTCCTCTGATACGCAAGAAATATAAAATCTTAAGTGAAACAGAAAAGCAGAAACAATGAATAGACCTGTATTTCGTAGTTTTCAGTCTAGGTGTAATTTTTGGTCTTTGTGTGCTTATGAAGTTTTCCAAGGAAAAAATGATCTCCTAATGGGTGTTTCAAGGATAAATTACAATGACTCTTATTTATATACAGTGGACTACACTAACCCACCATCAAAGGATATGTTCATTGTCAAGCTGATACTTTTACATATCTTTTTATAGCGATTCCAGGGTTTAATGAATTTTATGTTTAACAGTCGATATATCTCCCAGACGACAAATCTCTCACTAGGTCCGAAAAACCTCCACTATTAATTAAGGAACTTAAAGGAACCTGAAGCTAGTGGGATATGTACAAGTTTAAAAAGTCTCACCATTATCATTATGGGCTCCAGTTTCCTCCAAAATGAGAGAGAAATTCATCTGCTTCATGCTGGTCACACTTATTGGTATGGGGTTTTATTTGGATTTTTCTTGCATACATATTGTATGTGTATGTCCAACGTAAGAGAGACAGTCACAGTCAAGCTTATCAACTCCTACATTTTGTAGAGGGATTTGGCACTTGAGCAGCGCCGGCCCGAAGTAATTTTTAGAATGGAGCGAGATTCAATTATGGCGCCTCTCCCGTTTGCTTCTAATAATATATACCTATACCAATTATGAGTGTAAAGTATAGAACCATTTAGGCGCCCCCTAGGATTTGGTGCCTGGAGCGACTGCTCTGTTCGCCGTATGGGCGGGCCGGCGCTGCACTTGAGAGAGATATAGATTGGACAAATAAAGAGATCCATAAGAACTCGGATTTTATATGTATATTATACCTCTTAGTAGTCTTTTACAGCATCCATGAGCCACAGAGTAAGAATCTCATTACCTTATTGACAGTTTTGCTCTGTCACCACAGGGAAGGAGAATTTGGCCCACCTATTCTGCTTTAGGCAATACGCAAAACTCACCTCATAATCTCTTCCATTGCTAATCCTTCAGCCAATGATTCCAATTGTTGTGGCGTCATTCTGCTAATAGCTGCCATGTCTATAATATCCAGATACAGTTCTGGACCTTGTGACGGCACTGGAACTGCCAAAGATGACGTCAAACACGCCACACATATCCACAGCTGTAAAAGAAAAAAAAACAGTTCATAAATATGCAAGCTTGTTGTGTGGTGAAATTCACTTATTAATTTATGATGTTAAAGAGAGATGTCGACGCATTCATCGGTTCGTTACATTTTGAATGTATTATTAAAATAATAACACGATTATATTC
Source organism: Lymantria dispar (assembly GCA_032191425.1). Taxonomy (NCBI): domain Eukaryota; kingdom Metazoa; phylum Arthropoda; class Insecta; order Lepidoptera; family Erebidae; genus Lymantria; species Lymantria dispar. The sequence continues at coordinate 26,891,557 of CM063448.1, forward strand.
ATTAATATGAAACATTATTTAAAGTTGTTAAAACAACATTGATCATTTGAGTTTAAGGAAAATAATCAAATAAATAATTGTTACAAGATCTGGGGTAGCGAACCTTTATATATCAACATGCCATTTTGCCAACATCCAATGTTTAAGATCATGTTTAAAGTACTAGACGTATCCCAAAAAATTTTGATTTCGTAATTATTGAGCAAAATACAATCATCATCATCATTATGGTTTCATCTCAAATACTGTTGAGCTCGAGCTTCCTCCACAATAGGAGAGCAATTGACCTTACTAAACCATGCTGGTCTGACAGGTTGGTACAGGGTTTTATTTCGAGTTTTCCTTCTCTTACATAGATCTTATATGCGTATTATAATCCCTTAGTCGTCTTTTATGACATCCACGGGCAAGATAGAGCACTCCCTATGAATTGTATTCTTACTCCGTCACTACACAGAAAAATACAATCAACTCAAAACTAATTCTTATAAAAAAACGTCTCCGTTAAACGCGTAAGTTTAAATGGCTGTAACATTTCTGTGACTTCAGTTGTTGAAGATTAGATTCTAAAGTGCATAATTGATTTGTGATCAGTGGCGTGTCCAAACTATTAATATTTCATGCCATAAACTAGAACGCAATCATTACGACTATTAATTCACGGCACCGACTACTTAAATAATAAACGCGCTATCCGTACACTGCTAGATTGCCTCATGTAGATAATGTTATTATCGTCACACTTAACAGGTGGATTGGTGAATACAGTTGTTGTTAGAGTTACCGAAAATTAAAAGTAAGAGTGCTGATATGCACTACCTCAGTTGTTGCTTAGTGACAAAATAACGAGTTTGGCTTATTATATTCTTAACCTATACACATAATCCGTGTGGTCATGTAGTAAGAATATAATTCCTCACTCCCTATCTTGCCCGTGGATGTAGTAAAGGATGACTAAGGGACAGTTTTCTTTCTCTCGCATATATGTTATATATATCGGTGTGGTGACGGAGTAAGAATACAATTCACCACCCCCGATCTTACCCGTGGGTGATCGTACGAGACGACTAAGGGATATACAACGCATATAACATCTATGCGAGAGAAGAAAAACTCGAAATAAAACCCTATACCAACACGTCTGACCATCGTAGTATAGTAGGTCAATTATCCTTCCATTATGGAGGAGGCCCGAGCCCAACACGTCTGACCAGCGTGGTATAGTAGATCAATTACCCTTCCATTATGGAGGAGGCCCGAGCCCAACAGTGGGACGTATATGGGCTGAGATGATGAAATTGCCTCATACGACACCCACGACTGTGGACGATATTCCTACTCCGTCATCGCTTGGAAATATATATATAACATACTATCAATATTCTTAAATTATTAGAAATAATTTAGTATTATGATGTTTTATGCTAGCATGACTCTATCTCTCAAAGTTACTTAGTAATTTATTTAAACTTTTACGGCCTGTTAATTGCGTAAAGTATATCAATATAAATTAATACACAATATTGAAATAAGGTTTTTTAAATCTTTAAAATAATGGATTTCATCTGAGTTTATGGATTCTTATGCATCATTGATGTTCTTGTTTCTATTTTAACTTTTTTCCTGTTTATGAGACAGACAGACACAAAACATTACAAGAATTATACGTCATAATCATAACGAGACACAGCAATAACAATTGTGGTATGTAAACGTAATAGCGATAGCTCGTGCCGGTATTTTTACGGCAAATAGTAAAATGTCTATATTGCAGTCACGTTCCTAATAAATGTATTAATCTATTCTATATTAATGTAACTAACAGTAATTTAAAGTAGAATTTCGCGTAACAAATAACAAACCAGCCAGAAACATTTCTAATAATTCGAGTAAGTTATATATAAATAATAGGATTATTATTACGAAACTAGTTACAATTTTATTGTGATTAGGTATGACGGTAACGCGGCGCGACGCGTTCGCTTCTCAAGCCTTGGCAGTGAAAAGCGAAAGTTTTATGCGCGCGCTCAAAGCTGACGTCACTGTACCTACATGTACCGTTTATTTGTGGCCACAAGAAGGTTGAATAGCTTGATATTTTATCGTGAATGTCCTATTTGCTTTAGATATTATTTTCTGCAAGGCCATGACGTTTTTTAGTAATTTCAAGAGGAATGATAATCACCTAATTATAATATCATGATTATACAAAAAGATAAATATTTTATGTGTCTAAGGTTGAATGTTTTTCCGTGTGATGGCGGAATAACATTACAAATCACCACTAAGGATCTTGCCCGTGGATGTCGTAAAAGACGACTAAGGGATATAATACGCATATAACATATATGTAAGAGAAGAAAACTCGAAATATAACCCTATACCAACCTGTCTGACCAGCATGGTATAGTAAGGTAAATTTCTCTCCTGTTGTGGAGAAGGCTTCAGCTCAACAGTGGGACGTATATAAGCTGAAATGATGAAGTTTAAATCTAAAATTTGTTTGAGTGTCTGAAACTATGATGCATTATTTTAATAACGAGTTCCTGTTTTAACTCTAAGTACTACACGCCACCTTGTATCCTGAGGTGATATGTCGTTTATGAAAACAGAGAAGCAATGAGACTGTAAAGACTAACAGTATACATTTTATTCCACAATTTATTGAGTTACTATATCAGATGATTTTAATAAGGTTTTATTTCGATTCGAGTTTATTTTTCTTAGCTTGATTATTTAAAATAGCTAGGTGTATCTACGCTTCTAGTTCTACGCTAAATAAATATTTTTATTAAGATAAATTCTTGTATCTCGGGGTACTTTACAGACACAAATATTATATCGCATACAAATAACACGCAGTTTGAGCACAATCATTTGTGGATCTCACAAATAATTGTTGGCAATCATTACGATATAAGATCGAAAATAAGACAACTATGTTATCTTTGCAGTCAAGTATTCATAAAACGTGTAGTAAAAATCGCTGTTCTAAGTGCCTCTATAGTATTGACGGAATACTAATGTCGTTATACTGGTGAGTGGAGGCAGGGCAAAATGATTACAATATTTTAAATATTTCCGATGGAAGTAAAATTTCACTTTCCATTCTTTGGATTATACACCATTAGCAAATTTAAAGTCCTAAATAATATTATAAATATAAATTTGAGTATGTTTGTTTACGCCGCCGTCAACCGATCATGATGAAATTTTGGACATGCATTCAGGTAATATAAATTACAAGTTTCCATTCTGTCTTGAAAATATCTACATCTAACTATTAGGGTAGATTTTCTGTGTAGTGGTGGAATAAGAATACAATTCATCATCCATTTTATTACCTGTGGGTGAGGTAAACTGCGACTAACGGATATAATAGGCACATAACATCTGTACAAGAAAGGGAACAATTAAAATTAAAAGCTACCAGGGTATCTGATAAGCACGGTATAGTAGGTCTACTTCGCTCCTAATGTGGAGGAGGCTCGAGCTTAGCAGTGGGACGTATACGTATGAGCTAAGAGTTAGGTACTCTCTTTCTATGCAAGTGACTTGCTCATTGTATATAAATTTGCTAACTGGACTGCGCGAATGCCTGACTATCCAATCTAAGTTATTTATCTCGTCGAGTGTGATGGATACTTTATATCCAGGTAGGAAATTTTATTGTGCTATTTGCGATGGTGTTGGTTGTTCTTCTGATTAGTCGACTTTAGATGTTATTTGTGTTCTTAAATGCATATCTGTACCGTGCGACACAAAGAGTTATTGGGGATTGGTCTATTATAGAAAAATACAATATGTACCTCTAGTTACGTAAGCCTCACAGTAATTTACTTCGATCTATATTATTCTCACATACATCAGTGTCAACTGTTTTGATGATAAAGTAATGTATTGTAAAAGAGAAAACGTTTATGGCAAAGAGCTCTATAGAAACGTGTGAGTGTGATTTAGTGAAACAATGAACATTTGCAATTAGTTAATTAGTAAGAAAGTGCATAGCTACTTATATGTCATAAAAATTTAGTAATTTATGGACTGAATAAGGAATTGCCATAGATAAAACTTAAACTTTAATACATTGGAAGTCCATTTTAATTGCTTTAGTATTTAAGCTATTGCGGTAAGTAAGTGTAGTAATTAATTATTCATTCCAATTCTCGTCATTACTGGAGAAATTTTAACTTATCATTTATAAAAATCATTTTGCTTACTTATACGCCTATTAAACTACACGATATTCAGGGCCCTAACTTAGTAGGGGTGATCTACATCAGCTAAATTGTGAAACCTGTTTCACCGGTTTCAGTTTTAGCGAAATAACAGTTTCAGAAAACTGTTCCAAAATAATGAATATCGTGTAGTGTAATAAGCCTTTAAGGGTCCCTAATCAGGGCGACTGGAGTGACCTTGTCGCCCTAGCTCCCTGACTCCTTTGCCACCGGGCAATGTAATAGCGTTCAGGGAGTTAGTGTGCTTGTGCTTCAGTCGTCGTCGTCGCTAGACCAGCGAAGTGAACGGAGGTTGTGAGCACGCAAGTCAATGCGATTATTTGCGATGTCGTGCAATAAAAAAAAAGAGATTTTAACCCAGATTATTGAAATATAGAAAGAAATGCCGTATTTATGGCAAAAAGAGCACAAAGACTACAAAAATAAAGATGCGAGGGTTATACTAAGGTATAGGAGGCGTATATATCAAAACAGTTAAATACAACAGGTTTAGAAATATAACAGCATGGAACTGTTGTCTATAAATCGGCGAAGCTGTTCTGTTCCACAATAGCCCACCCGATCTGGACATAACAAGGAACATGCTTTTCTCTATTCTAGCATAAGCAATTTACATTTGTAGGAAAGAGATAAAAACTGTTCTGTTCTTAGCTGACAACTGTTTTCTGTTGCTGTTCTATTCCGTAACAGCCCACCCAAAAACATCTTGACGCGGAACATGCTTTTCTTTATTCTATCCTACGCAGGTCATCTTTGTTAGAAAGAATAAAAGTACGAAACATGCTATTCTCTATTCTAGCCTAAACAATTTACATTTGTAGGAAAGAGAAAAAAACTGTTCCGTTCTCAGCTGACAACTGTTTTCTGTTTGCCTGTTGTGTTTGTTAGATTGGATATTCAGATTTTGATAGAATAATATTTTTGTTAACATATCATTATGATTCAAATGGAAGTAGTAATATTAGACAAACACATAGGTACAGTATAATCAAAGCATTTATTTTTTATCATAATATTTTCTTGCAATGATTATTAAAGCTTGTGACAAATTAATGATTTTAATTTCGTATTGGTACATGTATCCGAACATTTATCTCTGACGTCACTACCTACCTGTGGTTCACATCATAGCCGTTTGTTTAATTTCGTAAAATAGTTGAAAGTTCTCTTATTTTTTCCTTGTATATATATATATATATATATATCTATATATATATATATATCTATATATATATATATATATATATATATCTATATATATATATATATATATATATATATATATATATATAGTACATATATATATATATATATATATATCTGTAGATTTCATTGTATATATGTATTTATAAATAGTTAAGTTAGATGTGTTACTGATAATAATTTTGTTAATAATTTGCACGTTTAATCCAATACCATCACTAAACGAAATTTTTCGACAAACTGTTTTTAATGCCTTCTATTTGCTAAGCAATGAATTTATATACTGCCTCGATTCCTATATTTTAATTCTACTTAACTTTTTTAATTTCTAGAAAGTAGCAGCGTCACTAATATTTAAAATTTTTTACATCCACTTATTTATAATGGGATTAAAACGGCATAAAATGTTTAATTAGAAATAATAGATATTAATAAAATAAAATAAATTATTTCTGCAAATTAAAAACAAAGGGTATATCCCTTATTTATATCAGTTAATGTTTGTCATAAATCTTTAAATAGCTCCCCTGTATAATTTGCTTATTTATGATAGTGATGGTATTGGAATAAAGGTGCGAATTGTGAAATTGATCATTATGTCGTCGAATAGAAAAAACAGTGTTGTGAACCATTTTATGGGCATCGGTAATTTCCAAGGAGTTTGTAATATATGTAAATTAAAAATTTAGGCTTTTGGTAGAAATCATCACCTAACGAATTAGTGTGTGTGGGTACTGGCACCTAACAAAATATTGTGTCTAGTTATCGTACGAGTTTTAAGGACACACAGTAAGCATTGTGTACGCTAAACTATAGGTTTTATATTATTTATAATTTGTGAAATAAAACGGATTGGAGTGAGTATTCCCTTGACTTCTGTAGTTAAGAAATATGAATGTGGATATAAATATTTAATAACAGCTATGTTATCATAGGATCCTTTAGAGGTAGGTAATAATATACAAATAAACATAAAATAACTATTTTATACTCATGTTTGTCTATATATTATGATAATTTTAAAAAATTCGCTGTAACAAAGTGGATTATTTTTCCTTTTTTAATTTAGTATCCTACTCTAATAATTTGTGGCGCTCTTTTTAAAATTCTCCCACTTGATGCTATAGCGCCACTTTAATTTGCTCCCTTTCAACGGATACTTTTTAATACATTGAGATGGTTCTGCTTACTTCTACCCTCCATAGTGGAAAGGACGTAGTTAAATTAATAAAGAATAATGTATTAAAAATGAATGGTTGGTGTTTTTTATGATTAAATACACGGCAAAACATAATAAATCAGTCCTAAGCATGTAAAGCATGAAGGATCGTTTTCATTTTAGGAACAAACACTGAAACCACTTCTAAACATTATTCATAAAGAATGGTTATTTGCCCTTTTTTCTCGTATTACAGCACAACAGGCTGTTATTTTACAACAGTTTTCTGAAACTGTTATTTCGCTAAAACTGAAACAAGTGAAACCGGTTTCATAATTTAGCTATTGTAGAGCACCCCTACTAAGTTAGGGCCCTGAATATCGTGTAGTGTAATAAGCCTTTTACAAATTATTTTTAGTATCATAATTATTAAATTTTCCGTATGGTGTCGGAGTAAGAATATGAATCACCACGTTGCCTGTGGTGTAAAATATGCAGATAATATTTATGTAAGAAAAGGTCAACTCGACAAAAAAACCGTATGCTAACACGTCTGACCAGCGCGGTATAGTAGTCATTTATGGATGAGGCCCGAGCCGTTGGGCTCTTACCTACTATGTGGACTGAAATCATACTGATGATAATAAATTATTAAATGAAAGAAGTTATAGGCGTTACAAAATTTAACCTTATTGTTTCAAAACTTTATTCACAAAGGGATAAAAACAGAGGTGTAAAATTATCATATTTTGCACATGACTAATGTTGATTTTATCTCGCACTGAAACAGATGCATTTAATCTATGTTGATAAATCCTACATACGCTTGCATTTACTGGTAGTGAAGATGCATAAATACATGCATATCGTCAACAAAAATATTTTTACTTTACCCTGGCATAAAAACGGCTGAAGGATCCGTTGCCATAATTACATTTATGATATCCCTCTTGGGGAAACTTTAATCCAACAAGTAAAGGTAGACCGCTGGATGGTTGCACACTATAATAAGCGTAAAATAAAACCCCATTAGATAAATGAAAGAAACCCAACGGTATATCACAAACGTACCCCACAAACCATTCATACACTTGACACAAAGCAAGTACTAATTTGTGATCAGTGGAGCGTCATAAAACATCACTACAACGATTTCCTTTCAAGCATTTTTCTATTACAAATATTGGGTGTCTAACATCGTGATAGTATTACGTAAAAGGTTTGCGTTTTACATTTTCATAGAAGGAATTGTTGATTACATATTTTTCAGTTTTTGTATTTACGCAAAGTTCATTCCTTAATACGTCATTAGGCGATAATTCATATAAAGCACATGCATATAAATGCATAATAATAAAATTTCCAATGACATATAATATTATTCATTCGTGTGATGACGTTTTGTATTGCAAAATACTCATATTTCAGATGGGCAAAGTTTGATTTGAATCGGATTGAAAGGGTTTCTTTGCGTATTAATAAACGTTATAAATGTTATATATGTCACCGTAAAATTATACGAACCGTTAGTTTATAAACTATCTAGTGAGATTATAAACTATCGATAGATTGTGAACGGACACAAAAATTTACAATCTAACTGTTTTATTTTCGTAAGATTATAAACTATGTTCAACCGTCTAATTGTGATTTTAATACTTTTAACCATCAGTTCAAAAAGAAATGACCTAATCACAGCACTGGCTTACAATTTCTCGCCTGCGAATTTGTGAACCGTCCTCTGATTGGTTGGCGTTATAGCACGCGTTCGTGTGCATAAAGTTACAAACATAATTATCAGCAATCAAAAAGCTCATTGTCAGCAAATATTAACGTACATTATTAAATACTACCAAAAACTATTTTTAATATCTTTAAATTGATGGAATGTAGAATTATCGCTAAAATAATAATGGCGGTGGGACAGCGTGTGAAAAAAATGATTCGTTGAACCAATCAGCGTCCACTTTGCGTTTTGTTCACAATTTGACGGTTGAACATAGTCAGTTTATAAACTTTCGAAAATATAAGCGTTAGATTGTAAATTTTTGTGTCCGTTCACAATCTGTCGATAGTTTATAATCTCACTAGATAGTTTATAAACTAACGGTTCGTTCAATTTTATGGTGACATATGCATACTGTAATTTTTAACAAATTCCCTACTTATGAGTGATTAAAAACAGTACTATAGTCCATAAAATATAGCTTGATCTCTGTGACAGATGTCAACGAAACCAGCGAAGTAAGTTTGAATGAACGACATGTTTACAATTTCATTTTGTATCAAATATATATTTATTCTTTTCATGCCAGTTTTATTGCAACTGAAACGCAATCTATATATATAAAAATGAATCCCTGTTTTCCTTGGTCACGCCATCACGCGTGAACGACTGGACCAATTTCATTAAATATTTTTTTGTTGTATTTGTTATTGTCAGGAGAAGGTTCTTATGAAAGAAAAAAATAAGAAAATTGCCCAGAAAATTAGAAAATTTAAGAATACTTACCCATCATATAAAATTATTTCTAATCTAACCGCTTTGGACAATATAAACTTTTTTAATGTAACCTTATGACGTTTAAATATCATCAAAAATGATGTAAAAATACTGAAAATTGTTAAAAACAGAGGCTTCGGTTGGAGTTATTTTATTAATAAAATACATGTAAAACAATTAATTCATTTTTCTTACAGAAATGATGTAAGAAAACTGAATTCTTTAGTGCACATCAGGGTAGGTATGTTCAGAGCCATCACGCCTAATATAAAAACTCAATTTAATATGGAGTTTTGGTAATTAAGATGCATGTTACTAATATAACAAGTGATATACTTAGTTATTAAGAAGAATACAATAGTTTTTTTTAATTTACAGTTGAATTTTCGTTTTTGAAAATGCCAGCAATTAGACATACAAACTTAAGTTGTAAGTATTGGGTCAATGAACGTTGTATGCCAATATTGCAAGGCATTTAAGTTTAAAAATTAAGGTCCTGGATTATGTTGTGCGAGCGCAATTGACGCCATTGGTACCGCCGTCAGAGCCATTACATTCATTGGTTTCATACGCATAACGAAAAAAAATAAGTATGTTGTATATAGGAATTAGAATAATAAACATTTTTTTTTTTTAATCCAATTCGAATTCAATATTCATAGTTAAGACATGACAACGTCTGTCGGGTCAGCTAGTATATTATAAATATAAAAATATTAATATTCATGCCCAAAATGTACCTCGTAAGTATTGAAATACCTAGTAAACATTTTATAGATAAATGACGCTTACGCACGTACAACGTCATACTGGACTGAAAATAAAAAAGGGACGGGACAGTCGATATACGTAAATCGATAACCGATCTTTATTAAATTATTCATAAAAGAAATAAACCCTAATACAGTACCTATATAAAACTTGCAACGTATTTTTTACAATTAAAACAGACAGTTACACTATAGAATACATGAATTGAATTAATTAAACAATAAAAACTACTTTTCGTCTCGGAGTAAATGATAATATTATGTACGCATTATTGTCAATAAACTAAACATATTTATTCATAAAACAGTCCTAATTGATCGATTGATCTAACGACTGTCCCTATTTTAGCAAAAAATGATAAATGTTCTAGCAGGACCGCTCCAGTGATGACGATAATAGTGACCTAGACCTTGATTGTACTCCTTTTGAATAATTAAAACAATCAAAAAACAGGTTTTGTTTGAAATTAATTCAAAAAGATTTTCATTGATTGTATTTTAATTATAATAGAAAATCACAATTATAAAAATAAAGAGTTTTATCGATAAAAATCTACGGACTTTATCGTAAGCGTGACAGCACTAGGGACAACTGTCACAGAGATCATGCTAGGAGTTTTTGGCGGGAATCTGAAGTGTTCTTGTATTGTATTCAATATCTTAGTGTTTTAACGTGTTATGTTAAATAATCTTGATGGCATTTTATGTAATATATAGCGACAGAACTGCTGAGGTGTAGTGAATATGATATAAAACTGCTATACATACCTTTGTATTTCCACCAAAATTCTCAGAAGATACCCTTAACAGTGGCCGTTGCACTGTTGAGGGCGACACTTTGACTTACTGACAGACCATTACTGACATGAAGAAACTGAGAACTTGAAAAGATAAATATAACTCGACACTGGCAAAAATGCCTCGTATTTGTAGCTGATTGCCAAGATAAAAAAGAAGAAGAAGAAGAGATCATATAGATCATAAAATATAGATTTTATGGACTATAAATTATTAAACTAATCAACATACATAATTGTTTATATACAAGAAATTCATATATTACTTGCAGACCCAACAGACGTTATTTTGTTCAAATAAGCGCCACCTACCGGGTCTAATTGTGAATCTAAATCAATGTCGAATCCTAGAAAACACACACAAAAAATTCATCAACATCGGTCCAGCCGTTTAGGAGGAGTTCAGTGACATACACACGTACACAAGAAATTTATATATAAAGATAAAAGCTCGTGCCTTTCTCCCTGGTAGTAGGTAGAAGTCACGTTCTTATTTTGTAATGTAACATCTGTTATTATCTATTCGGCACTTCGCTCTTACTTGTTAGAATTTATTGTCCAAAAATATTAATACTTTTATTGGATTAGGGATTGATTTAGTGGCATAACTATTTCTGGACTTCATAATCATAGTTCACTCCATAGTTTCGTATTTATGTCAGTGTAAATAATAAGGATATTTTATGTATGTATTAAAACCGGAAATCATCGAAAATGGTTACAATAAATATCATTTGCATAATAATCAAACAAAATGAAACACTTCAACGAAGTTGAGAGCCTGTTCTTTTTCACATAATATTCTTACGTAAAATCTTGTTCCGCAAAGATCTACTTATGAAGATACATTTATAAACGATATTTCTTAATACATAATCATAAACTTTTACAGTTCTTTTAATATTAATTTATTAATATAGTGTAAAAACTTTACATATTCTCGCCCCAAATTTTAGCTTGATACAGAGATTGCTAAAAACTAATACATAAGCTATCAATTATTCAACTCGTTCTTTACCATTAGTGTTGTAAACATTGATGTAACAAAAAACCCAAGATACACAAACAGCGTCTCAAAAACGTCCCCATAAAAAGAGCGCCACAACAAGAATTTAGTTAGCATACTTTTTCTCCGGGTTGAGAGCCCTCAGCGCTCACCCATAGTCCGCGTCAAGCTGTCAAAAAAAAAAAAAAAAAACAAGAATTTAGCATTCTTTTCGAGTGATTTGACCAATGAGAAGCGAGCTACGGTCGTAAAAATTTTATGGCTTATCATTAATGTACAATAATTATTTAGACTAGAAATACCTAAATACAATTTGGGACAGTTTTAAAAGAATTTTTGTATGAGATTGTGTGTCTAGGTAATTTGTTACATCAATGGTTGTAAAAGATAACTGGGGGATCTGCCCATTAGTAGACTACAGGTCACTTTAGATCTCAACTTGAAAGGTATTCTTGGCGAGGTATTCGGTTTTTTATTGCTTGTGACAAACTTTAGCCTTAATGTGATGGTAAGTAGTAACTGGTCCTGGACCACTTTATTCTAGAAACACAGACAGATTGTTGCCTGTCGTAAAGTGCGGTCTGCCGGCTCTCTCGTTCAACGGACGAAGTAAGATTGTATTGGCAATTGTAATTGGTGTTCTAAGATTCATGTCAGAGTACTCTTCTGATACATCTAATGATTCCTGGATCGGATTTTAAAAGCGACTTTGGAAAGTCTTGGATGTATTTTTGATGGTGCATTTAGTTCATTGACTTAATAATACCAAAACTACAACTGATTCGCTATCCACCACTAACCAACACGCACAGGAAATAAATGAGTTTACAGTAAGTAGGCTTTTAAGATATTCATTTAAATTTAAACATAGCACAGTTTAAATATAAATAAAAGTTAATAACATCCGTAAGATTTTATAACCCAGATTTTAAAATAAACGTAATCGTAAAAGACGAGGATTTATGCAATATAGTCGTATATTATTATATTTTGTATGTTTCGGTCTGTAGAATTTTATATATATTACTAGCACTACTACATTTAATTAATTAACCTAACGATAATCGTAATATTTTACTATAAATATCCATTAGAATAAACGAGCTATATTAATATGTGTGCAAATTACTAACATGTACACTTTTTTCAACACGGGACAAATTAATATTCTATATACAAATTGGTTCCCTGTGGTGACAACTAAGAATACAATTGCCAACCACCTTTCTAGCCCGTGGATGTCGTAAGAAAGGACTGTGGAATATAATCTGTTGATAGCATTTACATGAGAGAACGATAAGTCTAAATAAAACCTTATACTAACATGTTTGACCAACAGGGTATAGTAGGTCAATTGCCCTTCTACATATTATGGGGTAGGCCCAGGCTTTGTAGCGGGACCTATATGAGTTGAAATGATAGAAATTGTTAATAATCAAGGTTTTTTTTAATTAGTTGTAAGTATTTACTATTATTGGATTGGATTTTGGATACAGGCGCCACAAGACAGCATTTTGTCTTGAAACATGAGGGAGGCCCAAGTCCAGCAGTGGACGGCGATAGGCTAAATGATGATTTTCTATAATTGATGTTATTGATAAAAGATTTTAAATTATTTATTCATTTCTCGATATATTATATTAATTTTTCACTTTTTTTAAATAAAAAAAGAACATTTATATTTAAATATTTAGAGGCAATCTCAATGGCTACTATTATAATCTTTACGGAAGCTTTCGATAGTGGTAAAAGAACGTCATTAATGGGTGTTGCCAAACCGGATCGTTCTCAGAAAAGCCGTAGACTACTTTCATTCGCGTCCGGTCCGAAGCATTATATGATATTAGTAGATATATGTTTTCTTTTATCGTAAGTACAATGTAATATGTGAACTAAAGATCTGTGGGCTAACAATGATATATACGAATAACGTTTATGAAACGGACCTCATCCACAATAAGAGTTAATACGCTTGCCCCACATGAACCAAATGAGCTATCAAAGAGATATCTCTTGCAGTGATGTTATCGTCACGTCTTTAAAGATATCTCTGGAAGATCAGTGAGCCTATATTCTTAGTCTGTGAAAATACAGAAAATATTTTATGTTATATAAATGATGCAATTGAATTCGTTTCAAATCCGTTTTTGTAAGTCTTAATATGTAAGAATACATGTTACAATCATCTTATATGAATCATCATCATCATTATTCTGCTCATATCCTAACTACTTGGAATCGATGCAATATGTTTCGTACGTTACAAAAGATTTTGGTAATCGTTTTATAAACAACCACCTCCCTGACCTCAGCCCTCCTTGGGAATGTATGGCATAAGATGTGGTTGGCTCAGATCGATTTTAAACTCCTAGTCGTCTTTGATGACACCCACGAGTAATATAAGGTTGGTAGTATTCGTTGCTCCTATTACATGTTAATATAAGCGAAGCAGTCGAAGCAAAAATATATGAAAATTTTTGAAACATTCTATTACTCAGAGGACTCAGTTAAAAATGTATGTATAGAAAATAATGCAAATATGTAACATATTATACTTACATACTTAAGAAAAAAGCAATTTTACTATTGAACCAGGGCCTTGCTAATGATGAGACGACAAGGGCGTTGTCGATGATGAGACGAATTATTTAGCTATTTCATAGTACCAAAGCTGATTGGCCTTTGGTGATTTATCTTTAATTTCACGATTTGCTTTTCTAATATTATAAATGTTATCTGCATCCACATTCAAAACACAATGCATTCTTACTCTTCATCATCACTCATATATACGAAGGAATATATAACACTAGCAGAGCCGAGACATTGTTTTTCTATAAATAAAATTACAAATAAAAATATTCTTAGGACTCCATCGCAGTCTTCGAGTCTCATTGACAAATAACGCAGGGGCATACTCTAGATCAACAGGACACACAAAAACAAACAAAACAATTCATCATTTCAGACGTTCAATATCAGTTTAGTCATAAAAACGCGTAACGAAAAATTATATAGGTTAAGCTACTGTCGGGTAAATAGATGACATAATAATAATGATAATTTCATTAGTATTTTTGCTAGACTATTATACCTATGTGCTTAATAACGTTTGGCTATCACGATTTTTATTATGTAACAGAAGAAGTTAGAACAAAAACTGTCCTAGTTTTCAAACAAGTCTACAACTATTATATAACTACTAATTGATTATAATTGTATAAAAAGTCTATTAACACGCTTTATCAGAGGATTAATTGGCTAACCCCAAAACATCACTAATTATTTTGCTTTTAATTTCTCTGTTAATGTATAAACATAGATATGATATGTTTATATGAATACATATGCTTATTATGATATGCTTATGTGAATATTTACATGTTATATGTTACTTTAGTATATAAATATAAATTATCTAAATTAATTGTATAACATAAAATGAATTTTAATTTATTTATTTTATATACCTGGTTAGAAGGTTGGGTGGTTTACAAGGTATTGTGGACTTGATTATTAGCATTTTTTTTAATCTGAATAAAATTAGTCGCCATTATTTATAGTTTTTGAAGACCACAGAAGCTATCAATATGTAGTTAGAAATAAAAGTCTTAATTGAAATCTGTTCGTTAAAGTAAAATATTACAATAATGAAAATCATTATAATTCTCTTATAGTCTCACTCTTGCATACAAAATGTGCAGGAAAGGGCCAATATAATAAATTTTGCCTTCAACTTTACGTAACATATGTACTCGTATGTTGAGTTCATTTTCACCTACAAAGCCTTGGCCATCAACCAGACGATCGCGCTGTAGATATACTCTTGAATGGATTGTTTCAAAAAACCTATAGGCAGTATTGTTTAATCGAGCCAAGATTCAAACGAATATCACGATATTCACGGTCATTAGATGTAAATGCGAAATCGTAATCTATACCGTTGTTAAATAATAAGTTTTGGTTTTTGCTAAGGCAACTCCATTCATGGCATTTAGTCGTTTTTTAGTAAAATTTGCCATGGTCTATCGCGATGAAGTCCAAATGTCCAAATTTTTACTGCTTTTTAAAACTAGTCATTAGTAGCTAAAGTACATAAAATCTATGTAAGATAAACTCGAAAAAAACCCCATTCTTTTTTGGTGGTGGGTTGCGGTCGGCGCCCTCCTCGCACCACTCTATCCGGGGTGACAGAGGGGCGTAAGCACGCATACCCGGAACCCACCCACGATGCACGTCGCCTTCGTCGTTGGGCCGACCACCGGAGCAGGGTGACTTGACGTCAGTGGTCGGTCCGACGGAATAGCCCCTATTTGGTGTACCCCCCTACCGACCGACGTCCCCCCTCGGGGGGGACGTCGGCGTTTCCTCACGCGGTTGGCCTCTCAGCGGGTGACGGACTAATTCCCCGGTCACGTCACCAGCGGCCTCGGCTAGGGCGGCATGAGGCGCAGGTATGCGCGCCTACGCCGCCCCAGTCGCCGGCGGCGGATCGCCTCGTCGAGGCTGCGCTCCTCGCGCAGGCGATCCGCCGCCTCCTTCCGCGAGACAACTGCCTCACAGAGGGCTGCGACCGCGTCTCAGTTCCTGACGCTGTCGAGCATCGCCCTGGCGATAGTCGGCGGCGCCAGGTCGGCACCGATGATTGCGACGAGTTCACACCAGTGCGCCGTACAGGGCCATCGACCGGATAAATAAAACCCCATACGATTTCATCAACATAGTGGTATAGATCAATTTCACTTATATTATGGAAGAGGCTCAAACCTAGAAATGGTACATATATGAGTAGAGGTAACAATAATCGTGGCTAGTATTTCATAACTTTAACTGAGAATTAAATCATACTAATATTATAAACCCGAAAGTTTGTGAGTATGTGAATATGTATGTGAGAATGTTTCTTGCTCTTCCAAACTACTGAATGAATTTTGATGAAACTTCACAATAATATAGCTTATATATCAGCGTAACATATAGGCTATAATGTATCTCGATATTCTCACGGGAAGAAGAACTGTGGAGGTAAAACCGCAGAGCGCTGCTAGTTGTATTAATATAATCATCAGCATCGATTAATATTAATTATCGTAAGTTTTTTTTTGTATTTATATCCAAATTAAAAGAACAATATAAGTTCCTCAACGAATTTCGTATAAAATGCGCGCGAGTAGTCCCATATTTGAACTCGCACGGTGAAAGTTTTAAGAGCGCAGTGCAAATATACACGACGACCACGAGTCACTGGCACTGTCCAATTCGTGATTTATGAATGTGTTTGTATTACTGACGGATACGATGATTCGCCTACATTAACTGCTATGTTCTAGATACTTCTATTTTAAAAAATCGTAAATATGTATACAATACGAAGCTTATTGCTTCACATGTAACATAATGTTAATATAGATTAGCAATCTAGGATAGGACATAATTTTATTTGCATTTTCACATATTTGTCAGAGAAAAGGTTAGCAGAGGTGTAAGGAGCCTCCTTCTCAATATGAAGACAGTAGACCTAGTATACCACATTGCGCTGGTCAGACGGGTTGGTAACCTTTAATGGTCTTTAACGACTCCCACGTACTGGAAAGGGACTGGAGAAATGTATTTTTACGGCATCACCACACGGGTGTAGGAGATGACATATACATAAAATATTAAATCTACTTATATTATAATCTTTGTCAAGTCAAATCATATACATTCTATTGCTCGGCTCGAGTCTCGTGCACAATAAGATGAAAAATGATTTACTATTATTCGCTGCACATACGATTTAATTTAGGTTTATTTAGTTTTTTTCTTCTCTTGCATAAATGTTATAGGCACATCAATATCCTGTAGTCGTTTTTTATACGAGATCCACGGGCAAGATAGGGGAATGGTGATTGCTGTTTTACTCTGCCACCATACGGTATAGGTACAAATTCATAATATTATAATTCATATAATATATTATGCGGTATATTGCTATTATAGGTATTATTACTTTTTGTAGTAAAAAAAAACAGACTTCTTTTTAATTGCACAGTATTTATTCCTAAAAGAAGGGACAGTGTTATAACACATATACTTCGCACATATAAGTTTTTAGTCTACTGATATTATGTTTAGAAATTTTAATTGGATTATGCCACGAGCCTAGAGGCAGGCTTTATAAAATTTTATTAAAATCTTGTTTTACATCGTTATATTACATTTACAAGGAGAGCTGATATGAGGCAAGTGGGTCACTTGCCTCATAAAACTATTGCCAAAATTTTTGCAATATTTACACCACATACTAGTATAACGTCGACCCCAAGTAACTGGAGGATAAGGAGCGGTGAAGAAGACCAGGATAATGACAAGGATGATGATATTAATTTGACATCTACTAATACGTTAAGGTGTAAATGTAATACTAATATTTTTCCAATGAGTCTTGTCATAACACTAGGCATGTACCTACTATCTCCAGAGATTCATGAATATAATTATTCTTCTCATATAGGTATTATTTTTCACTATATGTTTATTTTATTTGTGTTAATATAAACTTGAATTAATACTTGAAGCTTTTCTATCAGTCATGCTAGGGTGGAGATCGAAGGCATGGCACAGAGTGTTTTCTATCAGCCCAAACCAAAGGCATGACGCATAGTTTGTTGCTACATAACCTAATTAGTTGTTTGAAAAGATATAAGATTTACCTGCAAGTGAAAACTTTTAACACAGAATCCAATATTTACACAACGCTCGACTTCTTACTAAGTAGGTGCCGCGGTCACTAAGTCGTAGATATTCATATATTCAAATAGTCAAAATTTTAATGTACACAATACAATAACTATGATTGTCTTCAAAATGTTCCCATTATTATGTGGGTCATTTCGCTACAGTTACATAGAAAACAGTCGGTAAGTACACAATGTTTTGCGTAACTTCATTTTACATGTCATTTGTCTTGATGTCCTGATGTAACTGCCTCTTGAAATTTGCTGAAGTAACATGTTTTAGAGACTGTTTAAGATTCAGAATTGTTAGTTTTGTCTGTAACTTCAATATTTTAGTAACAATACTGAGTAATGATAAGGTCATATTTAATCTATAGCTGTAATTTGACATGGGATAGTAGAGAATAAGGGGATAGCACTTTAGCTTCGCCTGTTACAAATTTCGATTACTAATTTATATGGCACACATCTGTGTTCTATCATCCATCCATAAACCGACGATCGAACTCCTCTGTTTGACTTTAGCCAGTCTGCGGGGACTTATAATGCCATAATTAACATGCTTGGGTGATTGGATTGGCAATCGCTGATGTTATAGACTTCCGAGCAGAGAGCTGCTACCTGTTCTCATGGATCACCACGACTACACATTATAACCTGTTACACTGTTAGTCTTGAGTACCATGATATTTAGGGATATTTAAGGTTTATTTAACAATATACTGAGATAAAAGTGAGGGCGGCTGTTTTACTTTATGGATTATAGTTTCAGACACAGTGCTTACTTTTGAGGATTTTATAGCGAAAGGTTTAATAATACTATTACCAGATGAAATTTCAATGGCTTAATTAGCAATATCATTATAGAATTCATTTAATTGATTTTATTTTGCCGTATTTTAGACTATGAAATTAATTTAAATTTTGTATGGTCCCAAATTTTAACCACCCAAAATAATTAAGACAAGGCTGTCATAATCAAAACGCTTGCAAGAAAGATTTCAATAAGTCAATTGTGATTTAAAACTTGTCTGTGACTTATCACTGATCGCAATCTTTGCACAAATCCTCCTACCAGTTCGTTACATTAGAATATTATTATATAACTAGTAGTTACCACACGTCCATTGTCTTCCTTTAGTAGCTGTTAATTTCATGTTTAACTACTATTTCACCTGATATTAAGTGAAAATTGGGAAAGGAACATATTCTTGTTCTTTATCAAACCGTCCGTCTATAGGACACGAGACCTACTGCACAATAAGAAGGGAAGTTTTCAACCCCGTTCTAACTAATTAGTATAAGATTTTATTTAGAAGTGATCTATTCTTGTGGAGCTATTATCTATTACTATCTCTTAGATGCCTCTTATAACACCCGCTGTAAAGTTTGATGAGTGAAATTCTTAATTCATCATCATACAAAAATATATTAGGCATGATGACGACTACTAAACTGTTTTACCGTATAAGAGAAAATAAAAACAAATACACTTTGATTGCCAAGTTGTTATTACAAATTTATGGAATCGTTATCGGACACGGATATTCTTGGACTGCATTGCTGTATGATGACGGAGTTAGAATACAATTCACGGCACTTTCCTTTCTTGTGTGTTTGCCTAATTAACTATTTAAAGAGATAATATCAGTGTAAGCCGAGAAATACTCTAAATTAAACAATATATCAACCCATCTAAATAACATAGTCATTTAAGCAGAAATCCAGTCTCGAGCTTTCTAGTTTGAGAACAAGGTTTTATAGGGATTTATGTCAGAAAAAAGTAAAAATCGTCATCATTGAAAGGTTATATCCGTATACACCCTATACGTACGTATAGAATGCTTTCTATGGACGAACAAAACCAAATGCGATAATGTTTATAATTTGGCTGATACCGTCGGTATTCAGAAAGCACAACGACTTCACTTTCGTTGTTTGCTGTTACGTTACACGTCAATGTCCGATGTGATCAGTATTATACGTGTAATATAACTATACCGTGAGTAGTTTGAGGAGGATAATAATTAATAAATAAAAAATCTACTATCGGTCACAGCATTACTGATGGGTCTATCTACCCACTATAACCTTATTTAATGTGTTTGAAATTTTTGTCTTTTTTTGCAAACTGTGGCAAACGAGGAAATAGTACACCTGATGGTAAGTCGCTGCCTACTGCGAAGAAAGAGAAGAGAGTGTGAACGCGTGCAATGAGGTTTGGTGATACTAAAAGCATCACTAAAACCCACCACACGCAAACACCCTCAGAAAGTTGGGCCTCCTCCCTCTTTTTTTTTATTAATTTATATAATTCAAATTTTTAAATTTAATACACGTAGCTTTAACGTTTTAAACTTTTTGTACAACACTATTTCATAGTTTTTTGTACAACATTATTTTACCCCGTTAGCAGTTGAATTTCCATAAAATTTATTTAAATCTTGCATACGTCATAGAAGGAAGGGGGTATGAAAACTTCTATAAATTTAAATTTTCAAGTCTTATTGTTTGCTTCCGTCAAAAAGGGCGTGTATAAAATTTTACGTGCCTGGTACTACAAGCAGTTTTAGCTGTACATTGATCAAGTCTTTTATTAAAAGATGTCAATCGCGTAAACGTGAAAAATCATTAAATTAGTAGCGGGTAGATAATTATAAAAATCTGTAATAACGTTGACTTGTTTGGACGTCAGACATCTTAGTCCGATCGTGACCATGAATGCTGTAAAGTGTTCGAAACGTCGGGCAATCATAAATCAAATATAAACGCTATAAAATCCGTAAAAGTAGTATTATTTACATTAAATTACAACTAAATTCTTATAACAGTTAGACAAGTTACATAGCTGCGTTAAATCATTTGAAAATATATTAGTTAATCTGTATTATATAATAGATGATTCTACATTAACCATACAAATAAAACATCTTACCTTTCACCTTTATTCTAAATAGGAACCGAGAGTTTAATACGATAATTTGGTGACGATTAAAAAATCTAAATTCGTATGAAGTATAATCATCTCAATCGTCGTCTGTGACGAGTTATCTGTTTGTAAGATCTTTAGATAATTGCCGTCATAAGTATTCATAATTTCAGTACAAGTTTGTCACAATGTGTCGCCATCCTTTATTTTTCTATGGTAATCATAATCATATTTTCCGTGTGGTGACGGAGTAAGAATACAAATCACCACTCCCTATCTTGCCTGTGGATGTCGTAAAAGACGACTAAGGGATATAATACACATATAACATCTATGCAAGAGAAGGAACTCGAAATAAAACCCTATGTGACAGCAAACAATCTGTCTGATCAGTATGGTATAGTAAGGTCAATTTCCTTTCTACTGTGAAGGAGGCTCGAGCCCAACAGTGGGACGTATATGAGCTGAAATGATAAATAATGCTGATAAATCATAAAAACTAGTTAAAGAAGCACCAGGACAATGGCAAAACACGTCATGCGACTACCATGGTGATTAGTGCATTATTCGCTCTTCTTATGATTCTATGTCCTGTAGATATAGCTGTAGATTAGATGTTGAAAGACTAGTATGTAATAACCTAGGTATTCCAATATACATATTTCTTCTTAACAATATTCATTACTAGTGTTAAGGCTTTAAGCCATTCCTGAACGTCCTTCCGTCCTAAGCCAATCCTATTCCCTTATTCAAACACGCCAACATTCAAACTGACCGTGGCGCCACCTAAACAAATCAAGTTCCGATTCAACTCGCCCTCGCTTCGCTTCGGTTTCAGTCGCCTTACCCGCGTAGTTCACGTTCCTGTGGGAATACCAGGATAAAATATGGCCTATTTTACTCCCTGATATTACAGTTTTCCATTAGTGAAAAATTTTTGAAATCAGTTCGGTGGTTTAAGCGTGAAAGCGTAACAAACAAACATACTTTGGCATTTATAATATTAGTAAGGATAATGTTCTGCATCTCATCTCAGTGCCCGCTACTGGGCTTGAGCCTCCTCCACATTAGAAGAGAAATTGACTTACCATACCACGCTGATCTGGTGTGTTGGTATAGAGTTTTATTTTTAGTTTTCCTTCTCTTGCATAGATGTTATTTGCATGTAGCCTTAATCGGCTTTTACGACATTCTTCTTTTACTCAGTCACCTCAGGCAAATAATTAATGGATTTCATAACAATTCATAATATAAGATATACCAGACCAGGCCAGGCGGTGATAGAGCACATAGGGAAAATAACGTAGGTATGTAATAAATTTACTGAACTCAATTCTAACACTAATCATTGCTATGACTCTCATATGACAAATTTTGTATTTATAGATCAATTAATTCGAGGACAATTATTATTGAGTAATAACATCGTATAATACCGATTTTTACATTATTTATGCGTAGCGTAAAAGACGATTATACCAAATTCCTCTAGTACCTCATGGTCAACAATTACATTCCCAAAAAATGTTGTCACCAAGTAGTTCATAATTTTAAGCCAAAACCTTATACAGAATTCTTGTACGGTTTTTAATAGAAGTAGTACGCTGCCAAAACTTAAAAAAGATAGAAAATCATTAGTCCTTTGAGGCGTACGTAGGTTATTAAATATAGTGTGACACAAGGAATTATTTTAAAAGTAGAATCCATGTTATTAGTAAATCACTACTCATATCAGACTGGATAAATAGTTTGAGATTTTTTTGTTTTTTAGGGGTGAGTTGCGGTCGGCGCGCTCCTCGCACCACTCCGTCCGGGGCGACAGAGGGGCGTAAACACGCAACACCCGCAACCCACTTGAAAACCACGTCGCCTTCGTCGTTGGGCCGACCACCGGAGCAAGGTTACTTGTCATCAGTGGTCGGCCCGACGGAAAATAGTTTGAGATGGAGATGCTCTGTAATCCTTTTCCTTTTTGTATATTTTATTAGGACTAAATCTATCAACTGGGACTAGGTCTGCCTTACGTACTTTGGGTACTCTTGAATTTATAGTCGAAATACCGAAGTACGATTACAATTCACCACCACATTGCCAGCCCGTGGGTGTCGTAAAAACTACTAAGCGACGACTATACAATAACTATAGGAAAAGAAGAGGTAAGAAGGGATGACAATATAGCATCACAAGTTGGATAAATTTAAACTTAGTAGTTTAAGTTTATCATTTCTCTGGATATAATATTATCTAGGCATATATTTATCATAAAGTAAAAACGTTTTATCCTTTTTTAAGAATATAATTTAAATGGAGTAACATTTTCTAACATGCATTAAAATACATTAAATTAATTAAAATAATAATTACACCCGTTACCGAAATACGAAATTCACACATGCTTAGACTTATGTTTTTGTTTATGTTAAACTTTTATAATCATAATCGTACCCCACCTACGTCCCACTGTTGGACTCTGGTCTCCTCCACAATGGGAGAGACGTTGACCTACTAGTCAGATATGTTTTTTCTTATGTGTATATTATATCCCTTAATCGTCTTTTACGACATCTACGGGCAAGATAGGCAGTTCTTATTCCGTCACCACACGGAAATTACTAGTAGAAAATGTGAATTAGAATTAGTTAAAACCATTATAGAAAAAGTCTCTAAACTCTTACGCATAAAAATATTCATGATTAAAAACATTCAAATTAATATTTTGTAACAGAACTTTTGCATTCCTTTCACAATATTTGATGTAAAGATTATATCTCAACTATTTTTATTTGTTAATAGGGCAGCACTTCATGTTACGATATATATCATTGCTTAATACTAGTTAGCTGTACAGACTCATAAGAATTATCATATAACATCAATAAGACCATGTATGATGAAATGTTTTGAGCTATAAATAAATATTGCCATACATTCACCACTTGTTACATAAAGACGACCGGTGAGCAATAGGAAAAAAACTATCTCTATTAAGTTCGTTGTATCGTCTAGCTGATTGCTATAAATGCTTATCTAACAGATTTGAAAACGTATTAGAAAATTGAGTGAGATAAATTTATTTTCGGGATTCATCTTATAATAAAATTTGTATGGGGTATTTTGTAATCTTTTTAACTTTTTTTATAACGAATACGAGAGAAGTAAATTTATGTTTATTTACAGCATTGTAAATAAATATAAATATACTTCTGCATGCATTGTTATAAGCTTACTGCGCTTCCCTTAATGTTTAATAAAAACAGAAATTGAAGACTGTTTATGTTAAAAGTATCTAAACGATGCCCGTGTGGTGACGCAGTAAGAATTCAATTTACCATCCTCTCTCTTGCTTGTGGATGTCGTAAAAGACGACTAAGACCTATAATAAGCATATAATGTCTATGCTAGAGAAGGAAAACTTGAAATAAAACCCTAAGCCTACATGTCTGACCAGCGTGGCATAGTAGGTCCATTTTCCTCCTCCTTTTCCATTATGGAGGAGGCTCGAGTCCAGTAGTGGGACCTATATGAACCGACATGCTCAAGATCTAAACGATAGATTATTTTTCAGGTTTAAAATTCAAAATCATGGCTAATGTATAAATTAGCTAGAAGTGAAAAAACATTCTACTTTCCGAGGGAGTCATGATAATAATTTACATACATTCAAAAGTCATTTTATGATGGTAAAGTACATCTTTTACATATAAATTTCTTGCGTACGTGTGTATGTCACTGAACTCCTCCTAAACGGCTGGACCGATGTTGACAAAATTTTTTGTGTGTATTCAGGGGGATTTGAGAATGGTTTAGATTCACAATTGGACCTGGTAGGTGGCGCTGAAATCCTTTTATTTTATTTGAACAGAACGTCTGTTGGGTCAGCTAGTATATATATAAGGCACTGAATATATAGTCCTGTCAAATGTATGAGCAATGCTTAAATTTTGATCTTATGTCATCATCATCACAGCTCATATACGTCCTATTACTGGACTCGAGCTTTCTTCACATTGGGAGGGAAATTGACTTACTTATACCACGCTGGTCAGACGGGTATAAGGTTTAATTTCGAGTGTTCCTTCTCTTGTATATTTTTTATATGTACAAAATAACCCTCAGTCGCCTTTTATTACACCCACGGACGAGATAGGGGGTGGTAAATTGTATTCTTGCTCCATTACCACACGGGATCTTGTATATAGTTTCATATTTCGTAACTATGTAGGTAATGAAAATACAATCTGGCTCATCCATACCAATATTAATAGCAATTTTAAAAGCTATTATTGACAACGACGTCAATAGAATAAATATTATTTGATTGAATGAGTTACTTTCTATGTGATGGTGGAGGAGGAATACGACTCCCTACGTCTTCTTTGCCTACGGATGTTACAAAAGACAAGTAAGAGAGGCAATATGAAAACCTCTGATTAAAAGCAAGCCATCTGACCAAGTAAGGTTAATTTTTCCTCTTGGAGGTGGACGTATATAAGGTAAATAATAAGAAAATATTAGGGCGATAAATGGTAGAAATTAAGATGCAAGAGATGCATCTTACCGTAACTGTTTTAAGGATACTTTTTTCAGAAGCGAATCATCTATGAAAATAAATTTAGTTCATAGTTTAAGGCGCTTTCGGAAATAAAGAAGTTTGTCGTATGGAATCAAGTTATTCTTATTTCTCCTCCTATTTTCATTCCTCTAAACGATTACGTTTAATTTGTATGCGTAATTATCACGTTTGGGCAAGCGATGTTCGTTTTTAAAAGTGTAGGTTTGAGAAAAGTGGTTAAATATCTTATTTATATATGTAACTACAATTCAAAATTTACAAGTATCCTCATAGATCATAACGAATTTTAAGTTATATCACCAAGATATAATTTTAACTTAATATTGGTCAATTATAATTGTATACTTGCAATATCTCACATGATTATCGCTGTATAGTGCATTTAGCATAGAGTCAAAATACTTATTCTCAGTGACCTGCAATTTAAAGTTATATTCTTGACATAGTAATAAAATTCATATTTTCAACAAGATATTATTTTACTGTATTGCATTACCAACTCATGCCGTACTATATAATAAGGTAAGGTGCGGAATATATAATATTAAAAATAAATCATTTATACTAAATACATTGAATGGTTGGATAAAGTGATTAAAAGATTCGTCATGAAATACGTGTAACGGATAATACGAATAAAAAGCTTACTGAAAAAGTGAACGCTGGATATTTAGAATAAATCATAAGGCGTTCTATTATGCCCATTTACTGTATTCAATCGGGCGAGGAGCTGTATTGTACGTAAATTCACAAATCTGCCATTTTAGTTACGTCAGTACATAAAAATAGCTGAACAAAAATCAACGGGATTTTATAATTGAATAACTATTGCCCGAATTTAAGTATTTTATTTTACTGTTTTAAAATTTATTTCTAACTATGCCTGCGGCTTTGCTTGCGTTATTGTAGATTTTAATTATAAATTCTTAAATGCGGCCGACTGCTCTTTTCTTATTTGGAGAATGTATCGAATTCCTGGACTCCATAGGATTGCAAAGAATATATTACGCTCATTTTATATACTTAAATAGAGCGCTCAACAATAGGACTGTCCTGTACTGTCCTACTGTGGGCCCACATCCTTTTCCCGTGATGGGAAAAAACGGCATATATTATCACATTTTTACAAACAGTAGTAGCTTTAATAAAATTGGATTACACGATACTAGTTAAGTTTTGCTCGCATATTCTGTGAAACGAATGGATCAAAGTTTTGTTTTCAATTCCTTTGGGAGCAATATTATATTTTGGACAAACAGCTGAATATAGAAAAATATACATATTGGATTCTAGCGGAATGTACCTGCTTATACTCCGACATGTGTTAGTAAGGCAAAATTAAAGAGCTCATAAAAACAATTCGTTAAAGGAACTACTATTTACTGAAAAAGGAACCGGAGATTAATATGACCAGAAAGTTACACTAGCCTTAACGCCACAAAACGGAAATGATGCAAAATCAATCAATGTCTAAAAAATAGAATAAAATCGCTTTGCGTTATTTTATAATTACATATTGGTTAGTGTTAAATTAAACTATCGTTATGAAACATTTTTTTAACTACGAAGAATCATCCATCCAAAAATCCAGTGGTAATTGGAAATATTTATTTAAAAATATTGCAAATTGACTTTAGCCTCGATAGTGAATCGATTTTTTAACGCTTTCACGACGAGGATTTTATTAACATTCTCATAAGACTAATCGGTTAAACGATAATAAAATAAAATAACATTTTTAATAATCACGTGTATTTGAAGAATTAATGCGCATTTTCATCAAGTATACCCAAATTTTAGGTAAGAAATATAATCCTAAAATATAATCTTTATTTACCGCCCAAAAAAGTGTTTTTTTCAACAATGTTTTGTGTCATCTATTCCACTTAAAGACATGGTTGTTAGAGAATACGCATATTATTATCTAATCATCATTACGCTGCCCTTAACTCTATTTATTTGAATGTAATGTAGTTTTCTACTGCTAAAGTTTGTAGGAATTAAATCCTTTATGCCTTGCCTTAAAGCTCCAAATTGGTTTACGCCATTATTTACACACTACCAGTAATTTTCTAATGTAAACCAAAAATAAGTTCAAATAAAATGTATTTCTGTTATAGGCTTTCAATATTGAAAAATAATACAAACAAAATAAAATGAAATAAAATAAATATGACGTACTATTATTACGGCTTTTATAGCGTTTGCATTTTGTTGTACACCTATAATAAAAACGAATATACTGTCTTAATGGGCATACCTTAGAATAATAACGTATAGAAGGTAATTTCACGCACAAAAAGTGGAGCATGTCAATTCTTCGAATGTTCGAAACATGAATCTCAAAATACTAATGGCGCGCAGACGATTACACACGTACACACGCAAACCACTATACAAATTATGAAATCAAATTTTGTTTTTATTAACTAAAATCGTAGAAATACTTTTAAAAGTAATGTTATAAACCTTTTTAAGTTTTTCAAATGTGTTGTGACACCATTTGAATGCACAAACCGTCATAATTACCTATTTATTTTTTAAGAGTTGCATACGTACGTGCAGTATAATGACTTGTACATTACGGAACGGTTCCGGCGTAAACTCCATTAGGCTCCAATTGAAATGCTTCACTTTTTGAGCACGAACTTACCTTCTATACGTTATTATTCTAAGAGGTTTTCATTAATGTTCGAATATTTACCGGTAGTGACAAAAAAATTCGTTCCGTTTAGATATATTGAATTTATTATTTACACCTTTTAGTTAAACATACAATTGTGCAAAAGAGAAATTTCTTTAAATGTATTGTGTAATATTTCAATTTCTTATTTTTGTATTATGCTATTCAAATGTTTTGAACTATATTAGTTAAGTACTTTAATATTTTAATGTATATAAACTGTGACAATAATAAACAAGTAGGTGAGAGTAAACTTTAAAACTGCTGTTCTTAGAATAATAACGTATAGAAGGATAGTGTTAATACTTCGAACTTTCAAAATTTGAATCTAAAAATACTAATGGCGCGCAGACGATTGCACACATACACATGCAGACCACTATACAAATTATGAAATCAAATTTTGTTTTTATTACAATAATTGTCGAAATACTTTTAGAAATAATGTTAAAAACCTTTTTAAGTTTTTCAAATGTATTGTGACACCATTTGAATGCACAAACTGTCATAATTATCAATTTATTTTTTAAGAGTTGCATACGTACGTGCAGTACAATTACTTGTACATTACGGAACGGTTCCGGCGTAAGCTCCATTAGGCTCCAATTGGAATGCCTCACTTTTTGTGCGTGAACTTACCTTCTATACGTTATTATTCTAAGCTGCTGTTCTTATAAATATTTTTGTAAAGAATTTATCACTTACCTTAAAATGACGCATATTCATCATCCTACAAATTGATAGCGAAAGTCACTTAGCACTTGCACTGTTACCCCACAGGCACCGAACACTTAATAATAGTTTATTACTTAATAGTTTTATTTATTTTTCCACCAAAGTCTAAGAACACGTTTAATATTCCCGCTTCAGGAACAAAAGATGGCGGTTGGGATTATGAAGTTACGTCAGTGACGGCGCTAAATTTAAAATTCGAACGTAACTTTCGCGCGCGTTCGCTAAGACAGCTCACTCTCACTGGCTGCAGCAACATGTTTTCTTTTTATTTAAACGTGCAATCCCCTCTAATGATTGCGAATTATCACATCATATCTTCTTATCAATTCATTATTTGGGACGAATACTTCTTAACAGTTCAATGATTAAAGCTCAACAAAAACTGTTACTTTAAAGATTTTTAAAACTTAACCTTATATAAATAAGATATTTATTTGCCTAGCAGTTTTTAATATAGAAAATTAACTGGCAGAATACTGACCCCATTCATCGAGAAAAAAAAACATTTAGAAAAACTAAATTAAATGAATCATCAAAATATGAACAGTCGTTATGTAAATGTTACATCAAGAGTGGAAGTTCGTTGCAAATATTTAGTTTTTTTCCAGTAAATCGCAAAAAAAGCTTGTTACACAAAAAGAGCACAACTGTTTTTTATCGTTACCGAAACATTTAACTGAAT
This sequence comes from Lymantria dispar, assembly GCA_032191425.1. Taxonomy (NCBI): domain Eukaryota; kingdom Metazoa; phylum Arthropoda; class Insecta; order Lepidoptera; family Erebidae; genus Lymantria; species Lymantria dispar. The sequence goes on from CM063448.1 coordinate 26,921,554, forward strand.
CTATTTACAAAAATAGACCGTAAAAATTAGATTTAAAGTCAATATTGAAATAAAATTAAAAACTACTTTAAATATATACATATAATAATAGATATTATAGATGTATTAGGTAAATATATTTTTGTTTTAAGGTTGACCACGTGTGACTCGTCGCTCGAAAGATTCCCCAATTCATCCAAGGCGAGATGAGATAGTCTGCTACTGCTCTATTTCAATCTCATGAGTCTGACTGGATGGACTGACGGGAGAAGGGCGGAACATCACTCAAGTATACCAAGTATCATGTGGTGTTCTTATATTATATTCAATATCTTAATATTTTAACGTGTTATATTAAATAATTTTGATGACATTTTATGTAATATGTACGGAAGAACTGCTGGGGTGTTGTGAATATGATATAAAAGTTATTTACAGGCAGGTAAGATACCGTTAACAGTGATAAATACTAACGTGAAGAAACTTATAATTTTTAAAGAAAATTATAACTCTACACTGGCCAAATGGATCGTATTAGTTACTACTAAGAACCAGTGAAATTAGTGCTTATTCATTTTATCATTAACAACTTATAGATAGCTACAGTTTAAAGTACATATGGGAAATCCGTGTGGTGACGGAGTATGAATACAATTCACCACTTATATATATATATATATATATATATATATATTTATATATATATGATATAATATGCGCTTAGCATCTATCCAAGAGAAGGAAAACTCGAAATTAAACCCAATACCAATATGTTTGACCAGCATGGTATAGTAGGTCAAATTCCCTCCCATTGTGGAGGAGGCCCGAGTCCAATAGTGGGGTGTATATGAGCTGCGATGTTGATGTGAAATCCATTCAGCCATTCATCCATCAATCTATCTGCGTCCATTATTAAACATAGCCTTTACAAGGTTGGATTGACAATCACAGTTGGTGTCCTATGTTTTCCAAGAGAGTTCTACCTACTGCTCATTCTTTTGATGGTTCCTTAACCCGTTTTCACATTCCCGTGTGAAAGAAAAGGATACTGTGATCTTAACTGGTTATCTTACGGGTTATATTTGTTGGAGGAATCAATTATAATTGTAGTTGCAAATTAAAAATGCTTCAAGCTTAACCAGCTGTCCATTGGCGTCTCATAGCTCTTATCCTCAATAAGCAGCGCTATACTAAGCTTATCACTATCCTGGCTGCGCCTAGTTTTTAGGCGGCATCAGCTTGCATTAACTGTGCCATGCGACCTTTATCAGCCTCTTGACTAAATCAATGACCATGACTAGGAAGTGAACATTCTTCATTACTTGTTTCTGGGTTAAAAGTGTATTTTTTTATTTAATTGCCCTTTTTTTGGGGATGGGTTGCGGTCGGCGCGCTCCTCGCACCACTCCGTCCGGGGTGACAGAGGGGCGTAAGCACGCTCTCCCGCAACCCACCAACGATGCACGTCGCCTTCGTCGTTGAGCCGACTACCGGAGCAGGGTGACTTGACGTCAGTGGTCGGCCCGACGACCCCCTATTTGGGGTACCCTCCCATCGACCGAGGTTCCCCCCCTCGGGGAGGCCGTCGGTCTTTCCTCACGCGGTAGGCCTCTCAGCGGGTGACGGACTAATTCCCCGGTCACGTCACCCGCGGCCTCGGCTAGGGCGGCATGAGGTGCAGGTATTCGCGCCTACGCCGCCCCAGTCGCCGGCGGTGGATCGCCCCATTGAGGCTGCGCTCCTCGCGCAGGCGATTCGCCGCCTCCTTCCGCGAAACTAATACCTTACAGAAGGCTGCGACCGCATCCCAACTTAACTGCCCTTAGAGGGTATAAAAATCAGCCAAGGGCCGTCATCTCCAAGTCGTAAGTTACCCAGTTGTAAACGCCGCAATTATGGCATTATACCATTTTATTGTCGTTAATATCTGACAGTGGAAATTAATAGTCGGATCATCATCACAGATCGTATATGTCCTATCACTGGGCTTGAGTTTCCTCCGTATAGGGAGGAAAATTGATGAACTATACCATGCTGGTCAGGCGGGTTGGTATAGGGTTTTGTTTCGAGTATTCCTTCTCCTAAATTGTTATTGTATACACAAGATATCCCTTAGTCGCCTTTTACGATACCCATGGGCAAGAAAGGGTGCGCATGAATGGATAAACGCGAACCTTATTGCCTTTAATTGAATATATTTCCATCCATCCATAAGCCCGTAGACTGTTGGACATAGGCCTCCCCATGAAAATGCCACTCAAAATAGACTTGTGTCACTTGCATCCAACAATTCACTGGGAATTTCAAGATGTTGTCAGTCCACCTAGTAGGGATTCTCCTACGCTGCCTCGTCCAATTTGACGTTCGTCCTGATTATATTTGCCAACATTCAATTCGCTATTTAGAATGTTACGGAGATTCTTAAAAAAAAATCGGCCAAGTGCAGGTCGGACTCGCGCACGAAACGTTCCTTACCATTCACTAGGTAAACAACAGAAGGTACTCAATTTATATTTTAATATATTTTTATTTTTATTTAATTATTTATTGTTAAGGCATAATAAAAATACATATAAAAATAAATTTAACTATTTTGTGAATATTTCAAGTGCCTTTTTTTTTAGGACCAACGAAATAATTAACTGTAATTAATTTCTCGATTAAAATAATAAATATATTTTAATAGGCCGAAATAAAATTGCTTAATATCTTACAAGAGAAAATGATTTATATTTCCTGATATAAATACGTTATCAAAACTCAAATTAAAATTAATTATTTAAAACTGTAGTAGATAAGTAAGAAATTTAAAATATGACATCTTGAACACCAAATACTGGCCATGAAAACAGTAACATATTTGAAATATTGGAATAGAACAAATAAAATAAAAAAGAAATTGCTTTCGATTTTGTACTGTTTTTATTTAGTTACTGTTTTAATTTAAAAATAAAATGATTCGTAATTCCTCAATGTTTTGAACACTTTTCAACGTTAATGGTTATGGTAGAATACCAAACGCTGAAAAAGTGTTCGAAAATTCTGAAAATTAAAACTTATATACAAACACGATAAAACCATTAAAAAGGTTTTATTTTAAATGTATGATACTCGCGCAAAGATCAGATATTATTAATATGAATCCGTTCGGCCAAGGGCCGCATGCCCAAAAGTCCAACCTCTATTTCTCCATAATATGGGTACGAAGACTTGCGGTCTTAGGTTTTAATAGATATTCTATAGTAGGTACTAACTTTCGTCTGTCAATCCTACATAACACATACCTACATAATAATAACAAAAAAGTTCTTACTAAAAAACTAGGAAGCTGAGAAATGGCATGTTTTTTTTATTGAATCGGATATTAATGTTTTAGTTTTTCATTAATAAATAATTTTTGATTTTATGCTTATCATGGTAGATGATTGGCAAGTGTAGATCGTTGCAACATTTAGTGAAGGGATTTATGTACACTACATTACATGGGCTATATTGCTAGATAACGAGAGTATATGCAATATTGTATAATACTTTTTATACCATACTTTTTAGGAAGCAAGTTCTTGTGTTGTGATTACTTTTTTGATTTTACGCCGCTAATTAAATTATGTAATACATTCAAAGCTTTTAATTTTTTTTTCAAACTTTATATATTAAATAGTTTGTGGTTATGAATAAGTCATTTATTCATATACTAGCGGCCCGACCTCGCTGTTTCGGTTTCAAACGCTTTGCCCATATCTCAGATACGGCCTCGGATGAGAGTCCTGGACCGGGTAAAATTGCATAAGGTTTTTCTGAGAGGGAAAAAAGTCTAAATTACTCCTTATATAGACTAACTGGCGTATCTGGTAATTAAATAGTATCAAAATCGGTGGAGTCTTTTTGAAGATTACAGAGACCAAAGAGACAAACAAAAATTTAAATAGGTTTTTAAATATCGTGCAAATAACCAGGTGAAAAACGACTATTTTGACATTACAAATAGATAATTCCATTTTATTTATCTGTATCTTATATCTTTAAACGAGCAATTCTTGTATATATATATATATGTATATATGTAGGTATATATATATATATATATATTCAGGATCTCGGAAACGGCTCCAACGATTTTTATGAAACTTGGCATACTAGAGATTTCGGGTCCAACAAATCTATCTAGCTAGGTTTTATTTATAGAAAATGTTGTTTTGTCGGTGTTTTTAGCCAAACAATACAATGACATTAAATTTTAAAAGTATATGAATTCAAATTTCGTTGTCAATGTCAAAAGCTACGATAACTCAGTTGGGAAGCTGTCCAGTTCTGTTTTTGTTTTGTTTTGGCATTCAAACAGCGTCGGATCGAATCTCGGTGTTATTATTATTCTCTTTTTGTATTTTTTTATATTTTTTTCATTATTTAATTTTTATTTTTTATTTATATATATCTAAATAAATTCGACAAAAATACAACAAAAATATTCCGAGCGAAGCTCGGTCAGCCACATATTGGATATGATAATTGTGCTATTATTAAATATTAAATCTTAGATTCTTAAACTTCTATGTAAATATCATCATCTTATCTCGGCTCGTATAAATCTCGTTGCTGATTTTGAGCCTCCTGCCAAATAGGAAGAAAATTTACCTACCATAACACGCTGGTCAGAAGTCAAGTTGGTAAAGGGTTTTATTTCGAGCTATTCTCTTGTATAAATGTTATATGTATATTTTATACATTATTCGTCTTTTATAATAACCAAGAGCAGAATAGGAAGTGGTAAGTTGTACTCTTACTTCGTTCTACATAGACAATTAAAATATTAAATGGGTCTATTAAACAAAAAATCATCATCATCATCTCGGATTTTATACGTTCCACTGCTAGGCTCGAGCTTCCTCCCTAGCAGAGGTCGCGGACGGAGCCGAGCGACGGATGCACTGACCGTAGCCCTTCCCAAAAAAAAAAAGGTTCGACCTTCCTCCACAATAGGCGGGAAATTGACATACATGTTGATCACACGTGTTTCATTTCGAGTTTTTCTTTTCTTGCATATATATTATATGCATATTATATCCCTCAGCTATATCTTACGACACTTACGGGTAAAATATCTTGCCTATCCTATCTTGCCCGTGGCTGTCGTAAAAGATGATTAAGGTATTTTAATATACAGATAACATATATGCAAGAAAAAGGAAACTCGAAATAAACCCTATACTAACCCGTCTCACCAGCGTCGAATGGTTGGTCAATTTCCTTTCCATTACGGAGGAGGCTTCAGCCCAGCTGCGAGACTAATATGAGCTGTCGAACAATCTAACAAACTAATGTCAAACTAATGTCAATCTAATTGTCAATCTAACAAACTAATAAAAAAAATTATTTTATTAATTATATATTCATAATTTTCATAATTTCAGGTTATATACGTTCCACTGTTGGGCTCGAGCCTACTCCAGAATAGAAGGGAAATTGACCTTACTATATACCATACTGGTCAGACAGGTTGGTATAGGGTTTCATTTCGAGTTTCCCCTTTCTTACATAGATGTTATATGCGTATTATATCCCTTAGTCGTATTTTACTTTTTAATATCTATGCAAAAGAAGGAAAAATTGATATAAAACCCTATACCAACACATTTTACATAGCTTATCTAATATTTTTTTTTTACTTAAAAAAAACATTAATTATAATGACAATTTAATTGTAATTAATCAAAAGATATCCTAAAACAATTTCTAAAGTGTTAATACGTCTCATATATCAGCAAAAATAAATTAAATGATTAGCTATGCATAATAATCGGATACACATATATAATAGGATTTTTTATGAGGCAATGGCCCACATTTGTGTATTGCATAAAAATCCTTGTTGGCATCCGTAGTGTGTAAGCACATAGAATGTAAAAGTTGAATGCGTAATGGGTTTTTATTTAACGAAAATAAAGTTATGGTAAATCAATAAAGGAATAGCGATAATAAAGCATAGTAAACTTTTGATAACTTGCTTTTATACGCACGCATATACGTGCTGTAATTTTTTTATGGCAGACTAGGGTCTGCACATTCATTCATCTCAGCCTATATGAGTCCTACTATTGGGCTCAGGCCTTCCTCATATTGTGAGTGGAATTGACTTACCAATTCACGCTGGTCAGACGTGTTGGAATAAGGTTTGATATCGAATTTTCCTTCTTTTGCATAGACATTACGACACTTATCGGGCAAGAGAGGGGGTGCTTAATTGTATTCTTACTCCGTAATCACACGAATGTAGAGTAATATACTATAATAGATTAGTAAGTATAGTGAACTACTCCAGTATCGTATATTACTCTAGACAAATCTGCATAGTAGTTCTACTCTACTCATCGTTATGTCAATGTTCCACATCTGTCCAAGAGTGTGAACATTGAACAATCAGCACACTGTATTCCCTGGGACAGCGTGATCATATGTTAAACATATGGTCACGCTCTACATATACGTCTGGAGTAGTATATGTCGGCGTTGCGCCAGGAATTTGGACGATGATAGTAAAATACCGAGTATGTAATCACTGTATTTATTACAAGTTACTGCCGGAGAAGTGAGTGAAGTAAAACTGTCCTCTATTCTAATCTTACAATGTTTTTATAACCTCCGCTTTACAATGAAACGGTCTAGTCTTAGTAACTACAATTACTTTTTATAACAAACCAATAAAACAATATTGTTAACTATCTGAATATAGCTAAATAATAATGATAAATATTCTAATGCATTTAACATAATTCCAAATAGTCAATTTTACACAATTTACATTAATGTAATTAAAGGAAATATTGTTCTCATATATTGTTCAACAGACGGCGCTCTAACTAGAAATAAATTACAATATTTATTGTGTAAAACAACTAAATATGGTTACAAATAATTACATTAATTCTAATCGATTTTAATTTGATCAATTATATAAATATTTAAACAATTAAATCAAAGATTTCTAGAAATACATTCAAAAAGTGTTAAATATCATAGCATGGTAAATAGCAGTGTTGTTACTACAAATAATTATTTAAATATTAGTTGCAAATATTTCAAACATGTTTATAACTATAATTGATAACACATACATCAACAATTTACAAATATTGCCGATAGAGGGCGATATGCGCCCATACGGCCATACTGACTCCAGCGCGTCCCTTGCGCTGTTAAGGCGTCACCCACCAAGGGATCTAGCCATCCACAAGGCATCACCCATCCTGGGATCTAGCCAACAAGACCAGGTTTAAGGATACGCATGATGGCCAGCCAGCGCTTTAGGAAGGATGTTTTGGATAGAAAAAGCATTTGCAAGGCATCACCCACCAAGGGATCTAGCCAACCACAAGGCATCACCCACCAAGGGATCTAGCCAACCACAAGGCATCACCCATCCTGGGATCTAGCCAACACAAGACCAGGTTTAAGGATACGCATAGTGGCCAGTCAGCGCTTTAGGAAGGATGTTTCGGATAGGAAAAATAAAAAGCATGTTTCCAAATTAGTATTCACCCGCCCATACGGCATTACTTTGCTAAAAAAAAACAGTTTTTGCAACAGGCGCTTGTCATAAAAAGTCATGGCTAGCGATACTTACACCACATCCACGGAGATAATTATGCTTCAATATATATCGGTCATTAGGCAATACCTCCTAAGTGCCATGGGACCCTCGAAGAGAGTGCGTCGATCATGACGATGCACGAAAACAAAATTGCCAAAAAATACATTTATTTTGGCTTTACCTTTGTCAAATCAATTAACTCTAGAAAAGATCGCTCGTCCATCCTTTTCTTACAGACGCTTAATATTTTGTCCGTTCGTCGTCCTCTACCTGCAACATCTCGATAAAACAGCGGTTAATATTTTTGCTGAACAATACTCCCAGTAATATTGCATAGTTTATAGCCCACTGGAAATCGTGAATAGCACTGTGGCATGGTTTTCAAGCTCAACTACGGACATTAATATCTTTGATAATTTTCACAACTAGTCTCAGTTAACCATTTGCTCTACTAGTTCCCTTAGCCACAAGGTATATTCAATACCGTATTTATTCATTATTATAAGAAGAGACGAGTTCCAAATATAGTTACAACTTCACAAAAGACCTCATAGCCGATTGTGACGTCTTTAGTGTAAACTACTATAAAGACAAATGCGTATTCTGGCTGATGACGTCTGCCATGAATGTAGCCTGTAATGTCAGCGAACATAGTATGAAAATTATATTGCAATTTTATAGATTGGAAGTCTATTGTTTTACGCCCGATTTCAGCTTTACGAATGTTAGCTAACACAATTCTTCACAAATTTTCGAACATATTCGGGTACCAATATTGTTCGCCGATTTTAGCAGTACTTTTTCGCAACAAAAGTTGTGGTAGTCTCGCAATAGTCCTTATATTGCGGTGGAGGTAATAAACACATATTAATGGAAACAAATTAGATCCAAATTCAGAACAAAAATTTATGGATCGCACAGAGCTGTCCTGCGCGGGATTCGAACCCGCGACACTGGTACGATATCTTAACCACTACGTCATCTGTGCAGTGCAGTGTGATCGTAACACGAGTTTCTAACGGTAATTACGTGAAACGATACTATTAAGCTCAGCAATATCTTGTTAAATGACATAAAGTATAGACTACTGTCAGAGTCTCTCTCCTTTATTGAAGGATCACTCTTCTGCCCTACATGAAGCCAAGTATGGTCAAGAGTGGATGAATTTACGACGAGATAAACAATTACTTCGTTTTAGAGCATATGGTTTACTTAACACAGATTAAGACTATAATATGTATTAATTAAGCAGTCACCCTTTCGATATTCTACTTTAAACTAAACATTTTAAAGAAATGCTACCAGTTATGCACTCCTGAAGTGTGCTCTTTCTGCCTTGCCTTGAAACCTTAAGTGAATTTCAGTTACAACATAATCAGTTACCACTTTAAATAATTGACCACCTAAGAAGTGACGGAAATGCTTAATAGCTTTATACGAAGTTTGAAGTCTTCAGCTCACGAGCGGTATTTATTTTAACGCACATGGTTCGCATACTGAACTACGCGAGGACTTTTGAGCATTTAGTGATATTTAAAGTGATGGCAGCTTATCTCATTTTCATAGCGTTATAGAGGTGATAATCTATAGGGTCTGCGTTGAACTATTTAATCAGCCATTTAGTTTTATTGTTAACGCACTGGCCTTTATTTGCGATACACAGTTGCAGAGTATGAAACTAGATTTAAAGCTTGAGACCATCATGTAACTTAAAACAATATTGAGTCGTTAAGATTGAAGTTAAAATCAAAGTTATAGATAGCATGGAGGGTTCATTTATCAGCAGTTACAGTTTTCTATATATACCCTCTTTAAGACTTACGGTAATACCAAACAGCACTAATAATGTCATAACCAATTCTACCTCGACACGTCATGGAAACTAACTTTGGTTGTAATACAAGCAACATCAAGAGTTTGCGCGGAATCGAACCAGTAAACTTATTTCGGATCGGAGAACAATCAACATCAGTATGGAATAAGCTATTGAAAACTTTACCTTGTGATAATGCGATCTCTAGCAAGTAAAAAATAATAGTCCCATTGTTAGTTAACCATAAATTTTATCGATTTAAATCGATATTATCAAAATTAGATATTTATCGAAATAATTATTTTCACTATGGTATTTTCTATAACAAAAACGGTACTAAAAACTTCGTCGTATTAAAGGGGTTATGAAAGTTATACATCAAAGACTCTGCAAGCGTGATAAGTAGACGCTTCTATTTGCATCACAAAAAGGTCCTAGGTTATTATAGTTAACACAATTACTACACAGTGTAAGCGACGCGAATTATCCAAAATAAGAACTATTTAATAAATGTAAATATGTAGTAGGCATTCTATTGTTGCTATGCAAGTGCGCGCGGGGTAACTGGCGCGCGGGGTAATTGGTCGCGCGGGGAGAGGTTCTCGCTCGCTGCAGCGCTCACGTCACCGGGACTTGAGCGCCTTTTACGTCACGAAAGGTGCCAAATACGGGCCTTATCATTGTCCCGTGCTGTTTACTATTATTGTTAGTCAATATCTATACCAATAAATATGGAGTGTCTGTAATGTCAAAATGGCTTTTTTCACGCTGACGCGGTCACCTGCACAACACCTATGCCCAAAATATAGTTTAAAAAATTTTTTGTCTGTCTGCCTGTCCGTCCGTCTGTCTGTTTGTTCCGGGTAATCTTTAAAACGGCTGGACCGATTTCAAAAATTCTTTCACCAATGGAAAGCTATAATATCAGGGCGTAAATTAGGCTATATTTTACGCCCGGTATTCCCACGGGAACGGGAACTACGCGAGTAAAACTACTAAAACAGAGGCGAAGCGAGGGTGGGTTGCTAGTTATCTAAATAAACCAATTTCTCTCAACACATCAGTACTTTTTGGCGTCAATAGTCATTACATAACTCACAAACACGAGCCTAGACAAAATCTAGGCGTATTTCGCAATAGCTCAGATCTTATTAATTCAAGATAAATACCTGTTATTACGGCGTCGATCACCTCAGAGTCCGTAGCCTCACGTCTCAAACGTTTGAGCAGAGCCCGGCCCGTTGTAGCGTAGTCTGCGTAACTGTCCGCTTGTTCAGAGATGCAGCTGCGCCACCTCTGGACGTAGCCAGCATACCGGAACTCCTTGCCAAAGGTTCTAACGACGTCATCTTCCACTTGTTGCCATGTAATTGATTGAAGCGCCCATGTGTCTGGCGTACCGTCGAGTTCAAGAATAGCTTCCATTCTTGCTTTTTGCGGCTTATATGTTGTAGTCTCGTTAACATTTGCGCACCAATCCCCCGATGTCGATGATTATCGATGCGATCTCTCGTCGGGGTTGAACGGCGGTAGATAAAAATTTTGGTGCCGCCGTTACATTGTAGCCTCCGTAGAAAATGCGGCTCTCGCAGCTGTTGTTGCAGCAGTATTTTGTAATGGAGGTCAGGAGATCCATCACTTGCTCCATAGTGAAGGTCATCCGTAGATCTTGAAGAGTTTTGGGGGCTGTGATCCCACCGCTGCTGTCGGCGTTGCGCCAGGAATTTGGACGATGATAGTAAAATACAGAGTATGTAATCACTGTATTTATTACAAGTTACTGCCGGAGAAGTGAGTGAAGTAAAACTGTCCTCTATTCTAATCTTACAATGTTTTTATAACCTCCGCTTTACAATGAAACGGTCTAGTCTTAGTAACTACAATTACTTTTTATAACAAACCAATAAAAAATATTGTTAACTATCTGAATATAGCTAAATAATAATGATAAATATTCTAATGCATTTAACATAATTCCAAATAGTCAATTTTACACAATTTACATTAATGTAATTAAAGGAAATATTGTTCTCATATATTGTTCAACAGACGGCGCTCTAACTAGAAATAAATTACAATCTTTATTATGTAAAAACAACTAAATATGGTTACAAATAATTACATTAATTCTAATCGATTTTAATTTGATCAATTATAAATAAATATTTAAACAATTAAATCAAAGATTTCTAGAAATACATTCAAAAAGTGTCTTAAATATCATAGCATGGTAAATAGCAGTGTTGTTACTACAAATAATTATTTAAATATTAGTTGCAAATATTTCAAACATGTTTATAACTATAATTGATAACACATACATCAACAATTTACAAATATTGCCGATAGAGGGCGATATGCGCCCATATATACTATACGAACCTTGTGGCAACTAGAGAAAATTTCTGTGCGTTCAGTTGTTTCTGCCATTCCTATTATAGAAATATATCTTAAGGCTGAAGTATAGGCACTGTAAAGCTTTCCCATATCTCTGGTGCTGTGCGGCTGCGCTTATAGTAACTCCACATCCTTTGATTTAAGAGCTGATTGGTCAATTTTCTTTCATTTCACCCGTATTCAATAGAAGGGAAGTGGAATCAGTCTCTTTCAACTTCTGCTATATAGCTTTTTTAGTTGAATTTGTTGCGGGTCTGCCAGAAATGCCTGATAGTCCATCATAGATCCATCGTTCATCCTCAATGTCGGCTATGGAGACCATTGTGGATCCTGGCTCAAAGTAGTTACGATGGTGGGAATGTATTTTGGGATTAGTTCCAAAACAAAATATTATGGTATGGAAACATCTCGCCAAATCTATTTGGGGCTATGAAAGAGCAGCATGCGGTCCCATAATCTACCGTATTTTACCATTTCCGTTGTACCGATTACTGGTACCAATTTCTCGGTGGCCCTAAGCCTCGATAGGCAGTCCAGTAAATTATCCTTTTGAATGTCGTACAACAATGTTGTCAAGACGTCGCCATCGCAAGGCTGATGTCTCTGCAGTTAGCGAATTTATCCCCAGTCTCTCCATCTACGCCTTCATCTTGAGCGTCTTCAAGCGCAGGTGTTGTACTTAGACCCATATTTGATAATTTGTATAGCTACAACCTGTATTTTGCCTTGCGAGGGTTATTCATATTGCTCATAATCATCTTAGCTTATGTTTGGCCTATTAGCTTAAGCGTCACAATAGGAGGAAAATTGACCTAATATATCACGCTGGTTAGATAGGTTGCTATAGGATTTATGTCCAGTTTTCCTTGTATTATAATAATTGTTGTCTGCATATTACATATATACCTTAATCGTGTTTTACTACACCCGCGGGCAAGATACGCGCTTATGAATTGTATTATTACTCCGTTACGACACGGCAAAATAACATTAATAAAATCCATAATACGTCACTGATAATTTCATGTGCATTTGTTATCGCAGAAGTCGTTATGTTAACCACACGTCATACGTCATGTTTTCCCTCGATTTCCTAACATTTGTAATTACGGCTGTGTTCCTATTTTTTGTAGGGTTATGTATTATATAACTTTATAACCACTGTGGATAAACAGATTGCAACAAACAAGTTTTTATTTAGTGGTAGGATTTAATATGATCGTCACCATCATCTCAGATCATATACATCCCACTGTTGAGCTTAAGCTTCCTCCACCATAGGAGGGAAATGGACATATTATACCACGTTGGTCTGACCTGTTGGTCTGACCTGTATAGAGTTTGTTTTTAAATTTTCCTTCTCTGCAATAGATGTTATAGGCATATTTAATCCCTTAGTCTCTTTTCCGACACCCGCGAGCAAGAGAGGGTGGTGAATTGTATTCTTACTTCCGAATCAGCCAATCTGGTTCACTATCGCACAATCAAGACCGCTGGGGCTATAAGCATAACATTTTGATATTTGTCGCTTTTTATTTCTTAGGCATATTCTAAGGAAAGATTTTTAGAAATTGCCTCCCTAACGATATAAAATTGGGGTTGCAAGTTTGTATGATACCCTGTTCGTCGTCTTTTGAAGTTAGATCGGTGAAATTTTGTATTTGTTATTTTAGTTTAAAATAAAGAGTAGCAAACTTCAGCATTTCTTCAAAATCAACCCTTAAATAGGAAAAATCCTTAAAAAGAAAAAAGAAATGTAAAAGGATGAAAGTTAAAAATCTTAAAAATTGTGTTTGATTGATGAAATAAAAATGAGAAAAACATGTATTCTAGCTTTTTCTAGAAAGTCGAGCTTTCATCTCAGCTCATGGACGTTCCACTGCTGGGCTCAAGCCTCCTCAATTATGAGAGGGAAATGGACTTGCTGAAGCAGGTCGCTGGTCAAGCGAGCTGGCATAAGTTGTTTTTGCGTGTTTTCCTTCTGTTGCACAGATGTTATACGACTCTTAGTAATTTTTATGACACCCACCATCACCATATGTCCGAATCGGCAAACAACAACAAACAGCTTTTTGAACAAACAGTTGGCTATTCCTTTGGGAGTGTATTCTCTAGCGTAACGGGTGGGACCTCATGTTAAACAGTCTGCAAGTCACATCTGGGATAGTATAATATACGGGAAAATTTCCGTGCGTTAAGGCGTTTTTGCCATATCTACTATTGCAAACAATGCTTCATGCTCTTATTTACTGGCCTGTTGGTCTACTTTGTTTCATGTTTCCCGCTTTGCATAGGGCTGAAGTAGAATCCTTCCAACTCCTCCTATTTTTCTTTTCTAATTAAATTTGTTGCTGGTCCCAAGGCAATTAAAAGCGTTTCCCGGGACTTCCTGAGGGGGTAAACCTTGGTGAGAGAGACCATACGGAGACCATTGTGGATACTGGCTTACAGGAGTTACAGTGGTGGAAATGTGTGGTGGGATTAGTCCCAAAAAAATTATCAGAATCGGCCCTTAATGGGATAAAATATGTTTATAAAACTTATTTGAAAACCGTCAATTTTAAAAATAGATTTATAGTATTTAAAAACATAGACGTTGAATAAAACATAACATTGCGCCTAAATGTCGTAATAGCTGACTAAAAGTTTTTCATCGACCTGGGCCAACTGCATTTGATGGCGTCAGATCAACAACTATCTCCGTAAAAAGGGTTGACGTCCTTTTTTTGGGTGGGTTATGATCAGCACACCCGCCACCTGGCTCCATCCGGGGCGACAGAGGGGGCGCACGGCGGCGTAACCCACCTGTACCCACGTCACCTTCGTCATTGAGCCGACCACCGGTGCCGAGTTCTTCGTCTTCAATGGTCGTCCTGAATCAATACCCTGAGGGGGATACCCTCTCCTTTCGACGTCCCATAGGGTTGATGTCTAACAGGCAGCCGGTCATAAAACTTTCGCAATATGTACTATCAAAGAAGAGTACATATTGAATGGACCCCAAACAATTGGGATAGGAGAGAGGCTATGATGATGATATCGTTTTTATGCTTCAATAAGTTTCAAATTGCAAAGATGTTAACAAAGTTGTTCCATCAAAAATGTTCTTGAAAATTAGGAAATCCGAGCCTTGAAGCACTCCCGAAGTAGTTAATTCTGGTTGTTAAAAACATCCATAACATAATAATTTACCTACTATACTATGCCTTCAGCCATATTGGTACAGGATTTTTATTTTTTTATTTTTCATGGCCGCCCGAGGTGACGACATTCCCTCCCTAACGCCATTGGGCCGACCATTGGTACCGATTCCTTGACTTCCGTAACCGGCCCGGGTCTTTATGACGCCTACGGGCAAGATGGTGAATTATATTCTTCCTCCATCTGTTTAGGTTATTTCGTTCTTGTTGTAGGTAAATAGTTTACAACAAACCACTATGGAGTTGTAATGTTTATTGATAGCTCTGCATTACGTATCTGAGTAGCAAACTTTGTAACGTTATTAACGCACGTTTGTACGTCACTGAATATTAGTTACAATTACTTTTTATTAATTAGGTTACCTATAGTGCACGTAAACCACTCATATTACTCAAAGGTATGATCAATACTAGCTCGGCTATCATCGCTACATGAAAAGTTTTTAGTCCAGATGCTGCTGCAATTTTAACATTTAGCCATCGACTACCTATATATACTAGTTAGGATATTGTTACATCGATTTGGACCATGTATTTACAAACTGCCTCGGCAAAAAAAGCAAAATTAAGTTTACGTTAATTCGCAACATTCTTCAGCACATTCAGATAAAGTTATATTTAATTCACAGAAGATATTAAATACTTACATATTTTATAAACTTGAAGATAATTAATGAAATGAGGCAACAGTTAATTTACATCATTCATAATAATATAGAGCACGTATTCCGTCATAAGGATAACAAAATTACGTAAACATTACGAAATACGTCAACAATCACACATTCATATGAGAATAATAAATACCTATAAATAATTTTAATGCATGTTGCTCGTGCCTAAGCAATCATTGTTCCGATGTTAGTGGTATAAATTATCATAGGTTTTAGTCATTATTTACGACAGTGCTTGCGTATATTATGCACAATCATGACCACTGGCCACTCTATAAAGTATCTTAATTTTGCGGCTTGCGTTAAGCAATATCGCCGTAATTTCGTCATCGTCATCATCCTCATCACAGCTCATATACGTCCCACTGCTGGACTCGAGTCTCCTCCACTATAAGAGAGAAATTGACTCACTAAACCACGCTGGTCAAACGAGTTGGCATAGAGTTTTATTTTTGTTTTTTCATCTCTTGTATAGATTTTATATACATAATTGTATCCTTTAGTCATCTTTTACGACACCTACGGACAAAAAAGGGCGTGGTGAATTGTATTCTTACTCTGTCACAACACGGAGTATTTCGTAATTTCGTATCATAATACTAATATGTAGCTACATACTTTCACGTACATCTTGCCCGTGAATGTCCTAAAAGACAACTATGGGATATAATATGCACATAAAATCAGTGCAAGAGAAGGAAAACTCGACAAGAAGACACAAGAAACCCTATACCATGTCTGACCAGCATGGTATAGTAGGTCAAATTTCCTCCCATTGTGGAGGAACTCCGAGCCCAACAGTGGGACGTATGTGGGCTGCGATGATGTTGACATACTTTTATTTTAAAATTACAAAAGATGAATCGTAATTACACGAAATGTTGACAAGATTCCAAATACTATTTTTTTTTCACAAATAAATTACAAGCACATATTTGTAATAACCAAACAATGTATCCAGAGCATTACAATAGATTAGCTCTAACTAACTGCTGCTGCATTGTCTTATTGTGTAACTCACAACTTATAATGTTACAAACATTTATTTATTGTTACCAAAAAGAATGTGTAAAACACCACATATACAATTGTTATGTTGACAATTTATACAGGAAACAGGGCGAAACAAGTGCAGCAAATCTCTTCAAACTATAATAAATTGTAACATACTCTACTCTTTTAGAATAAAATATGTTTTCGCATGTGTTATAGCTAGGGTTGTTGCAGAAACGTTTTGCCAAGAGGCACTTTTAGTTCAACTTCCATTTGTAGATTATAATGACATAACAGCTTGACATGAAATAAGTATCATTACAGATAATTAAACTACTGATATTTCAACATAATTGTACTTTCAAAGCACTTTATACATATATGTTTCACTCTATTATCTAAATTATGCAGTGAAAAATTAATTGCGGTTGATAGATGTTATAGCAGTTAGCAAATAACTACTTTACTGAAGCTCGTTTTGGCACGTTTGAAAAAAATTATAATAAATAACTACTTTACTGAAGCTTGTTTTGGCACGTTTGAAAAAAATTATAATAAATAACTACTTTACTGAAGCTTGTTTTGGCACGTTTGAAAAAAATTATAATAAATAACTACTTTACTGAAGCTTGTTTTGGCACGTTTGAAAAAAATTATAAGAGAGAATTTTTATGATGTGCGAAAAACCGCCACCCTTTCTTTTTTTTTTTGGGTGGGCTACGGTCAGCGCACCACCAGCCGGCTCCATCCGGGGCGACAGAGAGGCAGCGCGCAGCCCCGTAACCCACCTTGTAGCACGTCGTCTTCGTCGCTGGGCTGATCACCGGTGCAGAGTTATTTGACTTCAGTGGTCGACCCGTTGGAATACCCCAAGGGAGTAGTACCCTCTCCCAACGACGTCCCCTTTTTTTATTGTTCATCAAATCAGACAACATCAGATGGTGTTGGTCCAGATAAATGTTAAGATCTTAGTCGTATTTTACGACAACTCATCTCATCATTTCAACTCACGTAAGTCCCAATGTTGGGCTCAGGGCTCCTGAGCCCAACAGTGGGAGGGAAATCGACCTACTATACTATTCTGGTCAAACATATTGGTATACGGTTTTATGTCGAGTTGTCCTTCTATTACAATACCTATGACCGATGAAAAATTTAGCAGTATTCGTAGCCGCTACCACACATTGCATAATTGTAAATATAAATGAAATATGTAACTATAAAATAATTTAGAACATCTTTGGTTTATAAATGTGGGCGAATTCGGGATCAAATTCTGGCACGGCTAAACGACAGTGCTGCCAGTAGCGACATTTATTTTATACTGCTGAGTCTCTGAAATTATACAAAATCAAATCTTATTATATAGAACCAACAAAACTGTTAATAAATAGTTAACAAATAAAATTATTAACTTTCGTTACTTTTACTTACTTTGCATAAGAAAAAAAAACTATAGGTATGCATTAATTTTCTTGTTATTAATTTCAAGCTGAGCAAATATAAAAATGCTTATCCCTAATGATTAATAATTATTATTCTTTTTATTTTCCGAAAATTTACTTTAAATTTTATATCTAATTATACAAAACAATCTACTATACAAACAGGATAAATGATATAACCAAATTATACGAATTTTGTATCCAATTATACGATCTGGTAGCCCTGCTAAACGAATTCCTTACGTTTGCCGATTCTATAATCAAAGCAGCAGCTACAATTACTGAAATCATTTTCGGTAATGAGCCATATTATATACTCTCGTGACCATAAACGATCTAACCTAACTAGCAACCAACATCCCTATTAATGTGTCAATTGTAGCTAAATATTTATTCTTGTATTCATAATTATTTATTTACACTTAATTGTACAAATAAGGCATTATATTTCGGATTTAATACCACGTTGAGTGCTTATTAGACATTATAATAAAAATGCAATACTATTTTATGAAAAGAGTGCTGTGTGGTGGCGGCTTCGAATACTACCAACCCTTGCTTTGCTCGTGGGTGTCGTAAAAGATGACTAAGAGCCCTAGATTGACCCGGACCAACTCCATCTGGTACCATTTGGGTCAACGATTACATTCCCAAGGAGGGTTGACGTCAGGCAGGCGGCCGGTCAAAAAAGTCATTGCCGAAACTTTTTGCAATATGTCAAAACAGATAATATATTACGTCGACCCCAAGTAATTGGGATAAGAGCAGAATGATGATGATGATGATTATTTTATGAAAAGAAGAAAAACTGTCTACAAGTAATCACTGAGAGTCCATCGGCCCTGCGTCCGAAAAAAACTTTTGTTTCATATGAATTATTCAGTAGATTAGTGAAGTTATAGGTCATTTTTTATCACGTATCTTATAGTAATAATGGAAATACAAGTAGTATAACATAAATATCAGTTACTAGCAACCCGCCCTCGCTTCGGTTTCAGTCGGCATATCCGCATAGTTCATGTGCCCGTGGGAATTCCGGGATAAAATATAGCCTATTGTACTCCTTGATATAGCTATCCATTGGTGAAAGAATTTTTGAAATCGGTTCAGTGGTTTAAGCATGAAAGCGTAACTAACAAATAAACAAACAAACTCACTTTCGCATTTATAATATTAGTAGGAATTATGTGTAATGCATCAAAATCTGTTGGATCTCTAGGAATTTCCTTCATAAAGATAGATCATCTATATATTAATACGCGAAGCAAAAACTTTATACCCCTTTTTACAAAAATTACGTGGACGGTCAAGTATGAAATTTAGCACTCTTGAAATAAATAATGAGGGAAAGTGCATAAAAGTGAAATTTAATATAATAATGGATTAGAAATACATTAAATTCATTAAAAAAGACATTACGCACACTACCATGCAATCGCTATACACACACACGCACACTCACTCTAACGCTTATTCACTTTTTTACGGTTATAATCTGTGGTAGAATTGAATATCAAACAATCATAATTATGATGACAATGTCTAATAGACATTTGTACTTATATATTAATTATTGGTGAAATACAGCTTGTTAATTATACATAAATATAATTAAAAGAAAATTGTGTAACAGAAAAATTAATTTAAATGAATTATTGCCGAATTTCGACCACTCAGTGACCACTAGTATGATATGTATATGGTAACAAATTGGTATGAAAACTCAGAATAGTTGTATAAATTATAGCCTCTAAGAAGTAGTATCATTAGAAATAAACTACTACTAATAACATTATATGTGTAGTAAGATATGTTTTGAAATTTTATGTAATGTAACCGCAAAATTACAATAAAGTTAACCAGTTAAAAATTATGTTGCAACGGTTTGTTTCGATATAAACAAATTATATGCCACATGATATATTACTGAGAGTAACTTTAAAGAGAAGGGCACATCGTAAGTTATGTTTCCCTTCATAAGTAATTTAAAACTCTCGTTTGGATAATTGAATATTTCGTATTAGAATTGGACTTTTATGTGTTAAGACATACAAGTATAATTAATTATTGCAATCAGTAATCAATAGAAATATTAGACAGGAAATGTAACTGTATAATCTTATGAAATAAAACGATGTATAGGCTTATCAAATAATAATCATCACAGATCACATATGCCTCACTATTGGGCTCGAACCTCCTCCACAATGAGAAGGAAATTGACTTACTACACCACGCTGGTCAAACATATTGGTATTTTTTTTTTTATGGGCGGTCTATGGTAAGCGCACGCGCGGTCCTGTCCGTCCGAGTCGATGAAAGGATGGCGCGCGGGCCCATAACCCACCCGTACCCACCTCACCTCGTTGTTGGGCTGACCACCGGAGCAGATGTGACTTGTCATCAGTGGTCAGCCCGACGGAATACCCTTTCGGGTAACCTCACCTCTCGACGTACTGGGACGTCGGTCGCCATCACGCGGTCAGCCTCTCTGCGGGTGACGGACAATTCCCCGGTCCGATCACCCGCAGCCTCGGCTAGGGAAACATGTTGGTATAGGGTTTTATTTCGAGTTTTACTTGAATAGATATTATATACATATTATATTCCTTAGTCGTCTTTTATGATACCCACGGGCAAGAAAGGGAGTGGTGAATTGTATTCTTACTCCGTCACCACACGGGAACCAATAAAGAGCATATAGTATGTATGTTTTAGAACACCACAACAGGGATTTTTCCTGGTTTTAATTTCAAATTGTTATGCACCAGCGTTTCAAGTAAGTTCTAGGGAACACTGATACCATGGACTTTGTTAAAATAAGTAAAAATTCTTCAGTTAAGCTCTATATATATGAATCTATTTTATCAAGTAATATTCTTGGTGTCATTCTTCTCTCAAACTTTTGAAAATTATAGATCTCAGGTCAGAACAAAATAATGCTTCTGTAATATTTGATAAATAACATTGCTGTTAGTAATTATACTTAACAATAATGAGTTGAAGTTTTATAATAGATGAAAAGAACAAAACTTTAAAATTTCTTTTAGCGTCACATTTAGTAATTTATGATCACGTCACATTTAGTAATTAAGTAGGGAAATCTGTTGTACCTTGGACAGAGTTGTACATTCATATTTTTTGAGAATTGTCGCTCGTTTTATAACCATTTTTTATGGTAAAACTTTATTTGTTAAAATTAAAGTCTAATTAGTTGCGATTCGTGGACATCGTGTGAACACTGTAAAAAAAGATAAAAATTGTATACTCTTTAAGAAAAAATTTTGGGCTTTACCAATTTATTTAAAGTGATGCATGTCTATGAAAACTGTTTTATTTAGAATCTAATCTTAGTATATCTAGTTACTAGACAACATGAGTATCAGAGCCTAACTTTAATCACAAGTTGATTAATAAAACTTGTGAATAATTATTTCTGATGTTTACGTAAATATTACATATTGTAAATAATACTATTTCACGGATTTATGACGTTCCTTATGACGTAACTAAGTACACTGTAAAGTGTTCGAACCGTTGCGCGTCGGGCAATCACATTCAAACGCGATAAAATCCGTAAAGTAGTTTTATTTACAAAGCTTGTACTTCACAAGCTTTGTAAAGCTAGTTGTCGCTATGTTGTACCTTAGCGACTCAGCTTATGATCTATCTCGGTCTTGTCAAGATGAGGCGAGCCGCCGCCGGCGACTGGAGCGGTGTAGGCGCGAATACCTACGCCTCATGCCGCCCTAGCCGAGGCCGCGGGTGAGGTGACTCTGGAATTAGTCTGTCACCCGCCAAGAGGCTGACCGCGTGAGAAAAGAGTGACGTCCTCCCCGAGGGGGGAACGTCGGTCGATGGGAGGGTACCCCACTAGGGGGTATACCATTGGACCGACCACTGATGACAAGTAACCCTGCGCCGGTGGTCGGTCCAACGACGAAAGCGACGTGCATCGTGGGTGGGTTGCGGGTGTGCGTGCTTACGCCCCTCTGTCGCCCCGGACGGAGTGGTACGAGGAGCGCGCCGGCCGCAATCCACTCCTAAAAAAAAGGTACATTATTTTGATCAGAAATATGTCAAAAATTACTTACATACTTTTTATGAGTAATAAATAATTGTATTGTATTAAACATGATATATTATGTTGCTAAAAGTAAAATGCCGAAGGCAGAAATACATTTAAAACATATATTCGAAACAAAAATTATTGCAAATGTAATAAATTTATTAAAAACGACGAGTTATTGAATTCGTGTGGTAACGGAGTGAGAATACAATTCACCACCTCCTCTCTTACCGGTAAAAGACAACTAAGGGATGTAAAGTATGTAAATAACATCGATGCAAGAGAGGGAAAACCCGAAATAAAACCCTATGTCAACATGTCTGACCAGCGTGGTAGAGTAAATCAAATTGCCTCCTAAAATGGAGGATGCCTGATCCCAATAGTGGCCTGATATGATGAAGAAATTTACGCTTCATGGTTCTTCCGTACATTTTCGCAATTTCCGAACTGCCTTTATCACCACATGATGAAAGAAGGCACCTTTCCAACCACTTAGAATAAAATCACCAAAGAGAGTCAAATCAAATAGAGAAATTTACAATATTTTTGAAGTTAAAATCTATTGGTTTTTTTTTAAATACTATTTCATTAAATATAATAATTGATTTTTAAATAGTTGTTGAAAGTCTGAATTTGACATACCTAGTAGTTTTGTATCTTTTTTAAATTTTAATTTTTTTTTCTTCTTTCTCGTTTTATTGATGTTTTTATACAGTGATTTTAATAAAGGTTTAATTACAATTTATGTCCAGAGGATAAGAAAATAATAGAAATAATTAGATTGTTTTTTTCCTTTTTTTTGGTGAGTTGCATATAATTAGATTGTAAGATTACGCGATGTGATGCCAAAATATTGTCAATTACCCATCATTAGCGCAAAAGTGAGGCTCTTTTGAAAAACAATACTTTTACCTAAATATTATTATTAATAACTGTAATTATTGTTCATTGCTAACGCTCATAGAAATTACTAATTATTACTAATATTTTTCAACAAGAAATAAATAAATTATAACTAAAAAATATTCATCTCTATTTGAATCTGCCCTGAGCGAGGTACAACGGATACGGTTAAAGGTATATCTGGTTTGTTGTAACTAGGATAGTTTGCCTTTTCTTTTCGACCGGGTAATGATCCCAGATTTTTTGACCATGTAAACAGTTTTATGAATGAACTAGAAACCCGCCCTCGCTTCGCTTCGGTTATAGGTTATAGTCGTTTTACCCGCGTAGTTCCCGTTCCCGTGGGAATACCGGGATAAAATATAGCCTAGTTTACGCCCTGATATAATAGCTTTCCATTGGTGAAAGAATTTTTGAAATCGGTCCAGCCGTTTTGAAGATTACCCGGAACAAACAGACAGACAGACAAACATTTTTTTATTGCTATTTTAGGCATAGGTGTCGTGCAAATAATCGTGTGAGCATGAAAAAAGCCTATTATTTTGACATTACAAACAGACACTCCAATTTTATTTATTGGTAAAGATTATGTATTTAATCAAATGATCTTTACATACATATGGGGTAGGTGTATTTATATTATTTTATTTTAAAAATTATAAATTCATAAAACTTGTCCGGGTGCAACAGGTTTCCCTACTACTAATAATAATTGCTTACGCAAAAAAGGATTTCAAGGAAAGAGGTAATATTGAATTATTCGATGAAACACAGTAAACTTGCAATTATTTACAAAACAACTAATACTGTGACGTTTGCAATTCCTGGTCAAAATTCGTGAGGCAAAACCTAGAAAGGAAAAACATAACCAATTACATTTATAATAAAGTTCAATTTAAATATGAATGTTTGTTTCATCCAGCTATGGAATGCATTAATGACGCAGGTAATGAGGAGGAAAATAGGGACTATATAAATATAGTTAAAATAACACAACAAAACATTCCGTAAACACTCGACGACCAAGCAACATCGTACTGTTCAATATAAATATTTAATAATAATAGTAGTTTAAGCATTTGCATTGCAGTTGTGAAATAAAAATTATTATTATGTCTCTAAAAATTAATAATTTTCTCGTGGTAAGTATTTATTTATGACTTATTTTAGAAACTAAATCTTACAGGACTTCAACTCGTTAACTCACGCTAATATTTATTTCACGCTGTTTGAAAACTCCTTCATATGTCTAATAAGAATGCCATGTCCTTTACATTTCCCTGGGACTTGTAAAGACCGGCTGAGGGACTACCAGGAGAATAGATGGCAGCAATATTCTGGCACATTTGTCACAACAATTACAAATGCATAGAGCGGGACAATTATGGCGCATATAACTCTTTTGGAAAGAACCATTTCCAACCCTGGATGTCCATGGAGTGATGAACGGACTGATTTCTCTAAAACAGCATCTTAAAAACAAAGGCTTGTTCTTGAAATTAGCCTATCACAATATTATCTAAGCATGCGTCTGTAGTGTGGCTGTAAATATTACAGGACTTAATTCGTAGTTCGCTTTCAATAGAGTGATATCATTTGCACTTATCTCTTGAATATATATTACGATACCCACAAGCAGGCAGGGAAGGACTCTCGTTATATTCTTATTCCATTACAATACAGATTGCTTGGTGGATATGCAGTTTCTACCTGCCTACTAATCGAACTGTAGGACATGCCTATGTAAAATTGTATTCAAACAAATTTTCAGACAAATATATGACAAAAAAGTTATTGGTTATGTTATTGATATAATGATCAATAAATTTTATTTATGATGTATTATATTTTACAGATTGTTTTGTTCCTGACGAACAGCAGTGCTGCACCAAAACAAGGTAAGATAGTAATATCATCTTATACTATCTCTATAGTTCCACTTCCCGTGGGAATACTAGAATAAAATATAAGCTATGTTACTCCCTGATATTTTAGCTTTCCATTGGTGAAAGAATTTTTGAAATCAATGCCGTGGTTTACGCTTGAAAGCGTAACAAACAAACAAACCTACTTTCGCTTTTATAATATTAGTAAGGATAATTGTTTATGACTTAAGGATCAATTAAAGAATTTATTAAATGAGTGTAAAACTTTTCTTTCGACTTCTAACAGGCAGGCGTTATAGTACTCCTGATGAATGCAAGGACCAAAGTTACTGTACTGTGAAACCCAAAGGCTATGAGGAGCTAGAAGAAATGATGAACAATGCCTTACCAGAATTTCTTATTACAGTATGTTAATATTTTTATTCTTATGACTTTCTTTGACCATGGCTGTCCTAAGAGACATATTTTTGAAGAGTTATATTTAGAAAAAAATTAAGTATTAATAATATAAGTATTGAACCTTCTAGCCGGCATCGCGTAGTATGGTAACTGCCCTAATGTTCTCGATATTTTCCACTCCAACCCTACGATATATATATGTAGCCTACAGAATATATATTTAGTTTAATAATATAAATTTTAAGAATATATATGAAGGAGAGCTTTCTTCAACAGTAGATTGTTTACTACCTTAGAACGAGCTAAGAAAATGCTATAGAAGTGTAACTATATCGAAATTTATGCATAAGTTTTGATTGTCCTAATGTTTAAAATATGTTTTGGTAAATATAAAATCTTTAAATCTCTTTTTTCTGCGGCCAATTAATATAGAAATAAAGTATAAATAAGTTTTTGAATAAGTAAAGTTGTAGTGTTTAAATAAAATATCTTTTAATAAAGATGATTTTTACGTTCAACGTTAAATACTTTAGACCTTTCCTAAATCATATTCAGGCAGTTTACTGTTAATCTATCAAAAACGACTATGTTGGATTAAACGCTGAGAAGTATTTCAAAACATTAGGATATTGAAATATAAAATTAAAATGCCATAAAATAAATAAAACTAATTGTATTCCATATGCGATAAATAAATTTTCTATTGTACAGAATTACGCCGATCGCACAAACGAAGTTGCCTGGGAGACCTTCACTAATGCAAAGGACAATTGTCCCTATTACACTAAGGTAAAAAATGCTTGAAATGAAAAGCTATAACAATACGTTTAATTGTATTAGATGAATTTCTGTCAAATTATAGTGGAGACTCAAATCCAGTAATGATATCCACATTCGTTAAGATAATAGGCTCAGGCTATCTTCATAATGGGAGGGGAATTGACTTACTATTCCACGCTGGTCAGACGTGTTGAATTGGGTTTTGTTTCGAGTCTTCCTTCTCTCGCATAGACATTATATGCTTATTATATTCGTTAGTTGTCTTTTACGACATCCACGGCTAGATAGGGAGCGGTGAATTGTATTGTATAATGCCCTATCTTCTCCGTGGATCTCGTTAAAGACGACTAAAGGATATAACAACAAAACCCTATACCAACATGTCTAACGAGCATGGTATAGTGGGTCAATTGCCCTCCTATTGGGGAGGGGGCTGGAGACTTGAGTCTTTCATCTGATATGACAATGATGATGATTGGTTATCTGTAAAGTGTCACCGAACGCTTAGGCAGATCGTGCCTCTCTATCGCTTGTTTCACGTTCTCGCTTGCACGTGAAACGTGACAATGAATCATGTTTTTTTGTGCGTGCAGTCAGTTTATCGATTTGTAATATAAAGAACAAATTCTTTTTGTTACTCTTCGTTTCATATCCTCCCACTGCTAAGTCCTCAAATACCTGAGGAACTTGGTAGGAGCTAAAACAGCCTGATAACTAAAAATTAACCATTTTAATGAACACTAACTCGATTGCGTGCCATGATACTTGTAGTGGATTCGAATGTGGTAATTTTGTGCGCAACTGTGGGATTTTTGATAGGATATACTACTACTACCTCCTACTAAATGCCGTCTATTTATTTTTTAGAATCAACAAATATACGAATTCTACCACGGTGAAACAAAAACGAAAACTGACATCATCGTGCAAACAAATTTCTTTAAGCAATTCGTGAAAACAGTACACTGCGCGTAAGTAATTTTAATAAATATCTATACTTAGTCTGGCCATAAATACCGTTACAATTAAAAATAAACAAACTATTACATTTGAATTTGGAATCTGTCATTTTTATATGATTGTTCATTGTGTTTTCTCATTTTGGCGCCAATAGAATAGGTATATATACATATACTTCCCGTGTGGTGAAGGAATAGGAATAGAATTCACCACCATCTCTCTTGCCCGTGGTTGATGAAATCTTCTGTTCGTGTGTTTGTAACTGGACTCCTTCTAAACGGCTGGACCGATTTTGATGAAATTTTGTGTGTGCTCAAGTGGGTTCGAGAATGGTTTAAATTAGTATTTGGAGTCGGTAGGTGGCGCTGTGATCGATTTCAAAGAGAATTCTTTTTTTTAATTTGAACAGAACAACGTCTGTTGGGTCAACCTAGTATAGTGTAAAATAAAAAATATAACAAAATGTATATTGTAGTTGACCATGGACCAAATGGAAATGGGTCAAATTTAGGATAGATGCCCATAGGGTAGATATATCTTATAAGACACATATCTAATATACACCCCATTGGTACGATAGTAATGTAAATATTTAAGCATGCAGGTAGGCGTATGAACGTCTCGAAACTACTTTCCAACCCAAAATTTCATCATTACCTTCATTTCATATACACCACCCACCCAGTCTTGGACTCGAGCCTCCTCCACAAAAGGAGGGATATGATAATTTACTCATTAGACAAGGTGGTATAAGGTTTTATTTCGAATTTGTCTTACATAGGTTTTATATACATACTTAATCCCTTAGATATCTTTTAAAACACCCACGGGCAAGATTTATAGTATTTCGTCACCATACGAAATGTGTTTTTTTATTTGTTTATAATTTGAAATATTTTATACTTTTTAGGTATAATGACAGTTCTTATATCAATGTAAACGCTGATGTGCAGTGTTTGGCAGGCGTTGGCTTGAATTCCAATGTGCGATCTTCCTGTGAGGAGTCTAATGCAAAGCGTATACTATACGTGTACGATCCAGATAGAAAGAAAATCGATCCAAAGTACATTGAAGTGCCAGCAAGTTGTCATTGTAAAATTTGTAGAGATTGAGACGACTAGAGAAAAGATATCTTGACTATTTTACGTTTGTAATCAGTTACATTAAAATTTACGTTACGAATAACTTTCAATCAAAATTATGATCTGATGATAAATTCAAAACTATGTATATTGTAATTGTTTCTAAACTGGTATTCTATTTCTCAACGTTCCACTATTAGGCACGGGACTATTTCTGATACAGAAAATTAGCCATTATAAAAGCCAGATGGTTAAAAAAAGGGATTTTGAGTTTTTCATCTCTTGCAATTATTTTACGTGCTCGTATCATTTAATTGATTTTTAAATTATCCTCGTGAATAGAAACGAGATGTTGAGTATTGTATTCTCACTAAATTACAATACAGATGAAAATATTATAAACATTAATCTGTTTATCAAGATCAATCAACAAGAAATCAATCTGTTTATTTATTATTATTAATTATCATATTAATCATTAATATATTGTGTATGTACCTTGGATTACGAAATATAAAAATCTAGTCAGTGTAATTTTGTTTTAAAACATTATATTGTAATAGCTGTGTTCGTCCTATGTATTTCTAATTATAAAGTTTGTATTGTTATATGTATGAAGGTAATTATAAATTAATTGAACAGACGAGTTGATTATTATTTGACACCATATAACCATTCACTATTTTTTATTAAAAATCAGAAAATATAAAATACTTGCTAATTTAACATATATTATTTTATATTTATATGTTTTGGGGGTAGGTTACAGTTGGCGCACTCCTCGCACCACTCCGTCCGGGGCGACAGAGGGGCATAAGCACGCACACCCATAACCCACCCGTATAGCACATACCCTTCGTCATTGGGTCGACCATCGGTGCAGAGTTCCTTGGCTTCAGTGGAATTTTATATTTACATATACATAACTAAACTAGTTTCCACGGACTCTAAAGTAATATACAGAAAAAATCCAACCGTTCAAACACTCAAAAAAAAATTTACAGCAACCTATAGAACCTTTCGACCTCTCCCAAGATTTCATTCTGGGATGTAATGATATTGTCGTCATCGGTCTTCAACTTGGTTATTTGGCTTTACCCAATTGACAGATCGTGTACTACTACTTTCAAGTCACGGTTCCGCTCTGTCACTTCGTTAATGTAGAGCTTATTAAACCGATGAATAATCATGCACAAACCTGAAGATTTGTCTATTTAGCTGCCTATGTTCGTACCAATGGAATAAAGACTGTACCATTATTTCCTTTCTCCGCTTCATGGGTTCGAGAAAAGATCAGAAAGGTTTTTAGGTCTATTAGCGCGGCGAGCTTAGGAAATTTCAACCCAACTACGTAGACAATTTCCACGAGCCATAAATTGTTCATATCGTTCGGAGATTTGCACTTGTCTAGACATTGAAAACGATTGTGTAGCTCGAGTTGTAAGCTTTCTAGATTTTGGTATTGCACAGGTGTAGGCTACTCCGTCGGAGGGTAGATTTCATTAAGCGTGACTACTCCGCTTTGTGTGGATATCCAATGTGCTCCGTACTATGCGATGACTTCTCCCAGTTTCAAGCTTTGCTGATCACTAAGAAGTCACTCAATATCTGTCGTTTGTACGACAAGATTAATTCTATCCCGTTTTTATTGGACCACGGGGCTAATCCAGATCCGTTTCCTTTGTGACTGCTTCCTGAAAAAGAAGTCATCATAAAGAGTCTTTTCCTCTCCAAAAAATCAGCCTGTTTCTGTCCTTATGGTTTTTCTATCCATATCCATGTTACCCTACCCTCAACTCATTCCCTCATCATCATTCCCTTTGCCCAATTTCGTGTTAAAGTCTGCAAAATCTCCGTGAAGCGAGATTTGGACGCGTGTTTTGCTTTCAAGACGTTCGCGTAAAAGGCCTCGTCGTCTGATACTGCTGAGGGCAGTGCGTAAACCTGTAAGATCTTCAGCGAATACCGTTTGGTAATTCTCAGTAAGTATGCCATGCTTATCGAGAAACTTACTAACTCCTTATCGTTTTCTACGAGAGGCTTGCGAACGATAAAACGTATACCGTCTGGGGACTAGTAATCGCCGATGGAAGAGTAAGTTCAGTACATCAAAAGATTATCGTACCTTCGATTTTCAGATTTTTGATGATCTTACAATATCGCATCGGATTTTCTCTCTCTCTCTCTCCTTATTTCTCTCTCTTCCTCTCTTAACTTTAAATCCCCTCAATAATTACAGATTGTCAGGTCATTTACAAGAGTTTTTACCGCTACTCGCTGATCTTTTTATCTTTTAGCTCCTTTTAAAGGAAACTTTAAGGGGATAAAATGAAACTACCCATATAATCATAATTTAGTGTATAAACATTTATTGTACTATTATCAAGATACATATATAAAAAAGGAATAGCAATATATGAATAATGAAATTTTATTAGGCATCTTTTTAATTGACCAGCATGATAATCAAATAAAAAGATGATATTTATAACTAAACATGCCAATTTTTACAAACGACAGCGGCTTTTTGGATAACAACTAAAGGCAATTACATCAATGTTACATAGTAAGTGATAGGTACCTAAAATCTTTCAAGTATTGATATTATGTATCATGCCTAAGGCATGTAGCCTTAGGTGTTACTTAAAATTTAACTTTCCTTAAGAAAAACGGCTTCTAAAAAATGTTACCTTCATAATATATATAGAGGTTAATTTTGTATTAATTAGAACTAGTGGTCGCCATGTGATCGAAATTCGGCCCAAATTCATTTTAATAAATTTTTCTGCTACACAATTTTCTTTAATTTTATTTATGTATATTGGAAATTGGGCAAACTGTATTTCACTAATAACTAATATTATAAGCACAATTCATTAGTAGACGGCGGTAGACGTTGTTATCATAATTATGATTGCTTGACATTCAGTTCGACCAGAGATTTTAACCGTAAACAAAAGTCTATAAGCGTTGCTACGCAACACACTCACACAAACGTGTGTATGTGTGTGTAACGATTGCGTTATAGTGTGCTTAATGCCTTTTTTAATGAATTTAATGTATTTCTAATTCATTATTATATGAAATTTCAGTTTTATGCACTTATCCTCATTATATACTTGAACTGTGCCAAATTTCATACTTGTCCATCCACGTAATTTTCGTAAAAAGGGGTACAAAGTTTTCGCTTCACGTATTTATATACAGATAACTATTACATGAATACTAAGACTATATATTACTAAGACTAATATTGTTTCGCGGTTTGTGTGAGTATATCATAAAGAATCATTATTTCTCAGCCTTAAGCCTTTTTGGTTTGCATCAGTGGAACATATTTTCCTTTTCCAGTAACTTCATTTCATAATGGTAGGACCACACTGTCGGCAGTTATCTGTCTACAGCCGCGGGCCGGTCCGTCCGGAGTAGTACCACGCTCTCGCAGAAAATCGACGTCTGAGTAGTAGCAATTTGTTACTGCGCTTCGTTTGGTGAGCGAGAGAGCCGGAAGCCCAACTTTCTGAGGGTGTTTGCGTGTGGAGGGTGTTTGCGTGTGGAGGGTTTTGGTGGTGCCTTTTAGTTTCACCAAACCTTATTGCACGCATTTACACTCCCTTCACTTTTTTCTACGGTAGACAACGGCCTAGCAAAGGCAACAACGCTTAACATCAGGTGTACTGTTAGCTCGTTGGCCAACGTATGCAATAAAAAAAAAATATCTTGCCGAGCTGGATACGAGCGTCGGGAATTCGGTACTAATGGCAGGTTCAATGGCAAAGGAGAAGGATTACGGTGGGCTTAGGACATTACGCCGGTTTTTTATCGCGCTGGATGGAATAGAAGGCGTATGTGCTGATCTGAGAACGCCCAAAAAAAGAAATAAAAAAAAGAGGAATCTATATCAGCAACATCCGTCCGCAATCATTACGTTTCGTCCGAATTCCATTTAAACCTATTGTTTGATTAGAGAGAAGTTTATTAACTCAAATTGAAATATTTAGGTCTTATGAAAAACCAAGCAAGAACAAGAAGCAGGGAACTCGAAATACATTCGAATGATTCTAGAGTTAACTGAATCATACACGTAGAGTTCGCGCCGTGCAGTCAATGTGACACAAGATGATTTCATGTTGAAATGACTCAGACCAACGCCTTCCAGGCACTGCACCTCACTATCCATATTTATTTTTGAATATCTGTTAAGAAAAAAATCTTTATTAAAAAGATGTTTTTATCAATACATAATATCATCATTATTAGATGATCGTTAGATGTAAATTATCATCATTATCTCAGTAAATATACATCCCACTGTTGAGCTCGAACCACCTCCAAAGTAAGTGGTAAGTTGGCCTACCAAACTATGCTGATCAGATGGGTTGGTATAAGCTTTTCTTTTAAGTTTTCCTTCTCCTGCATAGATATTGCCTGCATATTATATCCCTTAGTCATCTTTTAAGATAACCACAGGCAAGACAAGGGATTATTAACTATTCTTACTCCGTTACCACGCGGAATATGTAAGAAATATATGAAGATGAACGTTATCACACAGGAGATGTAAATTATATTAGAAAAAATATTCGTCATTATCAAAGTATTCAGGTGCACTTTCAGTCTAAACAAGGACCTGGAAATTGATCTAAAATAAAAAATAAGGATCTAAAATAATTGATCTTTCGTCCTTCGATGAGCCCACCGACGTACATAGCCCACCCCTAATGGGAGAAAAAGGTTATAATCGCAAAAAAATTATAACGAGCAAAGCTCGGTCAACCTGATATTTCATTCTTACGAGAGGACTAAAATGAAATCTGTAAAAAAAATATTATTATGTATGTTACACACATGTGAAAGTTTTTTTGAGTATTATTTGTTAAAAATTAATCTGTAAATTCAAAATTTTTCTCCAGTCTTTGGCAGATAATGATCTGGACATACTCGGACTAGCTGTCCGTCACCTAAAGGAAGACGTGGAGTCCTATAATCGTGTTACTGTACCCTATCGTGTTATAGTTCTCAACTTATTGAGCGGCCCACCAGCGTCATTACCTCAGTCCTCGATATACCGGCCCTGCAACTTAGCTTCACTCGTCAACAAAGTGAGAGATCGCGTGAACCTAGCGCCATTGTTATTAGTTACTGCCGGGGCGTCGACGGGTATTGATATCAAAAGTGTAAAATACCAGTATGGCCATGATTCGGATCGGCCCATTGGTTACGGGGAAGCTCGGGGAAGCACCTCGCGCTCGGTATTTCGTCGTCCTTGACGGAACGAACCGTGTGTAGTTTGGCTTTGGTGCGGGCACACCATAGCTGCGAAAAAAAGCGATTGCTATGCGTCGGCAAACTACAAGTAGCTTTACAGTTTACGGTAATCCTTCACTTAGAATTTTTTTTCCCGATGGAGCCGAAAAAATACTATGTAACTTGTGTCCATCATCTATACTAATATTATAAAGAGGAAAGATTTGATTGTTTGTTTGAAATGAATAGGCTCCGAAACTACTTGAGCGATTTCAAAAAATCTTTCACCACTGGAAAGTTATAATGACAGGAAGTAACATAGGCTATATTTTACCACGGTATTCTCACGGGAACAGCAACTACGCGGGTAAGGCATCTGAAACCGAAGCGAAGCGAGGGCAGGTTGCTAGTGTAGTATATTTACGAAGTCACAGTTAACTGTAGTTCTTAGTAGAGAGGGTTGGCTTTAAAAACTTGGAACTTTACTTATGAGAATTATAATAAACTAGCTAACCCAACAGACGTTGTTCTGTTGAAATAAACTCCACCTACCGGGTCCAATTGTGAATCTAAACCATTCTCCAATCCTTTTGAACTCGCACAAAAAAATTTACTTTGGATTAACTTCACAAACAATGTAAAATTTTAAAAGGAAAATAAATTTCATTTCATGTGCTACATCAATTCAACGAATATCTGTGCTTACGTTAGCAAAATAGTATGTAAATAATACTAAAATATTACTTACAAGCATTGTACTGTCTCAACATATTGTTTGAAGTTTTTAGTTTGCACAATGATATGGCTTTTATTACTCCTCCCACTCTGATAGAAGTAAATTTGCTGCCTCTGAAAAATTTATAATTTTGATAGACTTGATCCTTTTACTTTTTAAAAGATAAGTACATTCGTAAATACGTATACGTTTGCTGAGCTTAATCTTATCATTTTGCTGAGCTGAATATTTGATTCTGTATTGCTACAAACACCATTCCGTAACATCATTCCGTTTGTTGACGGAGTAAGAATACAATTCACCACTTCCCGTCTTGCCCGTGGATGCCGTATAAGACAACTATGGGATATAATATGCACTATCATCTGTGTAAGAGAAGGAAAACTCGAAAGGAAACCCTATACCAACATGTCTGACCAGTATAGTAGGTTGAATTCTCTCCCATTGTGGAGGAGGCCCGAGCATAACAGTGGGATATATATGTGGACTGCGCTGATGACGATGATGAAAATCATATAGTATTTAATTTGTAATTTCATGTATTTTTGCGTTATTTATATGTTCTGATCACTGTTATTACAGCATGCATTCCTTGCCACTGTTTACGCTACAAAACATGCGTGCCCAACTAGCTTGTAATAAAATTATTTTTGTTATGAATTAAGACATACAAATATTTGACCTGTACTTTAATTAAGATGCTTGATTATTTTGCTCTTCATTATAATGTAATAATTTAATAACTTCCTATTTCTTGCTTTTGAAAATGTATTGTTTGCAGTACTTGAAATGCAGTATTCGATTCTCAGTTGTATGTAATTGCAAGGATATTACTAAGTTTGGTAGCAAAACTAAGTCTATTACGTAGAGAAAATGGTAATACGTTCGCAGTAATACATTGCATTCAGTTGAAGTTATCTATACTAATATTATTAAGAGGAAAGATTTGATTGTTTGTTTGAAATGAATAGACTCCGAAACTACTTGACCGATTTCAAAAATTTTTCACCAATGGAAAGCTAGAATATCAGGGAGTAACATAGGCTTTATTTTAGCCCAGTATTCTCACGGGAACAGGAACTACGCGGATAAGGCGTATGAAACCGAATCGAAGCGAGGGCAGGTTGCTAGTGGTAAATGAATTGGTTATAATAGGTTGCATTCAATGCAGCTTATTGTGAATGTATGTAAATAGGATATTCAATCGGCAGATATAATATTTCTAGGAAGTGACGGAGTAAGAATACAATTCACCCCATTCTCTCTTACCCGTAGCTGTCGTAAAAGACGACAAGGGATATTGTGTGCATATAACATCTATACCTATAAGAGAAGGAAAACACGATATAATCCCTATACCAACAATATCCCTCCTATAGTGAAAGAAGCCCGAGCCCAACAGTGGGACATGCATGGGCTGAGATGATGATGAAGATGATGATGACATATCCCTCATGAAATAAGTACTAAGTAATACGAGTATAGAGGTATATCAAAAGCTTCACAATTAGAAGTCGTATTTTGAATTAGCATAAAAAGACATTAAAAAAAAATCTCCATTAGAAAAAATACATACTTTTAGTAATACAATTAAATACACTGTATTATTATCATCTTTCAGCCTATCGCCGTCTACTGCTGGAAGAAGGCCATTCAACGTCACAAAGTGTGATCCTATGTTGCCTACATCCAACACACTATACTATACAATGCAAATACATTTACCTGGATTACATATGGACAATTTTGCCCATATTCTTGAGATGATAATACAGGAGCTAGATTTTCGGGCACATTGTCATCATTGTATTCCTGCAGAATAATTTACATGTTTCAAATATCCAAATCATATCCAATCATTAGAATCATAAAATTCGAAACCGTTTACTTCAAGTCATACATGATTAAAGCTAGCGCTTGCTCGAGGAGGCGATGCGGCCTCGCTAAAGGCAAGACATTAGCTTTAAATTTTGCTACTAACACGCAAAACTAGCGCCTGACTGAAGAAGCGTTGCGGCCCCGCTGAAGATAGTTTTAACTTTTGGCACATTATACTTTACGGTATGGGTACCTATTAAGCCATTGAAAATAAGTTAAAGGGTCTTTACCCTAAGTCAACGTGTATGATACCTATACATCCATCAACTTTTTGATTATTTGATAGGTAGAGATCTGAATAATAACGCAATAATCGCCACGATTGCCTGGCGGTTTGGCGATCGCAAATGATGTTATTAATTTTCTAGGAGAATGCTGCTGCACATTCTCATGGTCCTTTATATCTCAGTCGGTTTTTTTTTTTTTTTTTTTTTTTTTATTGCAAGCGGTGGCAAACGAGCAAACAGTACACCCGATGGTAAGTGTTGCTGCCGCTCATGGACCTTTACAAGGCCGTTGCCTACCGCGAAGAAAGTGAAGGGAGTGTGAAGGCGTGCATTGAGGCTCGGTGATACCAAGGGCACCACCAAAACCCTCCACACGCAATCACCCTCAGAAAGTTGGGCTTCCGGCTCTCTCGCTCACCGAACGAAGCGCAGTAACAAATTGCTACTACTCAGACGTCGATTTTCTGCGAGAGCATGGTACTGCCCCGGACGGACCGGCCCGCGGCTGTAGACAGATAACTGTCGACAGTGTGGTCCTACCACTCCTGAATTTTACGAATCTCCTGGTTTTTACGAATCTCATTGATAAGTGATATATTTTACTTTTCAGTTGACATCCACTAGGAAAATAAAGCTAGTGTCACGTTATATTTGCGTTTGTCACTTTATACTTATACTTACATAAAAAGTGGCTGGTATTTAAAAGAAATGCTACAAAGCCGTAAAATTATACGCAACTAAAAGAAAAGTGGTGTGTATCCTGAGACCGGCTAGAAAATTTTACATAATTTCAGTTATTTCTTACAATAAACTTAAAACAATTATTTGTCTAAGCCATATCAATTAATTTAGCTTCATAGCAATCAAACCCACGACGTTAATATGAAATGCATACATCATCAATACAACTTCATTTAGTATTCAAAATTCATGTATATTTTGTATAACTTATTGATAGTCCTTCAATATATCCGATTTTGGGAAAATCTGCAGGTAATGAATAATAGTCCTTTATTAATTAGGACCTAGTAGGTACCTATGGTAACTATACTGTGTATCGCTTCATTCTAGACATTTTATACGCGATTTATCGAAATTTGTTTACACTTTGTTGCCACTAAATGACTTTATGGTTCTCGAATAAGATTTTTTTAAGCAACCTAGCATGTCAAACATTATCTAATTTAAAAACGTAACACCGGTTAAAACATACGTCTTCATCGGAGTTACTGAGAAATTCTGGCAATGCGCTCTTTATGTTATCTTCCATGTACTCGAAACCAGCAGGCTTAATAGAACAGTAACGTTGATCTTTACATTCATCAGGAAGGCTGAGAACAATGCCGCTGCCTGCAAAGAGAATAATTGAAACATTTTTTGTATTCCTTTCTATTTTAAAATGTACTTGCAAAATTCTCTTTTTAAATAAGGTTTTAACTACGCTAAAGAGATATTTGTGAGAATATATGTGTCTGCCTGTTGCCTGGGTTAAAATCATAGGTACAATGACTTAAAGCGAAGAAATACGCAAACAAAAAGTGATTAATTTATTAGCTTAGTAAGTACATTATTTCAGCTCATATAAATCCTCGGCTCAAGTGAACTCGAGCCCCCTCTACAATGGGAGGACAATTGACCTACTATACCACGCTGGTCAGACATGTTGGTTAAACCTTATAGGGTTTCATTTGAATTTTCTCTCTATCGCATAGATGTTATCTACATAATATGTCCGACCTAGCGCTGCCGACAATCGCCAGGGCGATGGTCGGCAACGTCAAGAATTGAGACGCGGTCGCAGCCTTCTGCGAGTTAACTAATTTTCTGTATCGGGTAGATAATTATAAATGTCTGTAATAACGATTACTCGTTGGACGTGAGACACCTTAGTCCGCCCGTGACCATGAATGCTGCAAAGTGTTCGAAATGTCGGGCAATCATAAATCAAATACAAACGCGATATAATCCGTAAAAGTAGTTTTATTTACAATGTATAGTGCTCGCGTAAACATCAGATATCAGTCGTCCGACATCTTGGATTTATAAACCATAACCACAGATAGATCCAACTAGTCGTTACGGTCTCATTGACGAGACCTTCTAATACACTAGTCCATTTAGAAATTTAGTTACTTAATTAGAAGCATAATGTCAAAGAAAATATTTTTTATGGATTATATTAATAAAATTATTTTAATAAAATATTGTAGAACTTGGCTGACCCAATAGACGTTGTTCTGTTCAAATAAATTAAAAGGAATTCTCATTGAAATCTACAGCAGTGCCACCTACCGGGTCCAATTGTGAATTTAAACCATTCTCGAATCCCCTTGAATACACACAAAAAAATTCATCACAGTCAGTCCAGGCATTTAGGAGGAGTTCAATGGCATACACCTCTTGTACACAAGAAATATACATATAAAGACTAAAATTTCATTGATGTAAGACATTTATATTTATTTATATTCGACTTTATGTCTACAGAATATAATATGTAAATTAATTATCAATTATAGAACTGAAAAGTGCAATAAGAAAATTTCTTATATTGATTAATACGAAATTAATAATAATTACATAATATGATATGATCTTACCTTCTTGTGGGGCAGCATTGCTGGACGTCAAGAATAAAACAGTCTGTACTACAAATATTTTAATAAATAATAGCAAATTAATTTTATACATCACTAAAAATATTGTATAATCACAATTTACTTATGAGATTAATGATAACTGTTTTAACCTTTTGTCTGGATTCGTTAAAATTATCTAATGTAATGTAAAAATAGTTTATTTATCTCAAAGAATTCACAGTCACGCACTATCGCATAATATAGTGAAGTTAAATAATAAATAAAAAAATATACACATGTGTCGTCTCTTCGCGGGCTGATTAAAAATGATAATAAAAGTAAAGTAAGAACGTGTGATCTAAATTACGAAATCCATTCATCATATTTACTGCAATTTTTTATACATGATAAGTAAATTTATTACTTGTGACAGTAGTAAATATTTTATAAACATTTATATGAAATGTGTAAACATATTTTAACTTATATTAACCATTATATATATGTATCTGGGGGCACCGCAGTGCCCCCGCCAAGTCGAGCAAATAAAAAAGTCGGGCAAAACGCAACACTGCCGTAACATACTTTTCTCGAAGCCATTCAGGCCATTTTCGACCCCCTATAACTTCGTTGTTAATAAAACTAGAAGCCTGAATTACGTGAAACCTAGCAGGAATTGTATGCACATTGTGTATTTCAAATTTCATTAAATTTGAACCAATAGTTTAAGAATTATAACTAGTCAAAATTACGTAATTTTGTCACTCACTGACTAACTGACCGATCATCAATATTAAAGTGGTACTTCTAGTAGACATAGAAGCTTCAAATTTAGAATACAATTAGTGTTTAGTGAATAAATGAAGGAAAAATTATGAAACATTGTAATTTTTATCCAGTTTCCGAGATACACTAACTGCATAAATAATTTTGTAAACCCATATAAATATATAGGATTACAAAGTTACATTTGCAGTTAATGAAATGTAACTTTGTAAAAAATAAGAATATATTTGTCGCCATCATTGCTTTCCTATGAGAATCGTAAAAACCGGCTAAAGACTGCGCAGGTGGCGTAGTGATTAAGATACCAACGTACCTTGCTAGTGTCACGTGTTCGAATCACATGCAAGTCAACACCTTGTACGGTCTACAAATTGTTGTTCTGAGTCTGAATGTAATTTGGGTCGGTTAATTGTATGTTCTTTCCGTATGGTGACGAAGTAAGAATACAATTCATCACTCTCTATCTTGCCTGTAGATATCGTATAAGACGACTATGGAATATAATATGCACATACCATCTGTGCAAGAGAAGGAAAACTCGAAATAAAATCCTATATCAACATGTATGACTAGCATGGTATAGTGGGTTAAATTCCCTCCCATTATGGAGGAGGCCCGAGCCCAACAGTGGGACATAAGAGGGCTGCGATGATGATTCGATGTTGAATTATATGTTTGTAAAGTCCCCCACAATATAAGGATTATTATTCACTTAGTGCAAGGCGTTGTCATTTAAAAAAAAGATTCAACAGGAAGGAGAGTGGGCAACAGCTCTCGCCGGGGAAATGTATGATATCTCACTGCGAAACCAAGCCGCCTACCAAACGTGGCGACTACGTCATTATTCCTCATATGGCGAAGAAAAATGAGCTCTAGTCATGGCAACTCTGTTACCCTTGAGCGTCGTTGGATGCAGGTGCCACAATACCGCACTTTATGGTGAAGCATGAGGGGGGGGGTCTATGTTCTACAGTGGACGGCGATAGGCTGAATGATGATTGGCATAATAGGTGTGGACAGATACCTAGATATAATTATGTTCAATGATAACTTGTAAAATGATCAATCAACTTAATGAAAAAGCAAGAGTGGGACATGTCTTATGAAATTGTACCGAAATCTCCCAAAGTATTGAGCAAAGTAAATTGCCTGAAATTTACCTGAAAGAAAGAACGCCATCATTAGGCTCGATTGCCATCAAAGCGGAGAGGAGACTAGAGGAGATGTGTTTCAAAAAACCAATCAAATTTCTTTATTTTCACATCTCTCCGCTTAGTTTAGGTAGAAGTGATTCAAACGGAAAGGAGAGATGTCTCATTTTTCAGAGAGTGGGCTCTAAGAAAATCCGTTGTTGGTATTCAAGAAGTAGAAGATACCGGAAAGGAAAATAAGTAGGTCTATCTACAAAAAGAAATGAGATACCATCAAAAACAAAACTTGTAAAAAAAGCCAAGCCTCGCAACTGAGTTCTTCTAGCATAAAAAGTTGTGAGATCTATGTTATACCAAGTCGGTTAACTCATTCAGTCCCTGCTTAAGGGACCTTTCTTCTTAAGTTATTAAGTAAATAGCAAACCTAACAACTTCTTATAGTGACTATATCAATATTAATTTCTTTATTGTAAAATATGTTTAATTAATCAAAGTATGCACCTTTGTTATCTATGCACTTTTGCCATCTCATTGATCCCTTTACTAAAAAACCATGGGGGCGAGAATCAATAAACTCTATGAAGGCGGTTTGGACTGCCGCATCGGAGTTGAATTTTTTTTCCTTGTAAGAAGTTATCCAAATTTCGGAAGAAATGGTAATCTGTTGGAGCAAGGTCCGAGTAGTACGGTGGATGTCGCAGACATTCCAACTGTAGCTCATCTAACTTAGTAGTTGTTTATTGTGCAGTGTGTGGTCTTGCGTTGTCGTGAAGTAGCAGTGGCCTAGAGCGATGAACCAATCTCGGTTGTTTAGCAGCTAGTTCTTCCTTCATGGTTTCGCAGTTGCTGACAATAGATATCTGCCATAATCGTTTGGCCAGATTTTAGAAAGCTGTAGTTGTAGCTGTACACACCAGCGCTAGTCCACCAACCACTCACAAGTAACTTTTTCTGAGTCAATTTTCGTTTAGGGTAGGATTTGGCTGGGTGTCCAGGGTTCAACCATTGCGACGAGCACTTTCGATTATTCAATTCACACAATTCATAAGGTACCCATCGTTCAAGTTTTTTTAATTTCCCGATTTGCTTCAAGCGGATTAATACAGTTTTGTCACTTACTCCGAAGCCTGCAGCTAACTCTGAAGTGCTTTATGATGGATCCGCTTCCACAATAGCCTTTAATTCTTCATTCTCCACTGTAGTCTTCGGCCGTCCACGGGCTTGATTCTGAAGGTCGAAATTTCCAGAACGAAAACGTCGGAATCAAACACGTACCATTAGTTCTTTTGCGACACCAGTGCCGTACACGTCGTTTATCTTTCGAGCTGTTTCTGCAGCACTGGTGCCACGATAAAACTCTTACTCGTAAATATACCGATATTTCATGTTTTCCATTGTGCGGT
This sequence comes from Lymantria dispar, assembly GCA_032191425.1. Lineage (NCBI taxonomy): Eukaryota > Metazoa > Arthropoda > Insecta > Lepidoptera > Erebidae > Lymantria > Lymantria dispar. The sequence goes on from CM063448.1 coordinate 26,963,729, forward strand.
AATAAGCGACGCCAAAGAAAAAAATAATGAGGAAAAAACAAATGAATGACTGTTTTCAAAGCTCAAATGTATCAGCTAAATGAATTTATAAATTTGAATTTGGAATTCTTAACCAAAGAGGAGATATTTCAGACCAAAGTGGTTGGTACGACAAAACGCTAATTTCATATGTAAGGACCTAATATATTTCTTGTGTACGTGTGTATGTCACTGTACTCCTCCTAACCGGCTGGACCGATGTTGATGAAATTTTATGTGTGTGTTCAAGGGGATTCGAGAATGGTTTAGGTTCATAATTTGACACGATAGATGGCGCGGCTGTTGTTATCAAGGAGAATTCCTTTCATTTCATTTGAACAGAACAACGTCTATTGAGTCAGCTAGTGTTAATATACTACACAAAACTTCACTAATTGACTCCTCGTTCAGTTGTTTGAACAAACGATTATTGTTCTTGAGATATCGAGACTTTGAGTTGGGTAAAATGGGTTATTTGATTATATATAATCTCATCATCATTTTGAGTTTGCCTTTTCTATGTTATAATAATATGCACATTATGTCCTTTAGTCGTGTTTTATGACATCCACGAGTAAGAAAGGGGGTGATGAGTTGTATTCTTACTCCATCACCGCACAGAGATTATTATTTCAATAGCGTAGACACACAATATCAAATTTTCCTCTTCATTGATTGCGTTGTGGCTATTATTCCCAGAGTCATTGATGTCATTTATTTTAGTATATCGTTAGCCGCTTAATTAACTGTAGATAAGGCGAGGCATGCGTCAATTCATTAAAATAATACAGCGACAACATTTCTAACATTTAGTAATCAAGGGGTCGTAACGGAGCTTCATTACTTAGCTTCTACTGGCCCTCTATGGGTTTTCTTATTTTATACTTTTTATAGTGCCGTGTAATGATGGAATAAAAATACAATTTCCCTACTCTTATTTGAGTGAATTAACGTTTGTGAGCTATCGCCCTTACGTGGTCAGCTTTTGTGCGAGTCACGGACTATTTCCTGGTCTAGTCACCAGCAGGCTTTGTTAGGATGCCATGAGGCGCAGGTACTCGCACTTGCATCGCCCAAGTCGCCGGCGACGGATCGTATCGCTGTAGAGTAGTTCTTCTCGTGCACGATCCGCCAGCTTCTTCCGTCAGATGAGTGTCCCATAAAAGGCGGCGACCGCGTTTCGGTTCCTGACGCTGTCGAGCATCTCCCTAGTGATGGTCGGCTTCATTATCAGTGGGACAGGATGGTGTACTCTCCCTTTTAACGACCTTATGCAGATACTTAGCGAAGCAACCGTGCCCCATCAAGAACTACACTAGTTGAAAGGATAGCATCCCGTGCTATCGACCCAACCACTGCATCAGCATAGACCGGCAGACCTTGACGGTTTGAACATTCTATTGAGACCTCTACAACCAGTTTGCTCGCCAGGCGGCTACCTCACTCAGCGAGACTATACCGCCCGCCGCCCTCGTTACCGACACCCGCCCACTCTGGCGAACACGCCGCCTCCAGCTCTCACGATGGAGTCCCGGCCAACAGGCACGCTGTCTCTGTCGCCACCGCGCAGAATAAGTGTATGGCCCTGATCGCCATGACCCTCTGTGGACGGCACAAGAGAGACCTCAGATGGACGGTCAGGGTCGCTGACTACACCGGTGCGCCGTACAGGGCCATTGACCGGCTAGGCGTGATATAATAGGTCAATTTCCCTCGGATTGTGGAGGTGTTCATGCCTAGCAGTGGAGCATGTGTATATGAGTATGCTAGGCTATTTATAAAATCTTATTTACGTACGTACGAGTCAGAAATAATTTTATTAAGTCGAACTTACGTAATCAATGTAAAAACCGCATTGCGTTTTTGGTTTTTCTATATTGATATCATTTGTTTTAGTATATTATTATCAATTGTTTAAAGTTTACAAATAGGTAAGATCAGGCACGTGTCAATTAAGTATAATAATACAGCAACATCATTAACGATGTGTAACCAAATTATCTTAACGAAGCCCAATTACTAAACTTGTAAAATCTCTATTTAACCTCCTTATGTTATAGTTTTTAAAGTGATAATTATTATTAAGCTAATTAATATCGGTAGTCGGCCCAACAACGAGGTGACGTGGGTACGGGTGGGTTATGGGCCCGCGCGCCGTCCTTTCATCGCCCCGGACTAGACCGTGCGTGCGCTTACCATAGCACACCCATAAAAAAAAAATTACTATTTAATATAGAATCCACCTATCAATATCATTGAAAAGCGTCATTAAATCTCAGGCGGATTTTGATTTGAGATATGACGAATACTTTTAAATTGATCTGGATCAACTCCATCTGCTGTAGTGTTGCCCAAATACAAGACCAAGACGAGACTTGGACTAGTCTTGGTATTGGTCTAGTATCATCACACCTGGTCTCGTCTTGGTCTTGGTATTGCGCACTCGAGTCTTGGTATTGTTCTTGCAGCAAGAGTCTCGCAAGTCTTGCAGTTAGAATAACTCATGTAAATGACTTGAGTTATGGAAATGAAAAATCTAACCAAATGAATAAAATACCATACATATACCACATATATTACTATACATCTACCATCCATCTGCCAGCCTATCGCCATATCGAATATTACCCTTACCACATTACTTAACATTACTCCTTATTCTCCTCGTCCCCTGGTGTTCAATTAGATAGTTTGTACTACTCCTATGACAAAGGAAAGAATTTCGACCCTGTCTTCTACAGCTGTCACCACACGAAGCAGTTAATAAAATAAATTTGATATCATTTTAAACATTGCAGCTTTGTTTTATAATAGTTGTGTAAGGATTTGGCACGTGTAAGGACTTAACGGACAAACATTCTTAGGTAGGTTAGGTAGATACCTATCAACTACATATTGCTGTCTTTATTTAAACTCAGTTCTGCTGAGATACCTACAATGTGTTGCAGTAGTTATGTCGTGAAGTATTATTATCTATGGGCCCTAATGTATATAGACGTTATAGTAATACGTTAGTATTAGGTACTCAGATAACCGACCTCTGAATAGGAAAACTCGTCATAACGCTATATTAATCAGCGTGCCCAGCATCATGTACCCAAACTAGCTCATTGAAGTGGCAATGTGTCATGTACATAGATATGTACATGCGATTGTGAACGCATGCATGTACGTCCGTGTATAGAAGTTGTGGCACAATAGGTACATTAAGGGAAAAACCTACATACGTAGGTACCTATAGTATAGGTTGTATTGTACAGAAATAACTAATAGAGCAGCGTAGGGCTATAAACTAGGTGGACTGATGACATTTTGAAAGTCGCAGGGAACCGTTGGATGCAAGTGGCAGAGGACCGTTCCGAGTGGCATTTTCGTGGGGAGACATAAGTCCAACAGTCGAAGTCTATGAACCGATGGATGGATAGATGGATGATGAATGTTAAAACGAAAACCGTGCACTAACAAAGATGACACATTAACAATTATCAATTTCAATCCCATATGGTCATGAATTAAAAATATAAAGTGTCATAACTCCTTCGCAGTTCGAGAAAATCGGCTGGGAGTTCACTAGGATATATGTATAATGGGCAACAGCACTCTCCTGGGCAACTTATCAATACTAACTCACAAGGTGGCGATTATGGTATTTTTGGTCTTAAGCTTTTCCGAAAAGTAATTCTGAAACGTCAATACCAACATCCGAAATCGATTGCCGGATGGATGGATTTCCCAAGGCTGATTTGACTTTCTGTGTGGTGACGGAGTAAAAATACAGTTCACCACCCTCTCCTTTGCCCGTAGATGTCGTAAAAGACGACTAAGGGTCAAAATAAACATGAGCAAGAGAAGGAAAACTTGAAATGAAACCAATCGTCCAACCAAACTAACACGTCCGACCAGCGTAGTATAGTAGGTCAATTTCCCTCCTATTATGGAGGAGGTTTGAGCCCAACAGTGGGACGTGTATAAGCTAAAATAATGATTTGACTTAATTGCAAGACGGGAGACTTGCAGGCTTAGTCTTTTATATATATGTATTTAGTCGTCGCCGTCAAAAGTTGGGAAGTTGTCCAGGCGTATTCAAACAGCGTGAGATCGAATCTCGATGTTATTATTATTCTGATTTTGTAATTTTTTATATGTTTTTCATTATTTCATTATTTTTGTTTTTTATTAATATATATCTAAATAAGTTCGTAGTATATAATTTACGAAAAAAAAAATTCTACCGAGCGAATCTTGGAAATCCCATATTTTTATGTTAAAGCGATAACACCACTCGCTTGCGCTTTGACATCTGTTAATATGTATACGTGACACCCAGGTCACAGCGCAATAACAATCTTATCTTATATCTTTAAACGAGCAATCCTTGTGTATATAATATATATATATATATATATATATATATATATATTTTTTTTTTTTTTTTTTATTTTATTTTATTTATTACCAAAAAGCAAAAAACTTGTACAGAATTAAAATATAGTGCCACTTAAACCTCTTGGGTTTGTGTGTGACACTTTACAATCCATTCACGGTATAAATGCCTACACACCACGGAATCAACATACACACACACACACACATACATATACATATATATATATATATATATATATATATATATATATATATATATATATATATATACACATGTGTATACAGCTATACATATTAATTTATCATTACAAATATACGTAGTATTAGTATAAGACAGAAAAGAGAAAAAGTAAACAGTAAGAAGAATAATATTTGCCGACTATAAGTTCGATAAGAGAAGGAAAACTCGAAACAAAACCCTATGCCAACCTGTCTGACCAGCATGGTATAGTGAGGTCAATTTCCCTCCTATTGTGGAGGAGGCTGGAGCCCAATAGTGGGACGTATATGAGCTGAAATGATGATGATAAGTTCGATAAGAAGTGTTTCTTTAGAACATATTTAACGTTTTTTAAATTAATAATACTGCGTATGGGGGTAGGTAAAGAATTTAGCAGTCGTGGTATTAGGTATGCGCTCGTCCGTTCGCCGTAATAATTACCTGCAGTAGTAGTAACAAATTTGTTCTGTGCGACTCGACGCGTATATATCATCATCATCATCATCATCATTTCAGCCTATCGCCGTCCACTGCTGGACGTAGGCCTCCCTCATGTTGCGCCACAATGAGCGGTCCTGTGCCGCCTGCATCCAACGATGCCCAGCCACCTTCACTAGGTCATCGGTCCACCTAGTGGGGGGGGCGTCCTACACTGCGTCGTCCGATACGTGGTCGCCACTCGAGAACCTTTCCTCCCCAGCGGTTGTCGGTTCGTCGAGCGATGTGGCCTGCCCATTGCCACTTCAGCGTGCTAAACTTAAACAATACCGCGCCGGCAGAAAAAGGATTCTATACTGAGAATAACTTGTGATGCACAACTAACACTGTACTTGAATGCCCGCCAATTTGGCCACAATAAGAACTTAATTAATTTTTTCAAGTTATTGATTATAGTTATATTGATTAAATACAATATATTGAATTATTTCTAGGAATGAAATATAATTAATATGATCATACGATGTAGGTGACAACTCAAGTAGTTGAGAATCGGCTACTCTTACCATGTTTTTTATCAAATAGTAAAGAAACGCCTCTTTTTTTAAAAAGAGGCGTTTCTTTACGTTGAGTAGAGGCCTGTTTACGTCCCTGGTGTTACTAAGGTTCATGAGCTACTTATCGACAGTTGTGTTTATTGTTTTGTTGCTTCCATCATCATCACTATCATTTCAGCACATAGACGTCCCTCTGTACGGCTCGAGCTCATCATTAGTTGTTGGTACAAAATTTAATTATGCATTCGTAATTAACACTTTTTCGTATTATGACGGAGTAAGAAAATAATTCACGACTATTTTACTTATGCATGTCATAAAAGACGACTATGGGATATAATATGCATATAACATCTGTGAGAAGGAAAACTCGAAATAAAACCCTATACCACCATGTCTGAGTAGCATGGTATAGTAGGACAAATTTACTCCCATTGTGGAGGAGGCCCGAGCCCAACAGTGGGACGTATGTGGGCTGCGTTGATGAATTAACACTATCAAACACTTGTTAAAAAAAAAAGCTTTTAAAAGTATTATTTATCAAAATTCATAAGGAGGCCTTCATGATCTATCTGCACAGTACCTATTGGGGTGTCAATGTTGACGTCAGAGTACCTAAGCATTTCTACTAAATGACGCACGTCCATTCATTAATACTAATACAAATAATATAAGGAAACATTTTGTAATGCTTTGAAATTCCTGCACTGATATATATATATACATATATATAAAGGAGAATTCTAATTTATGCATCCATTATATTGCTGTAATAGTCAGTGATTGTAGTTTTAGGAGAGCAAAAATACTACGAAGAAATAAATAAAAGAAGAAAGTTGTAGTTGTAGAATTGAATGTGTAGTGAATTTATAATTAACCAGTTATTAAAAAAATATTTAAAATTATGAATTACATATGTGGACTTATTTTTTGTCTGGTAAGCTTATTTAACATTATATTTCACATTGCGTCTTCAATAAAAAGATAAGCTGTTTATTCTTATAAAAAATAGTTTTAATTTTAGATAACACTCGCGAAATAAATTAAGTCCAACAAAAATATAAAAACGACAATTCTTATTTGTTCGTGTGTTGATTTTAATGTCATGTGAAAAGCCCACATCTTACTGATTATTAAAAAATAAAATTAAACATCTTGTTTTTATTATAATTACTACTTGAATAGTCGATTAAATATTGATATCTTCGTTATTAAATGTTATTAGTTAACTAATTAGGTCACAATTTAGGTAACCACTTATTACAATATTGTTAAAGAAATGCTGATATAAAAAGGTACTGAATAAATAAATGTCATCATTTTAGATTAGATTACATCTTACAGTGTTCTCCATTACAAGACTTGCATTTTATACATGTTATAATACGTACGTATATGTTATTTATAGAATAAGTAAACGCAGAATATACAAGATTAAAAATGTCGATTTCAAGTTTAAAACTCTAGGATCTAGCAGCACATTTTATAGGTTTCTCAAGTTTGATGACAATAGCTTGCCCTAACCTGGTGGGCTAAAATATATGTAGCGAAGTGGGTGTGTTTACCTATACTTAAAGCATATTTCAATAAAATTTGAAAAAAATAAGTCAACGTGCTGTTAAAGTCTTTATTAGTTTAGTGTTCCCTCGTATTTATATTTAGTAACTACCACGTCAAAAACGTAATTAGGTGACTGCCCATCATGATGTTGTGAAGGGAAGCAAAACTCGAAATAAAAGGCTATACCAACCCGCCTTATTAGCATGGTCAATATCCCACCGCTTTTTTATTGCAAATGATAACAAACGAGCAGATAGTACTCCCGATAGTAAGTGTTGCTGCCACTCGTGGACCTTTGCAAGGTCGCTGTCTCCCGCGAAGAAAGTGAAGAAAGCGAGTGTGAACGCGTGCAATGAGGTTCAGTGATACTAAAGGCACCACTAAAACCCACGATACGCAAACACCCTTAGAAAGTTGGGCTTCGGCTCTCTCGCTCACCGAACGAAGCGCAGTAACAAGTTGCTACTACTCGGACGTCGATTTTCTGCGAGAGTGTGGTTTTGTATCACACTCTCTCCGGACGGACCAGCCCACGGCTGTAAACAGACAACTGTCAACAGTCCTACCAAATCCTTGACGTCTGTGGTCATACCGGCGGGATAACCTTTCTACACCTAAGCTAGCTACCCTCCCTCCCCGATGCGGGGCGTCGCCCACATGCGGTCAGCCTCTGTACGTGTGACGGACCATTTTCCCGCCTCCTTTTGTGTGAGCTATCATGATGATGAAACTAGTTTGGCCTATAATTTACCCCAATATCATACTTAGATAGCTACAGATACTTTCACCTAGTCCAAAAACTGTCCTCTTTAAAAGTTTACAAATAAAATTTAATGATTAATTACAGATTGCGGTCGCTACGATCGAGGCTAGAATTATAGACAGAGCGATTGTTATTATGAATCAGCCAAAAGAAATTTGTAAGTATTTGATAATATTGATGAATTATATTACCTCCTTAAATCTTTTAACTGGTTTGGGGTGTCGGCGATAGAATGTCATCAGACGATTTCTCTGGCACCCTGTAAAAGCGTGGAAGGGGCAACTGTGGTTTTATTGCGTATTCCGGTCGCTTATGTGCCGGCGAGTCCCCACACACTCCCTCGTCTATCACCGGCAATCAAATGAATTTCCACAGGGGGGTACAAAAAAAAGTCTTTTAACTTTCTCAGTCTTCATTCTCTAAATATATAACAGCAAGGAATGAAAAGACTTCACAATTAATTAGAGTTATGTTTTATTACTGCTTGTTTTATTAAAAATTTGTATCTGAACTTTGAACATAAGTTTTTCTCATGATGCCACGGAAATTGGCCTGATCATGTTGGATAGATCATGAAATGGCAATAAGCAGGTCATATCGCTCGACGAGCTAACAACCACTGGAAAGAATAGAGGTTCTCGGTTCTTTCTTGTAGCGACCATGTATCTCCGATACATGTACCGACGCAGTAGGGGTTGCCCCCACTAAGTGGACCGACGACCTTGTGATAGTTGATAGACGTCATTGGATGCAGGGGCACAGCACCGCACTTTGTGATAAAACATGAGGGAGGCCTACATCCAGCAGGAGACGGTCATAAGCGAATGATGATGAATATGACCACGTTGGTCATACAACGAACGTTGGGTCATAATGACAAGATTTTCTTTAACAATGACGCATCTGTTTAACGTACGTCATTTACAAATCGCGACTAAGAAGCGATACTGACACATTGGCTTTTCAGTACGACACCAGGCGGATAATGCAAGTAATGCAAAATGTGAAATTTATTCGATCATTACATGTGGAATGAATCTAATTTTACAGTTTTGTTTTGAAATTATTTATAACAAAATGAGCACTTAGTACTGTAATCACTCCCCGACCATAAATATCTTCATATATACAAATTACAATTTGTATTAGATTATCTGTGATGTATAGTAAAAAAGAAAATTTTGTTTCGTATTTGATATCTAAATTTATGGTATTTGCAATAATGAAACAGTAATTAACTCTAATTATTTGAAAATATTTGTTCCATGACTATGACTTCCATACATTTACAACGAAAAGAAAAATACAGTTTTTTTTCATTATTAAATAGTAATAACGTTTTTATTCAATACATATAGAAATTATTCGTTTCAATATGTATAATAATACAAAGATAAGCAAAGACGAAGCTTGCGAACTCTTTCTTTACTGTATTCTATTTTAAACTCTCCTAATGCTCCTCCCTACTTAAAACTTCACTTTCAACTTCTTTGCACTACTTACGACCGTAATCTCCGTTCTTCCAAAAATCTTCTTCTTCACTGTCCTTCTCACTCCTCCAGTCTGGTATATTCTTCCTTTTATATCCAGGCCATTCTTCTTTGGAATGCGCTACCATTAGGGATCAAAATGGCCGCTAGTCGTGATAGTTTTATGGCTATGGTCAAACGCCTATACCTAGGCCTTCTGACGGAATGAACTCATCATTGAGGAATCACCTCTGCTGTTTATAAAATTTATATGTATGTATAGTATTTATGTGTGTATGTATATATGTATGTGTGTATATATGTATGTGTATATATATATATACATGTATTGTTTGCTTGTATTAGATATAAGATTATTTAGATTTGCCACATTTATGTAACCAAATTTCAAAATTATTGCTCACATTGCATTGCACCTGCCTAATTTATTTCTGCTCCACCCTAGGTCGACTGGCAGAAAATGTCTAAGGCATTAAGTCCGCCTTGTACGTTTTTTTTTTGTGTGCAAAAGTTTTAAATAAATAAATAAATAAATAATACTCATTTAAAATTTTTCAGATTCAATGCCGGAATCATGCAAAAACAATAATATGTCGTTTTGCCTCAGTAAAGACAATTATCCTCATGATATCGTAGAAAAAGTTGTTAATGATATTAAGGATATGGTAAGTCTCCAAACATTTTTTAATTTAAATTTAAGTTACCTACTTAAATTGTCCAGCAGTCCAACATCGTAAATCATATCCAAATTGCAACCAACAGAATTTTTTGAACTTTAACAGTCAGGAAGAGTAAATATATTGAAAAAAATTAATGTATATGTTACGGTTTATAATTGAAATTATAAAATAAATTTACTAAAAAGTTAATAAGAAAGAAAGTTGTTATGCTATTTAATAGAAAAATTGATATGCACTTATTTGCCTTTTTATAACTTTCGTTTTTTAAAGCCTTATAACTTTTTTCTATGCGTTTTAACGAAAAATAGAAAAAGACCTTTTTTGTAGAGAATTTAATTTCCTACAAGATAACGAAAAGGGAATTTTGAAAAAAAATTATTTCGTCGATTTACAAAATAAAGAAAATATTTTTTTTTTTCAAAATATTTTAAACTAGCAACCCGCCCTCGCTTCGCTTCGGTTTTAGTCGTTTTACCCGCGTAGTTCCCGTTCCCTGGGAATACCGGGATAAAATATAGCCTAGGTTACTGCCTGATATTATAGCTTTCCATTGGAGAAAGAATATTTGAAATCGGTTAAGCCATTTTGAAGATTACCCGGAACAGACAGACAAAAAATTTTTAATCTGTATTTTAGGCATAGGTGTCGTGCAAATAACCATGTGAGCAAGAAAAAAGCCTATTATTTTGACATTACAAACAGACACTCCAATTTTATTTATTGGTATAGATGAATACCTATAATCCTAAATTCATATTTTATTCCTATGTTAATTTCAGACGCCTGGGACAGATTTTGAGGGCTCGTACGAGCAATTAGCACATCGTCAAGGTTCAGAAGAGATTGACTGTCCTAGTGATATACCTGATGATGTAAGTATTTATCTACATTTTACTATTACATTATTTTTTAACAGTGTTAACGACTCTATGTTAATTGGCCTCTATAAATATTTAAATGAATATTAAAGTTCAATAACATGTCTCTACTTAGACTTTTGTTGAATTTATTGTATCAAAAAATTTATAAAGAATGTTTCGCACTATTGATTTCGGTCAGTTTTTATGTAAAATATATTATAATGATATCTGTGAATATAATTGGAAATTTAATTGCCTCGTAAAATTATTTAAAAAATATCGTTTTTTCATTTATAGGACGATCTCATTTACTACGTCGTTGATAACAAGGGTGATGTTAGAGTTGTCATTCAAGTAGAAGACAAATTTATACAACGCTTTACTGTCAGGTGGTGTCGGTAAGTAGTATATACAATATTATATTATTTTTCAAGTTTTTTTATGGAATGTCAAAATGTCACGTAGCGCTTTTAAATTTTATTTATTACTTTGGTGTTTTAGAGTATATTGAGTATATTGAATAATTTTGCTGGTATTTTAAGTAATATAACGCAAAAAAAATTATGAAATGTAATGAATATGATTTAATTGTGATTGCGTGCATTTTCATGTTCTGCAATATTTCCAGAGAAAACATTGATTTAGTTCAGCTTCCGATCAATGGCAACGACTAAGACTAATATGGCTATTATATATGACTATTATATGTACCTATATATAAAACTTAACTGGACACTGGCACCAATAGCGCATATTATTAGTAGCTTATTGCCAATAAAAAAGAGTGTGTGTACAAAGTACGCATATTAGAAGTAAAACTCCTTTATTCATTATCCTTCATCTTTCATCCTTCACCCTTCATTTTTCATCCTTTATCCTCTATCCTTTATCCTTTACCTTTATCTCATTCTCTCGCCGGCTGAATCCTATGCATTTACGTATTTGTGTCTCTATGGGCTCGCTTTTTCGTTTCATCGAGTTTGAAATCACAACGATTCTAAAGAAGTTTCATTTCAAAAAGAAGAAGACTTATTTTTCAAAGATCTCACATAATACTAGATCAATGTTTCAATGACGAAAAATATGTAAATATTTAATATCTTATACTTCTATAATTTCCTACTCTGTGTCTATATCACATAAATAATATCTTTTTTATCTGTTTTATTACAGAGAACCAGGACCTTTGCAACACAAAACCGAACATTTTAGTAATAAAACAGTTCATACGTACAATATAGCTTGTGAGAACAAGTTGATCCACTATGACTTCACGGTGCTATCAGGCAACAAGGACGATTATGGTACGGACATTGTAACAGTTGGCATTCCAATTTACTGCGCATGCACATACAAACCAGAATGAAGATTTACAAATAAATTGAACAGCTATTTTATAAAAACTCAAATAATATAATTAAATGCCTTACAATTCACCACTCCCTGTCTTGCCCGTGGATGTCGTAAAAGACGACTAAGTTATATAATAAGCATATAACATCTATGAAAGAGAAGGAAAACTCTAAATAAAATCCTATACCAACCTGTTTGACCAGCATGGTATAGTAAGGTCAAATCCCCTATAATTATATGGACTCGAGCCCAACAGTGGGACCTATAGGAGCATACACATCATACATATCATTTGATGATGATGAATTAAATCCTGAAACTTAATCACAATCATATACTTACTTCAATTGTGAATCTAAACTCATCCACATACACAAAACATTATTAAAGATTATTCAAGTGCCTAATAAGAATTGAGCTATAATCGCATGTACAGTATAAATTAAATGAAAAGAAATCATTAGCCCTTCTTGAACATAATAAGTATACAGTATTTTTGTATCAATAGATGTTATGTAAATATTATACATATCTCGCTGGGCCCTTCTTTCGAGAAAAATGAAAAAGGCATTATGCTAGAAACTTTTTGCGATGCAGGCGTCGCAAGTATCATTTTACCTATCTTTATAGTCGCTTAAATTCGATATAAAATCCATCTGGTTATGTGTTTTATCGATTTTGAACGATTGCTGAGGCAACATAATTTATTTAATGATTTTTAAATGCATATGTATAAAAGTAGATAGCATTTATACTCATTATTAGTTATAAGTATTGTTCTCATAGTTTACTCTGATTTATTTATAAGTTACTCGCAAAATATTATTTGTGATAAATATATCAAAAAAATATAATACAGGTATAAAGTTATTTTTTGTTTTTATTTACTTTTCCTACATCGTATTTTAACGCTCATTTATTACTTACAATAAATCGCGATTTAAGCTGTTTGTGCCGTTTTTAATTGTGATTAAATTAATAGCACTCGCCATTTTTAGATGACATAATCAGTACATATAAAATAAGTCAGCGGTTTTCCAATCTGGGGCCATGGTAGAGCCCTCGCACCAAGACGTACCAAGCAAAAGTATTACTACATTTTCCCAAGGCCTATCGCCGATTTTTTGAACCCTCACCCGGAACGGCCGCGAAAGCTAAGGAATCCGTACAAGTGGTCGACCCAATGTCGATGGTGAGCGAATACGGTAGGTTGCGAGGCCGCACACTGCTCATTCCTCGCCCCGCCAGATTGGGCGGGGTGTGTCCAGATCATAACCTACCAGAAAAAAAAAAGAATGTGATGTCAATAATAGACTCAATTCTAAAGTTTCTATTTAACTAAAGTATCAATTGCATCGTTCTTATATTTAAATTTTTTCTGACGTTTAAAAAGCCCCGATTTTGTCACTGACTCTGATATGCATATAAAATCTATTATATTCGTATAAGACAAACGTTTAACCGTGTACACGTTCGAGTCCACTATTTATAACCCATTTTTCGGTACGAATCCACTCAAGCGCGATGCTCGGTTGCTAGCAATGTTGCTAGAATACACTCTCAGAATGGCCACTTGTTAATGGAAATTATCCGGCTGCCATGTGAACGTATCCGTTCCTGGATTCCGTAATATTTTCAGTATTGAGAATAAAATCATAACTATTACCTAAGATTATATCGTTAATAGTACTCGTGTAAGTGCCGTATCATTTAATCCTATTAAATAATAGCGCAACCAGCTTTCATGATGGCATAAATGAACTTGAGCAGAATGAAGCGCCAGATATCAGACCTATGTTGCTAAAGCACATTCAGAATTGTTACATTTTGATGATCGTCGAACGCTCCTTCTAAAATCAAAGTAGTAGTCTGGCGAGTCGGGACCAACCTCACTAAGATGTTAGTGTGACGGGCAAGGCGGGCCGTCAGACTTTCCTTCAGCCAAAAACTTTTGAATGTCACGCAACTGGTAATAACTGAGAAAAAATAGTAGATAGATTACACAGGTCTACGATGAAAAAGTTTTTTAAATAAATTTATCATAAACATGTAGATATTGGTCTGTAGATAGCAAATATAAACTTTGTTTTAACATATCACGTCACAATTTTTTTTACATATAGATAAAGAGATGGTGAAATTTTTCATCCTGCTTATTATCTTAAAACAGTAAGAACGGAATGATATGGCGCGAGATCTTGGATTACCTAAGGACGTTGCAGAATTCTCGGTTCTCAACTAAACAAAAACAATTTATTAGATGCTGCAACTACATTTTACTGGTATCGAAGTAGAGAACAATAATTTGTGGAGTATTTTAAGAAAGAGGATAATTTAGTATTTTGCTGTGATATTAGCAGTTTAATACAAAAAATCAGTATCAAATGCAATACACAAGAATGGCGACTCTTTATCGATTCTTCAAAAAGAAGCTTTAAGGCTGTCCTTTTGCATATCAGCAATAAATTTGCATCGATATCTGTAGCTTATTAGCTATTAGCTTATTAGCTTGGGAATTAGAAATCAAAGTAAGAAATGTCATCAATCCGAGTATGATAGATCCCGAAAAAATATTGCTTCCACCACATCACATCAAACTTGCTTTGATCAAACAGTTCGTAAAGGCATTACCGCGAGATGGAAACACTTTCAAGTATCTTTGTTCATATTTCCCTAGCTTATCTGATGCGAAGTTGAAAGAGGGTATATTCACGGGACCTGATATCAGGAAACTGATTAGGGATACAGTTTTGGCACGAAATGCCTGACATGGCTTTAAAAATGTTATATCTAATTGTTTAGGCAACACTAAAGATCCTGAGTATAAAAAAAATCATGCGGCAAATGTTAAACGCGTATAAAAATTTATGCTGTAATGCGAGTCTGAAAATTCATTATTTGATTGGACTTGGCATTTACTTGACATATTATTAATTTTTCTTTAGTTCTCTTGCCCAAATCTAGGCTACTACAGTGAACGATTTCATCAAGACATATAAAAAAGGCCGTTGAGATGTTAATATGATGACGGATTATTGCTGGATGATATACAGAGATGAAATAAAAAATCATAAATGAAAACCAACCAAACACAGCTATTTAAAAAAGAATTACCATTTTTATTAATTACTTTCTTCGTGTATTCCTTAATGTTGTATTTTAATACCTATAGAGTCAATAAAACTACAAAATATTCTCAAATGATCTTCATTCATTTTTATTAATTATTGTTCTCTTTCGTATTCAAATGCTATATCATCTAAATCTCATAAATGTGACGTGGTATATATCATATGATTATCGTTTTCTATTACTTTTAAGACAATTAAAACAAATATTAACCATTTAAAAAAAACTACTTTCAAAAAACATTTTGGGACCTGTTATTATTTCCTGACACAATTATTTTAAATACAATGCTTAATCCGTTATGAGCAAAAGAGAGACATTATTATATGTATATGGCATGGGCATTTTCATAAAAATGCACAAGGGCGTTTTCAGGCCCGTCCCTCTAAAACATTACCTTTTTTAAACAATTAATTCTATTTGAAACTAGCCCAAAATTTTACATTAGGTTTATTGTACATTTAAGTAATATTTTATAATATTATTTAAGCCAATTATAGTATAATTTTTCGATTAAAAAATAATATAACAACAGATTGCTATCATTTTATCGTGTCCCTTTGTAGCCAGACGATATTTCAACACTGAATTTACATATTAGTTGTAATAATTTACTCACTGCCGTATTTTATTTTTCTGATAGATAGTGTAGGGTCAATTTATTAAAAATATATGTTAACTAGACGTAAAATAAATAAATTAAATAGAATTTGATTACCGTAGTGCGTTTTTAAAAATCCTGACACGTCAGTTTTGTTACCACATTTTCACCGAAATACTACTCTTTTTGTAGATGTTTTATGTAATAATAACACTATTAGTTAGTCGCCAGCGGCGGAACGTGTCGCCGAATAGGAGCTTTACTCGCACACGATCCACCGTCTCCTTCCTTAAGATTACGGCCTCACAGAAGGCGACGACCGCGTCCCAGTTCCTGACGCTGTCGAGCATCTCCCTGGCGATGGTCGGCAGCGCCAGGTCGGCACCGATAATCGCGACGAGTTCACGGCGTTCCCCTCCCACGCAGCATACGCCTCGCGCGTGTGCTGCGCCGTGTCCTCGTCGCAACTGCAGTGGTGGCAGGACGGTGTGCTCTCCCTCCTGACAATCTTGTGCAGGTACTTCCCGAAACAACCGTGCCCCGTCAGCACCTGCACCAGTCGGAAGAAAAGCACCCCGTGCTTCCGCTCCAACCACTCCATCAGCACCGGCCGGAAGGCCTCAACGGTCCTGACACCATACCGAGAACTCTCCAGCCGGACTGCCCAACGAGCAATGACTTCTCGGCGGGCGTCGACCCGCCAGTCCGTAATCTCCTGCAGCGAGATCATACCGCTGAGGGCGCGCGTCTCCGACACCCACCGGTAAATTCCGGCGAGCATCTCCGCCTCCAGGTCCCACGGGGGAGTTCCAGCCAGGAGGCACGCTGCCTCCGTCGCTACCGTGCGGTAGCCGCGTATGGCCCTGATCGCCATGACCCACTGTGGCCGTCACAAGAGAGCCCTCAGACGGACGGTCAGGGACCCCGCCCGCACCGGTGCGCCGTACAGAGCCATCGACCGGATCACCCCCGCGTACAGCTGTCGGCACGTAGCGCTGGGTCTGCCCACATTCGTCATCAACCATGAAAGGGCGGACGCCGCGCCGACAAGCCGGGGAACAAGACGATGGAAATGCTCCCGGAACCAAAAATGCCCGTCGAGCACCAGGCCTAAGTACTTCATGTGGGCCTGGATGCTGATGGTAACCGACTTCACGGTGATCGAAGCGCCGGCGGGAGACCCGGCGGTACGGAGGCCATGGAACAAAAGGGCCTTCGTTTTTTCCAGGGCTACCCTCAACCCCAGCGCTTCAATCCACCTGACAATTTCCTCGGTGCCGAGAGTTGCCAGGCGTGCCACCTCCTCTAGCGTCCCAGCCCGGGCTGTGACGAGCGTATCGTCGGCATAGAAAATTACGCACAGCCCGGGTGGGAGGCTTCCTCTCAACGCTCAGTCGTAGCCGATATTCCACAGGGTCGGACCCAAAACCGACCCCTCCGGGACACCGCACGACATGGGGGTTCGCACAACATCCCCTACTCGGTTAACGTAGAGGACGCTGCGCCCCCTTTAAGTAGTCTGCCACCAGCCGCCTGAGGTACACGGGCACCCCGTGATACCTTAGCCCCTCCCTGATGCAGCTGAATGGCAGACTGTTGAAGGCGTTGGCGATGTCCAGGGACACCGCGCTGCAATCAAAGCAATTGGTGCATGTCGGCCGAGTGTGTCCGACCGCCATGCACTTGTAGCACCTCGCAGGCCGGGACTCCAGCACGGTCACCCGCGCCGTACTCCAGCCGACGAGGAGCCTGCCTGATCCGGCCAGTTGCTTGGCTGACTCCAGCGGGCACTGCACCCAGGCAGTACCGACGCCGCCGGGACCAGGGCGGATGGCGCCAATTCGGACGGTGTCTAGAGGACACCCGGTTTTCGAGACGATGGTCTCCCGGATGTCATCCACCGTCACAGAGTCGTCGTCGGCCCCAGGGAACTCTATAAGCCGAGCCCCTGTCCGGGCTTTGCGGGTCCTGACTTCGACGCCTCCTAAATCGGAGACGTCAAGCTCCCGCCGGGCGTGACGCAAGACGACACATCATAGCTGAGGCCGTTTTCGGCCGCCTCAGGCAGCACGGTGATCACCACGTGGCTGACTCCGGCGGCCGGAGCCTCCTGCGCGACCTCTTCTTACCGGCTCCTGCCTTGGGAGCGGAGGCTTTGGCGGCGCTTTTGGCCTCCGCTCTCCTCTTCTGACCGCAACTCTTCCGGCTGCGCTCAGCCATCTGCCAGCCCTCTTCAGGCGCAACAAGGTCGCTAGGCGCAGCAGTCGCGGTAGACGTGTTGGTATAGGGTTTTATTTCGAATTTTGTTTGAATAGATATTATATGCATATTATATTCCTTCGTCGTCTTTTATGATACCCACGGGCAAGAAATGGAGTGGTGAATTGTATTTTTATTCCATTACTACACGGGAACTAATAAAGAGCATATAGGTAGTATGTATGTTTCTGAACACCACAACAGGGATTTTTTCTGGTTTTAATTTCAAATTGTTATCCACCAGCGTTTCGAATAAGTTCTAGGGAACAATGAAACTATGGAATTCGATTACATATGTAAAAATTCTTCAGCTAAGCTCTACATATATGAATCTACTTTATCAAGTAATATTCTTGGTGTCATTCTTCTCTCAGACTTTTGAAAATTATAGATCTTAGTTAGGTCAGAACAAAATAATGCTTCTGTAAATAACATTGCTGTTAGCAATTATACTTAGCAATAATGAGCTGAAGTTTTATAATAGATTTCTATGATAGATTTCTGGCTCCTGCAACACAGTATACAACTAGCGTAGGAGCCAGAGATTCCCACATATCTATGTAATGTTTTTATGATAATAAATGAAATGAAATGAAATGAAATGAAGATTAAAAGAATAAAATTTTTAAATTGTTTTTAGTCTCAACGTTTAGTAATTTATGATTAATATTACTGTAATTAAATAGGGGAATCTGTTGTACCTTGGACAGTGTTGTACCTAGAACAATCATATTTTTCTAAGAATTGTCGCTCGTTTTATAATCATTTTATGTATTAAAAACTTTATTTGTTAAAATTAACGTGTATGTAGTTAGTTGTGATTCGTTGACATCGTGTGATAAAAAATAAAAGTTGTACACTCAAAAAGTAAAATTTTTGTTCTTTACCAATTTATTTACAGTGATGTATGTTTATGAAAACTGTTTTATTTTGATTCTAATCTTTGTATATCTAGCTACTAGACGACATGAGTATCAGAGCCTAACTTTAATCACAAGTTGATTAATAAAACTTGTGAATGATTATTTCTGATGTTTACATAAATATTACTCATTGTAAATAAAACTATTTTACGGATTTATGGCGTTTCCGGGGTACGCGACAGTCGCGCGCGGCTAACGGCAGAAACGGCGCCATACGTTTTCATACTTTTTTTATTTTTAGGTGTTTCAGTTTTCTTACATCATTTCTGTAAGAAATAATGAATTAATTGTTTTACATGTATTTTATTAATAAATAACTCCAACCGAAGCATCTGTTTTAAACAATTTTCAGTTTTTTTACATCCTCTTTGACGATATTTGCAGCACGCATTCTGTCAATTCTATGTTAAACGTCATAAGGTTACATTAAATTTATATTGTCCAAAGCGGTTAGATTAGAAATAATTTTATATGATGGTTAAGTATTCTTAAATTTTCTAATTTTCTGGTCTATTTTCTTATTTTTTCTTTCATAAGAACCTTCTCCTGACAATAACAAATACAACAAAAAAAAGAATTAATGAAATTTGTCCAGCCGTTCACGCGTGACCAAGGAAAACAGGGATTCATTTTTATATATATAGATATTACTGAATGAAATATATTAATCAAGTTTAGTGGTATATAATATGCGGGTGACGTGACCGAGGATTAGTCCGTCACGCGCCGAGAGGCCGACCGCGTGAGGCAAGACCGACGTCCTCCCCGAGGGGGGGACGTCGGTCGATGGGAGGGTACCCCAATAGGGGGTATTCCGTCGGGCCGACCACTGATGTCAAGTAACCCTGCTCTGGTGGTCGGCCCAACGACGAAGGCGACGTGGTTTTCGGGTGGGCTGCGGTAGTTGCGTGCTTAAGCCCCTCTGTCGCCCCGGACGGAGTGGTGCGGAGGCGCGCCGACCGCAGCCCACCCACAAAAAAAATAAGTGGTATATAATATCTATTGAATACATTGACATTAATTTAGACCATTTTCAATGACTAAATAATACTAATATTTTTTCAACGAGAAATAATTAAATTATAACTAAAAAATATTTATCTCTATTTGAATCTGCTCTGACCGAGGTGCAATGGACACGGTTCAAGGTACTGGTTTGTTGTAACTTAGGATAGTTTGCCCTTTCTTTTCAAGCGGGTAATGTTCCTAAGTTTTTTGACCATGTAAAGAGTCTTTTGAATGAATTATGTATTTAATCAAATGATATTTACATACGTATAGGGTAGGTGTATTTACATTATTTTATTTTTAAATTATAAAACTGGCCCAGGTCCAATAGGTTATTCTACTACTAATAATAATTGCTTACGCAAAAAAAGATTTCAAGCAAAGATGTAATGTTGAATTCCTCGATGAAACACAGTAAAGTTGCAATTAATTACAAAACAACTAATACTGTGACGTTTTCAATTCCTGATCAAAATTCGTGAGGCAAAACCTATAAAGGAAAAACATAACCAAGTGCTTTTATAATAAAGTTCAAATTAAATATGAATGTTTATTTCATCCAGCTATGGCATGCATTACTGACGCAGGTAATGAGGAGGAAAATAGGGACTATATAAATATAGTTAAAATAACACAACAAAACATTCCGTAAACACTCGACGACCAAGCAACATCGTACTGTTCAATATAGATATTTAATAATAATAATAGTTGAAACATTTGCATTGCAGTTGTGAAAAACAAAATTATGTCACTAAAAATCAATTATTTTCTCGTGGTGAGTATTTAATTAAGATTTATTTTAGAAACTAAATCTTATAGGACTTCAACTCACGCAAATATTTATTTCACGCTGTTTGATAACTCCTTCGTATGTCTGTAATGCCATATGTTATCCTTTACCCGGGAGTTATAAAGAGCGGCTGAGGAACTACCAAGAAAATAGACGGCAGCAATCTTCTGGAATATTTATATCGTGAACTACAATTACTAATACATATAACAGATCAATTATGACGATACCTCTCGGTATGATATACCTCTTTGGGAAGAACATTTTCCAATACTGGATGTCCATGGAATTGTGAATGGATTGGTTTCTCTAAAACAGCGTCTTAAAAAATGAAGGCTTGTTCTTGAAATTAGCCCATCACAATATTATCTAAGCATGCGTCTGTAGTGTGGCTGTAAATATTACAGGGCTTAATTCGTAGTTCGCATTCAGTAGAGTGATGTCAATTGCACTTATCCCTTGATTATATATATATTACGATACCCAGAAGCAAGCAAGGAAGGTCTCTCATTATATTTTTACTCCATTACAATACAGATTGCTTGGTGGATAAGCCGGTTCTACCTGCCTACTAATCGAGCAATAGAACATGCCTATAAAATTGTTTTCAAACAATTTTTCAGACAAATCTATACCAATAAATAAAATTGGAGTGTCTGTTTGTAATGTCAAAATAATGGGCTTTTTTCATGCTCACACGGTTATTTGTACGACACCTATGCCTAAAATACAGAATAAAAAATTTTTGTCTGTCTGTCTGTTTGTTCCGGGTAATCTTCAAAACGGCTGGATCGATTTCAAAAATTCTTTCACCAATGGAAAGCTATAATACCAGGGCGTAAACTAGGCTATATTTTATCCCGGTATTCCCACGGGAACGGGAACTACGTGGGTAAAACGACCAAAACCGAAGCGAAGCGAGGGCGGGTTGCTAGTATATGATAAAAAAAGTTATTGGTTATGTTATAATAATAATAATAAATTTATTTCAGATATACAATCCATAATTTGTTAGTGTATTAGTAACATAATGTGCTTATATTTTATGTTAGTATTGTTAGTATTATAATTAGATACATTTTACACATTACAACCCTATAACTAATTTTATCAAATAACTTTGGATAGGACAATCTGGTCTTTCCGCAATAATTTTCAGGATGCTATTGCGACTGCTCCGCAGACGCTGCAGTAGGGAAGCCGCTTTTTTTCGCATAATTGCGTGGAAGCCATCCACACGTGCTTCGGCAAACATTGTCGAGGCACTGCAGCGCCATGGCAGCCGCAACAGCATTCTGAACGCATTATTATACTGTACGCGAAGAGTGTTGTAGGCTCGTCGCGTATACGACACCCACAGGCCACTCGAGTAGAACGTTTTTTTTTTTTTTTTTTTTTTTTTTTTGTATGTGTACAGCTGTTGGCCGCAGATGGCCTTGACAGCTTGACGCGGACTATGGGTGAGCGCTGAGGGCTCTCAACCCGGAGAAGAGTATGCTAAGCGACATCGCCCAAGGGCTCCCCCTGTGGGGAACGGACCTCGGCTTGGGGCGTCGCTGGAGGCAAAGTGGGCGTGCCCACGTTTTTAGTAGTGACTTTTGCGCGGCGCGGTTTCGCACCTCGACGGCGAGGGCGGAACCGCGGATATTTATTTGTTAAGGCCTCGCGGGCCGTGTAGGCTCTTTGTTGAGCGAGTGTGATATTGTCGTCCTCTTCGTCGAGGACGTGACGAGGACGTCGGATGGATCGAGTAGAACGACTGACAGAAGGCTTTAAATAGCGTAATCTTAACGTCAGCCGTACATCGAGCGAACCTGCGCGCAATCATATTGCTCCTTACCGCCAACGCTCTACGCTCACGTTCTATGTCACTATTATCATCTAGCTCACTGGTAACAATGTGACCTAGATATTTAAAACTTTGTACAACACTGAGTGCCACTCCATTCAGATATACTGGAGGCACATGGCGGGGTTGTCGTTTATAGGCCTTAAATACCATCAGTTGACTCTTTATTGAGTTGTATTTAAGGCCGTGCACCTCCGCATATGACTCGCAGATCTTTATCAGCTGCCTTAGCCCACTTATCGATGGACTGAGCAGCACCATGTCATCCGCGTAACTTATGTTATTAAAACACATACCGTCTATATGACATCCCACATGGGTGCTGCTCAGTTGTTCAATAAGCTGACCTATATAGATATTAAACAACAGAGGTGAGCTTAACCCCCCCTGTCTTACTCCACATTCCATTCTATATACATCTGATAGAGTACGGACCCACCTCTCTTGGTTTGTCTGGTGAGCATACCAGTACCTTAAGAGGGCTGTATACCCGTCCGGAACACCGGCGTCTCGCAACTTGTCCCATAGTACACCATAGGAGACGAGATCGAACGCTTTGGATAAGTCCAGAAAAGTTATTGATATGATGATCAATGAATTTTAATTATAATGTATTTCATTTTACAGATTGTTTTGTTCCTGACGAACAGCAGTGCTGCACCAAAACAAAGTAAGATATCTATTACTTTAAAGTTATTTGAAATATCGGGTCCGTCAAATCAGAATTAAACGTAAAAATGTTCCTCTAAATAATATTATATCATACACGTAACAGTATCGTAAAGTGAAAAATAGGTATTTATTAGGAGTGCCATGTAAAATTAACATTGCATATTAATTCTTTAGGTAAAGGCATCGAAACTATTAAATTCATGTGGAATAAGAATACATTTCATCCCTCTCTTTCTTGCTAGCGTATATTGTAGACGACTAAGGGATAAAATATACATAAAATATCCATACAATAGAATAAAAACTAGAAATATAATCCTTTTTTTTTTGTGGGTGGGTTGCGGTCGGCGCGCCTCCGCACCACTCCGTCCGGGGCGACAGAGGGGCTTAAGCACGCAACTCCCGCAACCCACCCGAAAACCACGTCGCCTTCGTCGTTGGGCCGAGCACCGGAGCAGGGTTAGAAATATAACCCTGTATGGCACTTTGAACAGCGTGGTATAGTAGCTCAATATCACTGCTTGTCCAGGAGATTCGAACCCCAGGAGATTCGAACCCAGCAATAAAACGTATATGAAATGAGATAATCTTAAAAGTAGCTCATACAAATTAACATTAAGGCGTTATTAATTAGAAAATTGTGTTTTATTTATGTTAATAATATCGTAATAGTAAAAGAGTAAAGAATTCCCCGTACATTATAAGAACGCACTATGCCACCACATCGGGTATCGTCAGAACTTTTCTTGGAAACTTTTAATATCAACTGATTTTCCAACTCACTCGCCAGCAAAATATATAGGCAATAAAAACATAAGAACTTAGTGAAAAATGAAAATAAACTAGCAATCCGCCCTCACTTTGCTTCAGTTTTTGTTGCTTTACCCGCATAGTTCCAATTCCCGTGGGAATACCAGGATAAAATATAAGCTATGTTACTCCCTGATATTTTAGCTTTCCATTGGTGAAAGAATTTTTGAAATCGGTTCCGTGGTTTACGCTTGAAAGCGTAACAAACAAACAAACCTACTTTCGCTTTTATAATATTAGTAAGGCTAATTGTTTATGACTTAAGGATCAATTAAAGAATTTATAAAATGAGTGTAAAACTTTTCTTTCGACTTTTAACAGGCAGGCGTTATAGTACTCCTGATGAATGCAAGGACCAAAGTTACTGTACTGTGAAACCCAAAGGCTATGAGGAGCTAGAAGAAATGATGAACAATGCCTTACCAGAATTTCTTATTACAGTATGTTAATATTTTTATTCTTATGACTCTCTTTGACCATGGCTGTCCTAAGAGACATATTTTTGAAGAGTTATATTTAGAAAAAATTTAAGTATTAAAAATATAAGTATTGAACCTTCTAGCCGGCATCGCGTAGTATGGTAACTACCCTAATGTTCTCGAAATTTTCCACTCCAACCCTACAACATATGTATGTAGCCTACAGAATATATATTTAGTTTAATAGTATATATTTTAAGAATATATATGAAGGAGAGTTTTCTTCAACAGTAGATTGTTACTACCTTAGAACGGGCTAAGAAAAAGGTATAGAAGTGTAACTATATCGAAATTTATGCATAAGTTTTGATTGTCCTAATGTTTAAAATATGTTTTGGTAAATATAAAATCTTTAAATCTCTTTTTTCTGCGGCCAATTAATATAGAAATAAAGTATAAATAAGTTTTTGAATAAGTAAAGTTGTAGTGTTTACATAAAATATCTTTTAATAAAGATGATTTTTACGTTCAACGTTAAATACTTTAAACCTATCTTAAATCATATTCAGGTAGTTAATTGTTAATCTATCAAAAAAAACTAACTTGGATTAAACGCTGAGAAGTATTTCAAAACATTAGGATATTGAAATATAAAATTAAAATGCCATAAAATAAATAAAACTAATTGTATTCTATATGTGGTAAATAAATTTTCTATTGTACAGAATTACGCCGATCGCACAAACGAAGTTGCCTGGGAGACCTTCACCGATGCAAAGGACAATTGTCCCTATTACACTAAGGTAAAAAATGCTTGAAATGAAAAGCTATAACAATACGTTTAATTGTATTAGATGAATTTCTGTCAAATTATAGTGGAGACTCAAATCCAGTAATGATATCCACATTCGTTAAGATAATAGGCTCAGGCTATCTTCATAATGGGAGGGGAATTGACTTACTATTCCACGCTGGTCAGACGTGTTGGAATAGGGTTTTGTTTCGAGTTTTCTTTCTCTTGCATAAATGTTATATGCTTATTATATCTCTTAGACGTCTTTTACGACATCCACGGGCAAGATGGGGAGCGGTGAATTACTTACTCCGTTAACATACTATAAATAAATAAAAAATGGCTGTAAAGTCGGTTTATGGACAATAATTTTACGTGATAACATAATAAGAAAACATTGATGAAAAATTGCGTACTATAATACAAAGGAGTTAATTGTAATTACAATTTTATCGATAAGGTAACTTTTATTTGCAGTTGCTAATTCAAATATTTTTTATTTAAATTATATAGATAAATTTGAAGTAACAATGTGCTATTAACATTTTATACAACTTGGTTGCTCTGCCGTGTACGGAGTAAGAATACAATTCACCGCTCTCTATCTTGTCCGTGGATCTCGTAAAAGACGACTAAAGGATATAACAACAAAACCCTATACCAACATGTCTAACGAGCATGATATAGTAGGTCAATTGCCCTCCTATTGGGGAGGGGGCTGGAGATTTGAGCCTTTCAGCTGATATGACAGTGATGATGATTGGTTGTCTGTAAAGTGTCAAAAGCCGAACGCTTAGGCAGATCGTGCCTCTCTATCGCTTGTTTCACGTTCTCGCTTGCACGTGGAACGTGACAATGAATCATGTTTTTTCATGCATGCAGTCAGTTTATCGATTTGTAATATAAAAAAGAAATTCTTTTTGTTACTCTTCGTTTCATTTCCTCCCAATGCTAAGTCCTCAAATACCTGAGAAACTTGGTAGGAGCTAAAACAGCCTGACAACTAAAAATTAACCATTTTAATGAACACTAACTCGATTGCGTGCGTTGATACTTGCAGTGGATTCGAATGTGGTAATTTTGTGCGCGACTGTGGGATTTTTGATAGGATATACTACTACCACCTCCTACTAAATGCCGTCTATTTATTTTTCAGAATCAACAAATATACGAATTCTACCACGGTGAAACAAAAACGAAAACTGACATCATCGTGCAAACAAATTTCTTTAAGCAATTCGTGAAAACAGTACACTGCGCGTAAGTAATTTTAATAAATATCTATACTTAGTCTGGTCATAAATACTGTTACAATTAAAAATAAACAAAATATTATATTTGAATTTGGAATCTGTCATTTTTATATGATTGTTCTTTGTGTTTTCTCATTTTGGCGCCAATAGAATAGGTATATATACATATACTTCCCGTGTGGTGAAGGAATAGGAATAGAATTCACCACCACCTCTCTTGCCCGTGGTTGATGAAATCTTCTGTTCGTGTGTTTGTAACTGAACTCCTTCTAAACGGCTGGACCGATTTTCATGAAATTTTGTGTGTGCTCAAGTGGGTTCGAGAATGATTTAAATTAGTATTTTGACCCGGTAGGTGGCGCTGTGGTCGATTTCAATGAGAATTCTTTTTTTTTTATTTGAACAGAACAACGTCTGTTGGGTCAACCTAGTATAGTGTAAAATAAAAAATATAACAAAATGTATATTGTGGTTGACCATGGATCAAATGGAAATGGGTCAAATTTAGGATAGATGCCCATAGAGCAGATATATCTTATAAGACACATATAAGGTTTTATTTCGAGTTTGTCTTACATAGGTTTTATATACATACCTACTTAATCCCTTAGATATCTTTTAAAACACCCACGGGCAAGATTTATAGTATTCCGTCACCATACGAAATGTATTTTATTATTTGTTTATGATTTAATATCTTTTATACTTTTTAGGTATAATGACAGTTCTTATATCGATGTAAACGCTGATGTGCAGTGTTTGGCAGGCGTTGGCTTGAATTCCAATGTGCGATCTTCCTGTGAGATGTCTAAAGCAAAGCGTATACTATACGTGTACGATCCAGATAGAAAGAAAATCGATCCAAAGTACATTGAAGTGCCAGCAAGTTGTCATTGTAAAGTTTATAGAGATTGAGACGACGTGAGAAAAGATATCTTGACTATTTTGCGTTTGTAATCAATTACATTAAAATTTACGTTACGAATAACTTTCAATCAAAATTGTGATCTGATGATAAATTCAAAACTATGCATATTGTAATTGTTTCTAAACTGGTATTCTATTTCTCAGCGTTTCACTATTAGGCACGGAACTATTTCAGATGCAGAAAATTAGGCATTATAGAAGCCAGATGGTTTAACAAAGGGATTTTGTGTTTTTCATCTCTTGCAATTATTTTATGTGCTCGTATCATTTAATTGATTTTTAAATTATTCTCGTGAATAGAAACGAGACTTTGAGTATTGTTACTATAAACGTTACGTTATTATAAATTATTCTCACTAAATTACAATACAGATGAAAATATTATAAACATTAATTATTATCAATCTGTTTAAATATTATTATTAATTGTCATATTAATCATTAATATATTGTGTATATATATATATATATATATATATATATACCTTGGATTACGAAATATAAAAATCTAGTCAGTGTAATTTTATTTTAATACATTATATTATTGCTGTGTTCGTCCTATGTATTTCTAATTATATTATTTGTATTGTTATAAGTATGAAGGTAATTACAAAATCATTCAACAGACGAGTTGATTATTATTTGACACCATATAACCATGAACTATTTTATATTAAAAAATAAAATAATATATGTTAAATTAGCAAAAAAGACTTTTTGCTAATTTGACATATATTATTTTACTTTTACATAAAAATACATTATTAAATTAGCTTCCATCGACTCCAAAATAATATACAGAAAAATCCAACCGTTCACATTCTCAAATAAAAATTTACAACAGCCTATAGAACCTTTAGACCTCTCCCAAGATTTCATTCTGGGATGTAATGATATTGTCGTCATCGGTCTTCAACTTAGTTATTTGGCTTTAGCCAATTGACACATCTTGTACGAAAACTTTCAAGCCACGGTTCCGCTCTATCGCTTCGTTAATATAGAGCTTATTAAATCGATGAATATCATGCACAGACCTGAAGATTTGTCTATTTAGCTGCCTATGTTCGTACAAATGGGCTAAAGACTGCACCATTATTTCCTTTCCTTTCTCCTTTTCTTTCTCCTTTTCTTTCTCCTTTCCTTTCTCCGCTTCATGGGTTTGAGAGAAGATCAGAAAGATTTTTATGTCTATTAGCGCGGCGAGCTTAGAAAATTTCGACCCAACTACGTAGACAATTTCCACGAGCCATATATTGTTCATATCGTTCGGAGATTTGCACTTGTCTAGACATTGAAAGCGATTGCGTAGCTCGAGTTAAAAGCTTTCGAGATTTTGATATTGCACAGGTGTAGGCTACTCCGTCGGAGGGTAGATTTCATTAGGCGTGACTACTCCGCTTTGCGTGAATATCCAATGTGTCCCGTACTATGCGGTGACGTCTCCCAGTTTGAAGCTTTGCTGATCACTAAGAAGTCACTCAATATCTGTCGGCTGTACGACAAGATTAAGTCTATCCCGTTTTTATTGGACCACGGGGCTAATCCAGATCCATTTCCTTTGTAACTGCTTCCTGAAAAAAGAAGTCATCATAAAGAGACTTTTCTCTCCAAAAAATCAGCCAGTTTCTGTCCCTTTGGTTTTTCTTTCCATATTGATGTTACCCCACCTTCAACTTATCATCATTCCTTTTGCCCAGTTTCGTGTTAAAGTCTGCTAAAATCGCCGTGAAGCGGGATTTGGACGCGTGTTTGGTTTTCAAGATGTTCTTGTAAAAGGCCTTGTCGTCTGATACTGCTGAGTTCAGTGCGTAAACCTGTAAGAGCTTTAACGAAAACCGTTTGGTAATTCTAAGTATAAAGTACGCTGTGCTTATCGAGAAACTTTCAAACGCCTGGGTATTGTCTACGAGAGGCTTGCGAACTATAAAACTAATACCGCCTTGGGACTAATAATCGCCGATAGAAGAGTAAGTTCAGTACATCAAAGGATTATCGTATCTTCGCTCTTTTCAGATTCCTGTTAATCCTATAATATCTCACCGGATTCTCTCTCTCTCTCTCTTTCTCTCTCTCCTTATGTCTCTATCTTTCTCTCTTAACTTCGGATCCCCTCAATAATTACGGATTGTCAGGTCATTTACAGGCGTTTTTACCGCTACTCGCTAATCGTTTCACCTATTAGCTCCTTTTAAATGGAACTTTAAGGGAATAAAATGAAACTACCCATATAGTCATAATTCAGTGTATAAACATTTATTGTACTACTATCAACATACATATATAAAAAAAAGGAATAGCAATATATAAATAATGAAATATCATTGGGCCTCTTTTTAATTGACCAGCATAATAATCAAATAAAAAGATGATATTTATAACTAAAAATGCCAATTTTTACAAACGACAGCTGATTTTTAGATTACAACTAAAGGCAATTACATCAATGTTACATAGTAAGTGATAGGTACCTAAAATCTTTCAAGTATTGATATTATGTATCATGCCTAAAGGCATGTAGCCTTAGGTGCTACTTAAAATTTACCTTTCCTTAAGAAATACGGCTTCTAAAAAAATGATACTTTCATAACGTTTATAGAGGTTAATTTTGTATTAACTAGAATAACTATTACATGAATACTAAGACTATATATTACTAAGACTAATATTGTTTCGCGGTTTGTGTGAGTATATCATAAAGAATCATTATTTCTCAGCTTTAAGCCTTTTTAGTTGGCATCAGTGGAACATATTTTCTTTTTCCAATAACTTCTATTATATGTGACATCTTGTGAATACAGGGTAAAGGAATCGCAGATAGGATATGATTAGGGTAAAGAAAATAATATTTGGCATATTTTGAATACAGAGATTAGGAACCGCTATCAACGCTGGCGCTTGGGTTGGCACAGGCGGGAATATCTGCCCATGATATTGTCCTAGCCGAGACGAAGGTTGACTGAACTGAGGAATAGTCCGTCCGTCTGCTAAGAGGCTGACCGCGTGAGGGCAACATCTCTTTAGGAACAGAACCTGAAAGACTATCGCAGAAAATCGATGTCTGATTAGTAGCAATTTGTTATTGTATTTCGTTCGGTGAGCGAGAGAGCCGGCAGCTAACTTTCAGAGGGTGTTTGTGTGTGGTGGGTTTTGGTGATGCCTTTTAGTTTCACCAAACCTTATTGCACGCATTTACACTCCCTTCACTTTTTCACAGTAGACAACGGCCTAGCAAAGGCAACAACGCTTACCATCAGGTGTACTGTTAGCTCGTTGGCCAGCGTATGCAATAAAAAAAAATATATAACTTGCCGAGCTGGATACGGGCGTCGGGAATTCGGTACCAATGGCAGGTTTAACTGCAAAAGAGAGGGATTACGGTGGGCTTAGGACGTCACGCCGCTCTTGCATCGCCCTGGATGGAATGCACTGCGTACGTGCCGATCTGAGACCGCCCAAAAATGAATCTATATCAGCAACATCCATCCGCATTCAGTTCCATTTAAAACTATTGTATGATTAGAGAGAAGTATATTAATTCATATTGAAATATTTAGGTCTTATAAAAAATCATGCAAGAACAAGAAGCAGGGAACTGGAAATACATTCGAATGATTCTAAAGTTATCTGAATCATACACGTAGAGTTCGCGCCGGGCAGTCAATGTGACACAAGATGATTTCATGTTGAAATGACTCAGACCAACGCCTTCCAGGCACTGCACCTCACTATCCATATTTATTTTTGAATATCTGTTAAGAAAAAATCTTTATTAAAAATATTTTTTTATCAATACATAATATCACCATTATTAGATGAACGTTAGATGTAAATTATCATCATTATCTCAGTAAATATACATCCCACTGTTGAGCTCGAACCACCTCCAAAGTAAGTGGTAAGTTGGCCTACCACACTATGCTGATCAGATGGGTTGGTATAAGGTTTTCTTTCCAGTTTCCTTCTCCTGTATAGATATTGTCTGCATATTATATCCCTTAGTCATTTTTTAAGATACCCACAGGCAAAACAAGGGACTATTAACTATTCTTACTCCGTTACCACACAGAATATGTAAGAAATATATGAAGATGAACGTCATCACACAGGAGATGTAAATTATTTTAGAAAAAATATTCAATATTATCAAAGTATTCAGTTGACTTTCAGTCTAAACAAGGACCTGGAAATTGATCTAGAATAGAAAATAAGGATCTAGAGTAATTAATCTTACGTCCTTCGATGAGCCCACCGACGTACACAGCCCACCCCTAATGGGAGAAAAATGTTGAAATCGCCAAAAAAATTATAACGAGCAAAGCTCGGTCAGCCTGATATTTAATTTTTACGAGAGGACTAAAATGAAATCTGTAAAAAAAATATTATTATGTATGTTATACACATGTGAAAGTTCTTTCGAGTATTATTTGTTAAAAATTAATCTGTAAATTCAAAATTTTTCTCCTGTCTTTGGCAGATAATGATCTGGACATACTCCGCCTAGCTGTCTGTCACCTAAAGGAAGACATGGAGTCCTATAACCGTGTTACTGTACCCTATCGTGTTATGTTTCTCAGCTTATTGAGCGGCCCACCAGCGTCATTACCTCGACATACCGGCCCTGCAACTTAGCTTCACTCGTCAACAAAATAAGAGATAGCGTGAGGACGGCGACCCGCCGCCATTGTTATTAGTTACTGCCGGGGCGTCAACGGGTATTGCTATAAAAAGGGTAAAATACCGGTACGGCCACGATTCACATCGGCCCATTGGTTACGGGGAAGCAATGCGGCGGGTTATGAGGTCGCGCTCGGTCTTTCGACGTCCCTGACGGAACGAACCGTGTGTGGTTTGGCTATGGTGCGAGGACACCATAGTTGCGAATAAAAAGCAATTGCTATGCGTCAGCAAACTACAAGTAGCTTTACAGTTTACGGTAGTCCTTAACTTAGAATTTTTCTTTCCGATGGAGCCGAAAAAATAATATGTAACTTGTGTCCGTCATGTAGTATATTTACGAAGTCACACTGATAACTGTTGTTCTTAGTAGAGAGGGTTGGCTTTATAAACTTGAAACTTTACTTATAAGAATTATAATAAACTAGCTGACCCAACAGACGTTGTTCTGTTGAAATAAACTCCACCTACCGGGTCCAATTGTGAATCTAAACCATTCTCCAATCCTTTTGAACTCGCACAAAAAAAATGACTTTTGATTGACTTCACAAACAATGCAAATTTTAAAAAGAAAATAAATTTCTATTCATTTCATATGCTACATCAATTCAACGAATATCTGTGCTTACGTTAGCAAAATAGTATGTAAATAATACTAAAATATGACTTACAAGCATTGTACTGTCTCAACATATTGTTTGAATTTTTTAGTTTGCACAATGATATGGCTTTTATTACTCCTTCCACCCTGATAAAAGTAAATTTACTGCCTCTGAAAAATTTATAACTTTGATAGACTTAATCCTTTTACTTTTTAAAAGATAAGTACAATCGTAAATACGTATACGTTTGCTGAGCTGAATCTTATCATTTTGCTGAGCTAAATATTGCTCTTACCCGTGGCTGTCGCAAAAGACGACTAAGAGATATAGTGTGCATATAACATCTATGGAAGAGAAGGAAAACATGATATAAATGCCTATACCAACCCTCCTGACCTACGGGGTATAGTAGTGAAGGAAGCCCGAGCCCAACAGTGGGACGTGTATGGGCTGAGATGATGATGAAAATGATGATGACATATCCCTCATGAGATAAGTACTAAGTAATACGAGTATAGAGTTATATCTAAAGCTTCACAATTAGAAGTCGTGTTTTGAATTAGCATAAAAAGACATTAAAAAAATCTCCATTAGAAAAAATACATACTATTAGTAATACAATTAAATACACTGTATTATCATCATCATTCAGCCTATCGCCATCTACTGCTAGACGTAGGCCTCCCTCATGTATCGCCACAAAGTGTGGTCCTATGCCGCCTACATCCAACACACTGTACTATACAATGCAAATACATTTACCTGGACTACATATGGACAATTTTGACCATATTCCTGAGACGATAATACAGGAGCTAGATCTTCGGACACATTGTCATCATTTTATTCCTGCAGAATAATTTATATGTGTCAAATATCCAAATCATATCCAATCATTGAAATCATATACCAAATAGATTACTAAAATTCGAAACCGTTTACTTCAAGACATACATAATGTACTTGAAACTATCGCTTGCTCGAAGAGGCGATGCTGCCTCGCTGAAGATAGCTTCAACTTTTGACACATTACACTTTACGGTATGGGTACCTATTAAGCCATTGAAAATAAGTTAAAGAGTCTTTCCCCTAAGTCAACGTGTATGATACCTATACACCCATCAACTTTTTGACCGTCTGATAGATAGAGATCTGAATAATAACGCTATAATCGCCATGATTGCCTGGCGGTTTGGCGATCGCAAATGATGTTATTAATTTTCTAGAAGAATACTGCTGCAGATTCTCATGGTCCTTTATGTCTCAGTCGGTTTTTACGAATCTCATTGATAAGTGATATATTTTACTTTTCAGTTGACATCCACTAGGAAAATAAAGCTAGTGTCACTTTATATTTGCGTTTCTCACTTTATACTTGTACTTACATAAAAAGTGGCTGGTATTTAAAAGAAATGTTACAAAGCCGTAAAATTATACGCAATTAAAAGGAAAATGGTGTGTATCCAGAGAACGGCCAAAAAATTTTACATAATTTCAGTTATTTCTTACAATAAACTTAAAACAATTAATTGTCTAAGCCATTATATCAATTTTACCCAAATTTACCTTCATGGCAATCAAATCCACGACGTTAATATGAAATGCATACATCATCGATACAACTTCATTTAGTATTCAAAATTCATGTATATTTTGTATAACTTATTGATAGTCCTTCAATATGTCTGATTTTGGGCAAATCTACAGGTAATGAATAATTTCATTCCTTCCTTACTACCAAATGGCTATCTTTTATCTGCTCACTGTAGAAATTTATAGTAACGTGCTGCTAAGGTTTATAATAACAAAGGAAAAGCTAAGGCTTTTCCTTTGTTATTATGTCCTCGTAGAAGCTTCGTGCAGGTAGCGTATGAAAATGAAAAATTGGTAGAAATAGGGAAAATTCGTCCGACATCTTGGATTTATAAACCAAAACCGCAGATAGATCCAACTCGTCGTTACGATCTCATTGACGTGACCTTCTAATACACTAGTCCATTTAGAAATTTAGTTATTTAATTAAAGAAAAGAAAATAAATGGTGAAGAAGAAAATAATTTTTCATGGATTATATTATTAAAATTATTTTAATAAAATATTCTAGAATTTAGCTGACCCAATAGACGTTGTTCTGTTCAAATAATATAAAAGGAATTCTCCTTGAAATCTACAGCAGCGCCACCTACCGGGTCCAATTGTGAATTTAAACCATTCTCGAATCGCCTTAAATACATACAAAAAATTTCATCAACGTCGGTCCAGGCGTTTAGGAGGAGTTCAATGGCATACAAGAGGTACACAAGAAATATACATATAAAGATTAAAATTTCATTGATGTAAGACATTTATATTTAATAGCAGGTTGACCGAGCTTCGCTCGGAGTATTTTTGTAGCATTTATTCTGATATATATTAATAAAAAATAAAAAAATAAATAATGAAACTTATATAAAAAATTACAAAAAGAGAATAATAATAACACCGAGATTCGATCCGACGGCGTTTGTCGCCGATGTCAAAAATAAAATGAAACCTGACTACTTCGCCACTGAGCTATCGTAATTCATGACTTTGATGGCAAAATTTGAATTCATATTCTTTTAAAATTTAATGTCATTATATTGTCTGCCAAATACACTGACAAAACAACATTTTCTATACATAAAACCTAGGTAGATCGATTTTTTGGGCCCGAATCCTCTAGTATGCAAAGTTTCAATAAAATCGTTGGAGCCGTTTCTGAGATCCTGAATATATATATATATATTTACAAGAATTGCTCGTTTAAAGATATAAGATTTATATTCGACTTTATGTCTATAGAATATAATATGTAAATTAATTATCAATTATAGAACTGAAAAGTGCAATAAGAAAATTTCTTATATTGATTAATACGAAATTAATAATAATTACATAATATGATATGTTCTTACCTTTTTGTGGGGCAGCATTGCTGGACGTCAAGAATAAAACAGTCTGTACTACAAATATTTTAATAAATAATAGCAAATTAATTTTATACATCACTAAAAATCCTTATCCTTACTAATATTATAAATGCGAAAGTAACTCTGTCTGTCTGTCTGTCTGTCTGTCTGTCTGCTACGCTTTCACGTCTAAACCACTGGACCGATTTTGATGAAATTTGGTACAGAGATGGACTAAAGCTGGAGAAAGGACATAGGCTACTTTTTATCGCAAAAAAATGGATATAAGGGGTTGAAATAGGGGATGACATTTTGTATGGAAATTCGTCATTTTCGATGATAGAACCACGAATCTTTGTATTAAGACACCTAATAATAAATCCTTACTAATATTATAAATGCGAAAGTAACTCTGTCTGTCTGTCTGTCTGTCTGTCTGTCTGTCTGTCTGTCTGTCTGTCTGTCTGCTACGCTTTCACGTCTAAACCACTGGACCGATTTTGATGAAATTTGGTACAGAGATGGACTAAAGCTTGAGAAAGGACATAGGCTACTTTTTATTGCGAAAAAATGGGTATAAGGGGTTGAAATAGGGGATGACATTTTGTATGGAAATTCGTCATTTTCGATGATAGAACCACGAATTTTTGTATTAAGGTACCTGATAATAAATAAATAAATATTCGTTCAAGCGTTTTGGAAATTTCATTTACATGGGGATGAAATTCAACCCCTAAAATACCAAAAAGCATACAGCCGAAACCACTGGGCCTAGAAACGTATTTTTTTTACACCATCGTATTTCTTGGGGTGCACGAGCACTAGCAAAGGATTTTTAGAAATTCACTCCCTTAAGGGGTTGAAAAGCATATAGCCTTTCACGTCGAAACCACTTAACCGATTTTGATGAAATTTGGTACAGAGATGGAATAAAGCTTGAGAAAGGATATAGGCTACTTTTCATCGCAAAAAATTGAGTATAAGGGGTTGAAATAGGGGATGACATTTTGTATGGAAATTCGTCATTTTCGATGATAGAACCACGAATCTTTGTATTCAGGCACCTAATAATCCTTACTAATATTATAAATGCGAAAGTAACTCTGTCTGTCTGTCTGTCTGTTACGTTTTCACGTCTAAACCACTGAAACGATTTGATGAAATTTGGTACAGAGATGGACTAAAGCTTGAGAAAGGACATAGGCTACTTTTTATCGCGAAAAAATGGGTATAAGGGGTTGAAATAGGGGATGACATTTTGTATGGAAATTCGTCATTTTCGATGATAGAATCATGAGTCTTTGTATTAAGGCACTTGATAATGTATACATAAATATTTGTTCGAGCGTTTTGGAAATTTCATTTATATGGGGATGAAATTCAACCCCTAAAAGACAAAAAAGCATAAAGCCGAAACCACTGCACCTAGAAACGTAATTTATTTTTTTACACCGTAGAATTTCTTAGGGTACACGAGCTCTAGCAAAGAAATCGCGAAAAAATGGGTAAAAGGGGTTGAAATAGGGGATGACATTTAATATGCAAATTTATCATTTTCGATGACAAAACCATGAATCTTTGTATTAAGGCACTTGATAATATATAAATAAATATTTATTTTAGCGTTTTGGAAATTACATTTATATGGGGATGAAATTTAACCCCTAAAAGACAAAAAAGCATAAAGCCGAAACCACTGGGCCTAGAAACGTAATTTATTTTACACCGTTGTATTTCTTGGGGTACACGAGCAGCGAGCGAAAATCACCCCTTAAGGGGGTGAAAATCGTATAGCCGAAACTATTGGGGCTAGGAACGTAAAACTATGTAGTTCTTTGTATTGTGCGATTCTCCTTCTTTTATTGTAAATGAGCTCTAAGAAATTAGTTTTTGAAATTCAATCTCTATGGGGGTCAAAAATGTATATCCGAAATCATTAGGCCTAGAAACTAGGGATGTGAAAAAATAATCGATTTTTATAATAATCGATTATTAATCGATTTTTTTTTGTAATAATCGATTTTTACAATCGATTATCAAAATAATAGAAAATCGATTATTTTTATAATTAAATAGATTTTCCTAAAAAAAGAAGGTAATAACAATACTGCGTGTAGTATTTCATACTATATTAGAAGATGAAGCTCACATTTCCTAAAAAAAATCATCATAATCCTGTTGGGAAAAATCGATTATTTTATAATCGATTATTTATTTTTAATTAATCGATTATTTTATAATCGATTTATTTTGAAGAACAAAAAATCGATTATTTAAAAAATCGATTATTTTCCCTCCAAGTCACATCCCTACTAGAAACGTGAAATTTTGTACAAAGTTCTCTTTCTTGGGGAAAGTGCTCACTAAAAAAGAGTTTTTGTAATTTTACCCCTAAGGAGGTGAAAAGCGTAAAACCGATATCACTGAGCCTAGGAACGATCATTTTAGTACATGATCGGCTTTCTTGGGTTACCCCATTATTTTTTCTTAATGCTCGCTTATTAAGATTACTTTGGATCGACGCAATATGTATTTGGTCCTCTGCCATCGTAGATATATTGCAAAAGTTCTTTTAGCAACATTTTATGACCAGCTGCCTGCCAGACGACATAGCTGGCTAGATGGCATCACCAATTGGTCCAGGTCAATGTAAATCTTTGTCTTAGTAGTATTTTGCGACACCCACAAACAATGAAAGTGTTATAATATTCCTAGCCGCTACCAGACAGTAAGTTAAAATCAAGATATTAATCCAATTTTCTATCTTTAGAAATAAACAAATTTGAAGCGTCTATTTGTTGTCAAAATAATAGGTTTTATTTATGCTCACACAATTATTTGCACGATACCTACGTCTAAAAAACCGGCCAAGTGCGAGTCGGGGTCACGCACGAAGGGTTCCGTACCATTATCTATAAAAAAGGGGAAAATTGGGTTTGTTGTATAGGAGTCCCCTTAAATATTTATTTTATTTTGTTTTTAATATTTATTGTTATAGCGGCAACAGAAATGCATAATTTGTAAAAAATTCAACTGTCTAGCTATTGTGGTCCTTGAGATACAGCTTGGTGACAGACAGATGGACAGACAGACAGCGAAGTTTTAGTAATAGGGTCCCGTTTTTACCCTTTGGGTACGAAACCCTAAAAACGGCTCAATTTTTTTGTCTGTCTATTCGATACGGGTAATCTTCAAAACGGCTGGACCGATACTGATAATACTTTACCACCAGGTCTACCAAGCCTTACATAAGGAATAACTTAGGCTATATTTTATCCAAGGCTATATTTTATCCCGGTGTGGCTGGAGCAACTGTGAGAATTTAATCGACTTTAAAATTATTTCACTAACGGAAAGCTAATTTTAAGCGTGTAACATATTTAGGTTTTATTCCGTGTGGTGACGGAGTAAGAATACAATTCACCACCTCCTCTCTTACCCATGGGTGTCGTAAGAGATAATTCAGGGATATATTACGCATATGACATCTATGCAAGAGATGGAAAACTCGAAACAAAACCCTATACCAACCTGCATGACCAGCATGGTATAGTAAGGTTAATTTCCCTCCTACTATGGAGGAGGCACGAGCCCAGCAGTGGGACGTATATGAGACGAAATGATGATGAACATATTTAGGCTATTTTTTTATCCCAATATTCCTACGGGTCCGGGCACAATGCGGGTGAAATCACGGACATTTAATGGATATAAAAATTAATTTACGAATGAAAATCTACATTATCAGCGAATAACAAATAAAGGCTATTTTCATCCTGGTGTTTGCCCGGAACGAGAACTGCGAGAGAAACCGGTGGATGTTTACCAATTTTTAAAATTCTTTCAACAATAGGAAGCTACGTTATCAGCGAGTAACATAGGCAATTTTTATCTTGGATATTTGTGTGGGATTTGTTAGTACAATTTTTTTTCCACCTATGTAGACTTATAATATCAGCGAGTAACATAGGCAATTTTTATCTCGGCATTCGCATGGGTATGGGGTCTACGTGGGTGAAACAACGGTCGTTTGATCAATATTATTCTTTTTCACCAATGGAAATCTATCATGGATAATGTTATTATCAGCGACTAAGGATGGCCATATTTATCAACGTGTTTCCACGTGAATTTAAACTACAAGGGTGGAAGTAATATTCAAATATAAAAAATTGTGAAGTTATTTGGACCTTTCTTACTCGATCACGCGTAAACTGTTGACCAGATTTGGATGAAAATTGACACACAGATAGAGTATTTCTTAAATTAAGAAATATCATCATCATCATCATCGCAGCCCACGTACTTCCCACTCTTAGACTCGGGCCTCCTCCATAATGGGAGGGCATTTGACCTACTATACCATGCTGGTCAGACATCTATAGGGTTTCATTTTTCGAGTTTTCCTTCTCTTGCATAGATGTTATGTGTATATATCCCATAGTCGTCTTATACGACATCTACGAGCAAGATAGGGAATGGTGAATTGTATTCTTACTCCGTCACCACAATAACACAATAGAAAGAAATATGCAAGCCAACTTTTACGCGGGCGAAGCCGCGGGCAAAAGCTAGTAAATAAATATTTGTTCAAGCGTTTTAGAAATTTCATTTACATGGGGATGAAATTCAACCCCTAAAATACCAAAAAGCATACAGCCGAAACCACTACGCCTAGAAACGTATTTTTTTTACACCATCGTATTTCTTGGGGTGCACGAGCACTAGCAAAGGGTATTTGGAAATTCACCCCCTTAAGGGGGTGAAAAACATATAGTCTTTCACGTCTAAACCGATTTTGATGAAATTTGGTACAGAGATGGACTAAAGCTTGAGAAAGGATATAGGCTACTTTTTATCGCAAAAAAATGTGTATAAGGGGTTGAAATAGGGGATGACATTTTGTATGGAAATTCGTCATTTTCGATGATCGAACCACGAATCTTTGTATTGAGGCACCTAATAATAAATAAATAAATATTCGCTCAAGCGTTTTGGAAATTCCATTTACATGGGGATGAAATTCAACCCCTAAAATACCAAAAAGCATACAGCCGAAACCACTGGACCTAGAAACGTATTTTTTTTACACCATCGTATTTCTTAGGGTGCACGAGCGCTAGCAAAGGATTTTTGGAAATTCACCCCCTTAAGGGGGTGAAAAACATATAGTCTTTCGCGTCTAAACCGATTTTGATGAAATTTGGTACAGAGATGGACTACAGCTTGAAAAAGGATATAGGCTACTTTTTATTGCGAAAAAATGGGTATAAGGGGTTCAAATAGGGGATGACATTTTGTATGGAAATTCTTCATTTTCGATGATCGAACCACGAATCTTTGTATTGAGGCACCTAATAATAAATAAATAAATATTCGCTCAAGCGTTTTGGAAATTCCATTTACATGGGGATGAAATTCAACCCCTAAAATACCAAAAAGCATACAGCCGAAACCACTGGGCCTAGAAACGTATTTTTTTTTACACCATCGTATTTCTTGGGGTGCACGAGCACTAGCAAAGGATTTTTGGGCATTCACCCCCTTAAGGGGGTGAAAAACATATAGTCTTTCGCGTCTAAACCGATTTTGATGAAATTTGGTACAGAGATGGACTAAAGCTTGAAAAAGGATATAGGCTACTTTTTATTGCGAAAAAATGGGTATAAAGGGTTGAAATAGGGGATGACATTTTGTATGGAAATTCGTCATTTTCGATGATCGAACCACGAATCTTTGTATTGAGGCACCTAATAATAAATAAATAAATATTCGCTCAAGCGTTTTGGAAATTTCATTTACATGGGGATGAAATTCAACCCCTAAAATACCAAAAAGCATACAGTCGAAATCACTGGGCCTGGAAACGTATTTTTTTACACCATCGTATTTCTTGGGGTGCCCGGACGGAGTGGTGCGAGGAGCGCGCCAACCGCAGCCCAACCCAAAAAAAAAGGGAGTTGAAAAGCATATAGCCTTTCACGTCGAAACCACTTAACCGATTTTGGTGAAATTTGGTACAGAGATGAACTAAAGCTTGAGAAAGGATATAAGGCTACTTTTTATCGCAAAAAAATAGGTATAAGGGGTTGAAATAGGGGAAGGTATTTTCTTTTTACGTCGTCTTATTTCTTGGGGTACACGAGCACTAGCAAAGGATTTCTGAATAATCACCCCCTTAA
Organism: Lymantria dispar; assembly: GCA_032191425.1. NCBI lineage: Eukaryota > Metazoa > Arthropoda > Insecta > Lepidoptera > Erebidae > Lymantria > Lymantria dispar. The sequence goes on from CM063448.1 coordinate 27,005,877, forward strand.
GTGGGTGAAAAGCGTATAGACGAAACTCTTTGAGCTAGGAACGTAAAACTTTCTATGCAATTCTCTTTCTTTTGTTGTAAGTGAGCTCTAAGAAATTATTTTATTAAAATCAACTCCTAAAGGGGTGCAAAATATATAGCTGAAATCATTAGGCCTAGAAACATGGAATTTTTTATAAAGTTTCCTTTCTTGGGGAAAGAGAGATTTTTGCAATTTTAGCCCTAAGGGGGTGAAAAGTGTTTAAACGAAATCACTGAGCCTAGGAAGGATCATTTTAGTACACGGTCGACTTTCTTGGATTACCCCCAGATTTTCTTAGTGCTCATTTACCAAGCACTATGAAACAATTTTTGGCAAGGATAAGCGAGCTCTAACAAAAAATTTTTGGAAATTCAACCCCTAAGAGGGTGAAAGTGTATAGCCAAAGATACCGGGCCTAAAAATGTGAAATTTTGTATACCGATCGGTTATTTGGGGTAAGCACTTACTAAGAAACAATTTTGGGCTGCCCCAAAAGGATAAAACACATATAGTCAAAGACACCCAGCCAATGATATATCATCATTATCTTGCTCTTATCCTAATTACTTTGGATCGACGCGATATGTAGGTACTCTTCTGCCATCGCAGATATATTGTAAAGGTTCTAGCAACATTTTATGACCTGGCGCACGACATTGTTGGCCAGACGGCATCACCGGTCCAGGTCGATGTAAATCTTTGTCTTAGTAGTATTTTGTGATACCCACGAACAATGAAAGCGTGGTAATATTTCTAGCAGCTACAGTGGAGGAGGTTCAGTCGATCGTTAGAGGTCTCCACCCTAGGAAATCCCCCGGTTCGGACGGTATTTCTAATAGAGTTATTAAACTCTTCTCTCATTCACTATTATTAATACTAACAGCAATTATTAACGCCGCATTAGTCAATTACATATTTCCTAAACAATGGAAAAAAGCCGTGGTAATAGGTATACCTAAACCCGGCAAGCGACGTACCGAACCATCATCATATCGCCCGATTAGTTTACTTAACAGTTTAGGTAAAATATATGAGCGCGTACTACTTAGTAGGCTAAGAAAGTGCGCTGAGGAAAACAACCTCATCCCGCCGATTCAGTTCGGCTTTCGCACGCAACACTCTTGCGTTCAGCAAGTACATCGAATAGTCGATCGAATATACAAGTTATAAACTGCAACGCGGTTTATATACGGATATGCTTCTATTTGATGTAGAAAAAGCGTTTGACAAAGTCTGGCATAACGGCCTTATTTTCAAGTTAATAAAGCTCAAAATCCCCCACTATTTAGTTATGATAGTTAGAGACTTCCTACTCGAGCGTAGCTTTCGCTACAGAGTGGAAGGTACTTTATCAGCACCGCACAAACTAGAAGCCGGCGTCCCCCAGGGATCGGTGCTCTCTCCAATTCTCTTCTCGCTGTTCACCAGCGACATACCCCAACATAGTAGAATACAAACAGCATTATTCGCTGACGACACTGCCATCTTCTATGCAGGTCAATCTCCCTCAACAGTGACAACCGTTCTCCAAACTGCGGCTACCGGCCTAGCCAAATGGACTAGGAAATGGAGAATCGGTATAAACCCCACCAAAAGCCAGGCGATCATATTTCATAAGGGGATAGATCGCCGCTACCCAATGGCTGAATATCCACAGATAAAGATGTTCGACCAACCCATCCCCTGGACAAGGGAGGTCAAATATCTGGGTGTGACCTTGGACAGACGACTGACCTTCGGTCCTCACATAGGGCGAGTCCGCGCGCGCGCAGCCCTAGTGCTAGGATGGTTACACAGCTTAGTACACGCAAAGTCTAAGCTGTCTCTCCGTAATAAAGTTAGATTATACACCGCTTGTATACGTCCTATCATGACGTATGCAAGTGTAGTGTTTACACAAGCGAAGCCACGCAGGCTACATCGGCTACAGGCATTACAGAATAGGTTCATGCGCCGAGCGACGGGAGCACCGTGGTACATGCGCAATGTGGATCTTCACATAGATCTTGGCTTACCGACCATCAGGCAATTCATGAAACAATGCTCCCGCCGCTACTTCGACTCTGCCGCGACACACCCGAACCCATTAGTGGTAAGGGCGGCTTCTTACATCCCCTCTAAAATGTCCGCGATTAAACAACCGCGACTAATACTCGACGAACCCGACGACACTATAACGCTCGCCCAGACTGAGGCATACACAGCCCGCGCGGCCTTGACAAATAGTAGTAAATATCCACGTTACCGCCCCCGCCGACGGGGAAGGAAGACGTGTCGCGTTAAAATCATAAACGTGGGAGTGCCCACTTTGCCAGCGACCGCCCGAGCCGAGGTCCGTACCCCACAGGGGGTGCCCTCGGGATGGGTCGCTTAACTTTAAGCGGGTTGAGAGCCCTCAGCGCTCACCCACCAGTCCGGGTATAGTTGTCACAGCCATCTGAGGCTAACAACTAAGTCACAAAAAAAAAAAAAAAAAAAAAACCAGACAGTAAGTTACAATCAAGATATTATTTCAATTTTCTATCTCTATAAATAAATAAATTTGAAGCGTCTGTTTGTCTATCAAAATAATAGGTTTTATTTATGCTCACATAATACGGTCCAAATTTTTTGTCTGTCTGTCTATTCGTTACAGGTAATCTTCAAAATGGCTGGACCGATATTGATTATATTTTACCATCAGGTCTACCAGTCGTATATAAGGAATAACTTAGACTATATTTTATCCCAGGTTATATTTTATCCCGGTGTGGCTGAATTAAGTCGATTTTAAAATTATTTCACTAATGGAAAGCTATTTTTAAGCGAGTAACATATTTAAGCTATTTTTATCCCGATATTCCTACGGGATCGGGTACAATGTCGGTGAAATCACGGGAATTTAATGGTTTTAAAAATTAATTCACTAATGAAAAGCTATATTATCAGTGAAAGGCTATTTTCATCCCGGTATTTGCCCAGGAACGAGAACTATACCGGGGGATGTCGAGCAATTTTTAAAATTCTTTCACCAATGGAAAGCTACCTATGTTGTCAGCGAGTAACATAGGCAATTTATATCTCTGATATTTCTGGGATTTATATTATTTTTTTGGTATGTGTGTAAATTTATAATATCAGCGAGTAACATAGACATTTTTTATCTCGGTATTGGCATGGGAATTTCTACGTGAATGAAACTGCGGGTGTTTGATTGATATAATCTTTTTTTCACCAATGGAAAAGTACGTTATCAGAGACTAAAGAAAGGCATATTTATCATCGTCTTTGCACGGCAATCTGAACTACAAGGCTGGAAGTAATATTCAAATGTGAAAGTTTGTGAAGATATTTGGATGTTTGTTATTCAATCACGCTTAAACTGTTGAGCAGATTTGGATGAAAATTGACAAGTAGATAGAATATTTCTTAAATTAAGAAATGTAATACTCTTTATGCCGATAATATTCTTTGCGATAATAGTTCAATATGCAAGTAAATTTTTACGCGGGCGAAGCCGCGGGCAAAAGCTAGTATTGTATAATCACAATTTACTTAAGAGATTAATGATAACTGTTTTAACCTTTTGTCTGAATTGGTGATGTCCTCTAAATTATCCAATGTAATGTAAAAATAGTAGTTTATTTATCTCAAAGAATCAACAATCACGCACTATCGCATAATATAGTGAAGTGAAACAATAAATAAAAAAATATACATAGACAAAGACATGTGTCGTCTCTTCGCGGGCTGATTAAAAATGATAATAAAAGTAAAATAAGAACGTGTGATCTAAATAACGAAATCCATTCATCTATTTACTGCAATTTTCTATACATAATAAGTAAATTTATTACATATATATAATATATTAGGTCCTTACATATGAAATTGGCGTTTTGTACGGGAGGAATATAAAGACATTTTTTTGTAAATACGAGTATATTTAATTAAGCACCGTTGTTATCTATGCACTTTTGCCATCTCATAAGTAGTTCATTGATCCTTTAGGTAGTAAAGGGATTACTAAATAAAACAATCCTGTTAATAAGGGATTACTAAATAAAACATAATCCATGTTTTACGACATCCACGAGCAAGAAAGGGGGTAGTGAGTTGTATTCTTACTCCATCACCGCACAGAGATTATCATTTCAATAGCCTATACACTCAGTATCAAATTTTCCTCTTCATTAATTACGTTGTGGCTATTCCCAGTCATTGGTGTCATTTATTTTAGTTCAAATTCAAATCATTTATTATGTATAAGCCCCGCGGGGGCACTTACATATTGTCATTTTTTTTACAATTTTTTTAAAGTTATAATTACCGCCGGATCGGAACGCGACCGCACTGAGAAGATCTGACAAAAAACTCAGCGGGATTGTCTATTTTTTATTTATTTTTTTAAATTTCTTTTAAATAAAATTACATCTTACAACATGCTTATTAATAGTTCCAGTGTAATGCCATTCGAAATATTATATAATATATTTCACAAATATAATAATAATCACAAATGTAGTAAAAAAATTATGGTTGGACCAGATCCCGCAAGCGGCACCCGATCACGAGTTAACTACTAGAGCAGCCATCACTCCCCTCAACCATAATGGAGGGAAGGGAGTGACCCGCTCCTCATAGCTACCGCTAGCAGACCCTTCAGTGAGCATGACCAATACCATTTGCCACAAACATAAAACACAGATCCAATAAAAAAATCGTTTGGCAAAACACGCTACACTTTACAATTATAGTAGCAGCAATAAAATAATAATAATAATAAACATGTGCGTAATTTCTATCATTGTAATAATGAGGAAATTCCTGTATGAGGAGTTGCTTATTGCCAGTCCGAGTTATCATCAAGATAATCTGAGATTTTATAATAACCTTTTAGATAAAATCTACTCTTGATTGCTTTTTTGAACTTATTCACTGGCATATCTCGGATATAGTATATCGTTAGTCGCTTAATTAACTGTAGATAAGGCGAGGCATGCGTCAATTCATTAAAATAATACAGCGACAACATTTCTAAGATTTAGTAATCGAGGGGTCGTAACGGAGCTTCATTACTTAGCTTCTCCTGGCCCTCTATGGGTTTTCTTATTTTATACTTTTTATAGTTCCGTGTGATGATGGAATAGAATACAATTCCCCTACTTTCACTAGTGTTGCCCAAATGCAAGACCAAGACGAGACTTGGACCAGTCTTGGTCTTGGTCTTGCAACAGCACACCTGGTCTCGTCTTGGTCTTGGTCTTGCGCACTCGAGTCTTGGTCTTGGTCTTGGTATTGCAGCAAGAGTCTCGCAAGTCTTGCAGTTAGAATAACGTAATAGTCATTTATCATGGCAAGGAAAAATCCAACTAAATTAATCAAATATCATTCTATCCTATCTATTCATCTGCTAGCCTATAGTCCACTGTTGAATATTACCCTTACCACTTGGAAAATTACTCTCCTATTCCCCTAGTGTTACATTAGACAGAGTTACTACTCCTATGACAAAGGAAGGAATTTCGACCCTGTTTTCTTAAGACGTCGGGGCGGTTGATACAATAAATTTAATGTCATTTTAAATACTTATGTAATAAATGGGATTATTTATATTCCCCTTCAGGTTAAGTGGTATGTATCTATTGTATTGCCAGTTTAGTTACTGATACTCTAGATAGTTGAAAAACCTGTTGCTCTATTGCCTATATAAATACTTTGGCGGCTGCGATCCATATAGCTCTTACTAGGTATATTATTTATTCAAGAATATATAAAATTGATTTAAATATTTCATGGTTTTAATACTTGCCGGTTTTATAAAAAAAAACTTTCAACCCGTTCCCGGCTTTGCGCAGGTTCTTTATGGCAAATAATATATAACCTAAGTAACTTAAATATAACCTAAATGATAGTGGGTTGTATTTATCGTGACTGTTATAGATAATTTTAAATCATAGCTTGTAATAGCGTCAACAAAATACTAGTAGCAGCGAGTGTTATAAGACAATATATCTTATAAACAAAACTGGATACTATGTCGCACCCAACGGCGGATCCAGGGGGGGGGGGGGTCATGGGGGTCATGACTCCACCCTGAGCTGGTTCCAGGACTTAGGTGAACTACTAATTGAACGTAATGATTTTATTTATATACATATTTTGTCATCTTACAGATTTTATGTAACTACATACCTTCAATATTTAATTAATTCAATCATACAAAGTTATAATATAACTAGCAACCTGCCCTCGCTTTGCTTCGGTTTTAGTCGTTTTACCCGCGTAGTTCCCGTTCACTTGGGAATACCGGGATAAAATATAGCCTAGTTTACGCCCTGATATTATAGCTTCCCATTGGTGAAAGAATTTTTGAAATCGGTCCAGCCGTTTTGAAGATTACCCGGAACAGACAGACAGACAAAAATTTTTTAATCGCTATTTTAGGCTTAGGTGTCGTGCAAATAACCGTGTGAGCATGAAAAAAGTCTATTATTTTGACATTACAAACAGACACTCCAATTTTATTTATTGGTATAGATGGCTACACTACCTGTCAGTGTAGCGACAGCAGAAAGGTCTTTCTCTACGTTGCGCAGAATTAAATCGTGGCTAAGATCTTCAATGGTTGAAGATCGCCTAGCCGGACTGACACTTCTCCACATTCATAAAAACGTACCCATTGACGTAAATGACGTAATAACGCGTTTCGGGAGAAGACGTAAAAGAAAAATTTATTTTGCTATTTAAATATATGTATTTTGGTCTGTTTCTATTTTGTTTATTGGAAACCCTTGTCGTACCACCCCTTCACTTTTGCGGAGTTTTGCGTCATACCCCTCAACATACTTCTAACTGTTATGACAAATCATTCACCACGGTTATGGAATATAAATAGGCTGTCTCATTCCGTGCGTGATAGTGCTTCTCTGGATGTCTTCAAGAGAAGATGGCAATATGTATGTGTATATGTACAAGTTATCATGTGTTAAGTTTTTCAAGTGTACAATAAAGAATAAATATTTTTAAGTACAGTACTTACGTACATTAATAAAATGCCTACTTTTTACTTGTATCTATTGTTATCAAAATTAAATTATAAGTTCTTGACTTGACCACGACTATGTGACCCCCTCCTGGCGCCAAAGCTGGATCCGCCCTTGGTCGCACCTAGTAGCAGCCTCATCATTCATCATTATCATTTCAGCTCAAATACCTCCTACAGTTAGGCTCGATTCTCTTCCGTAATAGGAGGGAAATTAACCTTACTATACCATGCGAGTCAATGGACCTGACTATACCAGCAGTGGTAGCAGCCTAGTAATTGATAAAAAGCAGCGACTGTGATAAATTACAATTTTTTTATTAAACTCAATATATCAGAGAAAGATTAACTAGCAAATTTTGTTAATAATTTAAAGTGCTATGAAAGTCTAGGTCCATCTCGTTTTTACCTAAATAGACTAGAGAAAATAGATAAAAGGGATGCGTCTAGTATTACAGTGCAAGATACTAGCTCTAACTCGTTGTGAAGCATGTTATCTACTGCGTCAAAAAAAGTGCCTCGTAAGTTACTACGAGTTGATAGCTTATAATACATTGCTTTGACTTGTTTATTAAAATGCGTTAAAAAGAAATACCTACATCTTTTACAATGCTACGAATTGTTTACTCGTGTCATACTAGCGTTTGAGAGAGACCTACTTTGATATGAGTGAGTGAGTTGTCAAGTTTTGGTTAAAGTGATTTATTCCTTATAAACTTTCGAATAAAAAGACGGCATGGCAATATTACTGCATATAATCCGACAATCATATATGACCCTTTTCAACAACAGGACGGATGTTAGCATGTTCTTATCTAAGTAGACCTATCTATTCCAACCCGTCTGATCAGCACGGTATAGTTGGTCAATTTCTCTTTCATTTGAAGGACGCTCGCACCCAGGAATGGGACATGTACGAGATGCATGAGATGAGATATCTACGCAGACAGTTATAGCTGAGATAATTGAGAATACAGCAGTTAATTCCTCTTGTTCTTGACGATATGATAGCTTATAAAAATTTTTTTTTCAAAAAAGAACCCGACTGCAAAACGCAATGCAGAGTAAACAAAAAGATCGTTAATGTAGACAATGTAGATAAATTTTTAGATTTTTGTTGTATTTTCATAAGCCGCTTTTTTTGGTGTTGGTCGCAATCGGCTCACTCCTCGCACCACTCCGTCCGGGGCGACAGAGAGGCGTGTGCACGCACACCCGCAACCCACCCGAACACTACGTCGCCTTCATCGTTAGACCGACCATCGGAGCAGGGTTACTTGTCGTCAGTGGTCAGCCCGACAGAATACCCCCTAGTAGGGTACCCTCCCATCGACCAACGTCCGCCCCTCGGGGAGAACGTCGGTCTTTCCTCACGCGGTCGGCCTCTCGGCGGGTGACGGTCTAATTCCCCGGTCACGTCACCCGCGGCCTCGGCTATTCATGAACCGCTTGTCCAATTTCGATAAAATTTTCATGAGACCATTTGGGAAGAATACCCTTTCCAACAAAAAAGATTTTTTCAATTTGATTGGCAAGCGACGGAGTTATTTGACCACTGACGACAAGTCACCCTGCTCCGGTGGTCGGCTCAAAAACGAGGCGACGTGGATACGGGTAGGTTTTGGGCCCGCTCGTCCTCCTTTCGTCGCCCCGGACGGAATGGACCGCGTGTGCGCTTACCATAGCCCAACCATAAAAAAAGCGACGGAGTTATGCGCGAAATAAGATAAAAAAAAATACAAGCATTCGAATTGAGCACCTCATCCTTTTTAAGAAGTCGGTTAAGAACGAGTTATGACAGCTAAAAAATGGTTATTTATCATAATCATCTATTTCTTTTTTTTTCAATATATTATATAATTTAAAATACAAGGAATAATTTTAGCTTAAATAATAGTTTTTAGGATATAGAACGCTATCTTTTAAATATATAGTTAATACTTTACTTTATTGAACTATATTCTTAACTTTTTGTTAAGTTTAAGATCCCTTTGATACAGGTTAATACAAAATTCATTAGAGGGCGCTATAATACATATTAAGTTAAAAGTAATATTGTGAATGCTGTAATCATGCATTTGAGCAGTTCAGCTTCCAAATCAACTCTTTGAATAAAATATTTATCTTATATACTATACAAATTAGGAAATCAAATTTTGTTTTTATTAACATAAATCGTCGAAATACTTTTAAAAGTAATGTTTATATACTTTATATGTTTTTCAAATGTGTTGTGACACTATTTGAATACACAAACCGTCATAATTACCTATTTTTTTTAAGAGTTTCGTACGTACATACAGTAAGTACAGTACAGTGACCTTGTACCAACATTGGGATAGAAATTAATGCGCTGGCTACCTGGAATTGCGGAATGACAGTAAGTTCCAACCTTTCTATGTAATAAAATTAAATTAATATTGATTCCTGATGTTTACGGGAATATTGTACATTTTAAATAAAACGGATTACGGATTTCATCGGGTTTTATTTATTTTCTCGACTTTTCTCGAATACTTTTCAGTGTTCATGGTTACAGAATGACACAGTCCAGTGACCAATAATGCAGAAACGTAAAATTAGTTTTATTTAAAATTAAATTAAATAAATTATATAGGTAAAGGAAGATCGGAGAAAAATAAAGAAATTCTGCGAAATGTAATATGAACAAAATTTAACGAACATAACATCGGACAGAGGTATCTGAAAAGGAAAATACGTTTCACAATTTACCTGTTTAGTGGTAGATAGGGCACAGGACGATAAGGAGTAGTCTACTACGTAAAACAGAATTACGTCACTATAATTCCCATTACAACGCTATGTAGGCACGTACATATATTTGCATTACGTACTCGTACATTATTATTTTATTATAATAAGCAAAATAATTATATTGATCAATAGCAAGGTTTCCTTAATTGTTATCGAGGGGCAGGTTACCATCTCTAGTTAAAATTTCATAGTATCTATTCAGTAGTTAAATAAACTTCAATCTTAAATTATATTATTTTCTACATTTAATTATTTAGCCTGTGTTAACACCAAAAAGCTACGTTCAATATTATAATGATAATGGTGGTTGTCCCTTTTAACAAAACAAGCAACAAAACTTGAGATCTAAAAGCTTGCCCGGTTCTTTAGACAGTCATGATATGTATTTATTAGAAAAACGTACAACATTGTTAAACAAAATTTCCTGTTTATGTCTGCTATTTATAAATACGGTTTTTCTTAAAATTCACTAATTTGCTACTAAGTTTTATTCCTAAATAACAGAGAGCTGGCGAAAGTCATCATACGATAAGTAGCGACTTGTCTGTAGTCTGTGCTGTGAATATCGCAGAAATTCATGAATGTCAGTTACTATAATCGGATGAAATGCTCGCGTGTTTATCACCAAAGCTAATAAAAAGGCTTGTTATTTCACGTTATAGCTTCTGTATGGCCACTGTATCTCTCGCTTTATGATAACATATAATACACACATGAAATTTAATTTTACGTTACTAATAAGTTCTGCGTGGTGACGGAATAAGAATACAATTCACCATTCCCTTTATTATCCGCGGATGTGGTAAAAGATGGCTAAGATAAGATATACTATGCATTTAACATCTACGCAAGAGAAGGAAAATTTGAAACAACCCTCTCTGATCAGCATGGTATAGTAGGTTAATTCTCTTATCTCTCCCTAATCTTATTAGGGAGGAGATTTGAGCCTAGCAGTGGAACGTATATGAGCTGAGATGATGATGAATATGGTAAATATTCTGAGATTAGTCTAATAGCCATTCACGCAGTAAATGTCATTGTAACGTGAATGAGGAGTGATTCCGCTTACTCGATTGGGTTCCTCGTCTTTTAAGCAATGCAAAAATAGAGATGTTAGTTAATTATTTCCTTGAAAGTATTGATAACATGCTGCCGCAATTTAGTTTATTTTTAACCTCATGAGTACAATACAATGATTAATATACATTGCGCAATAATTTAAATTATGCCAAATATGATTTTACCTAGATGCTTTAAATTAAAAAAAAAATAGGTGGTTTTTAAATAATATTCATATTACAAATTATATGACTAATCTATATATTAATACGTGAAGCAAACACTTTGTACCCCTTTTTACGAAAATTACGTGGATGGATATGTATGAAATTTGGCACAGTTGAAGTATATAATGAGGAGAAGTGCATAAAACTGAAATTTCATACAATAATGGATTAGAAATACATTAAATTCATTAAAAGGCATTACGCACTACCATGCAATCGCTACACACACACACACACACATACACCAACGCTTATACACCTTTGTAACGATTAAAATCTCTGATCGAACTGAATGTAAAAAAATCATAATTATGATGACAATGTCTAATAACATTTGTACTTATATCTACATATATAAAAGAAAGTCGTGTTAGTTACACTATTTATAACTCGAAAACGGCTGTACAAATTTGGCTGAAAATTGATGGGGAGGTAGCTTAGAACCAGGTGACGGATATAGGATACTTTTTATGCCGTTCTTCTTCTTCTTCTTAATGGCAATGAGCTATTTTTATCCCGTTCGAAAACGTTCCCGTGTGACGTGACATAGAATGTCAAATAGGTTTTTTTTTGTTTCTGTTTGTCCATTCGGACAGGCAAAGGGATCAAAGCCCATACAGTTAAGTCTGATACAATTTTCTTCATATCATTTAACCTTCATATATAATAGCTTATTTATAGTCATGTCAGACAGTAAGTCAAGTCGTTACCATTAATTAGGCGCTCTAATTCAAATTCAAATTATTTATTATGCATAAACCCCGAGAGGGCACTTACATATTGTCAGGTTTATAATTTCCAAAAAAAATATACTACCACCGGATCGAACCGCGACCGCTACTGAGAAGATCCGGCAAGAAACTCAGCGGGCTTGTCGTTATTTTTAATTTTTTTTTTCTTCTTACTAGTTATACAATTGTGTACATGTTTTGTAAGAACTAGCTCCAGTGTGATGCCCTTCGAACCGCAAGACACTTAATATAATTTAAACGATTATGGCTGGACCAGATCCCACAAGCGACACCCGATCACGAGTTAACTACTAGAGCAGCCATCACTCCCCTCAACCACTATGGAGGGAAGGGAGAGACCTAATTAAAACCTAATTAAATGATTTCTCTGTGAATTTCGGTAGAATATGAAAATATATATAAACCACTCTTATATCACATTCACCACACTTCAGTACCTTAACTGTATTATATTACTTAAAATATCAGCAAAATTATTCAATATAACACTATAAAAATGGATATAATAGAAGAGCTTAACATGACATTTCCATATTTGCGCCAAAACTCATGTCAAAGCGAATATAAGTCACTATGAAACGTAAGATAATAAAAACGCATTTGATATGTAATAACAAAATGCAAATGACAGCTAAACGTAATTTTGTCTACAGTTAAGTATGGTTGAAAATTTGATAATTATAATTTTGTGAGAGATCAATAATCAGTAATTTGGATTCTCTTTGAATCATCATTAACAATGCCGCGACCGTCTTGGTCGCGGCATTGTTAATGCTTCAAATCTTTCCCGACAAACCGTAATGGTTCTTCCATTAGAGACTATATATTCGGATATTTGGAAAATATATTTAGGAAAAAAATTATGGCGGTACGAAGTTCGCCGGATCAGCTAGTATACAATAATAAAAAGAAAAAAAAATTGTGTAGCAGAAAAATTAATTCAAATGAATTAGGACCGAACTTCAACCACTCGGCGACCACTAGTATTTAATAGTTACCTATGTATTTCTGCCAGGAACTCAACGAAGAATCTACAAGAAATAAATTTACTCAGGCATTTTAACGTATTTTAAATTTATTTTTATTCCTGATATTTCAAATAGTTTTCATGACATAAGCATCTTGTGGGCGACGCCAAGAGGGGCGTCGGGGAGGGAGGATATCCGAGAGGGTATCCCTCCAGGTTGACTACGGCAGTTAAGGATTCGATACTAGTGGTCGGCAAAGTGAGGGTATACAGCGTGTTATAGGGTCGCGCACTGTCCTTTCATCACCCCGGACGGCATTCGGCTGTATCATAGCCCATCAAAAAATACATAAACATTTTGAATCCAGTATATCAACGTTATTATATAGGTTTTATCATTTCCTATCCAATTTACATATAAACTGCAAAGAAGGACCCGTTTATCATTGCGCCTCAATTTCAAGGAGTGACTCTAAAATTTACGTGAGTATAGGGAATTTCGATCTCAAACTGTTGGGCAAAGTCCGATTTGAGACCCATTTGGGAGGACAAAATGGCAAGGAAAAAACTAGGTATCCTGAACAGAGCCATGCCTTATTTATGACGAGACGAAGTTTTCTGCTATATAAAACACAAGTTTCTGCTCGCACCTAAAGGCGCAGCTAAATATCAACTAGACCTACGCGACTCCATACAAAAACGAGCTATTCGAATCGTCAGTGATTGCAATCTTAGGCTCAGCCTGCAGCCGCTGGAGCAGCGGAGAGACTTTGAATCACTTCGAATACTACCAGCTCCTTCATGCAGTATATTTAAAGTTGTTGACTTGGTACCACCGCCACCTATTTACCACCATACCACTCGACGCCATCACAGGGTTCATTAATTTTTACCTGGAAATGTGATGGGTCTTAACTTTACGTTTTCAGTGACCATTTCGCCCACGTACGTGCGCGTAATAAACTACCTGTTCCAGTATTATCGCTAAATGTTATGACATGCCCGTCTTTAAACAAGTTTTAAAAAGAGGAGTTTCTTTACGTTAAGTAGAGGCCTGTTTACGTCCCTGGTGTTACTAAGGTTCATGAGCTATTTATCGACAGTTGTGTTTATTGCTTTATTGCTACCATCATGATCTCTATCATTTCAGCCTATAGACGTCCCTCTGTACGGCACGAGCTCATCATTAGTCGTTGGTACAAAATTTAATTATGTATTCGTAATTAACACCTTTTCGTGTTATGACGGAGTAAGAATATAATTCACGACTCTCTATCTTGCCCGTGCATGTCAAAAAAGACGACTATGGGATATAATATGCATATATCATCTGTGAGAAGGAAAACTCGAAATGAAACCCTATACCACCATGTCTGAGCAGCATGGTATAGTAGGTCAAATTCCCTCCCATTGTGGAGGAGGCCCGAACCCAACAATGGGACGTATGTGGTCTGCGATGATGAATTAACACTTGTAGCATATCAAACACTTGTATAAAAAAGTATTATTTATCAAAATTCATAAGTAGGCCTTCAGGAGCATTTATCTGCACAATCCCCATTGGGGTGTCAATGTTTACGTCAGAGTACCTAAGCATTTCAACTAAATGATGCACGGCCATTCATTAATACTAATACAAATAATATAAGGAAACATTTTGTAATGCTTTGAAATTCCTGCACTGACATATATATACATATATATAAAGGAGAATTCTAATTTATGCATCCATTATATTGCTGTAATAGTCAGTGATTGTAGTTTTAGGAGAGCAAAAATACTACGAAGAAATAAATAAAAGAAGAATATTGTAGTTGTAGAATTGAATGTGTAGTGTAGTGAATTTATAATTAACCAGTTATTAAAAATATATTTAAAATTATGAATTACATATGTGGACTTATTTTTTGTCTGGTAAGCTTATTTAACATTATATTTCACATTGCATATTCAATAAAAAGATAAGCTCTTTATTCTTATAAAAAATAGTTTTAATTTTAGATAACACTCGCGAAATAAATTATGCCCAACAAAAATATAAAAACGACAATTACTATTTGTTCATATGTAGATTTTAATGCCGTGTGAAAAGCCCACGTCTTACTGATTATTAAAAAAATAAATTAAACATCTTGTTTTTATTATAATTACTACTGATATAGTCAATTAAATATTTATTAAATTAAATTAAATATCTTCGTTATGAAATGTTATTAGTTAACTAATTAGGTCACAATTTAGCTAACCACTTATTACAAAATTGTTAAAGAAATGCTGACATAAAAAGGTACTGAAAAAATAAATGTCATCATTTTAGATTAGATTACATCTTACAATGATTAAATCTTACAATCTTCTCCTTTACAAAACTTGCATTTTATACCTGTTATAATATGTACGTATACGTTATTTATAAAATAAGTATACGCAGAATATACAAGATAAAAAATAACGATATCAAGTTTAAAACTCTAGGATCTAGCAGCACATTTTATAGGTTTCTCAAGTTTGATGACAATAGCTTGCCCTAATCTGGTGGGCTAAAAATATGTAGCGAAGTGGGTGTGTTTACCTATACTTAAAGCCTATTTCAATAAAATTTGAAAGAAATAAGTCAACGTGCTGTTAAAGGCTTTATTAGTTTAGTATTCCCTCGTATTTATATTTAGTAACTACTACTACTGCCCATCATGATGTTGTGAAGAGAAGCAAAACTCGAAATAAAAGGCTATACCAACCCGCCTCATTGGCATGGTCAATATCCCACCGCTTTTTTTATTGCAAATGATAACAAACGAGCAGATAGTACGCCCGATAGTAAGTGTTGCTGCCACTCATGGACCTTTGCAAGGTCGCTGTCTCCCGCGAAGAAAGTGAAGAAAGCGAGTGTGAACGCGTGCAATGAGGATCAGTGATACTAAAGGCACCACTAAAACCCACGATACGCGAACACCCTTAGAAAGTTGGGCTTCGGCTCTCTCGCTCACCGAACGAAGCGCAGTAACAAGTTGCTACTACTCGGACGTCGATTTTCTGCCAGAGTGTGGTTTTGTATCACACTCTCCGGACGAACCGGCCCACGGCTGTAAACAGACAACTGTCAACAGTCCTACCGAATCCTTGACGTCTGTGGCCAGACCGGCGGGATAACCTTTCTACACCTAACCTAGCTACCCTCCCTCCCCGATGCGGGTCGTCGCCCACATGGGGTCAGCCTCTCTGCGTGTGACGGACTATTTGCCCGCCTCCTTTCGTATGAGCTATCATGATGATGAAACTAGTTTGGCCTATAATTTACCCCAATATCATACTTAGATAGCTACAGATACCTTCACCTGACCCAAAAACTTTTCTCTTTAAAAGTTTACAAATAAAATTTAATGATTAATTACAGATTGCGGTCGCTACGATCGAGGCCAGAATTATAGACAGAGCGATTGTTATTATGAATCAACCAAAAGAAATTTGTAAGTATTTGATAATATTGATGAATTATATCACTCCCTCCTTAAATCTTTTAACTGGTTTGGGATGTCGGCATTAGACGATCTCTCCGGCACCCGGAGAGAAGCGAGGAAGGGGCCACTGTGATTTAATTGCGTATTCCGGTCGCTTATGTGGCCGGCGAGTCTCCACACACTCTCTCGTCTATGACCGGCAATCAAATGCATTTCCACAGGGAGTACAAAAAAACTGTAACCGGCGGGGGATAGTGCGTAAATGCATTTCCACAGTGTGAAAAAAAAAAAAAAAGGGGTGGTACAAAAAAAAGTCTTTTAACTTTCTCAGTCTTCATTCTCTAAATATATAACAGCAAGGAATGAAAAGACTTCACAATTAGAGTTATGTTTTATTACTGCTTGTTTTATTGAAAATTTATATCTGAACTTTGAACATAAGTTTTCCTCATGATGCCATGGAAATTGGCCTGATCATGTTGGATAGGTCATGAAATGGCAATGAGCAGGTCATACCGCTCGACGAGCTAACAACCACTGGAAAGAATAGAGGTTCTCGGTTCTTTCTTGTAGCGACCATATATCTCCGATTCATGTACCGACGCAGTAGGGGTTGCCCCCACTAAGTGGACCGACGACCTTGTGATAGTTGATAGACGTCATTGGATGCAGGGGGCACAGCACCGCACTTTGTGGTAAAACATGAGGGAGGCCTACATCCAGCAGGGGACGGTCATAAGCGAATGGTGATGAATATGACCACTTTGGTCATACAACGAACGTTGGGTCATAATGACAAGATTTTCCTCTCTAACAATGACGCATCTGTTTAACATACGTCATTTACAAATCGCGACTAAGAAGCGATACTGACACATTGGTTTTTCAGTACAACACCAGGCGGATAATGCAAGTAATGCAAAATGTGAAATTTATTCGATCATTACATACCTATGTGGCATGAATCTAATTTTACAGTTTTGTTTTGAAATTATTTAAAACAAAATGAGCACTTAGTATAGACTTTTAATTAAAAACATTCCATATTATATAATAATTTCTGATGTTTACGCGAGTATATTGTAAATAAAGCTACGGATTTTATCGTGTTTGTATATGTTGTTTGATTGCCCGACGTTTTGAACACTACAGCGTTCATGGTCACGGGCGGACTAAGATGGCTCACGTCCAAGAATTGGTCGTTATAACAGAGATTTATTTATATTTATTACTAGCAACCCCCCCTCGCTTCGCTTCGGTTATAGGTTATAGTCGTTTTACCCGCGTAGTTCCCGTTCCCGTAGGAATACCGGGATAAAATATAGCCTAGTTTACGCCCTGATATTATAGCTTTCCATTGGTGAAAGAATTTTTGAAATCGGTCCAGCCGTTTTGAAGATTACCCGGCACAAACAGACAGACAGACAGACAAATTTTTTTTAATCTGTATTTTAGGCATTAGTGTCGTGCAAATAACCGTGTGAGCATGAAAAAAGCCTATTATTTTGACATTACAAACAGACACTCCAATTTTATTTATTGGTATAGATATAGATTTATTGTGATAATATTTACAATTAGAAAACTAATACTACCTATATAGCCTAACTTAGTTTATTATTAATGTTATTTGTTACAAGCTTTTTAATCCTGTAATTTCGTATTGAAGTTTAAACTCTGTAATCACTCTCCGACCATAGATATCTTAATGTATACAAATTACAATTTGTATTAGATTATCTGTGATGTATAATAAAAAAGAAAATTTCGTTTCGTATTTGATATCTAAATTTACGGTATTTGCAATAATGAAACAGTAATTAACTCTAATTACTTGAAAATATTTGTTCCATGACTATGACTTCCATACATTTACAACGAAAAAAAATACAGTTTTTTTTTTAATAGTAATAACGTTTCTATTCAATACATTTAGAAATTATTCGTTTCAATATGTATAATACTCATTTAAAATTTTTCAGATTCAATGCCGGAATCATGCAAAAACAATAATATGTCGTTTTGCCTCAGTAAAGACAATTATCCTCATGATATCGTAGAAAAAGTTGTTAATGATATTAAGGATATGGTAAGTCTCCAAACATTTTTTAATTTAAATTTAAGTTACCTACTTAAATTGTCCAGCAGTCCAACATCGTAAATCATATCCAAATTGCAACAGAATTTTTTGAACTTTAACAGTCAGGAAGAGTAAATATATTGAAAAAAATTAATGTATATGTTACGGTTTATAATTGAAATTATAAAATAAATTTACTAAAAAGTTAATAAGAAAGAAAGTTGTTATGCTATTTAATAGAAAAATTGATATGCACTTTTTTGCCTTTATATAACTTTCATTTTTTTAAGCCTTAGAACTTTTTCTTATGCGTTTTAACGAAAAATAGAGAAAGACCTTTTTATAGAGAATTTAATTTCCTACAAGATAACGAAAAGGGAATTTTGAAAAAAAAATATTTCGTCGATTTACAAAATAAAGAAAATATTTTCTTTTTCAAAATATTTTAAACTAGTAACCCGCCCTCGCTTTGCTTCGGTTTTAGTCGTTTTACCCGCGTAGTTCCCGTTCCCGTGGGAATACCGGGATAAAATATAGCCTAGGTTACTCCCTGATATTAGGTATAGCTTTCCATTGGTGAAACAATTTTTGAAATCGGTTCAGCCATTTTGAAGATTACCCGGCACAAACAGACAGACAGACAGACAAAATTTTCTTAATCTGTATTTTAGATATTAGTGTCGTGCAAATAACCGTGTGAGCAAGAAAAAAGCCTATTATTTTGACATTACAAACAAACACTCCAATCTTATTTATTGGTATAGATGAATACCTATAATCCTATATTCATATTTTATTCCTATGTTAATTTCAGACGCCTGGGACAGATTTTGAGGGCTCGTACGAGCAATTAGCACATCGTCAAGGTTCAGAAGAGATTGACTGTAGTGATATACCTGATGATGTAAGTACTTCTCTACATTTTACTATTACATTATTTTTTAACAGTGTTAAGGGCTCTATGTTAATTGGCCTCTATAAATATTTAAGTGAATATTTAAGTTCAATAACAGGTCTCTACTTAGACTTTTGTTGAATTTATTGTATCAAAAAATTTATAAAGAATGTTTCGCACAATTGATTTAGGTCAGTTTTTGTGTATCTATTTCATGTAAAATATATTATAATGATATCTGTGAATATAATTGGAAATTTAATTGCCTCGTAAAATTATTTAAAAATATCGATTTTGCATTTATAGGACGATCTCATTTACTACGTCGTTGATAACAAGGGTGATGTTAGAGTTGTCATTCAAGTAGAAGACAAATTTATACAACGCTTTACTGTCAGGTGGTGTCTGTAAGTATATACAATATTATATTATTTTTCAAGATTTTTTACGGAATGTCAAAATGTCACGTAGCGCTTTTAAATTTTATTTATTACTTTGGTGTTTTAGAGTATATTGAGTATATTGAATAATTTTGCTGGTATTTTAAGTAATATAACGCAAAAAAAATTATGAAATGTAATGAATATGATTTAATTGTGATTGCGTGCATTTTCATGTTCTGCAATATTTCCAGAGAAAACATTGATTTAGTTCAGCTTCCGATCAATGGCAACGACTAAGACTAATATGGCTATTTTATATGACTATTATATGTACCTATATATAAAACTTAACGGGACACTGGCACCAATAGCGCATATTATTAGTAGCTTATTGCCAATAAAAAATGAGTGTATGTACAAAGTACGCATATTAGAAGTAAAACTCCTTTATTCATTATCCTTCATCTTTCATCCTTCATCCTTCACCCTTAATTTTTCATCCTTCATCTTTCATAGTTCATCCTTTATCCTCTATCCTTTACCTTTATCTCATTCTCTCGCCGGCTGAACCCTATGCATTTACGTATTTGTGTCTCTATGGGCTCTCTTTTTCGTTTCAACGAGTTTGAAATTACAACGATTCTAAAGAAGTTTCACTTCAAAAAGAAGAAGAATTATTTTTCAAAGATCTCACATAATACTAGATCAATGTTTCAATGACGAAAAATATGTAAATATTTAATATCTTATACTTCTATAATTTCCTACTCTGTGTCTATATCACATAAATAATATCTTTTTTATCTGTTTTATTACAGAGAACCAGGACCTTTGCAACACAAAACCGAACATTTTAGTATTAAAACAGTTCAAACGTATAATATAGCTTGTGAGAACAAGTTGATCCACTATGACTTCACGGTGCTATCAGGCAACAAGGACGATTATGGTACGGACATTGTAACAGTTGGCATTCCAATTTACTGCGCATGCACATACAAACCAGAATGAAGATTTAGAAATAAATTGAACAGCTATTTTATAAAAACTCAAATAATATAATTAAATGCCTTACAATTCACCACTCCCTGTCTTGCCCGTGGATGTCGTAAAAGACGACTAAGTTATATAATAAGCTTATAACATCTATGAAAGAGAAGGAAAACTCTAAATAAAACCCTATACCAACCTGTTTGACCAGCATGGTATAGTAAGGTCAAATCCCCTATAATTATATGGAATCGAGCCCAACAGTGGGACCTATAGGAGCATACACATTATACATATCATTTGATGATGATGAATAAAATCCTGAAAGTTAATCACAATCATATACTTACTTCAATTGTGAATCTAAACTCATCCACATACATAAAATATTATTAAAGATTATTCAAGTGCCTAATAAGAATTGAGCTATAATCACATGTACAGTATAAATTAAATGAAAAGAAATCATTAGCCCTTCTTGAACATAATAAGTATACAGTATTTTTGTATCAATAGATGTTATGTAAATATTATATATATATATCTCGCTGGGCCCTTCTTTCGAGAAAAATGAAGAAGGCATTTTGCTAGAATCTTTTTGCGATGCAGGCGTCGCAAGTATCATTTTACCTGTCTTTATAGTCGCTTAAATTCGATATAAAATCCATCTGGTTATGTGTGTTATCGATTTTGAACGATTGCTGAGACATCATAATTTATTTAATGATTTTAAAATGCATATGCATAAAAGTACATAGCATTTATACTACTACTTACTACATTATAAGTTATAAGTATTGTTCTCATAGTTTACTCTGATTTATTTATAAGTAACTCGCAAAATATTATTTGTGATAAATATATCAAAAAATATAATACAGGTATAAAGTTATTTTTTGTTTTTATTTACTTTTCCTACATCGTATTTTAACGTTCATTTATATACTTACAATAAATCGCGATTTAAGCTGTGTGTGCCGTTGTTAATTGTGATTAAATTAATAGCACTCACCATTTTTGGATAACGTAATCAGTACATGTAAAATAAGTCAGCGGTTTTCCAATCTGGGGCCACGGTAGAGCCCTCGCACCAAGACGTACCAAGCAAAGTGCAAAAGTATTACTACATTTTCCCGAGGCGTATCGCCGATTTTTGAAACCCTCATAACTTGAATTTGCATTGTATTAGATAAATAAATCTAAGGATATAATGGGGCGCTACCCGCCGGACCGGCCGCGAAAGCTAAGGAATCCGTACCGGGGGGCGGGGCCGGAGCACCTCCACGTGGTGCTCCCTGGAAACGTCCATTTGGACGTCACGCGTCCATTTGGACGGCCAAGATTCCGGCAGGAGGGGGTCTCCGCATGTGGCTCTGGTGGCAGAAGCGCACGGCGGATCTGACCCGGGGCCAATGGGGCGGATGTGCCTCATGGCACTCCGTCGCCAGGGACGGTTGCGTCACGGCCCGGGGGCGTGACGGGTCGGTCGCTCGCAAGCGGCCAGACCCGGAAGGCCCAAACCGTAACCCTGAGTGTGACTGCGGCTGAAGCTCAGGGCCGGGGGTCTTCGGACCGCGGGGAAGAAAACCCCTATAAAAAATTACCCCTAATCCTAAGTTTGGCCACTCGGCGAGGGGATGAATGGTTGGTGGGTTAAAAAGCGCGCGAGCGTCCAGCCGTTAGAGTGGTAGTCAAGGCGAGACTTAAAAACGACCAAACCATGACAGGAGTTGAAACACGCGTAACTACTCCCGAGGGTCCCGGCCACGCCGGGGAATCCCTCACTGTGCCGGTGTCTGAGCGCGAGGGGCGCACAAACACCGGCACAGTCAGTCTCCAGTCGTATGGGAGGGAGACAACGACTGTCCTTGTTGCCGAGAGCCTGGCAAAACATCAGGAGGCTCCGAAGGGTGTAATAAAAAAGAGGAAGAGGAGGAAACTGATCGCCACCACCGTACATTCCAACAAGGTGCGTGCGCGGAGGGAGGCAGCGAAGAAGGAGGCGGCGCGGCAGGCGCAACTAGCTGCCGCCGCGGCCGTGAGCGACGAGGGCGGTGGGACCGCAGCCACTGCAGAGCCGTCGCAGAAAATGGACGCCGGTACTGCCCGGCTGTCAGGCGGAGAAGAGAGCGACGAGGGCGGATCAGCCGCAGGACCGTCGCGGGACGAGGGCGGGAAAGCCGCAGAGCCGTCCCCAAAGAGGCGCGGAGGAAGGAACAGCTCGATGGGGCTGTCGAGCGACGAGGGCGGCACCGCCGCAGAGCCGTCGCAGGACGAGGGCGGCGGTGCTGCAGGGCCATCCAAAGCAATGCGCAGAATAGATAGCTCGACGGGGCTGTCTGACAAATCCGGGAGCGACATCGCTTATGTGCTGTCGACCGAAGAGGGCGGCAGTGCCGCAGGTCCGTCGGGAGAGGAGACCGACATGGCCTTGGAGATGTCGGCGGACGAGGGCGGTAATACCACAGAGCCGTCCGCTGACGAAAACACCATCCAACGATTGCAGGTCGACCGGAGGAGGGACAAGGGCGGTGGATGCGCGGGTCCGTCCGAAGTTGGTAGGAGTAGGGAAGGCAGGCCGTCAGCTGAGGAGAGTCTGGTTAGGCCGTCGTCCAGGATAGGTAAGAGGGAGCAGCAGAAAGGTAGGGGGGCTGCCGAGGAGGCTCTAACGGCAGCCCCAAGTGTGAAGGAGAGGGAGGAGGCCCTCCCCCCGAGCGTCCGGAAGCGCCCCCTGCAAAAGGGTGGCGGCGCGAGCTCCGACTCGGACGGGAGTTTCATCATGCCTCCTCCCAAGGTCTCGACCACGCGCCGTGGGCGCAGGGGTAGAGGGTCAGCGGTGGCGGCGAGGCCGGGGACCCCAGGTCCAGCCGGCCAGAGCAGCGAGGTTGCGGCCCTGCAGGCCGCGAATGCCCGCCTCAGTAAGGAGGTTTCTGGCCTGCGGGAGCGCAACCGGAAGCTCGAGTCGGAGCTGTCGGTGGTGCGGAAGGAGAACCGCGGGTTGGCCAAAGACGTGACTGACCTGCGGTCTCAATTCGCACTTTTAGTGCCAGCCGCACCGCCGACGCCGGCCTCGCCGCCGAAACGGGCTGCGCCGGAGAGGGCGGGCCCGTCGACTGCGCCCGTGGCGCCGCCTGCGCCTGTGGTGTCTGCCGCGCCGGTTGCGCCCACCGCGCCGGCCGTGGGCGCCGCCAAGAAGCGCGGCGGGCCCCGAAAGGAGGCAAAGCCGCTGCCCGTGGTGCACGGCGTGCCGGAGGGGTCGATGCGCGTCATCTTTGCTAAGCTTGAGCTTATGCTGGATGCGCGCATCAAGGCCTTGATGGATCGCCTTCCGCCCGAGCCACCCCTCCGGCCGCCGCTCGTCACGGATAGAGCGAGGTGGCCGCAAGCGTTGGCTCCCACCCCGCTGCCCTGTCAGGGTGGCCGCGTGGTGAGCTACGCTGCGGCCGCCGCTGGGCCCAAGGGGGCCAAGAAGGCCGGCATGGTGCCGGCTCCCGCCAAGGCCGGGCCGCAGCCGGCGCCAGCGGCTACACCGCAGGCGCCGGCCAGCGCACCCGCGACCGCTCCTGCTGCGCTCAGCGCTGCTGCCAGGCTCGAACAGGGCTGGCAGGTGGCTGAGCGGAGCAGGAAGGCACGCGGCCAGAAGCGGAGAGCGGCGGCCAAGAGTGCCGCCGTGGCCGCCGTTCCCCAGGCGGGAGCCGGCAGAAAGGGGAAAAGGTCGCGCAGGGGCCTCAAGTCGCCGAAGACGGCCGCGGTGGTCATCACCGTGCTGCCTGAGGCGGCTGAGAGGGACCTCAACTATGAGGCCGTCCTAAAACTCCCGGCGGGAGCTGGACGTCTCCGACATCGGAGGCGTCGAGGCTAGGATCCGCAAGGCCAGGACAGGGGCTCGAATTCTCGAGTTCCCTGGGGCCGAGGGCGCGAAGACGGCCGATAGTGTGGCTTCGAAGCTGCGGGGGCTGTTCGGGCCAGAGGATGGTGTCCGAATCGCCAGGCCTGTCAAGTGCGCAGAGATGCGCCTGACGGGCTTGGACGATTCCGTGACGGTGGAGGACGTCCGGGAGGCCATTATGGCGCGTACCGGATGTGCCTCGGACACCGCCCGGATTGGCACCATCCGCCCTGGTCCGGGCGGCGTCGGTGCTGCCTGGGTGCAGTGTCCGGTGGAGTCGGTCAAGCAATTGGCCGACTCAGGCAGGCTCCTTGTGGGCTGGAGCTCGGCGCGGGTAACCGTGCTAGAGCCCCGGCCCGCGAGGTGTTATAAATGCATGGCGGTCGGGCATACCCGACCGACATGCAAAAACTGCTTTGACTGCAGCGGGCTATGTTTCCGTTGCGGTCAAACCGGACACCAGGCGGCATCGTGCTCTGCGGTGCCCCACTGCCCCGCGTGTGCGGCAGGCAATAGGCCTGCCAAACATCGCATGGGCTCTGGGGACTGCAGACCCCCGGCATCGGCCCCAAAGGGGCGGGGCGGCCCATCGACCGGGCCAACTCCCGCTCCGAGCGCGACCCGATCGCCGGTTAGCGCGGAGGAGGTGACGATGGATACGGACCGTTAATGGACCCCGTATCCATCCGTCTCCTCCAAGCCAATCTCAACCACTCCGCCGGTGCGCAGGACGTTTTCCTGCAAGCCATGGCGGAGTGGTTGATAGGAGTAGCCGTAGCCGCGGAGCCGTACGCGGTGCCCGACCGGCCAAATTGGCTGGGCAGCACCGACGGTACCGTGGCAATCGTCGCCTCCACGTCGTGGCCTTCGTCGCCTCTGATCCTTAGGGACAGGGGCGTCGGATACGTCGCGGCGGACTGGGGAGAGATTACGCTCCTCGGAGTATATCTCTCCCCTGCCTGGAGAGCGGCTGATTTCGGGGTCTCCCTTACCATCTTGGGAGCCTCGTTACGGCGATTGGCACCGCGCCAGGTGATCGTATTGGGGGACTTCAACGCCAAGTCCGTGGCGTGGGGGTCCTCCCGTACGGACGACCGAGGACGGGCGGTCGAGGATTGGGCGGCGGCACTGGGCCTCTGTTTGCTGAACAGAGGCTCGGTGCATACATGCGTGCGACCTCAGGGCAGGTCGATAGTGGACCTTTCGTTCGCTAGCCCTGAGATCGCTGCACGCGTGGAGAGCTGGTGCATCGAGGAGGAGGTTGAGACCTTGTCGGACCACCGGTATAACCGGATGGAGGTCTCCCTGACAATCCCGGCGCCCGGCAGGGGTCACGGGGGGGCGGTAGGGCGTCCTGCGTTCCCGCGATGGGCTGTGGGTCGCCTAGACCGGGACCTGCTGGCGGAGGCAGCCATCGTTCACTCGTGGCTGTCCTCTGCCAACCAGTTGGACGGGGTGGACGCCGAGGCTGGCCGCATCCGCAGTGCGTTGACGCAGATCTGCGATGCGGCCATGCCCCGGGTACGGCGTCTGCCCCCGAGGAGGGCTGTCCACTGGTGGTCCCGGGAGCTGGCAGATCTCCGGGCCGCATGTATTCGCGCCCGGAGGGCCTACACCCGCAGCCGGCGGCGCAATCGCAGCGCGGAATTGGAGGGCCAGCTTTACGAGGGCTACCGCAATGCGCGGTCTGCCTTCAGGCTTGCCGTCCGTTCCGCCAAGGACGCCAGTCGGCGGGAGATGCTGGAGAGTCTCGACCGTGACCCCTGGGGTCGCCCCTATGGTGCGGCGCTGAGTAAGCTCCGCGCACGGGGCCCGA
Organism: Lymantria dispar; assembly: GCA_032191425.1. Taxonomy (NCBI): domain Eukaryota; kingdom Metazoa; phylum Arthropoda; class Insecta; order Lepidoptera; family Erebidae; genus Lymantria; species Lymantria dispar. Next base: position 27,032,213 of record CM063448.1, read on the forward strand.
CCCTCACCGAGACTCTCCAGCCCAGCCTCCTCACCCGGGTCGTCGAGGACCTGTTCCCACGACGGGCGGAACACACGCCCCCGGTCATGGCGCCGCCAGACAATGACCGGGAGGGCGATGGTGGCAGTGTTCTGCTCATCACGGAACCGGAGATGGGGGCGGCGGTGGCGCGCATGCGCGGTAAATCCACCGCCCCCGGGCCCGACGGTATTCCAAACCGTGTGTTGGCCCTGGTCCTCGACCATCTGGGTCCCCGCCTCAGGGAGCTGTTCGACGCGTGTTTAGCGTCCGGGCGGTTCCCTGGGTGCTGGAAGGAGGGGAGACTGGTTCTCCTGCCGAAGCCGGGACGGCCTCCGGAGTCGCCATCGGCCTACAGGCCTATCGTGCTGCTCGATGATATGGGCAAGCTACTGGAGAGGATAGTAGCTGCCCGCATCGAGCGGCACCTCGTCGGCACGGGGCCCGATCTGTCAGACGCCCAGTTTGGGTTTAGGAGAGGTCGTTCGACGATCGAGGCCCTGTTGCGCCTGAGGGCCGTGGCGACTGAGGCCGTCACCGGCGGGGGAGTGCTGTTGGTGGTGTCCCTAGACATCGCCAACGCATTCAATAGTCTGCCATTCAGCTGCGTCAGGGAGGCGCTCCGTTACCACGGAGTGCCAGCTTACCTGAGGCGGCTGGTGGCAGACTATTTAGAGGGGCGCAGCGTCCTCTACGCCAACCGAGTAGGGGACGTTGTGCGAACGCCCATGACGTGCGGTGTTCCACAGGGGTCGGTCCTCGGACCCACCCTGTGGAATATCGGCTACGACTGGGCGTTGCGGGGGAGCCTCCCACCCGGGCTGGGCGTGATTTGTTACGCCGACGACACGCTCGTCACAGCCCGCGGTGGGACGCTACAAGAGGCGGTAAGCCTGGCGACCTCAGGCACCGAAGAGGTCGTCAGGCGGATCGAGGGGCTGGGGTTGAGGGTGGCCCTGGACAAGACGGAGGCGCTCTTGTTCCATGGGCCCCATATGGACCCTCCCATCGGCGTCTCGATCATCGTCAATTCGGTTGGGATCAGCATCCAGGCCCATATGAAGTACTTGGGCCTGGTGCTCGACGGGCGATGGTGGTTTCGGGAGCATTTCCGCAGGCTCGTCCCGCGGCTCGTCGGCATGGCGTCCGCCCTACAATGGCTGATGCCGAATGTGGGCGGACCGAGCGCGGCATGTCGGCAGCTGTACGCGGGGGTCATCCGGTCGATGGCCCTGTACGGCGCACCGTTGTGGGCGGGATCCATGACCGCCCGACTTAGGGCCCTTCTGTGGCGTCCACAGAAGGTCATGGCGGTCAGGAACATCCACGGGTACCGCACGGTGGCGACGGAGGCGGCGTGCCTATTGGCCGGGACTCCCCCGTGGGACCTGGAGGCGGAAATGCTCGCTGACTTGTATCGGCGGGTGTCGGGAGTGCGCGGGGGGGGCGGTGTTGTTTCCTTGAAGGAGCTCACCGCCTGGCGCGTCGACGCCCGCCGGGACGTCATCGCCCGTTGGGCAGACCGGCTGGAGAGGCCTCGATACGGTGTTTGGACCGTGGAGGCCTTCCGGCCGGTGCTGATGCAGTGGTTAGAAAGGCGGCACGGGGTGCTCTCCTTCCGACTCGTACAGGTCTTGACGGGGCATGGATGCTTCGGCAAGTACCTGTACAGGGTCGCTAGGAGGGAGAGAACTCCGTCCTGCCACCACTGCGATTGCGACGAGGACACGGCGCAGCACACGCTCGAGGTCTGTGCCGCTTGGGCAGAGCCGCGTCGTGAACTCGTCACAATCATCGGTGCAGACCTGACGCTGCCGACCATCGCTAGGGAGATGCTCGGCAGCATCAGGAATTGGGACGCGGTCGCAGCCTTCTGCGAGGCAGTTATCTCGCAGAAGGAGGCGGTCGCGAGCGCGAGGAGCACAGCCTCGATGATGCGACCCACCGCCGGCGACTGGGGCGGCGCAGGCGGGAGTACCTGCGTGCAATGCCGCCCTAGCCGAGGCCGCGGGTGACGTGACCGGGGATTAGTCCGTCACCCGCCGAGAGGCCGACCGCGTGAGGAAAGACCGACGTCCTCCCCGAGGGGGGGACGTCGGTCGATGGGAGGGTACCCCGGGTAGGGGATATTCCGTCGGGCCGACCACTGATGACAAGTAACCCTGCTCCAGTGGTCGGCCCAACGACGAAGGCGACGTGGTGTTCGGGGGGGTTGCGGGAGTTGCGTGCTTGTTGCCCCTCTGTCGCCCCGGACGGAGTGGTGCGGAGGCGCGCCGATCGCAGCCCACCCAAAAAAAAAAAAAAGGAATCCGTACCAGTGGTCAAACCAACGCCGACGGTGAGCGAATACGGTAGGTTGTGAGGCCTCACACTGCTCATTCCTCGCCCCGCCAGATTGGGCGGGGTGTGTCCAGATCATAACCTACCAGAAAAAAAAAGAATGTGATGTCAATATTAGACTCAATTCTAAAGTTTCTATTTAGCTAAAGTTTCAATTGCATCGTTCTTATATATAAATTTTTTCTGACGTTTAAAAGCCTCGATTTTGTCACTGACTCTGATATACATATAAAATCCTTACTAATATTATAAATGCGAAAGTAAGTTTGTTTGTTTATTTGTTTGTTTGTTACGCTTTCACGGTTAAGCCGCCGAACCAATTTCAAAAATTCTTTCAGCAATGGAAAGCTGTAATATCGGGGAGTAACATAGGCTATATTTTATCCCAGTATTCCCACAGGAACGGGAACTATGTGGGTAAGGCGACTTAAACCGAAGCGAAGCGAGGACGAGTTGCTAGTCTATTATACATAAGACAAACATTTAATCGTGTACACGTTTGAGTCCACTATTTATAACCCATTTTTCGGTACGAATCCGCTCGAGCGCGATGCTCGGTGGTTAGCAATGTTGCTAGAATACACTCTCAGAATGGCCACTTGTTGATGGAAGGTATCCGGCTGCCCTGTGAACGTATCCGTTCCTGGATGCCGTAGTATTTTCAGTACTGAGAACAAAATCATAACTATTAGCTAAGATTACATCATTTCCTAATAGTACTCGTGTAAGTGGCGTGTTATTTAATCCTAGTAAATAATAGCGCAACCAGCTTTCATGATGGAATAAATGAACTTAAGCATAATAAAGCTGCCAGATATCAGACCTATGTTGCTAAAGCACACCCAGAATGGTTACTTTTGATGATCGTCGAACGCTCATTTTAAAATCGAAGTCTGGCGTGTCGGGACCAATCTCACTAAGATGCTCGTGTAATGGGCAATGCAGAGTCAGGGTTTTCTCCAGTCAGAAACTTTTGAATGTCACAAAACTGCTAATGACTAAGAAAAAATAGTAGGTTATTATTGCCCGACACAATTATTTTAAATACAATGCTTAATCCATGACGGGCAAAAGAGAGACACTATTATATGTACATAGATAAATAACTGTAGGTGATACAAAGTTCATCGGGTACTTACTAAATAAGTTTCATGCAAATTAATAAAAAATAAGTTAGTTAAATAAAATAATAGACAACCTAAATTTATGGTCAAATCTTCGCAGTAGCGGTCACGTTCCAATGCGGTGGTAGTTAATATTAATTTTGTCAATTTTAAAGTAAACTTTAAAGGAATTTAAAATGGTAAAATTGACCATCCATGTCCATGTTTATAAATAGTAAATGAATTTAAAATTTGTATTTAATAGGATGATGATAATAGTCTGTGTGGTGACGGAGTAAGAATACAATTCACCACTCCCTATCTTGCCCGTGGATGCCGTAAAAGACGACTATGGGATATAATATGCACATAACATCTGTGCAAGAGAAGGAAAACTCGAAACGAAACCCTATATCAACATGTCTGACCAGCATGGTATAGTAGGTCAATTTCCCTCCTATTGTGGAGGAGGCTCGAGCCCAACGGTGGAACGTATATGATCTGAAATGATGATGATGATGATTTAATAGCATATATTACAATACAATACCTACATCAATTTGAAGATTAGTCCCAACAAAAATAATTAAATAGAATAACGCCTGGTTTGATATTCATGCAACTTAATTAAATGTATATTGCTATTACTTTAGAAATTATACCAGTTTCAGATATTTTCAAGAAATTGTCAACTATCCATGTATTCATCAGCCCATCGATATTCACTTATGGATATACTTAATATATGGTCGGCTTCGTTTGAAATTAGTGTTGATCGCAGTGATCATTATTATAAATTGCTCAGGAGAGTGCTCATGATGGTTCCTCAACTAGTTTTTATTACTTCCATAGAAGTAATAAGTCCTGATTCCTGACTCTTCACTATATGTGATTTACTTTTATAAAGGCTAATTAGTGTACGTTTTCGCCTAATTGCTGTTATCGCCAGGGTTTAATTAAGTCTATTACTTACATTATGCATTCTTACATAGGTACATGTCTATAAAGTACGCTATTGTTCCAGAATAATTAAAATAATATTATTCAAATTAAATAAAATCATGTTTTCAATAAAAGATATTCAACTCCGACAAAGAAGGTTAAAATATATTTATTTATTTCATTATAATTTATGAATACGAAATTAATGACGATACCGAAACGATAACGAAATTCAGGAGTGGTAGGACCACACTGTCGACAGTTATCTGTCTACAGCCGCGGGCCGGTCCGTCCGGGGCAGTACCATGCTCTCGCAGAAGATCGACGTCTGAGTAGTAGCAATTTGTTACTGCGCTTCGTTCGGTGAGCGAGAGAGCCGGAAGCCCAACTTTCTGAGGGTGATTGCGTGTGGAGGGTTTTGTTGGTGCCCTTGGTATCACCGAGCCTCAATGCACGCATTCACACTCCCTTCGCTTTCTTCGCGGTAGGCAACGGCCTTGTAAAGGTCCATGAGCGGCAGCAACACTTACCATCAGGTGGACTGTTTGCTCGTTTGCCACCGTTTGCAATAAAAAAAAAAAATAAATAATAATTGTAAATAAAACTACTTTTATGGACTTTATCCCGTTTGTATTTGATTAATGATTGTCCGAGGTTTCGAACACTTTACAGCATTCATGGACATGGGGGGACTAATCTAGTCCGCGACGGACTGGTCTAGTCTAGACGTGAGCTTTATTTAAAATGTGTAGTGCTGGCGTAAACATCAGATATCATTACGAAATTATTTGTTTGATTTTATTAAATGTTTGAGGTACTCATTAAATTGTCATTATTTAAATAAGACTTAAGACATTTATGTCATAATAAATTTACATTTGTGTCGAAAATAAAATAACAGTACCTAATGTTACATGCTTATCCTATTAGAAAACAACTACACAACTTATAATATTACTTAGTTTATAATGTTTCTGTTTTTATAAATGCATAATAATTATTCTATTTGTGTTTTGGAAGTTGATAGCTTATTCAGTTTCGATCTCTGAGATATTCATCTACACTATAGTAATATTTTTTCAATAAATGCGACTTCAATTTATTTTTAAATATAGTATGATTTTTAATAATTTTGAAATCGGAAGATAATTTGTTATATAATATTACGGCTTGTACTTTGGAGCTATGTTGAACAACATTTAACTTTGGACGCAGAATGGTTGGTAGGTCCTTTCTGCGAGTACTCAGTCTTCTTTCCCTTTCTATATTAGTTTCAAATTTATGTAGGTTTTTGACTAGGTTGGTAAGTATTACTAGAATATATAAAGATTGTATCGTTAGAATTTGTAGCCTTAAGAAGTGTTCTCACGATTCTGTCTGTTTGATACGTACTATTATTCTTATGGCTCTTTTTTGTGTTACAAACGCAGAGTTTATATTATAATTATAGCTGTTACCCCAGAACTGTATGCTATACCGGAATTTAGATTCTACTAAGGCAAAATATACCATCTTGAGTTGAGCCATCGTTAGAAACTATCTCAAACTTCTAATTGTATAACAGGCTGAGCTTACTGCATTTATAATATGTGACAATTCTTGTTTCCAGTTTATCAAAGCATCTATTTCTACTCCATCTATTTCAACCAATTTAATGAAATAAAAGGACCAGACAATTAGGTATGTTTGCAAGTAAATTATTCAATACAATTTATTTGTTTTTGAATACCATCTATACCAATAAATAAAATCTGTTTGTAATGTCAAAATAATAGGCTCTTTTCATGCTCACGCGGTTATTTGCACGACACCTATGCCTAAAATAGCGATTAAAAAAATTTTGTCTGTCTGTCAGTCTGTCTGTCTGTCTGTCTGTTTGTTCCGGGTAATCTTCAAAACGGCTGAACCGATTTCAAAAATTCTTTCACCAATGTAAAGCTATAATATCAGGGGGGAAACTAGGCTATATTTTATCCCGGTATTCCCACGGGAACGGGAACTACGCGGGTAAAACGACTATAACCGAAGCGAAATGAGGGCAGGTTGCTAGTAACGAAATATAAAGAAATTAACATTATAAAGAAACAGAGAAGTAAAGTAGGCCGTCACGGGACACTATAGGCCCTAAGTAGTCCATAAGAATTTAGACTAAACTATTACTAATCACGTTATATGTGTAATACGACATGTTTTGAAACTTTATGTAATGTAACCATAAATTTACAATAAAGTTAACCAGTTAAAAATTATGCTGCAACGGTTTGTTTCAATATAAATAAATTATTATATGCCACATGCTATATTACGGAGAGTAAATTTAAAAAGAAGGGCACGTCGTAAGTTATTATATTTTAGTAGTGGTAGGACCATTGTTGACAGTTGTCTGTCTACAGCCCCGGGTCGGTCCGTCTAAGATAGTACCACACTCTCGCCGAAACTAGACGTCCAAGTAGCAGCAATTTGTTACTGCGCTTTCAGTGAGCAAGAGAGCCGGAAGCTCAACTATCGGAGGGTGTTTGCGTGTGGTGTGTTTTAGTGATGACTTTACTATCACCAAATCTCATTGCACGCATTCACACTCCTTTCACTTTTTTCGCGGTAGACAGCGGCCTTACAAAGGTCCATCGGCGGCAGCAACACTTAACATTGGATGTACTGTTTGCCGTTTGCAATAATAAGTAGTAAGTTATATTTCCCTTTATAAGTAATTTAAAACTCTCGTTTAGATAATTGAATAATCGATATTTGAATTCAGCTTTTATGAGTTAAGACATACAAGCATAATCAATTATTGCAATTAGTAGTCATAGAAAATATTAGACAGAAAATATAACTATACAATGTTATAAAATAAAGGATAATATAGGCTTATCCACCAGTAAAGAACACATATATAGTTCTGATATTGCTTTCATAAATAAGTCCCTAAAGACTACCAAGGGGCAATTTATTTGGATTCTGGCTCTTTTTATTTTAGATTTTAATGTACCGATTTTTCAAGTATTTTTCACGTAAACACTGATATCAATTCATTTTATTTTACCTTTTTTTTTTTTTTATTGTAAACGGTGGCAAACGAGCAAACAGTACACCTGATGGTAAGTGTTGCTGCCGCTCATGGACCTTTACAAGGCCGTTGCCTACCGCGAAGAAAGCGAAGGGAGTGTGAATGCGTGCATCGAGGCTCGGTGATACCAAGGGCACCACCAAAACCCTGCACACGCAATCACCCTCAGAAAGTTGGGCTTCCGGCTCTCTCGCTTACCGAACGAAGCGCAGTAACAAATTGCTACTACTCAGACGTCGATTTTCTGCGAGAGCATGGTACTGCCCCGGACGGAAGGCCCGCGGCTGTAGACAGATAACTGTCGACAGTGTGGTCCTACCACTCCTACTGATACCTCACTCATCACTGATATCAATCACTTTATTTTATCATCAACATCAGCATTTTATCCTATCCCCGTCCGCTACTGGACGTAGGCCTCTCCTATTTTACGCCATAGAGTACGGTCACGGTAATATAATCTACCAGTAATCCAACTTCATACAAACGGACGAAACGCGAGCTATACCTACGCGCCTCGATCTCGGCATGCGCTCGGCATGTAGACAGTCGTGACTGTGCTGCAGTGACGAACGGACGGTGTGTTGTTTTTTTAACAATAACTGCGCGAAATACATAATTATACACATATTTAATATGACAAGTAGGGTATATTGTGCTGTTTTTGGTTGCATGAATTCGTCAATAACGAATCCAGAGATAACTTTTTTTAGATTACCTGGAAACTCTGAAAGGTAAGATTATAAAATAATTTTACTTACTAGTAGGTAGGTACATAATGTGTGTCGTTTTAATTTCCTTTTATCTCCCGAAAAAAAGTTGTCTGGATTAATAAATAAAGTGAATAAAGTGATTGACACGAGTGAAATAGGTAGTTATAGGCGGTTTATGAATCATGTTACGGTACGTTGTGTTAAAACTCAATGTGTTTTGCTTTGTTAGTTTATATAATTCAAAGTAAAGACGTGGTATTTTATTATTAATAATATATGTTTATTGTACTATGTGTATGAACAGTACTAGAAAAAAATAATTTGACCGTCTGTCTGTCACTAGATAATTTAAATTTATAGACCGATTTGTTATTTAACCATAAACATGTTTTTTTTTAATTAAAACTACCAATCAAAAATCAACACGCATTCTTATTGAACACTTCCTATTCAATTCACAAAGTATTTTATTTGTTTATATAAGAAAAGTACATACAAAACTAAATGGAAACACAAAGTAGGCAAATGTAATTAAAATGCTGGAGGCGGGCAGCCCTATCACATATTTACGTTTAGGCATTTAATTCAAGGTTACGGCCGAGATACATTACTGGATAGATGACTATACTGTGGTACGGTCCTGTGCCGTCTGCAATGACGCCCAACAACATTCACCATGTCGTCGGTCCACCTGGTGGGGAAGCGTCCTATACTTCGTCGTCCGATACGTGATCGCCACGCGAGAACCTTTCTTCCCCAGCGGTTGTCTGTCGCCTGCCCATTGCGACTTCAGCGTACTAATTCTTCGTGCTAAGTCGGTTACACCCGTTCTTCTGCGGATTGTTGTATCTCGGATTCTATCTCGCAGAGAAATCCCGAGCATAGCCCATTCCATAGCACGCTGAGCGACTTTGAGCCTTGATATGAGGCCTACATTTAAGGACCACGTTTCCGTGCCGTAAGTCATCACTGGTAACATACACTGGTCGTAGACCATATATAGATTTAGAGATCAAAATCTTGAAATTGTTATTAACGTATAATACTTTATGTTTATTAATATTATAATTAAATACCAGCAATAATTATTGCTTACGCATTAAATTATTTCAAGAAGCGTTTTAATATTGCTTGCCTCGATAACAGAACAGTACTTAAAGTTGCAGCCTATTACAAAACTATCTCTTTGACGTAATGTCTGTAATTCCTGATAAAAAATTTCGGATGCAAAACGTAATAATTAAAAACATATTTAAGTGCTTTTATAATAAAGTTCAAATTAAATATATTAATATTTGACTTGTTCCATCCAGGAATGGGATGAATACATACGCAGATGAGGAGGAAAATAGGTACAATCTTTAAAATAGAACAACGAAACATTCCGTATATACGCGACCGCCGAGCAACATCGAAGTCTTCAATACAAATATTTAATAAAAATAAACAATCGTTAAAACATTTACATTGCAATTGTGATATATAAATTAATTATGTTACTAAAAATTAATAATTTTCTCGTGGTAAGTGTTTATTTATGATTTATTGTAGGAACTAAATCTTATAGGATTTAGAACTCACTAACTAACGCAAATATCTATGTCACGCCCTTTTAAAATTCCTCTTCATGTCTCGTAATAATATAATGTGTCATGATCTACTTCTCTTGGGAGTTGTCAAGACTGGTTGAGGGAGTCCTAGGAAAATAACGGCCAGCAATCTTCTGGAATGTTTAACTACAATTGCTAATTCACATGCACAGCGGCAGCGGAACAATTAAGGCATATCACTCTTTGGAATGATCATGAAATAGGAAAGAATGGACGATTGAAAATAAAGCGTTTAAAAACAAGAGTGCAAATCCCTAAATTTACCTATTACAATTCAGACGCGAAGCTACATTGTAATTTTATCTAAGCATGTGTTTGTAGTGTGGCTGTAAATAATACAGGCTTAATTAATGCAAGCTCGCTTTCAATAGAGTTTCATTTGCTCATATCCCTTAATCGTATATTATGATACGCACAAGAAAAGCAAGGAATGACATTTTTCTAGTCATTCACATTACTTTTCTAGTCAATTGCTTAATTAATCTTCATTCCCTATATGCCTACAATAACAGCAGTACGATGAGCCATAAAATTGTTTTTCTCGACGTACGACAGTAAAAATTAAAAAGTTATTGTTTGTATTATTAATTTTGCAGAATAATACATTTTAATTATATTACATTGTATTGAACAGGTTGTTTTGTTCCTGACGAACAGCAGTGCTGCTCCAACACAAGGTAAAATATTAATTTAAAATTATTTGAAATTTTGAGATACTAAAAACAAACTTACATGGAAGAATGTTCCTCAAAATAGTACTGTATCATATAAAACTAAATAGGTAAGTAGGTCAATTTCTCTATTATTATCGAGGAGGCTGGAGAACTAGAAGTAGGATGCATATGACTTGAGACTTTTTGGATAAAGGCAGATACATAAATTAAACCATTATTAATGAGAAAATTGATCACTTCATATGTGTTATTCGGAATGGTAAACGAGTAGAGAATTCCTAGTGTGGTGATGTTTTCAGATCGTGACGTGCCACCACATCAAGTGTCATGGTCATTATGACATTCATGATTCATTGATTAATAACAAAAATAATATGAGTAAAATTATTTCCTTATTTAATTCTTTATTTGAGCAATCTATATACGAGGCATTCCATGTCAACCCATTATTTTCATGTATGAGCTTTTTTCACATTATGAAAGGTGAAAAAAGTGGATTCCGATGACGGAAAATACGTCGATAATACATTAACATAAAAAACATGAAAAAAGGAATTCATTATTTTAAAAGCAAAAAAGAATTACATCTCATCGTCTTATTATTACCGGACTAGCCTTAAAATTTGTGTTTTTGGGAGTAGTGTTCATGAGAAGAAAAAAAATCGAAGGATACAGTTTTAAAATTCATGTATTAACTTTGAAATAAATGAAAACTTATTAGAATGATAATGATTAATATTTTGCATGAATTTCAGAAAATTCAATATGAAACACGTTTTAAAAATAAAGTTACAGCCGTAACTTTATGACTTTATTTAAAAGAAAACTCGGCAATTTTTAAAAATTCATATCTCCGAAGTGGCTGGATAAAAAAAAAAACAAAAAGAATCACGGAAATCTTCTTCGAAGGGTACAAAAATGATGCCCAAGTAGTAGCTTGGCTATCTTTTCAAATTGGAGATGCAAAGTCAATTATTAGAATAAGTTAAAAATAAGGAATGCATAATATTAGTGTAAAACTTTTTTCTCGACTCTTCGCAGGTGAAGACAGTCATTACAGTACTCCTAATGAGTGCAAGGGTCAAAGTTACTGTACTGTGAAACCTGCAGGCTACGACGAACTAGAAGAAATGATGAACAGTGCTTTACCAGAATTCCTTATAACAGTAAGTTAATATTTTTTTATTCTTGTGACTCTACTTCTCCATGCCAGTAGTAAAACACGTATATGGAGATATAATTAGAAAGAATTACAATAAAACAAAAAAAACAATAATTTGAAACTATATAATAAACCAGCCAGCCAGCATGGCGTATTATGCTAATTGCTCTAAGATTGTCGAAATTATCACCTTCTACACTTAGCTCCAGCCTTAAACCGGCTAATAAAAAGATAATTGGAAGTCAAACGCCTTCGTTATAAACGCTGAAAAGTATTTCAATGTCAGCATAGTGAAATATAAAATTAAAATGTGATAAAATTCGTAAAACTAATTTTATTTAATATATATTAATTATATTTTATATTATACAGAATTACGCCGATCGCACAGACGATGTTCCCTGGGAGACCTTCACCAATGCAAAGGATAATTGTCCTTATTATACTAAGGTAATTGAAATGTGTTGATATCTATGTATTTAGATTTACATAATACATTGAGCAATATGATTGATTGTTGTCTCATCCGATAAATAGCTATTTATTTGTAGAAGACAACATAAAATAAATCCTCGGGTTGCGAGAATTTTACAAACTTACAGCAAATGACTACCAATTACACTTCAAGACAAAACAATAATGGATAAATGTCATAAATAATTATTCGTGCATGGAAATCAAACGTATGCTATTCAAAATTTATTATTTTCAATTGTATAAAGATTCCTTCTAATAAGATTTTCAATATTTTTGTTATAGTCACTTAAACTGCAATCTAAGTAACTACAATCTAAAGCATAATTGAATACTTAGATCCAATTTGACTTCTGATATTAACTACTGACTGAATGAATAAAATTCACAGATTATTCATGATGTTTTCAGAATATGAATATCTTTTTATAACATTATCTTTCATAAAAATGGAGTGACAAGTAGTACCGTCTTTATTATAAGAGAAAGTCCGTGATATTTACTTACAAAGTGCAGTGCTATTTCTACTTTAGCAGGCTAAATTACATATATATCATGATTTCTGATGTTTACGCGAGTACTATATATAAAACTACGTATTTCTCTATCGGGTAGATAATTATGAATCTCTGTAATAACGATGACTTCTTGGACGTGTGACATCTTAGTCCGTCCGTGACCATGAACGCTGCAAATCGTTCGAAACGTTGGCCAATCAAAAATCAAATTCAAACGCGATAAAAACCGTAAAGTAATATTTTAATTACTACGTATATTTAGTTTGTATCTGTCATAATATAGAAAGTTGGGGATGGTGGATTACAAATCATATTCCGTCACTACATTTTCCATCTAGTGACAGAGCTTACCGACTATTAAGTTTAGTAAAACACAAACGCGATTGCATACGACAATACTTGCAGTGGGTTCGAGTCCGGTATCAGTGCGTTTTGATTGGATTATTGTTAGATTATACTATTAGAATCTGCCTTAAAATTAGGTCTATTTATTTATTTCCTATTAGGACGAAGGCGACGTGCGTCGTGGGTGGGTTGCGGGAGTTGCGGGAGTTGCGTGCTTACGCCCCTCTGTCGCCTTGGACGGAGTGGTGCGAGGAGCGCGCCGACCGCAACTGATCCCCAAAAAAAAAACAGAACTAATTTTATTTTATTATTTCATCATCGTTTCAGCTCCTATATATCATACTGTTGGGCTCAAGACTCCTCCTTAATATTGGGGAGGAAATTGACCTACTATACCACACTGGTCCAACGTATTGGTATAGGGTTTTTTTCGAGATTTCCTTCTCTTACATAGATATCATATGCATATTTACTCCCTTAGTCGTCTTTTGCGACACCCACAGGCAAGAGAGGGCTTGGTGAATTGTATTCTTACTCCGTCACCACACAAAAGTTTTTATTATTTATTATAATTAAATTTCTTTTCTTTTATAGGTATAATAAAACTTATATCGATGTAGACGCCAAGGTGCAGTGTTTATCACACGTTGGCTTGAACTCCAATTTGCGATCTTCCTGCGAGACGTCCAACGCAGTGCGTATACTATACGTGTATGATCCAGATAAAAAGAAAATCGTTCTAAAGTACATTGAAGTGCCAGCAAGTTGTCACTGTAAAGTGTATAGAGATTGAGACAACGTGAAGATATAATATATCTTGTCTATTTTACTTTTGTAATTAACTACATTAAAATTTACGAATAACTTTCAATCCAACAATTATGATTTGATGATAGAACTATGTTTATTTTAATTGTTTGTAAACTGGCATTCTATTTCTTAATTCATACCCGTTCCACTATTAGGTATGGCTCTATTTCATATGAGAAAATTTGGCATTATACAAGGTGTTTTTTATAGAGGTATAAAACTTTAAGTTGCCAAAACTTTGTCAACTGGCGGCCATTTTGTCAGCTGCCAAGTGATTTATGTTTACTTTGGTTTTGCATTTCAACATGCATAGACTGACGCCTGAACAACACTTGCAAATTTTGCAAACTTATTTTGAAAATCATAGTACTGTTCGAAATACGTATCGCGCACTACATCCATTTTACGGTCAACATAATCATCTACCAGAGCAATTAATTCGATTAACTATGGTACGTTTTGCACCGCATTTACCCTAAATCATAATAGGCATCCACAGAGACGTCGTAGAATGCTTACAGAAGAAGTCATTGCTACTGTAGAGCGTAGCGTAGAAGAACACCTGAATCAGTCCATCCGCCATCATGTACAGGAATTGGATTTGTGTCCATCCACTTCATGGAAGATTTTATGGAAAATCTTGATTTGTGTGCTTACAAAATCCAACTCATGCAACAATTGAAGTAACACGATCACCTAGCAAGAAGTAGATTCGGTGAATGGGCCCAAAGCAAGATTGCTGTTGATCTCGATTTTCATAAGCGAATTTTGTTCAGCGATGAAGCTCACTTTTGTTTAAATGGAAACGTCAATAAATAAAACTGCCATATTTGGAGTGATGATAATCCTCAAGTGTATATTAAAACACTGTTACATCCAAAAAATCTGATTGTTTGGTGTGCTTTATGTGCTGGTGGAATCATTAGTCCGTACTTCTTTAAAAACGATGCTGGTCAGAACGTTACTGTGAATGATGACCGCTATAGACCCATTTTACTTATTTTTTTACTGATTTTTTCGTTCATTAATTGCACAACCGTGATGTGCAGGAGCTGTGGGTTGGACAAGACGGCACAATATGTCACACAGCTCGTGCCACAATTGATATATTGAAGGAAACGTTTAGTAACCGCATAGTTCCACGTTTCAGACCCGTGCATTGGCCTCCAAGATCGTGTGATTGAAGGCCGCTAGACTATTTTCTGTGGGGATATGTGAAATCGCTAGTCTACGCCCATAAACCTGAAACGATTGAACACTTAGAGGACAACATTCGCCGCATTATTGTCAATATACAGCCACAAATGTTGATAAGAGTCATGGAAAATTGGACCTCCAGATTAGACTACATCCGAGCCAGCCGTGGTGGTCATAGGCCCGAAGTCATCTTTAAATTATAATGCCAGAAGATTATCTTTAGAATAAAGTAGATTTCATATGAATTGAAAAAAAAACATATTTGTTTTATTCCATTTCAAAGTCCTCTATAAAAAAACACCCTATACAAATCAGACTGTTTAATATAGGGTTTTATTTTGAGTTTTCAATCTTTTGCAAGATATTCTAGTAAGTAGAAAGAAAAAAGGTGTTGGTTGTTCCAGTCTTTATCAATTACCATACGAACTATAATATTATAAACATTAGTCATGTTGTTCAATATTATTAATTATCGTAATTAGTAATCCTTACTAATATTATAAACGCGAAAGTGTGTGAGTGAGTACACGAGGATGTGAAGTTGTGAAGATGTGTAGATGTTTGTTACTCTTTCACGCAAAAACTACTGCATGGATTTTAATGAAACTTCACAATAATATAGCTTACATATCAGAATCACATATAGGTTATAATTTATCCCGATATTCCTACGGGAAGAGGAACGGCTAGTAATTATTATATTCTGTGTCAATAATTACGAAATAAAAAATCTAATCAGTGTAAATTGGATTTTGATACATTCTATTGTAATACATGTTTTCTTAATATTTATTTGGTAGTTTGTTTTTTTATATGTATTAAAGGATAAGAATCAAACAGAAAATAAAGAATCATTATACAGGCGAGTCGTTTTTATTCAACACGATCTACCGTTTTTATATTTTAAATTATAGGAATTATATAAAACAAATTAGCTCCTATCTATCAAATACATACAATAAATTACACCACATAACAAATGTATTATATACCGGTGGTCGACCCAACGACGAAGGTGAAGTGCTATATGGGTGAGGTAACGGGTGTGCGTGCTTACGCCCCTCTGTCGCTCCGGACGGAGTCGGACGAGGAGTGCGCCGACTGTAGCCATCCCAAAAAAAAAAGGTCTAATATATACTCTGTTTCGAATTACTTTAGGTTGACTCAATATATTCTCTTCTTCCACCGTATATAAGATCACCCTTCCTTGGAAATGCAACTATGGACCTGAAGGTCAGATGGAGTTGGTCCAGGTTGATGTTAAGCTCTTGGTGGTCTTATGACACTCAGGAGTAATGCAAGGGTTAATGGTATTCGTAGCTGTCACCACACAGCTAAAGATATTCAATTAAAGATATTCTCTCTCTCTCTCACTCTCTCTCTAAATATCAATAAAATAGTTGAGGTAAATAAACTAATATTCTGAACCCACACTTAGCCAAATATAATAAATAATGCACAAGGAAGGAAGGGAGACCAACCACTTTCTTTGGGTCTCTCCTCCTTCCTTCCATTATAAAATAATAATGGATTGCCGCCATATATATCTTAATTCAATCAATTAAAATAAAGCATAATTAAAACCATACTATTTACCGTAATCCAATGTGGATGACTAATGTTGATTTTTGGAGCCCGAACACTTCATTAATTTTATAAATTTGATAAACTTTCTTTGCGAATTTTACTTCTGTTTTAAACCCAGCATAGTATATTCATACTTAAAATATCTGGGATTCGTTTTCCAAAATCAGCATGAAGAGCATCCAAATATGGGCAGTAACTATCTGTTTTACCGACAAGGTCAAAAATTTCTTCTTCTTCTTGTATAATGGCAATTAACTACAATAATATGAGCTATTGGTGTCAGCGTCGAGATATAATATTGATTATTCACGTCTTTAGTCCATATTTTAGTCACTCATTACTATGTTTTTACATAAAATATCAAAATATAAAATAATGAATAAAATTTAAAAGCGCTTTATTTTTTCTTTTTTTTTATGGGTGGGCTATGGTAAGCGCACGCGCGGTCCAGTCCGTCCGGGGCGATGAAAGGACGGCGCGCGGGCCCATAACCCACCCGTACCCACGTCACCTCGTTGTTGGGCCGACCACCGGAGCAGATGTGACTTGTCGTCAGTGGTCGGCCCGACGGAATACCCTTTCGGGTAACCTCTCGCCTCTCGACGTACTGGGATGTCGGTCGCCATCGCGCGGTCAGCCTCTCTGCGGGTGACAGACAATTCGCCGGTCCGATCACTCGCGGCCTCGGCTAGGCCGGCATTAGGCGCAGATACTCGCGCCTGCGCCGCCCGAGTCGCCGAATAGGAACTCTACTCGCACACGATCCGCCACCTCCTTCCGTGAGATAATGACCTCACAGAAGGCGACGACCGCGTCCCAATTCCTGACGCTGTCAAGCATCTCCCTGGCGATAGTCGGCAGCGCCAGGTCGGCACCGATAATCGCGACGAGTTCACGGCGCTCCCCCTCCCACGCAGCACACTCCTCGAGCGTGTGCTGCGCCGTGTCCTCGTCACAACTGCAGTGGTAGCAGGACAGTGTCCCTCCTGACAATCTTGTGCAGGTACTTCCCAAAACACCCGTGCCCCGTCAGCACCTGCACAAGCCGGAAGGAAAGCACCCCGTGCGTCCGCTCCAACCACTCCATCAGCACCAGCCGGAAGGCCTCGACGGTCCTGACACCGTACCGAGGACTCTCCAGTCGGACTGCTCAACGGGCAATGACTCCTCGGCGGGCGTCGACCCGCCAGGCGGTGATCTCCTGCAGGGAGACCATACCGCCGCGAGTGCGCGTCTCCGACACCCGCTGATAAATGTCGGCGAGCATCTCCACCTCCAGGTCCCACGGGGGAGTTCCGGCCAGGAGGCACGCTGCCTCTGTTGACACCGTGCGGTAACCACGTATGGCCCTGACCGCCATGACCCTCTGTGGTCGCTTCAAGAGGGCCCTCAGCCGGACGGTCAGGGACCCCGCCCACACCGGTGCGCCGTACAGAGCCATCGACCGGATCACCCCCGCGTACAGCTGTCGGCACGTAACGCCGCGCAAAATTTAAAAGCGCTACATGACATTTTCACATTCACGTCAAAGTTCCAATAATTTCAATAGGAGCTGTATTCACCTCTTCCTAGATTTTGAATGGTAGAAGTTATCTCACGGACGAAGCTAGAGATTTTTTGCTTATATGAATTTAACTCATCACCTGACAATAGCAATTTAATGTCATTAAGTATTTTATAAAGGCCTGCCTAATAAACGATGTCATCTTTCGACGTAGTGAAGATTTAGCACGGTATTGTCTCTGTTTTCAGGGAAGTCCCGTACTGAGTTCAATAGATTGGAAAAGCGATTCAAACATCTTTCGAGAGCCAAATTATTTATGTGTGCAGCATCATTCGATTATATTTTTCATTAAGATTAAATTTTCCAAATAATAAATGTAATACTTGGTGAACATTTCTTATCCTTTGACTAATTCAAATGCAACGGAGCGATGTATGCAGCCGTTCATTCAATTTTTTATTTATAATACAACAATTTCGTGTGGTGCCGAAGTAAGAGTACAATTCACTAATCCTTATCTTGCCCATGGATGTCGTAAAAGACAACTAAAGGATATAATATGTATATAACATCTGTCAAAATGAAGGAATATTCGAAATAAAGCCTTATACCAATATGTATAATTTCCCTCCTGTTGGGAGGAGGCTCGAGCCCAACGGTATGAGCTGAGTATGAGCTGAGTATGAGCTGAGTATGAGCTGATCTGTATATGAGCTAAGATGAATACAACAATTATTTTATTTTGTGTAGCTTATTCAACAGCAGCAACCAGGTGCTTAATTGGAAATATTTTTCAATTAAAAAAGGTAATGAAAATGGAGAAATTCTCAACCACAGATTAATATTATTTCAATATAAAATACTATCATTTAATAATAATAATAATAACCGCAGGGCAGCTTGTGGCGTGCTGAATGTGAGTGGCGACACTGCGGTCCTGAGTGCCCCAGAGAGTCGGCCAGGGCCTCGTATCCAGCTGGCCTTTATTGGCTGGCTGGAGTGGAAACCGAAGGGTGCCTGCAGGATTCTCAACTCTAGCTTGCCTTAAACGGCTGGTCAGAGAGGGGTCGCCAGAGCTATATGCTCGGGGGTGGAAGTGTCATTTTCAAGGGCATAACTACGGGGAAACCACTGTGATGGTGAAACCGGCGCCGCACCGCTCGACGCCCCAAGCCACTTGCACCAATGTTGCCCCTCTGTTGCCCGTATGACCTGCGTGTCTGTGGCGATCGTTTGGGGGGGCCCATTCAGTGAGTTGGCGAGTCACCGTCTGCCACCGTTCAATACGATGCAAGGGATTGAAGGCAGACGACAGGTCAAAATCAATAGTTTTAAGTAAAATAGTCCATCAAACCTCACAACCCCATAACCAGATTTTAGATATCATCATTGTACAATAGTTTTACACCTACCGTTGGCAGTCCACGAGTGTTATGTGCAAACGTGGAGTGTCATCGGTAGATGTCCCATCCCATTTTAACATTAAATTTCTCCAAAGGCCTCTGCCTGTTGGATCCATATCCTCATGTAAGCCTACCAAAGGACCGGGTATCTTCCTTTGTAAGATACCCGTGACACTGAGATACATGATAATAATAATAATAATAAAGTGTATTACCAAAAAAAGTCGTTACATATCAATTTACAATAGTGATCCCCAAACTAGGCGAGAAGGCCTGTATCTTGGGTGTCAGAGCGCAAGTTGATTTAGCAGATGAATATGCAAGATTATTAATTTGTGGTTTACATACAATTTTACAATTACATACAGATATTAAGACAGCTTAATTGTATTATGCGTGTGGGCGTATGTGTGGATGTGTATGCGTGGGTGTGTATGCGTGGGTGTGTATGTGTGTGTGTGTGTGTTATTTGGATGGCATTTATTATTATTTTAGATATCACAGAAAAGGTGATTTGTATTCTACGAGTTTCTCTGTAGCTTCATAGGATAAGGTAAGTAGCCAAGTTTTAACTATATTTTTACAAGTTGAGACGTTACAGTTAAGGATATCACAGTTTCTACATACTTTATTGTAAGTATTACGATGGGCAAAGTGCGGGCTTCTAAGAGCAAGTAGAGAGGACCATTTTGGAGTTGGTATTTTAAATGTTCGGCGTGCCATGAGAGCCTCGAAGTCGTCACAATTTAAAAGTAGTCTGTGTGTTTTGACAGTGGCATTTAAGATATAGAGTTGTCGCACACGAAGAACTTTAAATTCGTCATATATCCTGTCTGTGGGGTATCTAAATAGCCGTTTAAGAATAACCTTGCACGCTGAGCTATCTCTGCTCTTATTATTAGGGTTTTGCAGGCACTTCCCCAAACCGAAACACAGTACTGCAGAATAGACTGACACAACGCAAAGTAAACCTGCCTGATAGTCTCAAGTGGCGTACAGTCTCTGAGTTTCTTCATCAAAAATATTAACTTTCTTGCATTATAAACAAATGTATTACAGTACTTAATAAACAAATGTATTACAGTACTTACATGGATGTTTTCGTTGTTCAATTTTTACATCGCCGCCCTTACAAACACATTCGAATCCATTAATCCGTGATGGGTGGCACGCCGATACTGAGGTAGGAGTGCACGATATATATCGATACTTCATAAAATATCGATATATGAATACGATATATTGCTTCCACCCGATATTATCGAATCGTCTGGTATCGAAATATATCGTCGATACATTTCATCCGATATACAAAATATCATCATCATCATCCGATATATTAAAAAACATACTTTCACGGGCAACTAGAGTGAAATAAAACGTAAAACCCCGAATTATTATTAGACCAGGGTTAGCCCTGACAGTTCAGCAAAATTTGTGTGAAAAATTCAAATAACCAAGTTTTTCGTTTTTTATATTTTTTCTTATACAAAATATTTTTTTTCACCAAATTTGGTGAAAACTTACCTTTTTATGTCCCATACACACTGTAATTTTTTTTATTTAAAATATTAATTTCCACTTTATTTTGAGTTATTATCAAAAAAGCACCTTAATTTTCAATCGAAAATTCTCACATCAAAATATCAGCTGTTTAAAAAAGTCGGTGGTTCTTTTTTTAAATACACATTTTTTACGATATATCGATACATTTGTACGATATATCGAAGATATCGCAATAATAAATTTTTACGATATATGGCAAAGTATCGATATAACGTTACGATATATTATATCGAAAAATATATCGATATTTTTTTTGCATGAACGTCCCTATACTGAGGTTTAAGGGGCACTTAACGGAATCGATGCTTTTGCCTAGCAATAAACTAAACATGTTCTAACGTGCCTAATTGTTGAAATACTGAGGTGGTCCAAAGAAAGCGCCAGTCCATTGATCGCAATTTTCTCCTACTCTTGCGGGTACCATCTCGAGTCGCCTTGCGTGTATCGCCCTCCCGCGATCGGCTTCTTTTCAGGTGACCGGAATGCTCCCCACTCCGGTCACCCATTGCCATAGCTAAGGCGGCATCAGATGCAGGTACTATAAACTATCGCTGCGTACGCTCCGCTCCTCGGCGACCGCGTCCCAATTTCGCCTTAGGTACCCTGACACCCCGTGGTAACAGAGTGCTGGTGTAAAAGGCACTGCTAATTCCTTTTACCTTGACAGAGGGGAGGTGCCTTTTACCCTTCCGTTAGCAAAAGGAACTCTAGACTGAGAATTGTAATTCTCAAACCAACATTGCACTCAAACTGCCACAGGTAATCCAGTTTGGCAATAACATCATCATCTCATCATCTCGGCTCATATACATCCTACTACTCGAGTTTTCTCCACAATAGGAGGGAAATTGACCTTACTATACCATCCTGGTCGTCTGACCAGGATCCAGGACCAAACCCCAAATAAAACTCTATACCTGTCTAGGTTGGTATAGAGTTTTATTTGGAGTTTCCCTTTTCATAATGTTATATGCGTATTATATCGACATCCACGGGTAGGTAGTCGTCCATAGTATTCTTCCGTCACCACACAAACAAAATACTAATAATTAAAATTAATTAATTGTCCGAAGTTGTTCAATGGCACGTACGTAAATACAATATCTTGTATTATTTGTAACAATTAAATATTATTAATGTGACGTCAGTGGTAATTCAAGTGTCTTGCTTGTGAATGAACTATTCTATTATTTCCTCTTTTGCACACGAAAATTGATTACATCTCAGTGGCTAGTACACAAATGGCGGTGTACTCAAAATACTGCCATCACGTATTGTGTTTTATGAATTCAAGCAGAACCCTTTCTTGTGCGGCCCACAAATGATTGTTCGCAGTCTGGGTGTATTAATATTTGTTATTAGTCATGATCTCAGCCTATATATAACCCACTGTGGGTCTCAGGGCTCCTCCATAATGAGAAGGGAATTGACTTACTATTCCACACTGGTCAGACGTGTTGGAATAGGGTTTTGTTTCGAGTTTTCCTTCTCTTGCATAGATGTTATATGCTTATTATACCCCTTTTTTTGGGGTTGGTGGCGGTCGGCGCACTCCTCGAACCACTACGTCCGAGGCGACATGACAGAGGGACGTACGCCCCGCACGCACACCCGCAACCCACCCGAACATCATGTCGCCTTCGTCGTTGGACCGACCACCGGAGCGGGGTTAGTTGTCATCAGTGGTCAGCCGGACGGAATACCTCCTAGTGGGGTACCCTCCCAATACTTATTATACCCCTTAGTCGTCTTTTACGACATCCACGGGTAAGATAGGGAGTTGTGAATATTCTTACTCCATCACCTCATAGAATAGTATCGTTCATATCGTAGTAATTGTTATTAGTATTTTTGTGAAATTAGTTGACATCCTAACCTACATCAAAATGTAGAGTGATTAAAAAAATGAACGCCCTTAATGTCCATTCCATTAACATCATTTGACTAATTATAAGTATATTAGTTTTTGAAGTGATAACTTCTTATGAGAAGATAAACCGCTTAGTTACGTAACGCGCTACGGCGCCAGTCTATACTTTTACAGGATTATTTAATGATACTAATAATTTTCAGAGGCAAAATTCTAATGTACATATTCAAGGATTGTAACTAAGAATGAAATATATTTTATAATAATCAATAAAATATATTATTAATAAATAACCTTACCTTTATTACTTAAGTTTTATTATTATTACTCAACTTTTCTCAAGTTAAATCATTTCAATATTAAACTTAGATTAAGTTATCACTTCTGTCAGGCGTACCGAGATGCTCAGGTTTTTATAGTCTTTAAAAAATAACGCCCTAAGAAAATAATCCTTGTGCGGGGGACTTCACAGACACAATTAACGGACACAAATTGCATTCAGGCTCAGAACTACAACTATGGAACGCTCAAAATGTTGTCCTGTGTGGGATTCGAACCCATGGCCACGGCACGTTAGGTCTGTATCTTAACCACCATGCCTTTCGCTGTCCATTGCTGTCCACTTCTATCCACTGCTGTCCACTATTGTATCGCCCTAAAATGCGGTTTTGTGCCGCCTGCATCCGACGCTACCCCGCAACTTTCATTAAGCCTTTGGTCTACCTTTCCTTCTTTGCGGTTTTCGTTTCGTCGAGCGATGTAACCTGTGTATTGCCACTTCAGCGCGCTAATTCTTCGTGCTACGTTGGTTACACCCGTTCTTTTGCGATATTTTCTATTTAGAATTGTACCTCGCAGAGGAATGCCGAGCATAGACCGCTCCATAGCATGTAGTCATGAGCCCACGTTTCCATGTCTTACGCCATCATTGGGAACGCACTCTGGTCGTAGACCTGTGCTTTAAGACATTAAGGTATATTGGGTGAGGAGATCTTCTTAAGTTACACGAACGCTGCCCAGCCCCATTAGACTCGTTGGCTGACCTCTATCTCGAAATTGGATCTACCTAGCTGAATTATTTGTTCAAGGATATTGTTCGACAATTTCAGAAATCGCATTTTAACTAGGACCGGTGTTGCAATGATAGGGGTGCACTTAAACATTACTTTTAAAACTTTCGTTTTATTCTTGTTCTTTCCTAAAACAACTAGTTCGGATACCCTGTTGAGATCGTTGAGCATATTGCGAAGGTCCTCGATGGATCATGGTCAAGAGGATTCTTAACAGAAGCGAAAATTTAATTTTTTTTAAAATTCGATTCATTGATTTTTTTGATTTAATGACTAAGTTTTTTTATTTATACAATAAGTTGGTTGAATCAATCCCTCAATGTCCCTTAAATCATGTGCTCTCAAAGATGCCTGAAGCGTTCGATGACGACGACGCGAGTAACATGGCTTTTATCTAACCAAAAAGTGCTCAACGCGCTTAAAGAAATTTTCACAAATGAAAAGTAATAGACCAGCTCGCTGAGTTTCTTACTGGTTTCTTTGTAGCGGTTGCGTTCCGACCCGGTGGTAGTTTGTTGGGTTAAATTATTTTAAATGTGTTAAAATTAACAACATATAAATGCCCTCACAAGGCTCATCATTTTAATTTTAATATAATGAAATTAAATTCAATAAGTTATCGAGCTAAAGGCAGATCAGAGAAAAATAAAGGTATTGTGAGAAGGACAATATGAATAAAAAGTGAACGAACGTGTAAATAACAACGGATAGCAATGTCTCAATAATGAAAATACGTTTCACAGATCGCAATTTACCGGTTTATTGGCCGATCCAGTATAGAATAATATGAAATACTCAGTATTATTTAAAACATGAATTACGTCACTGGAATTCCCATTAATCATCATCATGTAAACACGTACACATATCTGAATTACGTACGCATACCGTATCATTTTATGGTAATAAACAAAATACCTATTTATATTAACTAGTAGTCGCCGTGTGGTCGAAATTCGTCAATTTGTTCATTCAACTTAATTTTTCTTTCGGTTTAATTTTATTTATGTATAATTGTATATTGAGCAGGCTGTTTCACTAATAACTAATATATAAGTACAAATGTCTATTATACATTGTCATCGTAATTATGATTGTTTGACATTCAGTTCGACCAGAGATTTTAACCGTAAACAAAAGTGTATAAGCGTGTGTGTGTGTGTGTGTCTGTGTAGCGACTGCGTGATAGTGTGCGTGATGCATTTTTAATGAATTTAATGTATTTCTAATCCATTATTATATAAAATTTCATTTTATGCACTTCTCCTCATTATATACTTCAACTGTGCCAAAATTCATACCTGTCCATCCACATAAATTTCTTAAAAAGGGGTACAAAGTTTTTGCTTAGTCGTCCTCGAGCGTGGGAACTTTTGATACAGCACACATTGACATTTTCTACTCACACGGACGCATCGCTCAGTATTAGTATACGCAATTACGCACCCTGAAAACAAATAAATCTAATTTCGATGCTTGCACTAGTACGTATTCATTACGCGCTTGTCTTAATAGGATGTTCAAAATGTCACAAAAATAATGCAATGATTTAGGCATTAGCATATCGCATCGTGACGTAGACGTACCGTAGACAGTGTCATAGTGAATAGCCGGTGGCAAAGGGTGAGGTCAGTGTGTGTGTACGCTTTCTGGGTATTGTATTTACTATTTATTTTTTTATGGAGAAATCACAGTAACATTATAAATCCGAATGTTTTCTGGTAAATGCTAAAATAATTAGATATTTTTTGACGTGACAACGTCTTATAATTCGATGCAGCCGGCTGCAAACACGAATAAACATGACGTATGCGGCGTTACCTCGCTCTGAGGCATTCCATTTAAGGCTTGATCCATACAAAATATCTGTCAAACAAATAAAATTAAAATTTTCTTTTGAAAAATGAAACTATTCCATCAGTATTTTCTTATGACGTTGTCACGTTCAACTATCGTCAGTAAACCGACTTTACAGACAACCGATTTTTTTTTTAGATACATAGATAGATGAACATAGGCTTTATATTTTGGAAATAGCTTGGAGCGCAGGTAGTTTAACGTATATGAGCTACAATGATGAATAAAAATTATGAATATAAGTCATCATAATCATTTCACCTATCGCCCTCCACTGCTGAACGTAGGCCTCCCTCGTGTTACGCCACAGAGTGCAGGCCTGTGTCGCCTGCATCCAATAACGCCCAGCAACTTTCACCAGGTCGTCGTACCACCTAGTGTTCATCCTATACTGTGTTGTTTGATACATGATCGCCACTCGAGAACCTCGCCCCAGCGGCTGTCGGTTCGTCCAGCTATGTGGCCTACCTATTGCCTATTCAGCGTGCTAATTGCTCATGTTTTGTCGGTTACAATCGTTCTTCTGTGGCTTCTATGACGCAGAGAAATCCCGGGCATAGCCCGCTCCATAGCACGCTGAACTACTTTAAGCTTGGTTATGAGGCTTACATTTAGGGATCACGTTTCCGTGCCGTAAGTCATCACTGATAAAACACAATGGACCTAGACCTGTGTTTTCAGAAACTGAGGTACGTTGGACGAGAAGATCCTCTTAAGTTCATTTAGATGTATCCGCCTCGTAGGCGGAATAAAAACCAAGCTGTGTCAAGTTAATATAAATATATAAATTTAATTATAAATGATCTTTTTTTATTAAAACGCTTAATAGGGCTTAAAATAATCACAGAGAATTTGACAACAATTATTTTTAATTTACTTTTTTGTGGGGAATGAATTATTATATCCCGGTCATAACCGTTTCAGAAATGTAGTTCGCACAGACGCCAGGGTTCCCAGAGGCGAAGTAAAGTCGCTTCCATGGGTAGGATGCGTAATACTCGCGAAGTCCATCACAATCTGCTGACTTATATTGCCAGACTCTGCGAGTCTCAGTTGTCTTAGAGCGACTTGGCCTCACCACAGGAGCTCTGTTAGGGATCAAGTAGTAGTCAGATGACCGAGGTGGCACATCGACCACTACCTGGTATCCATGTTGGTGTATAATCAGCAGAATATCTAGTGAAGAAGACTCATAGCTCTCAATACCTGGAACACGGGTGGGCTGTATCACCACTTGTGAGACACCATAGGCCGAGGCATATTGAAGAGATGTCGATCCTGGTGTTCAGTGGTTCGGGACCCCAACCCCTCTTTATGATGACCGTTGAAGTCTCCAAAAACCACCACCTCCGCTGATGGACACTGCTCCAATATTTCGTCAATCCCCCATTGGACGTTCTCAAATAATTAAATTGACCCCGAACCATAGAATTGACAGATCACGATGGTCAATGGCCGTAGAGGCAGCGACAACAGATATCGCTCCGTATGAATACGTACACCCCGGCTTTGAGGTTGCTATGTAAACCTAAATGATATTATAAAAATCCACATCAAATGTGGAGAGGTAAATAAACTTTTCTATTTAACATTCGTCATCATGGGTTCTTTTAAGAAGAGAAGGAAGGAAGTGTGAATGGGTATAACGGGATTCTGTGATACAAAAAAAAGGGCGGAGCATAGTGCGTATTTGAGGGGTGAGTTTTGGGAGGCGCTTTTGTGACGAAGTACGGAAGGCCCCGGGGCTCCGGGCGAAGCTGCTGAGGTTCACTCCGGTTTCCCACTCCGGCACGACGGAATTTTTGCCAGTTGGTAGGACAGCCTCCCAAGGGGGATAATCCTGAACTCGGGTCCCACGTTGACCGGCATGTGGCCGGGTCATGGCATTCCCATCGGGTCTCCCTGTAAACCATGTCAGTCCCTCGTGCTCAGTGCCCCGACCAAGACTATCGCAAATTTCAGATATCACTAAAACCCACCACATAGAAATACATTCAGAAAGTTAGGCGTCTGGCTCTCTCGAAGTACATCAGATCAAGCGCTGCATCAAATTGCTACTTAGGTGTCGATCTTCTGCGAGAGAATGGTACTACCCCAGACGGATCGTCCCATAGCTGCAATCAAAAGACTATCGACAGTGTGGTCATACCACTCAAAAAGTTCTGATATGCTTTGCTCCGACGTTGAAATGAATAACATTTAATATTACTACTACACGGTTATGATTTGAATATATAAGGATTTCAAAGTATTATTATTTTGGATTGAAACTTCTTGTATCCTGAAACAATAATTAAAAGGAATTTATTGGTAATAATTTTTTGCTCTCATACCATTCCCAACTTACTTTCATCCCATTCTTACTTCGCACCTATTTCGCTCGCATCATGATCTTATCTCACTCTCATCCCATGAACATCATTTCATCAATTCTTCTCTTACTTCATTTATGAAATAGCTTCATAGTTCTGTGCTTTAAAACCATCTTCATTCATTAGTTAATTAAAATTGGGAACCTAAAATACTACATTTTAATTTTAGTTAAAAAAAGTAAAAGATTTGAAAATTTAATAAAAAAAGCTTCTAGTACAATCTCTCATTTCTGCACCTTATTTCATCTCTGATGCATTCATCATCATCTTGCTCTTATCCCAATTACTTGGGGTCGACGCAATATGTCATCTGTTTTGACATATTGCAAAAAGTTTCGGCAATGACTTTTATGACCGGCCACCTGCCTGACGTCAACCCTCCTTGGGAATGTAATCATTGACCCAAATAGTACCAGATGGAGTTGGTCCGGGTCAATCTAGGGCTCTTAGTCGTCTTTTACGACACCCACGAGCAAAGCAAGGGTTGGTAGTATTCGAAGGCGCTACCACACAGTCAATCTCATCATCTCTGATGCATTATTATTTGCATAATCATCGTTAACCTAAATATGAATTTTAAAATCTCTAACCTTACATTAAAAGCAAATGTTCCATATAAGTTCTCAACTCCATTTTGGCTATTTTTACCAGTAAAAAGATGAATAACTTACTGTATTAACATATACTTACTGCTTAAGTTTGAATCTGCCGTGTTTTTTTTATGATTGTAATAATTTTCTTTCCGTTTCCCCTTATTTACTCGAAATTCGATTTTAATAAATACCTACATTGATTTTTGATAACTAATCTGATGAAAAAAAAAATCATATAATTAAACTTGCATATTGCTCTTCTATTTACTCGAAAAATACAAATTAGTAGTCGTGTCCAACAGTCGCGACCCACCTTTAGCTAGTGCAATGACATATGTCGCGGAGCAACTGACGGACGTGCGTTCACCTTGGTTACTGAGGCGGTACTAATATTTTTCTTAGCGTAGATTTTATGACAAATCTAATTACGAGACGCTTTTATTTCATAGTAAAATGTATGGACAACGGGGAATGATTTCGGCTAAAAAAATGTATGATGTTTAGGATTAAATAATTATTTTTTGTTATGAATTAGTTCAACTTTCGTCATACGATTCACCCAAAAATATTTTCAAATATAACGATGAAATAACCTAGATATTTAAAACGGCAAAGGTCGATTTCGATGTTTTTGATCAATGTTTCGGATTTTTTTTCTCGGCAACTAACAATTATTTTAGAATTATAACATGGTGCCTTAATAGGCCCATTCGTTAAGCAGTTGAGGTATTTTTTTCGTGTCATTTAATGCAAAGAGTACCTAAATATTATTAAAACTGTAAATGTCCATTTGCGCGTTTTTTAGGGACGCGCCTCTTAATATATAGATCAAGATTTATAATAATATTTCTATTTACTTCACTGTAGGCAACAGCCTAGCTGTGCCCCTGGTATTGCAAAGGTCCATGTGTGACAGTATCACTTACCTTCAGGTGTGCTGCTTGCTCGTTTGCCACCATCGGCAATAAAAAATAAATAAATAAAAAAAACAATATAATGGTTTCCTTAATCATTATCAAGTGACATATTACCATCTCGACTTAAAATATCATGGCACCTATTCAGTAATCACTAATTTGTAAACTGAAGTATATTATTATCTAGATTAAATTATTTAGCCTTTGTTAACAGTGATCCCAACAAAAATCTGAATGTGAAAATGAGTGTAAAATTTAATATTATAATAATTATGATGTGGCCATTTCACCGACAAAAGACTTGAGATCTAAATGAATGCCAGGTTTTGAAGACAATTCTGAAGTTTATTTATTACAAAAACGTGCAATATTCTTAAACATAATTTAATGTTTACTTTTCTATAGCGAATATGCTTGCTATATATAAGTATGATTTTTTAAATTTGTTACTAAGAATCCGCCCTGAATAATAGGCGAGAGTCATCTTACGGTAGGCAGCGCCATGTCTGTATCCCGAATATTGCATAGATCCAGGATTGGCGATCACCACTTCCAATCGGGTGGACTGCTTGCACGTCTGTCCCCAAATTTCTCTGTGCCAATGAAAAAAGACTTATTTATCGCTTTATGGTTTCTTTTTGGTCACCGTATCTCTTGTTATTATATAACACACAATACCTCCATGCAATTTAATTTTACGTCACTAATATAGTATCTACTCTGCGATTAGTGTAAAACTACTATCAGCCACCCATGCTTTCTACGTTATTATAACGTGACAAATTAAGGGGCATTTCGCTCACTCAAACATATTGCGCATCAATTATCCAATATATCCAATGCAATAAGAGTTTAGAGTGTGGTGACGGAGTAAGAATTCACCATGCCCTATCTTGCCCGTGGGTGTCGTAAAAGACGACTGTAGGATATAATATACATATAACATCTGTGCAAGAGAAGGAAAATTGGCAATGCAACCCTATACCAATATGTCTGACCAGCATGATATAGTCTGACATAGAGTAGGTCAAATTCCCTCAGATTGTGGAGGAGTTTCTGCTAGGCCCAACAGCTAGCCAAGTTTGGTTGGGCTCTTCCCAACAGTGGTACGTATGTTGGCTGCGATGATGATGACAATGATGAATTTCTTTAAAGGTATTGAACTTAGAATAATAACGTATAGAAGGATAGAAGATAGAAGGATTTGAATCTAAAAATACTAATGGCACCCAGACGATTACACACGTACACACGCAAACCACTATACAAATTATGAAATCAAATTTTATTTTTATTAAGGGGGCGTCCATAAATTAGGTGAGGTGTTTTTTTTAATTTTTTGTACCTCCCTCCCCCCCTGGTGAGATGTCGTGAGATTTTATTCAACCCCCCTCCCGCATCACCGAATCTCACGTGAGATTTTTCAAAATGATCGTTTCACAAAATTTTAAATTATAACGTTATTTATTTAATTTTTTAGGTTACTACCTAAATTTTGTGAAATTTTATCATGAATAACATGTACTCCTAACTAAAGGAATCAACCTCCTAAAGGCCTTTCCATATGACAACAAAAATAATTGTATTTCGCTCGTAACTAATAGTTACGGTTTCTTTCAATTTCAGATCATAACATTTTACCGATGGAGTGGTTGGCCACCGTGGATAGTTTACTGCTCTTTGACAAACAGTTCGATTCTTTTAATAGTCACAGATATCAATGTAGTGAAAAGTACATAAATACGCATTGAAGAAGAAATCACCGCATTTTTCACTTTGGAATGAATTATTATCAATTTTAAAATCGATGCAATTGAAGAGATTAAATCTTAAGCATATAGAATCTAGATTAAATGGACCAAAATAGTATTTTTTTTTTGTTTCAATCAGAAAAAAAATTGCGTGATATTTGCCGAGACCCCCCTCTCCAACGTAAGATTAGATGAGATTTGACTCGACCCCCTCCCCCCCTTAAACATCTCACGTATTTTATGAACGCCCCCTAACATAAATCGTCGAAATACTTTTAAAAGTAATGTTAAAAACCTTTTTAAGTTTTTCAAATGTGTTGTGACACCATTTGAATGCACAAACCGTCATAATTATCAATTTATTTTTTAAGAGTTGCGTACATACGTGCAGTACAATGACCTGTACATTACGGAACGGTTCCGGCGTAAGCTCCATTAGACTCCAATTGAAATGCCTCACTTTTTGTGTGTGAACTTACCTTCTATACGTTATTATTCTAAGGTATTAAAATAAATTTTGCTGACGCATTAGCTTATTTTCAGGCTCATAGGTATTGTATGAACAATATACATATATTCCGCAAAATTCAATTGTGGTCAATATAATCTTACTAATATTCCTTAAACTAAGAAATATGTATAAAACTTACCTATTTAATTTAATTCTACGAGGTAAATGAGTTTTGTAGGTTAACTATGCAAGAAATATTTACTACCTACGTATTTTGTGGCATTTTAGGTTTGTTGTTATTTGCTATTATTCTAAAGTTTGGAATAATTTTCACGGGAGACGCATTTGGAATGTAATACGTGTCCGTCTTTGTATATTATGTTTTATTACTTCTTAACAAGTTTGCACGTAAATAGCAAAGAACCTTAATAGAAAGAATTTACGAGAATGTAAGGCAATTCGGTGTAAAACTGCTGGGCAAAGTCCAATTTGAGAGCCATTTGATGAACAAAGTCACATTGGCAAAAAGCTGGGCGTCCTGAGCAGAGCCAAATGGTGCTTCCCACCAAGACCACGTCTTGTGCTACACAAAAAACAAGTATCTGCTCACAGCTCTAGGCAAGCGTGCTTAAATATCGGTGTGAGCGGGGTCTTTGACCGTCCGACTGAGGGCTCTCTTGTGGCGTTCACAGAGGGCCCTGGCGGTCAGGGCCATACGCGGTTACCGCACGATGACGATGGAGGCAGCGTGTCTATTGGCTGGTACCCTCTTTCATGGGGCAATGTATAAGATTTTTTAATAAACTTCCTAGACATATCCAAGACATGGAAATGAATAAGTTTAAAAAGGCTATCAAGAGTAAACTTTGTAAAAAAGGCTACTATAAAATTTCAGGTTGTATATATGATAATACAGAATGGTTATGAGCAGCACCTCATTCAGCAATTTTATTATTGTAATTATGTGAATTTAATGGTCACAGCTTTATGACGCTGTTTCTTGTAAAAATTCAGTTTTTTTTTCTTGTTAACCTCAATAACCTTTTGACCTCTTGTGACCTTAACTGGTTTTTGATTTTTCTTTCTTCGCAAGTTGCAGCTCATAGCAATCGTAGAAGATTTTCGTGCTTCTGTTGATGCTGTATCTTCGTGTAGCAGAAGCGCGATGCGGAATTGTGCTACGTTGAACTTTGAACCGTGTTGCGCGGCGAAATTTTTTTCTTCAACCGAAGCTTTATGATTTGAATTTTATTTTTTACACGGTTGCCACTTATGTTCGGTAATGGAACATAGAAATAAATAGTGACTCGCTCGATATAAATCTGTATATTAAATTAGGTAAATAGTTACAATAAAAGTATGCGTATGCGTTTTGGAGGTTGATCGGCGAGTGTGTCGATTGCGGTGGAGGCGTATAACAGCTGAGCGCCCTCCCCGCACTCCTCACTGACCCCGTGGTCACCTTCGACGTCACAATGGCGGAGACAGTTAGTGGCGTGTTTGTACAGCGTAGCGTGTTTTACTTGACGAATTTAGGTTTTGGTTTTTATAGCATACCTAATATAGTTCGCGGTTTATGGTTTGGTCATGCTCACTGAACAAGGTTCTGCTTGCGGTAGCTACGTGGGGCGGGTCGCTCCCTTCCCTCTAATTTAGTTGAGGATAGTGATGGCTGCTCTAGTAAGTAACTTGTGATTGGCTGCTGCTTGTGGGATCTTGTCCAACCATGTTGTCCTTGCTTTTTTGTTTGGACCAAATTAAAAAAGAAATATATATCCTATCTCGAAGGGCATCACGCTGGAGCTAATACTATATGTTGTATGCGTGCAATTTTATTTAAAAGATAAAAGAAATTACAGACCTCTGAGTTTCTTGTCAGATCTTCTGAACTTGTAGCCGTAATCTAATCCAGTAGTAGATTATGTAGATTATTGTATTGTGTTCCAACGATATATAAATTTGCCAATATATAAGTGCCCTTAAGGGGCCTATGGAGAATAAATGATTTGATTTGATTAACTTGAGATCACCCTCACTTTTATGCCACCGTACCACTTGACGCCGTCACAGGGTTCATTAGGGTTTTCAACAAACTTTTTTGTATGTGCAGAGTCTGGAATGATCTAAATATTCCGGTATTAGCACTGAGTCCATGTTCAAACGAATTCTAAGAAGAGAACTTTTTTTCACTGTAGGCGCTACCTATAATGAAAAATTTCCTCTTCTTAAAACTCGCCAGCCAGGGTATCTTCCTGGTATTACTGAGGTTATAGAGCTGCTATGTCACTTATCGTCAGGTGAGTCTATTGCTCAATTGCCGCCATAGCCATTATTTATATCCCAAACAAAGAAATATGTCATATTTAAATTGTGCAATACTAGCAAATTGACGTGGTTTTCCAGGGAATAAAATACACTATACTAGCATCGGCCCTTGCTTCGCTTGGGTTTCAGTCGCTTTCTCTGCGTAGTTCCCGTTCCCGTAGGAATACCGGGATAAAATATAGCCTATGTTACTCCCTAATATTATAGCTTTCATACAAACAAATAAACAAACAAACAAACGAACTTACTTTCGCATTTATAATATTAGTAAGGATGTTATACGCTGATAATATAGCTTTTCCCTGGAGAAAGATTTTTCAAATCGATCAATTCTCGCTTTGTTCTCGCTTCCGTAAAAATATGGACATAAAACCTATGTTAATCGTTGATAATGTAGCTTTCCGATAGTTTAAGAATTTTTTATTTATTAGGTAGCTTATTCATTTCGGCGTGAAAGCGTAACATACAATCCCACATTTACATTTATAATAGGATTATTTACAATATTCATCTTTCAAGGGAACGTCGATTTCGAATTTCGAACACAGATTACTAAGTTAGCCAGTCAATTGTCTAAACATAGTTTAGCCGATAGCAAATTCTGCATAAATTTTTTATCTTTAACATAGTCATTAGTATTAGATATACGTAGTCATTAATTTATAATTATATGATAATTTACTCGTAATTAACACTATTAAATACTACAAAAATTTATTTAATAAAGAGGAATCATCAAAATTCATAAGTAGATATTGCCATCATAAACTTTTATCTACACTGTTAGGATGTCAATGCTTTTTTTTTTGGGATAGGCTGTGTTCGGACTGTGTTTAGACAAAAAAAGAAAATAAAGTTCACATCATTTTAGCTGAGTCGTTCTAGTAAATGACGCACATCGTATCAATAAACATATTATACACTTAAGGAAATATTTTGCAATTTTGTACTGATTTACATATATAAAGGCGACTTCTAATTAACACATCATTATATTGCTGCAGTACAGTCAGTAATTGTAGCTTTAGGAGAACATAATTTTACGAAGTAATAAATAAAAGAAGAATATTGTAGCTGCAGAATTTAATGTACAGTGTACATTAAATTCTACGTCAATATATAATAACTCTGTTATTAAAAATATATTTAAAAATATGAATTATATCTGTGGACTTATTTTTGGTCTGGTAAGCTTATTTCACAATGGATTTATTTATAACTATCAACCCGCCCTCGCGTCGCTTCGATTTTAGTCGTTTTACCCGCGTAGTTCCCGTTCCCGTGGGAATACCGGGATAAAATATAGCCTAGTTTACGCCCTGATATTATAGTTTTCCATTGGTGAAAGAATTTTTGAAATCGGTCCAGCCGTTTTGAAGATTACCCGGAACAAACAGACAGATAGACAGGCAAAAACAATATAAAGTGATTTTTAAGCATGTGTATAGTGCAAATAACCATGTGAGCATGAAAAAAGCCTATTATTTTGACATTACAAACAGACAACCCAATTTTATTTATTGGTATAGATATATTTCAATTACTTTTTAAAAATCAAATGCATATTATAAAAGAAAAGATATCTCAGTCTTATAAAAAATAATTTAATTAAAAATAGCAGTCTCGAGTCAAATTAAGGCCCAACTACACAAATGTAAATAAAAAGCTTAGAGCTAAAAATATTAAAAAAAAATTGTATGAAGAAAAAAAAAGATAACTTAAAAATAAAATGAGAAATTTTAATCTTTATATTTTTAAATTATAACTACAGATGACTGGTATATTATTAATATGGTCCACTAAATATTGATATAGTCGTTATAAAATTTTGTTAGTCAACTAACTTTAGACGACAATTTAAGTAATGACTTATTACAAAATAGTTACAGACATGCATAAAAAAGTACTAAAGAATTAAATTAATTGGATTTAAATTCGATTATATCTTAAAATTTTCTGCATTAAGACTTGTATTTCTTTACATGTTATAATTTTATTGAGTTTTATGTATTTTGTCTATACAAAAAAAAATAAAATTGAAGCATCCATTTGTAATGTCAAAATACCGGCCTTTTTTCATAATCACACGGTTATTTACACGACACATATGCCTAAAAACATGTCTATCTTTTTGTTTGGGGTAATCTTCAAAACGGTTGGACCGATTTTCATATTTTACTAACAGGTAACTGTCTATATAAGGAGTAACTTTGGCTATATTTTATCCCGGTATTCCTACGGCAACGGGTACTATGCAGGTAAGGCGACTGAAACTGGCGGGTTGCTACTCATGTACATAAGCCTAAGCCAACGCATATGTATGAAAATAGCATTAATGAGATTTGAAATTTAAAACCTGGATCTAGTAGCGTATGTTATTGGTTATTCAAATTTGACCTGTAATCTACCTCAATAACATGTACTATAGATCTTAACCTGACCTATAAATGTTTCTCTCTGAAAGTTTACATATAAATGTGGCATTTAATTTCAGATTACGGTCGCTACAATCGAGGCTGGAATTATACATCGAGCGACAGTTATTATGGCTCAACCAAAAAATATTTGTAAGTCATCATCATCTCGGCTCATATACGTTCCACTGCTTGGCTCGAACCTCCTCCACAATAGGAGGGAAATTGACCTTATCATGCTGATCAGAGAGGTTAGTATAGTGTTTTAATTCGAATTTTGTTTCTCTTAGCATAGATGTTATATGCGTAATACATCCCTTAGTCGACTTTTACTACATCCAAAAGCGAGATAGAGAGTGGTAAATTGTATTCTTATTCCGTCCCCACACAGATATTTATTTGTAAGTATTTAGTAATAATTATAAGTTATATTCAAAATCTTTCCGTGTGGTGACGGAGTAAGAGAATAATTCACCAACCCCTGTCTTACTGTGGGTATCGTAAAAGACGAGCAAGGGATATAATACTCATATAACATCTACGCAAGAGAATGAAAATTCGAAATAAATCCCTATACCAATACGTCTGACTAGCGTGGTATAGTAGGTCAATTTCCTTCTTTTTGTGGAGGAGGCTCGAGCCTAACAATGGGATTTATATGAGCAGATATGGTATTTAAGTTCATTAATTCTTTCAAGTTTCTAAGTCTTCTTTTTCGATTTCCAATTATCTTATATCTTTAAACGAGCAATTCTTGTATATATATATTCAGGATCTCGGAAACGTCTCCAACGATTTTCATGAAATTTGGCATAATAAAAGTTTCGGGGCCAAAAAATCGATCTAGCTAGGTTTTATTTGTAGAAAATGGAGTTTTTAGCCAATCAATACAATGACATAAAATGACAATAGAATGGGGATTTGAATTTAGCCGTCGCCGTCAAGAGTGACAATAGCCCAGTTGGGAAGTTGTTCAGTTTTCTTTTTGATTTGTTTTGGCATTCAAACAGCGCGGGATATAACATTTTTATTTTTTATTAATCTATACCAATAAATAAAATTGGAGTGTCTGTTTGTAATGTCAAAATAATAGGCTTTTTTCATGCTCACACTGTTATTTGCACGACACCTATGCCTAAAATAGCAATTAAAAAATGTTTGTCTGTCTGTCTGTCTGTCTGTCTGTCTGTTTGTTCCGGGTAATCTTCAAAACGGCTGGACCGATTTCAAAAATTCTTTCACCAATGGAAAGCTATAATATCAGGGCGTAAACTAGGCTATATTTTATCCCGGTATTCCTACGGGAACGAGAACTACGCGGGTAAAACGACTATAACCTATAACCTATAACCGAAGCGGAGCGAGGGCGGATTGCTAGTATATATATATATATCTAAATAAGTTCGCCAAAAATACAACAAAAATATACCGAACAAAGCGGTCAACCTAATATATAACAGCAAGAAATGAAAAAAGCTTTACGTTTAATTAGATTTGTGTTTCATTAACGCTTATATATAACCAATATATATCCCAATGTTGAACATAAGCTTTTCTGCTATGAAAATCAACTTAATCACGATGGTCAAACAGCCAACGTAAGATTTTCCTGTCTTGGACTGACGCATTTGCTTACGTCCCTCATTTGTCATTTACGTTAATAATAAAGATAATTCTGATTCATAACTAACATCGTAATTAACGATACAGTATTCGGAATAGTGAAACCGAACTTAACTATTGATTAAAATTTTTGTTATAGGATTTCCATACAATTATAACGAAAAGAAAACATTTTTATTAATATACTATATTTTCATTATCAAATAAAAATTACGTTTTTATTCAATACTTATAAAAATTCTTCATGTCAATATGTATAATAGAGATATTAATTTTTTTCAGATTCAATGCCGGAATCATGCAAAAATATGTTATTTTGTTTCAGTCAGGACAATTATCCTCATGATATTGTTAAAGAATTTACAAATGATATTAAAGATATGGTGAGTCGCCAAACGCCCATTTTTAGTTTATTTCATAGAAAATCTTAAGCTTTTTTTAGAGAGCTAGGACACACTTCGCCCAATCTGTCTGAAGCGACCGATGGGCGGCGTGCAATCAAATAATATCTATCGCATATCTTCAACATCGCCAGTAGCTAAGTTGTCGGCCGTCCCAGCAACAAAACAGTGTTGGCGGGGCGTCGAGTTCTCTATAAACTTGTTAAAACATACTGTTGAACATAGGCAGACTAAAAGTTCCGGGTAATCTTCAAAACGGCTGGACCGATTTCAAAAATTCTTTCACCTTATCAGGGAGTAAACTAGGTTATATTTTATCCCTGTATTCCCACGGGAATGGGAACTACGGGGATAAGGCGACAGAAACCGAAGCGAGGGCGGTTGCTAGTATTTAAATAAGTGCGTGCGTAACACAAAAGAATTAATGTAACAATTTCTCCTAATCTCAAACTAACGATGTTTTGGTACTAAAATTTGTTATTTAAATTACAGATATTTAGTATTAGACAAACTAGGCTATAATACTAAATATACGAGTATATAATTCTGGCAACCCGCCCTCGCTTCGCTTCGGTTTCAGTCGCCTTAGCCGCATAGTTGTCGTTCCCGTGGGAATACCGGGATAAATTAGCCTAAGTTACTCCTTATATAGACAACTACCTGGTAGTAAAATATCAAAATCGGTCCAGCCGTTTTGAAGATTACCTCAAACAAACAGACAGACAAAAAAAATTTAAACTATATTTTAGGCATAGTGTCATTTCAATAACCGTGTTAGCATGTAAAAAGCCCAGTATTTTGACATAACAAACAGACACTTCAATTTTATTTATTTGTATATATAAATACATAATCTCAGCCCATATACGTCCCACTGTTGGGCTCGGGCCTCCTCCATAATGGAAGGGTAATTGACCTACTATACCACGCTGGTCAGACGTGTTAGTATAGGGTTTTATTTCGAGTTTTCCTTCTCTCGCATAGATGTTATATGCGTTTTATATCCCTTAGTCGTCTCGTACGATCACCCACGGGTAAGATAGCGGGTGGTGAATTGTATTCTTACTCCGTCACCACACGGATAAGTACATATTTGCAAGAGAAAAATGTTAACCACACGTAGGACTTTAACCCACGTCTCCCATAAATATGATAAATCGAGTTATAAATTGATTGGCATGCGTAACGCACTATGTTATTTTCAGACGCTTGTAAGGGATTATGAAGATTCAAATGAGAAAATATCACATCGTCAAGGTTTAGAAGAGATTGACTGTCCTAGTGTTACACCTGATGAAGTAAGCTATTATCTAAACGTTATTATTAATTTCCACTACGTTATATGTTAGTTGGCCTCTCTAAATATTGAAGTGAATATTTACGTTTGATGTCTCTACTTTTTTTTTGGGGTGGGTTGCGGTCGGCACATTCCTCGCGCCACTCCGTCCGAGACGACAGAGGGGCGTAAGTACGCACACCCGCAACCCACCCGAAGACCACGTCGCCTTCGTCGTTGGACTGACCACCGGAGCAGGGTTACTTGTCATCAGTGGTCGGCAACATTTCTCTACTTAGAGATTTTTGAATCTTATATAAAAATTATAAACAATATAGAAATAAAGCACTCATTATCATCATCACAGCTCATATACGTCCCACTGTTGGGCTCGAGCCTCTTTCTCAATAGGGGGGTAATTGACCTTCCTGTACCATGCTGGTCAGACAGGTTGGTATAGGGTTTTGATTCGAGATTTTCTTCACTTGCATAGATGTTATATACATATTATATCCCTTAGTCTTCTTTTACAACATCAACTGGTAAGATAGAGAGTAGTGAAGTGTATTTTTATTCCGTTACCACACGGATGAAGTCCTGTAATATATAAATAAAAATAGCTCTATTTAAAATGTGTATACTCGCGTAAACATCAGAAATCAATGTTTCATA
Source organism: Lymantria dispar (assembly GCA_032191425.1). NCBI lineage: Eukaryota > Metazoa > Arthropoda > Insecta > Lepidoptera > Erebidae > Lymantria > Lymantria dispar. The sequence goes on from CM063448.1 coordinate 27,072,838, forward strand.
CTATTGAACTCTACTAATTTTGTATCTATCTATTTCAAGTAAAATATATATATATATATATATATATATATATATATAAAAGAAAGTCGTATTTATAACTCGAGAGCGCCGCTACACCGATTTGGCTGAAAATTGGTGGCTTAGAACCAAGAGACAAAATTAGGATACTTTTTATCCCGTTCGTTCGCGTTCCCGTGTGACGTGACATAAAACATCAAAGAGAATACAAGTCACTGTGAAACTTAGTATAACAATAACGCATTTGATATGTAATAACAAAACGCAAATGTCAGCTAAACATAATTTTATCTATAATACGAACTATGAACCATACTTAGGTTGAAAATTTGATAATTATGATTTTATCAGAAATCAATAATCAATCAATATTACTCATTTGTATTCTCTTTGAATCATCATTAACAATGCTGCGACCGAGACAATCGAATCTTTCCCAACAAAGCCGTAATTGTTCTACCATTAGATACTATATTTTCGGCAATTTAGAAAATATATTTACGAAAAAAAAATATATAATATTATTTATATAATAAAGCTCGCTGGGTCAGGTAGTATATTATTAGGAAATTGAATTTACTTGTGAAATAGTTTAAATAATATCACTTTTCTATTTATAGGACGATCTCATTTACTACGTCGTTGATAACAAGGGTGATGTTAGAGTTGTCATTCAAGTAAAAGACAAATTTATACAACGCTTTACTGTCAGGTGGTGTCTGTAAGTATATACAATCTATATAATATATTATTTTTGAAAGCTCTCACGTAAAACTAAACCAATATTAATGTTACAATAACGAAAAATAAGTAAATATTTTAAATTTGAAGTATCATATCTATACCAAATTGGAGTGTCTGTTTGTAATGTCAGAATAATAGGCTTTTTTCATGCTCACAGGGTTATTTTCACGACACCTATGCCTAAAATACAAATTAAAAAATTTTTGTCGGTCTGTCTGTCTCTCTGTTCGGGGTAATCTTCAAAACGGCTGGACCGATTTCAGAAATTCTTTCACCAATGGAAAGCTATAATATCAGGGCGTAAACTAGGCTATATTTTATCCCGGTATTCCCACGGGAACGGGAACTACTCCCTGGTTCGGTATTCGGACTGCGGAAGCTCTCCAGCCGGTGCTAGCTAGTGAATGGAGTGGCAGCACGGAGCCCTCTCTTTCCGACTGGTGCAGGTGTTGTCACGGCTCACTCCACTGCGGGTGACTCGGGTGGTGTCGGCACGAATACCTAATGTCACCCTAGTTAAGGCAGCGTGTGCTTAGACCGGGGATTACTCTGGTCACCCGAAGAGAGCCCGATCGCGTTAGGGAAACGCCTCGACCGAGGCCGCCACCACTGCCACACCACCGTAGCTTCGACTCGAGGCAGTACCTGATAGGGTAACTCTTCTGAACGGGCTACTGACGACATGGTCGAGTGCCGATGACCCGCCTACTCGACGTTACGGAAAGTGCGGTCTGTGGACTCACTCACCATTCCCTCCGTCATCCCGAATAGCACAGATGATGTCTTATTTAAGGACTCTTCATATCCTACTATCTATGTGGTGATGCAAGAATACAATACTTCATTATTATAAAAGACTAGCGTGGACGAAGTCGCGGGCAAAAGCCCGCGACTTCGTCCACGTAGAAATCATGTGTGGCAGAGGCAATCACAGATAACTATGTAGTGCGTTCAGGCCCGTCTACACGCCCATCGTGTTGCTGGATTATGTAGGCAAGCTAGTGAAGAGAATCATGACATCTCGCATCATTCAGCACTTTAGCGGTCTGTTCAATATCCGGTCAGGCTTCTGTCAGGCGATCACAGCCTTTCTACGCCTGCAGGCCGTGGTTACGAAGGCGATCACTTCCGAAGGAGTGTTGTTGGCAGTGTGTTTGGATGTCGTCAACTCATTTAATAGTTTGTCATTCTGGTACAGCAGGGAGGCGGTCTGGTATCAGGGGGTGCTTCGCTACCTAAGGCAGCTGGTGTCAAACTGTTTGGCGCAGTGACCTCTGCGTGAAGCGTGTTGAGGACTTTGTGCTAACGCGTACGAAGTCCAGCTGAGGTCATGCTTACGTGCGATTGTGTTGTGACCTTATTTAAAATTAGACCCTCTCCGATAATAAGCGATAAGTTTGGTCACACTCGTGATGGTGACTCGATGAAGCGTGCTGCCGCTTAGACTGGCCCAATAAAAAACAAATGATTTACTGTTTGTACCTATACCCCGTAACTGTCTATCCGTCACATCAATCACCTTTAATTTAATTCCACTCATGGTCGAAGCGCCGATAGAAAATTTGGTCCTAGAACTCGACGGGCGATAGTGCTTTCGAGAGCATTTTTAAGGGATTGCTCCCCGGCTCGTTGACGCGATATTGATGGCCGTATGCGATACTGGTTCCATCAATGGCCCTGTACGGTGAACCTACGTGGGCCAGTTCTGACCACTCGACTTAGAACTTTTTTCTGGCATTCATAGAAAGTCATGACGTTTAGGACGATGCGCGGATACCGTAACATTTATATTTGCATTTTACATGTTTTTTGAACATGAAATAATTCTTATACTGATGACTAAAATGTTCTAGTTCTGACCATTTCAAATTTGGAACGCTACGTCCCGTTTGGGTGTTCTACGCGTGTTCTAAAAGTGCATGACCTTTCTAAAGCTTAGAAACCTTCACATACCATACTGATATAGTACGCTGACTTTCGAGAGATTCCGATGTTACAGAGTATTCACATTATACCAAGCTTTTATGTGAGTTCAACCGTTTTATGGTTTCGTACCGTAGGGTAAAACGGGACCTTATAATTAAGACTTTGCTGTCCGTCCATACGTGCGTCTGTCTGTCACCAGGTTGTATCTCATGAACCCTGATATTTAAACAGTTGAATTTTTTACGGATGATGTATTTCTATTGCCGCTATAACCACAACTACTAAAAAACTATAAAATAATAATAAAGGGGGGGCTCCCTTATAATAAATGTAGTATTTTTTTTGCTGCTTTTTGCTCAATATTGATAATAGCAACAGGTGGGCGCTTGATATATTCACAGAATATTTAGTTTTATATTCACTTTAGAAATATATAATTAAAATTAAAAAAAAATTTTAGTAATAAAATTAAAATAATTAAAGTATTTAAGAGCGGTGCCCATTCAACAAACATGTTTTATTTACTGTTTTTATGGATAATGGTACGGAATCCTTCGAGCGCGATTTCGACTCGTACGTAGCCGGTTTTTTTAATAAAATCGAATCGATTTTTCAAACATGTGTCAAAATAAAACGTTATTTAAATCAAAAACACTAAAGAAAACAGAAAATAGTTATAAATATATAAAAATGTGGGTAACATTTTAGTACAAATTTATTGCCAGTGTAAGAAGAAAATGATTCTATATGAAAAAATTATATTGTTTATGGTTAGTAATTATTAATTATTAAATTTGTAGCAATTATTGTTACAATTTGTTGATTTAAAACTAACAAAACTAATATACTACCACTTAACAATTTAATAAATTTATAACTATTTTCTGTATCGGGTAGATAATTATAAATGTCTGTAATAACGATTACTTGTTGGACGTGAGACACCTTAGTCCGCCCGTGACCATGAATGCTGCAAAGTGTTCGAAACGTCGGGCAATCATAAATCAAATACAAACGCGATATAATCCGTAAAAGTAGTTTTATTTACAAAATATAGCCTAGTTTACGCCCTGATATTATAGCTTTCCATTGGTGAAAGAATTTTTGAAATCGGTCCAGCCGTTTTGAAGATTACCCGGAACAAACAGACAGACAGACAAAAATTTTTTAATTGCTATTTTAGGTATAGGTGTCGTGCAAATAACCGTGTGAGCATGAAAAAAGCCTATTATTTTGACATTACAAACAGACACTCCAATTTTATTTATTGGTATAGATATAGATAGATGATTAAGGAGCGAATTCATTTTAGAATATTACAAGGAATTCAAAAGCCTATTCTAACACATAACAGTGCAGCATGGAGGATTAATTTTCCTCCTATTATGAAGGAGGCTGGAGTCGTTTTTAAAAGTGATAAAGACTAGAATAGAACATGTCACTACAACTTCCTCGACCACGAATTAATTTTAAAACATCGCTACAAAATAAAAAAATATGAATTAATAATAACTTCGACCTATTTGCTCTGTGTCGCACAGTAGATAAACTTACGTTATATTATTTTATTTAGCCATACCAACAGTATAATTACAGCAAATGCACAGTAATACAACAAAATTATTAACATATTTAACTTAGTAGTAATAATACAGATGATAGGTATACATGACATTCATTATCACATTAGATTCGAGACTAGATTAATTTTGTATATAATAATTATTTGTAAGATATCAAAAAAAAAAAGAAAACCAACTAAAACTAAGAAGGTACTACTCACCTTTTTAAAGGCAGTGTCTATGATGCATATTGCGTTGAAAATATATTGATATCATGATCAATGTCAGCAGACATTAAATTATATGTCCTTGCCATACGTGTAAGTGGATATTTAAGGTAGATGTTGGTATATCAAATGTGCGAGATTGTCGCAAAGTTTGCATGCTCGACGTCCCGGGAAAAGGACATCGAGAGGAGAGGGTACCCCACTACCCCCTCAGGTTATTCTTTCGGGTCGACCACTGAAGATAAAGAACTCGGCTCCGGTTGTCGGGCCAACCGCGAAGGCGACGTGCTATGGATGGGTTACGGGGCCGCGCGCCGCCCTTCTGTCGCTCCGGACGAAGCCGGACGGTGGGTGCGCTAACCGTAACATAAAAAAGAAAGGAGTTTACGTGCTGACTCTGAATTTTAGATAGTTAATTAGTAGAGCATATATCGAACCATTTATGATCTTCTAAAGAGTCAGTAAATCAGAGTTGTTTCTACGCTATATTCGTGTGTACATAAACAATTTTTTATCTAAAATATATAACATTTATTTTTTTACAGAGAACCGGGTCCTTTGAAACGCAGAACCGAACATTTCAGTTTGAAAACAGTTATGACGTATAACTTAACTTGTGAGAACAAGTTTATCCATTATGACTTTACTGTATTGTCAAATAACATGGACGAATATGGTACAGACGTTGTGACAGTCGCCATTCCAATTTACTGCGCATGCATATACAAACCTGAATGAAGTTTTACAAATTAATTGAACAGCTATTTTTTTACAAATTTAAAAAAAAATAATTAATTCCTACTACGATGTAAAATACTAGCTTCAGTTATGAATTACAACTCATCCATGTAAAATATATAAAAGAAACTTATTAAAAAGTATTCAAGCGCTTGAAAGGAGCTGAGCGATAATCAAATTTACAGTACAAAGGCAAAAAACTACAAATAAATGAAAATAAATTATTAACATTTCGTGTAATGTATTAAGAATATAATATGTCACCAGCTCTTATTTTTATGTGATAGCCCGTCCACATGTTGGCCGAGCGTAGGCGAGCGATGGCGAACGCCAACGTGTGTACACCCGATTTGCCTTAGTTGGCCAACGGTTTTTGTGCACAAATCAAAGGCACTCGTCTGCGCTCGGCCAATGCCATCCACACGTTGGCCTGCTCGTCATTACACGCTCGACATCCATCGCTGTTAGACGCGTTTAATGTGATAATGTCGCTCAACATAAATGATTATATTTTCAAATTTGTACCACTACTTCTAGATATGCGACATAAATAATTAGATCCAAGTCACCCTATATGTTACCTATAGTATCAAAAAGCATGTTCATCATTCATCATCATTTCAGCTCATATACGTCCTACTGTTGGGCTCGAGCCTCCTCCACAATAGGAGGGAAACTGACCTTAGTATTCGATGCTAGTCAAACAGGTTGGTATAGGGTTTTATTTCGAGGTTTCCTTCTCTTGCATAGATGTTATATGCGTATTATGTATTATATCCCTTAGTCATTTTTTACGACATTCACGGACAAGATAGGAACTGGTGAATTTTTTTCTTACTCCGTCACCACACGGATATATCTTACATTGTTCTATTTCTGTGAATACTCAGTATCAACCATCTTCTTTTTTTCCCACTTTACTGCGGTATACACTGAGATAATAACTATTATCTATATACTATTATTATATATACTATATACTATTATGTATCTATATACTATTTACTACTACTACTTATTATATAACTATTATATAGTTCATTAAATAATTAGTCGAAGCTGTAGCGACGTCTATTTCAACGTCCGTAGTGTTTCAGTGCACAATGAACACTGACCTTTTTTTTTGTGTGTGACTTAGTTGTTAGCTTCAGATGGCTGTGACAACTTTACCCGGACTGGTGGCTGAGCGCTGAGGGCTCTCAACCCGTAACCGAGGCCAACGTGTGGACAGCTCTACAAATACTCGTCTACGTTGGTCACTCGCGTTGGCGTTCGCCGCACTTGGCCAACGTGTGGACCCTAGCACTCGCCTTGTACCTATTTGCCGACGCTCGCGTTGGCCTAGGTTCGGCCAACATGTGTACGGGGCATGAGAGTTGTATAAGCCGGCTAATTGAGCACCAAGGGAATGGGAAGCAAGACTCTCCTAGCAAATAGCAATTATTTACTAACAGCTCTTCTTACGTGGGCCTATTTCTAATAGTGGACGCCAATACGCTCGCGGATGGAAGAAAATCAGATCATTAGTGTTCAATTGGTAATGATCGTGTGGGTTGCCATCTGATGGTGTTGTAAGAATACAAATCACCACTCCCTATCTTACCGTAGATATTGTAAAATACGACTAATGGATAAACAGGCATATAATATTTAAGCAAGAGATAAACTCGAAAATGAAACCCAATACACCCCACCAGCGTGGTGTAGTAAGTCAATATCCCTCTTATTGTGGATGAGACTTGAGTCCAACTAGCGCCATTGTAGGTATATGATGATAATGCCTAGGTGGGTATAATTTTGTGTGTAATAAGCAAGAATGTATTGCGTCTTCGCCTGACTTTTTTTCTGGGGATGACGAGGTAATTAACATAAACAAATAATGTTATCCACAAAAGCAAAACTAGAAACATATCTCTTATCCCTCTTTGAGTAACATGATATTTCACACACAATACATTTTTCATGGCCGCAAATTCGAACACAATTCTATTGCCGCTATGGTTCCCCACCATAACTAGAATATATTGTATATACTGTAAAGAGAAAACGCAATAATTGATCTATTTCAAAAGAAAAAGTGTTATAAGTTACGTTTGAATCTTACTTAAATAATAAAAAACATGAGTGGAGAGATAAAGAAGTAATAGTCATTTTGTCATTCAATATTTTGTATAAAACGTATAAGGAGGAACTCCCGTGACAGTATTTATGTTATATTTTATGATTAAAGAATATATGATTGTGATTAAATGATAGAATTAGTATTTAAATAAATTATTTTGTTAGATTTATACTAAGTATTATTAGCCTATAGTAAAAATACTCATAACAAATGTTTTATAATATGTCGCTTTGGCAAATCAGCACAGGCCGCGTGAACCCAACGACTGCACTTCATGCACCTCAACCACCCCTCTTTGCTTTGGCTTTGAACGTGAGTAAAGATCATTGCAGTATATACAGGCACAATCGTCTTCTTCGACTTCTTGATCAAGACCATCTTCATCTGAGTCTTCATTAACATAAAGAGATTTAGTAATTGCCTGGATTCTTTTACGAGTTGGTTTTTTAGCTTCAGTCTCAGCTCGTTTGAGTTTTAATTCTACCATATTTGGTGATGATGTCAAAAGGAATGTTGTAGTTCGTTTCTTTGGCTTTCGTTTACCCTGACCACTTACAAATTTACCTCTGGGAACTGGAGAAATGACATTAACTGGAACTGCTAAAGGACTTGTCATAGGAAAGGAACTTATAGATGGTTGGGAAATGTCTGAGTGGCCAGTCAATATGTTAGGAATATCATTAGTGACTACTATTGCGACTGAAGAATCCGATGGTTTAGATGGATTAGAAGAACTAGTGGACGGCTCTAATGAAGGTTCAGGGGCCTCATTCTGTATCTGTGTCATAATCTCACCAGCCTCCAGGTCAATTGGCAACGATGGAAGAAGGTCATCATACTGGATTTGGTCTGGATTATCAGCTGTGGAAGCCATTGGTATATTTGTTGTTTCAGATGGTTCAAAAAAGTGATCTGGAAATATGTCCAGATTAACTGGCCACAGACCAGTGCTTTTGAAACCATTGCATGCATTTTGAACTGAAGCAGTTTTTCCATAAGCTTGATTAAACAAATATCCGATCTGAAAAGCTGTCACCACTCTTCCTGGATGGTTTCTAAGCCAGACAGAAATTTCTTGGTTAAAATATGTCTTGAGAGGTCCATAAAAGCATACGTCGAGAGGCTGCATACGATGGGTGCAGTGAGGAGGAAGACAAACAATTTCGATTCCATTTTCCTTCGCAAAGTTCAAAGCTTCGAATGACTTATGGCTGGCATGGCCATCGACAATAAGCAGGACTTTATCATCATGACTAGCTTTTAAAAAGCTTTGAAAATGATGGAGCCACTTCACGAATATTTCAGTAGACATCCATCCGTTTTCTTGAGCTACTCCTACGGTGCCAGTTGGTGCTTCATCCACGAGCTCGTTTTTCATATTCTTCCTAGGGAAAATCATGAAAGGAGGTACGTACGACCCAGCTGCGTTCATGCAGCACACGACTGTCACATTGGATCCTCGCTCTGCACTCGTAATGGCACCTACTTGCTTCCTGCCAGTGGTAGCCAAGATTTTTTGAGGTCTTTGGACAGTAGACAATCCTGATTCATCCACATTGTAGATCCGGTTTGCGTTGAATTTGTATTTGTTTATGTATTCTTGATAATTATCAAAAAACTTTTTTACCTGGGGTCTATTGAAAGCTTGGGCTCTGGCTGCGGAAGTAGGCTCAGGTTTACGTAAAGATGTCTTTATGGCGCCTTAAAAATCCATCTAGCCACTCCTGGCCAGCTTTGCCCTTTTCTTTATTAAAACTGTGTGCAAAGCCATTCTTTTCAGCCAATGCGAAAGCGAGTTCTTGGACCATTGTCCGCGTTAATCCAAACATGCGAGTTTCAAGTAGCTTGATATGCTCAACCAATTGTCTCTCGATTTTAAGAGGAAATGTTACCTGAAATCGGCCCAAACCTTTTGCTGCTGGTGGAATTCTTTTATTTTGTTTCAAAGCATGACGCCTTAGTGTAGCTTGTGGTACTTTGAAGGTCTTAGAAGCCAGAAGCCAACCCATTTTTTTCTCCTGTACAGCTTCAATAGCTTTTTGCATCGCTTGCGGACTCCATGATTGCCGATTACTTGTCTTTTTATAATTCCGTGGCAAATTGCAATCCTGTGAATTAAAGAGATTTATATGTTTACTATTCACCATCTCTACGGACAAAACGACACACTATGTTGTTTTGTCCGTATTGGTTGTATGTCATTTTGTACATAACCTCAAAAAAATAACGATCCGAAAAATAATCTTATTGCAGCGAAAATAATGTTGTATAATCTACACGATCACCTCAAGCACAAGATGCTTGAATATAAAAAATGATTACACAGTAACATAACAAAAGAAAACTTACCGAAAAACAAAAAACTGACGACCACTAACAATCTTTTCTCCAAGCGCAAAACACAAATGTCAACATGGCGTCCTTTACGTATTTTAAATGACTCTGAGAAATCCAATGGTATATTTCCGGTGAGGGCGCTTCCTAATTGTCTTATTTTTGACTGTCTAAACCGCGCTAATTTTTAAATATCGCCAATGTGTCGTTTTGTCCATATGTGTCATTTTGGACGTACTTCCCCTACATAGATTCTAATTGCAACAAAGAATTCTTTTCATTCAATAATTATTTATACTACTGGATTTTAAACAATTGTTGAGGCTACATAATATATTTATTAATTTTTAAATTAATATGGATAAAGGTACATGGAATTTATACCTACTCGTTATTAGTTATAAATTTTTTTTTTTTTTTTTTTATTGCAAACGGTGGCAAACGAGCAAACAGTACACCTGATGGTAAGTGTTGCTGCCGCTCATGGACCTTTACAAGGCCGTTGCCTACCGCGAAGGGAGTGTGAATACGTGCATTGAGGCTCGGTGATACCAAGGGCACCACCAAAACCCTCCACACGCAATCACCCTCAGAAAGATGGGCTTCCGGCTCTCTCGCTCACCGAACGAAGCGCAGTAACAAATTGCTACTACTCAGACGTCGATTTTCTGCGAGAGCATGGTACTGCCCCGGACGGACCGGCCCGCGGCTGTAGACAAATAACTGTCGACAGTGTGGTCCTACCACTCCTAAATAAATATTGTCCTTATACATATATCAGTAAATCTAATTTTTAAATTATACAGAAGAATATTATTTATAATATTACTATCAACAAATATAATATTGGTACTTTAAAGTTATTTTTTGTTTTTATTTAATTACCTTACACTGTATTCTAACATTTAGTTATTATCTTCGACAAGTCGTGCTTTTAGCTGTTATTTGAAATTTAATTAATAGCGCTCTTCATTGTTTGAATGATGAAATCAGTACATTTACACAATACACAGCCATTTTGAACACCCCCACTTCAGAGTAGAACAAATGTTATATTAACTGGTTTGAGCGAATGGAAAAGTGTATTAAGCTACGTGGTGAATACTTTGAAAAGCAATAAAAAGTACTATAAGGTTCTAGTTGTATTTTTTTCTTCAAACGACAAAACTTTAAAAGGCATGCCACGTAAGAGGCTTGTCATCCAATCATTTTATATAATCGTGTACATCATTAAAAGCCATCCATCAGCGGTTAGCGTACATGGTGGCAACAAATTAAGAGTAATTTAAATTGAGCATAATGAAGTTGTCAGAATCCAAACCCATGTTGCTATAGCACACTCGGAATTCATCTTTCGTCGGGCAATAACGTGCAAAAGAAGGAAAATTTAAAATAAATCCCTATACCAACCCCTCTGATCAGCGCACAATATCGAAAATAGCTCAAAAGTTGGATAACAAAGTTTTATGTTAGTTTTAGAAACTAAGCCATTTTAATGATAAACTAGAACTCCCGAAATTTAATTCATTTTTGAACCGAAGTTACGATTTTTAGGTAGAAATGCCAAGTGCGCTCTGACAATATTGGTCTGGCACCTGGCAACTTCATTATGCTCAATTTCAATTATTCCGGATTTGTTGCTGTCATAAGCTAGCCGCTGTTGGAATGGTACACGATTATTCAATATAATTGGATGACAAGGCTCTTACATGAACCCTACCCCTTATATTAGCCTATTATCACTAAGGAACTTTTAACATACTGTATTCACTGCTCCATTATAGGATAGAAACTCACCTATTTTACCAAACTGTTCAGATGAGTTGATATAGAGTTTCATTCAGAGTTTTCTTTCTCTTGCGTACATAGATGTTATCTGCACATCATATTCCTTGTCTTTTACGACACCCAAGTAAGGGGATGGTGAATTTTATTCTTACTCCGTCACCGCACCATAAATATACTACTAAATTAATTTAATAACATTTATAAATCAAACTATCTTTACGGATTTTATTGCCTTTACCTATATTTGATTTCCCGACTATTCAAACACTTCTCAGCAATCATGGTAGGAGGATAGTATTTGACAAAATAATATCTCCTTATAATCATTATTACAGATTGAATTTTAAAATTATTTCTCTGATATCGTTATATATTCAACATCATCATCATCATCACGGCTCATATATGTTCCACTGTTGGGCTCGAGCCTACTCCACAATGTGCGGTAGATTGATCTACTATACCACGCTGATTAGACGTGTTGGTATAGGGTTCTATTTCGAATCTACCTTCTCTTGCATAAATATTACATGCGTATTATTTGCCTTAATAGTCTTTTACGACGCCCACGGGCAAGAAAGGGGGTGGTGAATTGTTGTATTCTTACTCCGTCACCATACAGAAAAAAATTTATACGCTATATAGTATTAAAATTAAAATTTTGAAGGTAATGAAAATTATTTTAAATTGGATTGAAGTTACAAGAAAATAGCAATAAAAATTTAATTCAATTTGCTCTTATATTCGCTCAGGCGTTACTGCACGTATTTATTTATTTTTTATAATAAAATCGATCTTTGTAATAATGAAGAAAAACATGAACAAAGATGTTTTAAAAAATCATTCCAGTCAGATAGTCTGTAATCCGGTAGATAGGTCAGTCCACTGTTGGATATAAATATCCTATGGCTTAGGAGGATTTGCAGGTCAATTAATAATGTCGTCTGTAAAATCTATACCTATCTAGGATACTAAGATAAACATAACATCCAGAATATCTAAATCAATCGCTACACATAATCCTTCATTATTTTATTTATTAAAAATGTGAAATTTATTAGAATAGAGAAGTCTCTTAATGACTAAAATGTGGTTAAAAGATAGTATTCCTATTTTTATACTTAGCGAAGGTGCTAAGGCGAACTGGACAGCTTGTATAAAACATAATTATGTACAAATATCATACAACAATCATATATAAATATCTTTAAAGGAGCAATTGCTGTCACGGCCCGAGGGCGTGACGGGTCGGTCGCTCGCGAGCCAGACCCGGAAGGCCCAAACCGTAACCCTGAGTGTGACTGGGGCTGAAGCTCAGGGCCGGGGGTCTTCGGACCGCGGGGAAGAAAAGCCCTATAAAAAATCACCCCAATCTCAAGTTTGGCTACTCGGCGAGGTGATGTATGGCTGGTGGGTTAAGAAGCGCGCGCGAAAAATAAAACGTCCAGTCGTTAGAGTAGTAGTCAAGGAGGATTTAAACTTCCACCCCGATAAGGCAGAAGTAAGATAACGTAGTACTTCACCAGAAGGTCCCGGCCAGGCCGGGGAATCCCTTGCTGTGCCGGTGCTTGCGCGCGACGATTAGTCGCGCCCAAGTTCCGGCACAGTCAGCTCCCATTCGTATGGGTGGGGGGGCAACTTCTGCGTCAGCCGCGAGCCCGGCGAAATTGGAGGCTCCTAAAAAACCGAAGGTGAGGAGGGGGAAGAAAAAGAAGTCGCTTGAGGCGCGACTTCGCGCCCAAGCTTTGAAGTCGAAGGCACGGCGGGCACAAATTAAAGCTGCCGCCCCTGCCGCACGCGCACTGCTGCAGGGTAATCGCGGGACGGGGGTGGCATTGCTGCCCAGCCGTTGGAGAAGGAAGAGGAGGCAGGTAAGACCATCGCAGTGCCGTCGCGGGAGGAGAGCAGCAGCAGCAGCGGGTCCGAGGACGAGGGCGGCATTGCCGCAGGGATGTCCAAGGAGGTGATGATCGACAGCTCTGACGCGAAGCTGTCGAGCGACGAAGGCGGCACTGCCGCAGAGCCGTCGCAGGACGAGGGCGGCGGTGCCACAGGGCCGTCGGAGACCGACACTGCCTCGGAAATGGCGACGGACGAGGGCGGAAGGGCCGTCCGAAGATGAAGGGCCACGGGTCGGCCGAAGCAAAAATGTGAGCGGCGAGAGTGCTGCAGAGTCTCCCGGGGGGGGGACGGCTGATGGATTATCCGGAATGGCGTCGGATAGGGGGGCCGCCGAGGGGACCGAGCCGCATCCTGCGGCGAGGGCTCTGACGGCACCCCTAAATGTTAGAAAGGAGGGGGAGGAGGCCCGGCCCCCGACGAGGGATAGGAAGCGCCTGCATAAGGGTGGCAGCTTCGCATCAGACTCGGAGGTTGATAGTGTGGCCACGAAGCTGAGGAGGCTATTCAGGCCGGAGGATGGAGTCTGAATCGCCAGGCCCATCAAGTGCGCAGAGATGCGCCTCAAGGGTCTGAACGATTCCGTGACGGTGGAGGACGTCCGGGAGGCCATTATGACGCGTACCGGATGTGCCTCGGACACCGTCTGGATTGGCACCATCCGCCCTGGTCCTGGCGGCGTCGGTGCCGTCTGGGTGCAGTGCCCGGTGAAGTCGGTCAAGCAATTGGCCGACTCAGGCAGACTCCTCGTGGGCTGGAGTTCAGCGCGGGTAACCATGCTGGAGCCGGCCCGCGAGGTGTTATAAGTGCATGGCGGTCGGGCATACCCGGCCGACGTGCAAAAACTGCTTTGACTATAGTGGGCTATGTTTCCGCTGCGGTCAGACCGGACACCAGGCGGCATCGTGCTCTGTGGTGCCCCACTGCCCCACGTGTGCGGCGGGCAATGGGCCTGCCAAGCACCGCATGGGCTCTGGGGACTGCAAAACCCCGGCATTGGCCCCAAAGGGGCGGGGCAGCCCATCCACCGAGCCAGCCCCCGCTCCGAGCACGGCCCGATCGCCCGTTAGCGCGGAGAAGCTGACGATGGATACGGACCATTAATGGACCCCGAATCCATTCGTCCATGCCAACCTCAACCACTCCTCCGGTGCGCAGGACCTGTTCCTGCAAGCCACAGCGGAGTGGTTGATAAGAGTAGCCGTAGCCGCGGAGCCGTACGTGGTGCCCGACCAGCCTAACTGGCTGGGTAGCACCGACGGCTCCGTGGCAATCGTCGCCTCCACGTCGTGGCCTTCGTCGTCTCTGACCCTTAGGGACAGGGGCGTCGTATACGTTGCGGTGGACTGGAGGAAGATTACGCTCTTCGAAGTCTATCTCTCCCCTAACAGGAGTGTGACTGATTTAGAGGCCTCCTTCACCATCTTGGGGGCCTCGTTACGGCGACTAGCATCACGCTCGGTCTACGTCCTGGGAGACTTTAACGCCAAGTCCGTGGCGTGGGGTCCCCCAGGACAGACAACCAAGTACGGGCGGTCGAGGAGTGGGCGGCGGCACTGGGCCTCTGTTTGCTAAACAGGGGCTCGGTGCATACGTGCGTGCGACAACGGGGCGGGTCGATAGTGGACCTTTCGTTCGCTAGCCCCGAGGTCGCCGCACGCGTTAGGAGCTGGTGCGTCGCAGAGGAGGTTGAGCCCCTATCGAACCACCGGTATATCCGGATGGAGGTCTCCCGGATCCTCTCGACGCCCGGCAGGGGTCACAGGGCGTACGGACGACCCGCGTTCCCGCGATGGGCTGTGGGTCGCTTAGACCAGGCCCTGCTGGCGGAGGCAGCCATCGTTCACTCGTAGGTGTCTTCTGCCCACCAGTTGGACGGGGTGGACGCCGAGGCTGGCCGCAATCGCAATGCGTTGACGCAGATCTACGATGCGGCCATGCCCCGAGTACGGCGTCTGCCCCCGAAGAGGGCTGTCCACTGGTGGTCCCGAGAGCTGGTGGATCTCCGGGCCGCGTGTATTCGCGCCCGGAGGGCCTACACCCGCAGCCGGCGTCGCCATCGCGACATGGAGCGGGAGGGCCAGCTTTATGAGGGCTACCGCAATGCGCGGTCGGCCTTCAGGCTGGCCGTCCGTTCCGCCAAGGACGTCAGTCGGCAGGAGATGCTGGACGGCCTCGACCGTGACCCCTGGGGTCACCACTATTGTGCGGCGCTGAGTAAGCTCCGCGCACGACATTATAATCTATTTGGAAATCAAGCTGTCTTTAATTTGTCCCAGTCCTATTCTTCGGTTTCCTATTTTTATAATTTTTGATCCATTACTTTTATTAATTATCATTTCACCTTTTTAATATTTCTTTCATTTTATTAATCAATCATTTTTTAAATTAAATAACCAATTTATAATCCTTATTATCGATAGAGTAACGTGAGAAACATGCTCCCTAAATATAGGCCTCATAACCAAACTGAAAGTTGCTTAGCGTGCTATGGAGCAGGCTATGCTTGCGATTATTCTGCGAGATAGGATTCGAAATATGGCAATTAACAAAAGAACGGGTGTAAAACGCTACGTGTAATACGCTGAATTGGCAATGGGCCGAATACATTGCTTAACGAACCGATAAACGCTGGGGAAGAAAGATTCTCGAGGGGCGACCACGCACGACACAATGTAGGGGCTTGGTGAATCGACGACATGATGAACATGGACGTTGGATGAGGGAGGCTGATGTCCAGCAGTGTAAGGCCAAGGGCTGAATGGTGATGATGATGAGGATGATGATTGCAACTGTTGCTTTGATAACATCGGTTATCTAACAAAGTGTCGTCGTTAAAATGCCTTCCAAATGTATTCATTATTACCGCGTCCAATTTAAAATCCATTTATTATTGACATCAAGGCATTCAATAAATTAGACTTTCATTTCAACTTTTCTATAGTAATATAATTATATTTAGGCAGGTCTCTTTCTAAAGGCCACATAAAAACCATCGGTTCGCGCAATATACAAGTTCAAGTCGCAATTCACCTCGTTATGGCCTTGAATGAGCTCATTATCAGAGACGTCGCAATATCTGCATATCAACAGACACCTAACTAAAACAAATAACCGGCTTTTTTTTTTATTGCTTAGCCAATGTCTACCTAGACAAAGTAACTACTGGAATGAAAAATAAAATGCTATATCTAACATATATTTACCTTTCCGCGTAGTAACAGATTAAGATTACGTCGATCACCCGCTTTTTGGTCAAGTGTCGTAAAAGACGACTAAGGGACATAACGTGTAGATAAAATTTGTATAAGAGAAAGAAATTTTGAAATAAAATTCTACATGAATTGATCTGACCGGCGTGATACTGCAGTACTGTATTCAATTTTCCTCTTATTTTGAAAGAGTTTCAAGCCTAACAATCGGACATATATAGGTAATCATGACGATCTAATACTAAAATAATACTGTGGAACCTTTCCATAATTAACATTGAAAGATTCATCATAATTCAATCATTCATCCATTAGCCTGCAACATAGGCTTCGTCATGTTAATGTTACTTAGAATAATCCTGTACCACCTGCACCGAACGTTCCTTCAAGATCGAACGATCTCGTCAATTCATCTGGCATCGTCATATGCCTACATTGTTTGATTTTAGTCATTCCTTGAGAACCTTACAACTTCAACGCTTAGGTCGATATGTAACATACTACTATCAAAATATGACAGTTCAGAGTACTTCTTCAGATATCTTTATGCCGAATTTGATTCATGACGCCCTAGCCCAGGCCGCGGTTTACGCGACCGGGGAATTAATCCGTTACCCACTGAGAGGCCGACCGCGTGAGGAAAGACCGACGTTCTCCCCGAGGGGGGGACGTCGGTCGATGGGAAGTTACCCCAAATAGGGAGTATTCCGTCGGGCCGACCACTAGCGTCAAGTCACCCTGCTCCGTTGGTCGGCCCAACGACGAAGGCGACATACATCGTGGGTGGGTTGCGGGAGTGCGTGCTTACGCCCCTCTGTCGCCCCGGACGGAGTGGTGCGAGGAGCGCGCCGACTGTAACCAACCCCAAAAAAAGAAATGCCGAATTTGATCATGAAGATGAATCTATAGCACAGATCTCTACTTAGCACACTGAACAACTTTTGGTTTAATTACAAGGCTGCTATTTAAAGACCACGTTTGTGCGTCATAATTCATCGCTGATAAATCGTAGAATTCTGAAAAAGGTAAATAATGTAACTAATTTATACGTGTGATTTATAACATTTTATTATGAATAATAAATAATCACACTATAATTATTTTCGCCAGCTTTTCTGTAAGCGCTTTAGCCGAGAAAAAAGTGTATATGGTGAAATTCGCAAACATTTTAAAAGAATAATTTACTTATAAAAACTTGATTACGAGCGAAAAATGATCGTCACACATGGGATTCGGTCGACCATGGATCGAGACAGACTGATTGTGGAACTAGTAGAGTGGACACAGCGAGATTTGATCGGACCGAAACTGGAGCGAGATCGGACCGTAAACGGTATCATAGTGTGGATCGAGCTTAACTCGCACAAGTCATAGTTTTAGGTTTTCAGACACTTCGGAGTTATTAGACGAGAATATACTCTTTAATTTTCCAAACACTGCCCAGTTGACTTGAAAATTGACAAAACTCCTTAATAATTATACCTAAATAGTCGTAATCCTCGTGTTCTATTTTAAGTAATATGAAGCTGGGCCATCTTCTTTAACCAGAATGCCTTCGTTTAAATACAATAGTCGAAAAAGAGCAAACCATGCATGATGTTTTTTACAAATTTTACAACGGCCTCTTTGCCTGCGTCATTTCTCTTCGGAAATACAACCATCAACCACTCCATACTGTGTGTGTATGCGTATGTGTGTGTGCGATCGTACATGTGTGCGTGCTTGCGTGCGTGCATACGTACTTGCGTGCATGCGTAAGTACTTACTAGTGTGCGTGCCTGCGCATATGTATTTTTGTATGTACCCAGGTTGGTGGTGATGTTACAGAGCCACAAGGATAATGCCATAATCGCCTGTTTGGTGGTCATCATAGTGCTGATTCTCTTGATTAATCACTTAGTTGGTTCTTATGACTCCCACAAAAACGTTATTAAATAAGTGTTATTAACATCGGTTGTTATGTGATGACGTCACCACATTACACATTTAAATATGAATTCCATTAAAATGACTTTTTGTAATTTATTCCTTCCTTAAGAAAATATATATCCTTACAACCTTTTCTCGCTTTATCTCATTATATCTTCAGCCAATGAATGACGCTAAGAACGATCCTAGACAAATGCAAATTATTTAGACTTATATCACATATTAATCGTGTCTTTGTCATTGAAATTAAGGCGTGGTGACACTGTTATTTAAAATCACATTCACATTATCGTCAACAACAGAAAAGTTAATTTATGGAATTTATTATGTTTTATTGATGACTAGCAACCTGCCTTCGCTTCGCTTCGATTTCAGTCGTCTTACCCGCGTAGTACCCGTTCCCGTGGCAATATCGGAATAAAATATAGCCTATGTTACTCTCTGAAAGAATTTTTGAAATCGGTTCGGTGGTTTAGGGCTGAAAGCGTAACAAACAAACTTACTTTCGCATTTATTATATTAGTGAGGATGTCTAAAATACGTCAGCATTAAAAAAAAGCACCAGACCGTGTGAATTTAGCATTACATTAAATATATGAAAAAAACATTAAGTCTATTGTTACGCTATTCATTCACGTATAACAACGTCATGAGTCAACTAGCGGAATTCCCTGGTCATCTATGTTCTACGTCATACCGTGTCACAGTTTCCAAAGGTTCTTAACACAAACGGAAAAGTTTAAGTATCATATCTGCATAAGCGTTTACTGTAAACTGACCTACTTTGGTACCTATGTTTCCTTCTTTTATGACCATTGCATTCTTACTCCATTAGCAAAGGAATATGCCACTTTTAAGTAAATATCAGGTTGACCGAGCTTCGCTCGGAATATTTTTGTCGAATTTATTTAGATATATATTTAAAAAATTACAAAAAGAGAATAATAATAACACCGAGATTCGAACTGACGCTGTTTGAATGCCAAAAAAATCAAAATTAGAACCGGTCAACTTCCCAACTGAGCTATCGTAACTCATGACGTTGACAACGAAATTTGAAATCACATTCTTCTAAAATTTAATGTCATTGTATTGTTTTGCTAAAAACACGGACAAAACAACATTTGCTATAAATAAAACCTAGCTAGATCGATTTTTTGGACCCGAAACCTCTAGTATGCCAAGTTTCAATAAAATCGTTGGAGCCGTTTCCGAGATCCTGAAGAATTGCTCGTTTAAAGATATAAGATATACAAACATATATAAATTTTCCATGTGGTGACGAAGTAAAAATACATTTCACCACCCCGTCTCATGCCCGTGGATGTCGTAAAAGACGACTAAGGTATATATTATCACTAAAGTCACGGAACTCTACACCGGTGGTCGACCCAACGACGAAGGCGACGTGCTATATGGGTGGGTTATGGGAACGCCGCCCCTCTGTCGCCCTGGACGGAACCGGGCGGAAGGTGAGCTGACCATAGCCCACTCCAAAAAACAAAAGGTATTTATTATGTAGGTATATAACATCTATGCAAGAGAAGAAAACCTCGAAATAAAACCCCATACCAACATCTGATCAGCGGGGTATATTAGGGCCATTTCCTTTCCGTTGTAAAGGAGACCCAAGCCCAACAGTGGGATATAAATGAGCTGAAATGATCATGATGATAATTATTTATTTCAATAATGGATGTACTAGTTATGCAGCTTTCTTCTTTGGGCATAATTACTTAAAGTAAATGCTGTGCATTTTTTGTAGTGAAAACATCTTTAGTCCACTTTTTTGAGCTGAGTAAAAAATGTTAAACACGCGTCAGGACACTTGACCTGATCGAAAAGTCGTAAAACGGCTTAGGGCGCTTACTCGAATATGCGTGTAGCGCATGCGCACCTGTTTTTTGCTTTCAAATCCACAAACAACAAGCACTAAATTAGAAATATTGTTTAACTTTTGTTGAAAATATTGCACTACACATTTTCTAATAAATATTAGCTGTAACCTATTAATTTACATTATAATTTACGAATTATTATTGGTTTATAAAAAAATCTTTATAATCAAGGATTAAATTTTAGATTAGTCATTAACAGTTCTTTACAAACCAAAAATAATTAAAAAAAGTGATAATCTAATAGCTCGACGACACACGCCCTTTTCCACACCACCGCTTGGTATAATAGCATCTGCCGATGACGTCACCGGTCAGGCTACCTGGTCGCTTGGATTCCGGTACATTTACCATAGACGTAAGAACTTAAATATTAATTTTTGAAAAAATTCATAAGAATCAAAGTTGTAGGAAATTTAATGATCTACAACTTTGGTTCTTTAATTTTTTTGCTAAATTTGATAATAATCGAGATACAAGCGAATTATACATTGACCTCATTTTTGCAATTATTTGCAGTTATTTACGTAAATATTGATTGTAGGATGAAAATTATGAGAATTAAAGTTATAGAAAGTAAAATTTGCAACAACTTTGATTCTTATCATTTTTGTAAAAAAATAAAGGAGATATAGCTAAAAAAAGGTTTAACCTTCAAACCAATATGGCGGCTAACGCACTGGTCGGATTTGGTCGAGTTTTTGGTTTTAAGCTATTTATGACCCCTCTAAACATTGGCCCAAAAAAAATTCTGACTATAATTAATTCCAGGTTACCCCTATTTTGAGCTAACCCGACTGGGCTATTTTCCAAAATATTACGATACGCGACTGCAGTCTCTGAAGCCTCAGGTTCGAGACCCGGACTAGACAAAATCTTATAGGGATTTTCTGAGAGGAAAAATAGGTAGGTACAAGTACATCTTATGTAGATAGGTACTTAGTAGCGAAATGCTTTTAAAATCGGTCCAGCTGTTTGGAAGATTACCCAGAATAAACAGACAATAAAAAACATTTTTTTTGGCATAGTTATCGTGTAAATAACGCGTTTGTGCATGTTTTATTTGTACCTATAGATAGTGTAAGAAATTCGTACGTACGAGTACGTATTCCTTTCTACTTTGCCTTAAAAGCTTAAATAGTAAAGATTAGTGGGATGCATAATTTCAGTTTCCTAAATTAGCATAGCATAGTACTGATACCTTGGAATGCTCATTGAACCGTCTGTTCAACGATATGTAATTTCATTCCCAAAAAGAGTCGACTTCAGGCACGGCTGGTCATAAAATTATTACCAATAACTTTTGCATTATATACTATGAAAAAAGAGTACATATCGATCGACAACAAGTAATTTGGATAGTAGCAGAGTGATGATGATGACTATAATCATCATCACCTAATATCTTCGAAATAAAAACACCTGTGTGGGTACTCTATCTTATTTTCTCTTCAAGTGTAGCGATTATATATTTAATCATCATTCATCATCATCATTCATCATTTCAACCTATATACGTCCCACTGTTGGGCTCGGGCCTCCTCCATAACGGAAGGGTAATTGACCTACTATACCTATATATTTAATCATTTCATTAATTTGTGGATTATATATATTATTGCCCTGTTCAAAAATAAATAATTGAAGTGAAACCCTATACCAACCATTCTGAATAGCGTCGTATAATATGTCAATTAACCTTCTATTAAGATGGAGCCCACTGCGGCCTAAGAATGGGCTGAGATTATAATGATGAATGCATATTTAAAAAGGACCATTTTCATTCTTGCTAACTCATTGTTGATTTAAATTGAAGCTCCAAATTATTCTCTTTATCATCGCAGCCCATAAACGTCCTACTGTTGGGCTCTTGCCTCCTCGACAATGGGGGGAATTTGACCTACTATACCATGCTGGTCAGACATGTTGGTATAGGGTTTCATTTCGAGTTTTCCCTCTCTTGCACAAATATCATGTGCTTATTATATCCCTTAGTTGTCTTTTACGACATCCCCGGCTAGATAGGGAGTGTTGAATTGTATTCTTACTCCATCACCACACAGAAATTATAATTCTCTTATTAATAAAACTTAAAAATAATTATTCTCTCAACGTCTTATAAAATTCTTAATGCATATATTATTTAATAATAATCACAGACGGCATTCTTATCAACATAATTTGGAGTTCCGCGTACATAGCTCGCAATGAATCATCTGTCGTATATATAACAATTTACACGTTAAAAAAATCACAACTTAATAATATAAAATTGTAAACACTGATACAAACAGAAAGCATTCGCTACTTGTATCTTGTAGCGATAAGTCGTTGTCTGTGTCAGTGCTGTTAAAATATTGTCACGATCTTATTAGTGAGTTAACATGTTCGTCGGCATTTATTTTATTCTAGTAAGTAGAAATATTTATCGTTATCTTTCCTTAAGCAATTTACTTATACGTTAAGGATAATTTGTATTAAAAGGAAAATGATAATTTCTATTATAAAATTTTGCAAGTAACACGTACATTTTCCGTGTCGTGATGGAGTAAGATTGCAATTCATCACTCCTCTTTTTGTCCTTGAATATCGTATAAGGTGACTTAGGAATATACTCGTAATAGGCATATAACATGTATGTAGGAGAAGGAAAACCCTAAATAAAATCTTATATAAAACCGTTTCATTAGCGGGATATAGAGGGTCAATTTTCTTCTTATTATAAAGGAAGTTAGAGCTCTACATTGGGTATATATGAGTCCAAATAATGTTGACACGTTCACTATTGGCAACGCGTTTCTTCACATAATGAAAATTTAATTAACTATAGAATTGTTTTTTCTTCTTCAAAGTAATGTTATGTGCCTATATCGCTTAATCGTCTTTTTAATTAACTTCAAAAAAGAGAAACCTCCTCAAGGTTTCTCAATTCGCCCGACGAATTCGAATATATACATTTTTTATGTTCAAGTCAATCGGACAAGCGGTTTTTGAAAAATCAACAATAATCTAAAAATTTATCTACATTTTCTACATTATTAAAGACGGTTTCTTTTTTTGCAAAAAATAATTATACAATAACCGCGGCTAAGCACAGGGTGAAGGATCGTATTCTCACTCCATCGCCAAACTCGATTATAATCAAAACATATTGAATAATTTAAAGTTTAAGACATTAAAATTTACACATATAATTGCTGGAATGTAGCCAAAAGTTATCAATACATAAGCCAGTTCTTTCGTCATAAATTATTATCATCATCTTGCTCTTATCCCAATTACTTGGGGTCGACGCAATATGTCATCTGTTTTGACATATTGCAAAAAGTTTCGGCAATGACTTTTATGACCGGCCGCATGCCTGACATCAACCCTCCTTGGGAATGTAATCATTGACCCAAAGGGTACCAGATGGAGTTGGTCCGGGTCAATCTAGGGCTCTTAGTCGTCTTTTACGACACCCACGAGCAAAGCAAGGGTTGGTAGTATTCGAAGCCGCTACCACACAGCATCTTTCGTCATAAATAAATTGTTTTATTATTATTTTATTTCTTTTTTTTCATATTTGTTGCTTAAGGATAAGAGATTTCATAACGAAGAATGCCAATGTTAAATTTATATTCAATTAAGTAGGTATAATACAATCCAAGTTATGATTCTTGTTGTAGATATGTACTTTTTGAAATAATAGTGCGTTCGTGCAATAAATCAATTGTTAGAGAAGGAATTCAATGTATGACCATGACAAGACCAGAAATAAACTGGGCATAAGACCCTAAAACAAACCCTTTTGAATAATGTCGTATAGTGAGCCATTTTTCTTACAAAGTGGGGCCAACTCATGCTCAGTAGAATGTATATAGATTGTAAAGTAGGATAGCTATATCCTACTTTACAGAAGGCTGAAAGTATGTATTTTAATGAAGTAAAATAGTTTGACGACCTATTTTCATCATCATCATCATCATAATTCAGCTTACCTATCGCCGTCCTCTGTCGGACGTAAGTGTCCCTTATGTATCGCCTCTAAGTGCGGTCCTGTATCGCATGCACCCAACGAATCCCAGCAACTTTCACCCGGTCGTCGGTCCATCTAGTTCGTCCTACATTGCGTGGTCCGATTCGGTTCGTCGAGCGATGTGACCTGCTTATTGCTACTTCAGCGTGCTAATCCTTCGTGAATAGCCGTTTACACGCGTTGTTCTACGTATTTTCGTATTTCGGATGCCATGTCCCAGAGAAATCGCGAATATAGCCCGCTCCATAGCATGATGAGAGCGACTTTGAGCTTGGTTATGAGGTCTACATTTCATCATCATCATCATCACAGCTCATATATGTCCCACTGTTGAGCTCGAGCTTCCTCTACAATAGTAGAGAAGTTGACCTTACTATACCATTCTGGTCAGACAGGTTGGTATAGGGTTTCATTTCAAGGTTGCCTTCTCTTGCATAGATATTATAATACATCCCTTAGTCGTCTTTTACGACATCCACAGGCAAGATAGGGAGTGGTGAATTGTATTCTTACTCCGTCACCACACTGAAAACATTTAGGGCCACGTTTCCATACCGAAAGTCATTACTGGTAATACTAATTATTTTAGTGTATTAAAATCGTATTTACTATTGGTTTATTAATGTATATTTAATAGTACTAGTAGTCGCGAGTGGTCGAAATTCGACCATAATTCATATAAATTAATTTTCTGCTACACAATTTTCTTTTAATTATATATAAGTAGATAAGTATAATTGTATGTTCAGCAAGTTGTATTTCACTAATAACTAAAATATAAGTACAAATATCTATTACACATTGTCATCATAATTATGATTGTTTGACTTCAGTTCGACCAGAGGTTTTAACCGTAAACTAAAGTGTATCAGCGTGCGTGAGTGTATGTGTATCAATTACATTACTTTGCGTAATGCTTTTTTTAATGAATCTAATATATTTCTAATTCATTACTTTAGAAAATTTTAGTTTTATGCACTTCTCCTCAATATATTCTTCAACTGAGCCAAATTTCATATTTGTCCTTCTGCATGATTTTCGTAAAAAGGGGTACAAAGTTTTTGCTTCACGTATTTATAAATAGATCTACGTACATACGACTATCTCATAATTCCAAAATGATATATTGATATTACATATGTATTGAATAACTAATGATCATAAAATACCAGGGTTATACATAAATTTGTTAGGAAAATTGTCAATAATGAGCGTGAAATCAGCAGTACCTGCATATGACAATAGTCTCAACGTCCTTGATGTCACTTAACAAATATGTATAGAATAGTGTATTTTATTTTATTCAGTAAAACTAGCTGGAGGTAGTTAGTATTGTACCTAAATTTCTCTTAAATGTACTGTCACTCACTACCCTGATGCTTGTTCTCTTAGCTGTATTCTTAATCAGTTACCACAAGGAGAGTTACAGTAGGGTTCTAAGTTCATTTTAGTAATAAAAATTTTTGTTACTTCCCTTGATCCATCATCTTATAGATATGCATTGTAAATATAGGCCACATTAAGAGAGGAAAATGCTATAAACGTCACGCTTGATAAATAGAATGACGGTAGCAATTGATGTTATAATTTCCCAGGAAATACTGATATCCATTCTTCAAGTGATCACCCAACCAATTTCAACAACTCTCATGGGAAAGCAGGGGCATGGTGAGACGTTCTACCCTTAACCTATCACCACACAGGCTAAATATTAATTAATTATCTAAATTTTGTAGATTATAAAATAAACTAAATGTAATTAGTAATAACCTACTCCATTAAAATTGATATTAGCTTTTATTTGCAATTAGTTTGATACAAAGTTTAAATTTGACTACACAGATGGTGTACTTAAGGCCGACTAAAATATCGCCTTAATATGTCAGTGGCTTCGTGAGTTCTTATACCACGGAGGACAATAATTTGTGTGATTCACATATTGGCAGCCATCTACTACAGATATAAGAAAATTCAAACCGTTATTATTACAAATTTTAACGCAATTAGAATCTGAATTGGTATGGATTTTTCCTTGTATGAATCGAAAACAGTATTTGTCATCTCCACCATTAAGCACGTCACCGTTAAGGATAAATCCAGAAAATAATGTCCATAGCTACAAAAAAATGGCATAGTTATAGAAGTTTGTGGGCAGATCTAGCCATAATCGTTTGAATTACATATGTGAATTATATTACTTGTCTTTTGGTTGGTGAAGGGCATGACACTGGAACTTGCAAGATATACTATTTTATACAAAACATGTTTGTAAAAGAAAATAAAAATAATAGATAAGCCTGCTGAGTCCTCTACGCAACGTCCTCTACACCAACTAACTAGGAGACTGGGATAGAATTGTCTGAAAAAGGAAAATACGTTTCACGGTGTTTATGTATAATAAATGACTTTAATTTGAATTTGATTTTTATAAATTTAGTAGATGTATACATGCTAACACATATGTACAACGTCTTAACATGTCTATACATACCTTAGTTCAGTAAGATATCAACGACGCGACGCTTTGAATGCAGTCCATAACTTGGCAATAAAACACTTCCTTGGACCAATAAAATGATACAAAGAATAAGCGGCAGTCCATTTTTGCACATTGTCATTGAATGTTACATTATATAGTGCTGTCTTATTTTCAATTGTAACATTATTACTATAAGTGTGAAATTGGGAACCCAGTTTAATTTTACAATACTATGGTGAAATGGTCGACTTTATTAACAAATGACTTGAGATCTTAATGGGTACCAAATTCTGTAGACTATTTTGATATGTATTAATTATGTAAACTATACGTTAATTATTAAATCAATTTATAAGTTATTTTGCTACATTTTTTTTGTATTAAAGATATGCCTTTCTGTGTAGTGACGAAGTAAAAATGCAAGTCATCACCATGTCTTGGCATGAGTAATGTAAGAGACGACTATGGGATTATTGTAAATATCATCTTACACAAGAAAAAGAAAACTCGGAATAAAATCCTATATCAATCTCTATGACCACAGTGTTATTGTAGGTCAGTTTTCCTTTTACTATGAAGGAAGCTCGAAACTCAAAAAATATAAATTTTAATAGATGAATTTTTTACACAATTGAAATAGCTTATTATCTATTGAACCTCGTCACTGACGCTTATCGGAGTGATGGCCATTTCGGTCAGCGTGGGTAGACTATTATTAATGTCATTGTGAAGGAGACTAATGACAAATAGTATGTAGACGTCACCATTAAAGATGTATATAGGCTAAAGGGAATTATTTATTACAGTTTCACCCTTTATTGCTGTTGAGATACGCATACATGAAATACTTTAACGTAGTTGTTAGTCCCGTTAGTGAATGGAATAACGGGCGATCATACTGCGGTCGAATTCCAAGTCCTATACTGAGACTTTCTTGATGGCAAGATTTTATAAATTAAGTAATCTTAAACAATCCTAACGACGATTTAAAGTAATATAAAGGGAGTAAGAATACTTTGCTTATCACGACTTATTTCACGTGGGTATCGCAATAATCGACTAATTAATAACTTCCAGCAAGAGAAGGATAAGTTTAAATAAAATCTTTTGCAAAACCTAGCCTACTGTTAATGTGGGGGGTTTATAAACGCCTTGGCCTTAGCTAGAGGAGGCCTATGTCCAACAGAGAACTGTATAAGCTAAAAAGCAATTATCAAATAAATTATTAAAAAAAATTATCATCATAAACATCAACATGCAATTTTGCATGAGCTGTGATGATGAACATTAAACAACATTAATCTATATCAATGTTAGATAACCTAAGTGTCACCTAAAACTTATGAAAAGTCCGTGAAAACAGATATCAATATATTATACATACTCATTTGTAACCTTTATAATATCAGTACAATAGCTATTTAAAAGGAAGTTTCGAATACATTCACTTAATTAAATTATTCATAAATAAATTTTAATTATTTTTGTAGCAGATTATATTCTTGTTAATTAATTAAGGGATGTTAGTAAAATGGTGTTTAATTGTAGGTTCATTTCCACTTCGAAGGCTTGTTGTTTATTCATTTACCTATAGTTTATTACATCGTTTTATAGTGGAATATTTTAATGTTTTTACCACGCTTGTCTTTCTTACGTGAGTTGAGTAGAGGATAGTGGACCGGTGGAGAGATTTTCAGTCATTCTGAGTACTCTACCTACTCTTTCACGGGTTGTACTCTAAAGAACTGTTTGACATGGTACCACCGTTATCATTTGACACCGTAGCAGAGTTCATCTATTCCACCTGGAAACGTTATGGTCTTCACATTTTCAGCGATCATTTCTCCCACGTACATGCAGGATTTGGAATGTACCTACTGCTGCCGTGTTTGCCGAACGCTACGATATGTCCTTCTCTAAACAAGTTTTAAGGAGAGCAACTTTTTTCACAGTAGGAAATGCTGCAGTTTGTTGCGCCCCTGATATTGTAAAGTTCGATGTGCTCCATGTCCATACCATCAGATGTGATGTTTACTGGTCCATCACCATCCGAAAACCCACTCAACTTACTCATCAGCAAACTAACTCAAGTACGAATTAGGTACTGATAATGTGTGCTAGGAAAGTTAAGAAAAATGTATGAGTACGACTCCCTTTCTCACAGATAGGTGAGGAAAAACAATCCGTGGGTAAAGTTGACCATTGACTATTAGGGTAGAATAAAATCTGTCGCATACGTGGTATTGTACTATCGCGCTTATTGTAACTGTTTATTCAGCTATTTATAAGCTTATTAGTCTCACTTGCATCATATCTTCCACTTATTGCATAGGCGGCCAGTAAAGTTTTTTCTTACTCCTCCAATTTCTTTTTCAATTTTTATTTGCCGGGTTCTTCATTTAAAACTACCTCTTAGGCTTTCCTGAAGATTAAATCTCAACGTCATTTATGGAGACCATTATAGGTCCTTATTTACTGGAGTTACAGTGGCGGGAATGTGTGTTGAGATTAGTTCCAATATTTGGTTAGATTTCATCAAAGAATATGCTATCATCATCATCATCATCGCAGCCCACATACGTTCCACTGTTGAGCTCGGACCTCCTCCACAATGGGAGAGAATTTGACCTACTACACCATGCTGGGTAAACATGTTGGTATAGGGTTTCATTTCAAGTTTTCCTTCCCTTGCACAGATGTTATGTGCATATTACATCCCATAGTCGCCTTTTACGACATCCACGGGCTAGATAGGAAGGGGTGAATTGTATTCTTACTCCGTCACCATTAGCTATACTAGATATCAATTTCTTATTTAGGCCTAAAGTAAATCTTTCTTCTTTCTTTATTTAGGTCTAAAGTCTATACTAGACACGAGGCTTTCATTATAAATCATCAAATTTCAGTGTTAAAAACAGATAATTTTAAAATCTGTAAGAACGATGACTTATAAGATGCAAAATTCTTTCGTATTAGGGGTTGAAATGTCGCTATAGTAAAAACAAAATTGAATTTTATTAAATAGAATCATCATCTTGCTCTTATCCCAATTACTTGGGGTCGACGCAATATGTCATCTGTTTTGACATATTGCAAAAAGTTTCGGCAATGACTTTTATGACCGGCCGCCTGCCTGACGTCAACCCTCCTTGGGAATGTATTCGTTGACCCAAATGGTACCAGATGGAGTTGGTACGGGTCAATCTAGGGCTCTTAGTCGTCTTTTACGACACCCACGAGCAAAGCAAGGGTTGGTAGTATTCGAAGCCGCTACCACACAGCATCACAACACAATTTTATTAAATAGAATATGATAAAAATATTGTATATATAATTACGGATTTTATCGCGTTTGTATTTGATTTTGGATTGCCCAAAATTTCGAACACTTTGCAGCGTTCATGGTTACGGGCGGACGTGGGTCACGTGAATGAAACGTGATAAAATCTGTAAAGTAGTTTTTTTATGTGTAATAGTCGCGTAAACATCATAATGATGAAAGTAGAGAGACAGAGAATATAGAGACAAATTTAAGAATAAAGTACTAAAAGTGTGAGGTTGAAGTTGCCTTTAAGAGCCTTAACCTCATAACCTATATAATCTGTGCTTTCACTGCACTTTCTGTATAGAAATCTTAAACTGGTAGAGAAAGCTGTTTGGGTATCAGTTTGTTAGCATAATGTAGCGTAGGACGTAACTAAATAAGTTTGGATTGCTAGTATTATCTCGTCAAACAGTATTCACTATTTGTAAATATAATTCAAAGAAGAATATTCTTTAAGATTTTTAATCGTATCATTATTCCGTGTGGTGACGGACTAAGAATATAATTCACTACCTCCTTTCTTGCCTGTGGGTTAGGGATGTGCGATATTT
This sequence comes from Lymantria dispar, assembly GCA_032191425.1. Taxonomy (NCBI): domain Eukaryota; kingdom Metazoa; phylum Arthropoda; class Insecta; order Lepidoptera; family Erebidae; genus Lymantria; species Lymantria dispar. The sequence continues at coordinate 27,103,605 of CM063448.1, forward strand.
ATCGATATTGTTGAAAAATCGATATTAGCCGCCGAAATATCGATATTTCAATATCGATATTTATAACTTTGAAATATCGCCATATCGATATTATGAACACGATATCGATATTATTAACACGATATCGATATCGCTTTTGCCATGAAATGAAAAATTATGAATAACATAATTTTGATAAAATGTGTGATTCCTAGGCATCCGGACAAATGTCCGAAAAAAAAAATCGATATCAATATCGATTTCAATATCGATATTTTACTAATATCGCTCATCCCTACTGTAGGTGTCGTAAAAGACGACTAAGGGATAATATGCAAATAACATCTATGCAAGAGAAGGAAAAGTCAAGGCAAAAACCCTGTACCAACCTGTCTGACCAGTGTGGTATAGTAGGTCAGTTTCCATTCCGTTGTGTATGAGGCTCAAGTCCTCAAGTGGGACGTAGGTATATAAGTTGTGACGACGACAACGACCATTGTCCATTCATCATTATCATCTCAGCCCATATACGTCCCACTGTTGGGCTCGGGCCTCCTCCATAATGGAAGGGAAATTGACCTACTATACCACGCTGGTCAGACGTGTTGGTATAGGGTTTTATTTTGAGTTTTCCTTCTCTCGCATAGATGTTATATGCGTTTTATATCCCTTAGTCGTCTCGTACGATCACCCACGGATAAGATAGGGGGTGGTGAATTGTATTCTTACTCCGTCACCACACGGAAGATCCATTAGGTAAAGTTAATACTTAAGTCTAGTAGTAAAAGGTAATGGTAAACACCCGAGCTTCACCATGTAATCGAATGTCTTGTAAATATTGGATATAGAAGAATAATAATGTCCACAAATAGTTACTTAGGTTGAAGGATTATCACAATATATAATAACTTAGTAAATATTGGATATAAAAGAATAATGTAGGATTTATAATGAGAGTGTTTTAACGGACGCCCGAGACGTTATAGCGATCGTTGGTGTGAAGTCAGTGACGAAGCGGCCAGCGCGGTAGGGGTAATCGAAACGAAGTTCGTGCAGCCTCTGCGTTTAGTGCCTACTCACGAGTTATTATTACAGCAATGTAACAAGTGAATTTATCGTGCAAATACCATTTTAAGATCTATTAAGTTATACAAAAACTGCATATAAATTAATTCTATAGAAAGAAAAAAGAAAGAAAGAATGGTGAAAATGGACGTGGAATAGTAGGTCAATAACCCTCCCATTATGGAGGAAGTCTGACCCCAACAGTGGGACATCTATAGGCTGTGATTATGATGATAATGGTGATTTTCTTAAAAAGAGATAATTAAATATTTAATTTTCTTCATTACAGATCGCATCCTGCAGCTTGGATCTAACAAATGGTCGTGTGCCAAATAAAGGTAATCTATCTATGATGTTCTTAAAATAAGCTGATTTTGCTGGGTGAGTGCGTTTACCACTGAGATAGTCCAATAGCTATGGGGAAGGAATAGGTTATGGCGCCACTCTCCGTACTTCTGTTGCCCCGGACAAATTTGACGGGGTGTTCCCAGACCATAGCTTGCCAGAAATAAATATTTGGGGCATTTAATTCTTTAACCTGATTCACTGCCACTGGTGTTAGCATGCTTTCTTGCACTTGATGTCTCCTAGCCTTGGCCACAGCTGGAAATTTGCAATTTACCACTAGAACTCCAAACCTTGTAAGCCCTCACAATTCACAAAGTTTTCATACGTGGCACTGCGATGTAACTCTTAGAAAGGAGACCTGCAAAAAATCTATTCCATACTCTATACTAATATATAAAGTTGAAGAATTTGTTTGTTTGAATGCGCTAATCTCAGGAACTACTAGTCCGATTTGAATTCTTTCAGTTTTAGATAGCCCATTTACCGAGGAAGGCTATATATCATCACGCTTAGACCAACAAGAAAGGAGCACCAACGAAGAATGTTTCAAAATCGTTCTTTTTTCTTTTTGCGAGATTCCGCTACGTAAACGGTTAAATTTTCACAAGAATCATGTGTGACAGAATCGTATTATTAAAAAATATTTTATATAGTTTAATTATAAACTGGATGGATTAGAAAATCACCTATAAATCGAAGACTGGATCTCAAGGTTATCAGTATTATCTTTGCCACTGCCTGCCATATTATTAAGGTACAGAAAACAAATAGTAGTATAGACGTACTAAAATATTTTTTTTATATTTATAGTTAAGTAAACGTATCGCCTTGAACTTTACAAAGTGCCATTTAAAACTAATGTTTATTCTGTATTATAAATATATATTTTATCACGATTTTAAGTACATAGTATCATGTACTCAGTACTAAATAAAATTAACTATACAAATGCATAGATGAGAAACTAAAACCAGTTATTAACTTTTATTGGGTCAGCAGACATGCCGACCATTCCATTCGGGGTGAAGTAAAGGGCGACGCGTGGCCCTATAACCCACCATATACACCCTCCTACTCCCCACCCCTTCGTTAATGGGCCGAGTTTCTTGTCGTCCTTGGTCAGCCGGGAGGGATACCCTTTCGGATACTGTCCCTCGTGTTATAAACATTAAGTGGATATGAGACCATTCACTTATACCAATCGTCGTTTAGTATTAAAAACAAAGTTTTTGTTTAGCCGAGAAATATATTTGGAGTAAAAGCTCGTCTAGGGTTGGGTAGGGGTGACCGACATAGCGCGCAGAATTAGCACGTTGAAATGGCAATGGGCAGGCCGCATCCCTCGTTGAACCGACAACCATTGGGGAAGAAAGGTTCTTGAGTAGCGACCACGAATCGGACGGCGGAAGTGTAGGATGACCCCCCCGCTAGGTGGACTGACGACATTCTCAAAGTCACAGGGAACCGTTGGATGCAAGTGGCGCAGGACCGTTCCGAGTGGCATTCTCGTGGGGAGGCCTATGTCCAGCAGTGGACGTCTGTAGGCTGATGGATGGATGGAAAAGCTCGTCTGTCTGATAGAATATAGTAGACTCTTTTTATTCCCATTGTATAGTAGGTACTTACCTACTATAGCATAACCTAAAAAAAGGGAGTATATTAAATGCTTGGTGATGACGGAGTAGGAAGACAATTCCCATTCTATCTTACTCGTAGGTGTCGTAAAAGACGACTATGCGATACAATACACATATAACATCTATAATACTATACAAAAGAAAGAAAATCGAAATTAAACTCTATACTAAGCAGCACGGTATAGTAAACTAATATTTCTGCTATTACGGAGGAGGATCGAGCCCAGCAGTCGGACGTATCGGCGCTGAAACAATAAAATTTATGATGATATTATACGGCTCTATTTTGAAATATTATTCAAAGATAAAAATAGCTTATTACAATTAAAGATAAACTTCATTAAATAAAATAATCAAACTAACTATAATCAATTTAGAATCAAAAAAACAAAGCAATTACTACATCTACAAAATTATGGTTTGACTTGTTTAATGATAGCCTGTATACGTAATTACTTCCATCATTATATGGTACCTTATTTAACAATGGTATTATTATTATACATTTATCCCTATTTGAAGCATAGATATTTAGTAGGTTTTTTAGTAGGTAGACTTTAAACCGCAGTATTTGCAAGTATAACGGATTATACTCGTTCCAACCATTTATTTTACTTTTGGCAGGTCGAATTCTGATCAATTAGTGTTGTACCAATGTATTACGGATACTATGTTTTGTAATAATCGATTTTAGTCAGGAAGAACTTTTAATCGATTTAACACGGATATTTTATTTTTGCTTAAATACATATTTCATATTATTTAAAAACTTCACTTCTGTAAATATATTTGTTATTTGGGCACATTAATTTTTGCATACCCACTAATTCAGTCCTCCCAAAATATTTTAATTTGTACTTTGCAAAATAAAAAATAACTACTTTATGAAGCATTTTTCCATTAAGCGGGGTCCGCTGCTCCAAATTTTACTTAGAGACAATGGCGCCCTCGTCTGCGGTAGTAAATCACTAATTTTCTCATCCAGCCTACCCCTTTTTTTTAAGCCGAATCGGCAACACTGAACGGCGCGCCGGCGACGCCATTTTGTTGTGTTGTCTGTCACTCGCAACAAGACTCCCGTGCTAGTCACATTTCTGTTCGCTGAGTGCTCTTTCATATTTTTCATACGCTGTGTTGAGTATTTATATTCCACCGTATTGATTTCATTGTTCTTACTTTGATTGAGTTGAGCGTATCGTTCCTCCCAGTAAGATTTTACTTGCAAAATGCCAAAAGGTATGGTGCTTAAAGGACAATCCAGAGAGTTAGTGCTGCGGCTTCGTGAATTTTTTGAAAAGGAAAGCCGCAATGGCGGATTCCTTATACCAGTAACCCAAGTTAGAGACCGTGTTGCAGCAGCATTAGGTATTAGTGCTCCAACGGTGGCGAAAATCACTAAAGAAGCCTATGGTAGTAGTATTGAACAGAACAAGCTATCTACGCCAAAGAAAAAACGTCAGCCCCGTAAAGTGACAGCAATTGACAGTTTTGATACTGATGCTATTCGTCGTCATATATATAATTATTACACAAGCAAAGAGATTTCTACTTTGAAAAAATTAGTAGCGTCTCTACGAAATTGTGGCTTGTTTCGTGGTCAAAAATCTTCTTTGTCAAAGGTGCTGCACCAAATCGGGTTTTTGTATAAGAAATCCGACAAAAGAAAAATTTTAATGGAACGTTGTGATATAGCCTTGTCTCGCTGTGAATTTTTAAGACAAGCGAAGAAAATAGAAGACTGGTCGAATGTCGTTTTCACAGATGAAACTTGGCTCAATGCCAATCATTCCATACCAAAAGGTTGGACTGACGATACTGCTGCTTCTACTTCTGCAGTGCCAATGGGGAAAGGTGAACGCCTCATCATTTGCCATGCGGGAACTACAAAGGGATTTGTACCAGACGCTCTGTTAGCGTTCAAATCAAAAAAAAACAGGAGACTATCATGAGGAGATGAATGCGGACGTGTATGAAAAGTGGTTCAGAGAAATGCTTACATCACTTGAAGAGCCATCAACAATATTTATTGATAATGCACCCTATCACTCTCGCCAAATTAATAAAATGCCAACACAGGCCAACAAAAAACACGAGATTATAAACTGGCTTCGTGATAATGGGGAAGATGTGGACGAATCCCTACTAAAAGTAGAATTACTTAAAATATTAAAAAGTAAAAAGCAGCCAAAACGATATGTCATCGACGAAATGGCAGCAGAATATGGGCATGTTGTAATCAGAATTCCTCCGTACCACTGTCAATATAATCCAATTGAAATGATCTGGGCACAAGTCAAAGGACACGCCGCAAGAAACAATACAACTCCTCCTTTCACAGCAAATAAAATGCTTGAACTTTTAAAAAACGCATGTGCTAGTGTGACGCCTGAAAACTGGGCGAGTGTCGTCAACAAGACAAAAAATATAATATTCTCTGATTGGGATCGGGAAATTGAATTTGACAACATACCTACACAAGAGTTAATAATAAACACTGCAGATGATTCAAGCGACGATTCGAGTTCGTATGAAGAATCCGACGATTCGTTATAATAAAATAATATTAAAATATTTTGGTTGTTTTATTTCATGTTATAGGTATGATGAGAAGATTTTTATATCTCCCTGATACAATTTTAACGTGTTGTCTATTACAACAATTCAAAACTCAGTTGTCAGCTGACTTAACTGCAAATAAGTGTAATCGATTATTTGCGATTCATTAGTTTGCACCGAATACTTTTGATCCTGTCACTAGATGCGATAGAACGTAACTTTTTTTATAACGGAAATGAATTATCACTTAAATTTTATGAATAGAGCTATTTACGGCATATTAATGTATTTAGTGGCTAATAATTAAGATATATAAATATTATTGGGCAGTTTATATATTTCTCTGTTCACTCGTTTCAAAGTTAATAATTGCGTATAATGAAACAGTTACGTCCTAAAGCATGTGTCAAAAGTAAAATAAATGGTTGGAACGAGTATAGTATTCTATATAGATATTAACTGATCCAACAGACGTTCTATTCAAATCTAAAAAAATAGTAAAAGGAACTTTTCCTTAAAACTGATCGCAGTGCCACGAATTTTCAATTATTAGTCTAAACTATTCTCATATCCATCGGAACAGCCACAAAAATATCATCAATATCAGTCCTGCTGTTTAGAAGAATTTCAATTATAAACACTGGAACTGAAGATTTATATTTGTAAAGATATTCATGGTGATACTAAAAAAAGACTAAACCGTGAAACTGGTGGAGTAAGACTATGCATCACTCTCCTTTCTCCCCTGTGGATGTCACAAATGATAAATATATTTAATAGTGTGTAGTTCCCCTTCCCGTGGAAATACCGGGATAAAATATAGCCTAAGTTATTCCTTATACAGACAGCTACTTGATAGTAGACTATTATCAAAATGGATTGAGCCATTTTGAAGATTACCCAGAACAAAGAGACAGATAGATAGACAGACAGACAATAATATTTAAACTGATATTTAGGCTTATATATATGCTATGTGTAAATAACCATGTGAGCATGAAAAAGAACCTATAATTTTGACATTACAGTCATTTCAATTTTATTTATTTAAAGAATCATCATCGTCATCGTAATTTCCGCTCGTCCCACTGTTGGGCTTCGAGCCTCCTCCATAATAAGAGGGAAATTAACCGAATTATGCTAGTCAGACAAGGGTTTTATTTCGAAATTTCCTTCTCTTGCATAGATGTAATATACCTACATAATATATACCTTTTTTTTGGGTGGGCTAGGGTCAATGTACCCGCCGCCACCGCCGCCCCGTTCCATCCGGGGCGACAGAGGGGCCGCGCGTATATAGCACGTCGCCTTCGTCGTTGGGCTGACGACCGGTGCGGAGTTCCTTAGAGAGAAGTTGAAGTTCCTCCAGAGAAGAGAGATATAGAGAATACTACACCATAATTCCAGATTCTGTGTTAACGTTACAGGGTTTTAGTTCAAGTTTTTATTCACCTGCTGTGATATTATATGCTTACTTCCATGATTTGATTTTCACGATACCTACTGGAAAGGAAAATGAACAATATTTTCAGTTGAACAACTACCTCTAAAGTCAATATTCTTGAAATGTATCTTAAAATCACAAAACTTTCGCTTATTTTATTTCTAGCTGATATTTCAATTTATCGATACAGTTAGTACAAATATATATTTTACAATTTTCAGACGATCCAGACAATACAAAAATCATATTTCCCGGTCCTATACAAGACCTAAGTGATCGTTATGATGCTCAAAATGTCACAGATCCCTGTAAAGGACTTGATTACTGCACAATCAAGCCTAAGGATTATCCTCAAGAGTTATTCAATAAAATGTTTAAAGGAAAATATAAAGTAAGCATTGCTCTTTTTATAATGCATTTAAAATCTATAGCTTAACAGTGAGACAAATGGTCTACCACGTATTATAGAGTTATCGATATTCCGGGGTATCTGACTAGGTGATACAACGCCTAGACAATTAAGTTCCCGGGGTGTCAACTCAAGATGGTAGCCGAGTGCGTAACCAGCCTGGACGAGCCACGGATGACAAGAACTGGATGCGAGTGGCCCGCCCATATGGTGCTAAAAGGGTATTTGTATGACAAGTTGTGGGGTTGTTCACCATTCTTTCCGTCGCCTAAGATAGATCGGGTGTAAGTAGTAGTAAATATGACAGTATTATAGTCCATCTCAAAAAAAAGACCTCGATTTCGAGCTCACTGCCTACCGCCTTTGAAAGTCCATACCTCCGTGACTATTTTTATATGTGTGAAGGAAAATAGAGTAAGGCAAAATGGATGTCAACGAGGGCAGAGATTCGGCAGCAGTGGACAGCCTCTCGTGACAAAGAGGTACGAGGAGTTACGCCACGCGTTATCCGTCGCATTTTTGGATGTTGAGCCTCCTCTACAATAGGACGGAAATTGCCTTACTATATCACGTTGGTCAGACTAGTTGAAATAAACTGTTATTTCTAGTTTTCCTTGTTTTGCATAAATATTATCTTTATATTATAGTCCAATAGTCATTTTTATGAACATAGAGCAAGATAGGGAATCGTGAACTGTAATTTGATTCCATCACCGCATGAAAATACTCAATATTTGTCTTTAAATAGAATGTCTGTTTACAGGAACCAATATTCCAGCCTACATACATCATGACAGATAACAGACAAGGGGATCCGGACGAAAAGGACGATTGCGATAGTACCGTGACGGTAAATAGTTGTTTAAAATAAAATTAATAATTACGCTGCCCTAGTCAATTAATATGTTTAACTTAAAAGATGCCTCACTTAAGATAAGACTCCATACATTTTCATTAAATGGCTATGAATATTTTGATAGCAAAAAAGTGTATGATTATTTACTTATGTACGCATAGGGTTGCCACCTTTTTTTCGTCAAAATAAAGCACATTGGTTAATGAAGTTAGAAAAATAAAGTACATTGTGTCAAATTAAAGTACGATTGATTTTATTTCATAATTTTCGTCAAAAACATAATTTTGGCAACTTTTATCGCATAATTACCACAAATAGACCTCTGCACAGCATCTTTGCCCTATTTATTTAAGTGAAACTAAATAATATATTGCACATCACATGCAAAAATCTCTCCATATGAACGCTGCCGTGGCAGGAATCGCCTTTAAATATGTAACTATTTTATATAAATTTGAAAAATATGTCTTTAGTTTTTATCTCAAGAAATCAGTTCCTGCGAAATAAAGTATTTTCGCGTACTTTATTCCTTACATAAAGTATAAAGAACTATTAATAAAAATAACGTACAATACTTTATAATAAAGTACGGGTGGCAACCCTATTTACGCACGTAAGAAGTTATACTTATTTCATGTAACAAGATAAAAATCTTTCTAAAAATGTTACCCATTCTTCGCGTTATCCTACGTTTGTAGAAAAAAAATACTCTATTGATTTATGATGTTTACGTGAGCATTTCACATCCTTACTAATATTATAAATGCGAAAATAAGTTTGTTTGTTTGTAACGCTTTCACGCTTAAACCACTAAACCGATTTCAAAAATTCTTTCACCAATGGAAAGCTATAATGTCAGGGAGTAACATAGATTGTATTTTATCCCGGTATTCCCACGGGATAAAATACAGCCTATGTTACTCCCTGACATTATAACTACGCGGGTAAGGCGACTGAAACCGAAGCGAAGCGAGGGCGGGTTGCTAGTTGTAAATAAAAAATGGTATTTAATACTTTAAAAATTTTATATTAACGCACTATCTACTTGATATGTGTAACGGTTTGCGCGCATATCGTATAAAATATTGACTAGCTAAATTCAGTGTCGGTTTTTCGTGACGGTGTGCGCGTGCATCGTACAAATTAAGAAGAGTATTTCCTTCACGGTAGTGTTGCCAAAAAAAGTCTTGGTCTTGCGGTCTTGGTCTTGGTCTTGCGAGAAATGCGAGACCGAGACCAAGACCAAGACCGGTTAATTTTTGCAAGACCAAGACCAAGACTGGCCCTGCAAGACTTGAGCAAGACCAAGACTGGGCCTGCAAGAGTCTCGCGGTCATGCATTTAATTCAAATCACCATTTTAGCTTATATACGGTTGAGCTCGTGTCTTCTACATAACAGGAGGAGAATCGGCCGTGGCCGGAGGGGAATCGCCACGGTGATCGGCCGTGTTGTTACAGGTCATACATGTCAAGTTTTCCTTCTCTTGCACCGATGTTATATATTATAGCACTTAGTCGTGGATTCGCAGTCACGGGTAAAATAGAGGGTGATGAATTATATTCTTACTCCGTCACTACACGGCAAGTCAAATCAGTCTTGAGATATCCATCTATTGGCCAATCGATTCCCAATGTTGGTGTTGGCTTTTCAGAATTACTCTTCGGAAAGGCTTAAGGACAAAAATACCGTAATCACGAGAGTGCTCTTGCCCATTATACATATTTATATATCCGTTTATTCATTAGCCCAACGACGTTCACTGTTGGATATAGAAATATGCCTACAATTAATCTATATAAATGTCCATGTAGGGACAGAGTACGATCACCATCAGGCCGTACATGAAGCGCTGCTCCCAGCGCTATTTTGCCTGTGCCACGACTCACCCCAATCCACTAGTGGTTGGGGCGGTAAACTACGTCCCCTCAAAAATATCCGCAGTCCGACGTCCTCGTCATCTTCTTGAAGAAGAAGATGACTATTATGATCGCCCAAAAAAGGACCTACACAGCTCGCGCAGCGATAACAGATAAAACTCCGCGGTATCGGCCTCGCCGTCGAGGTCGAAAACCGCGCCGCGTAAAAGTCATTAACCTAAACTTGGCCACGCCCACTTTGCTCTCAGCGACGCCCCGAGCCGAGGTCCGTTCCCCACAGGGGGGAGCCCTCGGGCGATGTTCGCTTAACTTACTTACCGGGTTGAGAGCCATCAGCGCTCACCCATTGACCGCGTTAAGCTGTCAAGGTCATCTGCAACCAACAGCTACACACACACAAAAAAAAAAGACAGAGTACGAATATAATTCACCACTCTCTTACCCGTGGATGTCGTATCAACTCGGATCGGACAATGGTGCTAGGAACCCATGAAAAAAAAATTGAAATAAAAATATCGATTCGTTAATGAATTGAGAGACATGTAAGTTCTCAATTTTGTCATCGTTTTTTCGTGTAAATTGATTAAAATGTATAAAGGAATGATACTTAATCTACAACATATTCGTATTTTGTTAAATGTTCATTAGAATTTGAATAAATCAATGATTACGTTTGCATAAGCAAGACAAACGTCGCTTTAACATAAATCAGCTGATCGGCCGATGACCGTTGATGAGTCGCCTTTGTACCTACGTAACCATTGAAAGGTTCGCGCAAATCTAATACCTATTTATACTGTCGAAATTTTACATGCTTACATCCTGCTTATATCCTGTCTGTATATACCTACATAATGCATAAAATTTAAGGCATAAACTCTTAGACACACATTTTTGTAATCACTATAACTTTTACGTTATATTGTTTTTGTAGTATAATAATATACATTCTAATTATGATCTATGACTGTTGAACTACAACATACATGAACAGTGGTCCCATAACCTGATACACCCTGTGTATATATGTGCAAGAGAAGTGAAACTAGAAAGAAAACCCTGTACCAACATGTCTGACCAGCGTGGTATAGTAGATCAATTTTCCTCTTACTGGAAGGAAGCTTAAGCCCAGCAGTGGCACTTTTATGAGCTGTGACGATGACGACGATTATCATACATTTTACAAGTATTAAAACCATAAAATTTTAAATCAGTTTTATATGTTCTTGAATAAATAGTATATTAAGAGCTACATGGATCCAGCGGCCAAAGTATTTATATAGGCAATAGAGCAACAGGTTTTTTCAAGTATCCAGAGTATCAGTAAGTAAACTTGAAATACAATAGATACTCGTACATACCACTTAACTTGAAGGGGAATATAAACAATCGCATTAATTGTAAAATATCGCATTGATTATAAAATGACATAAAATTTATTGTATTAACTGCCTCGTGTGGTTACGTCTTAAGAAAATAGGGTCGAAAGTACTGTCATAAGAGTAGTAACGCTGTCTAATGGAACACCAGGGGAATAGAAGAGTAATTTTCTCCAGTGGTAAGTATTGTATTCAATAGTGAACTATAGGCTAGCAGATGGATAGATAGGATAGGATATTTGATTAATTTAGTTGGATTTTTCATTGCCATGATAAATTATTGTTACGTTATTCTAACTGCAAAACTTTGCGAGACTCTTGCTGCAATACCAAGACTCGGGTGCGCAAGACCAAGACCAAGACCAAGACTCGGGTGCGCAAGACCAAGACCAAGACGAGACCAGGTGTGATGTTGCAAGACCAAGACCAGTCCAAGTCTCGTCTTGGTCTTGCATTTGGGCAACACTACTTCACGGTAGGCAACGACCTGGCTATGCCCTTGGTATTGCAAAGGTCCATGTGCGGCAGCGTCACTTACCATCAGGTGTGCTGCTTGCTCGTTTGCCACCGTTGGCAATAAAAAAAAAATAACTCTAATCATTATTCCCTAACACGCCAAAAGCAAACACAAAAAAATATCATAAATATATTACTTTGTAAATAAAACGACTCATGTTTTCGTGTAACTGTCTTATAAATCGATTAACTGAGCACCAAAATCACTACTCTGCTACACAAGTTAGACATGTTGTTATTTCGAATTTTCTCTTGCATAACGATTATATGCATATCCTATTCCATCATCACATGGAGGAGCGCATGTCTAGTAAATGAATAGCACCAACTGTGACAGCCAAACCTACTAAACGTGGTGATCTTCGTCATCAACATAGCTCATATACGGCCCCATATTGGACTCGAGCCTCCTCCACAGTAAAAGGGATATTAACCTACTACTAGTGGTCGTCGAGTGGTCAAAATTCGCCCATAATTCGTTTAAATTAATTTTTTGCAACACTTTTTTTTTTAATTTTATATATGTATAATTGTATATTGAGCAAGCTGTATTTCACTAATAACTAATATATAAGTACAAATGTCTAGTAGACATTGTTATCATAATTGATTGTTTGACATTCAGTTCGACTAGAGATTTTATTTATTTATTTAAACTTTAGCACACAAAAATAAGGTAGGTACATGGCGGACTTAATGACTTAGGCATTTTCTACCAGTCAACCTTGGGCGGAGCTGAAATCATTTAGGCAGGTGGAATAAATTGTAAGGGGTAGTTTGTAAAAATTTGGTTATCCAAGTACCCGTATTTTAACCGTAAACAAAAGTGTATAAGAGCGCCCATGTGTGCGTGTGTGTGTAGCGATTGCATGATGTAGTGTGCGTGATGCTTTATTTAATTAATTTAATGTATTATTATATGAAAATTTAGTTTTATGCACTTCTCCTCATTATATACTTCAACTGCCAAATTTTATACTTGTCCATCCCCGTAATTTTCGTAAAAAGGGGTACAAAGTTTTTGCTTCACGTATTAATATATACATAGATACCATGCTAGTCCGACGGATTGATATAGAGTATTATTTCAAGTTTTCCTTCTCTTGCATAGATATTATTTGCAAATTTAACCCCTTAGTCGTCTTTTACGACAGCCACGAGCAAGAGAGGGTCGGTGAATTGTATTCTTGAAAACTCTGTGTACTAATAAGATGCTTAAAATACGTTTCATTCCTTCACCCCAATAACCTGTTCACGCAGAAACTAATTTCTTTTATTCTTTAATAATGACAACATTAGCAAATAATAGTAAATATTTAAATGTTAAAACACTTGTAACAAAGCATACAAAATAGAAATAGTATAAATTCAAATCACGCCTCCTCCACAATAGGAGGGGAATTGACCTTACTATATCATGCTGTTCAGATAGGTTAGTATAGGGCCTTATTTCGAGTTTTCCTTCTCTTGCATTGATGTAATATGTGTATTATATCCTTTAATCGTTTTTTTGCAACATCCACAGTCAAGATAGGGAGTGGTGAATTGTATTCTTACTCCGTCACCACACGGAAATATGTATATAATGATAATAACCTACAGTAATTAATCTGTCAATAATATTAATACATAGATAGTCTAATTCTTTTCGACATCTTTGCTCACACACGTACTGCTGGACTCGAACCACCTCCCCAATAAGAGAGAAATTGGTTTACTATACCATGCTGGTCAGACATTTCGATATATCGGGCCGACTATAGAGGACAAGGAACTTGGCACCGTTGGCCGGCCCAACTAAGAAGGATTATACCCCCCTGTCGCCCTGGACGGAGCCGGGTGGCGGGTGCGGTGACCCATGGCCCATCCCCAAAAAAAAGACATGTTAATATAGGGTTAGATTTCGGGTTTTTCTGCTCTTTCACAGATGTTATATCCTTTAGTCGTCTTTTACGATATCCACAGGCAAGATAGAGAGTGGCGAAACGTATTCTTCCTCCATCACCACGCGGAATATAATCTAATTAACTAATATTCACTAAATTAAAATAAGGAAAAAATTCAAAGCCAAAATAAATGTTAAATGTCAAATATTAATTAATATTCACAAAATCCACGTCAGAAAATGTAAGGTTATCGAATTATATATTAAATATCTATAAATTATGTTAAATATAAAATTTAGTTTACACTTCTCCGTGTGGTGACAGAGCAAGAATATAATTCATAACCCCATTTCTTGCCCATGGTTGTCGTAAAAGACAACATCTATGCGAGTGAAGGAAAACTTGATATAAAACTCTGTACCAACCCGTCTGACCAGCGTGATATAGTAGGTTAATTTACCTTCCATTGTGGAGGAAGCTCGAGCCCATTGTGGACATTTCGCAGCTCCTCATTCAGCAATTTCCTTGTTATTTTAAATAAACTCTTTTTTTTTATTAACTCTAATAAATATCGTAAAGCGTAGCGTGTTTTGCCTAACGAAATTTTGTATTTTCATCGTTTGTAACATATGGTCTTGGTCATGCTCACTGAAGGATCTGCTTGCGGTAGCTGCATAGAGCGGGTCTCTCCCTTCCCTCCATAGTGGTTGAGGGGAGTGATGGCTGCTGTAGTAGTTAACTCGTGATCGGGTGCCGCTTGTGGGATCTGGTCCAGCCATAATCATTTGAATTATATTAAATATCTTGCAGTTCGAAGGGCATCACACTGAAGCTAGTTCTTACAAAACATGTACACAATTGTATATCTAGTAAGAAGAAAAAAAAATTAAAAATAATAGACAAGCCCGCTGAGTTTCTTGCCGGATCTTCTCAGTAGCGGTCGCGTTCCGATCCGGTGGTAGTTTATTTTTTTTGGATAATTTAATTTTATTTTGTAAAATTGACACTATGTAAGTGCCCCCTCGGGGTCTATGCATAATAAATGATTTGATTTGAATTGAATTGACATATATGAGCTGTGATGATGATAATGTACTTAAAATCTTACACTGAATCACATAAAATACAGAAAAATAAGAATGATCGTTGTACCCAAGGTGATTGCTTTCACCTGATTTTCTTTACATTGATACAGTAAATAAATGATTATAATAAATACTAGCTGATCTAACAGAGGTTGGTCTGTTCAAATAAAATGAAAGGAATTCTCGTTAGAAATCGACAGCAGCGCCACCTACCGGGTGCAATTGTGAATCTAAACTATTCTTGAATCCCGTTGAACACGCACAAAAATTTCGTCAACATCGGTCCAGCCGTTTAGGAGGAGTTCAGTGACATACGTACACAAGAAATATATATGTACATATATATAAAAATATTTTTCAAAATGTGGTAACTCGATGTCTTGTAGTTTGTAGAAACACAGTGTTTTATTTGCGGGTGACTGGACCGGGGAGTTAGCCCATCACCCGCCGAAAGGACGACCGTGCGAGTAAAGATCGACGTCCTCCCCGAGGTAGGGACGTCGGTCAATGGGAGGGTACTCCTCAGGGGGTATTCCGTCGAGCCGACCACTGACGACAAGTAACCCTGCTCCGGTGGTCGGTCCAACGACGAAGGCGACGTTCGGGTGGGTTGCGGGTGTGCGTGCTTACGCCCTTCTGTCGCCCCGGACGGAGTGCTGCGAGAAGTGCGCCGACCGGAACTCACCCCCCAAAAAAAAAAAGAAAACTGTTTTATTTGGAGTTTTCGTTCAGTTTTTAACCTTTACTCATATTTATTACGAAGGTGATTATTAGGAAGGCTTGTCGAATTATATACCTACAGTATCATAATACGGAAAACGTAAAATTATTTATGCTACAAAACAGAATAAAAATTATAATGACCTAGAAAAAATAACATTCGATACAAATGATTGCATTTCAAAGAAACACATATTCGGTTACACCCAATTCTGAGAAAAAAACAGCAGGTTTCCGAGTAACTTTTGCAGTATTATATAATTAGAATTAGATGTTATAATACAAAAATATATATAGATTTTATCATGTATGATTCATATTTTATTATATACAGGTATAATGAAACAGGTGTCGGAACAAATGGTACTTGACCACAAGGTCAAATTCGTGTTTATCTCTAGTTGCATAATTAACAATACAGTAACTATTAGCGTGAATAACATGACCTTTGGACCGTAAACACTGTGTTACTGTAACATCAATACTATTATATATATTATGTAATTATTATGTACATATGTGTATGTAGAAGATATTCAAATCATAATTTTTATATACATACTAGCTGACCCAACAAACGTTGTTCTGTTCAAATAAGCGCCACCTACTGGATCCAATTGTGAATCTAAACCATTCTCGATTCCCTTTGAACATGCATAAAAAATTTCATCAACATCGGTCCAGCTGTTTAGGAGGAGTTCAGTGACATACACACGTACCCAAAAATTTATATGTATACATCTTTATACATATAAATTTAATAAGAGAAAGCAAACTCGAAACAACACTTGACACTAACTTGTTTGATCAGCATGGTATAGTAAGGTCAATTTCCCTCCGATTCTGGAGGAGTTTCGTGCCCAGTAGTGGAACGTATTCCTATACGAAATGATATATGTACATATAAATTTAGAAGATTTTCGTCTAATGCCGAATTGGGAAATAGACAAAAATTTTAGTAGCTAAATTATATACGATAAATTATTTTCAAAGTTTCACAATATATTTTCGGGTTAATAATTATACCTATGCATTAATCTTTCGTGTGATGACAGAGTAAGAATACAATTGACAACCCCCCCGTCTTGCCCATGAGTGTCGTAAAAGACCACTAAGTGTTATGGAAAATTCAGCATAAAACCTATGACAGAACGTCTACCCAGCGCCGTATAGTAAGCAAATTTCTCTCCAGTTATGGAGGAGGCCCAAGCTTAACAATGGGTCTTATGTGGACTGAAATGATGATGAAATATATTAATAAAAATCCTCTTCATTATATGCTTCAATAACAAAACGATAGCTAAACTTTATTAACTCAGGTCAGGTGTATTATAATCTTAATCTCACTATGATTTGTCAAATAAAATACCAGACGTACAAGGCAGACCGAAAGGGTCTGTTGTCGTTACTAATATCACCATCATATTGAAAGGCTGTTGTTTATAATTAAAATTCTTATCACCTTGAAACACTGACCTACTTAAAAGCTCGCTAGTTTGATTTCAAAGAAGCCTGTTATCATTGTAATTCCCAGTAGCAAAGTACTCGCGTGACATGATCCCCTTCGAATCATCTACTCCAGCCAGATTTCAGAGTTCACGAAGATACATGATCTATATAATTTGAGTTGAAATAATTTTCCGTTTGGAGACAGAATATGAATAGCTTGCTCAATTTACAATTATATACATAAATAAATTTAAAAGAAAATTGTGTAGCAGAAAAATTAATTACAATGAATTATGGCCGAATTTCGACCACACGGCGACCACTAGTAGTAGGTAAATTTTCCTTGGATTAAGGAGGAAACTTGAGCTCAGCAGTGGGATGTTTAAGAGTTGAGATGAAATATAGAGTCGTTTAAGTAGTACATTATTATACCATTTTTATAAATTGGAATCTCGAAATATGCGAGCGTTTTCATATATATGTTCATATTTTGTTTCAGTACGAGCCTCTTTACAAAGTGCGCACTCAAGCAGGAGATATGCGTACTGTAGTTCAAGCACCCGAAGAAAACTTCCTTCAGTTAGTACGAATAGAATCTTGCAAGTGAGTCTTATTTATAAGTTACTTATATATTTTTTTAAATTGAACAGATAACCAAATGATTTAAATATTTACTTCTAATTAAAATATTGTCGTTTATTTCCACGCAGAATAATTCTTTGTCGTTTGCTTGTTGTACATAATTATTGACCTTGAATAGTAGAGTCACGGTACAAAAAATAATCTTAAGACCGGGGAACTATCATTAAAAAAGCTATTTATTATGTTATTTCGAACTACTGCTTTCAACTTCTATTTCACCTTTGCCTCCGTTCGTAATTTTAAGAAAGTTTAATGAATTTTTTTTTTAAAGACCGCACTGTGCACTAAGATAATAATCCTTATATTGCGAGTGACTTTACAAACATATTATTTACGGACATATCCCAGACTCAGGTCACAATTTGTGGATAGCACAAAGTGGTGCCCGGCGTGAGATTCGAACCCACGACAATGGCTCGGTAGGTCGGTATCTTAAACACCACGACATCTACACAGTTAATTCAAGCTCATGTTGTTATTTTACCCTAGTAGCAAGTGTTTATCATTACATAGCCTGGATTAATTATTACGTTTACTATTTCATTAAATTCGGCACATAATATTTAGGTAAATACATGTAAACATTAATTATTAAATTATCAATATTTCAGTTGCTCCTAATGAATCGGATAGCGTTAGCGTTATGCTAACGCGACCTACGCCGTACTACGCCCTCAATTAGGGAGTTTATTTGCAATGTCTGTTATGAATATTATTTGATTTAATTTAAACGATAAATATACAGAGTGTCTCAAGTTATGGAACAACTAGTAAAATAGAAGTTAGGCAACCACCAGGTTAAAAAAAGAAGGCAACCACCAGGTAAGGGAACCCATATAAAAATGGAAGTAAAAATGTATCTTCGTTAATGAATGTTACATGTTTGTAACATGTAATATTCTCAATTTTGCTATCGCTTTTTCCTGTGAATCTGTTTGAAATGGATAAAATCAGTGATTTTTAATCAACAACATATTCGTACGTAAATGTTCAATCATTGCGTCCGCATAAACAACATAAACTTCGCCTTAATATCAATTGTTAGGCCAATGACCGTTAGTCGGCACGTCGCACGCTCTGTCCGGATCCGTCCGGGGTGACAGAGGGGCGGCGTGCGGCCCCATAACCCACCCGTACCCATGTCATCTTCGTCGTTGGGTCGATCACCAGTGCAGAGTTCCTTGTCCTCAGTGGCCGACCTGACGGGATACCCTTTCGGGTGTGAGAGGTGAGGGTACCTCTCGACGTCCCTGTCCCGGGACGTCGGTCGCCGTCGCGCGGTCAGCGTCTCTGCGGGTGACGAACTAAAATCCCCAGTCCGGTCACCCGCGGCCTCGGTTTGGACGGCAGCAGGCGCAGGTACTCGCGCCTGCGCCGCCCGAGTCGCTGGTGGCGGAACGTGTCACCGAAGAGGAGTTCCTCTCGCGCACGATCCGCCACCTCCTTTCGTAAGATGACTGCCTCACAGAAGGCGGCGACCACGTCCCAGTTCCTGACGCTGTCGAGCATCTCCCTGGCGATGGTCGACAGCGTCAGGTCGGCACCGATGATCGCAACGAGATCACGGCACTGCCCCGCTCACGCGGCACACACCTCGAGCGTGTGCTGCGCCGTGTCCTCGTCGCAATCGCAGTGGTGGCATGACGGTGTGCTCTCCCTCCTGACGATCTTGTGCAGGTACTTAGCGAAGCTACCGTGCCCCGTCAGCACCTACACCAGTCGGAAGGAAAGCACCCCGTGCGTCCGCTCCAACCAATCCATCAGCACCGGCCGGAAGGCCTCGACGGTTCTGACACCGTACCGAGGCCTCTCCAGCCAGACTGCCCAACGGGCAATGACGTCTCGGCAGGCGTCGACCCGCCAGGCGGCAATCTCCTTGATGGAGACTATGCCGCCTCCGGCTCGCGTCTCCGACACCCGCCGGTGAAGCTCGGCGAGCATCTCCGCCTCCAGGATATATTCTTAGACCTGCATAGATGTTATATGGATATACATATCTATTAGTCGTTTTTAAGACATTCATAGATAAGAAAGGGTACTCTTATTTATCACCACACGGAGGGAACAAAAAATTAACGCCGCTAAAATAGCGCGATCCCTAAAGTTAAATAATATTATGTTATCTTTCAATCTGGACCCTACCATCTATACATCAATCTATCAACGTCCATTGTTAAATCTATTGATCTATCGACGAGAACGCATAGTTGCCTCCAACGATTATCTGCTACTTTCACAATATCCTCAGTCCAAGAGTCTTCGACCATCGCTTGGTCGAAGTTTTTAACCTGTCACAAATTTGTTTGTTTCATTTGTCAATATCTACTTGACCGAGCTTCGCTCGTAATATTTTTGTCGAATTTATTTAGATATATATTAATAAAAAATAAATAATGAAAAATATATAAAAAATTACAAAAAGAGAATAATAATAACACCGAGATTCGAACCGACGCTGTTTGAATGTCAATAAAATCAAAATTAGAACCTGTCAACTTCCCATCTAAGCTATCGTAACTCATGACGTTGACAACGAAATTTGAATTCATATTCTTTTAAAATTTAATGTCATTATTTGTTTTGCTAAAAACACGGACAAAACAACAATTTCTATAAATAAAACCTAGCTAGATTGATTTTTTGGACCCGAAACCTCTAGTATGCCAAGTTTCAACAAAATCGTTGGAGCCGTTTCCGAGATCCTGAATATATATATATATATATATACACAAGAATTGCTCGTTTAAAGATATAAGATTTAATGATCACGAAAACAATTTTGTATAAACTATTAAATAATAAAGTGGTTCAGTAATTCCTTATGTTGTTAACTTAATTGATATCTTGGACCAAGCCAACAACAGGGTCTTGGTATAATTTTAAACTTGCCTATAGAACATTTATCTTCTTTCAAGATCTCACTTTAGGAAAAAATTACAGTACCATTATCGGTCTTCAGCCTAGATAATACTCAATGTCCGACAATGTCTATCGGATAGAAGATTACGTAAGAATGTGTCGGGGTCGGTGCGCAAATTTGTATGACTTTCAACTTTACCGTAAGATAATACTTAATAAATATGTATTACTGTATGCTAACCTTGATGACATACTCTCGATTACGTTTCTTATTAGAGAAAGAAGAACGATAAACTCTGCACGCTTTTGGACAAGGTGATGACGCTTCACACTTCCGATATTCCTACAATATCCAATAAAATGTTCCGCGATCATTCTTCCAGCCGTCTCTCTCATCAGATCTAAACGTCAATATTTTTTTACATATATACTGCAAATTCATAAAATGTCATTGAAATCAGTTTGATGATTTCGTACATTCACGTGAACGAGCCACAAGACACGTGACTTGTGTATACATATTAAAATTATCTTTAATAACATTGTTAGCTTAGTTTCAATACAAAAACATTTTGGTCAAATTCTTAATTTGTATGTTATATAATGCTATAAGAACCTTACCATACCTACTAGGTATGGGTAAAATAAATCCTTGTGCCATACAGGAAATACCCAAGATAATGCAGATTATACAATGTTGACGTATTTAATGTAAACTGAACAGTAATGAGCTTGTTACTAGCTCAGGAATTAATTTTTGCAATACAATAGTGTGTAATTAATGAATTATTTAATTATAATAATACTGACGACATGTAGAACTTCGATTCGTAGAACTTCAAATATGACGCACGAGAAGTTTAAAATCATGCAGTGTTTAATCTATACTTATTAAGAAATAGTAGAGATTCAAAATCTGTACAGTAAAGATAATTCGGACATTATAGTACACTGGGTATTAAAATCATTGACAAAACACATTCCGGGCTCTAAAAAATAATTTTGATAATCTTTTTAACATTTTACTGCAACGGAGACCGATGAGATATTTTTTATTTTTGAAATTAGTAATCAAATTCAAAGTCAAGTAGGTTATTTTTACAATACTAAAAAAGTGTCACATGGTAATTTATACTAGTAAAGTGTTGCATATTATTTTATACTAGTTCATATAGTGTTATATAGAAATTTTACACTAGTAAAAAGTGCTACATAGTAATTTTGCACTAGTAATAAAGTGTTACACAGTAATTAACCCTCGTCGGAAAACGAGGGGTGTTATAAGTTTGACGTCGATGTCAGTCTGTCTGTGTGTATGTGTGATTGTCTGTGGCATTATATCCCTTAAACGGATGGATCGATTTCGATGCGGTTTTTTCATTTGAAAGCAAATTTCCTTGCAGTGGTTCTTGGTTATATCTGGTTAATATCGGTCCAGCAGTGTGAGAGTATGAGCTCTTTTCCAAAATGATGTAATGGCATATGATTACTCGTTTAAGTGCTTCATGCATGCTGGTACAGTCGTTAAATAACAATTAATCGATAATTCCTGTTGAAGAGAACATAATACTTTTTTATTTTGTTAGTTTGTGTCGGGGGATATTTAAAATTTTCAATTTTACTTATTTATGCTAGTAAAAACGTGATGAATAGATAAAATATACTCCTAATATAACAATAGAGATTCAAAGTCTATAAGGTAAAGATATTACAATATTATATATTAGTAACTAATAGCTTAGTAACTAGGTATTAGAATTATTAAAGACACACATTCCGGTGATTTTAGGTATTTGCCCAGTTTATTTGCCCGTTAATGCGTTCGCAAAATTTGAAAAATTTGAAAATAAATTTTCACCCAAATTTGGTAGGATATATTAATAACATTTTAATAATTATTATTTAAATTGCCGGGATCGAGCCTCCCCTATAACAGAAGACAAATTGGTTGACTGAAAAACAGACGTTGTTCTGTTCAAATAAAGCGCCACCTACCGGGTCCAATTGTCAATCTAAACCATTCTCGAATCCCCTTGAACACGCCCAAAAATTTCATCAACATCGGTGTAGCCGTTTAGGAGGAGTTCAGTGACGTACACACGAGCACAAGAAATTTGTATATAAAGAAGATAAAGATCCTGATCTGAAAATATTAACTACCGCTTTTAGGATCGGCAGTTGATTCTACTATTAGCAGGAAATAATTATTATTACAAATACAAATGATATATATACATATACACGCGTAATTATGCTCATCATCATAGCTCCTCCTCCACAATGAGAGGGAAATTGACCTACTATACCACGCGCAAAGACAAGGAGAACTCTGCATAAAACCCTATGTCCACACATCTGACCAGTTCGGTATAGTAGGTCAATTTTCCTCCCATTGTGGAGGAGGCTCGAGCCCAATTGTGGGACGTATGTGAGCTGTGGTGATGATACCACGCTGGTCAGACGTATTAGTTTAGGGCTTTATTTCGAGTGTTCCTTCTCTTGTATAAATATTATATTTATTTATTTATAACTTTTGCACAAACAAACGCACAAGGCGGACTTAATGCCATAGGCATTCTCTACCAGCCGACCTAGGGTGGAGCAGAAATAATGTCAGGCAGGTGCAATACAAGGTGGTTAACGATGTCGCGTAGTAAATCAATTATATATAATTACTATTACATAATACATATATACTCTATAAATATATATAAATACATATACATACATACCTAAATAATGATAATGATATTTGAATGAGTGGATGTGAGCTGTCACAGATGTGTCGACTCCGCCAGAAAATTCAAGTATAATCGTTTGACCATGGCCTTAAAAACGTCGCGACTGGTAGCCATTCTGATGTCCAGAGGCAATGCATTCCAGAGAAGAATGGCCTGGATCCCAAAGGAGGAGTGCACCAGACTAGAAGAGTGAGAGGGACAGTGAAGAAGAAGATTATTGGAGGAACGAAGAGCACGGTCATGGGTGGAGCAAAGAAATTGAAAGTTCAGTTTCATGTAGGAAGGCGCGTTAGGAGAGTTAAGAATAGAGTAGAGCAAAGAAAGAGTCCTCAGGCTACGTCTTTGCCTAATCGGTAACCAATTGAGGCGAGAGCGAAATGTGGTTACATGATCGAATTTACGTAGGTTAAAAACGAATCGAATGCAATTGTTGAGGAGTCGGTCCAGCTTATTGAGCAGATCTGCATTCAGGTCGAGGTAGCACACATCAGCATAATCGATGATAGGAAGAAATAAGGTTTGAACCAGTGATGTTTTGGTCGTGACTGGGAGAAAGTTTTTCAGTCGGAATAGTGAACGGAGTATTCCTGTGACTTTTTTGGATATGTTAGTAACCTGCGTTTGCCACTCCATCGTAGAGTCTAAGAAAAGGCCAAGATTCTTTACGTGATTACTATAAGGTATCACGATACCGTTATAAGTAATTGCTGGCAAATTCTGTGCGTTGACTCTGCTGATAATGCGGGGACTGCCGATTATAATGCTGCTTATCTGCATTGACTGCCATGCCAAACCTCGCCGCCCAAGCGCTTATAGCCGCTAGATCGTTATTAATAGAAGCAATTGCTGAGTGGAGATCGTTTAACTGGGCGTGGGAATATAATTGCAGGTCGTCGGCATACAAATGATACGCACACTGAAGGTTAGAGGTAATGAAGTTAATAAATAGAGAAAAAAGAAGAGGAGAAAGTATTCCGCCTTCAGGGACGCCAGAGTCCAAATCGCACCAATCAGACAGCGTGTCGTCGACACGAATGGACTGTTGACGACCCTGAAGATAGGATGAAAACCATTCCAGAGCATCCGATGAGATCTTGAGATGGGATAGGAGAGACAACAATAAGTCATGACTGACTACGTTAAAAGCATTGGAGAAGTCTACCAGGACCAACACAGTGACCCTGGTATCCTCCACACCAGCCCTCACATCGCCAGTCACTTTGAGGAGTGCTGAGACTGTGCTATGTCCAGGTCTGAATCCAGACTGCAATGGGCTTAAAATATTATTGGCGTAAATAAATTGGGATAATTATTTATGAGCACAGGCCTCGAGCACTTTAGATAGGAAAGGTAAGATAGAAATTGGACGATAGTGTTTAGGAAGAGAAGGACTAGGTATTTTAGGTAAGGGAATGACATACGCCCTACGCCATAACGTAGGAAATGTGCCAGAGTGAAGGGAGAAGTTAAGAATATGTGTGATAGGCAGTAAGACTTGATCGAGAATAGTTATGACCATGCGACGGCTGATTTCATCACAACCAACAGCCTTAGATTTGATGGAAACGAGTATCTTTCTAACCTCATCGGATGCTACCGGAGAAAAAGAAAAGGGATTAATGTCGAGATGTGGTAAGTTGGTAATGTACTTTACCGTTTGGCACTTGATGTCATCGCCTAGAGCGACTAAGGTTTTGAAAAATTTATTAAGACCGTCAAGCGTAATGCAGTTAGGTAAATCAACTGTTCGCCGCTTACCTATGCCAAGGGTCTCGAGGAATTTCCAGACTTCTGGAGCAGAGAAAGAGGAGATGGTGTTTGAGATATGCCGGCGTTTAGCGTTGCGTATCATTTGGTTGCACCGATTCCTAGCGGCTTTAAAAAGATTCCAGTTGGATTCGGAGCGTAGCTTCTTAAATCTACGAAAAGCTGCGTCACGACGTCTCATAGACTCACGAATCTTTTCAGACATCCAGGGCGCGGGGGCGTGCTTCAACTTGACTTTTTTCACTGGGGCGTGGACATCGTAAAGTTTGATAATGACGTGGTTAAGGAGCT
This sequence comes from Lymantria dispar, assembly GCA_032191425.1. Lineage (NCBI taxonomy): Eukaryota > Metazoa > Arthropoda > Insecta > Lepidoptera > Erebidae > Lymantria > Lymantria dispar. The sequence goes on from CM063448.1 coordinate 27,129,113, forward strand.
CAACTTTGTCGTCGACTTTATCAGCCTCCAGTAGCGGTTGCCAGTCGGTGGCCGAGGCCTAGGCACGCAGTTTCTCGACGTTCATTCCCGTAAAACAACGCAGATGCAAAGTCTTAGTCACGGACTTGGGGGGGCTTAAGGATGTAGGAGATGAAAATAAGGTCATGGAGGGAAAACCCAGGGGCAGGATATTGGCCATGAGAGGAGACACGGAAAAGGCAGAAAGTGAGGATTAAATCAAGCCATGTGTCGTCTCCCTGATGGTTGTGATGAGTGGCTTGGAGAGGCAGCACGTGAAGATTTGTGGATTGGACAATGTGTTGGAGTTTACGGGCACGGAGAGAACAGGAGGATAATAAGTCGGTGTTAAAATCACCCATTATGATATGATGTGCATAGTCAGACCCCAGAGATTCTAAAACCGATTCTAAGTCAGTGAAATAATCAGCAGCAGGGGGACAGTAAACCACACCCATGACCACTTTGACTCCTTGGATCCAGACTTCAAAAAAAGAAATTCGATGGATGCAAAAGGATCTCGTGTATAAATATTATATGCATATTATATCCATATTATATCCCATAATCGTCTTTTACGACACCCACGGGCAAGGAAGGGGGTGGTGAATTGTATTCTTATTCTATCACCACACGGAGAATTATGATTAAGCAATCTAATATCATGTTCTTATTGTATTTTTCAGTAATGCCGGCAGTTCATGTTTTAATTCATTTCGGACTCCTGCTGATTTACAAACACTCTGCAAGCAGAAGTACAGCGTGTGGGAGTTCCTCGTCCATGATGAAAAAGACGGCACCGAAAAGGTAAAAGTTGACCTGCCTATCTGCTGTTCCTGTCATTTCAAACCTAAGGAGTAAATCATATTTATTTTTATTATCGCGTATTTTAGACGAAGACTTAACAAATATAAAATAATAATTATATTCTAATTGTAAGAGTAACTTATCTAATTTTGACCACGGTATATATTTTTGCTAATTCTATAAATTTTACGTTTTTATTCAAGTGGCTCCCTATATAAGTTACCTTTATACTGTTTCAAAAATATTAAAAATACTCTGTACTGAACGCGGTATTTATTTAATACAATCAAACAATTGTGTAAAATTAAGAAATATATTTATTTTGTCAAATGAAGGTTACACTTTTATTAAATAAAATATTCTTTATATTAATTTAATTCATTGTATCTAACGTCAAGTATAATACGATATAGGTAATAAAATCAATCCATGGATGTTTGTTGTATAATTTCGTATTACTATTAAGTACTAATTGTACAAAATTGTAGGCATACCTTTCCTCCAGCCAGAATGAGAATTTTGTGATCGATACCTTCATTTCTATGTACCGGAGCTGTCTAATTTTTTATATCTTTAATATATTAAAATCAAATGTGATTATATATTATTAATTTATATAACAAATAATTAGAAGTTAAAATTATGCCGTGGATTATAAGTCAAGACTGAAATAAATTTGAGATTTTTTGAAATTAAATATATCTTCAATAATGTCCATATAATTTCCCTTGTTCTATACCGTAGTTTTCAGCAGTTTCAAAGGTGTGTGTGTATTAAAAATAATGTAGATATCATTTAATCGTGCTATTATTTTATTGAACTGAATATATTTTACTTATATGCATTTCCTGTAGATTTTATAATATTCTCGTCATTATTAAATTTGCAGCGAAGGTTGACTGTATGTGAAGACTTTTTAGTTTTTATTATTGTTATTTTGATCATTACTAGTCAATTAAGGTTATTTAAGTAAATAAAATGTTAATCATAGGTATTGTTTTTTTTTTATCATAGCAGAAAATACCTCTCTTATTACTTTAGAAATACGTAATTGATTAAAAAATTGCAATATTTCCCTTGTGGTGACGGAGTAAGAAGACAGATCACTACAAAGTCCATTTCTTACCCCTAGGTGTCGTAAAAGTAAGGCACTAATTAACTACGTAAGAGAATAAAAAGTCGAAATGAAAACCTATACCAATCCGTCTGACTAGCGTAGTATAATAGTAGGTCATTTCCCTTCCATCGTGGAGGAGGTTCGATCTCAGCAGTGGGCATGAGTACACGGGGAAGAAGAAATAAGAATATACCTCAATGAATGATGGGTAAATACCCGTGGGAATTATAGAAATCAGCCGACCAATCCCTAGGACCCCAACACACTTCCGTGTGGTGACGGAGTAAGAATACAATTCACCACCCCCTATCTTACTTGTGGGTGATCGTACGAGACGACTAAGGGATATAAAAACGCATATAACATCTATGCGAGTGAAGGAAAACTCGAAATTAAACCCTATACCAACACGTCTGACCCGTTGGTCAGACGTGTTGGTATAGGGTTTAATTTCGGGTTTTCCGGTATAGTAGGTCAATTACCCTTCCATTATGGAGAAGGCCTGAGCCCCACAGTGGGACGTACATGGGCAGAGATGATGATGAATCCCTAGGAAAATGGGCGATTGCGCTCTGCTGGAAAACGTAAAACACCTTAATGGGATCTTCAACACGCTTTTCAAGAGTGGCGATTATGGTAATAACCCCTTCAATGAATGACCATGCCATAAAGTATTCTATAGGGGAGGCATACAGCCAGCAATGAGCGAAGAAAGGGCGATTGGTGATGCTAAATATATTTATGTGACTGGCATTTAGACTCCATGTTCAGCTCATATACTCCGAATGTGAAACACTAGTACAATTCTTAATGGGAATGAATTTAGCTAGCGTAGCTCCTAGCATCATAAATTAATATAGGCTTTTAGGCCTAATTGCACTTTTTCTTGCATATTTGTAATGTTATTTGCTTATGTTAAGAACGAAGAGAGGGTTGAAGATGACATTTTATTATTAATAACTATATTAATTGTGATGGAACTGCATTACAGTATTTGATTTATCATTATTAATGAGTCAAAATGCCGTGTGCTAACACAATAGGAATGCAATATGTCACCACTCCTTCCCTTAAGTATCATATGATACGTGAAAGGGACGTAAGAATATCAGCATCTCAGGGACTCATCATAGAAGAATAAAAAACTCAATATAAAATTCTATGTTAAACCTGCTTGCCTGGCAAGCCTCGTGTGTCGGAAAAAAAACCTTTATTATAGAAAGAAAAAGGGCTTTATTATTTCTGCGCTCACATGCTCTAAGTATCGAGTCGTAGAGTTTAAAGGAATTTCAAACGAAGAGGAATTTCTTTATATATATTTCTTTATACATTCATAAACATATATGCAAAATTCTTGAAAAAAGCTTCTCAACCGATGCAAAATTTTAGCTGTGCCATCGGTAGTGTCGAAGACCATGAGAGATAGTTATCTTCAAGTGTGCTACTTGCTCATCTGTCCCTATAGGCAAAAATGAGAAGGATTATTTTCACTTTTGAGATGTTATGATTTGAACACAGGTCGTCTGTATGATACATGGAGACAGAAGAGCGGCGTATGGCCCCAGAAGTTACCATATTAACTCCCCATCCCTATTGGGACTGGCGAACAGCACCGACCTCTTGACGATGGTGGTGGATTCCATTTCCAGCTAGGCTAATCAAGAAAAGATATTTTATAAATACAAAACCCAGTACTACAGAATAATATATAAAGAATAATAAACATTTCTATCCCGGAGTACTTTAGAAATAAAAAATTAAGGGACACAAGCAAGATGCAAACTCAATCATTTGAATCACACAACCGGGGTAGGAATAGCCAATGCAATCATGTAACGGTTATTCTAAGTCTCGGGAAATAAATTTTAATTGCATGCAAAGGCTCACAGGACACAAATAGTTACTACAATTATTTAAAAAAACCACATACATGTACTGCAGATTGAGTATTTTCATCGTCATCATCGCAGCCTACGTCCTACGTCCCACTGTTGGGCTCTGGTCTCCTCCACAATGGTCAGACATGTTGGTATAGGGTTTAATTTCGGGTTTTCTTTCTCTTGCACAGGTCTTATGTGCATATTATATCCCTTAGTCGTCTTTTACGACATCCACGGGCAAGATAAGAAGTGGTGAATTGTATTCTTAATTCGTCACTACAATATTTTAGTAACTACTTAATTTATGATGAATAATAAAACGAATAATCAAGAGAAAGCATTGCATTATAATAATATGCAAACTCAAGATAATAATAATAAACTTTATTTAAATATAACATCCAATAAAAATTGTATCCAATTTGGGCATACAAATATTTTAATATGGCACAGTAAGTTTAGCTTTAGCACATTAGGAAACCCTGTATCGTGGAGGTCAGTCCATTTACAAATCATACAAAACGAATATCGCGTGTTTATAATACATATTGTAATAGTTTTGACAACAGTTTTATGACTAGCCATCTGCGTGAAGTCAATTCTCCTTGATAATATAATTTTTTATTATACGGTGTCAGATAGACTTGGGCCAGGTCAATATAAAACTCTTAGTCGTTCTTTACGACCCCCACTAGTAATGTAAAGGTTAGAAGTATTCGTAACCACCAACCGCACCATAAAACACTAAAGGTATGCACTAAAATTAAATACAACCCGAGACGGGTTGTATTTAATTTTAGTGTAGTTTTAGTTAGTTAATATCAGCGTCGTACAGTAGGTCAATATGTCTTCAATTGTGGAGCAGGCTTGAACCCAGTCCATCCATCCATCCATCCATCAGCCTACAGACGTCCACTGCTGGACATAGGCCTCCCCACAAGAATGCCACTCGGAACGGTCCTGCGCCAGCCCAGTAGTGGAACTTAAAGGGGCTGTGATGATAATGAAAATTAGAAACCTTACGTTGCAGAGAATTTAATAAATATACAATTGACAGACATATACCGTGGTGACAGTATAACAATACAATTCACCACCCCCTCTCCTGCTCGTAGGTGCCGTAAAAGATGGCTAAGGGATTAGATATGCATAACATCTATGCAACAGAGGATAAATTCGAAATAAAGCCCTATACCAACCAAGGTATATTAGGACACTTTCCCTCCTAAAATGAAGGAGGCTCGAGCCCAGTAGTGGGACGTATATGTGCTGTCATGACGAAGATGATTATCTATACCAATAAATAAAATTGGAGTGTCTGTTTGTAATGTCAAAATAATAGGCTTTTTTCATGCTCACACGGTTATTTGCACGACACTTATGCCTAAAATAGCAATTAAAAAATTTTTGTCTGTCTGTCTGTCTGTCTGTTTGTTCCGGGTAATCTTCAAAACGGCTGGACCGATTTCAAAAATTCTTTCACCAATGGAAAGCTATAATATCAGGGCGTAAACTAGGCTATATTTTATCCCGGTATTCCCACGGAAACGGGAACTACGCGGGTAAAACGACTATAACCTATAACCTATAACCGAAGCGAAGCGAGGGCGGATTGCTAGTTTTAAATAAACTAGCATTTTAAATCCACTTACATTGCACTTGATTCGCTAATGATGCAATTTTATACAAGTTCGATTTTAACCTGAAAATAATCGGTTAATTTTACATCTACACAGCCTCAGGCACATAAAACGTAAGTACATCGCAAACATCCCCGATTTATAGTTTCACTGAAAGTACAGAAACAGGTTTTCATTAAATACAAGTAGTTACAAGTCTTGGAACTGTCACTAACTTTCACTCAAGTGAGAGGCGATGTAGTGCTTTCAAGATTATATTAATCCATTATTATACATATATGTATCTGCTAATTGGATATCGATTGACATCAAGATCAAATAAGTTGAATAAGATATTAAATTAATATTTATAAATTTCTTCTGGAATTTCCAACACGTAACCTATAGGCGCCGTAATTCATTTTTATTTATTTTAAAGATAATGTTTCTCTGGGATTTTATTGACTAGAGTTGCCATTACCTAACAATGTCCACACAAGGCTACCTGTACGGAAGATTCTTTATATAGTGACGGAGTAAGAATATAATTCACCACCCTTATCTTGTTGATATGTGTCGTAAAAAACGTAAAAAAATTATGTGCTATGCAGATAACATGCAAAGGAAGGAAAAATTTAAAATAAAACCATAAAGCAATCCGTTTGCCCAGCGTGGTATCATTATTGTCATCTCAGCATATACATTCCAATGCTAAACTCAAGCCTCCTCCATAATAGGCGAGATATTGATCTGTATATACCACGCTGGTCCGACGGGTTGATATAGAATGTTATTTCCAGATTTCCTTCTCTTGAATAGATATTATATGCATATTATATCTCTCTGTAGTCTTTTACGACATCCACCGTCAAGATAGGAAGTGATGAATTGTAATTTTACTCCGTCGGATTGCTTTAGGGTTTCATTCAATATCCCTCCTATAATGGAGGAGGCACGAGTTTAGCATAGGAATGTATAAGTAAAAGACGACTATGGGATATAATATGCACTTAACACCTGTGCAAGAGAAGGAAAACTCGAAATGAAACCCTATGTCTTACCAGCATGGTACAGAAGGTCAAATTCCCTCCCATTGTGGAGAAGGCCCGAGCCCAACACTGGGACGTATGTGGGCTGCGATGATGATGATGATGATAAAATATGTTATCCTCAATAAACATATAGGGTAACAAAGTTACATCTGCAGTTAAAAAATCAGTGTACCTGTATATTTATAACATAATAAAATAACATGTGGAAACGGGATAAGAATACAATTGTCGACACCCCTTGCTTGCCCGTGGGAGTCGTAAGAATTAGCTAAGGGTTCACCAGGAGAGTGGGCAGCAGCTCTCTCCGGGGAAATATATAACACCTCACTACGATCACCATAATTGCCCCAAGTCACAGCACCTGCTCATTTTGGTGGCGAGACCGGTAGCGGTAGAGCAGGGGATGCGACGAATCTCCGGCAGCGATCCGGCTACCAAACAAAACGAGCCTTGCCCTGGTAACACACAACATTAGGATACTGAATAATGAGAGGATAATCGAGCCATAAGACGAATTGTGCAAAATCCGGCGCGTCATTACAACGTCGTATTTTACTTACAGGATTATCTCAAGATAGGAAACGATATTACATGGGATTCACAACTTTTTACAGTAGAAGAACTGAGTTGCGGCACTTGTTCTTTTTTACAAGTTATGTTTTTGATGGCATTGTATTCTTAACCCGTCACAACACGAGCACTGACCAGATCAGTGTCACTAATAATCTAGCTAGCAATCTTCAATTTGAATATTGTGGATATAATTATGCAGTACATTACTTTTTGCAAGCCTCAAGTTTTTGTTCTAACTACAATTTTGTCTGTTGTTTTTATACTTATAAGGTCGTCTACGTCACATGAACTTACAAAACTCTTTCAGAAACGGAATGCTATACCTATTATTAGTGAGTATAATAGACTACAGTTTTTTTTTTTTTGTAATTTTAAGACAACACCATGCACTAAGGAAATAATCCTTGTATTGCTGGGAACTTTACAAACATATAATTAACGGACACAAATTACATCCAGACTCAGAACAACAATTGTGGATCACACAAAGTGTTGTCCCGCGTGCGATTCGAACCCCCGACACTGACGTTGTAAGTCGCTATCTTAACCACTACGCCATCTGTGCAGTCACACGGTATTTTAACACGGTATTCAAACTTAATTAGCTAGTATATGATGTAGTCCATAATGTTATAATGAATATAATACGTACATCATAAAGATGTGTTTTGATCTAGGGTCTATGGTATTATGGTTAGTTATATATATATATTCTTAACGTTAATCAAACCGTATTAAAGTAAAATTGATTCAGTGGTTTAGACTTAAAAATATAACAAACAAACTCACTTTCCCATTTATAATATTACTTAGGAAATTATGTCATATACGAATATGACATTATGACAATGATATTAGTGAATGAATGGAAAATATAAATATAAAAATAAAATAAAACACAATGACATTAATGACATTACAACAATAACATGACATTATACAATATGACACGCCTCCTCGCGGACGTGGTCCGCCGCCGGCGACTGGGGCGGCGCAGGCGCGAGTACCTGCGCTTGATGCCGCCCTAACAGAGGCTGCTGGTGACCGGACAGGGGATTTTAGTCCATCACCCACGGAGAGGCTGATCTCGCGACAGCGACCGACGTCCCGGGAAAGGGACGTCGACGGGAGAGGGTACCCCCTCAGGGTATTCCGCCGGGCCGACCACTGAAGGCAAGGAACTCTGCGCCAGTGGTTGGCCCATTGACGAAGGCGACGTACTGTCGGGTATGTTACGGGGCCATGCGCCATCCTTCTGTCGTCCCGGATGGAACCGGGCGGCAGCTGCGCTGACCGTAGCCCACCCCAAAAATAAAAAGCGGCACAAAACCCATAATAGGCGCTAACGTAAACGCGTCATCTACTCTCTGGTATGGCAAGTTTAGATACCCCGATACTGACCGTCGTTGCGCTATAGAAGATTTCATCGCTGAGACCTGACCTGAGGACCTGGCCATCCACAATACACCTGATGCACCAGCAACATTGTGCAGTCCTTTGGGTGAATGTTCTATTGACGTCCGCTTGAATATATAGCGTGTTCTCCCTGACGCGTCATGAAGTGATCATCGCCTGATCGTGTACGAATTTTTATCGGGACTGTTGCAGAACTCCCACAGACAGAGTCGCAATTTTAGATATAAATGTAAGGGAGCGAATTGGGAATTTTCCTCTCTCCCCGTGTGTCAAGAATTTCACTCCCTCTTTTCCCCATATGTCAGGGATTTCACTTACAGAGAATTAACCGCATTAATGTCACATTCCCTAATATACGTACGTGGCTCTAGTCTGACCACGCTTACCTACTACTAAGAAATGTGACTGGTGGAATAATCACCTAGTAGAACTCCGCAAATGGTTTCGAAGGGCCCGTAGGAAACATAATAAAATTAAAAATCTTGTAAAATGGCAACGGCCTTTGATGGATCTCTATCCGTACTAAGAACTGCCAGGTCTCGCTATTGGACTACAGTTGAAAAATCTAAGAAGCCTTATTAAGTAGGATTGCGAAAAAATTTTAAAGTCAAAGTCCGTGGTCTCCACTATATCATGAGTTTAAATCGAATCGGTCAACCGACCTAGCGTAAAATTTTAAAGTAAATAACAAACATACTACGGGTATCGAAGAGACCACGGAGGCTTTATTAAATACTAGCAACCTGCTCCCGCTTCGCTTCGATTTCAGTCGCTTTACCCGCATAGTACCCGTTTTCACGGGAATACCGGGATAAAATGTAGCCTATGTTACTCCCTGATATTATAGCTTTCAACTGGTGAAAGAATTTTTGAAATCGGTTCGGTGATTTAATCATGAAAGCGTAACAAACAAACACACTTACGTTCGCATTTATAATATTAGTAAGGACGTTAATCCCAGACGATAATATATTAATCGATAGCGAACACCACAAAAAAATAGGCGCTTGGGCCGCCGAGTCCCTTCTCTCGCCTATATCTGACCTATTCCATCTCTGGCCGAGTTTATAAATACGATTAGAGCTCTTCTCCTCAACAAAGCCGCTGGTGAAAACAAAATATCAAACAAAATGATTAAAGAAGCTAGTTGACGATCGGACGAATCATTAATGGTTTTTAATCGTTGTGAAACTGGAGGCATATTTCCTCGTTTATGGCGTCGTCGATACCAAATCAAATCATTTATTCTGCATATAATTATACGATATGTACGAATAATTCCTAAAGGCGGTGATAAACCTCCGGATGATCCAAAATCATATCGACCAATCACTTTACTGCTGTCACTAGGCAAGCTCTAAGAACGTCTTATTGTGCCTCGTTTATTAGCGGGTGAATCAACATTCAATAATAATCAATTCGGTTTCACTCCGGGTAAATCAATTATCGCCACGGCCATTTCGGTGAGAAAAGTTATCAACACATCAGTTTTTAAATACGTGATAGGCGTCTTCCTGAACATTTCAGGTGCTTTTGATAACGCCTGGTGGCCAATGTTAGTCGTTAAGCTAAAGGCTCTTGGGTGCTATAGGAAAGTCTACCTAATACAGTCGTACCTTTTACAAAACTCGACTAAACTGAAACTTTATCACCATGCAATATTTAAACCACTGGATGATGGGCTGTTCTCAAGGTGCCGTGCTAAGTCCGTTTTGACGATTTCTCGAATTAATTCTGCCGAAGAATTGTCAATTAATTGGCTATAACGACGACGGTCTCTTTCTCCTATAATGAAACACCAAGGACGGCTTAGAGAAATTATCGGCAATTTGTCTTAATCAAATATTTCAATGGGATACACGAAATCGGCTTACTTTTGCTCCACAAAAAACATATCATCTTTTATTAAAAGGAATTTTACAATCGATGTCGCGTATTAAATTCAATAAAACTATAATCAAAGGAAAAGAATTACTTTGCTATCTCGGACTTATCTTAAAAAATATGTCATTTATCGAGCATATTAAAATTTTAGGTGAAAAAGCGAAACAGAAGCTCTATGCGCTTCCTAGAATATCAACGTCCACCTGAGGGCTTCGTTTTAATACACTTAAAACTATATGGCCACATATTTGGGGTGTATTTGTTATGCTGTATCTGTCTGAGCTGATAGAGTTTCCATAGGAGCAGCACGCCTTAAGTTATTACAAAGCCATCGACTGGCTTTAATATTCTTATGTAAACCTACAGAACAGTTAGTAGTAAAGCCTTGCCTGTACTCACAGGTGTACTGCTGGTTAACTTGAGGGTTCAGAGGCGGGCATTAATGTATTGCACCACCAGGTAAACTATGAGCACAGATTTTCTTCTGTCGCGCGACAATAATAAAATCGCTAGATTGTTTACGCCATTCATTGTTTACGAGGACCTTCTAACGGAATATCAGAAGAGATGGGATTCATCATCAAAAGGCTGTCATCTCTATTTATTTTTCCCATGTGTACGCAAGTGCATGGAGAAAGTGTAGCTTGAGGTTGAACATTGTGTAGTCCAATCCCTGGCCATGGCAATTTTAAAATTCTCTTTTAATCTCGGATCCTCATCATTATGTCAATGTTCCATATTTGACCACCAGTATGAACAGTCAGCACACCACATTCTCTGAGAGTGCAATCTCTGGAGTAACGAGCGCGACCATATATTAAAGAGTTTACAAGTCACCTCGGGAGTAGTTACTATATGAACCCCGTAGCAACTCGAGAAAATTATCGTGTATTCAGGCGTTTCTGTTATATCTTGTATAGTAATCAATCTTAAGGCTCACATATAGACCCCCTCAAGCTTTTCCATATCTCTGGTGATGTGCGGCTGCGCTCATCGTAGCTGTACATTCACTTATTTATCGACTAACTAGTCAATTTTGCTACATATCTTCCGCATTGCATAGGAGGGAAGTGGAATCAATCTTTTCCAATCCCTCCTGTTTAACCTTTATAATTAAATTTATTGCGGGTCCCGAGACAATTAAAATTATTTCCCGACATTGTAGATCCAGACTTAGAGGAGTCACAATGGTAGGAATGTGTGATGGGATTACCCATTCAAAATTGTTTACATATTTGACCCTTTTTTTTGTGTGGGTGGGCTGCGGTCGGCGTGCCTCCGCACCACTCCGTCCGGGGCTACAGAGGGGCTTAAGTACGCAACTCCCGCAACCCACCCGAAAACCACGTCGCCTTCGTCGTTGGGCCGACCACCGGAGCAGGGTTACTTGACAACAGTGGTCGGCCCGACGGAATACCCCCAACGTGGGGTACCCTCCCATCGACCGACGTCCCCCCCCTCGGGGGGACGTCGGTCTTTCCTCACGCGGTCGGCCTCTTGGCGGGTGACGGACTAATCCCCAGTCACGTCACCCGCGGACATATTTGACCCTACTGACATGTTAATTGTAAACATATTAATTTATAATTCTATTTTTGGTTTATGGTCGATAATAAAGCATTATAATACTCGTGACCTTAACAAAAACTCATTTTGATGCAAGTTCGTAACCTTGTTTTAATATTATCAATAGAACTTTATATTGTTAAATCTCACGAGCGTGTGTTTGTCATTCTCATCATTCTTAAATGAATTGAACAATTTGTGCTATTATTTTTCTTGTTTCGTTTTTAAATCTTGGTGTCATTATCATCTCAGCCTATATACGTCCCACTGCTGGGCTTGGGCCTCCTTCGCTATGGAAGTGAAATTGACCTACTCTAACACGCTGGCCAGCCGTACTGGCATTTTTTTTTTATGGGCGGGCTATGGTAAGCGCACGCGCGGTCCAGTCCCTCCGGGGCGATGAAAGGACGGCGCGCGGGTCCATAACCCACCCGTACCCACGTCACCTCGTTATTGGGCCGACCACCGGAGCAGATGTGACTTGTCGTCAGTGGTCGGGTCAGCCGTACTGGCATACGGTTTTATTTAGATTTTTCCTACCCTTGCACAGATGTTACATATATATTATTATATCGTGTTTTACGACAGTAATAAGAGCAGGAATACTAGACATAAAATCCTAGGCCAACATGTCTGACATCGAGATATAATAGGTCAATTTCCCGTGGGTGTCGTACAGACGACTAAGGGAATAATAATGCACAAATAATCTATTTTGAGCAGCACGCAACATTATCTATAATATAATAATGAATCGCTGAATGTGTTGCTAAGCGCAAATCTCGAGAACAGCTGAATCGATCCAACAAGTCATTATTATTTCAGAAAATTTATAATTATCAACCCGATTCAGAAAATTAGTTATTAAATATTGACCCACATTTTGATACAAATTTAATGCCATACACTGGTATTAAATTTGTATCAAAGAAGAAAGAAAATTATTCTATTTGAAAAAATTATATTGTTTATGTTACTTATGTAATTATGTATTGTTGTATTAAAAAAAAACTAAAAAAATAAAGAATCGACTATTAGATGGTACGAAGGTCGCCGGGTCAGCTAGTAAAGATTAAAAGTAAATAAATGTTCTAAACCTAAAAATACAGTGAATGTTGCAAGAACTTCCAAAAAGAGACATTGCTCATTGCAAGCATCATTGCAGCGCTGGTTTTCAGCCATACCTCCATGGTACCGCCTAATATCCAATTAATTTCTTAATTATTAATTAAAATAGGGGGATATGTAAAAAATAACTCTCAGCAGAGTTTTTTGTACAATAAATAATCTGCTAATAGGTTGTGGAAAACCTTGAAAATTTTCTAGCGGTTTTTCAACGGTCGCAAATTTTTATCCGTCTTCCACCATAAGGGGTGACCGTTAAAAAAATCGTGCCATTTTTAAACTACTTCCAAGTACAAGTCACTGAGTCTTGCTGGGTGAGCCACGGTTATCAAGTAATCTGTACTTGTGATCAGCCAATGGCGATGGCTAGGGAACACGGCAGGTTATGGGGCCGCACGCTGCTCATCCTTTGTCCCAGACAGATTAGGCGAGATGTGTCCATAACCTAGCATAAAAAGGGTTACAGTTTTTTTTATATCTGTGGTCGCCCCAATGTCGATGAGGAGAGACTACTGCGTGCCCTTTCGTAGCCCGAACGGAACGAATGACGTATGTCCAGATAGTCTGCCCAAAAAACAAGGGTTACAGTTTTACGTTTTAGTATAATTAATTTGTTGTCGGTGATCTCATAGAGTATTTATTATAGTGCTGTATCCATAACAATTTCTTATATAAATATGTCGGTTTTTGCCTATTCATAACATCAAAAACCATTGTGGTGTAGTGAAGCTTGCTACGATAATTCATGTTAATCGTTATCAACAATAGTTTGCGGAGAAACCCAGTAGGTATGATCTGCAAGAAAATTAAACTAAAAGTATTGTGTATACAGAAGTGTTTTAAATACCTACAACAAAAATACCATTGAATATATAAATGCCTACATAATATTTTTATATTTTATAAGACCTCCTGTTACCCAGTTAAGACCTATTACAAAATGTTTAATATAATGCGTACGATCTAACTAGATGGCACTAATGACAATTTTCCATAATATTGTGTTATATGTAGAACATAAAACTCATTGGTCGATCGAACTACCAACTATTTCACTATTTTAAATCTATACCAATAAATTAAATTGGAGTGTCTGTTTGTAATGTCAAAATAATAGGCTTTTTTCATGCTCACACGGTTATTTGCACGACACCTATGCCTAAAATAGCAATTAAAAAATTTTTGTCTGTCTGTCTGTTTGTTCAGGGTAATCTTCAAAACGGCTGGACCGATTTCAAAAATTCTTTCACCAATGGAAAGCTATAATATCAGGGCGTAAACTAGGCTATATTTTATCCCGGTATTCCCACGGGAACGGGAAATACGCGGGTAAAACGACTATAACCTATAACCGAAGCGAAGCGAGGGCGGATTGCTAGTATCCATTAAAAATGGAACGATATAATAAAATCGGCTAAGTGCGAGTCGGACTCGCGCACGAAGTGTTCCGTACCATTGTCTATAAAAAAACGCGTTTGTTGTATGGGAGACCCCTTAATTATTTATTTTGTTTTTAGTATATGTTGTTAAAGCGGCAACAGAAATATATAATTTGTGAAAATTTCAACTGTCTAGCTATCGTGGTTCTTGAAATAAAGCGTGGTGGTGACAGACAGATGGACAGACAGACAGCGAAATCATAGTAATAGAGTCCCGGTTTTACCCTTTGGGTACTGAACCCTAAAAAATGGCGTTTAACACGAACTAACAAATACCACTTTTTTACCAAAAAGTATTATGAGTGAACTAGATTGTACACCCAGCATCCCTATATTGTTCCTGTTCCCGTGACATATTTCACTATATATGGGAGATGTACCTAAAAGAGCTTTTTAAAGTAAATCTATAACAATATTCTTATCTATATCTATACCAATAAATAAAATTGGAGTGTCTATTTGTAATGTCAAAATAATAGGCTTTTCTCATGCTCACACAGTTATTTGCACGACACCTATGCCTAAAATACAGATTAAAAAATTTTTGTCTGTCTGTCTGTCTGTTTGATCCGGGTAATCTTCAAAACGGCTGGACCGATTTCAAAAATTCTTTCACCAATGGAAATCTATAATATTAGGGAGTAACCTAGGCTATATTTTATCCCGGTATTCCCACGGGAACGGGAACTACGCGGGTAAAACGACTAAAACCGAAGCGAAGCGAGGGCGGGTTGCTAGTCCTTCCTAATATTATAAACTAGCAACCAGCCCTCGCTTCGCTTCGGTTTCTGTCGCCTAGTAATATTTCTGTCTGTCTAGTAATATTTTAAAGCTATAGTTGAAAACATTATTATTTTTTTATATATTGTCATGTTTTTACTAAACCTAGATTAAATCTTTTATGTATTATTATTAAGTTTTGGAGCTACTACTCCGATTTTATAACTTGTTTTTCACTTTATAGCCTACTGGCAACCCGCCCTCTCTTTCCTTTGGTTTCAGTCGCCGTACCCGCGTAGTGCCCGTTTCCGTGGGAATACTGGCATAAAATGTTGCCTATATTACTCCCTGATGTTATAGCTTTCCATTGGTGAAAGAATTTTTGAAATCGGTTCAGTGGTTTAAGCGTGAAAGTATAACAAACAAACAAACTTACTTTAGCCTTTATAATATTAACTAGCAACCCGCCCTCGCTTCGCTTCGGTTTCACTCAACTTACCTGCGTAGTTCCTGTTCCTGTGGGAATACCGGGATAAAATATAGCCTATTTTACTCCCTGATGTTATAGCTTTCCATTGGTGAAAGAATTTTTGAAATCGGTTCAGTGGTTTAAGCGTGAAAGCATAACAAACAAACTTACTTTCGCCTTTATAATATTAATAAGGATTTATTGAAGATTTTAAATAATTTATTATACGATTTATACTACGACAAAGCAACCATACACGAGTGAAACCGCGGACACAGCTAGTTTAATATAAAAAAAAACAGGCCATAAACAGTATCTAATCAGTTCAACATAATCTACCAATGTAAAGCTGCGTTCCGTTATAGTATTTTAATCAATTTATTCTTGTTAATTATGTTTATACTAAAACTAATTTATTAAACGCAATTTACCTTATGAAATCAGAAGTCATTAGCGATGGATTTTAATAATCAATGATTTTAAACACGAGTATTAAAATAGAACTATGTAATTTTAATATAATTGCTGTTGCATGATTTTTACTTTATATGGTTACTAGCTGACCCAACAGACCTTGTTCTGTTCAAATAAAATAAAAGAAATTCTTCTTAAACTCGTCAGCCGCGCCACCTACCGCGTCCTAAACCATTCTCGAATCTCGTTGAACACACACAAAAAATTTTATCAACATCGATCCAGCCGTTTAGGAGGAGTTCCGTGACATACACATGTGCACAAGAAATTTATAAATAAAGATAATCATCATCAACTCAATTCATACACGTCCCACTCGGCCCACTGGGCTCGGTTCTTGACCTACTTAATTACTTGATCTACCACGCTGGGTGGACGGATTGGTATAGGGTTTTTATATCGAATTTTCCTCCTGTTGCAATGTTGTTTTCTGCATATCATATCTCTTAGTCACCTTTTACGACACCCACGGCTAAGAGAGCGGATGAGAAAGAACATAAGTTCTTACTCCGACACCACACGGAATTTGGTTATGATGCCAAATAATAGGCATATAGATATAAATATATTCTTAAAGTTAGCTTCACTTTACTGTCATTAAAAAAGGAGCAGCGAACTACCTGTAGTTCCTTCCTTCTATCAACCAATTGAAGTTGCAGAGATCTCTAACCATTCATAGGTATAATGCATAATCACAGCGTTTAGTAGACAAGTTTACAATCGCAATTATGCTTAATTTTTTAAGACAGGAAGACAGAAGAAACCGTTTGCAATCCTGCCATACTCGTAATTCACTATCGACGTAGGGGCGGGTCACTGATACCCGATGCTGAATCATCCAACAAAAGGAACAGATAATGCAAACGCATAAATATTGGCAAACATATAATTAAGGGACATGAGTTACACAGACTCGGTACAATCATTTATGGCATTTTTTAATTTATTTATTTTTGTTTAGATGGGCTACGGTCAGCGCCGTCGTCCGGGGCGAGAGAGGGGAGGCGCACGGTCCCGTAAACCACCCGATAGCACGTCGCCTTCGTTGTTGGGCCGACCAGCGATGATGAGTCTCTTATCTTCAGTGGTCGACCGAACGGAATACCCTGAGGGGGTCCCTCTCCCGCCGACATCCCCTTCCCAAGACATCAGCCACTGTCGTGAGGTCAGCCTCTCCGCGGGTGACGGACTAAAGTCCCCTGTCCGATCACCCGCAGCCTCTGCTTGGATGGCATCAGGCGTAATAATTTATGATATTGATAAAGATATTGTCCTGTAGGTATCAGGGTATTTGTCAGGGTAGATTGGTATCTTAATCACTACGCTATTTGAGCAGTGAATTAATGTCGTGAATTCTGCTGTCCATTTTTCTAGTAATTTTTCTTCTATGGGAAATCATTCCTGGCCTGTCACTATTTTTTAAGATCGGGCTATGATCTGCACACACGCCATTTATTCCACGAAATAGCGGCGCGTGGCCTTATAATCCACTGTATTCTCTCTTCATCGCTATTGGATCGACCATACAGAGAACTCCCTTCCTATCTCCTTATTGTGACACATTGGATAAAACCTGTAGTTACTTCTTTTAAAATAACATACATAACATTGTATACGTAAATTACATTATTTATACATAAATAACTAAACAGTCCCGGCTTCACAGGATAGCTGAATATGACCATTTTCCTTGACATTATTTTCATAGCAACTACGGCATGCATATACCTAGTAACAGTTAAATTTCACCACAATTTAATTAAATCGACTTGGAATATATAGATCTGTATGCAAAGGTGCATTCAACCATATATCGGTAAACGTTCATTGCTGGACATAGGTCTCCCCACGAGAATACCACTCAGAAAGGTCCTAAACTACTTGCATGCAGCGATTTCCTACGACTTTCACGATATCAGTCCACCTTGCCCGACCCACTTGACTTCTTGCATCGCCGTGCTGTTCGAATCATTGGTGATTCCAATCTCAACAATTATTTGACTTGGTATGTACCTCTGTGACCATTTTACCATTGTACCACTCAATACTATAGCTGAGTTCAACCAATTTGGCAAATGTTATAGTCTTCAACTATACGTTTCCAGTGATTATTTCGCCTACGTACGTGCAGGACCTGGAATAAACTACTTGCTGCTGTTTTTCTCGAGTGCTATGATATGTCCTTCAAAAGTGGTTTAAGAAGACTAGTTTCTTCAAAGTAGGTGATGATCTAGCTATGGCCTTAGTATTTCAAAAGTCCATAAGAATCAGTATTATTTACCATCAGGCGTGCTGGTTCCTCGTTTCTCAGCAACAGCAATAAAAAAATACTCCTTCCGAAGGAGAACGATCACCCACTGACTCTTTATACATCACACCACGTAGGTCTCCTGTCGCAACAAAAGTCCCAACTCAGTAGAGACTATTATAATAAGTTAAAATTCGATAAAGTTCTTTGAATAAGAAGTCACTACCGAGACTACAGTATATGTCACTACAGTATAAGGATCTGTAATCGCCAGGGTGATGCTTGACAGCGTCAGGAACTGGGACGCGGTCGCAACCTTCTGCGAGGCAGCAGTCTCTGTAGTGACGGCGGAGCGCGTACGCGGTGAGCGTCTCCTCGTCGACGCGACCCGCTGCCGGCGACTTGGGTGGTGCAGGCGCGATTACCTGCGCCTGATGCCGCCCTAGCCGAAGCCACGGGTCACTGGACCGGGGAACTAGACCATCACCCGCCGAGAGGCCAACCGCGTAAGGAAAGACCGACGTCCTCCCCGAGGGGGGGACGTCGGTCGATGGAAGGGTACTCTTCAAGGAGTATTCCGTAGGGCCGACCACTGACGACCAGTCACCCTGCTGCGATGGTCGGTCCAACGACAAAGGCGACATGTCGTGGATGGGTTACGGGTATGTGTGCTTACGCCCCTCTGTCGCCCCGGACGGAATGGTACGGGGAGTGCGCTGACCGTAACACAACCCCAAAAAAAAAAGCATACAATATCGCTTAATTTTCTCTATGGTGACGGAGTAAGAATACAATACATCACCCCCTAACTTCCGCGTGGGTATCGTAAAAGACGATTAAGGCATTTAATATGATAACACCGATGCAATAGAAGGAAAACTCAAAATAGAACCCTATACTAACCTGTCTGACCAGCATGATATAGTCGGTTAATTTCCTTCCCTTTGAGGAGGAAGCATGAGCGCAGCAGTGGCTTGTAAATGAGTTGTACTCGTAATGATGATTGTTTAATTTTTTTTATTAATATTGACTGTACCTCTTTGTATTATATTAGACACTCGTTTAAAAGTTATATACCTCGAGACCGGTACCTCTTATTGTTGAAAACACCCTAACAATGTTTATCGTATCCTGTGCTTATAGACCCACTGCTTGGATCGAGCCAGCAGTATTTATTATACAAATAAATAAAATTGAAGTGTCTGTTTGTTATGTCGTTGGACTTTTTCATTCTCACACGATTACGCATGACACCTATGCCTAAAAAACAGTTAAATACTTTTATTTGTCTTTCTGTTTGTTTGAGGTAATCTTCAAAACGGTTGGACCGATTTTGATAATATTTTACTACCAGGTAGCTGTCTATATAAGGAATAAGTTAGGCTAGTTTAGGTATTTTATCCCGGTATTCCCACGGGAACGAGTACTATGCAGAAAAGGCGATTGAATCCGAAGCAAAGTAATAGCTGGTTGCTAGTACTATATATTATTATGATCGGTTGTGCAGAAAATTTTGCATATTTTGAAGAACTAAGAATAGAGTTCAGAATCTCTCTTTTAGTTCATGGGTCTCATAAAAGATGGCGAAGAGGTATGCAGATCCCACCGGGCTGGCCACGGAGGACAAGGAACTCGGTACCGGTGGTCGGCCCAACGGCGAAGGAGAGGAGCTACGGCGGGTTAAGGGGCCACGCACCGCCCCTTCGTCGTCCCGGACGGAGCGGATGACGGGTGCGCTGAACATGGCCCACCCAAAAAAAAGGTATGTAGATAACATATACACCGTGGAATCTAATTGGCTGATTGCCGGCAACGTACATACTCAGTTAATGATGTAGAACCATAATATAGCATTTATTCAATAAAATAAAACCATAAATTCTTGTCATTTGCAATCCCGGACGTTGCCTTAAAATACCTTTTTTGCATAACTGTAACATGTGGTTAAGGGCATTCACCATAGGTACGGTAGCATGCTAACCGACCTATTAAAACATAGACCAAGCTCGCGCGACTCGGGCTTATCAGAAAGGAAGAAAGAGGTGCGGGGCGCGAGCGGGTGAGGTGTAACACCGAGCTCTGAGGTGTTATACCTAAAATTATTTTGTTTTACATATTAATGCGATTTAATACGAATGCTATGTCGTAGGCATGTTGTTGGGAATAATGCCGTTGCATATCAGACCAACTTAAGAATGTCTAATTATCAGACTTTTTTTCTAAATGTATTATGTTTTTAATTATTTGGGGATATTAAGAATGATTAACTGAGTAACGGAAAACAGGCATTTAGATTCCACGGCATATACAAGTGAAGAAATACTCGAATTAAATATACCAGCTGTCTGATCAGCGTGGAATAGTAGGTCAATTTGTCTCTTATCGTGGAGGAGGCTCTTAGCATATGAGCTGAGAAGAGCAGTAATTAAGTTTGTCAGCGTAGCGTGGCAGGAACAAATCAATTAGAACACATTATGGTAGTCCGTGTGGTGACGGAGTAAGAATACAATTCACCAGTCCCTATCTTGCTCGTGGATGTTGTAAAAGACGACTAAGGGATATGCATATATCATCTGTGCAAGAGAAGGCAAACTTGAAACAAAACATCCCTATTACAACACATCTGATCAGCGTGGAATAGTAGGTCAATTCCCTTCCCATTATGGAGGATTTTTTTTTCCGCTGTGGAAATGCCATTTACGCACTATCCCCCGCCGGTGACAGACGAGGAGGAGTGTGGGACTCGCCGGCTGCCTATGCTTCCGGAATACCCACTAAATCAACAGCGGTCCCTTCCGCGCTTTTACGGCGTGCCAGAAAGGTCATCAATTTTTTTATTTTTTTAGGGTGTTTACGGTCGTCGCACTCCTCACACCACTTCGTCCGGGACGACACCTCGAGTGTGTCCTCGTCGCAATCGCAGTGGTGGCAGGACGGTGTGCTCTCCCTCCTCACGACCGTGTTATTTGGCGAAGCATCCATGCCCCGTCAACACCTGCACCAGTCGGAAGGAAAGCACTCCGTGCTGCCGCTCCAGTCACTGCATCAGCATCGGCAGGAAGGCCTCGACCTCCGCCAACAGGTCCCGGTACAAACAACCCACAGCCCATCACCACCTGCACCAGTCAGAAGGAAAGCACCCCGTGTTGTCGCTCCAGCCACTGCATCAGTATCGGCCGGAAGGCCTCGACAGTCCTCACACCGAACCGAGGCCGCTCCAGCCGGACTACCCAACGGGCAATGACGTCTCGGTGGGCGTCGACGCGCCAGGCGGTGAGCTCCCTCAACGAGACCACACCGCCCTCCGCTCGCCCACCCGTCACCCGCCGATACAATCTGGCGAGCATTTTCGCTTCCAGGTCCCACGGGGGAGTTCCGGCCAATAGGCACGCTGCCTGCGTCGCCACCGTGCGGTATCCGCGGATGGCCCTGACCGCCATGGCCCTCTGTGGTCGCCACAGAAGAGCCCTGAGTCGGACGGTCATGGACCCCGCCCACACCGGTGCGCCGTACAGGGCCATCGACCGGATGACCCCCGCGTACAGCCGTCGGCACGTAGTGCTCGGTCCGCCCACGTTCGGCATAAGCCACGATAGGGCGGACGCCGCGCCGACGAGCCGTGGATCGAGCCTGCGGAAATGCTCCCGGAACCACCATTGCCCGTCGAGCACCAGGCCCAAATACCTCATATGGGCCCGGATACTGATATCAACCGAATGGACGGTGATTGAGACGCTGATGGGAGGGCTCATACGGTGCCCATGGAACAAGAGGGTCTCCGTCTTGTTCAGGGCGACTCTCAACCCCAGCGCCTCGATCCACCTGACGATCTCTTCGGTGCCTAGAGTCGCCAGGCTTGCCGCCTCTTCTAGCGTCCCGTAAACCGTTTGGACGCCAAACACGCATCGAACAGCCCCCTGAGGCAGGGACCCAGGTGTTCGAGGACCAGGGCCATCACATGGTGGGGAACACCATCGGGCCCGGGGCGGTGGATTTTCCGCGCATGCGTGCCACCGCCACCCATTTCGGGTTCCATGATGGGCGGAACACTGTCATCGTCGGTCTCCCGGTCAGTATCTGGCGGAGCCATGACCGGGGGCATGTGTTCTGCCCGCCGTGGGAACAGGTCCTCAACGACCCGGGTGAGAAGGCCGGGCTGGAGAGGCTCGGTGATTCGCGATAGGGGCGATCCCCGGGGTCACGGTCGACACCGTCCAGACGTCCTTGGCGGAACGGACGGCCAGCCTGAAGGCCGACCGCGCATTGCGGTAGCCCTCGTAAAGCTGGCCCTCCCGTTCCGTGTCGCGATGGCGCCGTCGGTTGCGGGTGTAAGCCCTCCGGGCGCGAATATACGCGGCCGGAGATCCGCCAGCTCCCGGGACCACCAGTGGACAGCCCTCCTCGGGGGCAGACGCCATACCCAGGGCATGGCCGCATCGTAGATCTGCGTCAACGCACTACTGATGTGGCCAGCCTCAGGGTCCACCCTGTCCAACTGGTGGGCAGAGGACAGCCACGAGTGAAAGACGACTACCTCCGCCAGCAGGTCCCGGTCTAAACGACTCACAGCCCATCGTGGGAACGCGGGACGTCCGTCCGCCCTGTGACGCCTGCTGAGCGTCCGGAGGGTCCGGGAGACCTCCATCCGGATGTACCGGTGGTTGGACAAGGTCTCAACCTCCTCCTGGACGCACCAGCTCCCCACGCGTGCGGCGACATTGGGGCTAGCGAATGAAAGGTCGTCTTTAGACATTCGATCCCCGACACCCCTACGCAAGACTGTCTGGCCACGTCCTGTCGTCAATCAAAGCAGTGGAAAGAGATACGCATATCGGCGCCTCCTCCTCCCTACTCGCCGCCGGGCGGCGGGGCGAGTCAGCGGACGCAAGTGCTTTGTGTTCCCGCCCCGCGGCCTCCTTCCTTGTGATGACCTCCTCGCAGAAAGTCATTTATTGTTATGCTAAAAACACCGACAAAGGTACATTTTCTATAAATAAAACCTAGCTAGATCGATTTTTTGGACCCGAATCCTCTAGTATGCCAAGTTACAACAAAATCGTTGGAGCCGTTTCCGAGATCCTGAATATATATATATATATATATATATATATATATATATATATATATATACAAGAATTGCTCGTTTAAAGATATAAGATATGTATATTTTTTACATATAAGAAACTTTCTTTAAATAGTTAAGTATCAAATAATTTAACATTTGACATCTATTAAATACTAGCCGACCCGGCGAACTTCGTACCGCCATAATTTTTTTCGTAAATATATTTTCTTCTTCTTCTTATTTAATGGCAAAGAGCTACAATAATATGAGCTATTGGTATCAGTGTCGAGTATTATATTAATTACTAGCAACCTGCTTCGGTTTTAGTCGTTTTACCCGCGTAGTTCCCGTTCCCGTGGGAATACCGGGATAAAATATAGCCTAGTTTACTCCCTGATATTATAGCTTTCCATTGGTGAAAGAATTTTTGAAATCGGTCCAGCCGTTTTGAAGATTACCCGGAACAAACAGACAGACAGACAGACAAAATGTTTTTAATCTGTATTTTAGACATAGGTGTCGTGCAAATAACCGTGGAAGCATGAAAAAAGCCTATTATTTTGACATTACAAACAGACATTCCAATTTTATTTATTGGTTATTGGTATAGATTCACATCTCTAAGCCTTGATCTTTCAGTCAGTCGTTAGCATGATTTGGTACTGATAACCAAGTCATGCTTTCTCTGGGAATTTTAGCAGAATATCAAAATGCACGCAATTCACTATTATATCATATTCACTACATTTCAGAATTTTATCTGCATTATATTACATACAATATCAGCAAAATTATTCAATACTAGCAACCCGCCCTCGCTTCGCTTCGGTTATAGGTTATAGTCGTTTTACCCGCGTAGTTGCCGTTCCCGTGGGAATACCGGGATAAAATATAGCCTAGTTTACGCCCTGATATTATAGCTTTCCATTGGTGAAAGAATTTTTGAAATCGGTCCCGCCGTTTTGAAGATTAACCCGGAACAAACAGACAAAAATTTTTCCATTGCTATTTTAGGCATAGGTGTCATGCAAATAACCGTGTGAGCATGAAAAAAGCCTATTATTTTGACATTACAAACAGATACTCCAATTTTATTTATTGGTATAGATAACACTGTAAAACACTAAAATAATGAAAAAAATATAAAAGCGCTACATGACATTTTGAAATTCGCGTCAAAAGTCAATATATTTTCTAAATTTCTGAAAATATAGTCTATCTATAGCTGTCATTTGCGTTTTGTTATTACATGATAGATTCATTTTTGTTATACCACGTTTTATAGTGACTTGTATTCTCATTGACGTTTTATGTTAAGTCCCACGGGAACCCGGTTGAACGAGATAAAATGTATCCTATGTCCGTCTCCTGGTTCTAAGCTACCTCCCCGCCAATTTTCAGGTAAATCTGTACAGCCGTTCTTGAGTTATAAATAGTGTAACTAACACGACTTTCTTTTATATATATGGATTTGTAACATTCAATTGCTGTAACATTGATTAAATTATCCACATAATGTTCAACAGGATAAATCGCTATTTAGGTGATTACCATATTTAGATATGTAAGTTATAATATATAAAATATTAGATTTAATGTATAACATATAAGGTATGTTACCTTAGATAAATGGTATGTTGGTTAGCAGCAAATGTAATTTATCCTCATCCATAGCCCCCTTTTTTAAAGACAATAAAGAAATAATCCTTGCCTTTGCTGGGGACTTTACAAATATATAATTAACGGACACAAATTACATCCGGACTCAGAACAACATTTCGTGGATCGCACAAATTTTTCCTTTTTTTTATGGGTAGACCATGGTCAGCACACCCGTCGCCCGGATTTGACTGGGGCGACAGAGGGGCGGCGCGTGGCCTCATGACCCACCCGTGACACGTTGCCTTCGTTGTTGGACCGACCACCAGTGCAGGGTAACTTGTCTTCAGACCTTCAGTGGTCGGCCCGACGGAATACCCCGGTTGCGGGGTACCCTCTCCTCTCGACATTTCCCCTCATGGACGTCGGTCGCCGTCGACCGTCGCGCGGTCAGCATCTCTGTGGGTGACGGACTAAATCCCCGGTCCAGTCACCCGCGGCCTCGGCTAGGGCGGCATTAGGTGCAGATACTCGCGCCTGCGCCGCCTGAGTTCCCGGTGGCGGCGGCGGATTGCGTCGTCGTGGAGGCATTCCTCTCGCGCGCGCTCCGCCGCCTCCTTCCGCGAGATGACTGCGTCGCAGAAGGCAACGACCGCGTTCCTGATGCTGCCGAGCATCTCCTTAGTGTCCCTCCAAGTGTTGTCCTGCGTAGTATTCGAACCCGACACTGGCATTTTAGATCAGTATCTTAATCACCACGCCATCTATTCAGTCAAAGTCAAAGTGGTTCAGTCTTTTTTTTTTTACATTTTCAAATGAAAAAAAATGACTTTTTTTCATTTGCACAATCAAATTATTAAATAGTTAGCACAAGTGTCCGTGTGGTGACGAACTAAAAATGTAATTGACCACCCTCTCTCCTTTCTGTGGGTGTCGCAAAAGAAGACTTAAGGTATATAATATGCATACAACATCTATGCAAGAGAATAAAAACTTGAAATTAAATCCTTTACAAGCACGTTTGACTAGGGTGTTGCAAAGTGAAGGAGTGCCGAGTGCAGAAGTAGGACATATATGCGTTAAGTCCAAGTATTGATACTTGATTATGAATAGTAAAACAAAAGGAATATTACCATCCTTCCTAATATTATAAA
Source organism: Lymantria dispar (assembly GCA_032191425.1). NCBI lineage: Eukaryota > Metazoa > Arthropoda > Insecta > Lepidoptera > Erebidae > Lymantria > Lymantria dispar. The sequence continues at coordinate 27,155,338 of CM063448.1, forward strand.
TGCGAAAGTAAGTTTGTTTGTTTGTTACGCTTTCACGTTTAAACCACTGAACCGATTTCAAAAATTATTTCACCAATGGAAAGCTATAATATCAGGGAGTAACATAGGCTATATTTTATTCCGGTATTTCCACGGGAACGGGAACGACGCAGGTAAGGCTACTGAAACCGAAGCGAAGCGAGGGCGGGTTGCTAGTAATGAATATATTATAAGGATATTAAACTTGTAAATAAAAAAAAAATACATTACAGGTAGGATTGACAAATTTGAAACGTGGGTTAGGAGCGGGATAGTACCCGAAAGGGTTACCGAGTTGGCCCCGAACGTGAAGATTTCGGTGCCAGTGCTAGACACAATGGCGATGAACAGGAAATACGCTGTGATATAGACCTTTTGTCACCCCGAATGGAAGGCGAGTATCTAAACCATAGCCCGCCCACAAAAAAAAGACAAACTATTATTACAAGAAATAGAGTATATTCAATTTCAAAGATAATAGGTATGTATTACACATATGTATATGCCAAATAGCCATAATCTGTTTTAACGACATCGAAGGGACTACCCATAGCCGAGGCCGCGGGTGATCGGACCGGGGAATTGTCCATCACCCGCAGAGAGGCTGACCGCGCGATGGCGACCGACGTCCCAGTACGTCGAGACGTGAGGTTACCCGAAAGGGTATTCCGTCGGGCCGACCACTGATGACAAGTCACATCTGCTCCGGTGGTCGGCCCAACAAATAACGAGGTGACGTGGGTACGGGTGGGTTATGGGCCCGCGCGCCGTCCTTTCATCACCCCGGACGGACAGGACCGCGCGTGCGCTTACCATAGCCCACCCAAAAAAAAAAAAAAAAAAAAAAAAAAAAAAAAAAAAAAAAAAAAAAAAAAAAAAAACATCGGTCCAGCCGTTTAGGAGGAGTTCAGTGACATACACACGTACACAAGAAATATATATATGTCGCAGCGTCACTACCTCTGGCACCGTATCTTAATAGTTTTTAAGAATCAATCGATTACGGAAACGTCAAGTATTATACTTGGGTGTGTTCGATACAACGTTTGCAATGATTTTTGATGTTTGTCGTTTGACCGTTAACGTTTGAAATATTACAGAGTATTCTTTATTGAGAGCTGTCCGTTGAATACTCAGTTGAGAACGAGACTTGAGAGCGATCGGTCGTTGTTGCGGCCACGCGGTATCAAATTCACCGCGTTTCCCAATATATATATATTGTTTAAAAGTAGCCATCCGAAGTGTTATTTTATTACATCGCGATGTGTGACCGATCTAATAGTGATGCAACACGGCGCCCCAACCCTCGATATATACAAGGTGTATCAGGTTATGGGGCAACTGTTCGAGTATGGTGTAGTTTAACGGTCATAGATCGTAATTAGAATGTATATTACACAAAAAACAATATAACATAAAAGTTATAGTGATTTCAAAAAAATGTGTCTATGAGTCTATGCCTTAAATGTTACGTATTATGTAGGCATGTACAGAAAAAATATATGTAGGCTTGTAAAGCTTCGACAGTATAAATTCATTCATTCATACCTAGAATTGCGCAAACGTTTCAATGATAGTGTAGGTTTGTACCTACGAGCGCCGAGCGGTCAACGGTCATAGGCCGATCAGCTGTTTTAAAGCGAAGTTTGTTTTGTTTATGTGAATGTAATCATTGATTTATACAAAGTATGAATATGTTGCGTATTAAGTATCATTGACTTTATACAATTCAATCAGATTTACACGAAAAAGCGACGACAAAATTGAAAACTTTACATGATTCTAATTCCTTAACGAATCGATATTTTTCGTTCAAATTTTTTTCATGGGTTCCTACCACCATTGCCTAGCTCCCTTTTGATCAGTTGCCCCATAACCTGATACACCCTGTATATATTAGGTATTAATTTGTAATACATTAACAGCTTTGAGATCATAATTCATTGGCCACCACAATTTGCAATAAGCTTATATATGTACATCAATGATATCGTCTTCGATCGATCGATAAAGCAGGTCGTCAATTTTAAGCTAATTTGGCAAAGAAATATTCTCCCCTTCATCGTCATCAATAACATCAACTGGATGTTGTTATGAGATCTTTAAAACCTACGTCTCTAACGCGGTGTCCTGCCTGAGCGACGAATACGACGCGACGAGACGACGCGACGCGACGACGCTGCGAACACGACGAGCGCGATCAACTCAATGACATCAGCCATGCTTGCTTGCGGCCTATGTGGCAGTTTGCGACGAGACGCGACGTCAAGCGTGTCTGTTTTGAGAGCGAACTGACGCGACATCACGAACTACAGAATGGTTGATTCAGAAGCGATTATATTTGTTTTCTTTCTTGGTTTTTTACGGTACTTTTTAAAAGTCTGTACTTTAAATATGAACTTTCTAACAAAATTGTAGTGTACTTGTCCATGATTCGAGACGTAATGGCCAAAATCACATAGGACACTTGTCGCTTGTAGCATTGCGTCGCACTGGGTCGTGTCGTGTCGCGTCGTATTCGTCGTTCAAGCAGGACACCCCGTAAAGCAGTTAGATAGCTATAATTTTTGCCTCCATGTATCTGATATCATCAAGAACCGTTAAACTGTTCTGATTAGTAATAATCAAGGTTTTGTATTAATTTTAGCACTTTGAGATCTGATAATGAGCTTTTTGTTTGCGACATGTTAAATGTTTCATAATTAACTAAATAATATTTTGTACTGCAACAAATTGGGCACAGGTTAATTAAGTCCGTTGGACAACGTTAGTGATATGGACACAATGATACATGATACTATTTATACTATAATTTAAATAAAATAGCCCACCACAAAGTAGGACTAAGCAACGTCGATCAATTGAGTAAAATATATCAACTGCCGATATTACGAATTTTTATCAATGTTTACAGCAAAATAAATTATATAAAAATAGTTCTACTAAATGTATTTTTTAATTGAACCAATTTTTATAATCATAATTTTATGGCCATTTAATTGAACCCATTTTTGTGGTCATCATTTTATGGTCATTTAATTGAACCCATTTTTGTGGTCATCATTTTATGGTCATTTAATTGAACCCATTTTTGTGGTCATGATAATATGGTCAATTGAAATCATTAATATGGTCGTCATTTTATGGTCATTTAATTGAACCCATTTTATGGTCATCATTTTATGGTCATTTAATTGAACCCATTTTTGTGGTTATGATAATATGGTCATTTAATTGAACCCATTTTAACGGTCATCTTTTTATGGTTATTTAATTGAACCCATTTTTATGGTCATCATTTTATGGTCATTTAATTGAACCCATTTTTATGGTCATCATTTTATCGTCATTTAATTGAATCCATTTTTATGGTCATCATTTTATGGTCATTTAATTGAACCCATTTTTATGGTCATCATTTTATGGTCATTTAATTGAATCGCGTATATGATGATAGCTATTATCCCTACCCCTACTACACTAGTACCAGGCGGTAGGCGTAAACAACGAATAAAAAAGGGAGTCGTCGCTCAGACCGCCTGGCAGATGTGAGACATCGAAATTATTTTATACAAGTATATAATTATGCATAAAAGAACAGATTACGACAGGAACTAATATGGCATAAAGTATTAATAAAATATTACGATTTTTCCAGAACATGATGATTTTTATTCAATAAACATTTATTTTCTTTAGTATACACTAGGTCTAGGAGCTCAGTGCTACGAGAGAGATAGCACACAGGCACTTGCGCACAACATCGCGTCGCTCTGTCTCCCTCACACTACTACGTATAGACTACATATGTGCATATATATATAGCGTGGCGTTAACGCCACGCTACAATAATCAGGTTTACCCTCGCATATTCCGCCATATACTGACTTTCTAACTCCACCAGCTGTTTACGCCACGCCAACGATTCATTATCAGGTTCACCCTCGCCTATAGATGTTTCACATCAAAAAAGAGAGATTTTTACCGTACTGTGTTAGTATTATAGATTATGTAGTACGCCTACATGACATAGTATTACCCTATTTTAGAATACGGTTGGCAATGCTAATTAATAACAAACATTTACTACAATCTATAATTTCTTGGAACACCATGCCCATAGCTGGAGCACAGATTAATTAAATCCGTTGGACAAGCTTAGTGATATGACTACCATGATATATATATACCTCATTATACCATAATTTGAGGAAAATGTCTCACCATAGAGTAGGGCTAAACAATATCGATCAATTTCTTAATTATTCCTAACTATATTTCAGTCAAATATATAAACTGCCATTACTATGAATTTTGGTCAATGCTTACAACAATATAAATTATGTAAAAACTAGCTGACCCAACCGACGATCTTCTGTTCAAAACAAAAAAATATTTTAAAAGGAATTTTCTTTGAAATTGATCGCAGCGCCACCTACCGGTCCCAATTATTAATTTAAATCATTCTCATATCCATTGGAATAGCCACAAAAAAAACAACAAAATTGGTCCATTCGTTTAGTTCAATTACAAACACATGAACAGAAGATTGATGTTTTATAGTAGCTGATCCCACAGACGTTGTTCTGTTCAAATAAAACTCCACCTACCGGGTCCAATTGTGAATCTAAACTATTCTCGAATACCCTTGAAATCACACAAAAAATTTCGTCAGCATTGGTCCAGCCGTTTACGCAAGAAATTTATAAATAAAGATAGTTCACCTAATTTATTTTTTACGTGAACGCTGAACCCCTCGAATTTAAAAATTAAATTAATATTTCATCATCAGCATATCAGTTCTCGTAGGTACTGCTGAGCTCTAACCTCCTTCACAACGGATCAGACGGATTAATATAGGGTTTTATTTCAAGTTTTCCTTCCCTTACATCTGCATATTACATTCCCTATTTTTGGGGTGGGATGCGATCGGCATACTCTTCGCACCACTCTGTCCGGGGCGACAGAGGGGCGTAAGCGCGCACACCCGTAACCCACTCGAACACCACGTCTCCTTCGTCGTTGGACCGATCACCGGAGCAGGGTGACTTGACGTCGGTGGTCAATATTACATCCCTTAGTCGTCTTTTACGACACCCAAAGGAGTGAGAGTGATTCATCATCATCATCTTGCTCTTATCTCGATTACTTGTGGTCGACGTAATATGTACTCCTCTTCCATCGTACATATTTCAAAAGCTATTGACAATAGTTTTATATCTAGCCTGCTTGAAATTAACTCTCCTTAGGAATGTAATTGTTGACCAAGCGGTATCAGAGGGCCAGATCGATTTAAAATTCTTGGTCGACTTTTACAGCACCCACAAACAATGTAACTACCAATAGTTTTCCTTTGCCGCTATCACGCAACCAGCCTTTTTATATTAATGTTAAATTAAGTTAATGCTACGTAACTTAATCTTTTTTTTTGGATGGCAAGGGTTAGCACACTCACCGTCAACTCCATCCGGGGGATGACGAAAGGGAGCAGCGCGGCCCCATAACTCACCGTATTCCCTACTTTTCGCCATTGGGCCGACTACCGATAGCGACTTCGTTGTCGTCCGCGGCCAGCGGATTTCGGATACCCTCCCTCTTAGCCCTTACCGGTACGTCGAACAACGCTACTTAGGCTGCATTTATATGTACACTACATTACCTTTATTTACTATGTATATAAATTTAAGAAAAGTATTAAAATATATATAGGTAGATATTAAAACTGGTATCTGATATGCCAAACTATAATTTATCAATATAGCCAAAAATCCATTTTTTTAAGAGAACACCTATATCAGTAGAATAACATGAAAAATTCATAACAAATAACTTGTAAATGATATTTAAGTATTTATACAATTCAATAAACCTTGCACTTTGACTTTGAATGTAGACAGATCTCACAGTATAAAAACATAACAACAAGACGTCTAATAAGGGCCAATAGCTGTAGACCTTCCTCGCTTCTCTCTTCACTTCAATTTACATGCAAAAAGAATATTGTTAGCGCATATTATAGGTCTTTAGAAAATGGATTTTCATATACAAGACGAAGAAGGAGCGCGAAGCCTTGCGCGCAGGTCAGTTGTCATCTGTCCGCGAAAACAGGTGTACGTGTTTTTATCGATATCGGCGTTTGCTTTACCGCATGCCTACGTCACAACTAATATATAGTTTCGCGATACAATATGTTATTATTGAGTGTTCACAGCCCATAGTGGTCGACTTTATTAAAACAATAATGTTTTTGAATACTATATAAGTGAATAGTTATGGCCTGGAAACTGCATTTTGTTGTTTGTTGTATAACTATCGTGAGTATAATATATTCATAAATATATAATTATCTATGTTACCGGTTGAGGGACAATGTATATAGCTTTGTAAAATATTTATAAAATCAAATTCGATTTAAGCAAGGTATTTATGTGAATAAAATTCAAGGTGTTTGGTTTTCATACTTTTTTGCACTGGGCTTAGATATACGGAATCTTCAAAATAATATACAATAGATGAATACGAAATACAACTAAACTCGAAATAACCCCGGATGGACACTTAGCAAATATATATATATATTTTTATAACATGTAAACAGCCTTTATGCGTAAACATTGAAGGAAAACTTGAATCACGAATCTCACGAAAACACATTTTAAATGGGACTTGAACCCAGAACAATTGATATACGTGGTCACGATCATCATTAAAAGTTATTTGCGAAAGTAGCGAAATGGAATTTATCATCAATTTTCCTATATTTTCCAAGAACTTAAGTTTTACTTTCAAACATTTCTTAAAATTTTATATAAGCAAAACTATATGATTATTATTTATAATGACATTGATACAACAAAGCTATACCATGAGTAGCTACCGGCCGGCATGATAAGAAAGTAAAAGTGGACTCGCTTTTACTTCCCTCGGCCATTAACACACAAATACATATCGATGCAATGAGAATTAATCGATTTTTAATCGGCATTTTGTTATGTGACATTTAAGTTCATTAATTAACTGATGAAATAAATATTTAATTCATTTATACCATGAAGGTTTAGTAATAAGTAGGCATTTATTTATTTTTTCAAATCATATCATTTATTCTGCATAAGCCCCTTAAGGGCACTTACATACTGTCAAGTTTAAACATGGTTTGAATACAATACAATAATCTACCACCGGATCGGAACGCGGCCACAAGCTGAGAAGATCCGGCAAGAAACTCAGCGAGCTGTCACTTTTTTTTTAGTCTTTTAAATATATATAATTTTATACTTCGTACAACATATAGTATTAGCTCCAGTGTGATGCCCTTCGAAATTGTATATATGTATAAAATTACAAATATTAGTACAAAACAAAAAAAAATAAAGAAAAGAGAAATAAATTGGCTGGACCAGATCCCACAAGCAGCACCCGATCACGAGTTAACTACTAGAGCAGCCATCACACTATTAGCTTATAAAGCTAGCTAGCTAGCTTATAATTCCAAAATTATCCATAATGTATATTTAATAGTATGTATGTACCACCACTTTAAAGTCGTTACGAAATAATTATTTTAAACAAATTAAGTTTAGTAGGTACTATTTCTTATAGCGTTGTCTGCTGAAATTAGCCACTGTAATACTTATCTAATATATAAGAAGTATTATATGTAACATAAAAAGAGAAAGAGAATTTGAAATAAATAATATTTCAAATTCACTCAACATAAATAATTACGGTAATTTCTTACTGTTGTAAACTAAATTATTTTATTTCAAATAATGTTTCAAATAATGTTATTTAAGGTTCAGTCTCGAACACTTAATGTAGTGAGATACATAGCAGAATGTATATTCATAAAAAATTGTTGGTTATAAAGACTAAATTAAATATTAATCAAATGTAATAAAATAAATATTTATTTTATCTGATAAACTACATACACATGGACACTATTTAACCTAAAAATAAATAAGCAAAACAATCGAAGAAGATAAACTGTATCAGCTTTAATTTTCGAGTTTCCTCTAAATATTACACCGGAACCCGGCACCCGCGTCAATTGGCGACATTACTTAAAATCGTCTCGAAAATATCTGTAAAATATATAAAAGTCAAAATACTGTACCTTAATCAACTTATAAGTCGAAATTGATGCTGTAAAATCAACGAATGATTGACGATTACAATGTAGCAGTAAGATATATAAGAGAAAGCTAGTCATTATCTCAGCACAAACATGTCCCTCTGCTGGACTCAATAGGAGGAAATCGGCCTACTATAAAATGCTGGTAAGACATGTTGGTATAGGGTCCTATTTCGAGTTTTACTTCTCTTGCATTGATATTACCTATATGTATATTATATTCGTAGAACTGAACTGGCAAGATAGATAGAGAGAGAGAGTTATAAATTGAATTTTTACTCCGTCAAAACACGGAAAGCTTACAGAATAATGATAGGTATTCAATGAATTTAATGGAGGTTTTCTCCAATCTTATTAATATCAATTTCTCTAGGTAACGATTTATCAATATTAATGTATCTGTTTAAGCTACTTATTTCAATTGTCTACCGATTTATACCCTTCATTTTAATAAATGCATTCTTAAATTAATATTTAAATAAATAAAACATTGTTTTTTTAAATCGAGCAATAAAAAGTGGGTTCATTGTTATCTAGCACATATCAATATTATCACGATTTTTGCTATTTATAATATGTGTACCGTGTTTCAAAGTCAAACAAAAATCCGTTTTAGGTTTTCAAATATCAGAGACCCAAAAAGTTCTAATAATAAACTAATTTTCTCGTGTGAATTGTTCTTAACAAAATATAACACCATGTTACAAAATTCTAAAGGGACAAAGAGAATGGTTTGTTAGACAAGCTTCTACTGTGTTTTATTTATTTGAATCAGAGGGTTTTTATAATTATAATACTGCTACTATCTGATTCTGCTTTCAAATCTATCTAATGTTACACACAAATTCGCGATTTCTGATGCACTTTGCTTCTTTCTATCAAATGGGTTGTCCAATTTCCAATTGTTTTGCTTTTTGGAAACTCAACTCACGTTGTTGATTCTGAATGTGATGGGTTTGTAACACATGTATATATTACTTATCATACAATATATTAAAACCATACTTCATAATCTGAAATTTTATCCATAAAAACTGCAAACGTCATACTTTTTTTATTTACTTTGTTTCTTCTTCAAGCAATGTTTGATAGCGTGCAAATCATTATTAATCGATAATAATGATAAAAGTGTTTTTCCACAGTTCGACATGAGCCGGTCCTATAACCTTCGACCGCCTCCATACTGGGGATGGGAATGGCCATTCGATCAATACTACTCACAGGTAAATCAATTAATATTTTTCCTTTTGTAAAAAAAAAATACATACTTACGTTTTCACAAAAATTTTAAATTATATAACTATAACTATTAAAAATATACTATATTTTGTTTTTATTATCTACTATTTTGTAGAATTTGTGTAATTAATTTCCAAATGAATATTTTAAACGATAAATAAATTAAATTCACAATTCAATTAAATTATCAAATTAAGCCCAACTTTCTGAGGGTGTTTGCGTGTGGAGGGTTTTGATGGTGCCTTTAGTATCACCGAGCCTCAATGCACGCATTCACACTCCCTTCGCTTTCTTCGCGGTAGGCAGCGGCCTTGTAAAGGTCCATGAGCGGCAGCAACACTTACCATTAGGTGTACTATTTGCTCGTTTGCCACTGCTTGCAATAAAACAAATATATTAAATACTTTTGCTATAGGATATAATACGCTAAATTTGCACACATATAAATAGGAACAAATAAATATTTTGCACATATTAGGCTAAACACATACATACAACTTTTGCGTCGACTAAACTGTTTAGTTCAATTTTGTATCTCTAATAAGTTCTAAATAACTAAATCATTTAGTTGCTGTAAATGTGTAAATAGTGAATTTAGCCGATCTTTGATTTTTCCAAATTGGCCAATTTTCTTTCGACCTATTGTAGAAAAAATATTGACAAAAAGCGCGAATTAAGGTAGTCATAGACAACATAGACAATGTCAATTACCAAGCAAGTTCTAATAAGTTTGCCATACGCCATATTAAAAGAGCGTTTGATCGGTGGTTATCCAACTTTATAATCAAAAGCAAATCGATGGAACTTTTAGATTTTTTGTCGATCAACTATTGATTTGACAGTATGCGTACATTCTAAACAGTTTGATCGTTAAGTAAGCTGTATGTACTGCATGCACTCTTTATACAAATCTTGACGAATTAACTTAGAATCCAGTAAAATATATTTGCAACACTTTATTAATACTTTTATGTAGACATGATTTATTTTTTCTCTTACTCATATGGTGACGAAATGAGTAATGTATTACCATGCTTCTGTGAGTGTGTGAACCGACTATGGGACATAGATACACAAATACATTATTGGCAGAAAATAAAACGCAAAATGATAGATAGTCAGGTCGTGTAACCAGCATGGTATAATATACCATAACGTTTCCATTTAAAATGGTAAAGTTATGGTCTTCAACTGTACGTTTCTAGCGATCATTTACCCCATGTACATGCAGGCTCTGGAATGAATTACCTACTGCTGTGTTTCCCGAGCGCTATGACATATTCTTCTTTAAACGCGGTTTAAGAAGAGCATTTTCTTCACGGTAGCAGCCTCTGATATTTCAAAGATCCATGTGCGGCAGTGTCACTTACCGTCAGGTGTGCTGCTTGCTCTTTTGCCACCATCGACAATATAAAATGATAATAAGTTAATTTTCTTCCCATTACGGAGCCGATTTCTACATTATTGTGGGGTCTTATCATTATGATAGCTCATATACGTCCCAATGCGAATTGAACCTCCTCCACAATTAGCGAGAAATTGACCTACTATACCACGCTGGTCAGACGGATTGGTTTTACTTCAAGTTTTCCTTCTTTTGTATAGATGCTATCTGCAAATTATAATCTCTTAGTCATTTTTCACGGCATTCACAGGCAGGAAAGGGTATAGTGAATTGTGTTCTTACTCCGTCACCACACGGAATACCTATAGGGCCTGTACGAATTGTCAAGATAGAAAATGCAGCTTAAAAATATGAGCAAGTTAGTTTTACTAAGTATTTAATGATATCATTTTAATATGTCTCGTCGTGCATGTCACTGTAATTATAAATTTTTTAAGGAACCTTATTTTCTAGTTGTTAACGCCACTTATAAAAATAAAACACAATGTATTACGAAATCAGACAATCTATTTATGTATCCTAGTTAGTTCAAAATCGATCTTTTATGTAAATTTACAAAGAATATAGTATACGTTACATAAATTTAATGATTTAATTAAATAAATATTAAAATAAAAATGCAAAATATTTAAAAAGATCCAGTATAAATTATTATACAAATTTATTTTTTCTAAAGTCACGATGACATGACGTCATTTAAAAATAGTAAAATTTGAATGAGACATACGGACGTCAGAAATCTATTTTAGTAATACATGTAACCGAATATCAAGCTACATAAATATGTATATACAATATAATAAACGGTACAGGTATTCCCCGCAAGAATTTATGTAATTTGTCTCATTCATTAATCTCACACGCTTTTAACTATGGACAAATTTTTGATTAATGAAGAGGTGACACAGATATAGACAATACAAAGACGTAAAGATATATAATTATTACCATCTGTTTATTAACAAAAAATACATAAACATTATGTTATATTCTTAAATATTACATCGCTCAAACCTTTTTTTATACAATAATTAAACAATTAGTCATTTGTCTCAGAGTAAAGGCATTAGTGACAGTAGGTATAGTAGTTTGATATTTGATTATAATTAACAAAGTTCTTTGCTACTGCCGCGGAACCTGGTACCAAATCGTTATGGTTATGATCTGAAAAGAAGAAATGGGAATAAGTTTGATTATATTTTCGATTTAACTCCTTAATTATTGTATCAAACATTATTAATTTAAAGAAACAAAGAAAAATAGAAGTACTTTTTGAATCGTCGATGATCCCAATCTCACAGACAGATTAAAAGTCCCTGAAGAGGCAGTGTTGAGACTGTGTCACCGTGTGTGTGTCTACAGACTCTAACTGCTCTGAGGAACTGTTTTACTTGGTACCACTGTCTTACAACCGTAACACTCGACATCATAACAGAGCTCATCCATTCCAACTGGAAACATTGTCTTCAGCTGTACGTCTTCAGCGATCATTTCTCTCAAGTATGTGCAGGATCTGGAATGAACTACTTGTTACTATGTTCCCCGAACACTATGATATGTCCTTCTTTAAATGAATTTTAAACTTCGTTTCTTAAGAAGGGCAGCACGCAGCAACCAAACTATGCACATGATATTGCAAAGGTCTATGTGCGGCAGTATCGTTTACCGTGAGATGTTCTGTTTGCTCGTCTGTCATCATAAGGAAAAAAAATCGATACGGTACTTTCAACAAATCACTTACCTATCTCGAATACAAGATTAGTGTTTAAAATATTATTAAAAGATATTGGGTAATTAATATAAGTAGTTAATTCTACAATTTCATAATAGTTCTTAAAGATGATTAATTACTGTGAGAATGACCACGAACTAATAAACAAAACATGTATACAATTACGCGGAAACAATAATCGTTACACACTGCTGTAAAAAAAAAACATATTTCTAGAAGATAGCATAGAGATTTTCATACTTATTTCAAGGAAAAAAGGAATAAAGATAGAGATGGGAGAATAATTCTGGTTGTTTATAATTATTTAAAAAGCAAGCTACAAAATTACCATAAAATACTATGGTACTTTTTCTTACATCGTATACCAACTTGATTTTGAAAAGTTATCTTTTTCTCTATTATTACTGCAAGGTCTAACGTCCAACACCGTTTTTTATACCTGCGATTTCCAAGGTCAACTATTTTTCTTTCTAATCCCACCCCACATTTTCACTATTGTAGCTCTTGTAAGCCAGGATGCACAATAGTTTCTATAAATGACACCAAAGTCCTTAGGAAATCCCAGGTAATGCTTATAATTATTAAGGATCCGCAACAAATTTAATAAAAAGAAAAACGGGAGACGTTAGTGAATACCATATTCCTCCTAGGCAAAATGAGATACGAAGCAAAATTTATTATTATTAATCTATACCAATAAATAAAATTGGAGTGTCTGTTTGTAATGTCAAAATAATAGGCTTTTTTCATGCTCACACGGTTATTTGCACGACACCTATGCCAAAAATAGCAATTAAAAAATTTTTGTCTGTCTGTCTGTCTGTTTGTTCCGGGTAATCTTCAAAACGGCTAGACCGATTTCAAAAATTGTTTCACCAATAGAAAGCTATAATATCAGGGCGTAAACTAGGCTATATTTTATTCCAGTATTCCCACGGGAACGGGAACTACGCGGGTAAAACGACTATAACCTATAACCGAAGCGAAGCGAGGGCGGGTTGCTAGTAAGGCAATAAATCAGATGATTTTTACTATGGTAAGCGCAGCAATACAGCAGTCTATCTAAATACTATCCCTTTTGCACGAGAAAAATATTCATTAAATTGATTCATAAATTAATTTAAGGCTCAAGCGGTTATATACATATATATAGTACTATAGATAGCTATATACATGTTTAAATCCTACTGCCTCCTACCCGTGTGGTAGCAGAGTAAGAATACAAATTCACCACTGCCTATCTTGCCCGTGGATGTCGTAAAAGACGACTAAAGGATATTGCGTCGTCCAGACAAAGTAGACGACATATAAGCTAGCCATAGTCTGCCAAAAAAAAAAGACATAATTATAAATGTACTCTTCTTGCATCATACATATTGCAAACCTTTTATGATCGACCGCCTACCTGACTTCAACCTTCGTTGACAATGTAATTGTTAACCATACCGCATGAAATGGGAATTGGTTCAGGTCGATGTAAACTCTTAGTCATCCTTTACGATACCCACGAGCAATGTAAGTGTTGGTATTATATGTCAACAGATATCAATTTCACAATCTATACCAATAAATAAAATTGGAGTGTCTGTTTGTAATGTCAAAATAAATGGCTTTTTTCATGCTTACACGGTTATTTGCACGACACCTATGCCTAAAATAGCAATTAAAAAAATTTTGTCTGTCTGTCTGTTTGTTCCGGGTAATCTTCAAAACGGCTGGACCGATTTCAAAAATTCTTTCACTAATGGAAAGCTATAATATCAGGGCGTAAACTAGGCTATATTTTATCCCGGTATTCCCACGGGAACGGGAACTACACGGGTAAAACGACTATAACCTATAACCGAAGCGAAGCGAGGGCGGGTTGCTAGTTAATTTAATATTATTGTAGTTAATTTCACATTTAGGTAAATATTACTTAAATACCAATAATGGCTAACATATATAATACCATTATAATCAAAACAATGCGATATTGTTTTCGATGCTATACTATTTAAGGCAATAAGGAATTTAGATACCGATTTAGATTTGTACTATTTATATATAAATACTAGCAACCCGCCCTCGCTTCGCTTCGGTTATAAGTTATAGTCGTTCTACCCGCGTAGTTCCCGTTCCCGTGGGAATACCGGGATAAAATATAGCCTAGCTTACGCCCTGATATTATAGCTTTCTATTGGTGAGAGAATTTTTGAAATCGGTCCAGCCGTTTTGAAGATTACCCGGAACAAACAAACAGACAGATAAAAATTTTTTAATTGCTATTTTAGGCATAGGTGTCGTGCAAATAACCGTGTGAGCATGAAAAAAGCCTATTATTTTGACATTACAAACAGACACTCCAATTTTATTTATTGGTATAGATATAGATATCTCGATAATATATTACCAGCACTATAAATATTTTAATAATATGCCACTCTTTAGCACATTACTAAAATCGAGTATAGGTATCGGATTCAGTATAACAATTCTGTTTTTTTTTATTGCAAACGGTGCACTTGATGGTAAGTGTTGCTGCCGCTCATGGACCTTTGCAAGGCCGCTGCCTACCGCGAAGGAAGTGAAAGGAATGTGAATGCGTGCAATGAGGTTCAGTAACACTAAAGGCATCACTAAAACCCAAGTACCCTCAGCAAGTTGGGCTACCGGCTCTCTCGCTCACCGAACGAAGCGCAATAACAAATTGGTACTACTCGGACATCGATTTTCTGCGAGAGTGTGGTACTAACCCGGACGGACTGGACCGTGGCTGTAAACAGACAACTTATCAACAGTGTGGTCCTACCACCATGAAATCCCGGTGTGAGTTCGTCTGATTCACCAGACTGATTCTTTTCTTAGTGTGTTGCGGCCCACCGATAGAACTAGGGCTTATTCAAAATGATGAAAAGTTGCGAATTAAACTACGCTGACCGTAGTTATTTTGAGTATTATTTCTCTTACAAAGATCTTCTCAGCATTCCTTATTCAATAATAAGGTAAGGGAATGAGGGGAAACTCCATGTTATGCTTACTTCATCACCACACGGTGAACAACTATTGTTTTTAGCCAAGAAAATATTAAAAGTTAACTTTTTAAAAGGTATATTCGAATTTGTGCACTTCTTCAGTCATGACTTCGATCTGATATAGCAATTTCATTAGCATTAGTATATGCCTTACAACTAATTTATATGGAATAATTCATATATTTGGTTTGGAGTAAACGTTGTTAGTCTCCTAATAAAAACCGTGGCCTCGTGTATACGAGTTTTTGCGGACTATTTACTGAGTATGGCTCTGCTTAACCATACTTGTATATTACGTAGCAATCGTCATGCTGTGATTGACGTACTTAAATTAAGCGTTTAAAATATAGAATACATATTTTGTTTATATATTTCATATGAAAATACATGGATTACGATGAATATAGCTATTATCACCATCATCTTGGCCCATAAGTGTCCCACTGTTGGGCTCGGATCTTTTCCCCTATGGGTGGGAAATGGAGGATAAAAAAAATCCAGTTTGCCTTCTCTTGCATAGATATTATATGCATATTATATCCCTTCGTCGAGTACGAGACCCTCGGGCAAAAGAGGAGTTGGTGAATTGTATTATTACTCTGTCATTACACGGAAAATAACCATTATATCATGTACTAAATATTGAAAATCCTATATCTTAAATTTTATTTTTATTTATACATTGGAAACCTTGTATAAGAATAAAGAAAGTTAATGTGCATCGGCGTTTATGTATTTAAGAGAAACTAATGGTACCTAATATCCCTTCATCAAATCCCTGCTTCTAATATCAATATCTCGATGGCCAATCTCAGCTTAATTTATTTTGGTACTTTAAAAAAAAATACTGTAGTGATAAAAAAATACAAAAAAAATCGAACTGTGACTGCCTGGAATAAGGTGCTGCCAACTATTTTTGTTCTTAATGGCAGTGATTATATTTTCTTCATATGTTAATCCTAATGCCTATGCCAATACCTAAAAAGACGGATAAAACGAGATTTTCTAGAAACGAAACATAGCTAAATCGATTTATCGCCACTGAAATCTTTTCCATAATAAATTTCATGAAAATCGTTGGAGACTTTTCCGAGTTTCTTAATATATAGTAATACATAAGAATTACTCGATTAATGATATTACGTAACTAAAAAAAAACACTCGAGAAAATTGTGTCTGTTCAACATGGCAATAGACCAATTATGGAGAAGCCCGTCTCCAAAAGTGTGCCGTAAATGTCCTGAGAAGAAGAAATTTCTTGGCTTGCTACTCACATTTGTAAATATATCTGTAGCTAAGATATGTATAATCGATAGTCTAATATGGTATATGCCTTTTCAAATTCTGTCCAAAATAATAAAAATAATTGCTTAAATGATTGATGACGACTATGGTGATTTTCAAAAAATCCAATTAAAACTACAAAGATATACTTTTCTATATTTCAAATAAAACTATTTTTATGGTTTTTTCGCGCTGAATAGTTTTCACAAGGTCGGGAAATAAAAATCAAATAAAATGCAATAAAATATATAAAATTTATTTTATTCGTTAATCTGAAATTTTCTGTTTTAATTGAATTGAACAAATAAATAGAAAAATATTATGCAATATTTTTTAAAATTCCGTAGTCATTACTGTATCACGTCTTTATGAGCGCTGTCGCTCTATTTCATATGTATTACTGTCATTCATATGTTAGATAAATACCTGATGAAAGTTGCTGCTTGTCCTTAAATGCTTGCGGCACAGGACCGCATTTTGTGATAAAAGATGAGGGGACCGAACTATAGTAGTGGACGGCGATGCATATTAGACATTCATTCCGTAAGAAAATAAACTCGCACTGAAAAGAATAATATTTTGTATTATTCTTCTAAGTGTGCTACCTACCTACGTACCACTATTGATTAGGGGTCTCCTGTATCATTAGAAGGTAGGTGCTATATCTATTTACATGATCTAATTCTCTTTTACGATACCCTCTGGCAATAAAGGCAATAACTGTAGTCTTACCCCGTCACTGAGCGAAAAGTCGTAACCTTAACTTGTAATGGATTAATAACATTATTTAATAGTTAAATATAAGTACATAATAATTCTTATTTCGAATTAGAATTTATCTACAACTTTGGGCGGCAAAATTACTTGAATAAATTCATTGGTAAAAACATTAAAACTGTTTAGTTTGAAATACATATATTAATAGCATTTATAGTGACACATCAATTAAAGCAAGTAAATTTGGAAATAATATAAGTATATGACTACGGAACCAAATCAAAACCTCAGTTTTTATTTCGAATGTGAGTCTCCTCTTTTTTTTTTAATAATTTAAAAAGGACTCATTGATTAATTTCGCTAATAAATTCATAATAGCAAAGACATAATTTTATTTATTTATTTATTTTTTATTTATTTATTTATTTAAGACAACACCCTGCACTAAGGAAATAATCCTTGTATTGCGGGGGACTTCACAAACATATAATTAACGGACACAAATTACATCCAGACTCAGAACAACAATTTGTGGATCGCACAAAGTGTTGTCCCGCGTGGGATTCGAACCCTCGACACTGGCGCTGTAGGTCGCTATCTTAACCACTACGCCATCTGTGCAGTAAATAATCTGGAATTATGCCCCATAAAAGACACGAGTATAAAATACTCATAACAATAATAATTTCTATTATTATCTTGATCAGACTTGGTTCGATTTCCCCACAAGAATAATATTTGCATGATTTAAAAATTATTGTTCTCAGTCTCTGTATAATTTGTGGTCTACCGCTATTTATATTGGTATAATGACTTTTAACTCAAGGATATATATATATTTATTAAAGCGGACTGCTTTAACAAACGATAAAAAACCATAAGATGACGAAAACATTATAATATTTCTGTTAATGCTATCATCATCAACATCACTTTGTTTTTATCTCAATTACTTGGGATCGGTTCAATGTGTACTTTCCTTTCATAGTATATATATTACAAAATCAATTAGAAATAATTTTATGATCGTCCGCCTGCCTGATGTCAACCCTCCTTGGGAATGCAAAGAGAGGTTGACGTTGACGTCAATATTATTAAATAATTAATGCACGTAAATGATATCTTATTATGAAATACAGAGATGATGGATGACTTGTTAAGATACCGACCACTTATTGTATCAGTGTCGTGGGTTCGATTACCAAGCAAGGCAACACTTTATGCGATCCACAAACTATTGTTCTGACACTGGATGTAATTTGTGTCCGTTAATTATATATTCCTAAAGTCCTCGGCAATACAAGGATTATTGCCACGCATTCGCACATTTAACTTTGTCTGGCTGAGTATTAGAACCATCATAACTGTCTAGTAACTGAGGAAACGTATTTTATAGTTACAGAAAAATATATAGTAGCGGCTGTATTGCCGGGACTCAATACACATTCGACGAGACACCCCAAGACGGCCGAGAACGAGTATGTATATGATACTCTCGTCTCGTCTCGCACTCTCGTTCTCGCCTCGATTAGTCTCGGTCACCTGTTGGTTCTTTGAATCTGGGTCAAAGGGTCTCGTTAAGTCTCGCTAGGAAAACAAGACGGAGCATGTACATTCACGATCTTTTAGTTGTCCGCTGACAGTGTTTATGAAGACGATGCATAACAACCATCCACCATCTTCTTTTTCTCCGTGGCTTGCGAATTTTCTTTTTATTGTAAATGTTTAAATAATTATAATAGCTCACGGCACGGCACAAAGACAAATAGCAGCAGCAGTTTGTACGTCCATTGTCTCGGGTATTTACAGTGCAACTGGCATAACGAGTGTGTACAGGGCGTGCTCTCGCCTAGAACCTCTTGGACGAAACTCTCGGCGAGATGCTCTCGTCGTATGTGTACAGCCGCCCTAAGAATTAGCTTTAATTATACTTAAGTATAACTAAGTACAATTATATTTCATCAAAGTTTAAGGACCTCTGTTACGGGGTTGCCCACCATAATAATTGCCTGACAATTGGTTATATCGTTTTCTCGTACTATCCAGAAGAAAATATAAAAGAATTAAGTATAATTATTATATAAAATGAAGCTCATATAACACCTTTGGACCTGTTAACTGCCAAAGTCACTATAGTCAAAACTTCGTAAAGGACCAGCGTTCGCAGATGTTAGGAGTATTCGCTGAAAAAGATTCAGCTTTTAAAAAATGACAAAGGCCTTGTGGCCGCAGCCTCTAAAACTATTATGTTACCATTGATAGCGAGTATTATATTCCAACCTTTTACAAAAACAAGATATCTAATAGAAAAGCTGAATGATGCATTTTTAAAATGGTTTCTAAAAAAATTGTTAAATTTATTTATGTCTTAAATTTTATACAATTAATTGTCAAATATGAGACCCAGTATTTCACCAAATCATTATATTAAATACTATACTCTATAATCATCACTCACCAAATCATAATCTTATAAATAGCTATAGTCTAATATCGTTATTAACGCATTTCATCAGCAAATTAACATATATAAATATTAAACTTGATGGTAATATTAGCCGCAGTCGAATAGTGCTATAAAGTTTTAGAGACATTTCATCTTTAAAGACTTTTATGTGTATTATTTTAAAAGTCAGTTTAAAAACGCCGGACATTTGTGATTTTAGATATAGAATGATTGATAGTTTACCGGCTGCAGTTACTAGTACATATATTTCCATGTGCAGCTCATCTAAGACACTCGCAAAAAATCAACTTCCGAATAAAAACAATTACTGCGCTATGTTCGCTGTGTTACAAAGCCGGAGACCCTAGCATCACTTTGCGATCGTCTAAGGTAATACCACACTTTCGCAAAAAATCAGCCTCCGAATAAAAACAATTACTGCTTTATGTTCGGTGTGTCATAAAGCCGCAGACCCAAAACACCATTTTACGATAGCTGTCAATGCTGAGATAGTGCTTTAGCTGATTTTCACATCTCCCACGAAAAGTAATGGATAGCGATAATTGTATTTTATCGCCGTCGCCACACGACAGCCATCTATACCAATAAATAAAATTGGAGTGTCTGTTTGTAATGTCAAAATAATAGGCTTTTTTCATGCTCACACGGTTATTTGCACGACACCTATGCCTTAAATAGCAATTAAAAAAATTTTGTCTGTCTGTCTGTCTGTCTGTTTGTTCCGGGTAATCTTCAAAACGGCTGGACCGATATCAAGAATTCTTTCACCAATGGAAAGCTATATATATATAATATCAGAGTAACATTACTGCTTTATGTTCGGTGTGTCATAAAGCCGCAGACCCAAAACACCATTTTACGATAGCTGTCAATGCTGAGATAGTGCTTTAGCTGATTTTCACATCTCCCACGAAAAGTAATGGATAGCGATAATTGTATTTTATCGCCGTCGCCACACGACAGCCATCTATACCAATAAATAAAATTGGAGTGTCTGTTTGTAATGTCAAAATAATAGGCTTTTTTCATGCTCACACGGTTATTTGCACGACACCTATGCCTTAAATAGCAATTAAAAAAATTTTGTCTGTCTGTCTGTCTGTCTGTTTGTTCCGGGTAATCTTCAAAACGGCTGGACCGATTTCAAAAATTCTTTCACCAATGGAAAGCTATAATATCAGGGCGTAAACTAGGCTATATTTTATCCCGGTTTTCCCACAGGAACGGGAACTACGCGGGTAAAACGAGTATAACCTATAACCGAAGCGAAGCGAGGGCGGGTTGCTAGTAACTAATAAAACTCCAACTAAATTCCATTTTTTTTTTTTGCACACTCGCCGCCCGGCTACGGCGACAGAGAGATGACGCGTGGCCCCGTAACCCACCCATAGAACGTCACCTTCGTCGTTGGACCGACCACTGGAACCAAGTAGGAACTCGGTTCCAGTGGTCGAAGACAAGGATGTCTTTAGTGGTCGACCCGACGGAATACCCTTAGGGGGTACCCTCTCCTCTCGACGTCCCTGTCCCGAAACGTCAACTAAATTCCATACTAGCCCAACTACCTTATTAAATGGTAGTCGTTTGCTTATCATACCATAAACTCACAAGATACTACGAAAACACACTCTTAGGGTTAGACATCCTCCACAATGGGAGAGGAATTGACCTACTATTCCATACTAGGAAGACGTGTTGAAATAAGGTTTTATATCGAATTTTCCTTCTCTTGCATCAATGTTACTTGTGTATATTCCTTATCTGTCTTTTACGACACCCATACGCAAAAGAGGGGATGTTTATTTGTATTCTTACTCCATCAACACACGGATATCCTTGTAAAATTAATTAATAAACTCCGTAATATTTAATATAACATCATTTAGTTTCGAAATTTGAATTAATTAATATTTTATTGTACCAAAGTTTAGAGCGCATTGTGTAAGCAAAGATGAAACCGACATTTGATAAATGCGTTTACCTCATAAACGTAATGGGTAATTTAAATCTAGTTACTGACTACTTAATCATCGGTTGTGTAATACGAAGTCAGATACAATTTATAATTACCGAAATATCGCAGTGTGAGCGTATCGCTGAGATTGCGAAAGCTAAAAGAGAATATGCTTTCTCTTCAATGAATATTATAAGATATATTATAAGGTAACAGATTAGCAAGTAACAGTACTGGAAGAATTAGGAAAATTCCGTGTGATGATCTTGCCCGTGGATGCCGTAAAAGGCGACTATGGGATGTTATATGTACATAACATTTGTGCAAGAAAAGGAAATCTCGAAATAAAACCCTATACCAATATGTCTGAGCAGCACAGTATAGTAGGTCAAATGCCCTCTCATTGTGGAGAAGGCCCGAAACCAGCAGTGGGACATAATTAGGCTGAGATGATGATGAATATTATCATAGTATGGTATTCATTCATTCATATATGATATTACCGATTAATAATTTTGCTTTTATTCTACATATTCAAAAAGTTAACTGAAACTCTATGAAACTGAAGAGGAGAGGAAATAACTGAATGGATTTGATCTAAGGTTTCTTCTTCTTACTACTTCTACCTTTTTTTTGAGTGAATATGGTCTATGGTCAGTACGCACGTCGTCCATTCCGTCCAGGGTGACAAAAGGACTAGACGAGGCCGCGGGTGACGTGACCGGGGATTAGTCAGTCACCCGCCGAGAGGCCGACCGCGTGAGGAAAGACCAACATCCTCCCCGAGGGGAGGACGTTGGTCGATGGGACACGTAGGGGGTATTCCGTCGGGCCGACCACTGACGACAAGTTAACTCTGCTCCGGTGGTCGGGCCAACGGAGTGACGGAGTGGTGCGGAGGCGCGCCGACCGCAGCCCACCAACAAAAAAAAAACAAAAACGGTAACAAAAGGACGGCGCGTGGCCCCATAGTCTACCTTATTCCCTCCGTTTCGCCTTCGGGCCGGCCACTGGTACAGAATTCTTGACATTCGTGGCAATTTATGGCCTACCTGATGCTAATAACTTTTTTTTTGTAATAATATAATTGCTAATATTTTCTTTTGGATCATTAACCAAAACAGTTTATTAAGAAAACTATCGATTAGCGGTTGGTGTTGTAAGTTTCAAAACAAGGCTGGTGCCCTTTCTTCTGGTGATATTTTAATACGGTAGCACCACACTGTCGATAAGCGTCTGTTTATAGCTAAGTATACTTAATAATTTTCACTGATTGAGTACCAAAATGCAAATTATTCAAATAACTTATTTCTAAATTAATATAGATCATAAAATACAAATGGCTACCTCAGTCGAAAATAAATTTTAAAAGTATCATTCATAACGGTAGTAGAATTATTCAACCAATAACCGATCTCATTCAGATTCTCTATAACGTCAATACGTCATAATCTAGTTTGATTACGTACATAGTATTACAAGAATAGAAGATACTCGAAATAAAAAGTCCGTATCGTGACATTGTTTGTCCGTGTTAATACAAGAGGTCCTGTTCCAGAAATATACATTTTATTACCTGATGTTAATAATTTATTAATTTATGTTACACCATTAGCAACAAAATTTTACTATCGGAATATTCATACTTCTATAAGATGTATATTCCAAGTGGTGACGAAGTAAAAATACAGTTCACTGTCTTGCCCGTGGGTATCGTAAAAGACGATTAAGAGAATCTAATATGCAGATAACATCTAGGGTAAAACCGGGATAAATGCCCCACTTTTTGAAAAGCATCCTAATTTTAAAAATATTAGTTTTATATGAATAATTTCTATGCATGTAGATAACTTAATTATCTGTTTTGAAATGATATTTGTTTTTTCTGACCTATCAATTATAGATTTTTCAAAATGTAGCTTTTTGTGGACCCCGATAAAATACTACCAACCCTTCAAAGTTTTGACGTGTTTTTGGAGTTCGTCGTGGCGAAAACTACACACACAAGCAAAGTATGGCCTCAACGATGACAGTCGGTGGAAAAATAATGTGCGGGGGCACTATGGCTTCTACTTATGCCATTAATTCTTATTCCCGAGTTTGGGAAGGTAGGTTTTTTGAAAATGAGGCGTCTATCCCGTTGTGGCATTTAATCCGGTTTTACCCTATGGCAATAGAAGGAAAACTCTATTTAAAACCCTATACCAACTCGTCAGACCAGCGTGGTATAGTAGGTCAATTTCCCTCTTATTATGGAGGAGGCTCGATTCCAATAGTAGGACGTATATCAACTGAGATGACGATGACATCTATAACATGAAAATTTTCTGCTCTTCTTGCTTACATTAAAAAGACGTGCCATTAATAAATGCAACGACGACCTCATATCACTCACCTCATGCACTCATAGAACTAGCAACATGCCCTCACTTCGCTTCGGTTTTAGTCGCCTTACCCGCTTAGTTTCTGTTCCCGTGGGAATACCGGGATAAAATATAGCCTATGTTACTCTGATATTATATATATATAGCCTTCCATTGGCGAAAGGATTTTTGAAATCGATTTGGTGGTTTAAGCGTGAAAGGGTAACAAACAAACAAACTTACTTTCGCATCTATACCAATAAATAAAATTGGAGTGTTTGTTTGTAATGTCAAAATAATAGGCTTTTTTCATGCTCACACGGTTATTTGCACGACAGCTATGCCTAAAATACAGATTAAAAAAAATTTGTCTGTCTGTTTGTTCCGGGTAATCTTCAAAACGGCTGGACCGATATCAAGAATTCTTTCACCAATGGAAAGCTATATATATATAATATCAGAGTAACATAGGCTATATTTTATCCCGGTATTCCCACGGGAACGGGAACTACGCGGGTAAAACAACTAAAACCGAAGCGAAGCGAGGGCGTGTTGCTAGTTTATAATATTAGTAAGGATGTCTTTCAAGAATCATGATCTGCAGGATAGTCAGTTTTAGTGGAAGGATGCATAAGGTCGGTGATGATTTGTGAAGGAACTCAGGGTAGAACTGCTGGTAATGTACTCACGACGACTCATTGAAATGCCAAACAGTCGCACAGCGGGATCATAAGATACCATACCGCTCTAAAAATGAAGAACTGATTTACTTTAAAATCATCATCATCACAACTCATATATGCCTCACTATAGGATCGAGCATCCACTATAATAAATGATTACTTAACCAACTGTATCACATTGGCGACACAGGTTGATATAAGATTCTATTTGGATTGTTCATTCTCTTAGTCGTCGTTTACGATGCTCACGGGCAAGACAGCGAATAGTAAATTGCATTCTTATTCTATAAACACAGAGATTGTATAATAAATTAATTTATTATTAACTATTAATTGCGTACCGTTTAAGGAAAACCGTGAAAATCTACACGTGTGACAAATCACTGGACGTCATATAAATTATGTTTACATTAAACCAGAATAAATATAATTAATGCCGAGTTAATTTTATGTTAATTTAAAAATAATTCTAACGGGAATTCCATCTATACCAATAAATAAAATTGGTGTGTCTGTTTGTAATGTCAAAATAATAGGCTTTTTTCATGCTCACACGGTTATTTGCACGACACCTATACCTAAAATAGCAATTAAAAAATTTTTGTCTGTCTGTCTGTCTGTTTATTCCGGGTAATCTTCAAAACGGCTGGACCGATTTCAAAAATTCTTTCATCAATGGAAAGCTATAATATCAGGGCGTAAACTAGGCTCCATTTTATCCCGGTATTCCCACGGGCACGGGAACTACGCGGGTAAAACGACTAAAACCGAAGCGAAGCGAGGACGGGTTGCTAGTAATGAATAAAGTTTGTTCAACGTGAAAAGTTGAGTTAAATATTCGACATACTCGTACCTTCATGTGTTAAACGATAGAAAAACGTACGAAAAAGTCTTGACTTGTTGCTAAAAAAACATTAAACTTCTTTGAAACCAGGATTAAAATGTCTGCACTATTCTTCGTGTGGTGACTAAGTAAGAATACAATTCACTACGCCCTTTCTTACACGCATTTGTACAAGGACGACGAAAAAGATTCTGATGGAACCTGGAGCTCAGCAATGGGACTTACAGGAGCTGCAATGATGATGATGAAGACAGGCTTATTTAAAAAT
This sequence comes from Lymantria dispar, assembly GCA_032191425.1. Taxonomy (NCBI): domain Eukaryota; kingdom Metazoa; phylum Arthropoda; class Insecta; order Lepidoptera; family Erebidae; genus Lymantria; species Lymantria dispar. The sequence continues at coordinate 27,181,463 of CM063448.1, forward strand.
TTATAAATTATCAAATACAGTTAGTATGCCGTAAGATAACAGATTAGCAAGTAACATTACTGGAAAAAAACGGAAAATTTCGTGTGGTGACGGAGTAAGAATACAATTCACCACTACCACTAATGGATATAATATGCATATCTTATATCTTTAAACGAGCAATTCTTGTATATATATATAGGTATATTCAGGATCTCGGAAACGGCTCCAACGATTTTGTTGAAACTTGGCATACTAGAGGATTCGGGTCCAAAAAATCGATCTAGCTAGGTTTTATTTATAGAAAATGTTCTTTTGTCGGTGTTTTTAGCATAACAATAAATGACATTAAATTTTAAAGAATATGAATTCAAATTTCGTTGTAAATGTCAAGTGTTACGGTAGCTCAGTTGGGAAGTGATCGAGTTCGCTTTTTGTTTTTGCATTCATCTCGATCGAATCTCGGTGTTATTATTATTCTCTTTTTGTATTTTTTTATATTTTTTCATTATTTATTTTTTATTAATATATATCTAAATAAACTCGATAAAAATATTCCGAGCGAAGCTCGGTCAACCAGATATTATCTATGTAAGAGAGAAAAAAGTCGAAATAAAACTATACCAACATGTCTGACCAGCATGGTATAGTAGGTCAATCCTCCCCTTATTGGGGAGGAGGCTCAAGCCCTGTAGTAGATAACATAGTAATTTGTCTGGTAACCCTAGTAGTTCAATTTTATTATCATTGCGGAAAAGCCATGTACCCAGCAAATCAGTGTTCAATTAAGGATGTTGGGTAGATACTAAGAACAATTACGCATTCTATCATTCTTCCTAACGGTATACAACGCCGAAAGGTAATACGTCTATTTCTAAGTACGAGTTTCTTACAGAGAAGGCATACCTTTACCCCATGCTCCATCGCTCTAACCTCCGTTACATATATTTTTTTAATTTTTAATTGTTCCAAATTCTGAGGTGTTAACCTTCTTACATATAGAAAGTACATTTATGATGTTCGTTTACTCAGCGCTTAAGGTCAGCAATACAGGTATAAACTGCATCAGGGTTTTTTCTGATAAATTTATATTTAAGGCCCGTTCTTTGTTTTGATATTAATAAATAGTACGTATTTTTAAATGTTATCTGTGTGGTACGTCACCATAAAAATACAATCCAACACACCCTATTTTTTCCGTAGGTAGGTATCGTAGTATCTGAATCTTTTTGGAGGGGTGCAGCGTCCTCTGCACCAACCGAGCAGGGGACGTTGTGTGAACGCCCATGACGTGCGGTGTCCCACAGGGGTCGGTCCTCGGACCCACCCTGTGGAACATCGGCTACGACTGGGCGTTGCGGGGGAGCCTCCTGCCCGGGCTGGGCGTGATTTGTTACGCCGACGACACGCTCGTCACAGCCCGCGGTGGGACGCTAGAAGAGGCGGTAAGCCTGGCGACCTCTGGCACCGAAGAAGTCGTCAGGCGGATCGAGGCGCTAGGGTTGAGTCACGGCGGTCAGGGCCATCCGCGGATACTGCACGGTGGCGACGGAGGCAGCGTGCCTATTGGCCGGGAATCCCCCGTGGGACCTGGAGGCGGAAATGCTCGCCGAGTTGTATCGGCGGGTGTCGGTGGTGCGCGGGGAGGGCGGTGTGGTTTCCTTGAGGGAGCTCACCGCCTGACGCGTCGACGCCCGCCGAGACGTCATTGCCCGTTGGGCAGTCCAGCTGGAGAGGCCTCGGTCCGGGTTGCGGATCGTGGAGGCCTTCCGGCCGGTGCTGATGCAGTGGTTGGAAAGGTGGCATGGGGTGCTCTCCTTCCGACTAGTGAAGGTGTTGACGGGGCATGGGTGCTTCGCCAAATACCTGCACAAGGTCGTAAAGAGGGAGAGTACACCGTCCTGCCACCACTGCGATTGCGACGAGGTGACGCATACGCTCGAGGCCTGCGCCGCTTGGGCCACGCAGCGCCGTGAACTCGTCGCAATCATCGGTGCCGACCTGACGCTGCCGGCCATCGTTAGGGCGATGGTAGACAGCGTCGGAAATTGTGACGCGGTCGCAGCCTTCTGCGAGACAGTGATCTCGTAGAAAGAGGCGGTGAATCGTCTGCGCGAGGAGCGCAGCCTCGATGAGGAGATTCGCCGCCGGCGAATGGGGCGGCGCAGGCGCAACTACCTGCGCTTCATGCCACTCTAGCCGAGACCGCGGGTGACGTGACCGGGGATTAGTCCGTCACCCGCCGAGAGGCCGACCGCGTGAGGAAAGACCGATGTCCTCCCCGAGGGGGGGACGTTGGTCGATGGGAAGGTACCCCAAGTAGGGGGTATTCCGTCGGGCCGACCACTGACGACAAGTTAACGCTGCTCCGGTGGTCGGCCCAATGACGAAGGCGAGGTGGTTTACGGGTGGGTTGCAGGAGTTGCGTGCTTAAGCCCCTCTGTCGCCCCGGACGGAGTCGTGCGGAGGCGCGCCGACCGCAGCCCACCCACAAAAAAAAAAAGGTAGGTATCGTAAAAGACAACTAAGGGATTATAATATTAATATAATATCTATGCAAGAGATGAAATTCTATGCCAGCATGTTTGATTAGCCTGGTATAGTAGGTTAATTTCTCTTCTATTGTGAAGGAGGTTTGAACCCAGTAACGGGGCGTATGTGAGCTGTAACGACGATAATTCATTAAAGCCGGTTAATTTGACTATAACATATATTTTTGCATACGGTAACACGATCCGCTGCCGGGGCCGTTTATTTTTTAAGGGGTGGGCCATGGTCAACGCACCCGCCGCCCGGCTCCGTCCGGGGCGACAGACGGGCGGTGTGCGGCCCCATGACCCACCCGTGACACGTCGCCTTCGTCGTTGGACCGACCATGGGTGCAGGGTAACTTGTCTACAGTGGTCGGCCCGATGGAATACCTCGATCGCGGTGTTCCCTCTCCTCTCGACGTTCCCCCTCGGGGGTGTCGGTCGCCGTCACGCGGCCATCCTTTCTGCGGGTGACGGATTAAATCCCCGGTCCAGTCACCCGCGGTCTTGGCTAGGGCGACATTAGGCGCAGATACTCGCGCCTGCGCCGCCCGAGTCGCCGGCGGCTGATTGCGTCGTCGTCAGTGGCGTAGCAAGGGGGCGGGCGGAGGGGCGGACCGCCCCGGGCGCCACTATTAGAAGGGCGGCAAAATGGGAAGAAAAATATTTTGTGCGGACACTTTTTTATTTTTTGAGTTACGGTCGGCGCATTCCTCGCACCACTCCGTCCAGGGCGCCATAGGGGCATAAGCACGCACACCCGTAACCTATGACCGTGACGGACTACATCCCCGGTCCAGTCATACGCGGCTTCGACTGGGGCGACATGAGGCGCAGGTAGTCGTGCCTACGCCGCCCCAGTCACCGGCGGCGGTTCGCGTCGTCGAGGAGACGCTCCTCGCGCACGCGCTCCGCCGCTCCCTTCCGCGAGACTACTGTCTCGCAAAGGCTGAGACCGCGTCTCAGTTCACCCAGCACGTTCTAAGAGTGGTAGGACCACACTGTCGACAGTTATGTGTCTACAGCCGCGAGCCGGTCCGTCCGGGGCAGTACCACACTCTCGCAGAAAATCGACGTCCGAGTAGTAGCGATTTGTTACTGCGCTTCGTTCGGTGAGCGAAAGAGCCGCAGCTCAGCTTTCTGAGGGTGTTTGCGTGTGGAGGGTTTTGGTGGTGCCCTTGGTATCACCGAGCCTCAATGCACGCATTCACACTCCCTTCACTTTCTTCGCGGTAGGCAACGGCCTTGTAAAGGAGCGCGAGCCGCGAGCGCGGCCTTGTAAAAGAGCGGCAGCAACACTTACCATCAGGTGTACTGTTTGCTCGTTTACCACCATTTGCAATAAAAAAAAAAAAGCACCGAACACAAACAAACCTCGAGCGTATGCTGCGCCGTGTCCTCGTCGCAATCGCAGTGGTGGCAGGACCGTGTACTCTCCCTCCTAACGACCGTGTACAGGTATTTGGCGATACATCCCTGCCCCGTCAAAACCTGCACCAGTCGGAAAGAGAGCACCCCGTGCCGCCGTTTTAACCACTACATCAACACCGGCTGGAAGGCCTCCATGGTCCGTACACCGAACCGAGGCCTCTCCAGCCGGACTGCCTAATGGGTAATGACGTCTCAGCGGGTGTCGACGCGCCAGGCGCTGAGCTCCCTTAAAGAGATCACACCGCCCTCCACTCGCACCCCCGACACCCGCCGATACAAACCGGCGAGCATTTCCGCCTCCAAGTCCCACTGGGGAGTCCCGGCCAACAGGCACGCTGCCTCCGTCGACACCGTGTGGTATCCACGTATGGCCCTGGCCGCCATGGCCCTTTCTGGTCGCCACAGTAGAGTCCTGAGTCGGACGATCAGCTACCCCGCCCACACCGGCGCGCCATACAGGGCCATCGACCAGATGACCCTCGCGTACAGCCGTCGACACGTAGTGCTCGGTCTGCCCACGTTCGGCATATGTCACGATAGGGTGGACGCCGCGCCGATGAGCCGTAGAGCAAGCCTGCGGGAATGCTCTCGGAACCACCAATGCCCGTCAAACACCCTTCACTTCATATGCGCCCGGATGCTGATATCAACCGAATTGGCGGTGATCGAGACGTCGATGGGAGGGCCCATGCGGGGCCTTTGGAACAGGATGGCCTCCATCTTGTCCAGGGCTACCCTCAACCCCAACGCCCCGATTCACCTGACGATCTCTTTGGTGCCTAGAGTCGCCAGGCTTGCCGCCTCATCTAGCGTCCCACCGCGGGCTGTGACGAGCCCGCCAAATCACGCCCAACCCGGGCGGGAGGCTCCCTCTCCAACGCCCAGTCGTACCCGATGTTACACAGGGTAGGTCCAAGGACCGAATAAATGATTTCGCTGCGCGTAAGCCGCGAAAAGTAGAGTTTTAGACTGTTTAGACTTTATTAAACATTAATTTTATAGTGTAAATTATTGTAGTCGGCCCAACAACGAAGGCGACGTGCACGTGGGTGGGTTGCGGGTGTGCGTGCTTACGTCCCTCTGTCGCCCCGGACGGAGTGGTGCGAGGAGCGCGCTGACCGCAACCCACGCGAAAAAAAAAATTGTGTAAATTATTAAAGTTCAGACAGTCATGTTACTTACACATGTACTTACTTACATAGTTTTGAAATAAATATTTTTCACTCAATTCTTTCATTTCGTTTTTTCTTACCAACACCAACAACTATTATTTTTACGATGTCAAAAGGGCGGCAAATTATAACTCCGCCCCGGGCGACAGTGACACACGCTACGCCACTGGTCGTCGTGAAGGCGTTCCTCCCGCGCGCGCTCCGCCACCTCCTTCTGCGAGACGACTGCCTCGCAGAAGGCGGCGACCGCGTCCCAGTTCCTGATGCTGCCGAGCATCTCCCTAGCGATGGTCGGCAGCGTCAGGTCGGCACCGATGATTGCAACGAGATCACGGCGCTGCCCCGCCCACGCGATCTGCTGCCGGCGCCTGGCGAGTACCTGTGCCTCATGTCGCCCTAGCCAACGCCACGGGTGACTGGATCCGAAACTAGTCCGTCACCCGCAGAGAGGCTGACCGCATGAGGGCGACGCTCCGGGGAAAGGTGTATCCCGCTGGTACCTGTAAGTGAATCCCGCCGGGCTAACCACGGCAGTCAAAGAGTCGGTACCAGTGACTGGCCTCATGGCGAAGAAGAGGGAATGCGGTGGGTTAGGGGGGTCGCCCCAATAATGAAGAGGAGAGAATCTGGTGGATTATGGGGTCGCCCACCGCCATCTCGTCACGCCGAATGGGGTGGACGGCGTGCACTCGCAACTTAGCCTGCCAAATCAAAATTCTGATGTAATTGACCACGGTCGATATAGAGTTGTTTGTCGCCTTTTACAACACCCACGAGTAATGCAAGGACTACAGTTTTCGTAGCCACCACCACACAGAATAGATACGGGTACTCCTACGGGTAAATTAATTCTTATAACATATAATTATATTATAAACCATTTCTTGATAAACGCATAATTATTCAAAATGACTGTTAGCTTCTAAGATTAGCGTGTTTTAACAAACAAGAAAACTGTTTAACTATGCAAACCTAACTAATTTAAATGCGAATGTAAGTTTATCTATTTATACTACCTGTATTTTAACTACCCAACCGGTCGTCTTGAAGTTTTATGTAGAACTTATCATGGGTTAGAAAAGGACATAAAATACTTTTCATTACGAAAAAAGACTCTACCCGCAAGCTCAAAAATAAGCTTTTAAATAAACGGACGGCCTAGCACTCGAAGGAAGACGCAGTCATAGTTAATAGTACAATATTGTTTTATTTTTCACTTCAAATATGTAACTTCAAATGATCATTTCGTAAATCATACTTCCTCATCTTTTTCAGACTAAATAGATTTCATTATTGGGCATACCCCATTCAACAATGAGAAAAAAAATACCCTACTCTATGTTGAAGATAATTATCCGTTTAAAAGCCTTGTTTTGTCAGTCAATATAAATATTTATATAACGCTAACACATACTTGTGATTAAGAAAACATTTAGGAGCTAAGTTATTCATTAATTACGCAATGAATATCTTATGTATTGGCAATAAAAATAATCATCATCATCATCAGCTTGCATACATCCCACTGCTGGGCTCGAGCCTCCTCTCAACAGGGGGAAAATTGGCCTACTATACTACACTGGTCAAACGGGTTGGTATAGTTTTATTTCTAGTTTTCTTCTCTTGCACAGATATTATCTGCATAATATCATATTTATTTTATTTATTTATATCTACCCAGTCAATTTGTTTGTTTTAAACATAAAACATCTTTAATATTGATATGGTCACTATAAAAAGTTCTTAGGTTAGCTAATTACGAAATAACTTAAAACAGAAGATCCCTTAAGTAGAGACTGAATATATTAACCGGCTTGTTATTACATGGATCTCACAACTTTTAATAGTATAAGTATTGAGTTGCGAGACTTGGGTTTTTTTAAAAGTTGTTTTTGATGGCATCTTACTGTCACGGGCATATTGAATTGTATTCTTATTCAGTTTACGACAATCTGCTACCAGTTTTGTTATTCTAAAACAAATTAGGATCGTTGTTTAAAACTGTTTTTAAGTATTTAATGAGTTTTATTGAGAACATAAAGGTTTTCTCTATATCTTTAATCAAATTTTAATAGAATAATCTCTTTAGAAGCTAATAATTACAAACTCTTACACCATAATCTACAGTCAATAAATATAAGATCGCAATACCGTGATGTATGAGATATGCACATATTTATATAGGTTTTTTTTTTTTTTTGTGGGTGGGCTGCGGTCGGCGCGCCTCCGCACCACTCCGTCCGGGGCGACAGAGGGGCTTAAGCACGCAACTCCCGCAACCCACCCGAAAACCACGTTGCCTTCGTCGTTGGGCCGACCACCGGATCAGGGTTACTTGACATCAGTGGTCGGCCCGACGGAATACCCCTTATTGGAGTACCCTCCCATCGACCGACGTCCCCCCCTCGGGGAGGACGTCGGTCTTTCCTCACGCGGTTGGCCTCTCGGCGGGTGACGGACTAATCCCCGGTCACGTCACCCGCGGCCTCGGCTAGGGCGGCATGAGGCGCCTATAGTTGCGCCTACGCCGCCCCAGTCGCCGGCGGCGGATCTCCTCATCGAGGCTGCGCTCCTCGCGCAGGCGATCCGCCACCTCATTTATATAGGTATCCAAGATTTTTAAAATATTACGATAAGCGCATTAGGTAGAAAAATCTTCATGTTTTACCAGTGACTATTAGCCGTCTTACTCAGTACTTGCTTGTTCATTGATATAATTTATCATCATCAAATCGAACTTCCATTTTGAATAACAGATTTAAAAACATCACCCTAAAAATAGTTTCATTTTATTTTCTAATCTATATATAGGTACATAGGAGAGGCGGGTTTTGCGAGCGATATATTGACTCATCACCATATCTCTGGAACTATAAGACGTACAGACTTGAAATTTGGCATAAATATTCCTTTCGTCGAGTAGAGGTCAGCTAAGAACGGATTTTACGAAATTCCACCTGCAAGGGGTGTTGCGGGGGCGTTAACAATAATGTACATATAAAGGAACAGGGTGAGCCGAAGCTACTGAAGCTAGAAAAATGAAATTTGGACTGTAGTTTCATTTCGTGACGTAGGCACCTACTAAGAAAAGATTTTTTGAAATTCCGTCCCTAAGGGGGTGAAAGGCAACGGTAAAGTCTATATGGAAAGAAAAATAATCTTTAGCTACTGTCTTCAAATTAAGTACAAATACTCTTTAATAAAAATAAATAAACACGTGTTTCAGCGTTTGTCCATTTTCATCCTCTAAGGGTGTAAAATAAGTAGAAAGATGTCAGTTTACTGACTTATCACAGAGCCAAAAGTACTGAAGCCAGAAACATGAAATTTTGATATTAGTTTCTTTGCGTGACGTAGAAACTCACTAAAAAGGGTTTTTTGAAATTCAACCCCTAGGGGATAAACCGCAGTAACAAAGTTTGTATAAGGAGAATAAAAATCTACATCTATATTCTTCAAATTCTCCAAAAATACTCTTTAGAAAAAATAAATAAAGACATGTTTCAGCATTTTTTAATTTTCATCCTCTAAGGGTAATCTACACTAATATTAGAAAGAAGAAACGTTCCTTACGAATAAAAACTCCTGGACGAATTTCGATAATTCTTTCACCATTAAAATGTTACAGTATTCCTGAGTAACATAGGCTATATTTTATCTCAGTATACCCACGGGAACGGAAACTACGCGAGTAGGGCGACTGAAACCGAAGCGGAGCGAGGCGGGTTGCTAGTCTAATATATTATTTCATTAACATTTTCTGTTAGTCCCTAAGATCTCCCTTATTCTTTTATTTAATTCCACGATTTACCCTTCATTTTGAAACGCAATATGCTAGATAATGAGGAAAAACAGACCCACGTTATAAACTTCGTTTAAATTTGAAAAAGAATAATCCAAGAATTACCAATTATGTCGCTGCATTTTAATGACATAAAATACAATTAATTAAAGCTAAGCGGATAAGATATTTTTATTCGCTTTAAGTACTGGGCAGTTATTTTCATCGTTATTAATGTGTTAACCTCGTATTGACATTTGCGTTAAATTTTAATGCAATATTATAAAGCACTATACAGTACCTATACACTATGAAGTCATTTAAATAAGATAAACAATACTTAAATATAATTAGTATAACGAAAATAATACAAAACATTTATAATCTGTGCGCATTTATAATCTGTGGTTACTTCTTTACCTGTTCATATTATGAAGCGGGAACAAGTCTTAAATTATTAAATGGCGCTCTAAAATTATATTCAATATTTTAGAATTTTCATCATCATCGCAGCCCACATACGTCCCACTGTTGCGCTCGGACCTCCTCCACAATGGGAGGGAATTTGACCTACTATACCATGCTGGTCAGGCATGTTGGTATAGGGTTTCATTTCGAGATTTCCTTCTCTTGCACAGATGCTATGTACATATTTTATCCCATAGTCGTCTTTTACGAGATCCACGGGCAAGATAGGGAGTAGTGAATTGTATTCTTACTTCGTCACTACACGGAAAGTGGAGTTTAGAGTTTTAGGAGTTAATAAATTTTGTTTGCATTTTATATAATACTAACTGACCCAACAGACGTTGCTCTGTTCAAATAAAATAAAATGAATTAATTATCCTTGAAATCGACAGCAGCGCCACCTACAGGGTCTAATTGTGAATTTAAACCATACTCGAATCCCCTCGAACACACACAAAAAATTTCATCAACATCGAGAGGGTAATAGGGTACGTTTGATCAGATCACGCGCCGCCCTTGTGATGTCCCGGATGGAATAGACAGCGCGTGTGCAGACTATAGTCCGTCAAAAAAACGTACCACCCCCTCAGGTCAGTGTAGAGTCTTCTGGTCGATTACCCTCGTTTCATGGAGAATGCCCGAGCCATGAGATATAATAAACCCGAAAATTTATCTTTTTTACTGAAATCTTTTAACAGTGACCTATAATGATAAACAAACGAATACATATACACAGTCATATTTATTTTCACTTCAAAATTACCATCATGGTGATGAATTCGTTGGCTGGGAAATTCAGACGACACTAATAATTTAGCAGTACATTATGGTATTTACTTAATAGTTTACTAGGTACGTAATCGTTTTCTACGAAATTATCGTTGAATTGAAAAATTGTGTATTTTGTTTAGGAATTTAAGCCGTTATAAACCAATGAACTTGAGTAATACTAGCAATAAAATAATTTTAGATGGTGACGTAGGTATAATATAATGCGTCGCCGTCTGTTCTTTGGTATTCTATATTTATAGTATTCTAAGAAACGTAAAACGTCTGCGCAGCAAACGAGGATTCAGGGAGCGGTGAGCATGCCCACAACCTTATTAAATTTGTGACGTCGCTCTTTCAGGGTGTATTGAAATCGATACGCTAATAATATAATATTATCAGCGTACCAATAATGCCTTAATAAATAAAAAATGCAATAAATCGTGCGTAATTCGGAACGGAGCAAGATAGGTATTTATAAAAATGAAATATATCAAGGAAATTCATACGCCTGAGTTGATTTTCGAGTGGGTGTGACCATAACATTGTCTAAAAACTAGATCACTGCCAAAAAAAGAAAGTCAAAATTAAATAAAAACGATTTATGCCTATGAATTGAGAGTGGAAAACATCGGTATGATACTATAATCCAAGGCTACTCAAGTTTTTTAGCAGTCGAGCCATCAAATGGTAGAGATTTTTCTTGGGACTATCAAAACGAATAGATATGATATTTGTTTGATTTTTTGAAATAACACTCTCTGTTAAAAAAAAGATTATTGTTTATTAACCAATTTTAATGGTTAACAAGTTATCAAATTTATTAAGATAAACATTTTTATATAATTTAAGCATATTTTGACATTTTCAATTGGGCGCGAATGAATCGTGCCTGCCACCATGCCATTTTGGTATTTTTTTTTTATGACAACACCCTGCACTAAGGAAATAATCCTTGTATTGCGGGGGACTTTACAAACATATAATTAATTATATATTCCAGATTTATTCGTTACTAGCAACTTGCCCTTGTTTCGCTTCGATTTCTGTCGCCTTATCCCCGTAGTTCCCGTTCCCGTGGGCATACTGGGATAAAATATAGCCTAGTTTACTTCCTGATATTATAGCTTTCCATTGGTGAAAGAATTTTTTAAATCGGTCCAGCCGGTCATCACGGAACATCTTCTTGCACTGTGGAAATATCTTGTGTTGCGAGGGACTTTATAAATACATAACTAACGGACACAAATTACATCCAGACTCGGAACAACTATTTGAGGAATGCACAAAATGTTGCAGAATATTACTGAGATTGGGGGCTCGTACCCACGACACTGGCACAACAGGTCGGTGTCTTCTTAATCACTACGCCATTTGTGCAGTCTATATAACCCTTAGCCATCTTTTACGACACCCACGGGCAAGGAGTATTGTATTCTTACTCCATCATCATGTAAATGACGGATACAAATTACACCTAGACTCAGAACAACAATTTCTGTATCGTACAAAATATTGTCCTGCGTAGGATTCGAACCCACGATACTGGCACGGCAGATCAGTATCTTAAACCCTATCATACATCTTCTTCTTCTTCATCATGTCTTGTTATACATTAGCCCCTTATACAACTCCGTTGGGCCGATCACAGAGGACAAGAAGCTCGGTGCCGGTGGTTGGTCCAACGACGAAGGCGACGAACTACGGTTGGTTATGGAGACGCGCGCCGGCCCTCCGTCGCCCTGGATGGAGCCGGACGGCGGGTGGTGCGCTGCCCATTTCTCACCCCAAAAAAAAGAAGAAAATTAATCTACTATAACACGGTACCTGAATGGATTCGCATATTATCTATTTCATTTACATACATGTTATCTGTTTACTCTATCTCTCTCTCTCTCTTCTACTACACTCACTCTTCATTTATTACTAGAAATATTTAAATTATATCATATATACTACAAAACAAACAATTGTCGTAAATGATACCCAGAATAAATTTCAATAACGTATAATTAACATACTTTCGTCACTTCCTGTCGTTCCAAGTAAAGATTTACTTGTATTACAGCCTTGAGCCAAGTCTTGTTTGGTTGCAGTTTACTTTGTAAATATTACTAAATGCGAGTACCGCAAACATATTGACATTTGCATGTAATTATTTCTCAGAATTATCTTTAAGCACCCACAACATTTAATAAATAATCCAACACAATTGTTTATACCTAACTACAAAAACTAAGCAATGTTGTTCAGATTATTAAATAAATTTTATACACACTAAGAAGCTTAGTTTTTATGAGCGATTATTTAAAAAAAAATATCATGTATTATAAATTATTTATTTACTTAGCAAACACTGCATTTAATGAGTTTTGCTCTTTATAACACGCTCAATCACGCGTAGAAAATAAGTGATATATATAGAAATAGTGCCGGCATTTTCAATCCTCGGCAAAAGAAAGTATTAAAAAAATATGTGAGAAAATGGGATAAAAAAGATTTTTTTTAGTATAAATTACAATTAATTCATTCTTTAACCTAGGCCGAGGTAGAAAATCAATGCACGTTGCACGGCATAAAATCAATGAAAAATCTATAGACGTAGACATTTAGGTACGTCACATGAAAACACAATGTACCTCACAAGTAATACATATTACATTAAATTGTACTAAACATAGTGCGATTGCCAAGTCAATCTATTTATTTAAAACATAAAAGATCTTTAATATTGATATAGTCACTATAAGAAGTTATTACGTTAGCTATTTACGTAATAACTTAAGAAGAAAGGTCCATTAAGCAGGGACTAAACGAGTTAATCGACTTGGTATAACATGGATCTCACAACTTTTTATGGTAGAAGAACTCAGTAAGCGAGGCTTTTTTTTTTGGGGTAGGCTGCGGTCGGCGCGCCTCCGCACCACTCCGTCCGGGGCGACAGAGGGGCTTAAGCACGCAACACCCGCAACCCACCCGAACACCACGTCGCCTTCGTCGTTGGGCCGACCACTGGAGCAGGGTTACTTGTCATCAGTGGTCGGCCCGACGGAATACCCCCTACCCGGGCTACCCTCCCATCGACCGACGTCCCCCCCTCAGGGAGGACGTCGGTCTTTCCTCACGCGGTCGGCCTCTCGGCGGGTGACGGACTAATCCCCGGTCACGTCACCCGCGGCCTCGGCTAGGGCGGCATTGCACGCAGGTAATCCCACCTGCGCCGCCCCAGTCGCCGGCAGCGGGTCGCATCATCGAGGCTGTGCTCCTCGCGCTCGCGACCCGCCGCCTCCTTCTGCGAGATAACTGCCTCGCAGAAGGCTGCGACCGCGTCCCAATTCCTGATGCTGCCGAGCATCTCCCTAGCGATGGTCGGCAGCGTCAGGTCGGCACCGATGATTGCGACGAGTTCACGACGCGGCTCTGTCCAAGCGGCACAGACCTCGAGCGTATGCTGCACCGTGTCCTCGTCGCAATCGCATTGGTGACAGGATGGAGTTCTGTCCCTCCTAGCGACCCTGTACAGGTACTTGCCGAAGCATCCATGCCCCGTCAAGATCTGCACTAGTCGGAAGGAGAGCACCCCGTGCCGCCTTTCCAACCACTGCATCAGCACCGGCCGGAAGGCCTCCACGGTCCAAACACCGTATCGAGGCCTCTCCAGCCGGTCTGCCCAACGGGCGATAACGTCTCGGCGGGCGTCAACGCTCCAGGCGGTGAGCTCCCTCAAGGAAACAACACTGCCCTCCCCGCGCACCCCCGACACCCGCCGATACAAGTCAGCGAGCATTTCCGCCTCCAGGTCCCACGGGGGAGTCCCGGCCAATAGGCACGCCGCCTCCGTCGCCACTCAGTTGCGAGACTTGGCTTTTTTTTACAAGTTTTGTTTTTGATGGTATCTCATTTCTTTTTGTAGATAGATCTACTTATTTTCCTTTCCGATACCCTCTACTTCTTGAATACCAACAATGGATTTTCTTAAAGCCCACTCTCTAAAAAATGAGACATCACTCCTTTCCGCTTGAGTCATTTCTACCTAAACTAAGCCGAGAGATCTGGAAATAAAGAAATTTGATTGGTTTTTTGAAGCACATCCCCTCTAGTCTCCTCTCCGCTTTGATTGTAATCTAGCCTAATGATGGCGTTCTTTCTTTCAGGTAAATTTCAGGCAATATGGTTTGCTTAATAGGTAGTTTGGGAGATTTTGGTACAATTTCATAAGACATGTCCCATAGGGTGTCCCAGACTATAAGGGCAAAATATTTTTTTACAGATTGAGACACGCATACCCTCTTATTTTGTTCCATTTGACCTTAATAACTGAAATAATAAATATTATTGAAATCAGATAGCGATAACCCGTGCCGACTTGATGTCAAACTATGAATATAAAAGTTTGTATGGAAACTATAGGGGAATAATTCAACTTTATATTTATTTTGTAAATAAAACAATGGTATTTTGATTATGTATTATATTTATTATTTATTACGCATATTCATTATTTAAAGGACATTATTCATTAAATTTTCTTTTTAATGTTTGTTTGTTACAGTCAGGATATACCTTTCTGTGTTCTTGTAGGCAACGTAATAAATATTGTTTTTGTTCTTCGTCCACTGTGATTAAGCCATGAAAGTCTTGCATCAACTTAACAGCTCTTTCAGCCGTATCATTAACTGCTTTCAGTAACTGCACTTTCATTTTAGCGTGTTGAAATGAAGCATTAACAGGCCGCGAAGTAGGACACTCCATGAGAAAACTGTCATCGATTTTGAGTCGCCTGAAAAAAGATCTGCTATTTATATCTGCTGTATACAAAGTCATCGATGTTTTTTTCAAAAAGTGGCCCGCTAAGTTCTTCTCTCGATGGAATCTAACGTTTATTGTGGATCGATAGATTTTCTTTGGCCAAATTAGCACCTATTTTCACCTTACTTTCTTGGTTAATATCATCGTCAAATAGAGACAAGATAGACACTTCGTCTGCCAAATACCACAAATGCTGGCAAAACTTCTCTATAGCCGCTTTTGATATAGTTTTGTCGACCATTTCGTAAGCCTTCACAGCCTTCAAAAAGCACAGGTCCTGGTAGGGTGCTTTTACCGCTAAAGTGCATTGCAGCCAAGGCTTGACATAGCATGCCGCGATAAAGAGGCAGATGTCTAATAGAGCTGTTTTGTCCTTATTTGACATTTTGAATTAAGAGCTAAATAACGATATTTTTAATAAATAAATAGCTCTCGCCATCCATCTTGCTTGGTGCATGGCGCCTGGAGGTCGAATTTTAAATTTATTAACTGTGTTGGGTCTGGGTGTTGGTAAGGTATGGCGTGTAATTAGGTGATATATGTAAAGAAACGACAGATTTTTTTTTTTTGTGTGTGTACAGCTGTTGGCCGCAGATGGCCTTGACAGCTTGACGCGGACTATAGGTGAGCGCTGAGGGCTCTCAACCCGGATGAGAAACGACAGAACAGATTTCACGTTATTTATTGGTCGCGATTCGACCCAGACTAACTAATAGATTGTCGTGTCATCGTTTATATATACCGCTACATCATTCCCCCCTTAAAACTAGACATAAAATGGGAGAACGGTATATAAAAAGTTACAATTTCAAAATACTAAACGTTGCAAAAAAATGAAAGTATAAAAGAGTACAAATAAATCTCATTCTTATATTGTTTATTTATATTTTAATTGTATTACTGACAAAAAATAAAAAGAAAATACATTTCTACTACAAAATGCAAAATGTACAAAAAATACTTCATCATTTCATCATCATCATCATTTCAGCCCATATACGTCCCACTGTTGGGCTCGGGCCTCCTCCATAACGGAAGGGTAATTGACCTACTATACCACGCTGGTCAGACGTGTTGGTATAGGGTTTTATTTCGAGTTTGCCTTCTCTCGCATAGATGTTATATGCGTTTTATCTCCCTTAGTCGTCTCGTACGATCACCCACGGGTAAGATAGGGGGTGGTGAATTGTATTCTTACTCCGTCACCACACGGAAGAAAAAAAAAAAAAAAATACTTAGTTTAAAACAATATGTAAAACAAATCTTAACTCAAACATTTGAGTTCTAAATTACCACGTTCAAAAATATGTAAGAATAATACATACATACACTATAATACATAGCTATAATAAATAACAATTTCAAAAATACATGACAATGATATGACATCAACAAAATACATGACATGAAATAAAAATAAGAAATCTTTTTAATAAACATTTAACTATACTAGCATGCACATAACATAAATACTTATTCTACACAATTTCCAGTTGGTAACTTACGTGAAGTGTCAATGATTTCCTTCGTAAGCGATTCCTATTAAAATTATTAAATTTCTTGCGAAATAACTTTCGTAAGCAGTTATCAACAATTACTAACTACATTTACGAATGCCTTACGAAATACTTAAATACAATAATGTGCAAATAATATCGTTTTACTGTCTCTACTTACTCAGCAAAACGTACCGGTGGCTTCACAATACGGCCACTACGTGTAACAGGGTAATGAACTGAGCGATTTTTATCGCTATTTCCTGATGGTACAATTGGTTTCTTTGCAAATTTAACAGTTTTTGGCCTATTAGATAAAACTTTACTTTTGATACGTAAATTATCTTTAACATCTGTCAACTGTACATAGGCAGGCTTTAACCTATCTACAGATATATATACCTCTCGATTAGGCATTTGCACTAAAAATACTTTATCCATCCTATTTAGAACTTTATAGGGTCCTTCATAGGGAGGTTCAAGTGATTTTTTAACTGAATCCACTCGAACAAAAACGTGCGTACATTCATTTAAATCGCTATGTACAAACACTCTGTGTGCATCCTTGCGTGATAGCGGCTTAGGTTTCAAATTACCTATCATAGCGCGTAAATTCTTAACATATTCACAATGGTCTAAAATTGGCATAAAATTGTCGTTGTAAAAATCTCCTGGCAATCTTAAGGTTTGTCCATAGGCTAATTCGGCTGCATTGACACCTGAGTCAGTTCGTGGGTCTACAAGAAGTCCCAACAGAACGATGGGTAATTCTTCAACCCATGTCTTAGAATCCAATCGAGCCATAAGGGCTGCTTACAGTGAACGGTGCCATCTTTCCACTAAACCATTACATTGCGAGTGGTAGGGAGTAGTACGTGTCTTCTCAATGCCTAAACACTTTAATAATTCCTTAAAAACATTACTCTCAAATTGCCTACCCTGGTCACTAGTCAGTTTAACAGGGCAGCCAAATCGCGAAATCCATCCCTCTATCTGGGGGCACGGCAGTGCCCCCGCCAAGTCGAGCAAAAAAAAAGTCTGGCAAAACGCAACACTGCCGTAACATACTTTTCTCGAAGCCATTCAGGCCATTTTCGACCCCCTATAACTTCGTTGTTAATAAATCTAGAAAGCTGAATTTTTAGTAACCTAGCAGGCATTGTATATACATTGTGTATTTCAAATTTCATTCAATTTGAACCAATAGTTTAAGAATTATAATTAGTCAAAATTTCGTAATTTTGTCACTCACTGACTGACTGACCGATCATCAATATTAAAGTGGCACTTCTAGTAGACATAGAAGCTTCAAATTTAGAATACAATTTGTGTTTAGTATATAAGTGAAGGAAAAATTATGAAACATTGTAATTTTCATCCAGTTTCCGAGATACACTAACTGCATAAATAACTTTGTAAACCTATATAAATATATAGGATTACAAAGTTACATTTGCAGTTAATGAAATGTAACTTTGTAAAAAATAAGAATACATTTGTCGCCATCATTGCTTCTCTATGGGAATTATAACAACCGGCTAAAGACTGCGCAGATGGCGTAGTGGTTAAGATACCAACGTACCGTGCTAGTGTCGCGGGTTCGAATCCGATGCAAGACAACACCTTGTACGATCCACAAATTGTTGTTCTGAGTCTGAATGTAATTTGTGTCGGTTAATTATATGTTCTTTCCGTGTAGTGACGAAGTAAGAATACAATTCACCACTCTCTGTCTTGCCCGTGGATATCGTATAAGACGACTATGGGATATAATATGCACATACCATCTATGCAAGAGAAGGAAAACTCGAAATGAAACCCTATATCAACATGTCTGACCAGCATGGTATAGTGGGTCAAATTCCCTCCCATTGTGGAGGAGGCCCGAGCCCAACAGTGAGACATATGAGGGCTGCGATGATGGATGATGATGCGATGTTGAATTATATGTTTGTAAAGTCCCTCACAATATAAGGATTATTATTCCCTTAGTGCAAGGCGTTGTCATTTAAAAAAAAGATTCAACAGGAAGGAGAGTGGGCAGCAGCTCTCGCCGGGGAAATGTATGACACTCACTGCGAAACCAACCCGCCTACCAAACGTGGCGATTACGGCATTATTCCTCATATGGCGAAGAATAATAAGCTCTAGTCATGGCAACTCTGTTACCCTTGAGCGTCGTTGGATGCAGGTGTCACAGTACCGCACTTTATGGTGAAGCATGAGGGGGTCTATGTTCTACAGTGGACGGCGATAGGCTGAATGATGATTGGCATAATAGGTATAGACAGATACGTAGATATAATTATGTTCAAAGATTACTTGTAAAATGGTCAATCAAGCAAGAGTGGGACGTGTCTTATGAAATTGTACCAAAATCTCCCAAAGTATTAGGCAAACTAAATTGCCTGAAATTTATCTGAAAGAAAGAACGCCATCATTAGGCTCGATTGCCATCAAAGCGGAGAGGAGACTAGAGGAGATGTGTTTCGAAAAACCAATCAAATTTCTTTATTTCCACATCTCTCCGCTTACTTTAGGTAGAATTGACTCAAGCGTAAAGGAGAGATGTCTCATTTTTCAGAGAGTGTGCTCTAAGAAAAACCTTTGTTGCTATTCAAGAAGTAGAAGGTACCGGCAAGGCAAATAAGTAGGTCTATCTACAAAAAGAAATGAGATACCATCAAAAACAAAACTTGTAAAAAAAGCCAAGCCTCGCAACTGAGTTCTTCTACCATAAAAATTTGTAAGATACATGTTATACCAAGTCGGTTAACTCATTCAGTTCCTGCTTAAGGGAACTTTCTTCTTAAGTTATTACGTAAATAGCTAACCTAACAACTTCTTATAGTGACTATATCAATATTAAAGTTCTTTTACGTTTTAAATAAACAGAATGACTTGGCAATGACTGGTTATATCGTTCTTCTTTGAATTTATTAAATACTAGCTTTTGCCCGCGGCTTCGCCCGCGTAAAAGTTGGTTTTCATAATTTTTAATTTAAGAAATACTCTATGTGTCAATTTTCATCCAAATCTGGTCAACAGTTTACGCGTAATTGAGTGACAAACGTCCAAATATCTTCACAAATTTTTATATTTGAATATTACTTCCACCCTTGTAGTTTAAATTCAAGTGGAAAGACGATGAGAAATATGGCCATCCTTAGTCGCTGATAATACATTATCCATCCATTGGGGAAAAAATTATATCCATCAAACTCCCGCAGTTTCACCCACGTAGACCCCATTTCTATGCGAACGCCGAGATAAAAATTGCCTATGTTACTCGCTGATATTATCCTTACTAATATTATAAATGCGAAAGTAACTCTGTCTGTCTGTCTGTCTGTCTCTGTCTGACATAAAAATTGCCTATCTTACTCGCTGATAACGTAGCTTCCTATTGGTGAAAGAATTTAAAAATTAGTCAACATCCACCGGTTTCACTCGCGGAGTTCTCGTTCCCGGGCAAACACCAGGATGAAAGTAAGTAGGAAGTATTATCAGTATGGGTCCAGCCGTTTTGAAGGTTACCCGTAACGAATATAAGTCAAAAAAAAATTGTCCGTCCGTCTGTCTGTCACCAAGCCATATCTCAAGGACCGCGATAGCTAGACAGTTGAATTTTTTACAAATTATGCATTTCTGTTGCCGTTATAATAATAAATATAAAAAACAAAATAAAATAAATATTTAAGGTGGCTCCTATACAACAAACGCAATTTTCCCCCTTTTTATAAATAATGGTACGAAACCCTTCGTGCGCGACCCCGACTCGCACTTGGCCGGTTTTTTAGACATAGGTAATTAGGTATCGTGCAAATAATTGTGTTAGCATAAATAAAACCTATTATTTTGACAGACAAATAGACGCTTTAAATTTGTTTATTTCTAGAGATAGAAAATTGGATTAATATCTTGATTTTAACTTACTGTCTGGTAGCGGCTAGGCATATTAAAACGCTTTCATTGTTTGTGAGTGTCGCAAAATACTACTAAGGCAAAGATTTACATCGACCTGGACCAATTGGTGATGCCATCTAGCCAATGTCGTTTGGCAGGCAGCTGGTCATAAAATGTTGCTAGAAGAACCATTGCAATATCTATGATGGCAGAGGAGTGCCTACATATTGCGTCGATCCAAAGTAATCTTGATAAGCGAGCATTAAGAAAAAATAATGGGGTAACCCAAGAAAGCCGACCGTGTACTAAAATGATCGTTCCTAGGCTCAGTGATATCGGTTATATGCTTTTCACCTCCTTAGGGGTAAAATTGCAAAAAACTCTTTTTTAGTGAGCACTTTCCCCAAGACAGACAACTTTGTACAAAATTTCACATTTCTAGGCCTAATGATTTCGGCTATATATTTTTCACCCTCTTAGAGAATGAATTTCAAAAACTAATTTCTTAGAGCTCATTTACAACAAAAGAAAGAGAATCGAACAATACACAGAAATACACAGTTTCACGTTCCTAGCCCCAATAGTTTCGGCTATACGCTTTTCACTCCCTTAAGGGGGTGATTTGCCAAAAATACTTTGCAAGTGCTCGTGTACCCCAAAACTACGCCGGAGTAAAAAAAAATACGTTTCTAGGCCCAGTGGTTGCCGCTGCATACTTTTTGGTCTTTTAGGGGTTGAATTTCATCCCCATATAAATGAAATTTCCAAAATGCTAGAACGAATATTTATTTATTTATTATCAAATGCCTTAATACAAAGATTCATGGTTTTATCATCGAAAATGTCGAATTTCCATACAAAATGGCAGCCCCTATTTCAACCCCTTATAACCATTTTTTCGCGATTTCTTTGCTATAGCTCGTGAACCCCAAGAAATACTACGGTATAAAAAAATTACGGTTCTAGGCCCAGTGGTTTCAGATATATGCTTTTTTGTCTTTTAGGGGTTGAATTTCATCCCCATATTAATGAAATTTCCAAAACGCTAGAACGAATATTAATTTATTTATTATAATAATAACTGTCTCAATACAAAGATTCATGGTTTTATCATCGAAACTGACGAATTTCCATACAAAATGTCAGCCCCTATTTCAACCCCTTATGACCATTTTTTCGCGATTTCTTTGCTAGAGTTCGTGTACCCCAAGAAATACTACGATGTAAAAAAAAATTTCGTTTCTAGGCCCAGTAGTTTCGGCTGTATGCTTTTTTGTCTTTTAGGGGTTGAATTTCATCCCCATATTAATGAAATTTCCAAAACGCTAGAACGAATATTAATTTATTTATTATAAAGTGCCTTAATACAAAGATTCATGGTTCTATCGTCGAAAATGACGAATTTCCATACAAAATGTCATCCCCTATTTCAACCCCTTATACCCATTTTTTCGTGATAAAAAGTAGCCTATGTCCTTTCTCAAGCTTTAGTCCATCTTTGTACCAAATTTCATCAAAATCGGTTCAGTGGTTTAGACGTGAAAGCGTAGCAGACAGACAGACAGACAGACAGACAGACAGAGTTACTTTCGCATTTATAATATTAGTAAGGATAAAGTGCCTTAATACAAAGATTCATGGTTTTATCATCGAAACTGACGAATTTCTATACAAAATGTCATCCCCTATTTCAACCCCTTATACCCATTTTTTCGTGATTTCTTTGCTAGAGCTTGTGTACCCCAAGAAATACTACGGTGTAAAAAAATTACGTTTCTAGGCCCAGTGGTTTCGGCTGTATGCTTTTTTGTCTTTTAGGGGTTGAATTTCATCCCCATATAAATGAAATTTCCAAAATGCTAGAACGAATATTTATTTATTTATTATAAAGTGCCTTAATACAAAGATTCATGGTTCTATCGTCGAAAATGACGAATTTCCATACAAAATGTCATCCCCTATTTCAACCCCTTATACCCATTTTTTCGTGATAAAAAGTAGCCTATGTCCTTTCTCAAGCTTTAGTCCATCTCTGTACCAAATTTCATTAAAATCGGTTCAGTGGTTTAGACGTGAAAGCGTAGCAGACAGACAGACAGACAGACAGACAGACAGAGTTACTTTCGCATTTATAATATTAGTAAGGATAAGGATAATAATAACTGCCTCAATACAAAGATTCATGGTTTTATCATCGAAACTGACGAATTTCCATACAAAATGTCAGCCCCTATTTCAACCCCTTATGACCATTTTTTCGCGATTTCTTTGCTAGAGTTCGTGTACCCCAAGGAATACTACGATGTAAAAAAAATTTCGTTTCTAGACCCAGTAGTTTCGGCTGTATGCTTTTTTGTCTTTTAGGGGTTGAATTTCATCCCCATATAAATGAAATTTCCAAAATGCTAGAACGAATATTTATTTATTTATTTATTATAAAGTGCCTTAATACAAAGATTCATGGTTCTATCGTCGAAAATGACGAATTTCCATACAAAATGTCATCCCCTATTTCAACTCCTTATACCCATTTTTTCGTGATTTCTTTGCTAGAGCTTGTGTACCCCAAGAAATACTACGGTGTAAAAAAATTACGTTTCTAGGCCCAGTGGTTTCGGCTATATGCTTTTTGTCTTTTAGGGGTTGAATTTCATCCCCATATAAATGAAATTTCCAAAATGCTAGAACGAATATTTATTTATTTATTATCAAATGCCTTAATACAAAGATTCATGGTTTTATCATCGAAAATGTCGAATTTCCATACAAAATGGCAGCCCCTATTTCAACCCCTTATAACCATTTTTTCGCGATTTCTTTGCTATAGCTCGTGAACCCCAAGAAATACTACGGTGTAAAAAAATTACGGTTCTAGGCCCAGTGGTTTCAGATATATGCTTTTTTGTCTTTTAGGGGTTGAATTTCATCCCCATATTAATGAAATTTCCAAAACGCTAGAACGAATATTAATTTATTTATTATAATAATAACTGTCTCAATACAAAGATTCATGGTTTTATCATCGAAACTGACGAATTTCCATACAAAATGTCAGCCCCTATTTCAACCCCTTATGACCATTTTTTCGCGATTTCTTTGCTAGAGTTCGTGTACCCCAAGAAATACTACGATGTAAAAAAAAATTTCGTTTCTAGGCCCAGTAGTTTCGGCTGTATGCTTTTTTGTCTTTTAGGGGTTGAATTTCATCCCCATATTAATGAAATTTCCAAAACGCTAGAACGAATATTAATTTATTTATTATAAAGTGCCTTAATACAAAGATTCATGGTTCTATCGTCGAAAATGACGAATTTCCATACAAAATGTCATCCCCTATTTCAACCCCTTATACCCATTTTTTCGTGATAAAAAGTAGCCTATGTCCTTTCTCAAGCTTTAGTCCATCTTTGTACCAAATTTCATCAAAATCGGTTCAGTGGTTTAGACGTGAAAGCGTAGCAGACAGACAGACACACAGACAGACAGACAGAGTTACTTTCGCATTTATAATATTAGTAAGGATAAAGTGCCTTAATACAAAGATTCATGGTTTTATCATCGAAACTGACGAATTTCTATACAAAATGTCATCCCCTATTTCAACCCCTTATACCCATTTTTTCGTGATTTCTTTGCTAGAGCTTGTGTACCCCAAGAAATACTACGGTGTAAAAAAATTACGTTTCTAGGCCCAGTAGTTTCGGCTGTATGCTTTTTTGTCTTTTAGGGGTTGAATTTCATCCCCATATAAATGAAATTTCCAAAATGCTAGAACGAATATTTATTTATTTATTATAAAGTGCCTTAATACAAAGATTCATGGTTCTATCGTCGAAAATGACGAATTTCCATACAAAATGTCATCCCCTATTTCAACCCCTTATACCCATTTTTTCGTGATAAAAAGTAGCCTATGTCCTTTCTCAAGCTTTAGTCCATCTCTGTACCAAATTTCATTAAAATCGGTTCAGTGGTTTAGACGTGAAAGCGTAGCAGACAGACAGACAGACAGACAGACAGACAGAGTTACTTTCGCATTTATAATATTAGTAAGGATAAGGATAATAATAACTGCCTCAATACAAAGATTCATGGTTTTATCATCGAAACTGACGAATTTCCATACAAAATGTCAGCCCCTATTTCAACCCCTTATGACCATTTTTTCGCGATTTCTTTGCTAGAGTTCGTGTACCCCAAGGAATACTACGATGTAAAAAAAATTTCGTTTCTAGACCCAGTAGTTTCGGCTGTATGCTTTTTTGTCTTTTAGGGGTTGAATTTCATCCCCATATAAATGAAATTTCCAAAATGCTAGAACGAATATTTATTTATTTATTTATTATAAAGTGCCTTAATACAAAGATTCATGGTTCTATCGTCGAAAATGACGAATTTCCATACAAAATGTCATCCCCTATTTCAACTCCTTATACCCATTTTTTCGTGATTTCTTTGCTAGAGCTTGTGTACCCCAAGAAATACTACGGTGTAAAAAAATTACGTTTCTAGGCCCAGTGGTTTCGGCTATATGCTTTTTGTCTTTTAGGGGTTGAATTTCATCCCCATATAAATGAAATTTCCAAAATGCTAGAACGAATATTTATTTATTTATTATAAAGTGCCTTAATACAAAGATTCATGGATCTATCGTCGAAAATGACGAATTTCCATACAAAATGTCATCCCCTATTTCAACCCCTTATACCCATTTTTTCGTGATAAAAAGTAGCCTATGTCCTTTCTCAAGCTTTAGTCCATCTCTGTACCAAATTTCATCAAAATCGGTTCAGTGGTTTAGACGTGTAAGCGTAGCAGACAGACAGACAGACAGACAGACAGACAGACAGAGTTACTTTCGCATTTATAATATTAGTAAGGATAAAGTGCCTTAATACAAAGATTCATGGTTTTATCATCGAAACTGACGAATTTCTATACAAAATGTCATCCCCTATTTCAACCCCTTATACCCATTTTTTCGTGATTTCTTTGCTAGAGCTTGTGTACCCCAAGAAATACTACGGTGTAAAAAAATTACGTTTCTAGGCCCAGTGGTTTCGGCTGTATGCTTTTTTGTCTTTTAGGGGTTGAATTTCATCCCCATATAAATGAAATTTCCAAAATGCTAGAACGAATATTTATTTATTTATTATAAAGTGCCTTAATACAAAGATTCATGGTTCTATCGTCGAAAATGACGAATTTCCATACAAAATGTCATCCCCTATTTCAACCCCTTATACCCATTTTTTCGTGATAAAAAGTAGCCTATGTCCTTTCTCAAGCTTTAGTCCATCTCTGTACCAAATTTCATCAAAATCGGTTCAGTGGTTTAGACGTGAAAGCGTAGCAGACAGACAGACAGACAGACAGACAGACAGACAGACAGACAGAGTTACTTTCGCATTTATAATATTAGTAAGGATTTATTTAACTCTGCTTGATATTCTACCGCGTGTGGCAAATGTAATCGATAAAAATTTACCATTCCTAAAAATCTACGAAGTTGTTGAACGGTTGCCGGAACGTTCGGGACGTTGTAGAAATTTTTGTCGGGGTCACCACTGTTGGGTCTGGGTGTTGGTAAGGTATGGCGTGTAGTTAGGTGATATATGTAGAGAAACGACAGAACAGATTTCACGTTCTTTATTGGTCGCGACTAGACCCAGACCAACTAATAAATTGTCGTGTCGTCGTTTATATATACCGCTACAACTGTATCGCCGCCAAGAAATATTATGCAGAGCTCTATTAACTCTCGATAGTCATCTCTTACAATTTCTTTGGTCAATTCTGTTCTGGAATACTCCAAAAGTTCATAATTTTGGAATCGTTCAGGCGTAATAGTATTTCTTTGTGGCTTTGTATCTTCTCTACATTGATATTTTTCCAATTTGATCGAAAATTTTTAAATAAAGGTATATTGGGACTTGTAATGACTTGACTGATTTTGGCCTCGAACACAGCTTTTAGTACCAGTTCGTAGATGTGATGGCGGCAAGCAAAAATCAACATTTCTCTGTTCAATTTCTGTTCGAGAAGCACACATGCACCATTAATTCGGCCTGTGTTAGAAGCAGTAGTATCACAAAAGAGGATCTGTGCTCTACCTTCAAGATTCCAGTCAACAATAGCATTCCAAACTGCTTGTGCCTGTTCGCTTCCCGATGAGTTTTCTAATTTTGGCACAACAATAAGTTGTTCTTTACTATCATATGAAATAACGATTGGTAGATGTTCCTCTTTACATTTGCGTACATCTAAAGCCGGCAACAGTTTTCCATCCCAGTCGACAGTTACAGTATCTGGTACATCGTTTTGAAAATTAAGTTTTATAGCTTCTGCGCGCTGTTTTCGTTTTTCTGTACGAATTCTTTGGATGGAGGACTTGCTTATAGGAAATTCGTCAGTGTTGTGGCCAAGTGCTTCAATAGTTGCTTCAATAATAAAGACAGAATCTCTCACACTTAACTGACACCTGTCTAATGCCGCCACCAGTTTCGGAGTAACGAAATTTTTCTTCATAGAAGTTTTAATAGTATCGGGCTGTTTCCTCTGAATTGGAATGGACAAATTTTCTTATAAGTCCGTTACTTCAGAATCAGATGATAAAGTTTCTTGTAATGGCTCATGAGAAGACGTATAGGGTGTAATGGATGCCAAATATGCGGCCAGCCGCTTTTGCTCCTGGATATTTCTAAGAATCGCCTTTTCCTCCTTTTCTGTCAATTTTTTGTCCGTTCCAGCTAAGTGACCGGGTCGTCCTAGCTCTCTCTCTCTCCTTTTGTAAGAAAATCTAATCCTCATCTATCTTTATTAATTGAAGCGCATCGGCATGTGCAAGATCAAACAAATTTTTTATATTTGTAACAAACTCTTGTCGACGCTGCTCAAACACATCTTGAATTTTGTTTGCATCTTTTTGCAATTTTTTTCAATCTTGGTATAAGGCTACAAGTTTCTTAACACAGTTAGGTAAAGATTTAGTCGGTATACATGCCTTTTCCCAATAAATAATGCACTCGAATAGTAAGATTTGCGCTTTCATTGACACTTAAATTGACTTTGCGAATATTATAAAATAAAACCGCCAGCACTTGTCCATTAGAGGGCAGTTTAAAACCTGTAATTTGATGTTTTATATCCCCGACCAAAAATATTTCCTTATTAGAACTGCGTAGCTCCACAGACATGTTGACACAATGAAAACAATGCATTCACTAATAAAAACAAACACGATATAACAAGCACATAACACTTAGTGCGTGCGCACCGTACTATGCAAGTTCTGACAAGTTTCGATGCAAGTCGGCACGGGTTGCCGTGATTCAATTTACGTGAAATTTTATTTATAAGTGTTTTGACGTCATTCAAACAAAATTAGAGGGTATGCATTGTAAAAATAAAACTTTAATTTTTCTGGGACGCCCTGTCCCACTCTTGCTTTTTCATTCCGTTGATTGACCATTTTACAAGTTATTTTTGAACATAATTATATCTAGGTATCTGTCTACACCTATTATGCCAATCATTATTCAGCCTATCGCCGTCCACTGCAGAACATAGACCCCCCTCATGCTTCACCATAAAGTGCAGTACTGTGGCATCTGCATCCAAGGATGCTCAAGGGTAACAAAGTTGCCATGACTAGGGCTCATTTTTCTTCGCCATATGAGGAATAATGCCGTAATCGCCACGTTTGGTAGGCGGGTGGGTTTCGCAGTGAGATATCATACATTTCCCTGACAAGAGCTGCTGCCCACTCTCATATTGAATCTTTTTTTTAAATGACAACGCCTTGCACTAAGAGAATAATAATCCTTATATTGTGGGGGACTTTACAAACATATAATTCACCATCGCATCATCATCGCAGCCCTCATACGTCCCATTGTTAGGCTCGGGCCTCCTCCACAATAGGAGGGAATTTAACACACTATACCATGCTGGTCAGGCATGTTGATATGGGGTTTCATTTCGAATTTTCCTTCTCCTGCACAGATAGTATGTGCATATTATATCCCATAGTCGTCTTATACGACATCCACGGGCAAGATAGA
The DNA here is from genome assembly GCA_032191425.1 of Lymantria dispar. Lineage (NCBI taxonomy): Eukaryota > Metazoa > Arthropoda > Insecta > Lepidoptera > Erebidae > Lymantria > Lymantria dispar. Next base: position 27,209,867 of record CM063448.1, read on the forward strand.
GAGTGGTGAGTTGTATTCTTACTTCGTCACCACACGGAAAGAACATATAATTAACCGACACAAATTACATTCAGACTCAGAACTACAATTTGTGGATCATACAAGGTGTTGTCTTGCATGGGATTCGAACCCGCGACACTGGCACGGTACGGTGGTATCTTAACCACTACGCCATCTGCGCAGTCTTTAGCCGGTTTTTACGATTCCCACAGGGAAGCAATGATGGCGACAAATGTATTCTTATTTTTTACAAAGTTACATTTCATTAACTGCAAATGTAACTTTGTAATCCTATATATTTATATGGGTTTACAAAATTATTTATGCAGTTAGTGTATCTCGGAAACTGAATGACAATTACAAGGTTTCATAATTTTACCTTCATTTATATACTAAACACTAATTGTATTCTAAATTTGAAGCTTCTATGTGTGCTAGAAGTGCCTCTTTAATATTGATGATCGGTCAGTCAGTCAGTGAGTGACAAAATTACGAAATTTTAACTAGTTATAATCCTTAAACTATTGGTTCAAATTGAATGAAATTTTAAATACACAATTTGTAAACAATTCCTGCTGGGTTACTAAAAATGCAAGCTTCTAGTTTTATTCACAACGAAGTTATAGGGGGTCGAAAATGGCCTGAATTGCTTCAAGAAAAGTATATTACGGTAGTGTGGCGTTTTGCCCGACTTTTTTTACTCGACTAGGCGGCAAATACATCATCTATTTTTGCAAGTTCATCAAATCTGTCATTGATCATATCAATATTCTAGATTTCACAACCGGTTAGCAATATGTATATAATAAATAAAGAAACTCGCTTTCAAATGAATCCTAATAATATTATAAATGAAAGTTGATAGGTATTTTTGTTACTATTCATACTGTAATTTCGTTTCAGCTCATATACGTCCCACAGCTGGGCTCGAGCTTCCTCGACAATAAGGAGGAAATTCACGTACTATAACCACGCTGAATAAACGTGTTAGTATAGGTTTTTATTTCAAGTTTTCCTTCTCTTTCATAAATGTTATCTACTAATTTTGTATTTTTACTCCGTCACCACACGGAATTCCTTAATTAATTTTAAATAAATTCTTATATTTATCTTAAACCCTAGTGAGAAACTAATACCCGTTTTCATCAATGACAATTAAATCTCACATAAATTGTACCTTAGATAAGACTTGAGGCATGTATATTCATATTACATATTAATCAATCTACATTATATTTTTATATTGATATTTAAATTACCTTGAGAATTACCCAAAAAATAAATATCGTTGGGGTAAACCAGTACGGCTATAAAGAGTTGTCACACGCTCTTTTTAATTGTTACAATACCTACGATGATGGAGGTAAATAAAAATAACTTCACTGAAAGAAACTATCCGTGTGGTGACGGAGTAAGAATACAATTCTCCACTCCCGTATCTCGCCCGTGGATGTCGTAAAAGACGACTAAGGGATATAATACGCATATAACATTTATGCAAGAGAAGGCAAACTCGGAATAAAACCCTATACCAACTCGTCTAACCAGCATGGTATAGTAAGATCAAATTCCTTCCTATTGTGGTGGAGGCTCGAGCCCAACAGTGGGACGTATATGGGCTGAAATGATGATGAATGATGAAAGAAAATGGAGGTTGAAATTAAATTCAATTGTAACTGGTAGGGATTGATAAATGTGATATAGTAAACTACTTTTATATCTTTTTAAGGGTTCCGTACCCAAAGGGTAAAAACGGGACCCTATTACTACGACTTCGCTGTCCGTCCGTCTGTCACCAGGCTGTATCTCAAGAACGGCGATAGCTAGACATTTGAAATTTTCACAGATGATGTATTTCTGTTACCGCTATAACAACAAATACTAAAAATAAAATAAATATATAAGGGGGGGTACCATACAACAAACTTGATTTTTTTACCGTTTCTTGCTCGATACTAATAACGGTGACAGGTAGACGCTTTTAACTATTCACAGAATATTTAGTTTTATTTTCTCTTTAAATATAATTAATTGAAATAAAATAAAATAATTAAGGGGGTTCCCATATAATAAAAGAGGTTTTCGCCGTTTTTTATAGATAATGGTACGGAACCCTTCGTGCGCGACTGCGACTCGCACTTAGCCGGTTTTTTAGAATAGATGTTAGTAGTAGAGGTACCTACCACCGTAATAGATTATGAATAAGGAGAAGAATGAGATATTTTTATATTCTATTTTAATATACATATAATCATCATTATCACAGCTCATACACGTCCCACTGGGGTCGAGCCTCCCCCATAACGGAAGGGGAATTGATCTACTATGCTACGCTGGTCGACGGGTTGATATAGGGTTTCATGTCGAATTTTCCTTCTTTTGGAATGTTGTCTTCTGCATATAATATCCCTTTTTTTTTTTTTTGTGGGTGGGTCGCAGTCGGCGCGCCTCCGCACCACTCCGTCCGGGGCGACAGAGGGGCTTAAGCACGCAACTCCCGCGACCCACACAAAAACCACGTCGCCTTCGTCGTTGGGCCGACCACTGGAGCAGCGTTAACTTGTCGTCAGTGGTCGGCCCGACGGAATACCCCTGTTGGGGTATCCTCCCATCCACCGACGTCCCCCCCCCCTCGGGAAGGACGTCGGTCTTTCCTCACGCGGTCGGCCTCTCGGCGGGTGACGGAATAATCCCCGGTCACGTCACCCGCGGCCTCGGCTAGGGCGGCATGAGGCGCAGATAGTTGCGCCTGCGCCGCCCCAGTCGCCGGCGGCGGATCTCCTCATCGAGGCTGCGCTCCTCACGCAGGCGATCCGCCGCCTCCTTCCGCGAGATCACTGTCTCGCAGAAGGCTGCGACCGCGTCCCAATTCCCGACGCTGTCGACCATCGCCCTAGCGATAGCCGGCAGCGTCAGGTCCGTACCCATGATTGCGACGAGTTCACAGCGCTGCACTGCCCAAGCCCCGCAGGCCTCGAGCGTGTGGCGCGCCGTGTCCTCGTCGCAATCGCAGTGGTGGCAGGACGGTGTACTCTCCCTCCTAACGACCTTGTGCAGGTATTTGGCGAAGCACCCATGCCCCGTCAAAACCTGCACCAGTCGGAAGGAGAGCACCCCGTGCCACCTCTCCAACCACTGCATCAGCACCGGCGGGAAGGCCTCCACGGTTCGCACCCCGAACCGAGGCCTCTCCAGCCGGACTGCCCAACGGGCGATGACGTCTCGGCGGGCGTCGACGCGCCAGGCGGTGAGATCCCTTAACGAGACCACACCGCCCTCCGCTCGCACCCCTCGTGACCCGCCGATATAGTCCGGCGAGCATCTCCGCCTCCAGGTCCCACGGGGGAGTCCCGGCCAATAGGCACGCTGCCTCCGTCGCCACCGTGCGGTATCCGCGGATGGCCCTGACCGCCGTGACCCTCTGTGGTCGCCACAGAAGGGCCCTAAGTCGGGTGGTCATGGACCCCGCCCACACCGGTGCGCCGTACAGGGCCATCGACCGGATGACCCCCGCGTACAGCCGTCGGCACGCAGCGCTTGGTCCGCCCACGTTCGGCATAAGCCACGATAGGACGGACGCCGCGCCGACGAGCCGCGGAGCGAGCCTACGGAAATGCTCCCGGAACTACCATCGCCCGTCGAGCACCAGGCCCAAGTACCTCATATGGGCCCGGATGCTGATGTCGACCGAGTGGACGGTGATCGAGACGCCGATGGGAGGGCTCATAGTGCGCCCATGAAACAAGAGGGCCTCTGTCTTGTCCAGAGCGACCCTCAACCCCAGCGCCTCGATCCGTCTGACGACCTCCTCGGTACCCGAGGTCGCCAGGCTTACCGCCTCTTCTAGCGTCCCACCGCGGGCTGTGACGAGCGTGTCGTCGGCGTAACAAATCACGCCCAGCCCGGGCGGGAGGCTCCCCCTCAACGCCCAGTCGTAGCCGATGGTCCACAGGGTGGGTCCGAGGACCGACCCCTGTGGGACACCGCACGTCATGGGCGTTCGCACGACGTCCCCTGCTCGGTCGGTGCAGAGGACGCTGCGCCCCTCCAAATAGTCTGCCACTAGCCGCCTCAGGTAAACTGGCACCCCGTGATACCGGAGCGCCTCCCTGATGCAGCTGAATGGCAGACTATTGAATGCGTTGGCGATGTCTAGGGACACCACCAACAGCACTCGCCCGCCAGTGACGGCCTCAGTCGCCACGGCCCTCAGGCGCAACAGAGCCGCGATCGTCGAACGACCCCTCCTAAACCCAAACTAGGCGTCCGACAGATCGGGCCCCGTGCCGACGAGGTGCCGCTCGATGCGGGCAGCTACCACCCTCTCCAGTAGCTTGCCCGTGTCATCGAGCAGCATGATAGGCCTGTAGGCCGAAGGCGACTCCGGAGATCGTCCCGGCTTCGGCAGGAGCACCAGCCTTCCCTCCTTCCAGCACCCAGGGAACCGTCCGGACGCTAAACACGCGTCGAACAGCTCCCTGAGGCGGGGTCCCAGGTGTTCGAGGACCAGGGCCAGCACGCGGTTAGGAACACCGTCGGGCCCGGGGGCGGTAGACTTTGCGCGCATGCGCGTCACCGCCACCCCCATCTCGGGTTCCGTGATGGGCGGAACACTGTCGTCGTCGGCCTCCCGGTCAGTGTCTGGCGGAACCATGACCGGGGGCGTGTGTTCCGCCCGCCGCGGGAACAGGTACTCGGTGACCCGGATGAGAAGGCCAGGCTGGAGGGTCTCGGTGAGGAGAGGGCCCCGCGCGCGTAACCTATTCAGCACCGCGCGATAGGGGCGTCCCCAGGGGTCACGGTCGAGACCGTCCAGCATCTCCTGCCGACTGACGTCCTTGGCGGAGCGGACGGCCAGCCTGAAGGCCGACCGCGCATTGCGGTAGCCCTCGTAAAGCACGGCCTCCCGCTCCGCGTCGCGATGGCGCCGCCGGCTGCGGGTATAGGCCCTCCGGGCGCGGATACACGCGGCCCGGAGATCTGCCAGCTCCCGGGACCACCAGTGGACACCCCTCCTAGGGGGCAGACGCCGTACCCGGGGAATGGCCGCATCGCAGATCTGCGTCAACGCACTGCGGATGCGGCCAGCCTCGGCGTCTACCCCGTCCGACTGGTGGGCAGAGGACAGCCACGAGTATACGATGGCTGTCTCCGCCAGCTGGTCCCGGTCTAAGCGACCCACAGCCCATCGCGGGAACGCAGGACGCCTATCCGCCCTGTGACCCCTGCTGGGCGTCGGGATTGCCAGGGAGACCTCCATCCGGATATACCGGTGGTCCGACAATGTCTCGACCTCCTCCACGACGCGCCAGCTCCCCACGCGTGCGGCGACCCCGGGGCTAGCGAACGAAAGGTCCACTATCGACCCGCCCCGTTGTCGCACGCACGTATGCACCGAGCCCCTGTTCAACAAACAGAGGCCCAGTGCCGCCGCCCACTCCTTGATCGCCCGTCCTCGGTCATCCGTCCTAGGGGACCCCCACGCCACGGACTTGGCGTTAAAGTCCCCCAGGACGAAGACCTGGCCGCGATGCCAGTCACCGTAACGAGGCCTCCATGATGGTGAGGGAGGCCTCGAAATCGGTCAGGCTCCAGTTAGGGGAGAGATAAACTCCGAAGAGCGTAATCTCCCCCCAGTCCGCCGCGACGTATCCGACGCCCCTGTCTCTAAGGGTCAGAGACGACGAAGGCCACGACGTGGAGGCGACGATTGCCACGGTGCCATCGGCGCTACCCAACCAGTTAATCCGGTCGGGCACCACGTACGGCTCCGCGACTACGGCTACTCCTATCAACCACTCCGCCATGGCTTGCAGGAACACGTCCTGCGCACCGGCGGAGTGGTTGAGATTGGCCTGGAGGAGACGAATGGATACGGGGTCCATTAACGGTCCGTATCCATCATCCCGTCCTCCGCGCTAACGGGCGATCGGGCCGCGCTCGGAGCGGGGACTGGCCCGGTCGATGGGCCGCCCCGCCCCTTTGGGGCCGATGCCGGGGGTCTGCAGTCCCCAGAGCCCATGCGGTGCTTGGCAGACTTATTGCCCGCCGCACACGCGGGGCAGTGGGGCACCGCAGAGCACGATGCCGCCTGGTGTCCAGTTTGACCGCAACGGAAACATAGCCCGCTGCAGTCAAAGCAGTTGCGACACGTCGGTCGGGTATGCCCGACCGCCATGCACTTATAACACCTCGCGGGCCGGGGCTCCAGCACGGTTACCCACGCTGAACTCCAGCCCACGAGGAGCCTGCCTGAGTCGGCCAATTGCTTGACCGACTCCACTGGGCACTGCACCCAGACAGCACCGACGCCGCCCGGACCAGGGCGGATGGTGCCAATCCGGACGGTGTCCGAGGCACACCCGGTACGTGCCATAATGGCCTCCCGGATGCCCTCCACCGCCACGGAGTCGTCCAGACCCGTGAGGCGCATATCTGTGTACTTAACGGGCCTGGCGATTCGGACTCCATCCTCCGGTCCGAACAGCCCCCTCAGCATCGTGGCCAAACTATCGGCCGTCTTCGCGCCCTCGGCCCCAGGGAACTTGAGTATTCGAGCCCCTGTCCGGGCTTTGCGGGTCCTCGCCTCGACGCCCCCGATGTCGGAGACAGCTCCCGCCGGGCGCGTCTTAGGACGGCCTCATAGTTTAGGTCCCTCTCAGCCGCCTCAGGCAGTACGGTGATTACCACCGCAGTCGTCTTCGGCGACTTGAGGCCCCTACGCGACCTTTTCCCCTTTCCGGCGGCTCCCGCCTGGGGAGCGGCGGCCACAGCGGCACTCTTGGCCGCCGCTCTCCGCTTTTGGCCGCGTGCCTTCCTGCTACGCTCAGCCACCTGCCAGCCCTGTTCGAGCCTAGCAGCAGCGCTGAGCACAGCAGGCGCAGTCGCGGGTTCGCCGGCCGCGGCCCGGCCTTGGCGGGAGCCGGCACCTTGCTGGCCTTCTTGGCCCCCTTGGGTCCCGCCGCGGCCGCAGCGTAGCTCACCACGCGGCCACCCTGACAGGGCAGCGGGGTGGGAGCCGACGCTTGCGGCCGCCTCGTCTTGTCCGCGGCGAGCGGCGGTCGGAGGGGCGGCTCAGGCGGGAGCCTGGCCGCTACGGCCTCGATACGCGCATCCATCATTACCCCTACTCGGGCTAGGATGACGCGTATCGCCGACTCCGACACGCCATGCACCTCTTCGGGCGTCGGCTCCTCCCCCTTCCGAGGTCTCCCGCGGCCACGAGCCGGCGGAGGGACCACGACGAGGGGAGGCAGCGGCGAAGCCGCGACGGGCGCAGCGGCCGCGACGGGCGCAGCGGCCGCGACGGGCGCAGACGATGGGCCCGCCCTCGCTGGCGCGACCCGTTTCGGCGGCGGGGCCGGCGCCGGCGCCACAGCCGGCACCAGGCGCTCGAATTGAGACCGCAGGTCAGCCACGTCCTTGGCCAACCCGCGGTTCTCTCTCCGCACTGCCAAAAGTTCCATCTCCAGCCTGCGGTTTCGCTCCCGCAAGCCGGAGACCTCCTCCTCCTCGCGTTTGCGGCCTGAAGGGCCGCCACCTCGCCTCCTTGGTCGGCCGGACACGGCGTCCCCGGTCTGGCCGCCACCGCACCTCCCCGACCCCTGCGCCCCCGGCGCGCGGTCGCAACCTTGCGGGGAGGCCTGATAGTATCGCTCCCCTCCGATTCGGATGCGGAGCTGCCACCCTTTGGCAGGGGGCGCTTCCGATCCTTCGTCGGGGGCCCGGCCTCCTCCCTTCCCCTCCCAACACTAAGAGCCGCCGTTAGAGCGGCGGCCCCCCTATCCACCACCTCCCTACCAACGACATCCCTACCTACCATCCCGGACGACCCACCAACCATCATCCCGGACGGCCCTGCTGTACACAGCCCTTCGTCATCGGACGGCCCTGCGGTCCCACCGCCCTCGTCCACGGACATCTCCTCGGCCGCATCTGGACTCTGCACCGGTCCTGCAACACTGCAGCCCTCCTCCCGCGACGGCTCTGCGGCTGTGCCGCCCTCGTCGCTCGACAGCGAGATGTTAGTGCTGTCGCTCAGTCGCGACTCACTCCGCTCTGAGCCGGAGTCACTCCCTCCTTCCAACTTGGACGGTCCTGCGGCCCTGCCGCCCTCGTCCCGCGACGGTCCTGCGGCTGATCCGCCCTCGTCGCTCGACAGGCTCGAGCTGTCCCTTGACTTCCTCGGCGCCCCGGCGATTTCGCCGTTTCCGCCCCGCGACGGCTCTGCGGTAGCTGCGGATGCACCGCCCTCGTCGCGCGCGGCCACGGCGGCATCCTTTTGTGCCCGCCGTTCCGCTTCCCGCTTTAGGCGCAACCTACGCTGATGCGTAGTTTTTACGGCGCCCTTCCTGCTCCTCTTCCTCCTTCTTTGAGCCACCTGTTTCGCCGGGCTCGCGGCTGGAGCAGAAGATGCCCTCCACCCATACGATTGGGGGCTGACTGTGCCGGAACTTGGGCGCGACTCCTCGTCACGCGCAAGCTTCGGCACAGCAAGGGATTCCCCGGCCTGGCCGGGACCCTCTGGTGAAGACATACGAATGTTGACTTCTGCCATCGTGTTTTGGAAGTTTAAGTCCTCCTTGACTACTACTCTAACGACTGGACGCTTTTTTTTTTCGTGCGCGCTTCTTAACCCACCAGCCATACATCTCCTCACCGAGTAGCAAAACTTGAGATTGGGGTGATTTTTTATAGGGGTTTTCTTCCCCGCAGTCCGCAGACCGCCGGTCCTGACCCCCCTACTCAGGATTACGGTTTGGGCCTTCCGGGTCTGGCCGCTCGCGAGCGACCGACCCGTCACGCCCCCGGGCCGTGACGCAACCGTCCCTGGCGACGGAGTGCCATGAGACACATCCGCCCCATTGGCTCCGGGCCAAATCCGCCGTGCGCTCTGCCTTCAGAGTCGGCACGCGGAGACCCCCCCTCCCGCCGGAATCTTGGCCGTCCAAATGGACGTTTCCAGGGTGCACCACGTGGAGGTGCCCCAGCCTCGCACCCCATATAATATCCCTTAGTCGTCTTTTACGATACCCACGGATAAGTAGGGATGCAAATATCAAAACTAAAACATCGATGTATCTATATATCGATGTTTCAGACCAAACATCGATGTACAAAAAATATGTCCTAAAAACATCGATGTATCGAAACATCGATGTTTTTTTAACGATCGTACAAACAAATTTAATTTTAAAATGCAAGCTATATTTATTATCTGTAACAATTTTATCATTGAATAGCTGAGTCTTTAGAACAAGGGAGATGTAGAGTTGAGGAAATAAAGTTATATTTAACATATATTTCTCTATTCAATAAAGTTATTACAAGCTTAACTGTAACATGTTATCTATTTAGAAACAGAGTTTAAAAATAACAGTTTTTACGAAAATGTAAATACATAAGTCATTTACTCTGGTAAATAGACTGTCAAGCAAGTTTTGCTTAAATGACCATATATTTCAACCAGATGTCAGGCAAATGTTAAAATATTCTAGAAAATAACATTGATACATCTATGTTTCGCCATAATGAACATCGATGGCAAACATCGATGTTTCAGAAACATCGATGTATCGTTTGCATCCCTACGGATAAGAGAGAGGGTTGTTAAATGTATTCTTACTCCGTCACCACGCGGCAAAGTTGTTATATATATACATATAAGTTGTTACAATATTACCAATTGTTCTATTCGAGCGAAACTAGACGCAGTGACTTATATTCCCCTAGCCTAATATATAATTCGGGCCGATGACGGAGGACAAGGTACTCGGTACCAGCGGTCAGCCCAACAACGAAGGAGTGGAGCTACGGTGGGTGCGCTGACCACAATTTACCCCAAAAAAACCTTAATATATATAATAATAATATTTCTATTTCCTCATTAAGGGAAGTTTATATTTTCGAAATATTCATAAAAACCCGCCTAGTGACTCACCGCGCCTCTTTCTTGCCCATGACTGCAACAATTATGCAAGATAAGAAAAACTCTCAATGAAACTCTATACTAAGACATTTGAGCAGCGTGGTACGGTAACAAAGATTTCCCTCATATTCTGAAGGAGGCTCAGGCCCAGCAGTGGAATTTATATGAACTTAGTTCATCAAAATTTAAAAAATCTGACTGCAAAACCACTTTTTTTATGTAATTAGAGTATTTTTATATGGATTTCTTTTGAAATATAAAACAAAAAAATCCATTTCTTGTTTGAACGTATTGTCCTCACGGCTAACGTCATTACATAAGTACAAACAATTCTAAAAAATCTTATTGAATAAATCTTGGTATATCCCAAAGATTATCCTTATTGATTTTTGTTATCAAACATACAAGCGTTGAAAAAATATTTAAAACTAGTGTGACCATATTTTATATCAAAACACTTGAGACCTGTTTTTATGTCAGAATGGGAGACTTTGCAGAAAAATGTAAATATATCATCATCATCATTTCAACCTATATGCATATCACTGTTGGGCTCCGATCTCCCCTACTGTGAGAGAGAATTTGACCTACTATACCACGCTGGTTAGACGTGTGGGTACAAGACTTCATTTCGAGTCTTCCTCCTCTTGCATTCAGATTATTTACAAATTATATCGCTTAGTCGTCTTTTACGACAACCACGGGTAAGAAAGGACGTTGTGAATTGTATTCTTACTCCCTCACCACATGGACATAAAGGTAAATAAAGCTTAAGCTAAAAAAATAACACCACGTAACAATTCTTACAGGAATAGGTAAAACTATGGGCTGAAATCCTCAAAAAAATAAGAACACGTCCCTAGCAGTATAACAAATAAACATTTATGCTCTGTTTGCAAAAATGCCATATTTGTAGACGGTTCGGAGATAACGAAACAGACAAACGGGACGTTTAGTCACATTATTCATAACAATCAATAAATTTTCGTTTCTTGCTCCACAGAATTCATCGATAAGATTTATGGTTACCACAATAATATACCTACTTCTTTTTCTCAACACTTACGGCATCCTCAATTATATGTTTGGTGAAAACGTATTTAATTTTTCAAAAATACATATACGTAATAAGGTGTACTCCTTTGGATTTTCCAAACGTAATCAAAATCATACATACGTACATAATTTTCCATAAAATAACCCTGCGTATGGTGACGGAGTAAGAATACAATTCACCACTCCCTATCTTGCCCGTGGATGTCATAAAAAATTACTAAGGAATATAATATACACATAACATCTATGTAAGGGAAGAAAAGCTCGAAATGAAACCCTGTACCAACATGTCTGACCAGCATGGTACAATAGGATAAATTCTCTCTCATTGGAGAAGGCCCGAGTCCAAGAGTGAAACGTATGTGGGCTGCCATGATGATGATGGTAGAATAACCGCCATCATACTTCCACTAAGAGAAAGAGTTTCTATGTTATGACTATATCAGATGTTAGCATATTTTTATGCACTAATTTACCATGTACATTACCGGAGCCCAAGGCTTAATGTTCTCTTTGAAACAAGGATTTTATTAATTTGTGGACATTAGAACTCCTAGCCATGAAAGGCAAGCGATAATTATTGACATTTACAATTTAATACACCCACAACTTGGATTAGCCACTACCGCTGCCTACATGCTAAAAAGCGTGTGTGCTTAAACTCAACATGAGATTAATTATTTTGTTGTTTACTTTGTCATATATTTATTTTGATTTGCCTTTGAATATGTGTATTTATTATAACACTAGCAACCCGCCCTCGCTTCGCTTCGCTTTCAGTCGCCTTACCTGCGTAGTCCCTGTTCCCGTGGGAATGCCGGCATAAAATATAGCCTATGTAACTCCCTGATATTATGGCTTTCCATTGGTGAAAGAATTTTTTAAATCAGTTCGGTGGTTTAAGCGTGAAAGCGTAACAAACAAACAAACAAATAAATAAACAAACAAACAAACTTACTTTCGCATTTATAATATCAGTAAGGATGTGATCCATGGATGAATATTTGATATTTTCATAAAACTTTTTTCATCATCTCAATTTAATTATGGTCTGATTCTAGTCGAATACCAAAATAAGTGGGAAATTTACCTACTATAGGATTTTAATCACACGGGTTTGTGTAGCGTTTTATCTCGAGGTTTCCCTTAAATTTGATATGTATAATGTATATCCTTTAATCGTCTTTTACGATACCCACGGGTAAGATAGGAGGCTAATTTTACCCTCACTCCGTTCGCGTAAGAAATGACTTGCTTAAGTGCCTCTTATAACTCCATAAGTTGTGTTGTATTCAAATTGATTTTCTTCTTATAATATTCGACTAACCAATGTAGACTAACTGTATAATTTACTAGTAATCCTATTACAATATATGTACTATCTACTTACAATTTACTTAACACATAATTCTATAGCTCAGATTTTAAACTCACAATCGATAGCCATATTTATATGCTATCGAACGAACGAGGCACTCGTTTATCTAATATACACGTAGAGTACATAAATAAATTTATAAATAAATTTGTAGCAATTATTTTTATCAGCTAGCGGAATCCATAAATAATACTAACCACATACTCAGGGTTAATGACATTATAGTATAAATATAATATACATATATAAATATACTAAATAAAGCTGAATCTCAGGAACTACTGGTCCGATTTAAAAAATTCTTTCAGTGTTAGATAGCCCATTTACCGAGAAAGACTATATATCATTACGCTAAGATCAATAGAAGCTGAGCACTAATAAATAATGTTTCAAAATCGGGTGTTCTTTATCTTTTTGAAAGCGCCCGCTACGTAAGCTGCATAAACGGTTAAAGTTTTTCAAAAATAATGTGTGATACAATCGTATTATTTAAAACAAAATCAGCTTTTACATAAACAAAGTCGCTGGTTAAAGTTATCGTTAGCAACAAAAAAAAACTATTCAACGCGGACGAAGTCGCGGGCAGAAGCTAGTAAATCATAATTATCCTGTTCTTATTCTAATTACTTGGGGGCGATGGACGATATACTTTTGATACATCATACAGATTGGAAAAATTTTGGCCATAGTTTTATGATCAGCCACCTGCCTGACTTCAACTTTCAAGAATGTAATTATTGGCCAGATGGCATCAGATGAAGTTTGCCTAGATCGATGTAAAGCTTTTAGTCGTCTTTTACGTTACCCATAGACAATGTAAGGTTGGAACCATAACGACACCTATCAATTATTGAATAACGATTTAATTTTTAGGGTTCCGTTACCCAAAGGGTAAAAACGGGACTCTATTACTAAGACTTCGCTGTCTGTCCGTCCGTTTGTCTGTCACCAGACTATATCCCAAGAACTGCGATAGCTAGATAGTTGATATTTTCACAAATTATGTATTTCTGTTGCCGCTATAACAACAAATACTAAAAATAATATAAAATAAATATTTAAGGTCCCCCTTTACAATCCCATACAATAAACGCGATTTTTTTGGCCTTTTTGGCTTGATATCAATAATAGCAATAGGTAGTCACTTGAAATATTCAAAAAATATTCAGTTGTATTGTTACTTTAATAACAAATAATAAAATTAAAATAAAATGAATATTTAAGGGGGGTTCCCATACAAAAGAAAGCCATTTTTTTTTATTTTACAAATAATGGTAGGGATCCCTTCATGCGTGACTCCGACGCCCACTTAGCCGGTCATTCTTATTATATCGAGACATACTGGTTATCGAATAAGAGAGAGGTGGTATATTGCCAACTCTTGTTTAGTCTTTCTGAATTTACTGTTCAAGACAGTTAAAAGCATTTCCTAATACTTCTTGAGGACTGTATTTCAATGTAATTCTGTATATCCTGGCTTACAGCCCGGGTTGAGAGCCCTCAGCGCTCACCCATAGTCAAGGATAAGCTGTGAAAACCATCTGAGGCTAACAGCTATACACACACACAAAAAAAACCTGGTTTACAGCAATTGTAAGGGTTATAGAAAAAGGGACTAGTTCAAGTCACATTTTAAAAGTAACTTTCTCTCAATTTCAGGTTGTATCTTCGCCATATAAATTTCCAATACACCATCAACCACTGCAGTTGGCGGCGTTTCGTAGTGAAGACGATCAACAATACTTGAATTCTAGATCAGATTATGAGAGACCAAACGTTAGATCACAAGAGACAAATCAAGATTACAGAATGCATGAAAGATCTATAAACTCAAACAGTCGACGACAGTCACAAGTAGTCGTAGAACCAACGAGTACATATCTACCACAAGTAGAGGAATCAACCAAGCGATCGGATAATGTATCTTCAAAAGTCTTAAAAAACATTTTGAAACCTATAATAAGGAGAGGTATGTTAATAATTCAATCATTTCATTTATTAATCATTAATCCTCGACGCAATAGGTGTATCTGTGTACCGATTATAATGCGGGTTTTTTATTTCAAAGCTGATGTGATCGAGATGTTTAACTACAATTATGGTTATTTGTTCAGGCGTTTCAGGGTCAATTCTTTTTGTTAGATACCGTAGGGTCTTACTTCTCGTGACAGTCGTAAAAATCAGTTAATGAAGCAACAAGTGAGTAGACAGCAGCATTTCTTCTGAAACACCTAATACTAAGTGCGATCGTCAACCCACCTACCAAACATGGTGGTTATAGCCTTATTACTTTATATTCAATAGTTACCTTAGTTACTTTATATTCAATATCATACTTCTAAAAGCCACTGAATGGATTAATATTAAAATAAATGAAGGCTTGGAATCACTATGAATGTGAAGCAGCAGAGTCGCCATAATTATACAAAAACCGGACAATTTGAATTTCAAAACTAAAGGTCTATTAAAATAAGAAATAACCTAATAATGAAAGTCCTTCTTAGATTTGGCAATATAAAATACACAAAATATAGAAAACATATTTTGTAGATAATAACTGAAAAATCGTGTATAATCGGCCCCTGTGCTTAGCGTTTGTGGACTATGAGAAAGCCTTTGATTCAGTCGAAACTTGGGCGGTGCTGCAGTCCCTTCAGCGGTGCCAAATCGACTATCGCTATATCGAAGTGCTGAAGTGTTTGTATAGGAACGCCACAATGTCAGTCCGTATCCGGGATAAGAGTACGAAACCGATCCAGTTGCAGAAAGGCGTGAGACAGGGAGATGTCATCTCTCCGAAACTGTTCATCACTGCACTGGAAGATGTCTTCAAGCTCTTAGACTGGACTAGACTCAGCATCAACATTAACGGCGAATACATCACTCACCTTCGATTTGCGGACGATATAGTCGTTATGGCAGAATCCATGGAGGACCTTGGCACAATGCTCAATGATCTCAGCAGGGTATCCCAACTAGTGGGTTTACGAATGAACATGGACAAGACGAAAGTCATGTCAAATGCCCATGTCATTCCTGTACCGGTCCTAGTTGGCAATGCGATTCTTGAAGTTGTCGATCACTATGTTTACCTAGGACAAACAGTCCAGTTAGGTAGATCCAATTTCGAGAAAGAGATCAGCCGACGAATCCAACTCGGTTGGGCAGCGTTCGGGAAACTTAAGAGGATCTTCTCGTCCAACATACCTCAGTGTCTGAAAACACAGGTCTTTGACCGGTGTGTGTTACCAGTGATGACTTACGGCACGGAAACCTGGTCCCTAAATGTAGGCCTCATATCAAGGCTCAAAGTCGCTCAGCGTGCTATGGAGCGTGCTATGCTCGGGATTTTTCTGCGAGATAGAATCCGGAATACGGAAATCCGCAGAAGAACGGGTGTAATCGACATAGCACGAAGAATTAGCACGCTGAAGTGGCAATGGGCAGGCCACATCGCTCGACGAACCGACAACCGCTGGGGAAGAAAGGTTCTCGAGTGGCGACCACGTATCGGACGACGCAGTGTAGGACGCCCCCCCACTAGGTGAACCGATGACCTAGTGAAAGTAGCTGGGCGTCGTTGGATGCAGGCGGCACAGGACCGCTCATTGTGGTGCAACATGAGGGAGGCCTACGTCCAGCAGTGGACGGCGATAGGCTGAAATGATGATGATGATGAACTGAAAAAAAGTACGATGAAGAAAATAAGAATAGTGCCATCTATCGAGTTACGCCAAAATCTCAACTACGGATATGAAAAATATTGCTAATACTGTAAAGATAACGTAACAAACTATTTAAATTATTACATTATCATCGCTCCTTGATCAAATTAATCTGGTATTTAGATGAGGGCTGAAAAATTTCGTTCACAGATTCGTTATACCTAAGCGTGTTAAAAAAATCGTCACCAATAACGTTTATCGCGTGACGGAGTATCAATAACATGTATCTAAATATGTCTTTCTTGAGAGAATCTTATGAGACGCTGAAACAGATCGCATTAGTGAAGAAGGCAAACTAAAAGAAACAGTACGTATACCGATCTAGCCAGGATACTTACTAGATCAATTGCCTTCTCATTGTGGGGTAATTCAAACATGTTATTAAGATGATTTCTGTGTTTAAGTAATTATTACATTGAAATAGACCTACTTTTACGTCTTTTTGAAAACTATTTTGCAATCTTTCTCTCCGTAGTTTTGTTTACTAATGATAGACAAAATTAACTTGTTTTTAGGGTTCCGTGCCCAAAGGGTAAAAACGGGACCCTATTACTAAGACTTCGCTGTCTATCCGTCCGTCTGTCTGTCACCAGTCTGTATCTCAAGAACCACTATACATAGCTAGACAGTTGAATTTTTACAAATTATGTATATCTGTTGCCGCTAAAACGACAAGTACTAAAAACGAAATAAAATAAATTTTAAGGGGGGGGCTCTCATACAAGAAACGCGATTTTTTTGCCCCATTTTTGCTCAATGGTACGGAACCCTTCGTGCGCGAGTCCGACTCGCACTTGGCCGATTTTATTTATTTTCATATTCTTTAAACAAAAAGGAAAAGTACTTTAGTATTATTCGTAGAACAGTTTATAGAAATGTTTTATTTGTCTTAATTTTTCTTATTGTCAACTTCCTTGAATCAACAATCATCGTTCATGGACGCTAGTGTTGCCCAAAAAAGTCTTGGTCTTGCGGTCTTGGTCTTGCGAGAAATGCGAGACCGAGACCAAGACCAAGACCGCTTAATTTTTGCAAGACCAAGACCTAGACTGGCTCTGCAAGACTTGAGCAAGACCAAGACTGAGCCTGCAAGAGTCTCGCGGTCTTGCATTTAATTCAAATCACCATTCCAGCTTATATACGGTGAAGCTCGTGTCTTCTTCATAATAGGAGGGAAATCGGCCGTGGCCGGAGAGGAATCGCCACGGTGATCGGCCGTGTTGTTACAGGGTTTCATGTCAAGTTTTCCTTCTCTTGCACCGATATATTATATCCCTTAGTCCTGAGTTCGCACTCGCGGGTAAAATAGGGGGGTGATGAATTGTATTCTTACTCCGTCACTACACGGCAAGTGAAATCAGTCTTGAGATATCCATCTATTGGCCAATCGATTTCCAATGTTGGTGTTGGCTTTTCAGAATTACTCTTCGGAAAGGCTTAAGGACAAAATACCGTAATCACGAGAGTGCTCTTGCCCATTATACATATTTATATATCCGTTTATTCATTAGCCCAACGACGTTCACTGTTGGACATAGAAATATGCCTACAATTAATCTACATAAATGTCCGCGTGTAGGGACAGAGTACGAATACAATTCACCACTCTCTTATCCGTGGATGTCGTATCAAATCGGACCGAGGCAATGGTGTTAGGAAGCCATTATTTTTTTTTTTATGGGTGGGCTATGATAAGCACACGCGCGTTCCATTCCGTCCGGGGCGATGAAAGGACGGCGCGCGGGCCCATAACCCACCCGTACCCACGTCGCCTCGTTGTTGGGCCGACCACCAGAGCAGGGTGACTTGTCGTCAGTGGTCAAATAACTCCGTCGCTTGCCAATCAAATTGAAAAAATCTATTTTGTTGGAAAGGGGGAATGTTAAATGACATAAAATTTATTGTATCAACTGCTCTGTGTGGTGACGTCTTAAGAAAACAGGGTCGAAATTCCTTCCTTTGTCATAGAAGTAGTAACTCTGTCTAATGTAACACCAGGGGAATAGGAGAGTAATTTTCCCCAGTGGTAAGGGTTACATTCAATAGTGGACTATAGGCTTGCAGATGGATAGATAGGATATGATGATATTTGATTAATTTAGTTGGATTTTTTATTGCCATGATAAATGACTGTTACGTTATTCCAACTGCAAGACTTGCAAGACCTTGCGAGACTCTTGCTGCAATACCAAGACCAAGACCAAGACTCGAGTGTGCAATACCAAGACCAAGACGAGACCAGGTGTGCTGTTGCAAGACCAAGACCAAGACTGGTCCAAGTCTCGTCTTGGTCTTGCATTTGGGCAACACTAATTGACGCATGACAACTCATATATATTTCACTGCTCTAGCAGACTCTTCAATAGGAGAAAAATTGATCCTGGCCAATATTCATTAGTGAGATGACAAATTTCTTCCTTCCAATCAAAGGCATAGGATATTATTTTAAGTTTTCTTACTATAATAATATAATATACATACATATTTTTTTGGGGTGGGCTACGGTTTGTGGACCCATCGCCCGGCTCCGTCCGGGGCGACAGAGGGGCGGCGCACGGCCTCGTAACCCACCCATGTAGCACGTCACCTTCATCTTTGGACCGACCACCGGTGCAGAGTTCCTCGACTTCAGTGGTCGACCCGGCGGAATACCCCGAGGGAGTACGCTCTCCCATCGACGTCCCCCCGCGACGCCGATCGCCGTCGCGAGGCTAACCTATCCGCGGGTGCCGGACTAAATCACCGGTCCGGTCACCCGCATAATATACATACCTACAATATCATACTGGTCTGATGGGCTGTTATAGGGCTTTATTTCAAACTTGCCTTCTCTTGCATAGATGTTATTTGCATTTTATATTCCTACATCGTATTATACGACATCCATGGGTTAAAAAGGCAGTGATGAATTCCATTCTTACCCTGTCACTACGCGGAAAAAAAATATGCTCACTTCTAATTACCTCTCAGGGAAAAAGGCGTGAAAAAAATAACATGTAGATAAGTAAAGATCAATCGAAGTGTACCATACAAGGCCGGTCATTTACATCGAACAGATTATTTTAGCACTTATGTCACTGATGCACTTAAACCTATGTACATAATATTGTTTTCTCCTTTTCTATATAAACGTCATCTTATGCACACTATTGACTCGGAGATAGGCAGTTTTGACGAGAACGTGAAAGAGTCCTATGGCGGTCTTATATATTCACTATCTTAGTGTTTTAATGTGATATATTAATTAATAAAATTATGTTTTATGCAATGTAATAAGGATAAAATTCTATGGTATTTTATACACCCTGTATATGATATAAAAGGCCTTTTAAAAATATTATGAGTTGCCGCCAAAATACCTAGAAGACAACATTAAGAGTGTGGCCATGGCACTGTTGCATGTGGCGATTTGGCTTTTTGACTAATATAAAGAAACTAAAGAAATTCAGAAATCGGAATGTACTGACAGATTGAAAATACGATACCTATTACGAAAATATGTCACAATACTTTTTTTTTTCATTACTCAGAGTATTGTACCCCTGAGTAATGAAAATTATGGTTATATTCTGGAGAACTTTACAAACATTCAGTTAGCAAACACAAATTACACCCTATGTCTCGAAGTCACGACATTGGCACAGTAGATCCATATATTAATCACTACGCCATCTGTAGAGTCAATTTGTATATTCATGGTGGGCTATACACATAAATAGTTGGCCACTATTTTGGGCAACTTATAACATATTAGAATATCTATAACGACAATACACTCACGTGCTAAGATCTATTATATCGACCTGGGTTTCGAGCATATCCGATGCTCATTATCAGGGCGTGCGCAGTGGCGTCTGCGAGGCCTCGGGGCCAGAAACCCGGGTCGACGGCGACCCCAATACGTGAGTCTGTTGTGGTTATAGATATTCTAATAAGTATGTAAACCGAAGAACATGCATGAGGAGATTAATGAATGTGGAGGAGGCGAAAGTGGTACGTCAAGATCGTAGTAAGTAGAGGAAAGTGGTCTCTGCCTACCCCTATGGGAAAGAAGGGTGAATCTATGTATCAATCTTACGAAATTTCAGTACCTACTAAAAACTTATAACATCAAACTGCGGTTGCTAATCTTCTATGCTTTCCGTACGATGGAATAATATACAATAAAAATACAAATGAAAATAATGGAAAGATAATAGATACAATTCAACATCCCCTATCTTAATCGTGGGTGCCCTAAAAGACGACTAAGGTTTATGGTATACAGATAACGTTTATGTAAAGAAAAGGCAAATTTCAAATAAAACTCTATACCACAAGTCTGGCACAATAGCATAGTAGGTCCGTCTCCCTCTAATTTGGAGGAACTTTGGCCGAGGGGAACCAGTTGAAATTTTCATAAATACTTAGATAATCGCATAAATAAAAACCAGCTAAGTGCGAGTCGGAGTCGCGCACGAAGGGTTCTACCATTATCTATAAGAAATTTCTGTTGCCACTATAACAACTCACTAAAAATCACGTTTCTTGTATGGGAACCCCCTTAAATATTTGTTTTTAGTATTTATTTTTATAGCGGCAATAGAAATACATAATTTGTAAAAATTTCAACGGTCTAACTATCGCGGTTTTTGAGATACAGCCTGGTGACAGACAGACGGACGAACAGACGGACGGACAGACAGCGAAGTTTTAGTAATAGGGTACCGTTTTTACCCTTTGGGTACGGAACTCTAAAAACTAATACAATCGTATCCGTGTTTGAATATTGTTTTTCTTTTTTAGCTTGTTGAAATTAAACCGTAAAACCAGAAACAATGTGGTCATAAGGTAATTTAGAAGTGTAATTACTTTTTGTTACCAAGCTTGTTGATGGGTCCATAGTTTTTTGGATATTATAACTTAATGAATATGTTGATGTGGAACTTTACATACCTATAATATAATAATCCATATCAGGCCAACTTGGGTGTTATGTCGTCATCCGCCTTTATTATAATAGGGGGAACTCTAGATAATGTAGAAGCAAATTAAATGACAAAAAACATGCTGAATAGAAAAAATATGTTGCAATTATTATTACTTGGTTATAGACGGCATTTCCGTGTAGTGACGGAGTAAAAATACAATTCACTACTCTCTATCTTGCCCGTGGATATCGTAAAAGGCAACTTTTTTTGGGACTAATCCCACTACACATTCCCACCACTGTAACTCCTGTAAGCCAGGATCCACAATGGTCTCCGTATAAGATACCGAGGTTTAACCCTCAGGAAGTCCCGGGAAACGCTTTTAATTGTCTTGGGACCCGCAACAAATTTAATTAGAAAAGAAAATCAGGAGGAGTTGGAAAAATTCCAGTCCCCTCCGATGCAAAGCGGGAGACATGAAGCAAAGCCGGCTAAAAAGCCAGTAAATAAGAATTTGTACAACTGCATAAAACGCAGCGGCACAGCACCTCGGATTGAACAGAGCTCAGTGGACCTATTTGTGACCAAACCTATAGTTGTCACAAAATAAGAGGCCCGTTTTGACACTTGGTCTTACTGATGCCTTTAATGATGCACGATACGACTCAGTACTCGATACTCACGATAAATCGAATCAAGATTATATGAGTATATAATCGATTCAAAAAGTGCATTGTATTAAAGTTCTGATTTGAAAATTTTACTTAAACTGTGATATTGTAGATATTTTGAAATGACACAATGTTACGAATGGTCATTTTTCTATAATTTAATATTTTTGTTACAATAACATTCACTCAATCACAAAAATATCGAGAAAAAGTGAATCTTCAGTCAACCATTTTCTTAAGATGACGAGCCAAAATTGTCAGTTGAGCTATCGTCTCCCATATATATATTATTTCATTTTCATATTGTCAATATTGACGTCTCGAATTTTCAGTAAAAATCACTACACAGCTGGTGAAATTCTGTAATTAATTGGTTAGACCAACTACTACAATACTAGTATTCAAATTAATAACACCGGCCAAGTACGAATCCGTCTTAAAAAAAACATCTTGATCGATTAATTTTTCTTAACCGATTATTAATAGTCTGTGGACAATATGAAAAAAATCGTTATGCCACAGCAAGTCCAGTGGGCGGTACCCGTCAATGAAAAATGTAATTACCTTCAAAACATTTCAATCGGTAAAAAATAGAGAACTTCTTGGGCGTGAACTGTCAAAACGGGCCTTTTATTTTGTGACAACTATAAGTATGGCAAAGCGCCTAAACGCACGGAAATTTTCTCGGGTTGCTACAAGCATATAACATCGGTAGAAGAGAAGGAAAACGCGATATAAAAACCAATTCCAACACATCTGATTAGGGTGGAATAGTAGGTCAATTACCCTCCTATTTTGGAGGAGGTCTGAGTCCAACAGTGGAACTTGTATAGGCTGAGACAGTGGCGTAGCAAGGGGGGGAGCGGAGGGGCGGACCGCCCCGGGCGCCACTATTAGAAGGGCGGCAAAATTGGAAGAAAAATATTTTGTGCGGACGCTTGTTTTTTTGGGGCTGGGTTACGGTTGGCGCACTCCTCGCACCACTCCGACCAGGGCGCCATAGGGGCGTAAGCACGCACACCCGTAACCCATGACCGTGACGGACTAAATCCCCGGTCCAGTCACCCGTGGCCTCGGCTAGGGCGGCATGAGGCGCAGGTAGTCGCGCCTACACCACCCCAGTCACCGGTGGCGGTTCGCGTCGTCGAGGAGACGCTCCTCGCACACGTGCTCCGCCGCCCCCTTCCGCGAGACTACTGCCTTGCAAAAGGCTGCGACCGCGTCTCAGTTCACCCAGCACCGAACACAAACTCACAAACCTCGAGCGTATGCTGCGCCGTGTCCTCGTCACAATCGCAGTGGTGGCATGACGGTGTACTCTCCCTCCTAACGACCGTGTACAGGTATTTGGCGAAGCATCCATGCCCCGTCAAAACCTGCACCAGTCGGAAAGAGAGCACCCCGTGCCGCCGTTTTAACCACTGCATCAGCACTGACCGGAAGGCCTCCATGGTCCGCACACCGAACCGAGGCCTCTCCAGCCGGACTGCCCAACGCGTAATGACGTCTCAGCCGGCGTCTCTCTCAAAGAGATCACACCGCCCTCCGCTCGCACCCCCGACACCCGTCGATACAAACCGGCAAGCATTTCCGCCTCCAGGTCCCACTGGGGAGTCCCTGCCAACAGGCACGCTGCCTCCGTCGACACCGTGTGGTATCCGCGTATGGCCCTGACCGCCACGGCCCTCTGTGATCGCCACAGTAGAGCCCTGAGTCGGACGATCAGGGACCCCGCCCACACCGGCGCGCCATACAGGGCCATCAACCAGATGACCCTCGCGTACAGCCGTCGACACGTAGTGCTCGGTCCGCCCACTTCAGCATATGCCACGATAGGGCGGACGCCGCGCCGATGAGCTGTGGAACAAGTCTGCGAAAATGCTCCCGGAACCACCAATGCCCGTCGAGCACCAGGCCCAAATACTTCATATGGGCCCGGATGCTGATATAAACCGAATTGACGGTGATCGAGACGTCGATGGGAGGGCCCATGCGGGGCCTGTGGAACAGGACGGCCTCCATCTTGTCCAGGGCTACCCTCAACCCCAACGCTCCGATCCGCCTGACGATCTCTTTGGTGCCTAGAGTCATCAGGCTTGCCGCCTCCTCTAGCGTCCCACCGCGTGCTGTGACGAGCGTGTCGTTAGCGTACCAAATCACGCCCAACCCGGGCGGAAGGCTCCCCCTCCAACGCCCAGTCGTAGCCGATGTTCCACAGGGTGGGTCCAAGGACCGAAAAAATGATTTCGCTGCGCGTAAGTCGCGAAAAGTAGAATTTTAGACTGTTTAGAGTTTATTAAACATTATTTTTATAGTGTAAATTATTAATGTTTTAACACAGTCATGTTATGTTACTTACACCTGTACTTACATAGTTTTGAAATAAATATTTTTCTCTCAATTCTTTCATTTCATCGCGTTTTTTTCTTACCAACACCAACAATTATTATTTTTACGATGTCAAAAGGGCGCCAAATTATAACTCCGCCCCGGGCGACAGTGACACACGCTACGCCACTGGGCTGAGATGATAGACGGCGTAAAGAAAATATTTGGTGAGGTACTTATCCAACATCTCATTTTTATTTCTGATGTTTACGCGAGTATGTTGTACATTGTTAATAAACCTATTTTAAGGATTTCATTGCGTTTGAAAATATTTTTTATCACGTTCATAATACTATTTTACGGGTTTTATCGATCACGGGCGGACTGACAGACTAGCGGACCATGAACGCTGTAAAGTGTTCGAAACGTGGGGCAATTAAAAATCAAATACAAATACGATAAAATCCGTAGTTTTATTTACAAAACATCTCATTATTCTAACATGTAAGCAATAATTTCAGTCTGCTAAGATTCTACAGATAATATTAATTACTGCGATTTCTTTACAGAAAATAAAATGTATGAAATTATCTAACAGACACATTTCAAAATAGGTTTGCAGAACCTAGCGAATGGGTTCTTTATAAATTTTAAATATATTAGTGGACATTGAGAGCAAACCATATCTATCATTTGGCCATTATTTCGTGTATTTTATGCGGTTTAGGCAATTAGATTTTGAAGAAATGTATTATGGAATGTATTATTTTTAGAAATCGTAAGCTACTAAATAAATGTTTATATAATTGCGTCTTTTACTCGAAATAAAGTGATGACAATGATTTTGAAAAAAAAATGATGAGAGTAACTCGACTGCATAGATGGTTTATTGGTTAAAATACCAACCTAGAGTGCCAGTGTCGTGGGTTGGAATTCCACGCAGGACAACACTTTGTACGATCTACAAATTGTTGTACTGAGTCTAGATGTAATTTGTGTCCGTTATTTATGTTTGTAAAGGCCCCCGCAACACAACGATTATTTCCTTAGTGCATGGTGTTGTCCATTAAAAAAAAATAAAAAGGCAATGGAGAGCTTCAAACCATTATAAGCAATGGAAGTATCTTTATGTAGTTTGCGTGTGGAGGGTGTTGGTGGTGCCCTTGGTATCACCGAGCCTCAATGCACTCATTCACACTCCCTTAACTTTCTTCACGGTAGGCACCGGCCTTGTAAAGGTCCATGAGCGACAGCAACACTTACAATCAGGTGTACTGTTTGCTCGTTTGCCACCGTTTGTAATAAAAAAAAAAAGTTTGATAGGTAGGACAGAAAAGATACATAAATTGCGATAAATGCTGTGGAGATAAGTACCCCACTTAATAACATAATTTTCATAATTTCAGCTCATAAACATCCCACTGTTGGCCCAAGCCTCCTCCACAATAGGAGGGAAATTGACTATACCACTCCGGTCAAGCGTGTTGGTATAGGGTTTCGTGTCAAGTTTTTTTTTTTGTCTTGCATAGATGTTATATACATATTTAATTTCTTTTTTGTCTTTTACGACTCCCACGGGCCAGAGAGGGGGTGAATTGTATTCCTTTTCTGTGACCATACGTCACAACTTAATATTATGTTTCAGGTATATCTATATCAAACACAGTAAGGAGTAGTATTAGAAAATATTGCGTTAGGATTAAAAAAACAGTAGTGAAATTAATGTATGTTAATTGTATGTTTCCCTGTGGTGATGGAGTAAGAATACAATTCACCACCCCATATCTTGGCCGTGAGTATCGTAAAAGACGACTAAGGTATATCTTTAGTTAAACTAATTAATCAAATATACATATAACATCTGTGCAAATGAAGGAAAACTAGAAATAAAACCCTATACCAACCCGTCTGACCAGCGTAGTATAGTAGATCAATGACCCTCCTATTGTGGAGGAGACTCGAGCCCAGCTACCCTATATGAGCCGAAACGCTGAAAATAAATGATGAAAACGAAGTGTATGTTAAGTTAGACAAATAATAAGAATGTATGAATGTAACGAATTATTTCTAATTCTAACAAACGATTTTTACTAAATATATGAATAATTTGATTTCAGGTCAAGTAAACAACAACAAAATTATCTTCCCTGGACCAACGGTCAGTTCTATTAAGTCTTCTATACTTACGATACCAGAATCCTGTAAATCGTCTACTTTTTGTGAAGATATACCTAATTATCCACAAGAAGATGTTAATAGAATAATTTCAGAGGTAATTTTTATTTATTTACTTCTTTTTAGTTAGTTTTTTACCTTTTTTCCCGTAGTTGTTCTTGTAGTGACAGAATAAGAATACAATTCACTAATATCTTCCTTGTTTCGGTGTCATAAAAGATGGTTAAAGGATATAATATCGAAATAATAACGGTGCTACAAAAGCAAACTTAAAATAAGACTCTATGTCAAATAGATTAAGTCCATTTTCCCTCTCGTCAGGCATATTAATTTGTGCCTTACAGGATTTTGAGGGAAATAGTTTCTATTTCCCTCAAATATATATATATAATTCAAAATTTAAGAGACAGGATTCGGTATTACCTAATTTCATTCATTAATTAGTCTTGACCTACAAGACTATTCTGTTGTATAATTGTTATATGCTAAGGAAAATTGCATTCTTACTCCATCACCGTAAAGAAAAAGTTTCTCTCGTTCCAAGCAGACAATATCATTTACGATAGGCAAAAAAGATAGGCAGTCGCAATTAACTTGGGTTCATCTTTATTGATAATAATAACCCTTTCCAACATCAAGTACAGAGTCGGCCTATCATATCACGTAATTGCGAGAAATTGCTACAAAAATATAACCTCGACATCTAGCCTGGAATTGCCAAGTAGTTTCTGTTTCCGTCGGGCCGACCACTGATGACAAGTAACCCTGCTCCGGTGGTCGGTCCAACGACGACGACGACGTGGTGTTCGGGTGGGTTGCGGGTGTGCATGCTTACGCTCCTCTGTCGCCCCGGATGGAGTGGTGCGAGGAATGCGCCGACCGAAGATCAGCCCAAAAAAAAAAGTAGTTTCTGTCAATATTTGATTTGAGGATTTGCCGCAATTACTATGAAATCTTTATAGCACATTCTTATTTAGTGACTATAAGATTACCTTAACAGTTTACAATTCAAAATAGAAAAATGAATTGTCTCAATTTGTTTACTTTTGACGATAAAAGCAGGGAGCACATATAATGTTCATACATTTGAACATAATAACCTTTTGTTTTAATAGCTTAAACTCCATTTTGATTTCTAAAAAGCTATCAATCCCACTGTCGGGCTCAAGCCTCCTCCACAATAAGAGGGAAAATGGCCTACTATACTACGCTGTTTATACCACGCATGTTATAAGCACGTTATATCCCTTAGTCGTCTTTTACGACACCCACGGGCAATATAGAGTAACTGTGTTTTTAATCCGTCACCATACGGCAAATTCAATCCAAATAAGTTACGGTAAAAGAAAAAAATGTATTATATGAGATTTTTTTTAACATTATGCTTTGATAAACAAACTGTACTTAGTGTTTCGTAAAAAAAGAAAGTATTGTTATGTGAATATCATCATCATTCTCACGCATGTCAGAAGTGAAACTTATTTGGTGCCACGTGTTTTTTGTCAATATTAAATAAAAATAATAAAAAAAGAAATATAAATAAAAAATTAAAAATGCATCAACAATCAACACGCTTGCTTTATATTAAAGCTTTCTAATACGCAGGCGCATACACATTAAACACATACTAACATAAACACGTAGAACGCTCGGAACTGAGCAAGATATAGATATACCTACTGACTATCCCACTACACAGGAGCCTCCGGGTTGAGAGCCCTCAGCGCTCACCCATAGTCCGCGTCAGGCTGTCAAGGCCATCTGCGGCCAACAGCTGTACACAAAAAAAAAACACAGGAGCATACTTATGGACAATGCTTAGTAGACGATAGTGGGGACGCTATTAAGCATCGCACAAAGAGGAGACCAAGAACATGTAATGTGTTCTATCTCATTCTCTCACCGGCTGAATCCTATACATTTACGTGTTTGTGTCTCCATGGACTCGCTTATTCGTTTCATCGAGTTTGAAATCACAACGATTCTAAAGAAGTTTCACTTCTATTCTGAAATGGGAGGAAGGAAGGGAGACCCACCCCTTTCCCGCGGTAATCAATATACCGCACACCACAATAAAAGGAATACGGGATAGGATTAAGGTGGACTAGGAAATAAGGAAATCATACTCTCACGTGATGAGCACCTTCCAGAACATCATCTTGCAATTTTCCGCAGAACTTCGAATATTCATTCGACACGTGTTTTGCCTCTAAACGAGGCATCCTCAGGACGATTCGGCTTCAAAAGTTTCACTTCAACAAATTAATAAAAGTTCATTGGCTTTCATAGCCGATTATCCAATGTATACACTTTTACCTACTAGTATACGAAATACTTATTGGATATCTTCATTTATTTTCCAGCTAGATGGGAGATTCAGTTTCTTACTTGACAAAATGGAGGTTCCAGATACACCGGACATTAACCAAAGATTAGGTCCAGCAGAAGAAAATTTAAATCTATGCGAGTCTCAGGAAAAGGTGAGATTACATTTATATTGTTTTCTTAAATCTTAGCCTGTGGCATTTAAAATTTTGAATATAGGAGAATAAATTCAGAATTTTCTTGTCGGTTCTGTCTCACTGTCGCCATGTTGATACGGTATCAGCATATTAGGCTTAAATTAATAAATTATTATTATAATTATACGGTGATGATTATTACATTACGACATAATATAATAATTTTTAATATTTCCGTGTGGTGACGGAGTAAGAATACAATTCACCACTCCGTCTTGCCCGTAAATGTCGTAAAAGACAACAATTTCTCTTCTCATTGTGGAGGAGGCCCGAGCCCAACAGTGGGACGTACGTGGGCTGCGATGATGAATATATAATAATATAAAGTAATTTATCGACAAAATTTATATGTAAAATGGTTTTACGAAATAAATGAGCATGAGAATGAAATTTAGACGCCTGAATAAATACTTTTCTTTCTCATGTACACTATGTCTACCGGTGTGGTGACTACTCCGGATGGTAAGTGATGCTGTCGCCCATGGACCTTTGCTAGGCCGCTGCCTATCAAGAAGAAAGTGAAGAGAGTGTGAATGCGCGCAATGAGGTTCGGTGATACTAAAGGCATCGTCAAACTCTCCATACGGAAACACCGTCGGAAAGTTGGACTTTCGGCTCTCTCGCTCACCAAACGAAGCGCAGTAACAAATTGCTACTACTCAGACGTCGATTTTCTATGAAAGTGTGGTACTACCCCGGCCAGATCGGCCGGCTGCTGTAGACAGACAACTGTGTGATCTTACCACTCTAGTACCTACTACTTGGGTGTTTTTTTTCCGAATCGAGGATTAGAGAATTTAATTCTAGGATCTGGGCATCCTAACCATATTCTAGTTCTAAAAAATTCGAGGATAAAAATCTAAATTGTGAAAATAACAAAAAAGAAGAAATTTGTTTAATACGTTGAATTTTTGTAACGTACGTTTTGTTATTGGTAATAGTAGGTTTGATTATGTATGGAAAATCTTAAAATTCGGGCATCACAAGAAACAGAATTAAATCGTTCACTCAAAAGTCTTCAGTGCTCACCGACAGTCTAAGAAAATTTGTAATAGTAATAGCCAATAAATCAACATCCCTAAACATACGAAAAATCTTTATAGAAAAGTAGAATGTAATGATAATCAAAACTTAATTTTTTATATATTATATAACAATTAATGGCTGAATGTATTGTTAAGCGCAAATCTCGATAACAGCTGAACCGATTTCGCTAATTCTTTTTTAAAATATTCCTTGAAGTACGAAGATGGTTCTTATGCAGGGTAAATTTTCAAAAATTTGCCTTCCCGGCATCTCTCCACTAACACTTTATATTAAAGTTCAAATTATTTTCAAGTTAAGTTATTTTTAAGTTCAAGTTATTATTTATGTATAGTATGTATAATATTGAGTAAAACACGAAATTTTTGATGTTTTAAAATTTTTATTTTTTGTCATAATGTAATTGTTGACTTCTTAACTTTCTTCTTTCTTTTTTTTATCTTACTAGCTGACCCGGTGTCCCGAATAGCAGAATAAGTATTAAAAAAACTAAAAAATTAAAGAATCGACTGTTAGGCGATACGAAGTTCGCCGGATCATCTAGTTCGTAATAAACATTATTTTATACATATCGTCATCTCGACTCATATACGTCCCAATCGTTCCGTCAAGTTTAGTTCCTAATAAGAGGGCAATTGTCCTACTACATCACGCTGATTTGTATTGAGTGTTATTTTGAATTTTTTCATCTATGATCCGACTAGATGACTGGAT
Source organism: Lymantria dispar (assembly GCA_032191425.1). Taxonomy (NCBI): domain Eukaryota; kingdom Metazoa; phylum Arthropoda; class Insecta; order Lepidoptera; family Erebidae; genus Lymantria; species Lymantria dispar. The sequence goes on from CM063448.1 coordinate 27,240,318, forward strand.
GATATGCCTTATGATTTCTGATGTTTACGCGAGTATTAAACATCCTTACTATAATATTATGTTATTGTTTATTTTTTGTTTGTTTGTTACGCTTTCACGCTTAAACCATCGAACCAATTTCAAAAATCTTTCACCAATAGAAAGCAATAACATCAGGGGGTAACATAGGATATATTGTATCCCGGTATTCCCACGGGAACCGAAACCGAAGCGGCGACTGAAACCGAAGCGAAGCGAGGACGAGTTCCTAGACTTAAATAAAACTACTTCACGGATTTTATCGCGTTTGTATTTGATTTTTGATTGCTCAACGTTTCGAACATTTTGCAGCTTTCATGGTCACGGGTAGACTCTACATTTACCTATTTGATGTGACAATTTCCTATTACGTATGTATAGTATAGTATAATTTTGCCCCAAAATTGTATTTAATTTTCAATTTCATGAAAATGTTGTAATTAATATTTTCAGGTAGTATATCCACTAGCTGCGAAGGGTGCTGATGATAATTGGTATACTCTAATCAATAGAAAAGACAATCCCCTGCAAGGTTTCAAAATAGAGCTTTGCCAGTAAGTATAATTCAAGGACAATATATAATGCTATTGACCCGCCCTCACTTCGCTTCGATTTCAGTCGCCTTATCCGCGTAGTTTCCGTTTCCGTGGAAATACCAAGATAAAATATAGTCAAATTACTCCTTATATGGATACTTGGTAGTAAAATATTATCAAAATAGGCACACCATCCTGCCACCACTGCGATTGTGACGAGGATACGGCGCAGCACACGCTCTAGGTGTGTGCCGCGTGGGCAGAGGAGCGCCGTGAACTCGTCACAATCATCGCTGTCGACCTGACGCTGTTGACCATCGCTAGGGAGATGCTCGGCAGCATCAGGAACTGGGACGCGGTCGCCACCTTCTGTGAGGCCGTCATCTCACGAAAGGAGGCGCCAGATCGTGCGCGAGAGGAGCTCCTCTTCGGTGACACGTTCCCCGCCGGCGACTTGGGCGGCGCAAGCGCGAGTACCTTTTTTTTTTTTTTTTTGACGCTGTGGAAATGCAGTTTACGCACTAACCCCCGCCAGCGTCTGATGGTGGGGAGTGTGGGACTCGCCGGCTGCCTATGCTGCCGGAATACCCACTAAAACCACAGCGGTCCCTTCCGCGCTTTTACGGGGTGCCAGAGAGATTGTCTTTTGACATTCGATCCCCGACACCCCTACGCTAGGCTATCTGGCCACGACCTGTCGTGATTTAAGGCGGTGGGAGGAGATGCACGTATCGCCGCCTCCCCCTCCCTGGCCGCCACCTGCGAAGCGAGTTCGCGGACGCGAGTGCCTCGCGTTCCCGCTCCGCGGCCTCCTTCCTTGAGATGACCTCTTCGCAAAAGAGGCCATCGACGTCCAGCACCTGTCGCTATCGAGCATCTTGGAAATGATGGTCGACAACGACAGGTCTATTCCTATAACCGCCGACAGGTCGCGGCGCTGAGGCCCCCAGGCGGGACATACTTCCAGTGTGTGACGCGTATCGTCGTTTGGCGGGTCACACTCGTTACATCCGGGGGCTTCTTCTCGACCAATTCTATGCAGGTACTTACCGAAGACCCCGTGTCCGGTAAGTACCTGCGTCATCCTGAAGGTCAGGTTGCCGCGCCTTCGATTCATCCAGCGGTGGAGGTGCGGCGCAATTGCCGCAACAGTCTCCCGCCCTGCTACGGGAGACTCCAACTCCTCTCTCCACCGCCGGATTACTACCCTTCGGGCCGTTTCCTTTGCCCTATTTAGTCCCCTCGTGGCGATGGATTCGCCATTATTCCGCGACATAGCGCGAAATTGGTAGACTTCTGCGAGCGCCCTAGCCTGAAGTGGCCAGGGTAGATCACCTGCTAGCAGCGTAGCTGCGGTCCAGGATACCGTATGGTATCCCCTTATTGTTCTCACCGCCATGGCTCGCTGCGCCTTTCGCAGCAGGGCCTTATTAGGGGCGGTGAGTGACTCCGTCCAGATTGGTGCACCATACAGTGCCATAGACCGCAGAATACCGGCATATAGACGCCGACAAGATGATCCAGGACCTCCAGTATTGGGCAGAAGCCTACCTAAAGCCGCGGCTGCTTTGGCGAGCCGGGGAACAAGCTGGGCAAAGTGCGGCCCGAAACTCCATTTATTATCTAGGTGCAGACCCAGATACTTCATCTGAGTCTGCACCGGCACGGCAACCCCAGACACACTGATTTGTGCTCTGCGGGGGAGACCTCGGCGTGGGCCGTGAAAGAGAAGGGCCTCTGTCTTTTCCAGTGAGACCCTCAGGCCCAGCATACCTATCCGGTCAACGACGAGCGCTACACCAACCCTTGCTAGACGGGCGGCTGCCTGGAAATCAGCCCTCTTCACCGTGATGAGGGTGTTATCTGCGTAACAAATAACCCCCATCGCGGGAAGGAGCTGACCCCGTAACACCCACTCAAATCCCACGTTCCACAGGGTCGGACCGAGGAGCCCTGCGGTACACCACATTCCACCCGAAGGTAGTGTATGCGCCCGTCGTCCCCCGTCCAGAGCACGTGCCTCCCCTCGAGGTAGGTCTCCAACAGCCTCCGGAGATACGAAGGCACCCCGTGATATCGGAGCGCCTCCGGGACAGGGACGTCGTGAGGTGAGGGTACCCGAAAGGGTAATCCGTCGGGCCGACCACTGAGGACAAGGAACTCGGCACTGGTGGTCGGCCCAACGACGAAGGCGATGTGAGTACGGGTGGGTCTTTTCACGCGATGTGGGTACCGGTGGGCCCGCGCGCCGTACTTTCGTCACCCCAGACACAATGGACCGCGTGTGCGCTTACCATAGCCCACCTATAAAAATAAGCATAGGTATCGTGCAAATAACGTGTGAGGACGAAAGAAGCCCAGTATTTTGACATTACAAATAGACGCTTCAATTTTATTTATTTGTATAGATTTATAGTATTTATTATTACCTAAGTATTGAAATCCTTACTAATAGTATAAATTGGAAAGTAAGTTTATTTGTTACGCTTTCACGCTTGAACCGCCAAACCGATTTCAAAAATTCTTTCACCAATGGAAAGCTATATTAACAAGGAATAACATAGGCTATATTTTATCTCAGTATTCCCACGTGAACGGGAACTAAGCGGGTAAGACGACTGAAACCGAACCGAAGCGAAGCGAGGGCGGGTTGCTAGTTACTAATATAAATTAAATTATGTATAATGAAATCATCATCAGGATGCATAGCCCAACAGCTTGACTCAATTCTTCTTTTACCTTCTTTCATGGTATATTTCAAAAGTTCTGACGATAGTTTTGTGACGGGCCACGTGCCTGATATCAACCCTCGTGAATGTAAATTGTTGATTAGACTTCATCAGATGGAGTTGGTGGGCTTTTATGAGACCTAGACTAGGGCTAGATGCAAGGGCTGCTAGTGTTCTTAATCGCCCAACACAACACTAATACGAGTATATAATGAAATGAAAACAAGAATAGAAAATTAGAATTGTAGAATATCCTCATCATCATTTCAGCTACGTCCCACTGTTGGATTCGAGCCTCCTCCACGATAGGAGAGAAATTGACCTTACCATGCTGGTCAGACAGGTTGGTATAGTTTTATTTCGAGTTTCCTTCTCTTGCATAAATGTTATATGCATATTACATCCCTTATGGACGCCATACACGTTAGGTTTTGCATGATGGTTTTGCCTGTGCATGCATAACCGAGTTTCATAACCGAGTTTCATATTGCACATACACGTTAGAGTTTGCATGCACAGTTTTGCCATTAACTCTCAGTTGAGCTACGTGACGGTTTGTGTAGGACGCCTACCTCTCTTAGTGGAGCTACGTCTACGTAGTACATAACGGTATGTGTAAGACAGTACCTGACTACAATGAACGACGACGATGTCATAGCTGTACTTGGCTTAACACTTGTTCTGCAGAACAGAACAAGAAAAAGAGATCGCACTGAATGCTCTAAACGCTGGTTATTGAAAAAAAAGCAATTCTCCCACGTAAATTTGATAAATGAATTGAGATTTACACCAACAGATTACAACAATTATTTACTAATGTATGAGAACTGTGCAGGCAAGCTCGTCGGACGCCACACCCGCTAGGTTAGCTCGCTAGTTAAGCTCGCGCGCGAGCATAACCGAGCGGCATAAAATATCAATTTTCATATTCGCTCGGTTGCATGTACATGCATCGATAACTGTACAGTTTTATCCCATACACGCTAGGGCTTGCCTGTCGGTTATGCATGCACAGGCAAAACCATCATGCAAAACCTAACGTGTATGGCGTCCATTAGTCGTCTATTACGACATTTACCGTCAAGATAGGAAGTGGTGAACTGTATTCTCACTCTGTCACCACACGGAAAATATATCTTAATCGTGTTTTATAACAATCAGGGGCAAGATGTGTTTTGAATTGTATTCTTACTCCGTCACTACACGGAATAACATAAAAATATTAGCTACAAAAGTATGCCACCTTTTTCACTATAAGTGTATTCTTTATTTTTTTTTTTTTATTTAAGCTACGATGCAATCAAAGGTCATTTGTTTAATTAAGATTACCTAACAATTTGCTGTGCGGTGACAGCTTGAGAATAGTACTACCCCATCCCTTCCTGTGGGTGTCGTCAAGGCGACTAAGGGATCCTTATACCAAAGAACGGGCAGCAACGTTATTCTCTGTACTCCAAATTGATCGCCAATCCGCATGGCAAGCGTGGTGATTATGCCAATATCCCCAAGACCTGTTATAGGTTCTCTTAGGGAGACCCGTGCCCAACTGTGGGACACTTTATGGGTTGATATGATGATGATCAATAATGAAGATTAGATTCATTCGAGTTAAAAATATCGTTATCTCATAACTTGTAAGTTAATTACCCTAACTACCTATTAATTATATCCCACTGTCTGCAGTTTCGTACATTATATCATTAATAATTTTAATCTTTACAGGCCCGACAAGCCTAACTGTTCAAATATCGTCTTTTTTCAAAACCAATACGAAGGCCGTTGTGTACAGAAATATGTTTATCGCAATGCAGTTGTTATTGAAAATGTAGGGGACACCACCAGAAAACTCGAGATACCGGTTAAAATGCCTAGCTGTTGTTCTTGTGTTGCTAGAACTAAGTTAACGTGAGGAATCTATATTTACTGTTAAATAAAACATATCAAATATTGTCATCAAAATCGTATTTTCATTTACCTTTTATTTTATAAATATTCCCACTAAACCCATCAAATACCTATACTCTAAATGACATAGAAGACAAAAAAAATGAATGCTTATGATATTTAAATATCATTTTAACAACGGCATCCCTGATATTTTCGTCATTACCAAAGTCCTTAATTTAAAAAAAAAGTGAGCAGTCGCTCAGAACGCCTGGCAGATGCGAAACATAGAAATTATTTTGTACAAGTACATATATACATATATGCATAAAAGAACAGATTACGACAGGAACTAATATGTCATAACGTAAGTAGGTATAAATAAAACATTACGATTTATATGTATAATTGTTATTTAAAATTTTACACAACAATCATAATTAATTCACCGCACAATCGCTTACACACAACATCGCGTCGCTCCCTCTCACTCACACACTACTACTTATAAACTACGTATCTATTCTAACCAATAAATAAAATTGGAGTGTCTGTTTGTAATGTCAAAATAATAGGTTTTTTTCATGCTCACACGGTTATTTGCACGACACCTATGCCTAAAATAGCAATTAAAAGTTTTTGTCTGTCTGTCTGTCTGTCTGTCTGTTTGTTCCGGGTAATCTTCAAAACGGCTGGACCGATTTCAAAAATTCTTTCACCAATGGAAAGCTATAATATCAGGGCGTAAACTAGGCTATATTTTATCCCGGTATTCCCACGGGAACGGGAACTACGCGGGTAAAACGACTATAACCTATAACCGAAGCGAAGCGAGGGCGGATTGCTAGTAGTACATATATTTCACGCGTGGCGTTACATCGCGGGCCTGTTTAACACCACGCCAACGATCAGGTTTACCCTCGCCTATAGATGTTTCACATCAATATTCAAAATATCGTGAAATATTTTTAATGAAACGGAAGCTCGATAAATAGCGCTATCCACCGAAACATGCTTATTAAAACTTCACTAGAAGCTTCCCTTTAGAAATATATAATTATTTCAAAGGTAAGAAAGGGAGCCATGCCAATATAAATTTATACATTTAATGAAAATGGTGCCTAAGCTTGGACAATTATTATACAAATTAAAAAAATATATATACATGTTATAAACGTCATCTGTCAATGAAAGTATGAACTATAGTCTATCTAATCTAAGCAGTGCATTTTGACAGGTGTCGGAGTAAGTTGTCTAGATATGTGAACCAAATAATCGCTATCGAAAACATCCGATTTTAGTGAGAAATCGATTTTGATTCTCTTTGATTCTCTTTAATTAATAATCGGTTCATTTGTTTTTCTCAAAAAGAAGATGAATTAATTAAATGCTAAATTAATACTAAACAAATTTAATTATTTCAGCATAAAATCTATTCGTCATATTTAGTAGGATTGGGTTAAGTAAAAATAAAAATTGAATTCGAAAATAGCTATTTATTCAGAATCACTACTATTACTTGAAGTATCATTGTCGCAAACATTAACAATTATTTCATTATCAATAAAATTAAGAAATGTACATATCTGTCAAAATCATTCATTATATTATATTTTTTTGTTATCACCACCACTTTGAACCAGTTATCCTTTGAGACTTTGGGAACATGCTTCCTTCAACAAAATTTCCAATAAAATCAATACCTACATTATAAAATTTCGATTTCACATACAAGATATTTAATACAACAACTACCTTTAATTTGAGCCCATATCAATTATTCAATTGCGTATTGGCAGTGATATGGTGGTAATCTCATTATTTTATATCCACATTCATCTACCTATTCGTCTATAATGTATCGTGGTTTCAATGGTTTAGATTGTTTTACTAACAACAATAACTCTGCTTTCAACATGTTGGCTACTACACCTTGTCGTTGCAACCACTCCACTAAAACTGCTTTTTTATTCAGTTATGTTGGCGCTTTGTTAATTTGAACAGAATGGTATGGAGCGTTGTCTATCACTATAATGCAATTTCAGTCATTTTGCATAACAGTCGAACTTTCATCAACGTTGGATATTCACCTTCTGTAAAATAACTGTAGACGTGGTTTCGAATGGCATCTGTATCGAATTGATCTATACCTGTTATTGGTTTATTCGTGTTCCTTTTTTTTAGTGTATGGAATAAATCGTCTGAAGGTTCATACTTTTTCTACCAAAAAGTCAGTTTAGTTGTTCTTGAATGGTAAATGGTGTCATTGCTTACAATTCAGCCAATAAAGGACAATGTGGAATCACGGTTCTATTTGAATACAAATATTTTGAGAATTCAGTCTATTCGATTAATTATATTATTCTAATATTTTTACCGATTATTTGGATATTCGTGAATTGGAAGTAACCACTGCACTATTGTACAGAACGTGATGACGTGACGTTGTAACATCGTTATTAATAATCAGTGTTTTACATGTTGTTTTTATTTTAAATTGGTTTTACGAGTTCCAATATTACAATATTGTACAAGAAAGTAACCCGCAACATTAATTATATAAATATCTTAATAGTTCTTTAAAATTTAAGGTTTATTGTTTGCAATCATGTGTACACGTTTGACCAAAGTTATTGTGTATTAAAAATGCGAAATATCAAAATGCACTTCTTAGATTAGATCACGGAGTATAGATACACAGGAGGTCGAACGTAATGTTAATCGAAAGGTCTCAATTTAAGGGATAGAACTTTTTGCCGGTAGAGCGCCTCACTTTTCAATATATACTCGTAGGGATGAGCGATCTTTCTGAAAAAGATCGATTCTTGAATCGAATTGTTGTCCAAAGATCGATTCACAATAAAATTGAGGTCTGAAGGATCGATTCCCGATTAATCGATCTATCAATCTCTTTTGGACGTGCTTGTGATGACCTGTTCTTTTAGAAAATCTGAAGTTGTTATTAGTCTTACTTAGTATCGAGTGGCAGAAAAAAACACAAAAAAATACCAATTCTACACAATCAACAACAATAAGAATCCTTTAGAAATGATGATAAAGGTATTGCTTTTTATACCGGACTTGAGTCATATAGCAAATTTATGTTTGTGTTTTATACTTTGTGCCCTGAAGTCTATTCAATAACCTATGAAAGAAGCAGTGTCTTAGGTCTGAGGCTGGTTTTAGAGTCACGCTGACCGTTCGCTGACCGTCGGCGCTGATAGCCAAAATGTATGTTCGCTGACCGTCGGCGCTGATAGCCAAAATGTATGAACGTCTAGGAAGCGTTTTAGAATAACGCGTAGGTATCAGCGCGTACGGTGGTCCGCGCTGACAGGTCAGCGGCAGTACGCGTCGCGCATCGGCGCCACGTAGCTATCGGTGCTGACCGCCGCACACGCGCCTCTTCCTTCAGTGAGCGTTTTTGCGCCTTCTTGTTTTTTTTTAGATAATACAAAGCAGCAATAATTAACGCACTTCGCATTTTTGTGCGTCTGTACTAAGCAGTGGTCAGCACGATAATGGAACGTCATGCGCTGAACTTTAACGCTGACAAGCGACGCGCTGAGCTGTCGGCGCCGACAGTCAGCGTGATTCTAAAACCAGCCTGAGTGTTGAAGACCAGTTCTTTTTCACATTAATGAAGTTGAGGAGAAATAAGGAAGACTATGAGCTATGCCGTTTTTTTTTTTAATGCAAGTCCCTGTATTGTATCAAATATATTTATGACATAGATTAACTTTATGCATCGAATGTGGTCAATGTTGAATATTTTGGGGCGGCGTAGGCGCAACTATCTGCGCATCATGCCGCCCTAGCCGAGGCCGCGGGTGACGTGACCGGGGATTAGTCCGTCACCCGCTGAGAGGCCGACCGCGTGAGGAAAGACCGACGTCCTCCCCGAGGGGGAGACGTCGGTCGATGGGAGGGTACCCCAATTAGGGGTATTCCGTCGGGCCGACCACTGACGACAAGTTAACGCTGCTCCAGTGGTCGGCCCAACGACGAAGGCGACGTGGTTTTTGGGTGGGTCGCGGGAGTTGCGTGCTTAAGCCCCTCTGTCGCCCCGGACGGAGTGGTGCGGAGGCGCGCCGACCGCGACCCACCCACAAAAAAAAAACAAATGTTGAATATTTGGCCTGACAGGGAATTTCATCGTAGATTGTAAGGAAATACCTATACAACAACCTGTTAATCCAGCTGCACAAAGAGCCGCATGGAGTTCATCCAAGAACCTTTCTACTGTTAAGTATGAAGTAGGAGCATCACCAAGTGGCCTTATATCATATTGTCCTGATGCATATGCTGGAAGTACCAGTAGTGATAAGCAAATTCTAGAAAGAAGTGAACTTTGTCAAAAATGTTATAAAAGAAAATGCAAAAGTATTATGGCTGACCAAGGGTTTAACGTGCAAGACTTATTTGCTCAAGGGTGTTGGTGCTGTAAATATACCTTCATTTTTAAGGGAAAAGTCAGTTGCTTGGTATGACCGTTGCAGCAGATCGGAAACTTTCATCAAAGAGATTACATATTGGACGTATTATAGGTTTAACTAAAACCTATTGTATATTGCACAATCCTGTGAATATTATGTTCCTCTCATGTCAAAAATATATTTTGTATTTGTTATGATATGTAATTTCTGTGAAAATTTTGTTAAAATACAGCATAACTTCTTCCACTCTCTATTTTTTAACTTTAATGAAGTTTTCATTTACTATTTTTGTATTTTTATTTAAAACAATTTTTATACAAAGTAAATAAACTCCATTAAGCCTTTATAAACTTGTCATTCCGGGATACATCAATTATGGTCCATTCTACAAGTGTGTAAATTAATAAACTAGCATACTTTCTGCCGGTAACCATCAACTGGCCTTGTATTTGATAGTAATATTGATGTGTCTCTTCTAGACACAAATTGCCATATTTATTTTTCCACAAGTAAGGAATTGTTTCATCACTAATGGCATAATTTATAAACTTATCACAAAATAATCGGCCCGTTTTGACAGTTCACGCCCAAGAAGTTGTCTATTTTTACCGGTCGAAATGTTCGGAAATTAATTACATTTTGCATTGACGGGCACCGCCCACTTGGCTAGGTGATGGGCATAATGATTTTTTTCATGTTGTCCATAGGCTATTAATAATCGGTTTAGGAAAAAAATAATCGATCAAGAATAAATTTTCTTAAGGCAGACTCGCACTTGGATTGTTTTATTAATTGTAATACTAGTGTTCAGACCAATTAATTACTGAATTTCACCAGCTGTGTAGGTATCCTTACTGAAAATTATGAGCTTGGAGCTAAAAGCCGTAAATAATGACTTGAGGAGTTTTGCCGCCATCGTTGAGACAGGGTTGAGTATTATTTCATTTTCCTAAATTGGTGTGATTTCAGTTTTTATGTGTATTTAATAGAAAATTACAGTTTAAAAAACTATAAAACACGCTTGCAAGCTGACAGTCCGAATCATAGCCGTTTCAAATATCGCATGCGTAGTTCGCACATTAGCTGAAATAGATATCTTTCTTGTTCTTATGCAAAGGATATGATTAAAAATTTCTACATCCTGGCGATTCTAATCAGGATATTCGGCTGTTTTGATCCAATTATGGCATTGTCATGGGCCTTTGACGAGTGTGTAAAATTTAAATAAAATCTGTTTGTTCAAAGTGGGGCAAAATGACGTTCAAAGATTCCGTTACATACATAAATATATACATACAGGTGAAACTAATAAAAGCGTGTTAAAAAGTTGTGAATTTTTGGACATAACACCTTAGACAACGCACACAATTGTAAAAAATATTCACTGAACATTGAATGTTATCGTAACAAAATTATTAAATGATAGAAAATTGACCTTTCCTAACATTGGGTCATTTCAAAATACCTACAATATCAAAGTTTAAGTTAAATTTTCAAATCAGAACTTTAATCCAATGCACTTTACAATAAATATTCATATCGATCAAATACACATGCATACTTAAATCGATTTATCGTGAGTATCGAGTACTGAGTCGTATGGTTAATCACTATATAAAGTCTAACTTTTTATTAGCTGCAGTAAAATGACGTTTTGTGGGTTGCCGGTTTTTGAAGAAAAATAAATAGGGATGTAGCTAAATGAGTGAATCATAAATGAATAATCAGTTTGGTTTTTTTTTTTTTTGAGATTTAATATTAAGTTGTAATGTATTTTTTTAACCTATTATTATTACTATACTAGAGGATTGATCTTTTTTAGTGGAAGTATAGGGAGGTACATTCAAAATGAAACAAAAACGTCATAATAATGTTATTTAATTAATCTTTTTCGAAATCACTGTCGCTGTCGCTTTCGGTCACACTAATAACAAATCTATCTGTCACTTCATCTATAATATGATCGAGGTGGCACATTTTATCTTCCTCTTTAATAGTGTGAGACACACAGTCACTCCACTTAGCCGGTGTCACTTTCTTGATTCCTTCTTGGAATAAAGTTTTCACTTCTTGCATTTTATACGTCTTATTATTGTTTGCGACGTGACTCTTTACCTGCGCCCATACCAACTCAATGGGGTTCAATTCACAGTGATAAGGAGGCAGTCTTAAAAGTGTGATACCTCTTTGTGCAGCCATCTCGTCTACGGCATATTTCTCAGTATGATTTTGTTGTTTCACAATATCTATGAGAGTGGCCTTGACCATATTTGGTTCAAACGCAAAATTTTTAGTAGTCAGACACTCTTGAATTCGTGCTTTCGTCCACGACATCTTCGGGATTGTTTTGATCTTCCGAGAGTGATAGGGCGCATTGTCCATTACGACTACTGCATTCGGCTTGAGTTTAGGTAGAATACCGCCGAACCAATCCTCAAAACACTCCGCGTTCATTTCATCATGGTAGTCTTCTGTACCTTTCTTTGCTTCAAACATAAGAAGTCCGTCGACCAGGAAGCCTTCTTCTCCGCCTGTGTGACTAATTATGAGTCGTTTGCCCTTTCCTGGGGGATTTTTTAATCCCGTAGTCAGGCCGCCTAAAAATGCCTGTCGAGAAGATTTAATACTTCCGTCAATCCAGGTTTTTTTTTGTAGTATGACCTGAAAAGAACAAAAAAGAATCATAAGTTTCGACATCAAAACAAAAAGGGAACAAATAGAAGAAACTAAGAGTTGATACGTACCAGCGTTGACCCAGGTCTCGTCTTGATAATATATGTATTTTCCCTCCCTACGATATTGTTTAATTAAACGCAGGTAGCGCTGGCGCCATGATATGATATCTTGTCTATCAATAAGCACACTCTTGCGTGATCGAGTAGCGAATTCGAAATTAAGATGCTTCATAATTTTTCTCAATGTCTCTTTCGAGAAGTTGGGCAATCCTGGGTCATCATTTACAACTTGCAGCACCTAAAAATGATTAAAGTTATTACCTAATTGGTTAAGATTACAATGGGATGGGAGAAAACATACATAACATATAATAAAAAGATGAGTGACGACATGTGTAAACTAACTTTTGCGATGGTGGGTATTTCATTTCTATGAAAGAACTGATGTACAATTCGTCTAACAGCAGTGAATGTGAAATCATCAAGTTTATCTTTAAATGTAAGTTTTGGGCCCGTTTTTTCGGGAGGTTTTGGTGATTCGCTGTCGTTCTTCTTGTGCTCCTTTAAAACGGAATAAACTGTGCGGACGGATATTCCCAAGATTTCAGCCACCTTGTTAACGCATTCACTTGTTTTTGGAACTTCAATGTTTGATTCTGAAGATTTCACTTCAAACACATATTTGTAAACGTTTTGCACCCAAAGTTTTTCAGTTGCACTTAGAGCTACACGTGGCCTTTTTTTCATAGGAGATAAAAATGTGTCTCCATCTTGCGATGTGCTCGGCAGAGCATCCATGTCTTCAATGTATCAAACAAAAAAAAAACTAACACGATTAACGAAAACAGGTAATGAAAATCAAACACAACGTAACATAAGTTTAACAATAATGATAAAAAAACAACGCGCAATGGGCAAATCAAAGTTATTCATGCACTCAAAACAGAAGTATGAAGCCGAATGAGCGAATGACAACCGAAACAAAATGGCGGTCAAGCGTCATCGTAGCACCGTAACCAAAAACCAGTACTACCAACTTGAGAGAGCGTTTTCTTGAGTGTTACCTTGTATATGTCTAAAAGGATCAACGTTTGTACAGCCTTTTATTTACATTAATATTAAATAGAATTTAGTATGATCATTATGAGTCAGCTATGGAACGATTAGATATTCTGTAAACTTTTGTGAACTGAATCACATCCCTATTGAGATTAGGCTGTCAACATTATTTTACGGAATGACATTTAGAAACGTCATTTTACTGCAGCTAATAAAAAGTTAGACTATAGTTACACCGCTAAGACAAATGTCAAAACGGGTTTTTGGCGGGAATCTGAAGTGTCATGTGGTGTTCTTGTATTATAGGTATTCAATATCTTAGTGTCTTAACGTGTTATGTTAAATAATTTTGATGGCATTTTATGTAATATATAGCGACAGAACTGCTGAGGTGTAGTGAATATAATATAAAACTGCTAAACATACCTTTGTACTTCCACCAAAATTCTCAGAAGATATCCTTAACAGTGGCTATTACACTGTTGAGCGCGACACTTTGACTTACTGACAGACTATTACTGACATGAAGACACTGAGAACTTGAGAAGATGATTATAACTCGACACTGGCAAAAATGGCTCATATTTGTAGCTGATTGCCAAGACAAAAAAGAAGAAGAAGAAGAAACTACTTTTACGGATTATATCGCGTTTGTATTTGATTTATGATAGCCCAACGTTTCGAACACTTTGCAGCATTCATGGTCACGGCAATAAATTTGGGGGGCGGGGCCGGAGCACCTCCTCGTGGTGCTCCCTGGAAACGTCCATTTGGACGTCACGCGTCCATTTGGACGGCCAAGATTCCGGCAGGTGGGGGTCTCCGCGTGCGGCTCTGGTGGCAGAGCGCACGGCGGATCTGACCCGGGGCCAATGGGGTGGATGTGCCTCATGGCACTCCGTTGCCAGGGACGGTTGCGTCACGGCCCGGGGGCGTGACGGGTCGATCGCTCGCGAACGGCCAGACCCGGAAGGCCCAAACCGTAATCCTGAGTAGGGGGGTCAGGACCGGGGGTCTTCGGACCGCGGGGAAGAAAACCCCTATAAAAAATTACCCCTAATCCTAAGTTTGCCACTCGGCGAGGGGATGAATGGTTGGTGGGTTAAAAAGCGCGCGAGCGTCCAGCCGTTAGAGTGGTAGTCAAGGCAAGACTTAAAAATGTCCAACAAGATGGCAGAGGTCAAGTGCGGCGTAACTACTCCAGAGGGTCCTGGCCACGCCGGGGAATCCCTCACTATGCCGGTGTCTGAGCGCGGGATGCGCACAAACACCGGCACGGTCAGTCTCCAGTCGTATGGGAGGGAGACAACCACTGCTTCAGTAGCCGAGGGCCCGGCTCAACATCGGGGGGCTCCAAAGGGGGGGGAGGGTGAAGAGGAGGAGGAAAAGGAAGCTGATCGCCACCACCATACACTCAAATCGGGTGCGTGCGCGAAAAGAGGCTGCGAAGAAGGAGGAGGTGCGGCTGGCGCTATCAGCTGCCGCGGCGGCCGCGAGCGACGAGGGCGAATCAGCCGCAGGACCGTCGCGGGACGAGGGCGGGAAAGCCGTAGAGCCGTCCCAAAAACACCGAGGAGGAGGCGACAACTCGAAGGGGTTGTCGAGCGACGAGAGCGGCACCGCCGCAGAGCCGTCGCAGGACGAGGGCGGCGGTGCTGCAGGGCCGTCCAAGATGCGGATGTGCAGAAGAGGCAGCTCGACGGGGCTGTCGGGAAGCGACACGGCGTATGAGCTGTCGACGGACGAGGGTGGAAGTGCCGCAGGGCCGTATGAAGACACCATGTCGGCTTCGGAGATATCGGCGGACGAGGGCGGTAGCGCAGAGCCGTCTGCCGAGGAGGGTCGGTGGAGCGCCGACGTTGTGGATAGGGACGAGGGTGGCGTAGGTGCTGCAGGGCCATCCGGTTTAGGAGTAGGCAGGTCGTCCGGAGATAATAGGGGATCTGGCGACAAGGGGGAGGAGAAGGAGAAGGAGGCCGCCGAGGAGTCCAAGCCGCATCATGCGGCGAGGGCTCTGACGGCGGCCCTAGATGTAAGGAGGGAAGGGAAGGAGGCCCGCCCCCCGACAAGGGACAGGAAGCGCCCTCTACATAAGGGTGGTAGCTCCCGGGCGGACTCGGAGGGGAGCGATACCATCAGGCCTCCCCCCAAGGTCCCGACCATGCGCCGGGGGCGCAGAGGCCGAGGATCGGTGGTGGGGAGGCCCTCTTCTTCCATGGGCGCCGTATGAGCCCTCTCATCGGCGTCTCGATCACCGTCCACTCGGTTGACATCAGCATCCGGGCCCATATGAGGTACTTGGGCCTGGTGCTCGACGGGCAAAGGGGGTTCCGGGAGCATTTCCGCAGGCTCACTCCACGGCTCGTCGGCGCGGCGTCCGCTCTATCGTGGCTTATGCTGAACGTGGGCGGACCGAGCACCACGTGCCGACGGCTGTACGCGGGGGTCATCCGGTCGATGGCCCTGTACGGTGCACCGGTGTGGGCGGGGTCCTTGATCGTCCGACTTAGGGCCCTTCTGTGGCGACTACAGAAGGTCACGCCGGTCAGGACCATCCGCGGATACCGCACGGTAGCGACGGAGGCAGCGTGCCTATTGGCCGGGACTCCCCCGTGGGACCTGGAGGCGGAAATGCTCGCCGAGTTGTATCGGCGGGTGTCGGGGGTGCGCGGGGAGGGCGGTGTTGTTTCCTTGAGGGAGCTCACCGCCTGGCGCGTCGACGCCTGCCGAGACGTCATTGCCCGTTGGGCAGTCCGGCTGGAGAGGCCTCAGTTCGGGGTGCGAATCGTGGAGGCCTTCCGGCCGGTGCTGATGCAGTGGTTGGAAAGGCGGCATGGGGTGCTCTCCTTCCGACTAGTGCAGGTGTTGACGGGGCATGGGAGCTTCGCCAAATACCTACGCAAGGTCGTAAGGAGGGAGAGTACACCGTCCTACCACCACTGCGATTGCGACGAGGACACGGCGCAGCATACCCTCGAGGCCTGCGCCTCGGCCACGCAGCGCCGTGAACTCATCGCAATCATCGGTGCCGACCTGACGCTGCCGGCCATCGCTAGGGCGATGGTCGACAGCGTCAGGAATTGGGACGCGATCGCAGCCTTCTGCGAGACAGTGAAGGAGGCGGCGGATCGTCTGCGCGAGGAGCGCAGCCTCGATGAGGAGATCCGCCGCCGACGAATAGGGCGGCGCAGGCGCAACTACCTGCGCCTCATGCCACCCTAGCCGAGGCCGCGGATGACGTGACCGGGGATTAGTCCGTCACCCGCCGAGAGGCCCACCGCGTGAGGAAAGACCGACGTCCTCCCCGAGGGGGGGGGACGTCGGTCGATGGGAGGGTACCCCACGTAGGAGGTATTCCGTCGGGCCGACCACTGACGACAAGTAAACCTGCTCCGGTGGTCGGCCCAACGACGAAGGCGAGGTGGTTTTCGGGTGGGTTGCGGGAGTTGCGTGCTTAAACCCCTCTGTCACCCCGGATGGAGTGGTGCGGAGGCGCGCCGACCGCAGCCCACCCACAAAAAAAAAAAAAAAAAAAAGGCAATAAATTTGTAGTAAAATGTGGGTAACAATTTAATAAATTTATAACTAATTTCTGTATCGGGTAGATAAATGTCTGTAATAACGATTACTTGTTGGACGTGAGACACCTTAGTCCGCCCGTGACCATGAATGCTGCAAAGTGTTCGAAACGTCGGGCAATCATAAATCAAATACAAACGCGATATAATCCGTAAAAGTAGTTTTATTAACAATGTGTAGTGCTCGCGTAAACATCAGATATCATTAAGAAGAAGAAATGTCGAAACGGGAGTTTTTGGCGGGAATCTGGAAGTGTCATGTGGTGTTCTTGTATCATATTCAATATCTTAGTGTTTTAACGTGTTATATTCAATAATCTTGATGGCATTTTATGTAATATATGTTATAATTACAAACTCCATACTAATTTCATAGACATTTTATTTATTAAGTCATCTTACATACATGTCATTATTCAATTATTAAATTATTATCATACGACAACGATGTATTAATTGTATTTATTTTATTGGCGACGAGGATTAAGTTAATAATGGACAGTGAACAATTTGCACAATTTTTATACGCCCAACACACACACAACAAGACACAACAAGAACAAATTACACAAATATTAAAATTGTTAATACCAAGACTTCGTTCTGAAGATGAACCTGGATCTACATCCAAATGCGTGACGAGCGCATCTTCTTCAAAAAAGTCTTTAGATAAAATGCACATTTTAAAAAATTTTAACATGGACAAATTCAACCCAGATTCATGCAGAATTGAGGACTATATGGATTTTTTTGAAACAAAATGCAAATTACTCGACATAACGGACGAAAATTTACAAAAAGATTTACTCTTAAGTTCTCTCACATCAGAAATTTTTCGTGAAGTAAAAGTAGCGATGACGCCAAATTTTGACAGAAGTACTTTTAATGAGATAAGTAGTAAACTATCAGATTTATATCGAATAAAACGTACTAGATATCGTGCATTAGCAGAATTCTGGAACTGTATACGTGAATCATCTGAGACAATGGAACAATACGCAAACAGGTTAAAAGGCTTGAGCACAGATTGCGGATATAAAGGTGAACATCTAGAACGTCAACTACGTGATCGCTTTGCTACAGGTCTAAGTCATATAGAACTGGAAACATATTTAAAACAGAAATGGCCTGATTTACTTCGAGAAACGAAAAAAGGAGTAACCAGAGAAGTAACATTTGCCGAAATATTTGCCATAGCACAATCACGAGAACAAGCAGAACACGATACACCAAACACATCTTTGAATGTGAACAAAATTAAACAACCCAACATTAAGAAACCTAAACCTAACGAACACAAGCTAGCACGAAAGTTATACACTCATCAATGTCTACGTTCTGGTAATAGTGAAAAACATGCATTAACTAGGTGTTTAGCCAAAACCCACATTTGCGCTGAATGTACGACTAAAGGACACTTTGAAAATTGCTGCATTAAATCCGGACGCGCATACATCACTCAATCAAACCATCAGAGGATCAACACTAAGAACAAATTGCAGAGAATTAGTGACATACCTAGTACATCTCAAGACTCCGTGGACAGCAGTGATGAGGAAGATTTTGTCTGCAAGATTGGACATACTCACAACAAAGGCTGTAAGCAAATTGACGTAATAATAAACGGTATCAGTTGTACAATGGATTGGGATCCTGGTTCAACATACTCAATTATCAACACTGATTTCTGGAGACAAATTGGAGCACCAGCATTATCTAAGGCACCGAAGCTCAAGGCTTATGGTAACAATAAATTAAATCCTAAAGCTCTTGCTGAAGTTATTGTCGAAGTTGAAGGACAACATAAAATGTTACCAGTTGTTGTTATGAAAGATGCTAACCCAATGCTCTTTGGTCTACGCTGGAGTGAAATGTTCGAAATGGAATTTCCAAGACCAGTCTATTCAATAAAAACTAAGACACCGACAACACTCAAACAAGTCCTAGACAAATACGTGCAGCTTTTTGATGGTAAACTAGGCAAGGTCGTAAATTATCAAGTTAACATCTACATCAAACCCGGAGCAGAACCAGTACGTTTGCCAGCACGACCAATTAAATTCAGCATAAAGAAGAACGTGGAAAGGGAATTAGATCGTCTTGTTGACCAAGGCATCATACAAAGAATTGATCCAAACACAGCTCCAATAGAGTGGGTTACTCCTACAGTAAATATCATGGCTTCAACTCCTAATTATCATCCAGGTGAAGAAGTTTACATTAAGACAAAAAATGAAAAGAAATGGCAACCCGCAACAGTTACAACTCGTAATCATAAATATTCCTATATCGTCACAACATCTGATGGGGGAGTAAAACGGAGGCATGCTGATCATATCAGACCACAAGTTACCATTTCTAATACCGCACCACCAACACTAACATCCATTGCCACGCCACCCACATTCATGGGTACAACTTCAGCGCCTATTCCATGCACGTCATCCACGCCTATACATGTATCATCTTCAATTCCATCACCGACATCACCATTAGCATCCGCATCAACTAAGTCCAGCCCTAATGAAATCACACCTGCGATGACGGTTGTGACTACACCATCTACAGCTGCTTCGCCACCTTTCGTCACGCCTACGGCTACTGTTGTAGCACCTACACTTCGTCGCAGCCAGCGCACAGTACGTCCACCGCGTCGGTTAATCGACGAAATAAGAATGGGGAGGAATGTTATAATTACAAACTCCATACTAATTTCATAGACATTTTATTTATTAAGTCATCTTACATACATGTCATTATTCAATTATTAAATTATTATCATACGACAACGATGTATTAATTGTATTTATTTTAATATATAGCGGCAGAACTGCTGAGGTGTAGTGAATATGATATAAAACTGCTATACATACATTTTTGTTTCCACCAAAATTCTCAGAAGATACCTTTCTTCTTCTTCTTCTTAGTTAATGGCAATGAGCTACAATAATATGAGCTATTGGTGCCAGTGTCGAGTATATTGATTATTATTCACGTCTTTAGTCTTAGTCTTTCAGTCAGTCGTTAGCATGACTTAGTGCTGATATCCAAGTCATGCGTCTCAGGAAATTTGGGCAGAATGTCAAAATGCACGTAATTCACTATTATATCATTTTCACTACATTTCAGAATTTTATCTGCGTTATATTACATAAAATATCAGCAAAATTATTGAATATAACACTTTAAAACACTAAAATAATGAAAAGAATATAAAAGCGCTACATGATATTTTGACATTCGCGTCAAAAGTGAAGATACCTTTAACAGTGACCATTACACTGTTGAGGGCGACACTTTGACTTACTGACAGACCATTACTGACATGAAGAAACTGATAACTTGAAAAGATAATTATAACTCGACACTGGCAAAAATGGCTAGTATTTGTAGCTGATTGCCAAGATAAAAAGAAGAAGAAGAAGAAATGTCAAAACGGGTTTTTATTTTGTGATAACTATATATATATATATATAGGTACCGTTCGACTTCCTGTGTATCTATACTCCGTGGATTAGATGAACTATAGCGATGACATTTACAAACAGATTATGGAGGGTAGATGCTTACATCTACACAGTCTGATATGGAGGGGAACTTCAAAAAGTATCCTGTAGTACGTTGAAAATAGAGTTTCTAATTCCTACCAGAATAGCGCTGACGTACGAAAAGCTATGATATAAATTTATCTGTGTGGAGCTGAGTTCAGAAATTAAAATCTTTTCATGACTAAAGTAAGAAGATTATGAAATATCAGTACCTATACAAAACCTCAACAGTATGAGTAGTAACAAAAAAAAATTTTAAAATCTATATACGTAAAAAAGATGTACAAATGTCCTATGGTTATGAGAGCTCCGCTATCCTACGGCATTTACAGCAAATTTTGTTTTCAAAATAGCGTATCTACGAAAAAATTTTTTAAACAGCATTTGTCGCAAATGTTATGTTCAAATTTTTTTAAACAGTAGGAGTAGTAGCCGTATACGAATTTTCAGCTTATTATTATCTCTCATTCCAAACTGAAACCCCTATTATGACTGTACTATAAACTATTTTTATAGAAAGTTTGAGAACGCTTAAATTTTAATATGGTAACACTAGGAACTGCGTATGGTGATTTTTTTTTTTTTTTTTTTTTTTTTTTTATTGCTAACGGTGGCAAACGAGCAAACAGTACACCTGATGGTAAGTGCTGTTGCCGCTCATGGACCTTTACAAGGCCGCTGCCTACTGCGAAGAAAGTGAAGGGAGTGTGAATGCGTACATTGAGGCTCGGTGATACCAAAGGCGATACCACTACCAAAACCGTTCACACACAAACACCCTCACAAAGTTGGGCTTCCGGCTCTCTCGCTCACCGAACGAAGCGCAGTAACTACTTGCTACTACTCAGACGTCGATTTTCTACGAGAGTGTGGTACTACTAGTGATGTTTGTTATCTGGGTTGCCAGATGCACGAGACTCCTTGCATTAGTGGGAGATTTGTGGTTTGTTGTACTTGATATGTAAATATGACCTCATACAAAAATATACGAGATTTTTGATGTTCGAAATGTTACAAGAAGAAATTGAGAACGCCGCAGCTTTACTCTGTCTCGTATATTATTCATTTTTAATATTTTGTATTGCTTTTAGTAGGTGCAAGAATCACCTTCTGAGAAAATTGTAAATATTGGTGAGGCAGTTCCGGGCACTACAACGATTTTAAGAAATTTCTTCCCCTTTTGAATCTCTTCTTAGTTTTTAAGATATTTACAAATAACCCAGCTACGTTTTTTAGTAAATTGTTTTGTTGTTAATTTTTGCATAACTTGCAATTTTTGCGAGTGGCCTTACCTACTTCAAAAATCATCTAGATGCTATTCTAAATTAAATCATCTCAACCATAGTTTTCTAAGGTTGATAAAAAAAGTTGACAATAAAAGCACGTCTTGTTGAGTAGACTATAAGTAAATATAACTTTTTATATGTTTACTGAGGCGCTGATTAAAGTTGTAAAATCCGATATTGTAATTATGTCATTGTAATATAATAATAATAATAATAATAATAATAATAATCTTTATTTCCAAAAATATGGTTATAGTAGGTCTTAATTATATAACATGATCCAGCATATTCTACCATATATGTATGGCGTGGAAATGTTTAAAACAGTGTCTTTTTTATTGATACAGCTTATTAGCTATATCTAGTCGTTGTAATTAATTATTTAAATAAATTTTATTCGTTACAATCATTAAAATATTAGAAACGCAATTACTCATAGCATGTCAATAAATGTATAAAAAATTCAAATTATATGTAAAGTTATATGTAAAAATCTTCAACAGTAGATAGTGTTCAATATGTAAATATAAATATATTCAATTTAGATGTCAGTATTATTAGTATTTAAATTTTACATGTCACAATTTATCATTAAAGTATTCATTAATATCATAGTAATTTTTATCATGCAGCATTGTTTGTAGTTTTCTACGAAATAGTGTGTATGGTAGAGTTTTAAGATACTCTGGTAAATGGTTGAAGATTTTTACAGACATACAGTAGGCATTTTTCTTAAATAATTCTAATTTTATTTTCGGAATTTGAAGTCTAGATCCATGTCTAGTGCGACTAGTTTCGAAGTCTCCAAGTTTTTTAAATAAGTGTGGATGTTTCTTAACAAATAAGCAAACTTCCTGTATATAAATAGATGGCAATGGAAGTACTCTATATCGCCTGAATAAGGGTTTACAGCTTTCTAGATATTCCAGACCACCAATTGCCCGCAAACATTTTTTTTGCGCTCTGAAGACTCTTTCCACATCCACTGAGTTACCCCATATGATAATGCCGTACCTTATAATTGACGCTACATATGCTTGATACGCCATTATTGCAGTTTGCACATTTACAATTTGCCTAATTCTTTTTAATGCGTAGACAAAACAATCTATTTTGTGTGTTATTTTTTCGATATGTAGTTTCCAATTACAAAACCTATCCACAGTTATACCCAAGAATATACAATCGTTAACCGTATTCAATGTTTCGTTTTTATAATTAATATTTAGGTTTGTTTTGTCAGCTTTATGTGTTTGAAAATGTATAATATTTGTTTTTGTCATGTTTATTTTAAGATTATTTTGTTCTAACCAATTTATTGCCTTATCGATGGCTACATTAATGTGCGATTCTAAATTGTATTTATTTTTATGTTTTACAATTAGAGTAGAGTCGTCGGCAAATAAAATGCAATCATTATTGACCGCTTTGGGAAGATCATTAATATAGAGTAGAAAAAGGAGGGGAGAAAGAATGCTGCCCTGTGGTATGCCCAAGTTGCTGTGGAGATATGACGATCTATATTGTTTTTGGTGACGTCCAATGGTTTTAGTTATCTCCACACATTGCACTCTTTCGTTCAAATAACTTCTTAGCCAATCATTAGCTATGCCACGTATTCCGTAGCTATGAAGTTTATCTATAAGCTTTTCCTGACAGACGAAATCGAAAGCTTTTGTCATATCTAGAAACACACAAGCTATACTAGTTTTTTCATTTAAACTTCTCGTAATTTGATCTACTAAAGAGAAACATGCAAGAGTGGTAGAACTGTTTTTCCTAAAGCCATACTGTTCTCTCTGTAAAATATCACATGATGTTATGAAATTGTTTATTTTCACATGCATCACTTTTTCAAAAATTTTTGCTATTATAGGAATTAAGACTATAGGCCTATAATTGTTCATATTTGTTTTATCCCCCTTTTTAAACAGAGGTTTAATTATCGATGTCTTTAACCGAGTAGGGAAAATACCTTCTGTCAAGGACAGGTTAATAATGTGTGTAAGTGGATTAACTAAATATAGGGCACACTGTTTTATAACGTTTGTGCACAAGTCATCATAACCAGTAGAATGTGTGTTTTTCAAAGTTTTTATTATATTATATACGTCAATGTAATTAACTGGAGTCAGAAAAATACTTTTACTATTATGTGTAATGGGCGTCGCATAATTTTGTTTATTTATTGTGTCAGTATTGTTATTCTGTGTAATATAAAATTTATTGAAAAATTCGCAAATCAAATTAGGGTCATCATAATTATTATTGTCAATATTAATACTATCAATTTCGGGTGATTTCAATACATTGCTATTATTTTCTTTAATTAATTTCCAAGTCGCTTTACATATATTTTTGGACGAGTTTATATAGCGAGCATTGTTAATCTGTTGCGCTTTTTGTATACACTTTTTTAGTATATTAGAATAATTTTTATATACTTTATGATTGATGTTTTTGTTATGTTTTTGTAAATGATATTTTAAGTACAATATTCTTTTTTTTACACAACACCGTTTTATACTTTTTGTTAGCCATCTATTTTTACATTGTTTCTCTGTATGTTTAATTCTAACGAAAGGGAAGCATAAATTATATAAGAGTTTAATGGTATCGTGAAAGCTATTAAATGCAGACTCTGTGCATTGTTTCTCATAAATTTCAGAAAATGATAGACATGACAGGTATTTCTTGTATCGGTTAATATTTTCTTCAGAAAGTTCTCGGATGGTTTTGTACCAGATACTGTTACTTTTTTTTACTAAATGGGATGGTTCTAATTGTATATTAATAGATTGGGCCGTTTCGTGATCCGAAAGAGCTAAGTAATGAATGTTTGGCGTTACGTCGTCTATGTTGCTCACTATTAAATCTAAACAGGCGCTTTTTCGTGTAGGTATTAAGATATGATTAGTAAGTTTGTTATTGTCTAGTATAGATGTTAGTTCTGTCGTCAGTTTGTTTTTTTTTAACAAGTCAATGTTCCAATCCCCACATAATATTACTTTTTTATTTTTTTTTCTCGTCAATGTCCTGGTAAGAAGTTCAAAGTTTTTTAGGAATATGCTTGGATTTGATGTAGGCGTTCTATAAATACACACTATTAGTAGATTATATCCAATTATTTCAGTAGCACAGCATTCAAAGTGGTAGGGCGTTGAAGGTATAAGCTCAATTCTTGAATATTCTAAACAGTTATTAAGTAGGATACATGTGCCACCTCTGCGTTGATTTATACGAGAATAATGTGCAGCTAGTTTATAATTATTTATCCTAACATTATGCTCAGTGCCCTGTTTGAGAAAGGTTTCACTTAAACAAATAATATCAATAGGATCTGTACTATAGTTAAGATCCATTACTGCGATTTTTAGTTGGTCTTGTTTAGATAACAACCCAGCAATATTCTGGTGTAATAACGTAATTTTTTTATATTTACATTGTAACTCGAAAAAAATTGCTTTCAGGACGTTTATTTGACTGTGCATGTTGTTGGCTTATAGGCGTGAAATAGTGTGTGATTTTGCGTTGTATAGTATTTTTGTATGTATTAATATGTGTTTTAGTGATTTTGGTACGGTTATTACATTTAGCTAGGTTTGCTTTTATTTCGCTAAGTATCATACTCTGATAGTAGCTATGGTCGATTTCAATATTTAATTTAGTAGAAAAGCTTTCCAAAAAATATTTGTGAGCATCTCTTCGATAATTATAACTTGTACCAGAGTAAGCTATCATATTGGGTATTTTTATATAGTTAGAGTTCTTATATTGTTTTATTATCAATTCTATTTTACTGTTTATCATTACTTCACTTAAATAAGGATTAAATAAAACATTACTTACATAAACAATTTGCCTACGTAATTTATATAGTACATTACATAACTCTGATATAAATGTATAAGGATGCTTGTCATTACAGCCTATAACTAGTACTACAATATCATTCGCCGTGAGTTTATTTAAGAACTCATTGTTGCAACTGCGTAAAATGTCTAAGCTTGTTGCGTTTGGCATGAGAAGCGATTCAACGGTATAGACATCATTCCATTTGTTTTTTCGTGTGGTGATAATTTTTTGTGCTAAGCCTTTAGCCTGTTGATCCCCAAATATGTACATTTTGTGTTTTTTAGACGAGGTTGGAAACTGCGAAGATTCATCACAGGAAGGGCGATTATTTACTAAATAATTTTGTTGCATCACACTAGTGGCGTCATCTAGTAAGATAGAGTGATTATTGTTCGCTGGATCTTTATTCAACATATCAATAAAATTATTTTCATTATTTAAATATTCATCCGTGGATTCTTCATTCCCTTGTAATTCGATCTCGTTCACAAAATTGTTCTCGTAATCCCTAGTAAGACGACGTTTGCTACTGTAACGCCTAAGAGATTGAGATATAGAGATATATGCAATTTTCTCTGATAGTCTAGGTACTTGTACGTAATTAACCCAAGTAATCGGCACAATGATCCTGCCTAATGGATAAACAAGATATGAAAAGCAATTTACAAGATTTCTATTTTTTTAAGTGCGAGTTATAAATCTACATCTGGCAACTCTGATTTTGAACATTATAATTTTATTAAAATCTAGCCGAAATAAAATGCATGTGAATTTATATCGAACAAAAGCTGTAATATCTTTATGTTTTTCGCTTTTGCGACCTGGTTTTAGTGTGACACAAAACAACATGTCTACACAGTGCGATTCAGCAGGTATAGAAAAAAATGTAACTTCACTACCTATGTAATGTTAGTTGTTAGTTGTTTATCTAAAATACAGCTAAAATTTAATTAGTTACTGAACATGTACAGAAAAAAAACAATGCAGCCTCTGACACGTTATGTGTTAACAATAAATATTTATTGACAACTAAACGCTATATAGCTTTTATTTAATTAGAATTAGATTCACAACTAGGTAGTAATTGATGATAATATATTAAATTGAATCTAGTATAGATATAAGAATAGACTTTTGAAAAAAGATTGTTTCTTTTTATAAATCGTAATAAAAATCAAAATTTTATTTTATTTTTTGATTTCTTATTTTGATTGTCACCAATAAATATCCAAGAAAATAACTAAATCAGGTGCTATGGCACATAACAAAAAAAAAATTACAAGATATTTTTATTCAGAGACAATAACAGTGCTAGTTGGTGAAATAACCAAAAGTAGTCAACCTCAAGTTGACAAAACAGTAAATATGAAATTTAATAATTTATTTATTGTCTTTGAATTTAGCATATTGTAACAATAGTGAATTAACAAATTTTCTTTATAACTTTTTTGTTATTGTCTCATGTTCCCGGCTAATAATTCAATACATTTATTTCTCTCAAAAAATCTCCGACCTGCTTCTTAGTCTATTTTAATTCTTTCTCATTCATTTCTTACTTTCTATGTGAAGAATCGCATATTTACTTAAGGTACAGTCCCTGTACTAAACATATTATGTTTTTAATACGTTTTCCATCATTTGATGTATTTTTAAGCAATATTTCCTCTAATTTAAAATCTCTTATTTCTATTACCTTTTTGCCAGACTGTACTCTAAATCTAGAAGTGGATGTTAGGTATGAGACCACCCAGTGAACATTCCTTATTACCATATCTGCTGTCGAAATCTGCTCTACAGTGTTTTTCTTTTACCTCACAGATTACGAGTGAACTCTTACACAACAATTATAATAACAAGAGTTTTTGTGCCAAAAAAAAAACTAAACAAAGATGTTATTATTTTTACACTTTTAATGAAAATAAAATAAGGAATGCCCATGCTCAAAAAGATAAATTTACCTCCATAATGTAACCATAGTTTCTTAAACATAAATGCTGCCTTTGATTAGAGACATAATAAAAAAAAATAACATAAATAGAATCAAGTAAATCCGATTGCTAGAAGATATAATAAAATATAAGTTTTAAACATTATGAAGTATATTTTTAAACTAATATTAACCAAAGTTTCCTACTGAGAAATTGGATGTATTTAGTATTACATGATAAATAAGCAGATTTTTTGTGTTATTAATTAAAACAAATAATGATATTAAATCACATTATAAAAATAAACACAATGCTAAGAAGTAATAAATTGAAATAATACACTTTTAATGCACATTTTTCTTAGAGTGGACTAAAATTACCCATAGAATCTATCAAAACCTTTTTTTTATTAATAGTTATCATGTATTTATGCACTATCTTTTTGTGAACTAACAGAAATTAAACTCATATTTTTACAGACAAGTATTCAATAGCATATGTAACAGTACCAACTATGGAAGTAGGCAAAACTATTGGACATGGACTTGTAAAGAATAAACTAGCAGCTTGTGTCAACATTATACCACAAATCACCTCAATATATGAATGGAAAGGTGAAATGAATGAAGACAGTGAGGTAATCTATACTAATATTATAAAGAGGTAAAATTTGTAAGTTTGTATGCAGGGGGTAATCTCTGGAACTCATAATCTAATTCTAATTTTATTTTAACTGGCAGAAAGCTACATTATTCCTGAGTGCTATAGGCTATAAATTGTTTCTATAACATGTATATTAACCGAGCTATCACAACTTTTGTCTGGCAAGTCGGAAAAAAATACCTCGTAAAACAGAATTATTTGCGTGCGCTGCCTAAACAGTTGCTTAAAATTAAAAAGAATGTATGGCTACCTGGTTCATCTTAATTATTTCTACAAAAAAGTCAGCGATACCATATCTCTATCTTTTATATTTTATCTTTTATACTTCTATTATTGCATTAAAAAATTTTTTTTTCGGCATTGTTACGTTTGGTTGATTATTTGAGCAACAAAATATTAATTCTTATGACAATAAATTATTTCAGTATCACAGGAACATCATACAGATAAGATTTGCCATTTACAGTATATCAATTGGTCATACAGTTTCGGAGATAATATAAAATTACTAAAACGCAAAATGACCCTAGCATAACTTTCATTGTGCAGACGTTTTACCTATTTGCCCATAGATGGCGTTCTGCAATGACGTCATTTTTCTGAATCGCGGTGTTAAGACTTTCCGTGGATTGATGACCCTCTCGAATTATTATGCCCACGTTGTCGTTAGTTGGAGTTCTAAAAATTACATGTCAGTTGGTTATTGGTTTCGGTTGTTTCGTTCGCATGGTTGTTGTTGTTGATAGATACCTCATAATCGAAAATATCGTAATCTATTATAAAGAGGAAAGATTTGTATTTTTGTATGTAACGAATAAACTCAAAAAGTACTGGACCGATTTTAAAAATTCTTTCACCGTTGGAAAGCTATAATATCAGGGAGTAACATAGGCTATATTTTATCCCGGTATTCCCACGGGAACGGGAACTACGCGCGTAAGGCGACTGAATCCGAAGCGAAGCGAGGGCGGATTGCTAGTCAATTATATTCTTAAATAATATTCTATTGCTCCATGTGGTGACAGAGTAAGAATACAATTCACCTCTCCCTATCTTGCCCGTGGATATCGTAAAAAGGGACTTAAGGATATAATAAGCATATAAAATCTATGTAAGAGAAGGAAAACTCGAAACTAAACCGTATTCCAACATGTCCGACCACTGTGGAACAGATAATCTTAGATAATATTATAATCTTCCGTGTGGTGATGCAGTAAGAATACAATTCACCTTTCCCTATCTTGCCCGTGGATGTCGTAAAAGACGACTAAGGGATAGAGTAAGCATATAACACCTATGCAAGAGAAGGAAAACTCGAAACTAAACCCTATTCCAACACGTCTGACCACCATGGTAGGTCAATTTCCTTCCCATTATGGAGGAGACCTGAGTCCAACAGTGGGACATATGTAGGCTGAGATGATGATGATTATATTCTTCGTAGCTTATATAAATATATGTATACATTAGTAAATTCCTGCAGTTTCACTCACATAGTTCCCATTCCTGTGAAAATACCGGATGAAGGTAGTAAAGTATTAAAATCAGTCCAGTCATTTTGAAGTCAGTTATAAAATTTTTGAAGTGGTTTTGAGCCATAAGTATTGCGTAAAATATATTATTACAAAGTATATTATTTTGACATTACAAACAGGTATTTCCGTCAGGCAGGCGGTCGGTCATAAAAGTCATTGCCGAATCTTTTTGCAATATGTCAAAACAGATGACATATTGCGTCGACCCCAAGTAATTGGGATAAGAGCAAGATGATGATGATATATATATATATATATATATATATATAGTGGTCTCCAGGATGATAAATTAATCTAGGTTTCATTTCATTAGTGCTTTCAAGCAATAAAAATAAATTAATTTGAATTCGCCGTTGTCAGCAAGAATAAAACCAGCTCTATTAGGAGTCAGTGCCTTAACCCAGACAGCCCAAGTTTGATTGTTGAACTGCAATCTGCAAAATGTTAGCATTTTAATAAAAAAATACCAAATATAAATTTATTTTCTCTAACATTTGCATAAACATAGAAAATAATTTTATTATACCTATATTTCTTTTTTTAATTCCAGTTGCTCTTGATGATTAAGACACGCACAACAGTAATTGAGAAACTGACGGAGTATGTTCGCAGTAATCATCCTTATGAAGTGTGTGAAGTAATCTCAGTACCTATAAAGGATGGCAACCCACCTTACTTAAAATGGATAGGAGAACAAGTCCCAGAGAATAATTAATAAAATAAATGTAATATTAATTAAATATATATGTGCAAAACAATTGTTAAGGAACCCAATTAGTCATTAATATTAAGCAAAATACATTAATTTAAAATTTATTGTAATTCTTAATAACTGATACTTATCACACATGTATTTTTATAATCATCAGCCCATGAATGTCTACTATTGGACTACTACTTTACTCCCAGCAGAGTGAGGATAATGCCATGATTACCATGCTTCCAAGTTGAATTCACAATCACAGTTATTATGGTTTTATACTGACGCAGCTGCCTACTCAACTATTGTTGCCTTTTTTTTTGGGGTGGGCTGCGGTCGGCGCACTCCTCGCACCACTCCTTCCGAGGCTGCTCTTCGCTCTGCTCTTCGCGCGCGCGACCCGCCGCCTCCTTCTGCGAGATCACTGCCTCGCAGAAGGCTGCGACCGCGCCCCAGTTCCTGACGCTGTTGACCATCGCCCTAGCAATGGTCGGCACCGATGATTGCGACGAGTTCACGACGCTGCTCTGCCCAAGCGGCACAGACCTCGAGCGTATGCTGCGCCGTGTCCTCGTCGCAATCGCAGTGGTGGCAGGACGGTGTACTCTCCCTCCTAGCGACCGTGTACAGGTACTTGCCGAAGCATCCATGCCCTGTCAACTATTGTTCCCTTAACGTTTTCTTATGAATCCTTAAATCGTCCCAATACAGGTATTTATAAGAGCTGTCCCTAATCCTAAATGAATGTCAACCGTTAAAGACCTTCCTTACATTTAACAACATCTAAATGTAGCAGTGAATATTATGATTACAACAGCCGTAGAAGTCTTCATCAATAATGTTTTGTATAGGTTTATATTTTTTGTGTGACTTAGTTGTTAGCCGTAGATGGCTGTGACAACTGATAAGTGAGCACTGAGGGCTCTCAACCGGATAAAGTTAAGTTTTGTATAAGGTGAAAATGATAACTAAATATACAAAATCTAATGTTGTCATTCGCATGCCATTATTATTCATACTATCATATTCGTTCATTTATATTTGGTCTATATGCAAGTTAACGAATGAGAAACCCGTTGGTTTTTGACTATAAGTGTTTGCCAAATAGCATGGCAAAAGAGGTCATTTGACGACCTTCACCACGATATCATCGAATCCAAGTAATTTATCGCTAATTCTATCGCTTTCCATACAAACCGTCTTATCGTTGTAATATCGTGGTGAAGGTGGCTAGACAGTACAGAGGTTACAAACATTCATGTCTGCGTGTAATTTGTTTAGAATTTTAATTAAGAAATTATTAAACACCTACACGTGCATAATAAAGCATACGTACACGTTACCTACCTTACCACTGCCCTAGCATGAAACCGATAGCTAACCTATCTTAAGGCTACCTTTTTGTTAAATACGTAAGGTGAGGTAAGATAATATACTAAAATAATTTATTTATGACTTTACAAAAATCTATAGTTCTGAACTGTCACTTCCACTACTATTACTATCACTGCTGTCTGATACATGAATTATGAATGCATCAATCTTTCGGTATATACTGTCATCGAGGCCCATCATTTTTTTTTTCCAATATCTTTTACGTGCTCCACACGGAATGTCAGACAAAATGGCGACTGGGCCACACGACGCCACTGATCTCGTACACCTGACGCTAAAATCTAAAGATTTTATGTTTGATACACATAACCTAAAATCTTGCATCTACTTGTGCGATCCTTTAGGTTTATTACACCTGACGGTAAAATGAGTTGAAATAAATGTGTCATAACTTAAAACTTGGCATGTTCTGGGCGTTACATAATTCTTCGAAGCTAATTACGTATTTAATTATAGGATCTATATTGTATTGAATTTATATAAATATTCTCGGTACTTTAATTTTAATGTTACTTCAAAACTTTTGATTTTCATACATTTGAAAGTAATTTGGCATTGTTATCAATGATATTATTTATAAAATAATGAAATGTCACTAGTTACAGGTTAATCTGGTATTTTAAAACAATGAAATACATGATTATAGGATATTAAAAACATATATTTTCTATGGTAATTTTACTAGATTTCGTAAAATTTTGAGTTGTGCTGTTTGTAATGTTGTTTCCTTGTAGGCCTCTACCAAGAGAATTTTGCGATACAACTTTTCGATAGATTTGTACGGTAAACGATAGATTTTTTTGCATTTTAAGATATCGTGGTGAAGGTCGTCTTTTGCCACGTTATCTAGCACTGAGTATAAATGGATATAAAATGCAGATAACCACAGAAAAAAAGTATTAATATTTCTGTGCAGATAACTTATAGAAAAAAAATTAAAATAAAGGCAATACCACAAATAACATCTAAAAAAACTCGAAATAAAACCCCAATACCAACCTGTCTGACTAGCGTCAATGGGTCAATTTCCCTTCCGTTATGGAGAGAGAAAATTCGAGCCCAGCAGTGGGACATATGTGAACTGAGATGATGATGATGAAGGATATATCATAATGTTATGATTATCCATTCTATTATGATGTACTTATTAGCTCTAAATTTACATCAGTTTCTTTTCAACTCGTAATAGAATCCGAAATACAAATCCGCAGAAGAACAGGTGTAACCGACAGCACTAAGAATTAGCACGCTGAAGTGGCAATGGGCAGGCCACATCGCTCGGCGAACCGACAACCGCTGAGAAAGAAATGTTCTCGAGTGGCGACCGGACGACGCAGTGTAGGATGCACCCCACTAGGTGGACCGACGACCTGGTGAAGGTTGCTGGGCGTCGTTGGATGCAGGCGGCACAGTATCGCATTCTGGGGCGCAGCATGAGGGAGGCCCACATCCAGCAGTGGACGGCGATAGGCTGAAATAATAATGATGATTTCAACTCTGGTTTTATCTATATTGTAAAAAAAGGAAAAAGAGCGTGTGTACAAAGTACGCATGGCAGAAGTGAAACTTCTTTATCCTTTATCTCATTCTCTCGTAGGCTGAATCCTATACATTTACGTGTTTATGTCTCTATGGACTCGCATTTTCGTTTCATCGAGTTTGAAATCACAACGATTCTAAAGACACTTCAAAAAACTAAAATTTATTACCACCGTATTGCCAGTTATCGTCACTTAAATGTAAAATTATGATCTCTGTATTTGATGGTGAATTGTATTCTTACTCCATCACCACAAGGAAACTGGTTAATGAATGGATTTATAGACATTTATTAATTTAATAACTAATGTATAACATTGAAAAGACGCTATATTGCCCTGTGGTGGCAGCTACGAATACTGGCAGTACTGCTTGTGGGTGGCGTAAAAGACGACTAAGAACTTTATCGACCTAAGTCGACTCTATCAGATGCCGTCTGGTCTACAATTACACTCCCAAGAAAGCTTGACGTCAAGCAAGCGACTGCTTATAGAACATTTGCATTACCAACCTACCATGAAAGAAGAGTACATATTGAGTCGAACCCAAGTAATTCTGATAAAAGATGATTTATTCAGAGAAAAGATGGTTCATTGCTCTTTTGTATGAAAGGTCCTGTGATAAAAATGTCGATCCCTATGCCTTTGTATTGCGAGAAAAATGGATGAACGACGGGATTTTTTTTAAAGACCTTGCATTAAGGAAATAGTCCTTGTAATGCGAAGGACTTTGCAAAGATAATTAACGGACACAAATTACACTTAGCTTCCGAACAATTTATGTATCGCACAAACTATTTTCATGTGTAGGAACCGAACCCACGATGCTGGTACGGTAAGTCGGTATCTTAACGACTACAACGTGTGCAGTACCGGAAATGATTGAATAAAGATAAATAAAGTACAGGAATGATTGAATAAAGGTAAATAAAGTACAGGAATGATTGAATAAAGGTAAATAGAGTACAGGAATGATTGAATAAATTTCAATTTATTTAACACCTTTATTTTTGTAGTCTTCGAAAGGTGAGGGTAATTTGCTACATAATTTTTATAATCATATAGCGGCAAGACGATTATTGGGTAGAATTTCAGGTTCCGTACTTGCTGTTGAGAAGTTATCTGTGTGCCGACGGAGTAAAAATACAATTCACCACTCCCTATCTTATCCGTGGATGTCGTAAAAAACGACTAAGGGATTTAGTAAGCATAGATCTTATATCTATGCAAGATGCTATGATAAGAAGTGCTGTGTGGTAGCGGCTTCGAATACTACCAACCCTTGCTTTGCTCGTGGGTGTCGTAAAAGATGACTAAGAGCCTTAGATTGACCCGGACCAACTCCATCTGGTACCATTTGGATCAACAATTACATTCCCAAGGAGGGTTGACGTCAGGCAGGCGGCCGGTCATAAAAGTCATTGCCGAAACTTTTTGCAATATATCAAAACAGATGACATATTGCGTCGACCCCAAGTAATTGGGATAAGAGCAAGATGATGATGATAAGATCTAGGCAAGAGAAGGAAAACTGCAAACAAAACCCTATAACAACATGTTTGACCTGCAGGGGGACGTGTATGAGCTGAGATGATGTTGAGAATTTTTCGACGATAGACGGAATAGGATAAGATTAAAACCTATTCAAACCAAATCTAATCATTCGCAATGGCATGGATGTGTCAGTGGACAAACGAGGTTATTGTTCCTCATTTTGCCCTGGTGGCGTGGACTGCACTTCTATACAGAGAAAGATATATTTAAGCATATAAATTCATGCAAGATTTCTAAAAACATCACGTGATTAATGTTCACCTTACGGAACTAAGTATTTTTAATATTTGTTTATATTCAATGATTTCTGATGTTTAGATATTTAAAATAAAGTCCTTCCATGATCATAAACTTTAAAAAGTATTTAAAACGTCATGAAATCAAATACAACCACAATATAATGCGTAAGAACAGATTTACCATATTTCAAATTAGCAACCAGCCCTCGCTTCGCTTCGGTTTTAGTCGTCTTACCCACGTAATTCCCGTTCCCATTGGAATACCGGGATAAAATATAGCCTAAGTTACTCTTTAAATATCATCAAAATCCGTCCAGCCATTTTGAAGATTACCCAAAACAGACCGACAGACAAAATTTTTTAAACCGGTTTTTAAGCATAGATTTGCAATTTGCACGATGCAAATAACCATATGAGTTTGAAAAAAGCCCATTATTTAGACAACGAACATACACTTCAATTTTATTTATTTGTAGGTATAGTTTTAGATATTTTTATTCAATTTTAAACTTGTACATATCTACCTTTTTCTTGGCGACAGGCTATGTAACCAATCTACCTAAAAATATAATAACACTTTATAAAAACTAAAAACGTGATCTTACCTTTTATCTTACGACGCAATTGAGAAAAGGTTTTCAAATTGGTTTCTAACTTTATTGGTTTCTTTAATTTAACAGAAACTGATACAATTTATACTAGAAAATGTTCAATTAAGTTTTGTGTACCCGTTATACGAGAGTATAACCTATATAAATGGACGAATAAGCGATTTTATTGTTTAGGTTATTAGATTGAATCTCAGCAAGAGGCAAAGGTAGACTTACTTCTAAGGCGCCGAGACGTCGTTAAGCATTTAGGTAACCGAAAGGGTTAGTGTCCTTAGCAGGCCACTTAAGTTGAATATGGAGAGTATTCAACTTTAATTCATACTAGCAATCTGGCCTCGCTTTGCTTCGGTTTTAGTCGCCTTGCCCTCGCGTTGGAGATTTAAAATTCCAATAACTTCTGACATACCTATTACGATATTGCAGTCCATGGGGCTGCGGGTTCAATTATCGAACCGGACAAAGAATATCTCTAGTTACTCCTTATATAAACAGCTACCTTTTTTTTTGGTTGGTGGGTTGCTGTTGGCGCGCTCCTCGCATCACTCCGTCCGGGGGGCGACAGAGCACGTACACCCACAACCCACCTACGATGCACGTCACCTTCGTCGTTGGGCTGACCACCGAAGCAGGGCGACTTGACGTCAGTGTTCGGCCAGACGGAATACCACCTATTTGGGGTACCCTCCCATCGACCGACGTCCCCCCTCCGCGCGATCCGCCGCCTCCTTCCGCGAGACTACTGCCTCGCAGAAGGCTGCGACCGCGTCCCAGCTATATAAACAGCTACCTGGTAATAAAATATTATTAAAATCGGTCCAGCCGTTTGGAAGATTACCCGGAACAAATAGATTAGTTGTCGTATAAATAACCGTGTGAGCATGAAAAACGTAGGTATTATTTTGACATTATAAACAGACACTTCAATTTCATTTATTTGTATGTATAGATATACTTATAGTGGATTGCTTAAAAGGCGTGGTTTATAAAGGCTGTAAAAGTCGTGATTAGGTTATAACCTATTAAAAACGTATATAATACTTTACTGCTTATAGCACGATTACATAAGTATATAATATGACCATTTTTTTTACGTGTAACAGGTCTATGGAGTAGACGTGAGCGTTATTTAACGTAATCTGTTTGAGTAACTAGTTACGAGGTTAATAATCGTGTACGTAGTTTCGTAGACACAAATATAACGATTATTTTACGTACGCAGTTGACACTCACACAATGGCCGCCGCACGCGTAAGCGTTTCGTTCAACAGATTAATATTAAAGCGATTATAGGTTACACATATGCGTTAGACGACTCGCACAACGAGAGTAAAGGATAGGTATGGCTCACACGCAAGATAAAAAGACAACGCAATATAATAATCGTTGCGCCTTTTTTTAAATTTCTAATGTCCATGCTAATTTATGTGCAATTGGAAAGAGTTTAAGTTGCTGTGTGGTAGCGGCTTCGAATACTACCAACCCTTGCTTTGCTCGTGGGTGTCGTAAAAGACGACTAAGAGCCCTAGATTGACCCGGACCAACTCCATCTGGTACCATTTGGGTCAACGATTACATTCCCAAGGAGGGTTGACGTCAGGCAGGCGGCCGGTCATAAAAGTCATTGCCGAAACTTTTTGCAATATGTCAAAACCGATGACATATTGCGTCGACCCCAAGTAATTGGGATAAGAGCAAGATGAAGAAGAAGAGGAAAGAGTTTAAGTTCATTATGGTACTATTATATATTTTGAAGAAATTGCAATCTTGTACGTTTTTCTATTCATAAATAGAATTTTATAACAAGTGCAAAGGATGATTGATGTGGGCGATGTGATGAAGGACAAAAGTTATTTGTCTCGAGTTTATGAACTGTGTTCCTAAACTATTTGCGTTGCTTTTAATATTATATTACTTTTTATATTTAGATATTATTTTGATTGTTAATATAAATTAAGTAGGTAGTTTAAATATACATTAAGCGTACATAAATATACATTTCAGTAGTGGGAATAAATAAATGATGAGATTAGGTTGATTTTTTGTGGATTATAAAATTAATTATGGCAATAATACTTAGGTACTTACATATTTTGTGACTGTAAAATTATGTACTAATATTGACAATATTGCACGCTAATTCATGTGTTTTGTGGAAGCTTAATTAATAGTGTAAATAAACATTAAGTGTACATAAATATGTAGGCATTGCAGTAGGGTAAATAAATAATTTTATAAAGTATAGATTAGTAGGCATTTCATACATATTATAATACTATAGGTATTAACTATTACATATTCGTAATCATAACACAAAAGTAAAACTAATATTGTAATACCCATATAACCTGTAACATTTTCGTAATCATAACATATTACAAACGCAAAACTAACCAACACTCTACTGAGATACAGATTACAGAAGGGTAACTAGTTACAAAAATAAGCGTTTTTGAAACTAGTTACGCATGTCTACGAAACTACGTATAACCGATTACGCCCAAAATACGTTACGACTCATGACTACTATGTAAGTAAGTAACTGTCCTGGTAATTCTGTATCAGATTGGGACACCTGCAGAAATAGGTGAAAATGTGAAATTAAAAGCCAAAGATAAACGAACATGTCCCTATCAGTATAAAAATCCCTTCAAGTGCCTATCAGGCCTGTTTTGAAAAACAGGACAGACCTAAAAGTGGTAGGCCCCCACTGAGACTCCGGTTGTCTACAATCGCAAGGCGATCCGTCCTCCGTCCGTCCTCTTGCAGAAAATCGACGTCTATTTGTTCCTGCACTTCGTTCAGTGAGCGAGAGAGCCAAAAGCTCAACTGTCTGAGGGTGTTTGCGTGTGGTGGGTTTTGGTGATACCTTTAGTATTACTTTAGATTCTCCGTGTGGTGACAGAGTAAGAATACAATCCAACATCCCTTATCTTGCCCGTGTATATCGTAAAAGACGACTAAGAGATATAGTACGCATATACAATCTATGAGAGAGAAGGAGAACTCGGCACAAAATCCTATACAGTAATAATACCAAGGGATAATCGCGTAAGTCGAATTCGCGTAAGTCGGGATTTAATTGTAACTAGTAATCTATACCAATAAATAAAATCGGAGTGTCTGTTTGTAATGTCAAAATAATAGACTTTTTTCATGCTCACACGGTTATTTGCACTATACATATGCCTAAAATACACTTAAAAATTTTTTGTCTGTCTGTTTGTTCCGGGTAATCTCCAAAACGGCTGGACCGATTTCAAAAATTCTTTCACCAATGGAAAGCTATAATATCAGGGCGTAAACTAGGCTATATTTTATCCCGGTATTCCCAAGGGAACGGAACTACGCGGGTAAAACGACTAAAACCGTAGCGAAGCGAGGGCGGGTTGCTAGTCTATACCAATAAATTTGACGGCTGTACGCGGGGGTCATCCGGTCGATGGCCCTGTACGGCGCACCGGTGTGGGCGGGGTCCATGACTGCCCGACTCAGGGCCCTTCTGTGGCGACCACAGAGGGTCATGGCGGTCAGGGCCATCCGCGGATACCGCACGGTGGCGACGGAGGCAGCGTGCCTGTTGGCCGGGACTCCCCCGTGGGACCTGGAGGCGGAGATGCTCGCCGGACTATATCGGCGGGTGATGGGGGTGCGAGCGGAGGGCGGTGTGGTCTCGTTAAGGGATCTCACCGCCTGGCGCGTCGACGCCCGCCGAGACGTCATCGCCCGTTGGGCAGTCCGGCTGGAGAGACCTCGGTTCGGGGTGCGAACCGTGGAGGCCTTCCGGCCGGTGCTGATGCAGTGGCCAACCACTGCACGGCACGGGGTGCTCTCCTTCCGACTGGTGCAGGTTTTGACGGGGCATGGGTGCTTCGCCAAATACCTGCACAAGGTCGTTAGGAGGGAGAGTACACCGTCCTGCCACCACTGCGATTGCGACGAGGACACGGCGTGCCATACGCTCGAGGCCTGCGGGGCTTGGGCAGTGCAGCGCTGTGAACTCGTCGCAATCATCGGTACGGATCTGACGCTGCCGGCTATCGCTAGGGCGATGGTCGACAGCGTCGGGAATTGGGACGCGGTCGCAGCCTTCTGCGAGACAGTGATCTCGCGGAAGGAGGCGGCGGATCGCCTGCGTGAGGAGCGCAGCCTCGATGAGGAGATCCGCCGCCGGCGACTGGGGCGGCGCAGGCGCAACTATCTGCGCCTCATGCCGCCCTAGCCGAGGCCGCGGGTGACGTGACCGGGGATTAGTCCGTCACCCGCCGAGAGGCCGACCGCGTGAGGAAAGACCGACGTCCTCCCCGAGGGGGGGACGTCGGTCGATGGGAGGGTACCCCAACAGGGGGTATTCCGTCGGGCCGACCACTGACGACAAGTTAACGCTGCTCCAGTGGTCGGCCCAACGACGAAGGCGACGTGGTTTTCGGGTGGGTCGCGGGAGTTGCGTGCTTAAGCCCCTCTATCGCCCCGGACGGAGTGGTGCGGAGGCGCGCCGACCGCGGCCCACCCACAAAAAAAAAAAAAAATACCAATAAATAAAATTGAAGTGTCTGTTTGTAATGTTAAAATAATAGCCTTTTTTCATGCTCACACGGTTATCGGCACGACACCTATGCCTAAAATAGAAATTAAAAATTTTTTGTCTGTCTGTCTGCTTGTTCCGGGTAATCTTCAAAACGGCTGGACCGATTTCAAAAATTCCTTCACCAATGGAAAGCTATAATATCAGGGCGTAAACTAGGCTATATTTTATCCCGGTATTCCCACGGGAACGGGAACCACGCGGGTAAAACGACTATAACCTATAAGCGAAGCGAGGGCGGGTTGCTAGTTTGGAAATAAATTGGAACAAGTTCAAAGAAGACAATAATTTTAAAGAATATGGTCAAAATGTGAGATAAAAAATATTTGAAATTTTATGAATAAAAGCAAACCTAAGGCCTGAAAGAGGCATCCGCGTATCTTTGAATTCGCGTAAAACCGGGTAGCATAAGCCGGGGTATTACTGTACCAACATGTCCGACCGGCACGGTACGGTCAATTTCCCTTCAATTGTGGAGCTGGCTCGAGTATAGCAGTGGGACGTATATGCGCCAAGACGAAAAGAATAGTATCATCAAACCTCATTGCACGCATTGATACTCCCTTCACTTTCTTCATGGTATGCTTTAGCGGCCCAGCAAATATCTATGAGAGGTGGTACCACTTACCATCAGGTGTACTGTTTGTTCGTTTGTCATCAGTAGCAATAAAAAAACACAAAAATGTATGGTCACGTTACATATTTTACAACGCCATATACCTGGAAGTTTTACTTCTACTCATCTGAACTATAATTTCGAAACTTTTAATATGAAAGACAATATCCTGAACTAATAAATCCTATCGTCTAGGATTTTATTTACATCATCATCTCAGCGCTTAGATGTCACCGACGTCCTTCCCGAGGGGGGGACGTCGGTCGATGGGAGGATACTCCCCAGAGGGTATTCCGTCGGGTCGACCACTGACGACAAGTCGTCCTGCTCCGGTGGTCGGTCCAACGACGAAGGCGACGTGTCACGGGTGGGTTACGGGTGTGCGTGCTTACGTCCCTCTGTCGCCCCGGACGGAGTGGTGCGAGGAGTGCGTCGACCGTAACCCACCCAAAAAAAAAAAAGCCCTTAGATGTCCCACTATTGGACTCGGGCCTTCTGCGCTATGGGAGGGAAATTGACCTACTATACCAACGCTGGTCGGACCTGTTGGCATAGGGATTTTTCCTGAGGTTTCCTTCTCTTGCCTATAATATGCATAGTATAGTTAGTCGTCTTAGTCGTCTTTTTCGACACTCACGGGGTGGTGAATTATATTCTTACTCCGTCACCACGCGGCAAATTTATTTACATACAATGAACGAATTGTGAACAGCATAAAGGATAATTCTGGATGGAAATCGAAACCCGTACTGGGCATAAGATCTAGAACTAGAAGATAACGCTATGTGTAGTCAGCAGTACCACAGCAGACATATATTGGACATAACAAAAAAATAGTAATTGTTATGATATCTAGGTTTTCCGTGTGGTGACACAGTAGGAACACTATTCACCTGTTGGTGTGGCAAGAGACGACTAAGGAATATGATATTGAGATATTATCAATGCAAGAGAAGGAAAACTCAACATACAATCCTATATCAAGCCATCTGACTGGCGCGGTATAGTAGATCAATTTTCCTTTCATTGTGAAGGAGGCCCGAGAATGAGACTTATATGGGCGGAGATCAAATCTAAGCAGGACCTTCTCATGACAAGGGCAGGTGTACTGCCCGCATGGTGTTCAAGAGGTAGGTATACGGCAGGTTATGGGGTAGCACGCCGCCCCTTTTA
The DNA here is from genome assembly GCA_032191425.1 of Lymantria dispar. NCBI lineage: Eukaryota > Metazoa > Arthropoda > Insecta > Lepidoptera > Erebidae > Lymantria > Lymantria dispar. The sequence continues at coordinate 27,282,456 of CM063448.1, forward strand.
TCACCCCGGAAGGATCGGACGGGGCGAGGTGTGATCATATTAAAGCCTGTCCCTTAAAAAATCTAGATATGATATCAATGTCAAAAATAGTTCTTTTACTAACCGCGTGCCTAACCAAAATCCTTTCCGTGTAGCGACGGAATAAGAATACAATTTACCACTCCCGTGGATATCTTTAGAGATGAAAAAAGGATATAGATACAAATAAGGATATATGCTCATAACCTCAATGCAAGGGAAAGAAAGCTCGAAACGAAACGCTATTGTGACCTTTCTAATCAGCATGGTAAGATCAATCTCCCTCCTATTGTGGAGGAGGCTCGAGCCCAGCGGACGTGTATGAGCCGAGATGATGACGAACCAAAATCCTGTGAAACCATGTATTTAATTCCTTATGGCTCATATACGTCCCACTGCTGGGGTCGAGCCTCCTCCACAATGGGAGGGAAATTAACCTATTACACGCTGGTCGGGCGTTATATCTTTCGAGCTTTCCTTCTCTTGCACGGGTAAGATAGGATGTGGTGAAGTGTACTCATTCTGTTACTACACGGATTTATATTTGACTAGCAACCCGCCCTCGCTTCGCTTCGGTTTCAGTCGCTTAAACCCGCGTAGTTCCTGTTCCTGTGGGAATACCGGGATATAATATAGCCTATGTTACTCCCCGATATTATAGCTTTCCATTGGTGAAAGAATTTTTAGAAATCTTACTTTCGCATTTATAATATTAGTATAGATTACACTAAATATTTTCAAGCATACTTAGATAGATATAAGACTGTAGTTATTTATATATTTAGTTAGAGCCTATTTGGCAAGCTTATTGTAGTGATATTTAGAACAAAACTAAGGTCTTTGACATTTTGTATATAATTACGAACTTTTTGCAGCATTTTGTCTATTTGGCTGTGCGCCAGATACCCTTGCTTGTATATTGCATACTAGGCATGCTTGCAACTTCGTTTGTGTGTACTTCGTAACTACTTACTTATTGGTATTTTTTACTTTCAAGTTTTGCAATCGCCTGATCACTCACATGGAATTTTGCTACCGTATTCTGCATAGCCCGTCTATACCTACTAAATAGCTCAATTAAGGAAACTATTTAATAACTAATATGGAATGCTGTAAGACATTCTATAAAGCTTAGTTATTACTACGAAATATTTCATGCAGATTAACTTATTAGAAGATGTACGTTTTGAAAAAGGCACAATTTGACGTCGTGATCGCCCAAAATATAAACCTATTATGTATTCCGCTACATCTTTGTAGCATAATACACAATAAAGTCGCTTTCCGCTATCTGTACGTACATTTCAATTTTTTAAACTGGGTTTTAATGTGGTTTTTATCAATAGACAGATTGAATAACCAAGAGAGGATCACTCGATTAAAGAGGAAGGTTTTTATATACATATAATCTTAGTTTCACAAATAATTCCCTCGTAAAAGTACATTTTCACGATGTCCAATTTTTTGTTATCCCTAAAAATATTATTCTGACATCCATTAACATTTTAAACGAAAATTACCGACCCAGCTGTTTCTATCGATCCAGTTATCAACTCACAATATTTAATATTTATTTATATACACTCATTTGCAAAAAAAAACGGGCACCTAAGCAATGAACCATTTCAAATGTTAATATTTCTTTGTTTGATAATTATAGGTAGTTTTATCCACACAATTTGCTAAATTAATAAGAAAATAATCGTTTTCATCAGTATTTCATAAAATTTAGATACAATTTATGGGAAATAATGCTAAACCTCGCTAGTAGTGTATATTCGCTAGTAGTGCATATGCTCATGAAGTAAAAATAAAAAAGTTTTTTTGTTTGTTTTTCTTTAATAAAGTAAAAGCAGATAAATGTTTAGTATCGAGTGTGACCCCCTCTAGCTAAAATCACAGCTTGAATTCGTCTGGGCATGCTAGCGAGTATATCCCGGATACTTGCTTGCGGAATACGTTCCCACTCCGCAGTAATCACATTCTTCAGCTCTCTGATGGTCTGCGGAGCCGGGTGTACTGATCTCACACGCCGTTTCAGAACGTCCCAGACATGCTCTATGGGATTGAGGTCGGGACTTCGAGCTGGTCAATCCAAACGACGAATGCCGACCTCTTGCACATACGCATTAACATCGCGGGATCGGTGGGCGCGAGCATTGTCGTCCATAAAAATCGAGTCTTCACCTAGAGCGGCCAATGCGGGTTGTGCATGAGAAATTAGAACTTCCGTTATGTATCGATGCCCAGTCAGTGAGCCGTTTTCAATGAAGACTAACTCTGTACGATCCATTGAATTTATTTCTGCCCAAAACATAACAGAGCCCCCACCATAAGGTGTGATTTCTTCGAAACATGACTCTGCAAAGCGTTCTCCTTGTCTTCTTAGCATTCGCCGACGTCGATCTTCACCGAACAGAGATATCCTGGCTTTATCAGAGAACAAAACCCTATTCCAATCGTCTTGAGTCCATGATTCACAATTTCTAGCGAACCTAAGCCTGTGAACTCTGTGCTCACGGAGTAATTTGGGGCCGCGGGCCGGGCGGTGACTGCGTATATTGGCAGCGAGAAGCCTCCTCCTGACCGTCCATAGACTAATATGCACATTTCTTACTTCTTGGAGGTTGTTCTTAAGATCCACATACGAAGATTTGCGATTTCTCAATGCGCGACTCACAAGAAAACGATCATCCCGTGGTTGGGTACATGATTTTCTTCCAGAACCAGGCCTTCTCTCGACGGAACCAGTCTCCTGATATCGCTGCCAGGTCCTTTGGACTGTCGAGCGACTAACATTTAGCCTCCTAGCCACGAAACATTGGCTGCAACCCTCTTCAAGCAGCGCGATAATTTTGGTAGCTTTTACCACTTTATCTACCATTTTTGATACAGCCAAACAGCATTAAATAAAGCTTTGACAGTCAAGGATATGAAATTAATCGATAAAAATTGAATAAAAGTTATGAAAGTCGATGTTAACTTCTGGAACTTCGCGCCAAAAATGTAGGATAAAAAGGGGTTTTCTGTAAAAATGAACATCAAATGAAAAATTGAATTTAGAACGTACTTTTTTAAATACCACAGCATTTTTAAAACCGGCCAGTAACGTGTACAAACGATTGAAACCTTTTTGGTATTGTATCTTTTTAAATATGAATGAAAATCAAAACCGCCCGTTTTTTTTGCAAATGAGTTTATATACTTAAATAGATTCAAATTACATTGTCAGTTTGCCGCTGATGGTAGACAGCTATTTTTAGTTGCGTATAAGAAAACATATTTTTTACGACGCTTGTCTCCACGATTTCTTATTAAAATTCTTAAACGAACATCTTTTCGAATGACAATTCTTTCAGATTCATTTAAAATTTCTTTACTTTTGACGGCGATGTTCTAAATGCATTCAAGCTGACCGTTTTGATTGAAAATAGGGCAGCATCTTTCCAACAATGTGTTGTTACGCTTTTCAAACGCGTTTTCTTTGAGTTTTCCTTCTCTACAATAGATTTTATACATATATTAGGCAATGGTTTTAGTCATCATTTACGACACTCACGAGTCAGGTGGTGGTGAATTGTAATCTTGCTTCATCACTACACGGAAAATTTTATTAATTTATCAATAACTAGCGACCCGCCCCGGCTTCGCACGGGTGCAATGCTGATATTAAATACACTACAGAAAAACTGTGAACGTTGTATATAATAAATTATAATTTAAAAAACTAAAAAAAACACGATTTTAAAATTGATTGAATTAAAAAATTAAAAATGAAACTGTAGTAATCAATTGAAAAATTGATATTATTGAACAAAACACGTGGGGTGCTTGTGATAATAACTACAGATATAATAAACTATTGATAAAATATTAACAACAGTTAAAATCAAGCCCCCCACGCTTTTTGTACAATAACATCAATTTTTCAATTGATTACTACAGTTTTATTTTTAATTCAATAAATTTTAAAAGAGTGTTTTTTTTAGTTTTTTAAACTATAATTTATTTTTTACTTTTTAGTTTGGTTTATTAGATTTTGAGAACGCAGCTACTTTGAAAAAGTCTCTGGCTCTGTTGTGCCGAGCCGAGTGCCACATCAACGCTACATCCCGCAATTTTTAAATCTGTAATATCTTCGAAAATATTCATTTAAATCATATGCTGTAAAGGGCCATATAGATCTATATTAAATCTACAATGTATTTAAGGTATTTAATTGGATAAGGATTAATACTATATTGGTTAAAATCGTTTCGAAAATTAGCCATTATTTGTCGTAAAAAGTAAATGACAAAAAAATGTTATTGTGGGATATCCATAAGAGATAGACATATACCATCGCGGAGTTTTCTGTAGACTTTTCAATGTGTACAATACTTAGTACATATAAATCTTCCTCTTCAATCACTCTATCTATTAAAAAAAACCGCATCAAAATCCGTTGCGTAGTTTTGAAGATTTAAACATACATAGGGACATGGGGACAGAGAAAGCGACTTTGTTTTATACTATGTAGTGATTACGCCCTATCTGTACCCCTTTTATACTGTTTCCAACCATTGCGAATTTTATAAATTAAAACTTCGGGAAGTCACAGATACATCGTTTGGTTATCTGATAACTACAACAATTTAGAAAAGATAAACAGCCAAGACAATTCTTTTCCTGTGTGGCGACCAAAAAAGAATGTCATTGTTGTCACCCCATAATTGGCCATGTCAGTCGTAAGAATTGGCTAAGAGTTCACCAGGGGACGGGGCAGCAGTTCTTGCCCGGGAAATATATATTCCCTGCGATTGCCAACCCGCCTCCAAAGCGTGGCAATTACGGCGTATTCTCTCATATGCGTAATATAAGATTAGCTTACTTCCAGCTGTAGACAGCAAAGGGTAGAATTTTAACAGACAAACCATTAAAAATATTGGTATATATATTTTCACATGTAAAAGAGAGACACAAATATATTATGAGCTCATTTGACTCGTTTTGATTAGTCCAATAGATATAACACTTATTAACGAAGATTTAATGGTGGAGTCTGAAACTGATAAATAAAACTATTTGCTAATAAAAACCTGAAGAATTTGAATATGATTCTTACTCGTATGAGTTCTTAAGAATCCGATAAAGACTAAATTCTTTGTCTAAATTCTTTGCATAGAATCTTTAGGTTTTTTTATTGTTATTATGCCGTAATTAGACTGACGAGTTGGCGATCGCAGTTCATTATCATCTCGGTTCATATACGTTCCGCTGCTGGGCTCCTCCACAATAGGGGGGAAATTAACCTTACCATGCTGCTCAGATAGATTGGTATAGGATTTTGTTTCAAGTTTTCTTTCTCTTTCATATATGTTATATGCATATTATATCCCTCAATTGACTTTATCCTCTGCTAATACAGTGGTAAATTGTATTCTTATTTCATCACTACACGGACATCATCACGATCGCAGTTAGCGCTATGTTTCTCAAGAGAGTGTAGCAGTTTATTCTCCTGATAATCTTAGTTCGGTAGCGTTCGTGAAACTTAGGTGAAACGTCTGATCCAAAACGTCGTCGTCTAAAAATAAGGACATGTTATCAGTGTGTGTTAGCAATAACAACTTATTGCATTGATACTAGTGTAGAATCTGTCGGCACACCTGAGACCACCTAACCATGAACGGCGTGGTTAGAGAGCGACAGGGTTTGTTCACGCGTCGTTTATTGTAGCGCGTAGTTTACCCGCCCTTATGCGCAAGAGAAGCGCCAGCCCCGATAACATAATAAAGTGTTTGACTGATTATAGGGCATCTCCGATTCTGAGGCGTTGGATACGACTGCATGCATTTATGATGATGATATGATGGCGCATTATTATTATTTTATTTTCTAAATAAAACTTGTGAATAAAATTTAGTAACTAGTTTTTTAGTTTTTACTGTTAGCTGCATATAGCTATATATATAGCTAGCAAAATATGGAGTTAAATGATTCCGAAATAAATGATTATTATTATTATCTATACCAAGAAATAAAATTGGAGTGTCTGTTTGTAATGTCAAAATAATAGGCTTTTTTCATGCTCACACGGTTATTTGCACGACACCTATGCCTAAAATAGCAATTCAAAAATTTTTGTCTGTCTGTCTGTTTGTTCCGGGTAATCTTCAAAACGGCTGGACCGATTTCAAAAATTCTTTCACCAATGGAAAGCTATAATATCAGGGCGTAAACTAGGCTATATTTTATCCCGGTATTCCCACGGGAACGAGAACTACGCGGGTAAAACGACTATAAACTATAACCTATAACCGAAGCGAAGCGAGGGCGGGTTGCTAGTTATTAATATACCTGCCATATAAGATTGGGGTAAAGTCTTTTCACATAATTATAGTCTGTATGAACTTTTAATAAAATCTCTTTGGCTGCAGTAGTTGTATCTGGCTGGTTTTGATATCATAAAAAAGTTGCATTTCACAAAAAAAACTATTTAGTAAAGTTTTGTTTCCCGCTGTTTTCATGTTTTATTTTCTCTGAAGATGAGTAAATCTTATTAGTTTTTCAGAATAATTCAACTAATCAAAATATCGAAAATTCGAAAGCCAACAACTAAATTTATCTCCTAAATTTCTTAGATATTAGCTTCCTAATTCCTATAACTGTCAATCTAAATTGAGTTATTGGCGAAATCTTGTAAACGCCATGATATTAAAAAAAAATGAGTAAATCTAATGGAAAATTTATGACAAAAAGGAAAACATGCAACAAGAAAATTTGTGACATTTATGGACCTAATGTAGTGTCACAAAGTTGGTTTTAACGTTCTCAATCCGAGAATTTTGGTGTCAAAGATGCACCTTTTTTGAAAGAGTATCTATACCAATAAATATCAAAATTGGAGTGTCTGTTTGTAATGTCAAAATAATAGGCTTTTTTCATGCTTACACAATTATTTGCACGACACCTATGCCAAAAATAGCAATTAAAAAATTTTTGTCTGTCTGTCTGTCTGTTTGTTCTGGGTAATCTTCAAAACAGCGGACCGATTTCAAAAATTCTTTCACCAATGGGAAGCTATAATATCAGGGCGTAAACTAGGCTATATTTTATCCCGGTATTCCCACGGGAACGGGAACTACGCGGGTAAAACTACTATAACCTATAACCGAAGCGAAGCGAGGGCGGGTTGCTAGTTAATAATATAGTCCACTGTCTATTATTGACGTCCCCACAGGGCCTAGATAAATCAATATTCTATTCAAAAGTAAAAGTTGAAATTCTGGAGGTTCTTCTCTTCCGTAAGGTAAGGTTTTCTATTTCACATTAATCCTAATCTTTATTCCAGTTTTTTATAAGATCTGCGGTGTTGATTATATCAGTGGGAATATAGAGACTAATAGAGAGCCTCCCATCCTTACTTACACTTCAAAAGGAGGATTGGTTTTATAATCAGGTGAATTGTTGTTCAAACATTATGACCTAAAACTTGCCTTGAAGATACGATCCTCTTATCGTATTTCCGTCGCCCCCCCATAAGACTGGAGGCAGAAATGCTCCCAGGACCCTACCGGGGGGTGTTGGAGACGCGGGCGCAGGCTACAGGCTCGCTGAAAGAAACTACCGTGTCGTTATTGGCCATTGGGCAGTTCGGTGACGCCTCAGTACGGTGTTCGAACAATAGAGGCCGTCCGGCCGATGCTGATGGAGTGGTTGAGTCAGTGACATAGAGTACTCTGTCTGGTGTAGATATTGACGGGCACGTGGTTTCATCAAGTACATGCACAAGGTCGTGAGAAGGGAGAGTTCACCGTCGTGCCACCACTGCAATGGCAACAAGGACATGGCGCAGCCGGCGCTCGAGGTGTGGGCAGAACAGCGCCGCAAACTCATCGCAATCATCAGTGCCGACCTGACACTGCCAACCATCGCTAGGACGATGCTCCACAACTCAGAAACTGGGATGCGGTTGCCACGTAGTGTCGTCTCGCGGACGAAGTGACTAGGCGTGCGCAGGAGGAACTTCCTTACGCTGGCGACTTGCAGGCACCAGTACCAGCACTTGATACCGACCGACCGGTGAATAGTCCGTCACCCGCAGTCCGTAACCCGTAGGGCTGGCCACGGATATCAGGGTCTTGATACCAGGTGTCGACCTAATGGCAAAGGGGAGGGATTACGATATGATGAAAAAGCCGCGCGCCGCGCTTTCGCCATTCCGGACGGAACAGACGGCGTGCATCCAGACCAAAGACTGCCTAACTGGCACAAATTTCTTCTTCCGACATCTGTAGTCAAACGGCGGATTACCCTTTCGGGTACCGTCCTCTTCGACGCCCCGGCAAAAAGCAAATAAACCTTGACTTTTTCCTTACACCCTCACATAGAATTAGGTAATATTCGACTTCCGTCTTACGTAAAGTTCTTAATTTAAACCAAATGGTGTATGTGATGTATATGAATATTAAATAACGTTTTAAGAATACATTTCTCCAGTTTTCTTAACCACGGGTATCGTAAAAGTCAAAGGAACACTCAAATAAAATCTTTTATCAACCTGTCTCACAAGCGTGGTATAGTAGGTCAATTTAATTCCAGCGCAAACCGTAAACGTGAAGGTTCAAAGGCTACTTTTGCGTAGAAAAGATATATCATGCGTATAGGAAGTAAGAAACAAATGTTTTTATCGTTTTATCTTCGACAGTTATGAACGTCCATAGAAATGTTGGTCCCCTATTTTAAACACCTCAAGCCTTATTCCCGAGTGCCTTGCTCAAACTCTTATTTAAAAATAAAGTACATCAAAAAGTATTAAAATTAATTCAGTGTTTTAGGTGTGAACGCCTAACAGACAGACAAAGTTACTTATGCATTTGTAATATTAATAAGGGAAGTTAGGATAAATCTGTGCGTAGGCTCAGATACATTCTCTTTTCTATCACTCTCATAATCTGACGGGATAACAGTGGGCTTAGCACGAATATTAACGTCAAAGTATTCGTATCGTTATCGAGATCAATTTGTGTGAGATTTAGAGCAGCGCCTCTATCGTGCGATAACAGTTTAATCCAAATCCCATACGAATTGGTCTCGATAACGAAATGAATACTTTAATGCAAATATTCATGCTAATCCCAAAGTTCGGAATCACGAAAAAGATATTAGATGCAAGACCGATAGTTTTACATGCTTCTGATGGTTTCATGTGATAATTTACGAATAAATACTAACATATTTTTAAAATTTGTTTCATGTCTAGAATTTAAATTCAGGCTTCGACTGGGGATTGAACTCATTATTTCTGTATTGGTAGTCTTCTTCTTCTTCTTACTTAACCATAGTGGTAAAAATATATCTACACTAAGTAATGTAGATATATTTTTACCACTATAGTTATATACCTAGATAAATAATATAATATCACTCACTCATGTAACGTATCAAATACATCACCGTTACAAAAAAACTATTTTTAATTGCCTCATTTATATTATCTGAAAGCATACTTACTTACATTGAACATAGCAAAGTGTAACAAAGCAGACAAATGGACACTTTTAGAACGAAACCGAACATCTTCGGTCGCGTTTTATTCGACCAATCGTAGCGGCGTAGCCGTCTACGAGTTTCGTAGCGACCGCTGACGCAGTAGGGCGGCGTAGCACCACGCTAACAGGCCACGTCAGTGAACACTAACCTTTGTTGAAATCACCATAATTCAATCTCAATTTCTTAATACAAGAAATTGATATACAAGAAAATTCTATCCGGTGTAATATATTGACGTAAATGTGTTATGGCTTCAATAAAATACTTCACGGCAAGATCTGCAGTTATAAACACGATGATATCGCTATTGATGTTGAAGATGGTGATGGTTCCTGGTGAGCAGTGAGCGGTGAGCATCTGTGGTAAGCGAGAAGGTGGTGTGTGGGTCGAAGATGGTGTCACAGGGCCGGTAGTGCAGTGCGGCTCGCGTCGGCGCGGATCGATCGCGCGACATCGACCGCGGGGCGGAGGCCGGGCCGGGGGGCGCGGCGCGGTTCTGTCGCTCAGTCGCGCGCGATCACCGCGTGCGGGCGCGCGCATTGCTGTACGTGCATGGCGCGCCTGACTGGATGCCTCGCGCCCTCGGGGAATGGCTTCGTCCGAGGAAGAGGCGACTCCGTCGACTGGCGACGGCTTGAGTGAGAATGATTGCCTCAGTGTTCGAAAATGGTGGTGCTTTCTGCTCTCGTCGATCTTCACGTTCCTCGCTGGGTTACTGGTGGTGCTGTTATGGCGCGCGTGCGCGTTCGTCTGCTGCCACAAGGAGCCGGAGCTGGCGCCCAACGACCCCAAGCAGAAGGAGCAGAAGGCGGCGCGCCAGGGCAAACAGGAGTTCGAGGGCACGTTCATGACCGAAGCGAAAGACTGGGCCGGCGAACTTATATCCGGTCAGACTACTACCGGACGAATACTGGTAAGTAAAATATAAATAACTTCATTATTCTTACTTATCATCGGCACACACCGTTGATATTTTTTTTATTAAGAACTTCACTAGGAATAGTTAAGCATTTCTAGTAATCCTCGTTGTAATCTAATGATTTTTCAGTTCTGACAATAAAAAGGATTCAACCGTCTTCTTCTTCTTTAGCCCATATACTCCACGTATTATTAGATGCAGGCCTTCGTTACAAAGGGATGGATATTGACCATGTTATCCAGATTGATTGTTATAAGGTTTTATTTTGAGATTGCCTTTTCTTGCAGTTATTTAAATAGATCTACTCCTTTTTCTACCCACGCGGGTAATAAAGGAGGAATAATATTAAGAATATATATATATTCCACCACCTCATGTTTCATGTAAAATAATATGTTTTTTTAATTTCTTGAACTTAATAATACTTATCAGCAACTCTTCTTATTATACTGCAAAAATATTTAAGTATCAATAATTTGAAGTTTTTTTTATATCAATAATTTGTTAGGTACATGAATAGCAAAGTTTTTACCTTTTACTTTTTATACGTATGTGTAGGTAGATAAAAAAACAGTGCTAACTTGCTTAATCACGGCTTTAGAATCTGCCAAACCATTGTAAAGTTATAATTTATGATGTATTTAAAATCATCAATTAGGAAACTCAACGAAGCAATGGATTCGGTGCCTTTTTGTACCTACCCTATTAAGAGTCGACATAAAAATAAGTGGCAGCGTTAACCCAAATCTGTTCGACTTTGCTCCACACCCTTATGGACAGATACCTATCGTGACGTCACGTATATCTGCTCTGCAAGCATGTGCAAGCATATACATAATATGACTTAAACCTTTAATCGAGTAGATTTATCGAGACTGTATTCAATACAAGTAAAATGTCTTATGCAATTGATTTCTCTATCTGTTGTTTGTTCTCAATAATTTTCTTCTAAAAAATGATATACGGTTTTGATTGGGTACGATGGTGATGTCTTATGACAATATTTATTAAAATTCTTATTTTAATAATTCATGTATTAGGCCGAGCAGTGGACGGCGATAGGCTGAAATAATGATGAACTCATGTATTTGGGATAGATCTTCTACTTAAGAGAAGGCAAACTCGAAATAAAACCCTATCTATACCAATCCGTCTAACCAGCGTGGTATGGTAGGTCAATTTTTCTGGTCAGTGAAAGAGGCTTGAGCCCAATGGTTAGACGTATATGAGCTGAGATGATGATAATGATTATAAAGCCTTATATTTAAGTCTGAAATCGTAATGAATATACATTACGAATCGACATTCGTTTTCGTATAGAGACTGATTAAGAATAAGACGCATTGATTCCTTATTCTGTCACAAATAGCAGACATTAAAATGAAAGCAGGGGTTAAAGGCATATTATGTTTCTTTCAGAATAGCCAAATTCAACTCCCAAATGGTAATTACTTATCAAAAACGTCAAGTGGCTCTGTATTGTCGTTTCGTTCGTTGGTTAACTCCGAAACTTCAGTTCTTAATATTCACTCAGCGTGCTTAACACTTACACAGCCTTATTTTAAAAATATTTTTATACTAAAATAATAATTATCGGATACAGTTTTTTTACTATAATTATTTCAACTAATGCGGCAAAAGCAAATATGCACATTAATTGACTTCATGTTATGACGAAGTAAGAATACAATCCACCACCCATCTTACCCGTTGATATGGTAAAAGACGTCTAAGGCATATAATATCTATAATCTATGCAAGAGAAGGAAAATCTGAAATAAATTCTTATACCAACCCGTCTTACCCGACCCGTACGTCAATTTCATTACTATTGTGAAGGAAGCTCTTAACTTTTATGAGCTAAAATGAAATTTATTCAATAAAATACAAATTTCTAATTCTTATAACTAGTAAGTAGTATAATGATATCTGATGTTTACGCGAGCACTACACATTGTAAATAAAACTACTTTTACGGATTATATCGCGTTTGTATTGTCCTCCCTCCCTCCAAATTATAAATCTCTGTAATAACGATTACTTGTTGGACGTGAGACACCTTAGTCCGCCCGTGACCATGAATGCTGCAAAGTGTTCGAAACGTCGGGCAATCATAAATCAAATACAAACGCGATATAATCCGTAAAAGTAGTAGTAACTAGTAACTTTAATTAATAAAAACCTTCTTTTTAACATTTATGTATAACTTTTTGAAATATATTATGAAAAGATTAATTTATTATTATATATTGCCTGCTTATTACATATTATCTACTGAGCTTCTTGTCTACACAATAAAACATGTATTTGGACTTGTTGGATCTGCTTTGGGGACTGATTGGATAATAATTTTGATAAATTCATGATTATTCATATTTCAACTAAGCAGATTAGTAAGTAAATAATTTGTTCGTATTATGGACTGAATCGTGACACGCCATCAGATAAGTTGGGTGATCAAACATGATGTTTGATAATAATAATATATTTTAAATAAAACTACTTTACGGAATTTATCACGTTTGAATTTGATTTTTGATTGCCCAACGTTTCGAACACTAATATATTTCGAACACTAATATCATTTCGAATAATAATATAATTAAAAAAATCATCATCATCATCATCATCTCAGCCCATATACCTCCTACTGTTCGGCTCGGGCCTCGTCCTTTATGGAAGAGAAATCGATCTTATTGTATCATGCTGGTAGATAGGTTGGTATAGGGTTTTATTTTGTATTTTCCTTCTCTTACTAAAAAATTTTTCCTTATAAATTTATGTCGGCAGCATCATCATCCATATTTCAGCTCGTATACGTCCCAATAACGAGATCAAACCTCCTCCTCAATGGAAGCGACGTTAATCCACTTTACAACGCAAGTTAGACAGCTTGTAGTACATACATTTCATTCCTTGTGTTGGCAAAGCGGAGTAAGAATACCATGATTTTCCCCCTTTCTTTTTTAAGGGTGATCGTAAAATACTGCGAGACGCAAGGAGCTAACATCACTGCAAGACAAGGATTTCTCAACACACTTTTGACCAGCGTGGTATCATCATTAGTCAAGCATCACAGCGCATATATATGTTTTTTTTTATTGCAAACGGTGGCAAACGAGCAAACAGTACACCTGATGGTAAGTGTTGCTGCCGCTCATGAACCTTTACAAGGCTGTTGCCTACCGCGAAGAAAGCGAAGGGAGTGTGAATGCGTGCATTGAGGCTCGGTGATACCAAGGACACCACCAAAACCCTCCACACGCAATCACCCTCAGAAAGTTGGGCTTCCATATATGTCACTACTGGGCTCGAGCATCCTCCACATTGGGAGGGAAATTGACTTACTTAGCACGCTGGTCAGGCGGATTGTTATTAGGTTTTTTTTCGAGTCTCCGTTCACTTGCATAGTTGTTATATGCATAGAATACCCCTTAGTTGCGTTTTACGACATCCACGGGCAAGAAAAAAGGTGACGAATTGTATTCTTACTCTGTCATCACATATAGTGCCTCATTTTCTCTGTCACCATGTAGAAGGTTCGACTGTAGACGTATCACTTGAGATAATGAAGTATTATTTTATTAACAAACTAGCTGACCCAACAGACGTCGTTCTGTTTAAATCTAAAAAAATATTAAAAGTAATTCGCCTCGAAACGATCACAGCGCCATCTACTGGTTCCAATTATTAATCTAAACTATTCTCATATCCATCATAACCGCCACAAAAAATCATGGGAATCGGTCTAGCCGTTTAGGAGTTCTATTATAAACACACGAATAGAAGATTTCCTTACTAATATTATAAACGCGAAAGTTTGTATGTGAAGATGTTTGTTTCTGTTTCAAGCAAAAATTACTGAATGGATTTTCATGAAACTTCACAATAATATAGCTTATATATCAGAATAACACATAGGCTATAATTTATCCCGATATTCCCATGAGAAGAGGCACTGTGGGTGAAACCGCAGGGTGCTGCTAGTATATATATAAAGGTACTATATCGAATGGAAACAGGTTATGAAAAATCTTTGACATATATTAACAATTAATTAATAACTAGTTGAACTCGTCCATTGCAAAAATACATTTTAATAAGTACTCGTATTGCTGGTCACTCAAGTATTATATAATAGGAATACTAAATACAATCCTTATATCAAAATTAGCTGCCTGGTACAGATTGCGTGTTTATTAGAATAGCACTACAACATATTGCCCTTAAGGGTAGTTTTTTTTTTTCAACGGTAACCTTCGCAGTTATGCGCATAAGGGTATAAACTTTTTAATAAACGATATAAATAACGAACGACAACGAAAGGGCAAATAACCGTTTGATACGTGTTAGTCTCATGCTGATATAATGAAATTCTAGATTTTCCACTTTACACGGGGATGGGAGGGGATCTCTTGAATCGAGTTTATTTTAAATAGTTAAATATTTTTATTGGTAATATACGAGATTACAAGTCAATACTGTTCTGATTACATAATTGTCATTTACATAGAACTTAATGTCATTAAAATAATTTAGCATTTTATAAAAACAAAAGGAACAATAAATAAAAATGTTATTCACAATTGATAATTGACCTATTCATTAATTCGTCAATCGTATAAAAGGCATTTTGAGTGAGCCAGCGTCTGAGTTTAGTTTTAAACGCTGTGAGCGTAGCAGGCGAAGTAACTGAGGCTTTTTTTTTGTGTACAGTTGTTGGCCGCAGATGGCCTTGACAGCTTGATGCGGACTATGGGTGAGCGCTGAGGGCTCTCAAGCCGGAGTAACTAAGGCTGGCAATCTGTTATACATATATCTGTTGAACTGGCGTAGGTGTACTACATCATCATTTCAGCTCGTATACGTTCCACTGTTAGGCTAGGGCCTCCTCCATAATAGAAGGCAAATTGACCTACCACACTTGTCTGACGGGTTGGTATTGGGTTTTATTTCGAGTTTTCCTTCTCTTACATGTATATTTTATGCATATTTAATCCCTTAATCGTCTTTTACGACACCCACGGGCAACATAAGGGGTGGTGAATTGTATTCCTGCTCCCGTCGCCACACGGAAATTTGTAAGTACCTAAGCCTTATATAGGTATGTAAGGCTCACTGTAGTACATCTAATTGTAAGCCAAAATTTACGTAATGATTTCTGATATCTCATTGTAAATCTAATCTGATCACATTGTAAATAAAACTAAATTTATCGCATTTGTATTTATTTATTTAAAACTTTAGCACACAAAAAAGGTACAAGGCGGACTTAATGCCTTAGGCATTTTCTGCCAGTCGACCTAGGGTGGAGCAGAAATAAATTAGGCAGGTGCAATGCAATGTGAGCAATAATTTCTGAAATTTGTTTATATAAATGTGGCAAATCTATATAATCTTATATCTAATACAAGCAAACAATACATATATATATATATATACACACATACATATATACATACATAAATACATACATACACACATTTTGTATTGTATTTGATTTTTGAATGCCCGACGTATCAAACACTTTACAGTATTCATGGTCACGGGCGGACTAAGATGTCTCACGTTTAACATAGTCAGCGTTATCCCAGATATTTCAATCAAAAATCAAATACAAACGGGATAAAATCCATTAGTTTTATCCAAAATTTATGTAAACCGCATGCGGGCACTTTTAGGTATACGTACCCACATATCATCATCATCGCAGCCCACATACGTCCCACTGTTGGGCTCGGACCTCCTCCACAATGGGAGGAAAATAGACCTACTATACCATGCTGGTCCGACATGTTGGTATAGGGTTTCATTTAGAGTTTTCCTTCTCTTACACAGATCTTATGTCCATATTATATCCCTTAATCATCTTATACGACATTCACGGGCAAGATAGGGAGTGGTGAATTTTATTCTTAATCCGTCACCACACAGAAAACCCACATGTGGTATACGTAAAATTTTAACAATAAGTTTCATGGTGAGTTACAAGTTAAGTTTATAGAAAGATAGTAGTCAAATGTTGCTACAAATACTATTAACCGTAACATTGTTGAGTATTGTATAAGAGGACTAAGAGTTTCACATAGTCCTGGACCAACTCCATCTGATACTGTCTGGCCAACATTTGCATTCCCAATGAGGGTTGACGTCAGGGAGGTGGTCAGTCATAAAACTATTGCCTATAACTTACATATGCAAATATGCAATACTAGCATCCCGCCCTCGCTTCGTTTCAGTTTCAGTCGCCTTACCCGCATAGTTCCCGTTCCCATGGAAATATCGGGATAGAATATAGCCTGTTACTCAGTGATAGATTTAGTGAAAGATTTTTTAAATCTGGTGGTTTAAGCGTGAAAGCGTAACAAACAAACAAACTTACTTTCGCATTTATAATATTAGTAAGGATACATCCTTCATGGTACACCATGAAAGAAGAGTATATATTGAATCGACACCAAGTAATTAAGATAAGAGCAAGTTGATGATGGTAGTCAGTAGTGAAGATTGTTGGGTAGTTTGAACAAATTATCAAGGTTTTCTCATGCAATAAAATTTAAAATAAACCACCATTTTATACTCTACAACGCTTAGTGTATTATAAAGTACTGTTTCAAATGGGAGCCGCTTGCTTCACCTGAATAAAAGTAGGTCATATTTCTCCCTAGACACACTGTCTTTCGTCGCTCCGGACGGAACGAATGACGTATGTTCAGACCATAGCCCGCCCAAAAAAAAGACAACTGTCTCTGTTTAACGTCATGGTGATTGATGTGAATATAATACTAGTACAAACAACCTAAGCAAGTGTGAGTTTTGATGCGAATTTTAAGATGTCATGTAGCACTGTTAAACTTTATTCATTACTTTTATATTTTACAGTGGTATGTTAAATAATTTTGCTGGTATATGTAATGCAGGGAAAATGCTGAAATGTAGTGAATATGATATATGAATATGATGTAACAGTGAATTACGTGCGTTTCCATACTCTACTAGAATACCCAGAAGAATCACTCATATGGCTGTCAGCAACCTATTAATTGTAACGACTATGACTAATATTAACGAACAAAACACTAACAATTCGTGAAGAAATCAATTACAACTCGACATTGGCACCAATAGGTCTTAATTGTAGCTCATTGCCAATTCAAAAAAGAAAAACCTGAGCAAAAAGGTTTTTTCTTTGATAGATGTTTCTTAAAATTAGATATTCCTTGTAGTGGAAGGCGTAAGATTATTGATATCTATGAGAGAGAAGGAATTCTCGAAATAAAAGCTTATACCAACTTATGGAATAGTACTAGACCAGCATAGTATAGTAAGTCCATTCCCCTAATATTGTGGAGGAAACTTGGGCCCAGCGGTAGCCATTTTATGAACTGCGATGACAATCTTAATTAGATACGTATTTAATTAATTTCCAAGTGTTAAGGCTCTTCATTTTTGTAAAATATCTATCTACCTATAAGGATTTACTGCTACCTATATAATGAAATAATCTAAGATCCTATATGGGGATGCTTACAGTTAACCACTGCCATATCGATTATTATAAAGGTTTATGAAGGGACCAATGGCCTAATGCACTCTCTGAGTGGGAACTTAGCACATTTGCGAGAACATTATATGCGTAGAGCTCTCACACATGTATGCAGAATAGGTTTCCTTAGGATATTTTCCTTCATACATAATTAGGTACTACATAATATATGCTTGATCATATTCACTGCTATTTATGAATAGTTATTAATATTAGATACGTCTTACCAATCACCCGTAGCTTATTAAAAAGAAAAACCTAGCTAGATCGATTTTTTAGCCCCGAAACCTCAGTATGCTAAATTTCATGAAAATCGTTGGAGCCGTTTCCAAAATTCTGAAAATATATATATATATATATATGTTATGAAAAATCTGTGCTTTGAATGGTATTAAGATTATCAAAGATCAAGACTCAGTAGGTATCATTGGTCAGCTGAAATAGCGACAAAAAGGTAGAATACAGCAATAGAACTACACCATATCCTTGCCGTCGCCTCGGATGGTTTGAATGAAGGATGTTAAGACATCATCCTCTTTATCGTAAATATTCATTACGCTTGAAACAGGGAGTAGCATCAATTATTATCATCCGGGCTCATATGAGGTACTTGGGCCTGGTGCTCGACGGGCGATGGTGGTTCCGGAAGCATTTCCGCAGGCTCGCTCCACGGCTCGTCGGCGCGGCGTCCGCCCTATCGTGGCTTATGCCGAACGTGGGCGGACCGAGCGCTGCGTGCCGACGGCTGTACGCGGGGGTCATCCGGTCGATGGCCCTGTACGGCGAACCGGTGTGGGCGGGGTCCATGACCGTCCGACTTAGGGCCCTTCTGTGGCGACCACAGAGGGTCATGGCGGTCAGGGCCATCCACGGATACTGCACGGTGGCGACGGAAGCAGCGTGCCTGTTGGCCGGGACTCCCCAGTGGGATCTGGAGGCGGAGATGCTCGCCGGACTATATCGGCGGGTGACGGGGGTGCGAGCGGAGGGCGGTGTGGTCTCATGAAGGGATCTCACCGCCTGGCGCGTCGACGACCGCCGAGACGTCATCGCCCGTTGGGCAGTCTGGCTGGAGAGGCCTCGGTTCGGGGTGCGAACCGTGGAGGCCTTCCGGCCGGTGCTGATGCAGTGGTTGGAAAGGCGGCACGGGGTGCTCTCCTTCCGACTGGTGCAGGTTTTGACGGGGCATGGGTGCTTCGCCAAATACCTGCACAAGCTCGTTAGGAGGGAGAGTACACCGTCCTGCCACCACTGCGATTGCGACGAGGACACGGCACGCCATACGCTCGAGGCCTGCGGGGCTTGGGCAGTACAGCGCTGTGAACTCATCGCAATCATCGGTACGGACCTGACGCTGCCGGCTATCGCTAGGGCGATGGTCGACAGCGTCGGGAATTGGGACGCGGTCGCAGCCTTCTGCGAGACGGTGATCTCGCGGAAGGAGGCGGCGGATCGCCTGCGCGAGGAGCGCAGCCTCGATGGGGAGATCTGCCGCCGGCGACTGGGGCGGCGTAGGCGCAACTATCTGCGCCTCATGCCGCCCTAGCCGAGGCCGCGGGTGACGTGACCGGGGATTAGTCCGTCACCCGCCGAGAGGCCGACCGCGTGAGGAAAGACCGACGTCCTCCCCGAGGGGGGGACGTCGGTCGATGGGATCGGGTACCCCAGTTAGGGGTATTCCGTCGGGCCGACCACTGACGACAAGTTAACGCTGCTCCAGTGGTCGGCCCAACGACGAAGGCGACGTGGTTTTCGGGTGGGTCGCGGGAGTTGCGTGCTTAAGCCCCTCTGTCGCCCCGGACGGAGTGGTGCGGAGGCGCGCCGACCGCGGCCCACCCACAAAAAAAAAAATAAAAAAAGCATCAATTATTATAAAATCGGGTCATATTTAATTGAATATCGTAATCTTAAGTTGGGTGTGAGAGAAAATAATTATGTTCTACGGAATTTTATTACACTAGAAAACCGATCTCAGGGCAATTAGGAATAAAAAAAGTTAGATTACTAAAGATACAAGATGTGTTTCGTTTATACCATCAATAGTTGGTAGGTATATTACATTTACTTATGTATATTTTGTCTATCATCTTTATTATATCAACCAATTTTAATTTTATTTCATCTTCGAGAATAACACGATATGAGAAAATAGAACACAACAAAAACTTAATATTCAGAGTATTTTTCATGTCATATTAGATTTCGCTATCAGTTTTAAACAGGTTAAAATTACGTTTATACTTCTTTACAAAAATCAATATGTTTGACGAATAACAATTACTAGAAAAAGAATACAAACATTTCGCACTGTTATGTTTTTTTTTACTTGTACTTTATTTTACAATAAATAATTATTCATTCAAGTTTTTAATAAAAATCATAACATCATATTATGATTTTCCTAACGATGACAATATATTTTTTTTCTGAATTATAACTCTTACCTAATAAACATAAAAACTTGCCACTATTATAATATAAAAGTATATATTTTGATCTTAGATCCACATCACCCTTTGTAATAATAAATCGGAGACAGAGCACATTAATGGTTTGAAAGCGAAAGCGTACTTGAACTGTAGGGCGGGCGCATCGATAAGGCTAAGTAGGTCAGGGTCCCACGGCTTCCCGGTCCTAGGGGCGTAGCCCCGCTATGCTAGGGTATGAAACCGCTCGAAAGCTGTAACAAAATAGCTGACGTGTTCGTAGCATTATATGAATACGTAATATACATAATTTTTGAAGATAAATATAATGAATACATACTTATTTTCGGTGTGGGACGGGTTAAGAATACGATTCAGCACCTCTTTTACGACGCCCACAGACAGGTTAGTAATCTTATTCGACTTAAGGGATATAATATGCGAATAACATCTGAAGTAGCAAGTGAAAGAAAATTCGATATAAAACCCTATATCAACCGGTCTGAATAGCATGGTTTAGTCGGCAATTTCCCTCCTATTGTGGAGGATTCAACCGTGGGACGTATTTATACAAGAACAACTGTGCCTGAAATGAGGCTTATTTTATTAATATGTACATAAATATATAATTATTAATGATATGGCCCAAATTACATTATGATTTACGCATACGCTCGTAACTGATGTAACTAAAAGTTATTGAAAATAAATTTTGAGAGATTTAAGATACTAGCTGACCCGGCGAACTTCGTACCGCCCTAATTGTTTCGTATATTTTCTAAATTTCCAAATATATAGTCTCTAATGGAAGAACCATCACGGCTTTGTCGGGAAAGATTTGATCGTATTGGTCACGGCATTGTTAATGATGATTCATAGAGAATCCAAATTACTGATTAGGTATTGATTTCTGACAAAATTATACCTAATTATCAAATTTTCAACCATATACTATAGACAAAATTACATTTAGCTGTCATTTGCGTTTTGTTATTACATATCAAATGCGGTTTTTGTTATCCGTTGTTATACGTTTCATAGTGACTTGTATTCTCTTTGACATGAGTTTCGGTGCGAATATGGAAATGCCATGTTAAGCTCTGGTATTATATTAATTTTTTTAGTGTTTTAGTGTTATATTGAATAATTTTGCTGATATTTTATGTAATATAATATAGTTAAGGTGCTCAAGTGTGGTGAATGTGACATAAGATTGGTTTACGTGTATTTTCATATTCCACCGAAATTTCCAGAGAAATAATTTAATTATGTTTTCAGCGCTTAATTAATGGTAACGACTTAACTTACTGACGAACATGACTATAAATAAGCTATTCTATATAAAGAAATGTTAAATAATATGAAGAAAATTATATCAGACTTGGCTGTATGGGCTTTGATCCTTTTGCCTGTCCGAATGGACAAACAGAAACAAAAAAAATCTATTTGACATTTTATGTCACGTCACACGGGAACGCGATCGAACGGGATGAAAAATAGCTCATTCCCATTAAGAAGAAGAAGAACGGGATAAAAAGTATCCTATGTCCGTCTCCTAGTTCTAAGCTACCTGCCCATAAATTTTCAGCCAAATCTGTACAGCTATTCTTGAGTTCTAAATAGTGTAACTAACACGACTTTCTTTTATATATATAGATATACTCCTGATTAAAATTATGGGAATAATACCAGAACAGACAAATGTTTGTTTTATTTTATTTTCTAGTCTATAAGTATTCGATATTTCAGGTAGACTTCCTCTATAATGGAAGTCTTACTTTCTAGCACTGGCCAGACGTGTTGGCATTTAAGTTTTATTGCTATTTTCCTTCTCATACTATGATCTTATAAACCTTTTTTTTTAACCATGTGGAAGTGCAATTTACGCACTGCCCCCCGCCGATAACAGACGAGGGGGGTGTGTGGGAGTCGCCGGTCACTTATGCAACCGGAATACCCACTAAAACCAACAGCGGTCCCTGCCGCGCTTTTGCGGAGCGCCGGAGAGATCGTCTAGTGACATTCGATCCCCGGCACTCCTACGCAAGGCCGTCGGGCCACGTCCTGTCGTCGTTCAAGGCGGTGGGAGGAGATGCGCGTATTGGCGCCTCCTTCTCCCTGGTCGCCACCTACGGAGCGAGTTAGCGGACGCAAGTGCCTCGCGTTTCCGCTCCGCGACCTCCTTCCGAGCGATGATCTCCTCGCAGAAAGAGGCCATCGACTACCAGCACCTGTCGCTGTAGAGCATATTTCATGTGATGCTCAGCAACGACAGGTCTGTTCCTATAACCGCCGACAGGTCACGGCGCTGAGGCCACTAGGCGGGACATACCTCCAGGGTGTGACGCGCATCATCATTTGGCGCGCCACACTCATGGCATCCGGGGGCCTCTTCACGTCCGATTCTATGCAAGTACTTACTGATAACCCCATGTCCGATAAGCACCTGCGTCATCCGGAAGGTCAGGTTGCCGTGCCTTCGTTTCATCCAGCGGATGATCTTATAAACCTATTATAATCTTAATATCTTCATTCATTCATTTCAGCTCATATACGTCCTAATGCTAAGCTCCAGCCTCCCCCACAATAGGAGGCAAATTGACCTACTATACCACACTGATCAGGGAAGGAAATCTCGAGATATAATCCTATAGGATTATATTTCGAGATTGCCTTCTCTTTTATCGATATTATATGCATATTTAATCCCTTAGGTGCCTTTAGGACACTTACGGGCAAGAGAGGGGACGATAAATTGTATTTCTACTCCGTCACCACACGGAAAATCTCGAAATTATTAATATATAATCCTTTATTTTCTGCTTATTTCTTCAATACTTATTTGTAGTTTCAATGGTTTATCGCTTAAAGTAGCACGTATAACATTTGACGCAACTTTTAACGCCCCACATTATAGCGGACAAGCCAATAGCACCCACGATTGCAACCATAACATTTTTAACATGGCATGTGCTTTAGAAATTGTCTGATAGCAGTCCAGGAAATGCTTACACAGGAATGGATCTTAAGATATCACGGTTAAGAGCGTATATGAAGCTAATGATACGAACGCAACTAAAGAATTATAATCTTCTTGTTAATTCTAATACTGATCATAAGGTGCTTTCAGGTGAGAGAAATTAGCTATACGCTACTAGCAGCGAATAGCAGGGGGATTAGCTGGTAATATATTGTCATGACACTATCAAAAGAAGAGGTAATCAATTATATCTTTACTCTGTCATAAAATTCATTTATTAATATCTTTATATTATTAATGCTGTAATGTGATAATAATACAATATATCGCCTCGCCATGCTTACCTTGTAGGATTCGTAAAAAACGATCAAGTGATTTGTCTGAATGAGCAAAACTATCATATCTATACCAATAAATAAAATTGGAGTGTCTGTTTGTAATGTCAAAATAATAAGCTTTTTTCATGCTCACACGGTTATTTGCACGACACCTATGCCTAAAATAGCAATTAAAAAATGTTTGTCTGTCTGTCTGTCTGTCTGTTTGTTCCGGGTAATCTTCAAAACGGCTGGACCGATTTCAAAAATTCTTTCACCAATGGAAAGCTATAATATCAGGGCGTAAACTAGGCTATATTTTATCCCGGTATTCCCACGGGAACGGGAACTACGCGGGTAAAACGACTATAACCTATAACCGAAACGAAGCGAGGGCGGGTTGCTAGTACATATTATAAAATTGCTTGTGAAGCTTAACGATTTTTTTTTTTTATGTGTGGGTTATGGTAAGCGCACGCGCGGTCCAGTCCGTCCGGGGCGACGAAAGGACGGTGCGCGGGCCCATAACCCACCCGTACCCACGTCACCTCGTTGTTGGGCCGACCACCGGAGCAGATGTGAAGCTTAACGATTACTGTATTATTTCTCTTTAACAAGGCATATGTCCAACAGTGGACGTGGGCTGATAATAAGATACTCGTAGATAGATTAAAGTGTCAGTTATCAAATTATATAATAGAACGTCTCCCCATTTTGTGCGTCATTCTAATAATTTATTTGACAATTAATCGTGAGAATATTTTAAATAAAATGAAAATGACGACGATACTGATAATTTATATGTTGTTTTGCATTATTTTGTTGGCTTTAGCCCAGCAGTGTTCGATAAAGGGCTGATAGCTTATGTCATATGGACCAATTAATGTTGTAACATATTTAAATAGTCTTGACATAGTCTATACTAATATTATAAAGAGGTAAAATTTGTAAGTTTGTATGCAGGGGGTAATCTCTGGAACTCATAATCTAATTCTAATTTTATTTTAACTGGCAGAAAGCTACATTATTCCTGAGTGCTATAGGCTATAAATTGTTTCTATAACATGTATATTAACCGAGCTATCACAACTTTTGTCTGGCAAGTCGGAAAAAAATACCTCGTAAAACAGAATTATTTGCGTGCGCTGCCTAAACAGTTGCTTAAAATTAAAAAGAATGTATGGCTACCTGGTTCATCTTAATTATTTCTACAAAAAAGTCAGCGATACCATATCTCTATCTTTTATATTTTATCTTTTATACTTCTATTATTGCATTAAAAAATTTTTTTTTCGGCATTGTTACGTTTGGTTGATTATTTGAGCAACAAAATATTAATTCTTATGACAATAAATTATTTCAGTATCACAAGAACATCATACAGATAAGATTTGCCATTTACAGTATATCAATTGGTCATACAGTTTCGGAGATAATATAAAATTACTAAAACGCAAAATGACCCTAGCATAACTTTCATTGTGCAGACGTTTTACCTATTTGCCCATAGATGGCGTTCTGCAATGACGTCATTTTTCTGAATCGCGGTGTTAAGACTTTCCGTGGATTGATGACCCTCTCGAATTATTATGCCCACGTTGTCGTTAGTTGGAGTTCTAAAAATTACATGTCAGTTGGTTATTGGTTTCGGTTGTTTCGTTCGCATGGTTGTTGTTGTTGATAGATACCTCATAATCGAAAATATCGTAATTTCGTTGTACGTTTGTTTTGTATGTTCGTAGTTTCGTACTTCGTTCTATCGTAATAATCGACACGAGTTATTCGATATTACGATTGTTTTGTTTTGTAAAGGCGGACGGTGTTCGAGTCGCTCTCCCTTTGTTCATAATTGTTTTCAAGTCTGTGCGTGGTTTGTTGAGAGCATGCCTAAAAGGAAATCTCAACTGTCTCGGCAGACATCACAGACAAGAGCCGCTCGAGTACGCCGTACGGAAGAATCTGCCCCTGAAAATGAGCAACGCCTCTCGAGAAATAGAGAATATATTTCGCAAGCACGCGCTAGAGAATCTAGCTCCGAGCGCTCACAGCGCCTCGCAAGCCAAAATGTGAGGACGACGCGGGCCCGTGCTCGAGAAACTAGCGCTGAACGTGCGCAATCATTTGCCCTGACTATTAATAAGTCCCAGGGACAAACATTCTCTTTGGTTGGCATTGACCTACGAAAAGAATGTTTTTCCCATGGGCAATTATATGTTGGTCTATCAAGAGTGGGATCATCCGAAAGGCAGATTATTCTGTTACCGGAAAATAAAACAACCTCAAACATTGTATATAGAGAAGCTTTAAATTAAATAGATACCTAACTTAAACAAATAAATAAAATAAGTAAAAGGCAACTAAGGGTTAAGTTACCTTGAGCAGAAAATAGAACTTCGGTAATCTTTTAAGTTACTGATCTGATTCCAAAAAATATTTTACTAATAAAATTAAATACAGTAATATCAATCGAGTGTAATCTTATGTTAAAACAAGAAATTTTCCGCGGACGAAGTCGCGGGCAGAAGCTAGTATATAATAAAGTCGCAGCTTTGTCGAACGCTTAGATCTATTAAACTACGCAATGGATTTCAATGCGGTTTTCATCAATAAGCAGCTTAATTTAAGAGGAAGGTTTATATGTATCATCAACATCATCATCTCAGCCCACATACGTCCCACTGTTGGGTTCGGGTCTCCTCCGCTATGGGATGAAAATTGACCTACTATAACGCGCTGGTCATAGGGTCTTGCTTCGAGTTTTCCTTATCTTGCATAAATGTTGTATGCATCTTTAAGTCGTCTTTTACGACACCCACGAGCATGAGAGGGGGTGGTGAATTGTATTCTTACTCCGTCACCACACGGAAATGATGTATATGTATAATACATATATATTATAGTTAATAAAAGCAGAGAATTTCTAATATTTATAAAGTGATGTCGTAAAAAATATATTTTTGTGCGCTTACATTACAAGCGTTGGTTAAAACTTACACGAGATAAATCAAAATAATATACTTATTAATTGTATATTATGTTTAAAAGATATTGAAAACAGTCGCCGATGGTAGGTATAATGTCTATCTCCAAAAGATAACCCACAACAACCCTGTTTAACTTTTATTATGTTATTTACGAAGCTGTTTTAAGCAAAACATTATTAATCTTTACCCAATTAAGTACATTAAATACTCGGAGCAATTAATGTAGATGATAAAAGGCCAAAGTATATCATTAAAAAATGGAAATACCTTAAAACTTATCATATTTTTAAATGTGGGGGTACAGAGCGATACCGAAGCGAATCGAAAGCAAATCACTAGTCTATTTATAAGAACAGAGTAATATTCAATATAACTATCATCAGAGCTCATATACGTTTCATTGCTTGCCTCGAGCTTCCTCCACAATAGGAGGGAAAACTGACCTTACTAGGTATACCATGCTGGTCAGAGAGATTAGTAAAGGGTTTTGTAGTATCCCTTCTCTTGTATAGATGTTATATATTTATTAAGTCCCTTAGTTGTCTTTTATCCACGTCCACGGGCAAGATAGGGATTTTTTTGCGTGTGTGTGTGAATAGCTGTTAGTCGCAGATGGCTTTCACAGCTTAGCCCTAACTATGGGTGAGTGCTGAGGATTCTCAACCCGGACAAGGGAGTGGTGAATTGTATTCTTATTCCGTCACCACACGGGCGAATTTTTACATATCATAATTTATAATTCAGTTACAATGTTCTGTATAATAAAGTATTCAAATCATTTTATTTAATTTTATTGTAATACTAATTATAGTTATACTTGAGAAATATACGTACCTACTTTAAGCATTCATGATTATTTGCCCGACGATCATGAGTAGATGGACCAGAAATAAGATTCTGTTATAACTCTGTCTTATACTCTTCACAGTTTCAGACTCATTATTTAAGGGTATTAACTGTTACTCTTTCGTGTGGTGACGGAGTAAGAATACATTTCACCACCCCCTCTCTGGCCTGTGGATGTCGTAAAATACGACTAAGGGATTAATATGCATCTATTCAACAGAAGGAAAACTTGCAATTAAACCCTATACCAACACGTCTGAGTAGCGTGGTATAGTAGGTCAATTCCCCTCCTATTGTGAGGGAGGCTTGAGCCTAGCAGTGGGACATATATGAGCTGAAATCATAATGGTCATGACCTATTAATCTCGCCTTCAATCAGCAAGTCGGCTATTTGATCCGAGAACATCTGACGTGGTATTCGTGTTGTAAACGCTTCACTTTCTTCGGTGTGATGACGGAGTAAGAATACAATTCGCCACCCCCTTTCTTGCTGTATTAAAATTGCTATTATTATGTATGTTCTTTTTGTTCACGGGATCTTCCGCAGAGAAGATACACGGTCATTTGGTAGGCTTACTTGAAGATATGGATCCAACACGCAGAGGCCTTTAGAGAAATTTAATGCCATGGGACATCTATAGCTGATATTCCACGTCTGCACATAACAATCGTGAACTGCCAACGATAGATGCAAAACTATTTTGTCGATAGACTGATTATCTTAAGACTATTAACTTAAAAACTGTAGTTTGCCTTCAATACCATAATGTAACTTTAATATAACTTTGGCAGACGGAGATTCGCTAACTCACTGACCGACTAAACAGTCGCCACAGACACGCAAGCCATACGGGCAACAGGGGGGCAACCTTGGTGCGAGTGGCTAGGGGTGCAGAGCGGTGCGGCGCCGGTTTCACCATCACAAGTCATCGATAAACCCCTGCGGGTCTCCCCGTGGTTATGCCCTTGCCTTTATTATTATGCCCTTGTTATTATTATTATATTGTTAGGTTACGTTTTGTTATCACATCATATTATTTCATATCACATCACATCTCATCACACCTCATCACATTTATATTATCAAGGCGGAAAATTCCGAGTTAAACACTCACAAACATGTATGTTTTCACGCTCTAACAGTTGGATCAATTTTGATAAAATTTGGTATGTAGATAGCTGACACCCTAGATTAACATACTTTTTATCCCCGTAGGCTGTTAATATTTCAACTCACGGAAAGTTTTTATGTACGCCGGTGAAGCTTCAGGCAGCAGTTCATATAAGATTCAGTACATAATAAGATCGTAAACATTTTTACATCAGCCTGTCGACCGTAGTCTTACACGTAGACCTCCTAAAGAAAATTATACCACAATCGCCATGTTTAACAGATGAGTGGCAAATCGCAGATGGTGTAAAAAGTACCCTATAAGAGTTCTGCCGGTTAATTTGCCTTAACTCTCAGCCGGTTTTAACGATTCTCATGGGAAAGCTGGGCATGGTAAAAATATATATTCATAATCCAACCAACTAAACATACATATAGTAATTTAAAACCAACAAACTAACATTTATGCTAATCATGAAAGTTTTCCCTCGTGGGAAGAACCTTATGGTGGCTAACGCTCAGGTCGTTCGTGGAAATTGCGTTTGTGACACGACCTCGTACTATTATGGAATGTACTTACATATGTTTAAGTTATATTCAGTTCTGTTAGTTGATTACAAATGCATGTCATTGGCGATTGTAAGATACTGAAATTGATTTTCATAATAAGCTAAACCGATAAGAAAAATCTATACAAATAAATAAAATTGAAGTGTCTGTTTGTAATGTCAAATTTCTAGGCCTTTTTCATGCTCACACGGTTATTTGCACGACACCTATCTATGCCTAAAAATCTGATTATTTTTTTTTGTCTGTGTCAGTCTGTCCCTGTCTGAGTAATTTGTATTTTATATACTTTATCCCAGTATTCCCGCGTTAACTGGAACTATGCGAATAGACGACTGGAACCGAAGTGAAGCGAGGGCGGGTTGCTAGTTACAAACAAAACCCAATAGAAACTCGTTTGACCAGCGTGGTGGATCAATATCTCTCCTATTGTTAAGAAGGTTTCAGTCCAGCAGCGAGACGTAAAGAACTGAGATGGTGATGGTCATTAAAATAAAATACTTATTGGGTTTTTGACTAAATTCTCAATAGAAACTTTCAGTGAAATTAAAAAGTCTTGGAACTAAATTCTTTTGGCTATAATTTTATTTTCAATCAAACTATTCCAAGCTTTAGAGCAATAGCAAACAGTATACAAAGCTAGCTTGGAGTGCTTCAAACCGCAATCAATGCACGTCCATAGCAACCTCTTAACGCTATTAATAGCTAACGTAAGTACAGTAATCCCGTTATGTTGTTTTGATTTTTTACGAGTGTTAGGTCATTCTGTGATTCATGCGTTAGTATGAATCTAATTGAAACGAACGAGTGGAATTTAATTCGATATGAGTCATTAATATGAATTTAGAAAACAGATTTATCATGTCGCCATATAATTTATTTATTTATATATATGAAAAGAAACATTTTAAATTGATCTTCTATACCTAGGGTGCTCAAGTTTTTTAACAGTCAGGCCAAACGGATGATTCAGAAATATTAGGAGGCCCGTTTACGAAGAAAACAATTATAATTTGTCAGATTTTTATTTAAGAGCCATTTCGCAAAATCATTACGCTCGAGTTTAGGTAAAAGACTGCAGAAATGTTTATGTGTGCGTAGCTAACTACAGATGCGCGTGTAACGCGAGGGTCGAGATAGACAAAGTAGTCTTGAGCCGTAAACGGGATGTGATTTGATAAAAGATTAATTGTAAGAAAATAAGTTACTTATTTTAATTGTCTAATAATTTTCTGTTAGATTAATAGGAAAACACAAATAAGTTTGTCATGTAAAACATATAATAACAATTACCATAAAAACAAATACATGTCAATTAAATGCTAAATGAATATTTTATTTGAATAGCATTTTCTCCTGGCAAAAGGTTGTCTTTTTCTACTGACTATTTTCAATAGAAAATGAGGACCAATCCATATAGCACATACACATAAGTTTTCGCTATGTGCAATTGGCCTTGAAACCAGTAATACCAGTCGTGATTTAAGATTGGCTGTTCACTTTAAAACATTTCAGTCCTTTAGTTTGTCAGACAGCATCAGGATCATTTTCTAACAGCGAGGTTGGACATTTCACTTCCACTAATCCTTCACTGTACAACGCATCTGGTGTTGCCCCTAAATATAAAAATTCCTCGTCTATAAAAAGACATTTTTCTATATTATAATTTTCTTGAGCACTGAGTTGGGCCACAATCCACCAGAATTATTACGCAGTCCTTGCGTCCCATGGCTGAAATAAGATAACAAAAAAAAGTGAGCCGTCGCTCAGAACGCCTGACAGATGTGAAACATCGAAACTATTTTGTACGAGTAGAGACACGGTATCTATCTAATTATCTAAGAATGGGATCTACTTATATTTTGAAAGTCCCCTAGTTTAGTTTGTTAGGAGAAGGAATCTCGAAAACATTTCTCAATGAAAATTTAATAATGTAGACATTTAGCCAGGAAAAATCTGTGTAATCATAATCATCACCTCAAATATATATCGGATTCTATCTCGCAGAGAAATCCCGAGCACAGCGACTGAACTTGGTTATGAGGCCTACATTTAGGTATCATATTTTTGTGCCGTAAGTCACCACTGGTGACATATACAGGATATAGATATGTTTTCAGAAACCGAGGTATGTTGGATGATCCTTTTAAGATCTTAAGGTCTCTGAACGCTGCCCAGTCGATCGGGATTCATCGACTGACCTCTTTTTTGAAATTTGACCTACCCAACTGAACTGTTTGTCCAAGTCATTCATAATGATCGATAACTACGATTATCGCATTCGCAAGTAGGACCGGTACAGGAATGACATGGGATTTGACATGACTTTCGCCTTGTTCATGTTCATTCGTAAACCCGCGAGTTGAGAAATCGTTCTGAGATCGTTGAGCATGGTGCCAAGGTTCTCCATGGATTCTGGCATAATTCAAGAGTGGTAGGACCACACTGTCGACAGTTATCTGTCTATAGCCGCGGGCTGGTCCGTCCAGGGTAGTACCACGCTCTCGCAGAAAATCGACGTCTGAGTATTAGTTACTGTGCTTCGTTCGGTGAGTGAGAGAGTCGGCAGCCCAACTTTCTGAGGGTGTTTGTGTGTGGAGGGTTTTGGGGGTGCCCTTGGTATCACCGAGCCTCAATACACTCATTCATACTCCCTTCACTTTCTTCGCGGTAGGCAGCGGCCTTGTAAAGGTCCATGAGCGGCAGCAACACTTACCATCAGGTGTACTGTTTGCTCGTTAGCCACGGTTTGCAATAATAAAAAAAATGACGCTATTATTGTAAATCGAAGATGAGGTTGATGTTAATGCCGAGTCCGACTCAGTATTAGAGCTTGAAGACATATTCCAGTGCAGTGGTGGATAGTTTCGGAGAGACGACGTATCCCTGTCTCATGCCTTGCCGCAATCGGATCGGATTCGTAGTCTTATTCCGATCAAATTTTACATACTCACACATGTACATCGTACGTAAGTCATACATACTTGATAGTATAAAAATCTTAACTTATGACAAAATGTATCAAAACTATGTAATTACAGTATAATAATGATTTTAGAATACGAACGCACGGAATCGGGACGCAGGAACAAGCGACATAGGTCCATCCTCAACGGGTGCTCGCACCGTACTAATCGGTGCCCGCGTGTGTATCGTAATTTATTGTAATTTGGACTAATATTCAATAATTAAATACAATTAATTGCATACAAGGATTTTCAATATAACTGTAGAATTCGATTCTCCAAAGATCATAGTTTAATGTTTAATTTAATTTAGAATAATTTTATTATTTTAACGCCATAAAATAGGCGATAAAAAAGCAATGCAAAATTTAAAAATCGCCCTAGAGTTTTATTTTTTTTCTGATTAACGGTATAAAAAATTTAGAATGTGTTAAATTAAATGGCAATAAGAGTATATTTCTGATGTTTACTATATTTTTTGTGGCCTAAAATATAAATATTATTCATAGATGCAAGGCTCTGAAATTGACTCTGAGGCGATTTTCCAGTAAAACGGTTGTGGGAGATGGGCTACTATGGATCGAACAATTGACTTTTAGAAAAAGTGCTAAATTAATCGTCAATACGAAAGATTGGCCCATTTTAATATGTATTCAATAATATCTAGATGTTACTTACGACGGTAAATTAGGAGCCCAAAATCAGATAATTTCGAGCGTAAACGCGAAATGGCTCTCAAGTAACATTTTGAGTCAAATAAATATGGAAATTGTTTATTATAATTTTCCTATTAATTAAAGTTATAAGTTTCCAAAAAAAATTATAAGTTTCCAAAAAAAATTATAAGTTTCCAAATGTATTTAGATAATTTAAACAAATTTTAACATTTTCAACTTAGCGGGAATTTTTGAATCGTGCCTGCGCGGACCATTCAATATGTGTCTCCGGGCATTAGCTACACTAATGTGTAGCCCGCGGGCCTATGGTTGAGCACCCTTATTCTATACCATGCTGGTCGTTGTACCTTAGCGAGGTTCCTTATGAGGGTGACGCCCCGGAAGAGTCGTCGGGGAGAGACGATACCCGAAAGGGTATCCCGCCGGGCTGACGATAGACGATAAGGAATTCGGTACCAGTGCGTCGCCCCGAACGGAGTGGATGGTGTGTGTGCTGGCCTTAGACCGCCCAAAAAAAATACCATCTCAAATCAGTTGGTGTATAGCTTTATTTTATAATTTTTGTTCTGTTGCAACAATATTATCTGCCTACCTCACTTAGTTGTCTTAACTACACACTCTGGTTCTTATAATGATTTCTTATGCTCACACGATTACTACACATATGGAATAAATTTACTTTTAAATTGTGACCCACATTTCTGATATAAATTTAATAATTAATGCTGTTGTGGGTAGATAAAAATTTCTATAATAATGACGAAATATTGGAAGTGAAATACCTTCATCGTTCCGTGACCATGAACGCTGAAAAGTTATCGAAACCTCGGCAAAGTATAAAACGAATAGAAACGCGGTAAAAATCTGTAAAATTAAATCACATTCAAAGTTAAGAAAGATATTGACGCATACTTAAAATCTAATCGTTGTTATTCTTTGGTAGTTATAAAAATCCTATTGTTGGTATTTGTCGTATGAATACAAAGAAACTAATTTATTTCATGAATAATTTTATTCCATTTGTCCGTGTGGTGACGGAGTAAGAATACAATTCACCGCTCCCTATCTTGCTTGTGGATGTCGTAAAAGACGATTAAGGCGTATAATACGCATATAACATCTATGCAAGAGAAGAAAAACTTGAAATGAAAACCTATACCTACC
Source organism: Lymantria dispar (assembly GCA_032191425.1). Taxonomy (NCBI): domain Eukaryota; kingdom Metazoa; phylum Arthropoda; class Insecta; order Lepidoptera; family Erebidae; genus Lymantria; species Lymantria dispar. The sequence goes on from CM063448.1 coordinate 27,316,511, forward strand.
TGCCTGACCAGCATGGTATAGTAAGATCAATTGCCCTCCTATTGTGGATGAGGCTCAAGCCCAACAGTGGGACGTATATGAGCTGAAATGAATGAATGAATTTTATTATAGCTAATTCATGTATGATTATAATATTTATTTAAAGTTTTTTTGTGTGTAATTGTGAATTTAATTATGTATAATTAGCGTATATTAGGTATTATATGATAATAGTTTGTTTTAAAAGCACCTATTGTTAGTTTTGAACCGGAATATATCTCAATGCTATTAAGTGGCTTACCATCATACAAGTCGAAGGCAACTAAAGTAATATATACATAATTACTTTTAGGTATATGAAAGATATTTAGGTAAGAAAAGAATTCACGGTCGAAATCAATACTCAACAATAATATTGAATAGCCTGCCACAAAACATCATAATCATTTGCCTGCCCTCAACCCACGCTGAGTGAAATCGGCACAGCATGTTCTTATCTTCCATAACCTCCTCTCAGCCGTCATATCTGTACTCACTTTTTTCATACGCTCATTTACACAGTCCATCCATCTCTTTTTAGGTCTCCCACTCTTCTTACGTCCATCCACAATCATAGCGATAACCCGCTTTGTCACATTCCTTTCATCCCTCCTCATCACAAGTCCATATCAAGACAATATCACGCTCCTAATCTTCTCTATCACTGATGCCACTTTCAGGCTTTCTCTAATGTACTCATTTCTTATCTTATCAAACCACACATCCATCTTAGCATACGCATATCTGTGGCATGCAATCTTCTCTCATCCGTCTTTTTCAATGCTCAACATTCAGATCCATGTACAAAACATTTAATTATATATTTAATTATATATTATTATAATTTCATTTCAGGTTATACACATCCCATTATTGGGTTCAAGCCTCCTTCACAAAAAAGAAAGAAAGAAAGAAAATAAGATTTATTGGACACTATAGCTACATGCTTTACATACAAATATACACAAAATGAAAAAACGAACACGAAAAAATATTGATGATTAAAAAATCGTAGTTTATATAAATGAAATTCCAAGTATTAATGTCCAAAAGGCAACAGCTCAGCATATGCTACATAAACTTGCAGCGCTGATTTTCAGCTGCAGCCTTACTAATCTAAGTTACAGGTCACAATAGGATAGAAATTGACCCGCAATTATACCACGCTGGTCAGACAGGTTGCTATGGTTTTATTACGAATTTTATTTCTCTTGCATAGATATTTAAAGCTTTAGCTCTTCATCATTTCAGCTCATATATTCCCTACTGTTGGGCTCGAGCCTCCTCCACAATAGGAGGGAATTCGACCTTACTATACCATGCTGGTTAGATAGGTTAGTATAGAGTTTTATTTCAAGTTTTTCCTTCTCTTGCATAGATGTTATATGCGTATTATATCCCTTAGTCGTCTTTTACGACATTTACGGGAAAGGAGGGGTTAGTGGAGTGTCTTATTACTCCATCACCACACGGAAAGAAAAAAAAAACTAAATTAGGCCCAAACTAATGCTCGTAAATATACAATTTATGTTCAAATAAAAATGTAGTTTATTAAACATTGCGTGTTGCCTATTATATAAGTAATTGGCTAAATATGTTATGCGTCTTAAGCATACAAAGTTGTAACTAAAATCATTTTATCTAATTCTTTGTAAATACCAATTGATAATTTATTAATCTTCTAGAAATTTCAATGTCAAACATAAACATAATGTAATTTTGTATTTTATCTTGTCATATTTTAAAAATATTCAACGACATTGTAAATTGGCTTAGGTTAATTTTCTTTTTTTCTTTTTTAATCTATTCCAGCGTGATAATATCTGTATTCATACATTCATATACGTTGCACTGCTAGGCTCGAGCCCCCTCTACGATAGGAGGGAAATTAACCACGTCGGTCAGCCTTATTGGTATAGAGTTTTATTTCGAGTTTTCGTTCTTTAACATAGCTGTTATATGCAAATTTAATCACTTAGCCATCTTTTACGACACCCACAGGTAAGATTGCGGTGAAATGTATTCTTACTCCATCACCGCATAGAAGACATTAGTATTTTTTTTATTATGACTCCATTTTCCAGAATGTACTAAAAGACTACTAAGGGATGTAAGTGGAATACATTAATGCAACACTAAGCAATCAGATAGAGGTAGTCCAGGTCCATGAAAATACTCTTAGTCATATTTTACGACACCCGCGAGCAATATAAGGGTTGGTAGTATTCGTAGCCGCCATCACAAATTTTCTACTTACATATTTATTATAAATACAAAACTTAAAATGCTGAGATGGAGCTTTAAGAGAAGGAAAACTCGATATAAAACTCTATTTCAAGACGTCTGACCAGCGTAGAATGGTAAATAATAATAAAATTAAATTCCCCTCTCGTAAAGGAGAAGGCCCGAGCCCAATATTGGGACACATATAGGCCGAGATGAATCCGGAGTTCCCTGCATTACATCACACCTATTAAGCTTTAAATGTTTGCTATAAGAATAAAAATGCCTCTGGAATACTTCCATAAGATATTTTTGCCAAAAATAGTTACGTAGATACTATTTACTTATTTGAATATTAAAGGCATATAAGCTTACTTCTAACATATACGGATATTTTGGCGACAATCCAAGTTCTTTATATAAATCGAACGAATATTTTATGTACGAGTATATTGTAGGTATCCTGAACATTTTATTTATTGCATAAAGGAAGATGAAAATTATGCATATGTTGACGAAGTATAAATACAATTGACTAGCCTCTTACTTATTGGTGGATATAGTAAAAGACGACTAAATGATCATCGAAATATAGAATTATCAAGATATTATCTACATCTATGCAACAGAAGGAAAACTTTTAATAAAACTCTATAGCAAAACGTCTGGCCAATGCAGTGCAAGAATGTCACTTTCACTCCCATTGTGAAAAAGGTTCAAGCACTGGGACATATGATAGATAATAATAATGGAGTTTAAAAGAAAAGAAATCTATTTTATAGGTTTCATTAATGTTTATTGAACTTAAACTTGGTGATAGGACCACACTATTGACAGTTGTCTGTCTACAGCCGCGGGCCGGTCCGTCCGGGGGAGTACGATACTCTCGCAGAAAATCGACGTTTAAAAGTAACGTACATTCAAATCATGTATAATTGTATTTATTTAATACTTTTAATATAAAATTAAGAATTAAACCTTTTTTTTTTGGGCTGGGTTGCGGTCGGTGCACTCCTCACACCACTCTGTCCGGGGCGACAGAGGGGCGTAAGCACGCACTCCCGCAACCCACCCGCGATTCACGTCGCCTTCGTCTTTGGGCCGACCACCGGAGCAGGGTGACTTGACGTCAGTGGTCAAGAATTATACCTATATCTATATTTATGAACACATATAATGTCGACGAACGGGTGTTGCCCACCAAGTCTGCAGAATTAGCACATTGAAGGTGCAATGGGCAGGCCACTTCACTCGTAGACCTGACAACCGTTGGGGAAGAAAGGTTCTCGATTAGCCACCACGAATTGGATGACCCTCTACCCTGTCATATAATGTAGGTGCATAAATATTGGCCGTTATATCTCCGCGCGCCCGATGCCTGACCTTTGCAGCGAGACTTATTATATATTCCTGGATTTGGATCGATTAGACATTATTAGGAAGGTCGTATTCTAGACAGAAATAGAATTACATGAATCTTTAATGCTCTTTCAGCTTTAGATGTTATTGTCTTTCAAGGTGATTGAATTAATTGCTTACTAAGATACCTATCTTATTCTCTTTCCGTGTGGTGACAGAGTAAGAATTCACCACCCCGTGGGTGACGTAAAAGATGACTAAGGGATATGATATGCAGATCTATGCAAGAGAAAGAAAACTCGACATAAAACGCTTTGCCAACACGTCTGACCAGCTTGCTATATATAGTAGGTCAATTTTCTTCCTATTGTGGAGGAAGCCCGTGTCCGTGACTTATGTGAGCGGAGATGATGATGATGAATCTTATTCTCATTCCTTATCATCTTCATAGCCCATATACGTTTCACTGCGGGGCTCTTCTATAATAGCAGAAAAATTTACCTACACCACGCTGGTCGACCGTGTTGTTATAGGGTTTAATTTCGAATTTTCAACCTCTTGCATATCATATGTTATATGCGTATTATATCCGTCATCTGTTACGACTTCCACGGACAAAAGAGATAGGAGAGAAGGTGTCCATGTGAATTTTACTCTTATTCCGTCACCACATGGATAGACACTCCATATATGTCTTACTACTGGCCACGGTTCATCATCAGGTAAAAGGAATTCGCTTACTATACCACGCCAGCAGAGTCGCCATATCGTTTTTTAACAACCTCCTCTTAATGGTGAGGTTTATTACAACAGTGTAAAATCGATACTCTAATTGATTCGTAACAAATTCGTATAACATTGAAAAGTAAAGCAGTCCTTTGTTGAACATGTAGGGTAAAGACAACTTGTATTGATCAAATGTACAATAACAAGTAGATACGTAAACTATGTGAATGAAACTACAATTAAACATAAGGCATTAATTGCATTTTGTTTATAGTCTTACGACTTTATATCCAAAGGTGTAAATAATCGAAGGCCAATAAAGGTGCCAAATGCCGCTGGTTCGCTCATAAAACGGAGTAAATTCACAGGGCAGTTTGACCTCATGACGCCGTGCTGTATACCAAGAAGGCTGTATGGTGTGTATTCAGAGAACGGTCTGTCAGAAAAAAATATAGTGCGACTGTATTTGATCATGTTATTTTTTATTTTCTAAGCTTTAAATTTTCGCTAGTCTCAAATGGATTTATGAGGCTGGTACAAATTATTTTTTGAGAAATTGAAAAATTAAATAAGAGTTCATTACAATAGTACCTTCCGTTGTAAATAAGAATAAAGGATGTAAGAATGTCACTGCTTGAAAATTTAAATCTATATCTATACTAATATATAAAGCGGAAGAGTTTATTTGTTTGAACGCGCTAATCTCAGGAACTACTGGTCCGATTTGAAAACTTCTTTCAGTGTTAGATAGCCCATTTATCGAGGAAGATTATAGGCTATATATCATCACGCTAAGACTCATAAGAGCGGAGCAACAGTGAAAAATGTTTCAGAATTGTTTTTTTTTCTTTTTAGAGCTTCCGCTGCGTACACTACAAAAACGGTTAGGTTTCGCAAAAATCATGTGACAGAATTGTACTCGTATTATTTAAAAATATATTCACCTTCTAAGTAAACAAAATTGTGGATTAAAGTTAGCATTAGCCCAAAGTAACTGTTCCACGCGGACGAAGTGGCGGGCATAAGCTAGTCTATACCAATAAATAAAATTGGAGTGTCTGTTTGTGTTGTCAAAATAATAGGCTTTTTTCATGCTCACACGGTTATTTGGACGATACCTATGCCTAAAAATCACTTTATATTTTTTGTCTGTCTGTTTGTTCCGGGTAATTTTCAAAACGGCTGGACCGATTTCAAAAATTCTTACACCAATGGAAAGCTATAATATCAGGGAGTAAACTAGGCTATATTTTATCCCGGTACTCCCACGGGAATTCTCCTTTCGCTGTAAAGTCTTACACCCAATATTGGTATGTATATCAGATGAAAAAAATATTCTTTACTGACTTTTATGATTGTGTGTTATTTTTACTACGTCATCCAAAGTAATTTTACTCATCGTTATTATCATCATAGCTTATATATGTCCCACTATTGGGCTCGAGCCTCCTCCATAAGAAAAGGAAAATTGGTCTATACCACGCTGGTCACACGGATTGGTATAGGGTTTCATTTCGAGTTTTCCTTCTCTTGCACAGATGTTATGTGCATATTATATCCCAAAGGCGTCTTTTACGACATCCGCGGGCAAGATAGGGAGTAGCAAATTGTAATTCTTACTCCGTCATTACACGGAATAGTTTTTTCAAAGTAACTCTTGAATCAATATTATTCATCCATCAGACCGCAGAGGACCGCTATTGGAAGTAGTTCTCCCCATGACAGTGGCACTCTAAAAGGTCCTGTACCACCAACAATCAACGGATCCCTATGACTTTTAAAATGTCACCAGTCCTCCTATTGAGGTCATTCATTCGACATGAATATGTTGAATATTGTCCATATGGCTTTTAAATAAAAAAATACTTTTATAGCTTTATAAAGAACTTAGAACTATCAATCAATATAGAAACTCCGTCATCTATCACTAATCATTCTCGGCAGGGAGGCCCGAAATCGTAAGGCTCACTGAGCCTTGAACAAAGCCTCCGACGTGGCTTGTATGAGAGCGTTCTACCGCAATGGCCTATTACGAATTCCTACGGTCGATAAAAGCCTTTATTTTAGCCACAAATTTTGCAAAGTTTGTCGGTTTGCAGTATTGGTTACAGAGAAACTCAGTCTCTCTTTATTCGTTCAGTTAATCTTTTTTAGGGAATCAACTTTCATTTAATAAAGTCAAAATACAAATTATGAATTTATTGATAAACTAAATAAGTTTGAATTCAATTTGATGTACATGTTCTTTCTCAAGAATTAAGAATATAGATTTGTTTATATTTTAAATTTGATATTAAGTACGGTAAAAAGCTTTCCCAATACGAAATGTTATCTATTCAACAGATTATACTCGGTCTAAAAAAAGTAAAGTTAAAATACTATCCATAGGCAACACATAGGCGTATTATATTATGTTTTAATCTATGTGGCAATTTTAATTCAAACCTGTTCGACATTTTACAAGTTATTAACTTACAAACTATTTTTACAAACTTATGATATTAATGTAGGGTTCCTGATGTTAACTGTGAACTCATCTTATCATCTCCACCCATATATGTACGTCCCAGTGTTGGGTTCGGGCCTCCTTCACTATGAAAGGGAAATTAACATACTATACCACGCTGGTCAGACGCGTTGGGAAAGGGTTTTGTTTCGGGTTTTCCTTCTCTTACATAGATGTTATATACATATTATATCCTTTAGTCGTCTTTTACGACACCCACGGGCAAGAGAAGATGTGGTGAAATGTGTTCTACTCCGTCACCGAACGGACGAACTAAGTAGGAACTAACTAAATAACTGTAAACTAAATAAGAATAAACTTGATAGTTGTCACATATATTTTTGTCTCCGTATGGTGATGCCTTAAGTATAGAATTTGTCGCCAACCCTTCCCATAGTATACAGTAAGTAATATACATAGTTCCTTGTATTTTTTGGCAAATATATACGTTGCATTTACGTTCTTTCCGAATACCGGCTAAGTATTTTAATGTACCTAATGGTCTTACGTTATAATTCCGAATCGGCTATAAAAGTACCTATTACTGAGGTTTTCTGCAGATATTTTCAAATTTGGCGAGATATTTTCAAAAAATTCACAGCAATAAACTCTAGTTTGATTACCGTCTCGCCAATGAAGCTCAATACGTACCTATTGCATACTAACTTTAGTCATTTGGAGGACAAAGCCAAATTGGCAAGCAAAAAGTTGAGCGTCCTGAACAGAGCCAGGCGGTGCTTCACACCGAGACAGCGTCTTGTGCTGTACAAAGCGCACGTTCGTCCTCATGTGGAGTACTGCTCACATCTCTGGGCAGGTGCGCCCAAATATCAGCTAGACCCACTTGACTCCCTGCAAAGACGGGCTGTTAGAATTGTCGGGGATCCCTATCTTACGGACAGATTGGAGTCGCTGGAGCAGCGGAGAGACTTTCGGTCACTGTGTACTCTACCGACTCCTTCACGGGGAGTGCTCTGAGGAACTGTTTGACTTGGTACCACCGTCACTATTCTACCAACGTACCACTCGACACCGTAGCAGGGTTCATCCATTTCACCTGGAAACGTTATGGTCTTCAACTGTACGTTTCCAGCGTTCATTTCTCCCACGTACGTGCAGGCTCTGGAATGAACTACCTGCTGCTGTTTCCTGAGCGCTATGACATGTCCTTCTTTAAACGAGGTTTAAGAAGAGTATTTCTTTCACGGTAGGCAACGGCCTGACTGTGGCCCTGGTATTGCAAAGGTCCATGTGCAGCAGTGTCACTTACCATCAGGTGTGCTGCTTGCTCGTTTGCCACCATTCGCAACAAAAAAAAAAATAACTCGTCTAGCCGACAGGGTAGTATTTCACTTAACCAGAAGAGTACCGTACCCAGATGTGGGTTGAAAAGAAGAAAGATTATATGAAGTAACGTGTTCCATCATCATCATCATCACAGTCACCATCATCATCTCTTATACGTCCCACTACTGAGTTCTAGCCTTCCCTACAATGGGAGGAAAACTGATCTACTATATCTCGCTGGTCAGTCGAGTTGGTATAGGATTTTATTTCGAGTTTTCCTTCTCTTGCGTAGGTTTTACCTACCTATTAGTCGTCCTTTACGACACCTACGATAAAGAAAGGTGGTGGAAAATTATATATCTACTTCGTCACCAAACAGAATACGCCTGTATTTACACCTTTATTACTCTCCAAAACTGAAGGAATGAAAATAAAAAATACATTTATTTTCTACGGTACAATTTTTGTGGAATATACTCGCTCGAACACCTTTTCTTTTTTCTGCAGATAATAATAGCACATTCAAAGTAAAACCATTACAATTTCAAATGAGCTTGCCATAAAAAATCGCTATATAAAGGTATTTAAAAATAAAAGATAGTCGCTTTATGGTAATTCTTGAACTTTATGGATTCATGCGGTAATAAAAAAAAATAAAAGGTTGCATTCTGTATAACTATTGTCTATGTATATAAGAACAATGTGACACTTCAGAACCTGTTTTGTTATTTTTAAGAAATAATAGCAACCGGTCCTCGCTTCGCTTCGGTTTCAGTCGCCTTATTCGCGTAGTGTTCGTTCTCGTGGTAATACTGGGATAAAATACAGCCTAAGTTACTCCATATATAAACAGCTACTTGGTAATAAAGTATTATCAAAATCCGTCCAGCCGTTTTGAAGATTACCCAAAACAAACAGACATACAAATAGACAAAAATTCTAAACCAGTTTTTAGGCATAGGTATGGTGTAAATTATCGCATCAGCCTGAAAAAATCCCATTACTTTGACATTACAAACATATACTCCAATTTTATTTATTTATTTTTTTATTGCAAACGGTGGCAAACGAGCAAACAGTACACCTGATGGTAAGCGTTGCTGCCGCTCATGGACCTTTACAAGGCCGCTACCTACTGCGAAGAAAGTGAAGGGAGTGTGAATGCATGCATTGAGGCTCGGTGATACCAAGGGCACCACCAAAACCCTCCACACGCAAACACCCTCAGAAAGATAGGCTTCCGGCTCTCTCGCTCACCTTTTATTTATTTGTATAGAGTATAGATTATGAAAATAATAATGTCACCTCAATGTCATTTACATTGCTTTAGGTTTTGCCTAAAATTTAGTATTTGTTGATGGGAATGTGGGAATTTCCGTGTGGTGACGGAGTAGGAATACAATTCACCACCTCCTCTTTTGCCTGTAGATATCGTAAAAGACGACGACGACGACGACGATTAAATATGCTTCTCTATACAAATATAATAAATTATATATAATAATTTTTTGTCTGTCTGTTTGAGGTAATCTTCCAAACGGTTGGACCGATTTTAATAATATTTTAATACCAGCTAGTGTTTTATATGAGGAGTTACTTAAGCTATATTTCATCCCGGCAGCGAAGCGAGTGCGGGTTGCTAGTAACATCTATAAAAACGAAAGAAAACACGAAATAAAACTCTATTGCAACACGTCTGACCAGAGAGGTATAGTAGGTCAATTTCCCTCCTATTGTGGAGGAGGCTCGGGCCGTATGTGACAACAGTGGAATATTGTATATGAACCGCACGCATATAGTACGAAAAATTAGCATGCTAAAGTGGCAATGGGCAGGCCACATTGCTCGACGAACTGACAACCACTGGGGAATTCTCGAGTTGCGACCACGTATCGGATGACGCAGTGTAGGACGCCCCCCTACTAGGTGGACCGACGATCTGGTGAAAGTTGCTGGGCGTCGTTCGATGCAGGCGGCACAAGACCGCACTTTGTGGCGTAATATGAGGGAGACTTGCGTCCAGCAATGGACGGCGGTAGGCTGAAATGATGATGTTGATATGAACTGAAATGATGACGATGATGTATCCCATAGACAAAGTCGATAGACTGATGAATGGATTTAAAAAAACACGATACAATAAACATGACAAAACATCCATAAAATCGCTGTTGACCGTTAAATTTGAAGTGAACACATTTTTGGGTCACCTGTTTCCCAATTTCCATTCGAATGACCTCAACCAATGTTCCATGTATGGAAACGATGTGATCGATGAAGCCGTGAGTTTATTGATTATCGGGGTTGTTTCTTTTTGAAGTTATAATTCTTTTGACGGGTTAGTGAAAATGAGAGTAAATTTTTACGATACGCGCGCACACCGTCATGAAAACCGACTCACTGAGCTAGTCAATATTTTTTACGATGTGCGCACACCGTCACAAATGTCATCGTCACGTCACCGTCACAAATAATGCGTTATTTTTTTTTTTTGTTTTTTTTGTGTGGGACTTAGTTGTTAGCCTCAGATGGCTGTGACAACTTTACCCGGACTGGTGGGTGAGCGCTGAGGGCTCTCAACCCGTACATAATGCGTTATAATAAAACTTTTAATATATTATTTTTTTTTATTATTAGTGTTGTTTTTTCTACAAGCGTAGGATAACGTGAAGGATAACATTTTTATAAAGATTTTTATCTTGTTACGCCAAAGAAGTATTACTTCCTACATGTGTATATATGTACACACACACACACACCTTATTCTTTTTTATTTTATAATAGTGCAGGAGTATAGGAGAGAGAGGAGAGATTTTGTGAACATAAAATCAGTATACAGCCAAAAATTATCCAGCGTGGAATGTTTATTTTTTCTTTTTAAAGACACATCCTACACCAAAAAAAATATTCATGTATTGCGGGCGACTTTACGAACATATAATTAACGGACTCAAGTTACATCCAGACTACGAACAACAATTTGTGGATCGCAAAAAATGTTTCTCTGCGTGGGATTCGAACCCATTACACTGGCACGGTAGATCGGTATCTTAACCAATACGGCTTCTGTGCAATCAAATTCAACCCATTGAGTGCAACACGGAAGAGTGTTAGTTAAAAGATCAGTTGCAATGTATAACATATTATCACTGACCATTCCTATATTATTCTATTCAATAAAAAAAGTTGTGATTGCTGTTTAAATTTCATTTTAACAAAGAGAATTTTCATTTTTAAATTTCGTGTTATTAGTGTTTTTGTAGTTATTAATATTAATTATATATTCTCCAGTCGTGTGGACTACAGGGCTATATTTAACCTACTGTCTTCTGTAGCTACTTAAAGCGGTTCAACTGACGGGTAAACCTTTCGAATACTTACCCGTTGAGCAATGTCCCAACGGATATCAACGACTTTACAATAAATTACGTATCGCATGACAAGAAAACAATTTAATTGATTACTTTTCGACATCTCAAATTAAAGAAAAAATTCATGCATTATCCTATTTCCATATGAAATGATATATATTTATTTTTTTTTAAACCGTATTGTAGCATCTAAAATCAATTTTTAAATATAACATCACGTTAGCCCATAAAGAAATAAACGGACAAGAAATCAAGTTGAAAACAGTAATATAGCACAACATAGATGACTCGGCAAACGCTATTCGTCCAAATCTAAAAAATAAATAGAGATCTCCTTGAGTAGATCGCAGCGACACCTTACCGAGTCCAAATATTAATTTAAACTTTTGTCGTATCCACTGAAACACGCATAAAAACAAAAAGTCGTCTACAAAAGTACAAAAACTAACCCTTATCGCTTGACCGACTCATTTCTATTGTAAAGTAACTTTGTATAATGCTTCGCAAAAGCAGAATTAACTAGTTATTAGAGCTTACTTGTATCATCTATAGATAAACTACCCTCATACTTTTTTTAATTAAAAAGCGAAATATTAAGTAGCGACCTACAGTATTTGAAATCGTCATATCTACATTGATAACAAAATGACCTTTAATTTATTGATTTCTGATAGAAAATTGATATTTAGAGTTATATAAATAGAGAAATCATTTATTTTATTCACTAATTTTTCAATCAACAAGAAAAAAATTGCATGTGTTTAAATATACATCTTTTCAGCTGCATAAAATTATTTAATATATAATGGAGAATAAAGGACCCACTACACTCAGTAGATCAGAGTAGTTGGCTTATATTTCAGGGCAGGGCAAAGGAAATGTTGAGGAGACATACCTACTTATATTCTTAGTCCAAAAAGTTTCGGAGACAGTACAATAAAAATAAAACTGTTGTATTATAACAAATTGTCCAATTATTTCATTCTGAAATTCACCCAGATTATAACTTATTTGATGACAAACATATCTGATGAATAAAGAAATTGATCCTAAAAAATCTTTATTAGATATTCCTGTTTTTTACACCTAAACCAGCTATTCTCAATATCATAATTTATTACATACCACACAGTTTAGTTCTATTGCTTAACTCAGAAGTAAAGCTCCTTGACACGAGACAAAAACAAGACATCTCGGGGCGGGTTGCCCTCTTCCTAATCTACGGTATATAGGTCAGTGGGCGGTCTCTATCGATTTCCAACACTTGTGCGTTCGCAGGAGTATTCGTTTAGTCTTTACGTTTGCATTTGGCCTTCATAGGAATACGTCAATCTATACTAATATTATAAAGAGGTAAAATTTGTAAGTTTGTATGCAGGGGGTAATCTCTGGAACTCATAATCTAATTCTAATTTTATTTTAACTGGCAGAAAGCTACATTATTCCTGAGTGCTATAGGCTATAAATTGTTTCTATAACATGTATATTAACCGAGCTATCACAACTTTTGTCTGGCAAGTCGGAAAAAAATACCTCGTAAAACAGAATTATTTGCGTGCGCTGCCTAAACAGTTGCTTAAAATTAAAAAGAATGTATGGCTACCTGGTTCATCTTAATTATTTCTACAAAAAAGTCAGCGATACCATATCTCTATCTTTTATATTTTATCTTTTATACTTCTATTATTGCATTAAAAAATTTTTTTTTCGGCATTGTTACGTTTGGTTGATTATTTGAGCAACAAAATATTAATTCTTATGACAATAAATTATTTCAGTATCACAGGAACATCATACAGATAAGATTTGCCATTTACAGTATATCAATTGGTCATACAGTTTCGGAGATAATATAAAATTACTAAAACGCAAAATGACCCTAGCATAACTTTCATTGTGCAGACGTTTTACCTATTTGCCCATAGATGGCGTTCTGCAATGACGTCATTTTTCTGAATCGCGGTGTTAAGACTTTCCGTGGATTGATGACCCTCTCGAATTATTATGCCCACGTTGTCGTTAGTTGGAGTTCTAAAAATTACATGTCAGTTGGTTATTGGTTTCGGTTGTTTCGTTCGCATGGTTGTTGTTGTTGATAGATACCTCATAATCGAAAATATCGTAATTTCGTTGTACGTTTGTTTTGTATGTTCGTAGTTTCGTACTTCGTTCTATCGTAATAATCGACACGAGTTATTCGATATTACGATTGTTTTGTTTTGTAAAGGCGGACGGTGTTCGAGTCGCTCTCCCTTTGTTCATAATTGTTTTCAAGTCTGTGCGTGGTTTGTTGAGAGCATGCCTAAAAGGAAATCTCAACTGTCTCGGCAGACATCACAGACAAGAGCCGATCGAGTACGCCGTACGGAAGAATCTGCCCCTGAAAATGAGCAACGCCTCTCGAGAAATAGAGAATATATTTCGCAAGCACGCGCTAGAGAATCTAGCTCCGAGCGCTCACAGCGCCTCGCAAGCCAAAATGTGAGGACGACGCGGGCCCGTGCTCGAGAAACTAGCGCTGAACGTGCGCACCGTCTATCTGAGTTAAGGCAGCATGTCTGTGAGACAAGGGATAGGGAGACTAGCACTGAGCGCTCGCAGCGCCTAGCAACAGAAAGACAGCGAGCAGCTACAGTCAGAGCGCGTAATCGGAATATAGCCCAAGGAAATAGATCAGCCTTCAATTACGATGCCAATATAGATTATGCTCAGCAAAACACTGTGAAAATAGGCGAAATGAATAAAACATGTCCTAAGTGTTTTGCAAATAAATGGAGCGATGAACCAAATGGTATGTGTTGTGCTGCAGGAAAAGTGGTTCTTCCTGATATCCAGGCACCACCACAACCAATAAAAGATCTATTACTGGGCAATCATCTATTATCTGCGCATTTTTTAAAAAACATACGAAAGTATAATACACTCTTCCAAATGACGTCATTCGGTGCTAAAGAAATTCGCGAAGGAAACTTTATGCCTACATTTAAAGTAGAAGGGCAAGTTTATCACTTAATTGGTAGTCTACTCCCTTCGCCAGGGCAAAGCCCGCAGTTTCTACAAATTTATTTCATTTCTGATGCCGACCAACTTTCGTTGCGGTCTAATATTGCTCCTAACCTAAATATCGATTTAATCAATGATTTACAGACGTCGTTAAATAGTCATAACATTTATATTCGCAGTTTCAAATACAATTTAGAACATAACTCTTCATCTGAAAACTTAAAATTAATCATTCACGCTGACCGCACTCCACAAAATCAACATCGTGGAAGATACAATTCACCTACAGCAAACGAAGTTGCAGTATTATTGGTGGACGAAGATAAGGGACCTAGAGATATAGTCCTTCATTGCAAAGATGGTCAACTGAAAAGAGTTTCTGAATTACACAGAGCTTACGATCCCTTACAATACCCTTTGATGTTTGTTAACGGTGAAGATGGTTATTATTTGACTATCCCTCTACAAAATTCAGCGCGAAATAAAACAGTTTCGTGTATGCAATTTTATATGTATAGATTGATGACCAGGGCCAACAGTTTTAATCCCCTTCATTATTATCGGGATTTGTTTAGTCAATACTGTGTTGACATGATGGCTAAAATGATAACAGAGAGACTAAGTTACATAAGTCGCAATCAACAACAACTGAGAGCTGATGACTATATCCATTTAAGAGACGCTATAAATCAGGATGCTAATGTCAACGCTGCAAATATTGGCCAACATGTCATCTTGCCTTCATCTTTCACCGGCTCTCCGCGTTACATGCATGAAAAAACCCAAGATGCAATGACGTATGTACGCAACTATGGAAGACCCGATTTATTTGTGACGTTCACTTGCAATCCGGAGTGGCCAGAAATTAAGAAAGAGCTATTTGCTGGCCAACGTTCTTTCGACCGTCATGACATTATTGCTAGGGTTTTTCATTTAAAGATGAAGAAAATGATCAAGTCGTTCACTAAAGACGAGGTATTCGGCAAAGTCAAATGCCATATGCTTAGTGTTGAATGGCAAAAACGCGGACTACCACACTGTCATATGCTGTTTTGGTTTGCACAAAAAATACAACCAGATGAAATAGACAGTATAATAGTTGCTGAACTACCAAACAAAGATGATGACCCAATATTATTCGATATTATCACCAAAAACATGATCCATGGACCTTGTGGGGAGCACAATTTATCATCACCGTGTATGAAGAACGGTATATGTTCAAAGAAATATCCTCGGCGATTCGTCACCGATACTCAGACAGGCGAGGATGGTTATCCTGTATATCGTCGTCGTAATGCTGAAAATGGTGGTCAAGTCGCAGTTGTAAACATCAGAGGGAGGCCGATTACAATAGATAACAGATGGATTGTACCATACTCTCCAATGTTGTGCAGGTCATTTAACGCCCACATTAACGTCGAATACTGCCATTCAGTTCAGGCTATAAAATATATATGTAAATATATAAATAAAGGTTCCGATCAAGCCACGTTCAGCGTTAGAAATCCGCATGATGAGGTGGAAAATTATTTAAATGGGCGATATATAAGTACATCGGAAGCCGTCTGGCGAATACTCGAATTTCCGATCCACGACCGACATCCCACGGTCGTGCATTTGGCCGTGCACTTAGAAAACGGGCAAAGGGTGTTTTTCACACCAGGAACTGCGCGACAAGTTGCCCAAAATCCGCGCAAAACCACTCTATTAGCGTTTTTTGAACTCTGCAATACCGACGAATTTGCAAAAACGCTGTTGTACCACGAAGTTCCACACTATTATACGTGGGCTAATAACAAATTTTCAAGACGAAGGCGCGGTCAAGACGTCGATGGGCATCCAGAAATAAAAAGAGATGAAGCTTTGGGAAGAGTGTACGGTGTACATCCGTCACAATCAGAATGCTTTTATCTAAGAATTTTATTGCACCACGTACGCGGTCCCACATCATTCAAAGATTTGAAAACTATAAATGGAGTGGTCAAGGAGACGTATCAAGCGGCTTGCCGGGACAGAGGTTTGCTGGAAAATGATGATCACTGGGAGAAGACATTAAGAGAAGCTTCGATGTCGGAATGTTCATTGAAACTTAGGGAGTTATTTGTGGTGATACTGCTATTTTGTCAGCCATCTGAACCGTTAAAACTATGGGATATCTTCAAGGACAATTTTTGTGAAGATATCAGACATAGAAATCGACAACAAAATCAGGACTTTACCATGCCTTTTAATGATGTTATGTACAATGAAGGTTTAATACAAATTGAAAACAAACTTTTAGCATTGAATGATAAAACATTGAGTGACTTTGGATTACCGTCTCCAGTTCGCCCTGTAAATGATGCAATAGATACAATGTTGGTACATCCGCACAACATCAGTGAATTAGCTACTTTTGTAAATGAAAATTTGCCTAAATTAGTCACAGACCAAAAACAGGCTTTTGATGAAATTATTGATAGCGTAACGAATAATAAAGGAAAAATTTTTTTTTTAGACGCCCCAGGAGGCACAGGGAAAACATTCCTCGCTAATTTAATATTAGCACATGTTAGGCAATCCGGAAAAATAGCTTTGGCAGTGGCTTCTTCTGGGATTGCGGCTACTTTATTGAGTGACGGTAAAACTGCTCACTCTACCTTCAAACTCCCATTGACAGTTTCATTGGAGCAACAGTCGGTATGTTCGATACGCAAAAATGGGCCCATTGGTCAATTGTTACAGAATACGTCGTTGATAATGTGGGACGAATGTACCATGAGTCATAGAGCTCATGTTGAAGCAGTGGATCGAACACTTAAGGACTTGAGAAACTCAGTCGCTGTCATGGGTGGTGTCACTTTTGTGTTTGCAGGTGACTTTCGTCAGACACTTCCCGTCGTCACAAGAGGTACACGTGCGGATATCATAAAGGCATGTCTAAAATCATCGCCCCTATGGAGTATAGTCCAAACTTTGAATTTACGTACGAACATGAGAGTCCACGTTATTGGAAATATGGATAACGATTTTCCACAACAGCTGCTCAAAATTGGAGAAGGGTCTTTTTCTTCTCGAACCTTGGACTCTAACTCTGCGGAAATCGTTATAAATGAGACTCTGGGTCGTATAGTTCACAGTCTACAGCATCTTATAGATGCAGTATATCCTGACCTCGAATATTTACTAGATAGAGACATTCATTGGCATTGTTCAAGGGCTATCGTCTCACCAAGGAACGATACAGTCAATGAAATCAATAATCTAATTTTACAAAAAGTTCCCGGCCATGGTAAAATCTACAAGTCAATTGATACAGTGTGTAATATCGAGGATGCAGTCCACTATCCGCAGGAATTTTTAAATTCCCTTAAACCATCTGGTCTGCCACCTCACGAACTGCTGTTGAAATCCGGGACACCTATCATGCTTTTAAGAAATTTAAGCCCACCTAACCTGTGCAATGGCACAAGGCTACTAATAAAAGATTTAAAAGACAACCTAATTGTGGCGACCATTCTCATCGGCCCAGGAGCTGGCCAGTTGGCGCACATCCCAAGAATTCCAATGATTCCGACGGACCTACCCATACGGTTTAAACGACTCCAGTTTCCAATAAAAACATCATTTGCCCTGACTATTAATAAGTCCCAGGGACAAACATTCTCTTTGGTTGGCATTGACCTACGAAAAGAATGTTTTTCCCATGGGCAATTATATGTTGGTCTATCAAGAGTGGGATCATCCGAAAGGCAGATTATTCTGTTACCGGAAAATAAAACAACCTCAAACATTGTATATAGAGAAGCTTTAAATTAAATAGATACCTAACTTAAACAAATAAATAAAATAAGTAAAAGGCAACTAAGGGTTAAGTTACCTTGAGCAGAAAATAGAACTTCGGTAATCTTTTAAGTTACTGATCTGATTCCAAAAAATATTTTACTAATAAAATTAAATACAGTAATATCAATCGAGTGTAATCTTATGTTAAAACAAGAAATTTTCCGCGGACGAAGTCGCGGGCAGAAGCTAGTTATTTATATTATTATTATTCTATTAGATACAAATAAATATATAAATAGTGTTATAAGGCTTTAGGTGTGTATTCTCTGAAATAGATATCTAGTCAAATGTGAAAAAAAAATTGCGTTCAATTGTACATATCATCATCATCATCATCCCAGCTTATATACGTCCCACTGCTGGGCTCGAGCATCCTCCACAATGGGAGGGAAATTAACTTACTGTACCACGCTGGTCAGACGGGTTGGTACAGGATTTTATTTCGAGTTTTCCTTCTCTTGCTTAAATGTTGTATGCGTATTATAATCCCTTAGTCGTCTTTTACGACAACCACGGGCAAAAAGTAGGTGGTGAATTGTATTCCTACTCCGTCACCACACGAAAATATACATACATGTTATTAGACTAATATTTTAAGTTTGATTAATAGTCAATATTGAGCTCTTAATAAACTACGAAATAATACCTTGTTTAACATTTTAATGGGTTGTGGGTCAAGGACACGTGGCCTTTACTGTAGTTTGTTGGTAACGAAATAGGGTAATTCACTACAGAATGGTAGCTTAAAAGGTCGCCAAATCGGCAAGATTATAATAGATACTTTGCCACAGGCAAACCCCAAATATGCCTGTACATAAAATATTATATTTATCACGCTATCGATATAAGAAATTTCTCTTCAACATTTAATAATAATCGCGAAATATCTAAAGTTATTTTCATATATTTAGACGACTTACGTCTTAGTTGCATTCAGTGTCTACTTGAAATGTTGTCCCTATAGGAGCCTAGATCTATCAGGTGACTAGACGACAGACTATGCTTTAGAATATTCGTTATTATTGGACGTATTAACTTATATTTGTATCTGTGTATCACTGAAGTCTTTACATTTCAGTGAAATCAAAAGGATTATTGTTTGAAATAAACCATTCTATTGAAATCTGAAATAGAAAAAAGGCGCCTCTCACCGGTTCCAATTTATAATCTTTACCATTCGCGATTCCACAAAAAAAAAATAGCAAAGTTATCAAAATCGGTCCAGCCGTTTAGGAAGCGTTCAGTCACGAACTGAAGAATTATATATATAAAGATAGACTCCGTAAGTGAGAGCTCCGTAAGTTCTACAGAACTTTTAATATAAATTCTTGGTATCCGTAGTAATAAATTAAGTCCAATGTTAGTAAAACCATTCAGTACTCACAGGGCGCGACAGTTTTAACAACCTCCTACGTCACTGACTTCATCCCTCTTAACAAATAATCCACAGGACAATTTACTACCTATCCATAAAAGTTTGATAACTTTATGAACGTGATAAAAATTCCTGAGATAATTTTATTAACCTTCAATTTTATTATATCTTTCGTCTAGCAATCCGTTATGTAGGGCTCAAAATGTAAATGCAAAAAGGATTTTCAGAGATGCCAATCTTGTTGATGAGGTTGACCTACTTCGATAACTTCGATTTTACCAATGCATTTATTTCACTAAATATTTTTCACCGCCTTTTTTCGCCAAGTATGAATAAAATTAGTAAATGAGCAGTAGATTTGATATATAAATAAATAAATAAAAAAAAAAACGACTAAATGCGAGTCGGAGTCGCGCACGAAGGGTCCCGTAACATATCTATAAAAAATCGCGTTTGTTGTATGGGAGCCCCCCTTAAATGTTTATTTTATTTTGTTTTTAGTATTTGTTGTTATACAGAATATGTAAAAATACAGAATATGTAAAATTTCAACTGTTTAGCGATCGCTGTTCTTGAGATACAGCCTAGTGACAGAGAGACGGACGGCCCGACAGCGAATTCTTAGTAATAGGGTCCCATTTTACCCTTTGGGTACAGAACCCTAAAAACGTACTGATAAAAGTATTTTATTGTATTTCATAATCACAATTACACTGTCATTATGCACGTCTCACTGCTCGGATCGAGTCTCCACCGAAAGGGAAATTAATCTACTATCCCACGCCGGTCAGACGGGTTGGTATAAAGTTTTTTGTGAAGTTTTCCTTTTCTTGCAATGCTGTTTTCGGCATGTTATAACCCTTAATCGTATTTTATGAGACCCGCGAGTAAGGACAGTAGTCAATTGTATTCCCCAGATAAAGTACCCGGTCCTTTGAAAGGCTTGGAGTTCTCACTAACTCTCATTCCC
This sequence comes from Lymantria dispar, assembly GCA_032191425.1. Taxonomy (NCBI): domain Eukaryota; kingdom Metazoa; phylum Arthropoda; class Insecta; order Lepidoptera; family Erebidae; genus Lymantria; species Lymantria dispar. Next base: position 27,337,177 of record CM063448.1, read on the forward strand.
TCTATTGGGAGTTTGGGTCGTAAAAGGCGACTATTGGATATGATATGCAGATAACATCTCTCCACAAGAGAAGATAATGGTAATAATATTACCGTTATCTTACGTATTTTATCATACATCTTTATTATCAACTATTCAATCGTTTCTTCACGACGTTAAATTTGTTAAAGATTCATATTTTGGTATAGTTAAGATCTAAAGGAATCTATATTATTTTAATGTTAGTATTATATCAATAATTAAATGTTCATGTAATATTTATTAATTAAGAAATCGATTTCTTTCTGCACACTACGTTCTATTATTTACTGCTATTTACTTAATATTACGCAATACGCTAATTAACTCTTATTGTAAAAAAATGAAAAAGTGAGCCGTCGCTCAGGACGCTTGGCAGATGTGAAACATCTAAATTATTTTGTACAAGTATATATGCATAAAAGACCAGATTACGATAAGAACTAATCCATACTAATATTATAAATGCGAAAGTAAGGATGTTTCTTTGTTTGTAACGCTTTCACGCTTAAACCACCGAACCGATTTCAAAAATTCTTTCATCAATGGAAAGCTATAATATCGGGAGTAACATAGGCTATATTCTGTCCTGGTATTCCCACAGGAACGGGAACTATGCCGCGAGTAAAGCGACTGAAACCGAAGCGAAGCGAGGGCGGGTTGCTAGTATGGAATAACGTATAAATAAAATATTACGATATTTTTCCAGAAAATGATGATTTTATTCAATAAACATTTATTTTCATTAAATACAAGAATCAAAAATTAAAAAATATTTTAAATTGTGACAACTCAGTTCTTTTAATCAGTGATTTCTGTAATAATATAATAGTTGTATTCGATGCCTCTGACAATATTACTATGACAATTGGTCGGCACTACACTTACTATCATAGAACGTGGCGAGACCTTGCCACGGCATGCATCGCTTTACGCCACTCAACGATCAGGTTTACTCTCGCCTGTAGATGTTACACATTAAAAAAACCTAATGAAATGGATAACATGCACATAAATTCAGCAAAAATTCAGCTTACGCTGTTGATTTATAATTCTTACCTTGTTTTTTAAACAAATCTAAAAATCTAATGACAATTGTACTATTTCAATCTTATCTAAAAGAAAATGTCTCGAAATAAATCACCTGGAGTTCAATTCCGTTTCCAAGGGAAAAACGTTTTATACGTATTATATGTACCCACGCACACATCTTCGTAACATTCAAATTCACATTTACTAAAATGATAAATCACCCATTGCCAGTTACGTGCAAGCCAAGAAAAATGTGTATAGACAATTAGAACAAGGAGACTTGAGAAAAAAAATCATTTAATAGACACTCCCACTATAATGACAAACATATGACGTGGTAGAGTGAGAGAGAGAGATGGAGAGTGTGACGTCATTCTCGTACGTTGGCAGATAGTATAGTATATTCCCTGGCTATGTGCCACCACAGCTGTCTTCAAAATGTCCTCTTAGTTATTAACATTATTTATAAATTGTATTTGTTTTGAAGCATAATACAGATCACATGGTGACTATAGACCATTTTTATTTTCAAAATCGCGTGGGTCATTCAATTTAATATATCGCTTTAAAATAGACATCTTATTGGACTGTAATAAAAACATTTTATATAAAGTACATAATTCTCTGCGTGGTTTTGGAGGAACATAACGTAATTCTATATTTCTGATGATTATCGTAAAAATGAATTAACCGTGCGTGGTTTTAAAGATGGCTAAGGCATATCATACGCGTATAACGTCAGCACAGTCGTCCGATAGGGAGAGGCGCTTCTCCAAATCCCATACAAATTGCTCTCGATAACGATACGAATACTTTGACGCAAATATTCGTGCTAAACCCACAGATTCCCTCCAGTTTTAAGGAAGCTTGAATGAGTAAGAAGAAGTAGGCATGTGGAGAATCTATGGATAATTTCGACTTTCTGAAACCTTTAAGTTTTATGGTCACGGGAGGCATTGACGATATTTGACGGCCGAGCATTAACACTATAAGAGATTTTACGTATTAAAGTTCTAGTAAAAATTTTTAAACCACATTCTTAATATCATCATCATCTCAACCTATATACGTCCTACTGTTGGATTCGGCCCTCTTGCACTATGGAAGGTAAATTAATCTACTCTATACCACGCTGCTCAAACGTGTTGGCATAGTTAGTTGGTTTTGTTTCTATTTTTCCTTCATGCATTTTTGCATATTATATCCCTTAGGCGTCTTTTACGAGACGCAAGATCAAGAGAGGTGTAATGAATTGTGTTCTTACGCCATCACCACGCGGATAATTCTTAATATATGAATTGCCAAAAGAAAAATAACAATATATTCTAAATGTGAAATGCGATAAAATTTGTAAAATTTGTTTGTTTTTAAATGACACACTGGTGTTAACATCTGATAGTTATCATTAACTATAGTCCATAAAATATAGGATGATCTCTGTGACAGTTGTCCCTAGTCAGCACTAGTTGTCCCTAGTCGTGACAGCTCACGACTACGATAAAGTCCGTAGTTTTTTATCGATAAAACTCTATATTTTTATAATTGTGATTTTCTATTATAATTAAAATACAATTAATGAAAATCTTTTTGAATTTATTTCAAACAAAATTGTTTTTTGACTGTTTTAATTATTCAATAGGTCAAGACAATCAAGGTCTAGGTCACTATTATCGTCATCACTGGAGCGTTCCTGCTAGAACATTTATCATTTTTTGCCAAAATAGGGACAGTCGTTAGATCACTCGATCAATTACGACTGTTTTATAAATAAATATGACTAGTTTATTGACAAAAAAGCGTACATAATATTATCATTTACTCTGAGACAAAAGTAGTTTTTTAATGTTTAATTAATTCAATTTATGTATTTTATAATGTAACTGTCTGTTTTAATTGTAAAAAATATGTTGAAAGTTTTTTATATAGGTACTGTATTGGGTTTATTTCTTTTATGGATAATTTAATAAAGATCGGTTATCGATTTACGTATATCGACTATCCCATCTCTTTTTTATTTTCAGGCCAGTATGATCTTGTATGTGAGTAAGCGTCATTTATGTATAAAATGTTTAATAGGTATTTTAGTACTTTAGAGGTACATTTTAGGAATGAATATTAACATTTTTATGTTTATAATATATTGAAATCAGTTGCAATAAAACTGTCAACAAAAAAAGTACTGAGACAGTAAATTTTGTTCCTTGGTTACAAAAAAAGTACTGTCTCAGTACTTTTTTTGTAACCAAGGAACAAAATTTAACCTCAAAGTGGAAGAAAGTAGTGGCAATGCATGTGTGGGGAGGAAAAGACCTTCATCGATTGTCTTCAAATTGCCTAATTTGAAGACAATCGAACAAATACTCTTCAGTAAATAATTTGCTGTGTGGTAGCGGCTTCGAATACTACCAACCCTTGCTTTGCTCGTGGGTGTCGTAAAAGACGACTAAGAGCCCTAGATTGACCCGGACCAACTCTATCTGGTACCATTTGTGTCAACGATTACATTCCCAAGGAGGGTTGACGTCAGGCAGGCGGCCGGTCATAAAAGTCATTGCCGAAACTTTTTGCAATATGTCAAAAGAGATGACATATTGCGTCGACCCCAAGTAATTGGGATAAGAGCAAGATGATGATGATGAGTTGCAATAAAACTGGCACGAAAAGAATGAAAATATATTTGATACAAAATGAAATTGTAAACATGCCGTTCGTGCAAACCTACTTCGTTGGTTTCGTTGACATCTGTCACAGAGATCAAGCTATATTTTATGGACTATAATGAGATAGATATATAAAACGTTCAACTTCTTCGTTTTTAACTTTCATGAGTAATGTGAACTTTTTCTTCTTGTTCTCGTCTCGTGCATACGACACGGATTCCTCCAACTAAATTAAATATTCCAATATAAGTGAACATCAAATGCTTGGGCAGTGTTTCATTTCGAATTATCCTTCTCTCGCCTTACTATATTATTTGCTTTACTGCTCGACTTCTTATACGATACTTCTACTTGTACGATAGGGGAAGACATTTAGCGAGTTGAATTTTTACTTTTTGAGGTGACAGCACATAAGTTCAAGACGTATAAGGTATTGAAGGCAGACGACAGTTTTAAATCAATAGTTTCATTTAATCCAGTCCATCAAACGTCACAACCCCATAATCAGGTTTTAGATATCATAATTGCACAATAGTTTTACACCTACCGTTGGCAGACCACGAGTGTGGTGTGCAAACGTGGAGTGTCATCGATAGATGTCCCATCCCATTTTAAGATTAAATTCCTCCAAAGGCCTCTGCGTGTTGGATCCATATCCCCATGTAAGCCTTTCAAAGGACCAGGTATCTTCTCTAGGGAAGATCCCGTGAATCTTAAGGAGATATAATAATAATAATAACTATATTTATACTGTCACTTATAGACAATTCAAGGGGATTACGAAAAATCTGGTAAATTGAGGAAGTCGTTAAATTGAGTTTCATTATATTAAAGTTTCACTGTAATTATATATGGTTTTATTATAATAAGACGTGCTATAAAAGAATCTAGCTATACGTTAATACCAGTATTTATAATTAAACATGAACCCAGGCCTTTGTTTTCATATAATCCCGAAAATTCTGTAGTATAATCATCATCAAAACTAGATATATAAATTTAATTTTGTTGATCACATTTTAATTAAAATTTGCTATAAGCTTTATATAAATTTTACATCGTTATGCCATGTCATACATTCATATCTGTCATGACTGTGAATTTATGAATCTACAGGAAGGCAGAGCATAAAATTTTATAGTGTGTTGAGCGGTGATAACTTCACAGGCGACATATGTATGTCTATATTATAATATTGAAGAAGTTTTTTTAATATTTGAACTCGCTTATCTCAGAAAATGCCTACTGTATTAGAAGAAATAATATTTTCGTTACATGACCGGTTTGTTAAGAAAAAGATAGGTTATGAGTTTAGTGGTTGGTTAAAAATACAATTCATTCCTTTTTTGCAGATCTAATTATTTTAACATTTATTTATCGTTGAACGCTTTCCCTAATAAGAGGAAATAATTTGAAAAGTTTGGTTTATCCCCGTCACAAACTAACATAGTAAAAAGAGTATTACGTTCTCTTCAACAGGAATTACCATCTAATTGTCATTTAACGATTATACTGGCACGCGTGAAGCACTTAATCGAGTAATCATACACCATTATATCATTTTGGAAAAGAGTTAATACTCTTACACTATTGGATCGATATTAACCAAGCATAGCTAAGAACCACTGCAAAGAAATTCGCTTTCGAATAAAAAAAAACCGCATCGAAATCGGTCCATTCGTTTGAGAGCTACAATGCCACAGACAGACAGACACACACGCACACAGGCAGACAGGCATCCATGTTAAACTTATAACATCCCTCTTTTTGTGTCGCGGGTTAAAAATAGTCTCAATAATCAATCCGATTGAGAAAGCCTTATTTCGAGCTTATTATAGGAGGTATACATCCCGTAATCGATTTTTGCAAAGTTCATCTCATCTTTTAAAATTCATTCTTACTCCGTCACCACACGGAATACTGGGTCACCCATATAATAACGCGTGACGTCATAACACGCTTTTAAGTTAAATGCAAAAGAAAGGAGAACGCTAAAGCCAAGCTATGTTATCACACTTGGGTCATGGTGTGTACAAATTTCGACTAAAAATCTCTTTTGAATAATAATTGATCTTAAATTTATTATTATCTAATGCCATGAATGGTGAAAAGTTTTCGAAACGTCGTTATATCTTATATCTTTAAATGAGCAATTCTTGTATATTTCTATATTTGTATATATGTATATATAATATTTTCAGGATCTCGGCAACGGCATCAATGATTTTCATAAAATTTTGTGTACTAGAGGTTTCGAGGCCAAAAATCGATCTAGCTAGGTTTTATTTATGGAAAATGTCGTCTTGTTGGTGTATTTAGCTAATCAATAAAAATGACATAAAATGTCATTAGAATAGGAATTTAAATTTAGCCGACGCCGTCAAGAGTGGCAATAGTGCAGTTGGAAAGTTGTCCAGTCGCATTCAAACCGCCTGAGATCGAATCTCAGTGTTATTATTATTCTGTTTTTTAATTTTTGATTTTTTTTTCATTATTTCATTATTTTTATTTTTTTATTAATATATAGATACCTAAATATGTTTTTTAAAAAATAAAATACCATTTACACAAAAAAAAAATTAGTAAATATTATACAATAGAGTATTCTTTTATGTTGAAAGTTATCATAGCGAAATCCAATTTCACACGAATTTGTAACGTTTGTTTTTGTGGTCAGATAAGGGCTCTGCTGACTGAGAAGATAACAACTAAAAATACCGTCACAAATTTTAATAATCACGATTTAGTCTTGCTTGCTTATTTATGCCATACTACACTGCAATATTCTAAAAAGTTGCTTATAATTATTCCCGGTAGAAGAACACTTTAACGTCAATAGAGGCGTATCTATTACGTGATATTATATGACAAAATGTAGCTGTCTCCTCTATTTATTCATAAAACTATAATTTAAGTATGCATTAGAATACGGAAATCAATACGCTCTATAAATAATATCTCTCATCAAACACTTCAATTATTTACTATCACTCAACATCAATACTTATTTTGCGTTTAATGTGTTTACCCTTGTATTTGTTTAGAGAAGCCTCTTCGCAAAACATAGATCACGTATTGCCTTGAAATACGTGATCTATGCGGATATGGCGGCATAGCGTAGGCGTATAAAGAAGGGGGCTGGGTGAGCCAAACTTCCCCCCGATATAGTCTAGTATCCACACTAGAATGTTGGGTAGCCGCTTCGAAATTCTAGGCTGGACACCGAATATAGTTGGACTTTTTTGTAATAGAGAACCAGGGGCTCTGCAAAATAATTCCAGATGCGTCAATGCTGCACAGGTAGCTGTGTGTTTTCATCCTGATCTTTTTCTAATTATTTGAGGGTTGACTCAATATGTAGATACTTTTCTTTCACAGTACATATTGCAAATTCTATTGGCAATAGTTTTATAACCGGCCGCCTACCTGACTTTGATCCTCTTCGGGAATGTAATTGTTGACCAGATAGCGTTAATGGAATTGGCCCTGGGCCCTCTTAGTTGTAGTTTACGACAGCTACGAGCAATATAAGGAGTTGGTAGTATTCGTAGGCGCTACTACACAGCACAGCAATGTTGCACAAATAGTGTAGTATTTTTATTACCTCCAATATCGAGTGCATTCAGTTTGATTCCCAGGATAATAATTTTTACGAATCAATTAGGTATCCTGAGTCTGTATATTGTATATCCACTATATACGTGTTTGTAAAGTTGCAGGATGACTTTATATTTTAATCTGGGGTGATGTCAATAATAAAAATCTTTAGGGACTGATAGAAATCGCAAGTGACGGTGTTTAATGATATAATTTCAAAAGAGGTTCCCCGTCGGGCAATTCATTAATAGTATAATATCCATGAAAAACCTTTTGTAAATAGGCAAAGTTTAGATAATTCCGTGCATATTTAAAGGAAAAGGATGATGACAATCAAATATTTTGTAACAATCCTACTAATAATATCATCATCATCTCAGCTTATATGTCCCACTGCTCGGCTTGAGCGTCCTCCACAATGGAAAGGAAATTACTTACCATGGTCAGCTGGTCAGATGGGTTGGTAAGGTTTTCATTCGTATTGTTTATCTTAGTCGACTTTTGAGACACTAACGTTTAAGAAATAGGGTGGGAAACTGTATTCTTACTCTGTCATCACGTGAAAAATTCTCCTAATATTATGTACTTCATTAAAATAACTGTAATAGTGCTGTGTGGTAGCGGCTTCGAATACTACCAACCCTTGCTTTGCTCGTGGGTGTCGTAAAAGACGACTAAGAGCCCTAGATTGACCCGGACCAACACCATCTGGTACCATTTGGGTCAACGATTACATTCCCAAGGAGGGTTGACGTCAGGCAGGCGGCCGGTCATAAAAGTCATTGTGCCGAAACTTTTTGCAATATGTCAAAACAGATGACATCTTGCGTCGACCCCAAGTAATTGGGATAAGAGCAAGATGATGATGATGATTAAAATAACTGTAATAAAGTAAAGTATAATGGATGAATAATTGGATATAGAAATATCCATATAGAAAATATACATAGAGAAAATGTCTAAGAAATCACCAAGATTACGATAACAGCGGCAACAAGGTAACCTATAGCACGAACTGTGATCACCAATTCTATATCTATAGTGGTAGGACCACACTGTCGAGAGTTGTCTGTCTAACAACCGCGAGCCGGTTCCTTTGCCATAGTACTACACTCTCGCAGAATCAACGTCTGAATAGTAGCAATTTGTTACTGCACTCCGTTCGGTGAGCGAGAGAACCGCAAGCGCAAGCCCATCTTTCTGAGGGTGTTTGCATATGGTGGTTTTTATTATCACCGAGGCTCGCACGCAGTCACGCTCCCTTCACTTTCTTCACGGTAGGCAGCGACCTAGCAAAGGTCCATGAGCAGCAGTATCAATCAACAACAGGTGTGCAAAGGTCCATGAGCAGCAGTATCAATCAACAACAGGTGTGCTGTTTGCTTGCATGGATTATCATTTCTTATGGGTCATTTTGAGTTTTTTTTTTTGTAACATTTTATCTATTTATATGTAATAGTTATATTTACGATATTCACTAAAAAGTATCATTACGTATGTATTCAATTACCTTACGGAAAACTAGTCTATTAGCTCACAGACAAGTATTTTTACTTGGTACATAAAATCTGTTCGAATAAGTATAGCTATCATTATTTCAAAATTTATTGCCGTTTCCTTCCTAAGACTCATAAATCCCGGAGAAATTCCTAATTACACTTCCTACCTTTTTTCTAAAAGGAAGCAAAACGGAAATGTAAGGCTCTCGCTCATTAGTGAGACCATAAAATAAAAATCCTTTACGAGATATATCTACTAACATCTTTATATATCTTCTATACGCGAGTATGTAACTGAACTCTTCTGGAATGGCTAGGCTGACTGTGATGAAATTTTTTGCGTGTTCAAGTGAATTCAAGAATAGTTTAGATCAGTAATTACACCCGGTAGGTGAGATTGCGATCTATTAGGTCAGGTGATAATTATATAAAAATAAAAAAATCTTTATAACGAACTCTTAATCAAAGCATTAATCAAATCCAAGTAGAATGACATCCAAGTTTCTGTGTGGTGACAGAGTAAGAATTCACTACCCCTATCTTGCTCGTGGATGTCGTAACAGGACCGCACTCTATGACGTCAAGCAGTGGACGGCGATAGGAAGAAATGATAATACATTGTAATATTTCTCCCACAATCGCTTGGTCTCCATGGAAACTGGAGCTAGAGAAACTTGACATACTGTCTGACTACGGGTCCATAGTAGATCAATTTTCACGCAGTTCATCAATTTTTGTTCTGCACATTATGCAGCCCCAAGCCACATAGGAGGGCAAATATCTGTGCGTAGAAATGATTTTTAACAATTATGTAATCCAAGTTCATCATTATTAGTACACAATATCTATTTTTGATAAACAAACATTTAAAATACTAAAAACAAGACTTATCAAATGACAAAATTCGATGGGTTTAGTGCATGCAGGTGTATGTAAATAATGTCACGCTTCAGAGCAGTAACAGGTTATTTACCATGTCAAGTTTTAAAGACACTATAATTATTATTTTAGACTTGCTAATAAACTCATTTGCAAAAAAAACGGGCGGTTTTGATTTTCATTCATATTTAAAAAGATACAATACCAAAAAGGTTTCAATCGTTTGTACACGTTACTGGCCGGTTTTAAAAATGCTGTGGTATTTAAAAAAGTACGTTCTAAATTCAATTTTTCATTTGATGTTCATTTTTACAGAAAACCCCTTTTTATCCTACATTTTTGGCGCGAAGTTCCAGAAGTTAACATCGACTTTCATAACTTTTATTCAATTTTTATCGATTAATTTCATATCCTTGACTGTCAAAGCTTTATTTAATGCTGTTTGGCTGTATCAAAAATGGTAGATAAAGTGGTAAAAGCTACCAAAATTATCGCGCTGCTTGAAGAGGGTTGCAGCCAATGTTTCGTGGCTAGGAGGCTAAATGTTAGTCGCTCGACAGTCCAAAGGACCTGGCAGCGATATCAGGAGACTGGTTCCGTCGAGAGAAGGCCTGGTTCTGGAAGAAAACCATGTACCCAACCACGGGATGATCGTTTTCTTGTGAGTTGCGCATTGAGAAATCGCAAATCTTCGTATGTGGATCTTAAGAACAACCTCCAAGAAGTAAGAAATGTGCATATTAGTCTATGGACGGTCAGGAGGAGGCTTCTCGCTGCCAATATACGCAGTCACCGCCCGGCCCGCGGCCCCAAATTACTCCGTGAGCACAGAGTTCACAGGCTTAGGTTCGCTAGAAATTGTGAATCATGGACTCAAGACGATTGGAATAGGGTTTTGTTCTCTGATGAAGCCAGGATATCTCTGTTCGGTGAAGATCGACGTCGGCGAGTGCTAAGAAGACAAGGAGAACGCTTTGCAGAGGCATGTTTCGAAGAAATCACACCTTATGGTGGGGGCTCTGTTATGTTTTGGGCAGGAATAAATTCAATGGATCGTACAGAGTTAGTCTTCATTGAAAACGGCTCACTGACTGGGCATCGATACATAACGGAAGTTCTAATTTCTCATGCACAACCCGCATTGGCCGCTCTAGGTGAAGACTCGATTTTTATGGACGACAATGCTCGCGCCCACCGATCCCGCGATGTTAATGCGTATGTGCAAGAGGTCGGCATTCGTCGTTTGGATTGGCCAGCTCGAAGTCCCGACCTCAATCCCATAGAGCATGTCTGGGACGTTCTGAAACGGCGTGTGAGATCAGTACACCCGGCTCCGCAGACCATCAGAGAGCTGAAGAATGTGATTACTGCGGAGTGGGAACGTATTCCGCAAGCAAGTATCCGGGATATACTCGCTAGCATGCCCAGACGAATTCAAGCTGTGATTTTAGCTAGAGGGGGTCACACTCGATACTAAACATTTATCTGCTTTTACTTTATTAAAGAAAAACAAACAAAAAAACTTTTTTATTTTTACTTCATGAGCATATGCACTACTAGCGAATATACACTATTAGCGAGGTTTAGCATTATTTCCCATAAATTGTATCTAAATTTTATGAAATACTGATGAAAACGATTATTTTCTTATTAATTTAGCAAATTATGCGGATAAAACTACCTATAATTATCAAACAAAGAAATATTAACATTTGAAATGGTTCATTGCTTAGGTGCCCGTTTTTTTTGCAAATGAGTGTATATTATTACAATCTTAAGCAAGAAGTGTTCAAAAACAGTTTATAAATAAAATTCTAATTAAACCGTTTGTAAATCACATTACGCTACACATACTTTGAGAATTAATATAATCCAGAAGATACCTATATATGGAACATTTAGGGCATTTCACACAAAGAAATAGAAGTATTTCAATGCTACTACGCTAGTAAAACGTACCTAAACTTTTAATTTTAAATTTATGCACAACCTTTTCCGCACAAATAAATAAAATTAAAATTATTGATATATTATATTATATAATTTTTTTTCTGTTTATGTTGGGTAATCTTCAAAATGGCTGGACCGATGTTGTAATTATTTTAATACCAGCTAATCATCTATATATGAAATGACTGAGACTATATTTGGTCCCGGTATTTCTACAAGAACAGGAACTACGCTTAATAATATAATAGAGTGCTTACAGCTTCTTCATAAATTCAAGTTTAAGAGTTTCTCGTAAAGCTCCTCGCAAAATGATTACCCCTTTTGTGCCACAATTCCATAAAACTAAATTTGGTGGAAGTTTACTAGTTTACGCAAACTCATGAATAAATAGAGAGTGGCCTGTGGTTGATGTTTATTTGGACTCCTTATTCACACTCATTGGTGAAATATTTACCAACTTAAATTTATTGTAATTAAACTTATTTTTAAACTAGCAACCCGCCCTCGCTTCGCTTCGGTTATAGGTTATAGTCGTTTTACCCGCGTAGTTCCCGTTCCCGTGGGAATACCGGGATAAAATATAGCCTAGTTTACGCCCTGATATTATAGCTTTCCATTGGTGAAAGAATTTTTGAAATCGGTCCAGCCGTTTTGAAGATTACCCGGAACAAACAGACAGACAGACAAAAATTTTAATTGCTATTTTAGGCATAGGTGTCGTGCAAATAACCCTGTGAGCATGAAAAAAGCCTATTATTTTGACATTACAAACAGACACTCCAATTTTATTTATTGGTATAGATGTGATAGGATTACATAGTCGAATCTTCATATTATAATCTCTTAGTCGGCTTTTACGACAGCCATGGGCAAAACCTCTCCGTAACCAACTCGTAAACATACGGAAAGAATTTGATGAATATAGCAGTTCTATAGACCGACGAATTTTAAGTTTTAAGTGGTCATCTATTTTATAGATTATACACCTATCCATTTATCAATCCATAGACGTCCACTGTTGAACAAAGGCCTGCACACGAAAATGTTACTCGGAACGATCCTACAGTCGCTTGCAATTTTTAAGATATCATTAGTCCACCTAGTAGAGAGTCGTCGTATGCTCCGTCCTCCGCTCCTGGTCGCTATTCGAGAACCTTCCCCAACGGTTATCGGTTCGACGAGCGATGTGGATTGCCCATTGCCATTTCAATTCTAATTCTTCGGGGTATTTCGGATACATTTAATTTTTATTTTAACAGGACAGCACCCTGCACTAAGGAAATATTCCTTGTGTTGCGAGGGAGTTTACAAACATATAATTAACGGACCCGAATTACATCCAGACTCAGAACAACAATTTATGGATCACACAGTGTTGTCCTGCGTGAGATTCGAAACTATGACACTGGCATATTAGGTCGATATCTTAAGCACTACGTCAGTTGTGCAGTTAGACATTTATTAGAAATTTCGTATGTACCTACATCTCAAAATATAATCTCGCACCACATGAAAGATTATTAAATATCAACCCTGACTCATGTAAGACTCAAATATTATTAGATCTAATATTCCAACATTGATGACGTCAACTTAATATGAACGGTCATAAAGAGCCATATATATCATTTCATATATTACGTCATACTTAATAACTTGAAGTGTTCATTACTCTATGGTTGGGAAAAACATTCCTATACTCTTATACATATGTACCTATATTTAGGGAGTACATCAAAGCAGAGTGTTACTGAAAGAATAATGTAAATTTTAATATGTTTTATTTCTCATACTCCGTAGATGGCATTGTGGTTAAGATACTGCCGTGCCAGTGTCGTGCGTTCGATTTTCACACAGGGCCATGGTTTGTCCCTAGATGAAGTTGCAGGTGGACGGACCTGGGATTAATGCGCCATTCGCAGAGAGGCCGACCGTGCCCTCAGCATCGAAGAGACAATACTCGAAAGGGTAATCCGCCGGTTCAGCCACGGATATCAAAGAATTGGTACCAGTGGTCGGCCCGATGGTGATGGGAAAGCAATACGGGAGGTTGTGGGGCGTCCGTCGCCCTGGACAGATTGGACGGGGTGTGTCCAGACTTATAGCCTACCATAAAAAAGAATAATAATTTGTGCGAGCCACAATATTCTGAATATAATGGAATTTGTGTCCATTAATTTACATGTTGGTAAAGGCTCCTACAATATATATAAGGATTATTTCTTAGTCCAGACTGTTGTTTTTAACAGACTTCAAAAAAGGAGGAGGTTTCTCAATTCGACCGTATATATGCTTTTTTATGTTTGTTCGTGAACCTTCGTCGTTTATGAACCGATTTTGATGATTCTTTTTTTTGTTGGAAGGGTAATACTTCCCAAATGATCCCATGAAAATTTTATCGAAATAGGCTAAGTGATTTTTGAAAAATCAACAAAAATCTAAAAATGTATCTACATTGTTTACATTATTGAAGACGGTTTCTTTTTTTGTAAAAAAAAATAATTATCAAAAAGGAAAAAATATTGACATAATAATATTTTTTTCCTTTTCTGTCTGCGGCTATCATTAGAGGTGACTAAGGAGATTAAGTATATCTTGTTTTAAGAAAAAAGATAAAATACAGAATGCTTGATATACTTCATTAATTCATTTTATTTTTAATAGCGCTATGCATGGCTTATCTACATCTTTCTGCATATAGCGATATGAATCGATCCCTTCGGAGTAGTACAATACAGAAAATTTATATTTGAATAGTAACTACTTTTCTACTATACTTCGTTTAATGAGCAGGAGGCGCAAAACCTGCCTAGCCTGCCTAACCTGCCTATTCAGCTACCTGGCTGTACGTTTGGTATTGCTCCATGCGCTGCAGTTGCCTCTTTCTTTCGGGTGGAATGCTTGCTAGTCTTCCAGAAAAGGCAATAAAAACTCTTCTTTAGCAATTACAGACTTTTAAATCCATAAGGATAGACTATATCTACAAGGATGTGAAGATAGGCACTTTAAGATATGTAAATTTTAGTTGCACTTATTAGGCAAGAAACACATCTGTACTGCGAGCTTGAAATATATACACCTGAATTAAGTGAAATACAGGCGAATCCCAAACCTCCAGCAACGGTTTGCTGAACCATGTTGAACTCGAACTCGAACCTCAACGAGACAGTACTTATAAGCATTATATAAAACGTGCTATGAAGAACTCTATTACAAATTCGACTAAAACTTTCTCCCCATTATAATCTAGATGACCCTGGCGTGCAACTATTGTTGGCCATATAATGAAGTAAATTATAAACAAATTATTCATTAGCAGTATTTATTGCAACTGCGTTTTGCTAATACGTCCGGGGTTGCCAAATAATTCGTCAAATTTTGTCACGTAGTTATTCCCTCCATAAAAGGAAGGCATGAATAGTTAAAATCCTAGTGCCATGTTTAATAGCATACAGAACAATATTTGAAATAGATATATCTCAGGGTTATATCTCAGTATTAGGGTTACACATTAACACATAATATTTTATATGACTTACGTTATTTAGACTTGATTTTCAGTACCACCAGCAACAAATTATCTACCATCTCTCTTTTCTGTTATATCCATCCTAATTCCTAAGGTTGCCTGGAAGAGATCGCTTATAGCGATAAGGCCGCCCTTTGTACATTCTGGGTTATAACTATTATTTAAGCTTTTCTTGTAATTGGTGTACAAATAAAGAATTATCTATCTATCCATCTCAAAGATATAGATATGCATATATTGCTGTATGGTAGCTGTTACGAATACCACCAACTTTTAAATTGCTCGTGTATGTCGTAAAAAAGGACTAAGAGCTTTATATCGACCTCTTCATCGTTAACCTCAGGGAGATGGCATTTCATAAAAATATTACCAAAATTGTGCAATATTTGTACAATGGAAAAACATATTGCTTCATTATCATCTCAGCCCATATACGTCCCACTGTTGGGCTCGGACCTCTTCCACTGTAGGAGAGAAATTGACCTACTGTACCACGCTGGCCAGACATTTTGACGTAGGATTTTGGTTTCGAGTTTTCTTTCTCTTGCATAGTTATTATATGCATATTATATCCATTAGTCGTCTTTTACGACACCAACGTGCAAGAGAGAGGGTGGTGAATAGTATTCTTACTCTATCACCACACGGATAGTCAACTCCCAGTAATCGGGATAAGGCAGGATAGAGATGATAATGTTTTGAGATAGATTTATTGTCTATCCGTATTATGAAGGATTAGGGATTCGTGTATCACCACGTCTTTCTTGGTTGTGAGAGTCGTAAAAAGGGGCTGTATGATTACTTGGAGAATGGGCAGTAGTGCAATCCTCGACACTTATTATGGCATTGTTCCCCACCCGAAGGTCTACATCTAGAAGTAGATAGTCAATAGGCTGATGATAATGATGATGATATATCGGTTTCTACGACACCCATTTGATTTATTAGTGTTGTTATTCATGGCATCTAACATATAATAAATTATTACATTTATTATGATTATAAAACAAAGAGCAGGCAGCTGTTTCGCCCACGCGCTGTAAATTTCTAAATCACTTTGATTTTCCGTGGTGACTGAGTATGTTTACAATTCACCACCTCCTTTTTTGTCCGTGGGCTTCTTCCATTTACCTAAACTATTATGATTTTTTTTTTATTGCAAGCAGTAGCCAAACTAGCAAACAGTACACCTGATGGTAAGTGTTGCTACCGCTCATGGACCTTTACAAGGCCGCTGCCTACCGCGAAGAAAGTGAAGGGAGTATAAAAATATTAGTAATATGTGGGTTCGCGAATAAGATTAAATTCAAATTCAAATACTTTATTATGCATAAACCCCGCGGGGGCACTTACATATGGTCACTTTTTTACATTTTACCTTACACTACTACCAGATCGGAACGCGACCGCACTGAGAAGATCCGGCAAGAAACTCAGTGGGCTTGTCTTCTTTTTTATTCATTTACTATGTTTTTTTAATAAGATAATATACAACAACATGTCTATTAATAGCTCCAGTGTGATGCCTTTCGAACCATCATATAATACAGTTATTAAATATAACGAAAAAGTACCATGGCTGGCCCAGATTCCGCAAGCGGCACCCGATCACGAGTTAACCACTAGAGCAGCCATCACTCCCCTCAACCACAATGGAGGGAAGGGAGTGACCCGCTCCTCGTAGCTACCGCAAGCAGACCCTTCAGTGAGCATGACCAATACCATGTGCCACAAACATAAAACACAGATTAAATAACAAATTCGTTTGGCAAAACACGCTACGCTTTACAATTATATTAACAGCAACAAAATAAACATGTATGTAACACCTTTTGAAATAATGAGAAAATGCCTGAATGAGGAGCTGCTCATAACCAGTCTGTATTATCATCAAGATAATCCGAGATTTTATAATAACCTTTTCTACAAAATCTACTCTTGATTGCTTTTTTAAACTTATTAACTGGCATATCTCGAATATTAATAGGTAATTTGTTGTAGAAGCGTATACATTGCCCCATGAAGGATCTGTTTATTTATTTATTTATTTATTTATTAATCATTCAACTACTTACTACACTTACAGTCTCCCAAAACGTGTAGAGAGCCATTACACTTTTATAATTTAAAAGTAAAATTAAAAGATAAAAAATACAAACAAAATTTTAAGAATAGATCGAATTTGGTGAAAAATATATCAACTTGCGGATAGTGAGTAATCAGTGAGTTTAGCAACGCAATAGCCTGACTAGTAGGTGCATATTGTGCAGTACACGTACGCACCTGTGGTAGAGCGAACAGGGGACGTGAACGAAGCCGTGTATATTGGTTTGGTGCTAATAGCGAACAATGCGATAATATATATGAATTTTCAATTTTATTATTAAATAATAAGTAATAATGTAATAATATAGCACACTTACGTCTTAATGCGAGAGTATCGAGACCTAACGCGCCGGATACAAATAGGGACGGATATAAATATGGATAATAACCATATAACTTTTTGTATAAAAATCTGCAAAATTTACGTTGTACACGTTCGTTGTTAACTCGTTGAAGACGAGTACTGTGTACAACTAATTTATCCTTATTCCGAGTATTTACATGGTGAATGTCACTATATTTTTCAAAGTTACCGATATTTTTCTTTACATTTTCGTATATATATTGAGATATAACAGTCAGAATATTTATCTCTTTAAATTTCTCTCTTAGTGACACTCTTGGGCCTAAATTATATATCGCGCGGACCGCCCTTTTTTGTAGAATAAAAATTCTATTCAATTCCGCGGAGCAGCCCCAAAGTAATATGCCGTATGACATGAGACTATGAAAGTATGCGAAATAAACTATTCTGGCTGTTTCAACATCGGTTAACGCGCGAATTTTTTTTACCACGTAAGCCGCTGAGCTGAGCCTATTTGACAGTTTCTCAATATGAGGCCCCCATTGGAGTCTATTATTTATAGTGATGCCTAAAAAGGTGGTTGATTCCACAAGGTCCAGAGCCACCCCTTTCATTTGAACATTGGTTTCCACTTGTCTCACATTGGGAGTAGTAAATTTAATACATTTAGTTTTTGTCTCATTTAGAACTAAATTATTAGAATGAAACCAATGAACAACGTTAGACAGTGCATTGTTCACATCGTCATAGTTGAGCATTTGTCGCTTAATCTTAAACAGTAAAGAGGTATCATCTGCGAACAACACAATGTTTTGATTGTCCCCTACATAATAGGGTAAGTCATTGATTCAACTAGTTTATATTCCATTTAGTGATGAAGCATGATTTTACCACCCCTTTTCTCTACCGAGGGTGTTCTTATGGACAACTAAGGGCTATAATATGAAAATAACATCTATGAAGTTAAGAAAAACTTGAAATAAAATCCTATACCAACCCATTATCTAGCCGAGGCCGCGGGTGATCGGACCGCGGACTTTAGTCCGTCACCCGCAGAGAGGCTGACCGCGCGACGGCAGCCGACGTCCTGGGACAGGGATGTCGAGAGGTGAGAGTACCCGAAAGGGTATGCCGCCGGGCTGACCACTGAGGACAAGGAATTCAGCACTGGTGGTCGACCCAATGACGTGGGGGTATGGGCCCGCGTGGCGTCCTTTCGTCGCCCCGGACGGAATGGACCGCGTGTGCGTTTACCATAGCGCACCGATAACAAAAAAAAAATACCAACCCATTATAAATAAAACTATATGTATGGATTTTAATCGCGTATGTATTTAATTTTTAATTGAATGACATTTCGAAGACTTTTCAGCGTTCACGGTCACGGGCGGACTAAAATGTCTCACGTCTAACAAGTCATCGTCCAACGAGTTATTGTTATTACAGACATTTATATCTACCCGCTACAGAATTAGTTATTAAATTTTGACCCACATTTTGATACAAATTTATTGCCGGTACAAAAAGAAAATGATTCTATATGAAAAAATATTTTGTTTTTGGTCAGTAATTTATCATAATTTCAGCCCTTATACGTCCTACTGTTGGGATCGGTTCTCTTTCACAATGACAGAGAAATTGACTTACTATTCCACGCTTATTAGAAGTGTTGGAATAAAGTTTTATTTTGAGTTTTCTTCTCTTGTATCGATATTATCTGCAGCACCTTACCTTAATCGTCTTTTACGACATCCACGGGCAAGATAGGGGGTGGTGAATTGTATTCTTACTTCGTCACCACACGGATAGGTAAGTTATTATTAAAGATTAAATTTGCAATCGCCTCTGATCCGCGCGATATACTACATCCATTTCCCAAATATTATGGGGGAGACTCGCCCAGCAATGAGACATACATATATGAGTTGAGATGACAATGTTTTCATTTTAATCATCATCATCATTGCAGCCCACATATGTCCCACTATTGGGCTCGGGCCTCCTCCATAATAGGAGGGAATTTGAACTACTATACCATGCTGGTCAGAGGTTATATTATATCCCATAGGTACCTATTATATCCCATAGTCATCTTTAAAGACACCCACAGGCAAGATAGGGAGTGGTGAATTGTATTCTTACTCTGTCACCACACGGAAAATTCATTCATTCATTTTAAATAAATACCATTTCATAAATCAATATTAAGGTAGTCGTTGGTGTCACTTATTTCTTAGTGACTGAATAGACGCCGACTGTAGTTATTTTTATCCTATTTCTTGAGGACGTCTACATAAAAATAAGGAAGATGGAAACTATTGTCGTTCTAAGAATGCTTAATCTTGTGGATCGTTTTACCAAAAATAAGCTTCTGAAAATAACTTGATAGAAGGACGAATATAAATAAGTATTAACTTAATTTAGGTAGAACATTTGCCAACATTTGTATTAATTTTCTTTTGACTATTGTTGATTTGCTAAAGTATTTCGGGATTAAGAAAAATAGCAATTTAATTTATTGCCTAAGCAATAAAAGAAATTTGATTCCAGAGTCAAATAAAAGAGAAAATAAATTCCTATTTTTAACTTAAATTTGCTATTAGTAGCAAATGTTAAGTGACACTACCGCCCATAGAACTTATGTAGCTTAAAGCCAGGCCGCTGCCTGTAGTGCCGATTCCCTGCTCTTATCCCAATTATCACCCATCTACCGTCTACTACATATTGCAAATAATTTTGGGCATGTTTGTATGACCGGCCGCCTGCCTGACGTCAATCTTCTTTGGGAATGTAATTGTTAAACAAACGGCCTCAGATGGTGTAGCTCAAGGTCAATATAAAGCTTTTATTCATTTTTGCAATTCCCACTAGCAATATAAGGGCGTGTTCTGGGTGGTGACGAAGTAAGAATACAAATCGCCACTCCCTATCTTGCCAGTGGATGTCGTAAAAGATGACTAAGGGATATAATAGGCGTATAACATCTATGCAAGAGAAGGAAAACTTAAAATAAAACCCTATACCAACCGTGGGACGTATATGAGCTGAAATGATGAATATAAGGGTAGATACTATTCGTAACTGCTATCACACAACATTCTAACACCCCTATTTCATTCATTCATCTTAGCTTATATAAACTCTACTGTTGGACTTAGGCCTCCTCCACAATGGAAAGGACATTAACGTTAACCATGTAGGCCAGACGTGTTGGAATAGAATTTTATATGGAGTTTTCCTTCTCTGGCACCAATGTTACCTGTATATACCTACGAGTATCTCTTAGCCCATACGTTTACTATTGGACTTAAACTTCTTCCGCAATGGGAGGAAATTCACCTACGCACGCTAGTCAGAGGGGTTGCTAGTTGAGTTTTCCGCCTCTTGTATAGTGGTTATATGCATATCATATCTCTTAGTCGTCTTTTACGACACCCACAGGCAAGAAAGTAAGAGAGATCATTGTATGCTCACTCCTTAATCACATAGATTAATATTCACTAACACTTTTAAAAAATGTAATATACAGATTTTGTCACTCTATTTTAAGTGTAGGCATATTGTCTGACTGAGCATTAGACAGGCACTTAGATATACATAATGCAAATTTGAGTAGAGGTGACGTAACTTCAAGTTCATTACCATCAGTATCGACTTAGTCACACCCACCCACTGCAAGTTTGTTATTGATTTTGTGTTACTTATCCATCTTGGTCCTCTTAGTAACTAATGCATTGTTATTTATACTTATAATAAAACAATAGACAGATACTGTATAATAATTCATTTACACACAAAACATAATAACTAATTTACATTTTGATTATCTCTTTATCTCAGTCTGCATAAGTCGCATTGTTGGGCTTAAACCTCCTCCACAATTGAAGGGAAAATAACCGGACTATTTTAAACTATTCAGAGTTATATATATAGTGTGATATCGAATTTACCTTCTCTTGAATAGATTTTATCTACATATTATAATCACTTATTCGTCTTTTACGACATCCACTGGTAAGAGAGGGTGGTTAATTGTATTCTTACTCCGTAACCACACAAATAATATTTTAGTACGAATTTGTTATTATGCCAATGTCGGTTGTCTAATAACAACGTGAACGTGACCTACTATACCAAACTGGTCAGACGTTTTGGCATGGAGTTTTGTTTCGAGTTTTTTCTTCTCTTGCATATTATATCCCCTAGTCGTCTTTTACGACACCAACGGGCAAGCGAGAAGGTGGTTAATTGTATTCTTACTCCGTAACCACACAAATATTATTTTAATACGAATTTATTATTATACCAATGTCCGTTGTCTAATAACAACGTGAACAATGTCCTATTATGATAAGAATTTTGTTGATTTCTTCTAAACTTTGTCGTGACAATTTATAAAATATTTTAACAACTCATAAACAGTTGTATAAAAGCCATATTATTGTAAATTTTCTTTAAAATCCTTTATTAATTACAATATTAGTAGGCCTTCTTACTATATTAAAGACCTTAGAAACTTAGCCATCTTCTACGACACCCTTAAGGTTCATTTTCGTGCATCGCGACCGATCGCGGCCTCGCACGTTCAATCGCTTACAATTGTCATGCACGGCCGTTGCGACTATTTCTGTCATAGACCGCGCGCGATTGTCGCGTACCTAAGAAACGGCGCCATAAATTTACATACTTTGACTATTGTCGCATCGGCCGATCGTTTACGACAATCGCGCGCGGACGCGATCAGCCGCGATGCACGAAAATGAACCTTTAGGTGGCGGATTGTAATTTGGCAATAAATTAAATGCTTAAATTTAAATATATTGACTTAATATCAAGATAGCTATTTTAATCTAATTGATGCATATTAACAAAATAAAACATCGTGATTCTGTCTCTGTTGTTATTAAAATCTCATAAATATATTATATAATTTGTTATTAGATTTTCATAACTTGTTTTTCCCAGACCCATAACGCCATTATACCATAACATGATTCGTTTATAATAACAAGGTCGTTCGGGATAAGACCTTGAATAGAAATCGATGTGATTTCATTTCAACAACATGTTTTTTCTTTTTACAAAACAAATTAATTGCTTTGACACCATAAATTACGAAGTGGTTTAAGAATAGATGTCTCATGATAAGTGGGTTCGAACCCCACACCAGATAATTCTTTGTGCGATCCACAAATGATTGCTCAGAGTCTAGGCGTAATTTTTGTTCCGAAATTGCATTTTTGTGAAGTAATTTCTTAGTGCATGAAGATATATTAAAAATAATAACGGGACCGTTCCATACTCAACGCATCTATTACTTTTCTGTTGTTAAAAAAAGAACTGAAAGCAATCATTAGGACTGCCGATAGATGTGAAAACTTAAACTAGAACAAACTGGTTATTTATGGACCATCAATTTTTTAACTATGAATTAATTTTGAAAATTAAACCTTTTATTTGTTTTGACATATATCGGTACAGATATAGCTATAGTGTTAGGACCACACTATTGACAGTTGTCCGTCGACAGCCGCGGGCCGGTCCGTCCGGGGTAGTACCACACTCTCGCAGAATATGCCGTTCGAGTAGTAGTAATTTGTTGCTGCGCTTCGTTCAGTGAGCGAAAAAGCCGAAAGTCCAAATTTCTGTGGGGTCGTTTGCCAACGTATGCATTAAAAAAAATATAGTAACATTGGAATAGCTACATATGTAGAGTTAGCGTTAACACGTCACCTGACCATATCGATGATGTCTTACATGAATTGCCTCCCCATTCAAACCTGCCTATAGAAGATTTCATTCAAAAATAAATTGATGCAAAATTAAGATCTTTTCAAATGGTAGATAAGAAAGTTCAAAGTTCTGGTGATCTCCAGTTTTTACAATACTCACAGGCAAGTTAGGAGTGGTGGCAGTCATCATCATCATCTCAGCTCATATACATCTCACCGATGAGCTCTTTTTTTTTTTTTTTTTTTTTTTTTGTGTGTATTTAGCTGTTGGTCGCAGATGACCTTGACAGCTTAACGCGGGCAATGGGCGAGCTGAAGGCTCTCAACCCGGTAAGTAAGTTAAGCGAACATCGCCCGAGGGCTCCCCCTGTGGGGAACGGACCTCGGCTCGGGGCGTCGCTGAAAGCAAAGTGGGCGTGGCCACGTTTAGATTAATGATTTTTACGCGGCGCGGTTTTCGACCTCGTCGGCGAGGCCGATACCGCGCAGTTTTATGTGTTATCGCTGCGCGAGCTGTGTAGGCCCTTTCTTGGGCGATCGTGATGGCATCATCCCCTTCTTCAAGGAGATGACGGGGGCGTCGGACCGCGGATATTTTTGATGGAACGTAGTTTACCGCCCCAACCACTAGTGGATTGGGGTGAGTCGTGGCAGAGTCAAAATAGCGCTGGGAGCAACGCTTCATATACTGCCTGATGGTCGGCAATTCGAGGTCGATGTGTAAATCGACATTACGAACGAACCACGGTGCTCCCGTTGCCCGTCGCATGAATCTATTTTGTAGTGTTTGTAACCTGTGGATCCTGTTTGGCCTAACGTGCGCGAACACTACACTGGCATACGTCATGATCGGCCGTATGCAGGTAGTGTATAATCGGACTTTATTTTTAAGTGATAGTTTTGATTTTGCGTTTAATAGGCAGTGAAGGCGTCCCATCACGAAGGCGGCGCGCGCGCGGACCCGCTTCAAGTGGGACAGGAAAGTGAGTCGGCTATCAAGGGTCACACCTAAGTACTTGGCCTCTCTGCTCCATGAGACAGGTCGGCCGAAGAGAGTGAGAGGAGGGATGCTGTCCGGAGAGCACAGACGGGCAGTTCGTTTAGTGAACATGACCGCTTGGCTCTTCTCGGGATTAATTTCTATTCTCCATTTCCTATACCAATTGGCAAGGGCGGTAACCGCTTTTTGGAGTGTATTGACTACGGTTGTCGGGGACATACCTGCACAATAGAGTGCGGTATCGTCGGCGTAAAGCGCCGTGTGCACACGAGTGAACTTGGGTAAATCACTTGTATACAGTGTAAACAAAAATGGGGCGAGGACCGAGCCCTGTGGAACACCGGCCTTGAGAGGATGGGAGGTCGACAACGTCCCTTCCACCCTATAGCGAAAGCTGCGATGACTCAGATAGTCATGTATTATTAGAATTAAATATTCGGGGATTTTTAATAAATATAATTTGTAAATTAAGCCCTCATGCCAAACTTTATCGAAAGCTTTCGCTACATCTAGAAATAATACACCAGTGTACCGTCCCCTGATGAACTGACTACTGGTGTATTCTACTAGTCTATGTACTTGCTGAACACAGCTGTGTTTAGCGCGAAAGCCAAATTGCGCGTCCGGTATGAGTTTGTTGAACTCTGCATATGATCGTAGCCTACGGAGTACTAATCGTTCGTATAATTTACCTAAACTTCTCAGTAGGCTAATAGGTCGATAACTGTTGGGTTCGGTACGTTTTTTGCCGGGTTTGTGGATTCCGATTACCACGGCCTCTTTCCACTGTGAAGGAAAGATGTTATATTTGAGGGCTGCATTAAATATACAACACAGTAATATTATTAAATGGGCTGGGAATAATTTAATTACTCTATTTGTAATACCGTCCGAACCCGGGGCTTTCCTAGCGTGGAGACCCCTAATAAGCGACTCGACTTCGTCGGTGCTCACTGTTGGAATAGGCATATTGTTGTCGTTGTTTATATTCGACCGCGATAAAGTGGTACGACTAGCCACTTCCGAATTAATAGTGTTGTAGTGAGACGCTTCTTGTTCGTATAATGTACTCGGCGTACACTGAAGCTCTAGGCTCTCTGCCAGACATTCAGACTTTTCGTCATCCATGAATGCCGGCGGTTGATTTATTCTACTGAGGGGAGGGAGTGTGGACACTACATCTTTTTTGAGTGAGCGGGAAAGCTGCCAGAAGGCTGTGTGCGTGGGCTTCAGCTCTTCTAAAGTGGCGTCCCATCTGCTCTGTCTCATATTATTAATTTCGGTTTTGACCTCCCTTTGGAGGGCCCGCAGGCGTTTGCGGTTCTCCTCCGTGGGGTATCGGTCGTACGCGCGGGTTGCGGCGTTCTTTCTTCTCAGTAGGTCGCGTACGTCACTCGGCAGTTGCCATCTACGATCGCTCGTATCCGGCACCCTCCGCGAGCAGTCGTCAATTACCGACTGCACGTGACCCGTGAGTAAATCGATCGCCAGGGAGGTTTCTTCCTCGGACTTTATGTCCTTGGGAATCTTATCAAGGTATGCCGATGAGGTGGCCTTGAGATTTCTCCCGAGCCGTGCCCAGTCGGTGGTCAACCTTGTTGTTACGTTATTGTGGCCTGAGGGGCCAGGTAAGCGGGGGGCGAATTCCAGAGTCACCGGACGGTGATCTGAATCTAGTTCGTGTTGTACTTCGATTAAACATAAACGTAAGTTCATATTTTTGAGAAGTACAATATCTAATATGTCTGGCCTGTGGTCGACAATGTTAGGGTAGTGAGTCGGCTCTAATGGCGCTATGACGTCACAACCTAATCTGTCAGCGTATAACTCTAAGACTTTGCCCCTCTTGTTCGAACTATGACAGTTCCACGAGGTGTTCTTGGCGTTAAGGTCACCGCCAATGATGACGGCGCCGCCCAAGTCAAGCAATGCCTTGAGATCGCTCTCCACTAAGTGTTTACCGTCCCTTCTTTCGGGTGACAGGTAAGCCGAGACAAATGTAATTGGCTGATGGCCGGTGAGCGCTAGTCTGCATACTGACGCTTCAATGTACGCCAGAGGTGGCGGATCCACAGGCGTGCAGTGCAACGACCTCCTATAGTAGATGAGCGTTCCCCCTCCTTGCGAAGTGACCCTATCGTTGCGAACTATATTATAATTCGCAATTCTAGGGTCCTTGTTGAAGGGTTTGAGAAACGTCTCTTGTACCATAAGAATGTCGAGCTGTTGTTCCCTAAGAAATGTACCTAACACGTCCCTCTGTGAGCAGAGGCTATTCGCGTTATATGTCCCTAACTTTAGGTGTCGTGGTTTGACTCTGCCGGGAGTGTGTATATCCATTTTATTTAAAACTAAGGGACCCCAGACGTTCGAGTAGGGGCGAGAATTTAATGGCAATGTTAAGGAGGGCGAGGTTATTACCCTCGTTCCTCCTTAGCTCTGCGGCGACCTCGCGGATTTCCGCGAAGTCGATGAGTGAGGCGAAATTTGCCACAAGGGCTAGATCCGGGTCTAGGCCTTGTGGGGTCTTAGGGAGCGCGTGTGAAGCTACCCTAACTGGTGCGGGTTTGGCGACGGGTGTGCCCATAAGAGGCTTAGGTTGGCCCCCGGCGGGCGTTTTATGCCCAACGGTTGGCGGTTGGGGTCTTGGTGGGTGCGTGAAGGGGGGTGGGGGGGGCGCTTGTGTGCGCGGTAATGCGGGGAACGCCTCCCTACCTTGAGTGAGGGGGCGAGACCACGCATTGTGAGTCGGGAGGGGGGCGGGCACGAAGGCCTTATTGTAATAGCGGGCCGGACCCGTTGGACGAATTGTCCTTTTGGGCGCCCGTGGACAGCCGCGGAAGTTGGCCGGGTGGCCCATCTCCCCGCAAAGCACGCACGATGGCGGCTCTGTGCAGAGCGACAGGTCTTTGGGCCTCTCACACTCGCTGGTGTGGTGATTTCCCAGGCACTTAACGCACCTTGGGTGGGAATAACAATTATTCGATGTATGGCCATACATCTGGCATTTGTGGCACTGCGCCATTATGCCGGTTTTGTAGGGGGGCTCGATTTTGACGCCCATAAGTCCGCACACATGTGTGATACGGAAAACCTGTTTACCCTCGGGGGTGTTGTCCAGGCATACCAGGACCATATTCATAGGTGCGCGTGCTTTGCCGCGCACCATACGGTGAACCTCCCTTACGGGAAGGTTTTGGGACTTAAGTGATTCGAGAATCTCCTCTTTGGCGAATTCCCGAGGGACATTTTTAATGACAGCCCGTAGGAGTTTGTCCTCGGGCATTGTATATGTATGGTAGGGGATGCGTTGCTCCCCTAACATTTTGGAGAGCGCCCTGTGGTCGTCGGTCGTACTGACCTCAACCTTGATCCCCTGTGCGGTGGATCTGGCGCTTTTGTATGACACGCGGTGCGAGTTGCACCACGCGGAGATCGCGAACCACCTCTCCTTGTCGCGTATGTACAGAGGAGGGGGTGTGAGTTTCTTGGCGGCTGATGAAGACGCCGCCGTGGTTGCTCTGACCGTGGGGGCCTTATTGGCCGTGGCGGTCATGACCCCACTTGTGGAGGGGGTGGGGGCACCTTGCTCCTGAAGGGAAGCAGCGGGTGATGGTGTCGGGGTGGGTGGGTTCGACTCCACTGCGGGAGCGACCTTTGGAGCCTTTGCGGCCTTATTTTTGCGCGCCTTGCGGCTGCGCTTGCGGGACTTGGCCTCGCTGAAC
Organism: Lymantria dispar; assembly: GCA_032191425.1. Lineage (NCBI taxonomy): Eukaryota > Metazoa > Arthropoda > Insecta > Lepidoptera > Erebidae > Lymantria > Lymantria dispar. The sequence continues at coordinate 27,365,208 of CM063448.1, forward strand.
CCCTCGTTGGGGGAGTATTCCTCTTCAGAGGAGGTAGAGGTCGGAGCGGAGTCGTACTCCATCTCCGAGTTGGTGGTGGTGGTACGCTCACTTTCATCCCCACTCTCTGGGGTGATCGTGGCGGTGGGCGATTGCGGGCGCGATGGTGTGCGCTCCGGTGCCCTGTCGCGGAATTTCCGGACGATAAGCGTCCAGATTTCCTCGTCTTGGAGTAGGTCCTCAAGCCCTACTCTTGACATTATTAAACTAATAGTACTCGAAAAACTCGAAAAAACACTCGCTATAACGCGGTCTCCTAGCAATCTAACACCCCGGGGGGAGAACCCGGGGGTGTGTGAGGTGTGTTCCCTCCCAACCGGGGTAGGTCGGGAGGATGTGCTTAACACTAGGGTGTGCCCTAAGCTGGTATCCACCGGCCGATCTTAATGTGCCTGCGTGGTTCCTAGCAGCTCGAGTGTAGGGGTGGTATGGGCCCTTGCGGGCAGTCACACCCAAACTGACACCCGAGAATGGGAGTAGGGAATAGGTAGGGTGGGTAGGAGATAACCGGGGTAGACTAGGGGTCACCCCCAAGGCCTACTGTTCCGGTCCCGTCCGAGTTGTGCGCCTCGCCCTGAAGGGGGTCGGCAGGCGACTCGGGGCTTCGCCTCACCCGGCTTTGTTGACACCGTTAGGTTTCAACCGGGGACCAAGAAAAACTTGGTTTTTCCCTTAAGGGGCAACTACGACTTTTATGTCTACTAGACAGAAACGAATATTGCTACCTGACCTTGCTTTGAACGCAGGCAGTTAGCAGTATTCGTGAGCAGTCCAATAGATCGCCTCGAAAAAGGCGGTTTGAACTGCCACTTCTTCGTCCGTATGCAGCGACCGTTGGGAAGCGCGCGAAAACAACGACAGCGTACTGAGTGTACGGGTGACGTAATCGTCAGCGCGCGGGAGCGTACGAGTGTGTGACGCAATCGAGAGAGCGCGAAGCGGCACGCATGCGCACTGAGACACGGACAGGCGCTGAATTGATTTCGACCGTTGAGCTCGAAAGTAGAGGAGGTTCATAGAAGGAAAACTGACCTACTGCCACTAGTCTGGTCTGGCTGGTCAGCCGTGTTGCCTGATTTTATTTCTAGTTTTTCTACTCTTGTATAAAGTCTATATACAGATTGGAAGCCCTAGTCTGGATGGGGTTGTTGAACTGTATTCATACTCCGTCATCACACGGAAAAGTGGTGGCAATACATTATATTTTTACAAAAAAAATCAATAGTCTTCACCAGTGGCGTGGCAATGGGGGGGCGGAGGGTCGGACCGCCCCGAGCGCCACTATTAGAAGGGCGGCAAAATTGTAAGAAGAATATTTTTGACGGACACTTTTTTTTTGGGGCTGGGTTACGGTTGGCGCACTCCTCGCACCACTCCGTCCAGGGCGCCATAGGGGCGTAAGCACGCACACCTGTAACCCATGACCGTGACTGACTAAATCCCCGGTCCAGTCACCCGCGGCCTCGGCTAGGGCAGTATGAGGCGCAGGTAGTCGCGCCTACGCCGCCCCAGTCACCGGCGGCGGTTCGCGTCGTCAAGGAGACGCTCCTCGCGCACGTGCTCCGCCGCCCCCTTCCGCGAGACTACTGCCTCGCAGAAGGTTGCGACCGCGTCTCAGTTCACCCAGCACCGAACACAAACTCACAAACCTCGAGCGTATGCTGCGCCGTGTTCTCATCGCAATCGCAGTGGTGGCATGACGGTGTACTCTCCCTCCTAACGACCGTGTACAAGTATTTGGCAAAGCATCCATGCCCCGTCAAAACCTGCACCAGTTGGAAGGAGAGCACCCCGTGCCGCCGTTTTAACCACTGCATCAGCAAGCCGGAAGGCCTCCATGGTCCGCACACCGAACCGAGGCCTCTCCAGCTGGACTGCCCAACGAGTAATGACGTCTCAGCCGGCGTCGACGCGCCAGACGCTGAGCTCCCTCAAAGAGATCACACCGCCCACCGCTCGCACCCCCGACACCCGCCGATACAAACTGGCGAGCATTTCCGCCTCCAGGTCCCACGGGGGAGCCCTGGCCAACAGGTACGCTGCCTCCGTCGACACCGTTCGGTATCCGCATATGGCCCTGACCGCCATGGCCCTCTGTGATCGCCACAGTAGAGCCCTGAGGCCCTGAACCCCAACGTCCCGATCCGCCTGACGATCTCTTTGGTGCCTAGAATCGTCAGGCTTGCCGCTTCCTCTAGCGTCCCACCGCGGGCTGTGACGAGCGTGTTGTCGGCGTACCAAATCACGCTCAACCCGGGCGGGAGGCTCCCCCTCCAACGCCCAGTCGTAGCCAATGTTCCACAGGGTGGGCCCAAGGACCGAATAAATGATTTCGCTGCGCGTAAGTCGCGAAAAGTAGAATTTTAGACTGTTTAGAGTTTATTAAACATTATTTTTATAGTGTAAATTATTAATGTTTTAACACAGTCATGTTACTTACACCTGTACTTATATAGTTTTGAAATAAATATTTTTCTCTCAATTCTTTCATTTCGTTACGTTTTTTCTTACCAACACCAACAATTATTATTTTTACGATGTCAAAAGGGCGACAAATTATAACTCCGCCCCGGGCGACAGTGACACACGCTACGCCACTGGTCTTCACACAGTTATTTAGAGGTTATAGAAAGTGACGCTATGGCGTGTAACTTGAAACGTGAATTATTGTGGAGGCGGGGATATCCGTGCCGGCCTGGTTCTAGTGCGGCTCAATACTACCCTCGCTTCCTTCAACAAACCTTGGTGGTGCTAAATATATATTTTATAACTTAAAATCTTTCTAAATATGTTATTTAAAACTGCTAGGCTATTTTAAATTATATTCGTAATTTCTAAGGTACTTTGATCTTGTTGACGTTATACTTTTTTTAACGTGTTAGGGAAAAATATGAGAGTATTTTTTTACGATGCGCCCGCCATACCGTCATGAAAAACCGACACCCTGAAGTTAGCTAGTCAAAATTTATTACGATGCGCGCTCACTCCGTCACAAATTTCACACAAACTAGATAATGCATTATAATAAAACTTTCAATGTATTAAATACTATATCAACTACCATTTTAAGCATCATTCTAGATAATAGACTCCAATGGGGGGGACCTCATATTGAGAAAATGTTGGCCAGACTGCTTGGCATAGATTACAATTTCGAGACTTCCACATCTTGCAGTTATTGGTTATCTGTTTCTTTTTGCTGTCTTGTTCGAAAACCATCGAAATAAGGGTAATTACGGATATATATACATATATATTTAACTGGCTTACCCGGCGTACCGCCATAATTTTTTTCGTCACGTCACACGGGAACGAGATCGAACGGAATAAAAAGTATCCTATGTCCGTCTCCTGGATCTAAGCTACCTCCCCACCATATTTCAGCCAAATCAGTACAACTGTTCTTGAGTTATAAATAGTGTAACTAGCACGATTTTCTTTTATATATATATATAAATTTGAGAGGTTATTGATATTAAATTAACAAAGGAACTCATCATTACATATTTCATCTTTAATACAAACTGCACTCTATTTGAGCATGCGTTGAAATACTCATAAATCATTCCATCCCGTCATTATTCTACATTTTACCTGATTTATTGACATTTACACAGCTATATGTTATTCTACCCGAGCAGCGTTATTTTTATAGCCTATAAGCTTATAATCTATAGCCTGTAGCTATTATAATACATACTCATAAATTTTCATGAACTTTTTACCAAGTTTTTATTAACTCCTATTTATATATGTCTATGGGGATAGAATTTTGTAATTTATTTTGAACTAATTTGACGTTAAGATGGATACTTGAAATTTGAATCATATGTGAGAATGTGGAAAAAGAAGAAAAAGGGTAAATGAGAAGAGAAAGACTTTTGAGTCCGTAATAAAAATATGCTACATTAGAAACTTTTATGTAAGTTGATTATACAAATTGGGATTTATCGTTCCTGATGTCATAGATGATAAGGATAACGTAGTGGAATCAAAGCTAAACCTTACCAATATTATCTATACCAATAAATAAAATTGGAGTGTCTGTTTGTAATGTCAAAATAATAGGCTTTTTTCATGCTCACATGGTTATTTGCACGACACCTATGCCTAAAATAGCAATTAAATTTTTTTTTCTGTCTGTCTGTCTGTTTGTTCCGGGCAATCTTCAAAACGGCTGGACCGATTTCAAAAATTCTTTCACCAATGGAAAGCTATAATATCAGGGCGTAAACTAGGCTATATTTTATCGCGGTATTCCCATGGGAACGGGAAATACGCGAGTAAAACATCTGAAATCGAAGCGAAGCGAGGGCGGGTTGCTAATACTTATAATTGAATTTATAACGCCGTTTTCCCTTGTGTGACAGATTAAGAATACAAAATGTTACCACCCCTTATTCTCGTGTGGGAGTCGGCTAAACTTGAGATTTCACCAAAATAAAAGGTGCAGCATTCACCTGGTACATATAAGTCCTATTACGATTGCAAAACCGCCTAACAAACTTGAAAATGATTATGGCATAACCCCGTTCAAGGAAGCCTATCTCCAATAATGACTGTCGATGTGCTAATAGATAGATTACGGAACAACGTCTGAACTTAAATCCAAGTCACAAACTGTAATTGTTTAATAGTCTCTACCGATTATAATTAATCAAAAATTAAAATTCAATAATTTATTCAGTTATTTATATAACTAATTTGGCCACATACACGCCGTAAAATACTGTGCCATACACAGATTATTGCTTTGAGTCTGAGTGTTATTTGTGTTTGTTAATTGTATGTTTATAATACGACCCCACGAAAACAATCCTTCGTACAATGTAAAGCGCTGGACTGGTCCTACGGAATATAGGGCCGCATGTCGCTCTGGACGAAAAAGGTGGGATGTGTCCGAATGATCCCATAGCCCAACGGACCTCTTTCAAGCGCCATATGGGCGAGCCATTAGTACCCGACTTTGTTAGCAGTGGCCCTTTCCGGCCGGTTACTCTTGCGAGTAGGGTCTCCAGTCGACGTCTCATGCGATTAGCTTCTCCAGACGGGCGATCAGACTACTCCAGACTCTTTTAATAACTCCATGTATCCAGGCTTACCACAAAATAAAACGGTACAGTGTAAAGTATCATCAATTGTTCTTATTACATTACAAGAACAATTGAAAATTGATGAATAAAGTAATACAGAACATTTCTATCTAATAACAATGTATAAACATACTTAGGCACATTGTATAGCGGTAATGCATTCCCATGCATTCTGCATATAATTGGCTGTTTTATTACTTTTCTAAATCGCCACATTTAAAATGCAACACAAGCTTATCCATAACTACTTCATGGGACATAAAACTTCATAGTCCATACAGAATTTTAAATAATTTTGACAGAATACGTTTAGGTTCTTTCAATATGGTGATGGAGAATGATGATACATCACCCCCTATCTTGCCCGTGGATATACACCACAGAAATATTAATACTTCTTATTAATTTTTCTGTGATATAGACCATAGCCTACCACAAAAATAAATGGTTACTTTATTAAATATATGTAGATTTTCTTTCATTTACTCTTAATATATGTACCTGTATAAATAGGGTTAGGTTTAGATAGGAAATAGATTTACATAATATACCTACTATGTATTCTATAAAAAAAAGAAGTAGCCAACCATTACTGTTCATTAGTTACAGCCCGCTGATATACAGACGGTTTACACTTAGTTGTTTTTGACCTTATAACGATTATTATTATAATAATTAAGACTATTTATACGGATTTTATCGCGTTTTTATTTGGTTTTTGATTGCCCGACGTTTCAAACACTGTTAACGCTATTGTTTGAACGTTTGTTGTTGTGTTGTTTGAACGCTGTAAAATCCATAGAAATAGTTTCATTTATAATGTCTCATACTCGCGTAAACATCAGAAAAGATTATTATAATATTATTATTAATAGAAATAAAAAAAATACTTCTGATGTATCAATGGTAGATACTAGGCGAATTATCATCCATAGTTCGTGTAAGCGTTGCTGCATATGTTCTATATTTATCAGACTATATTTAAAACGTCGTGTCACCATTACCGATATAGCTACGTATACTCTCATTAAACAACATCCAACCGCGGTTTTACGTGTTAATTTACTCGTCGCGTGTAACTGACGTCGACTTCCGTGTGGTGACGGAGTAAGAAAACAATTCACCACTCCCCATCTTGCCCGTGGATGTCGTAAAAGACGACTAAGGGATATAATAAGCATATAACATCTGTGCAGGAGAAGGAAAACTCGTAACAAAACCCTGTTCCAACACGTCTGACAAGCGTGGAATAGTAGGTCAATAACCCTCCCGTTATGGAGGAGGCCTGTGCCCAACAGTGGGACATATATAGGCTGAGATGTGTAACTGACGTAGTAACTAAAGAACTTATTTACTTGGTAGTAGTCTTTATTATTGTTCCACATTCATTACAAATTGGTTGACTGCACAGATAGCGTAGTAGTTAAATAACCGACCTACAGTGCAAATGTCACGGATTCAATACAAATGGATAACATAACATTTTGTACGATTCACAAATTGTTGTTCTGCGTTTGGCTGTAATTTATGCGAAAAAAAATTGCGTGCTTACAAAGTACGCATATCAGTGAAATTTCTGAAAGTGAAATTTCTTTGGTGCCACGTGTTTTTGTCAATATTAAAAAATAAATAAATGAATTTTAAAAAATAATTAAAAAAAAATTGTACCCCATCACTCTCTCTCTCTCTCGATCTTTTTCACTCCCTACTCTCCCTACTCTCTCTCCATGGCTATGTGCTTCGTGTTCACCCTTTCTCATTCTGTCTCAATCGGTCTCAATCGTTCTCTTCCTCTTGTACAAAAACGTCCCACATTTTAGTGTCACAAAATTACGTTACATCCGTAAAAGTTTAACCTCATGCGCGCAAAAGTTTCTCTTCTAAAGTTGACTAAAAAAGCATTTTTGACTAGACTATAAAGAACTTTTACTTCAAAAAACAGCTAATAAGTTCAGAGTGTTTTCTTAAAAAAAAAAGACTCACAGCGGAAATCCGGATTGAACATATGCACTAACATATGTGATGTGGGTATAATGATAAACAACAAAACACATTTATTTTTTACACGGAGCGCTTAACTCAGTTGATGTTCTAAATATTTGCACACAAACCGGCCTTGCCTTGCAATTTGTTTAGTTAATGAAACTTTTACAACTCTCTTGAGATAATTATAAATAAAGTTGATGTCAATATAGTTTCGTTTTTAATTGCATGTAACTTTTTATACAGGGAGTATCAGGTTATGGGGCAACTGGTCAAACGGGAGGTAGGCAATGGTGGTAGGAACCCATAAAAAATTTGAAGGACAAATATCGATTCGTAGACATGTAAAGTTCTCAATTTTGTCATTGTTTTTTCGTTTAAATCTGATTGAAATGTATAAACTCAGTGATACTTAATCTGCAACATATTCGTACTTTGTTAAATGTTCAATAGAAATTGAAAAAATCAATGATTACGTTCGCATAAGCAAAACAAACTTCGCTTTAAATCAGCTGATCGGCCGATTACCGTCGCCGAGTCACGTTTGTACCTACGGTACCATTGAAGCGTTTGCACAATTCTAGGTATGAATGAATGAAATTATACTGTCGAAGCTTTACATGCCTACATGTATCCTGTCTATCCATGCCTACATAATACGTAACATTTAAGGCTTAGACTGTTAGACACACATTTTTGAAATCACTATAACTTTTATGTTATATTGTTTTTTGTGTAATATACATTTTAATTACGATCTATGGCCGGTATACTACAACATACTCGAACAGTTGCCCCATAACCTGATACACCCTGTATATAATTTTATATGTAATAATTTTTATTTTGCCGTGTGGTATGAATATAATATAAAACAACGCCTTCTGAAATTACTAAGGAATGTAAGTATACAAATATACGTATGTGCTTTGCCGTAACAAACGTAGTAACAAACTTCCGTGTCCGTATTCGTATGGCGATCGTGCTATAGTAGATCAATTTCCCTTCTATGTGGCGGAAGCTCGAGCCCAGCAGTAGGTCGTACCTATATGAGTTGAGGTAATGACATGATAATCATCATCTCAAGCCGTTACTCTAAATAAAGCCGCCGGAGAAGATAAAATATCAAACAAAATAATTAAAGAAGCTTTTCGAACATCAACCAACTCAACGTTGCTAGTGTTCAGTCATTGTATAGCGGAAGGCATCTTTCCTCATTTATGGCGTCGCATATCTATACCAATAAATAAAATTGGAGTGTCTCTTTGTAATGTCAAAATAATAGGCTTTTTTCATGCTCACACGGTTATTTGCACGACACCTATGCCTAAAATAGCAATTAAAAAATTTTTGTCTGTCTGTCTGTCTGTTTGTTCCGGGTAATCTTCAAAACGGCTGGACCGATTTCAAAATTTCTTTCACCAATGAAAAGCTATAATATCAGGGCGTAAATTAGGCTATATTTTATCCCGGTATTCCCACGGAAACGGGAACTACGCAGGTAAAACGACTATAACCTATAACCGGCGGGTTGCTAGTTTATACATATAACGAAACACGATGACAAGGTGGACGACCCGAAGTCGACCAATTACTCTACTGTCATCACTAGGTAAGCTCTCAGAACGCCTCATTGTACGTCGTCGTTGATGTCTAACTGGAATTTTGAACAAACAGCTCACCACATACTTTGGGTATGCATTCTTTGGCGTAATTAATGGGACTTCGTGTTAGACAGTCTGCAAGTCACGTCTGGAGTAGTGTACTGTAGATACCCGTAGCAATTCGAGAAAATTTCCGTGTATTTAGGCATTTTTGTCCTGTGTACTATTGGAACCATTCCTAAAACTTACATATAGGCCCCTTAAGTTCTGTTAAATCCGTGGTGCTATACTGCTACGCTTCACGTAGTTGTACATCCCCTTATCTACTGGCTTATTCGACTAACGACAAAGAACTCGGTACCGATGGTCGCTCCAACAACGAAAGCTACGTGCTACGGGTGGGTTATGAGGCCGCACGCCGCCCCTCTGTCGCCCCGGACGGAGCCGGGCAGATGGTGCGCTGACCATTGACCACCCAAAAAAAAAAATCTACTGGCTTATTAGTAAATTTTGCTTCATGTCTCTTGCTTTGCATAAGAGGAAAGTGAAATCTTTCCAATTCACGCCCAATCTGTCTGAAGTAACGGATTGGCGGCGTTCCTACCTTATTCCAGTCGCCATTGGGCTGATCCCTAATGGCGATCCCTTGACATTAGTAACCGGCCCGGCGAATTACCTTTTCGAGTACCATCTACTTCAAGTCGCCCTCACGCGGTTGACCTCTCTGCTTGTAGTGGAATAATCAGATTAATCCACCATAAAAGAGATACCACACTGGTTGTATATATTATATTTTCTTTTGAGTAAAGTACTTCACACCTCACAAGCAATTACTGTGTATAATGATTATACTATTAACTAAAAGCAATAAAACGCCTATTCTATTAATTTTATGTTTAACCGGTATACCAATAAAAATATTACATATTTTTTTACATCAAAAATCGTAACATTATTTAAGATTTCCACAAAACGTAAAAGATTGAAGACAGAATACTTTGCCGATATTGCATTCCCAGTAAAGGGTATTGGCAATAACATAACTGAAACTGTTACAGCCCGGGAACATCGAAATGCGATATCAAGATAAAATGCGGTTCCTACGTTTATAGAATAAATAGACACATTGATCTTGTTCCGCTGATATTTTATAAGTGGGGATATAATATTGGATGGATTTTACGTTTAAGTGCATTATAAGAGATATGAAGTTCATCAAATTTGCTGAATATGTTCATGTGAAAATAGTGTACATCTGCGCGATACCAGTAGTTTCTAAATGGGAAATTTCACATAAAGCAACAAAGGAAAGCGTTCGTAAATTATGTAGAAATGCAACTAATTACTACATTTTCTTCAATATTTTATTACATTAGATAAAATATAACAAATTAATAAAATAGAAAACAATAAAAGTATTGAAAAAAAGACAACTTTGTTTTTACCATATATTTAGATATATCTTGTTTACTACACTACTATAGTGTTCATTTATTCAATTTCTTATTAAAATCATAAATCACCAATTAATATTTTAAGATTCTGCTTTTGAAGTTAATTTAATAATGCTAACGAATGAAAATATTCGTTGCTTTTACCTCCTCAATCATTTAAAACTTATTGAAGTAAATCTAATTGTCAAGTTAGGCTCGTTTATCTGAACTTAATAAAACAGTCATCGTCATCATCACGGTTCATGTACGTGTTCCAAGGTTCATGGGTGTGCTGGGTTCGAGCTTCCACATGAGAGGGAAGATGAGCTCTTATACTACATTGGTGAGACGACTTGAAATAGGGCTTCATTTCGAGCTTTCCTTCTCCTACATAGCCGTTGTCTATATCCTAGTCTATAATAATCCTTTAGTTGTCTTATACAACACCCACTGACAAGAAAAGGGGTAGAGAATTGCATTTTTACTCCGACACCATATGGGAAAATAAGAAAAATATAGTATAAGACAGTAGAGAGACAAAATCTGTATATTATAAATATTTGAGAAATCAGCGGTCTTTTTAGCTAGCGGCTCTGTGAGCAAAATCTTGCGAGGAGGTCCGAGCCCAACAGTGTGACTTACATATGTGGATTGTAATGATGAAGATGCGATGAGTAGATACTGAAAAAAACAATACTTAATAACATATCATAAGCCTGTACCGCCACAATATGGGACATATATTACCATTATTAAAAATACCGAACATAAAAATGATAAAAGCCTTATACAAACGTGCTATTTAGAATAATAATGATTATGAATGATATTTATATGGAAGCACAAAAGAGACATTGCTCTGAATACAATAGCCACGGCCTGCACCATACTTCCTACTGAAATACCGAGTATTAAAGCTGTAAAATTATCACTCGAGTAGCCACTTGAAATTTTACCTTTGATATTTTAAATGGATTGCGTTTGCAATGCGTTATTTATACTTTTATTGGTTGTAATTAAGATATCATTGAAATTATTGAAGAAATATAAAATTAGAAGTATTAATAATAGATTTAATTAATACTGTACTTAATTTTGAAGTAATACTTCTTTTAGCGTGTATTTTTTTTTTTGGTGGGTTACGGTCGACTCACTCCTCGCACCACTCCGTCCGGGGGCGATAGAGGGACGTAAGCATGCACATTCTTATGTAAAGCCTACAGAACGGTTAGTATCGAGGCCTTGCCAGTACTCGCGGGTGTACTTCCGGTTGATTTGGAGATTCAGAGACGAGCGTCAATGTGTTACACCACAAGGGAAACTATGAGTACAGATTTCCTTCTACCGCGCGACCGAAATAAAATTGCTAGATTGTTTGCACCACAATCCATCGTCTATGAAGAGCTTTTAACTGAATGGCAAGAAAGATGGGATTCATCATCGAAAGGCCGTCATCTTTATTTATTTTTTCCATGTATCCGAAAGCGCCTGGAGAAGGTGTGGCTGGAAGTTGACCATTTTGTGGTGCAATTTTTAACTGGCCATGGCAAGTTTAAAAGTAAATTATTTTCTTTTAAACTCGTACCTTCACCACTATGTCAATGTTCCACACCTGTCCACGGGTATGAACAATCAGCACATCACATTCTCTGGGAGTGCGATCTCTGGCGAAACGAGCGTAACCTTATGTTAAACAGTTTGCAAGTCACCTGCGGGGTGGTATACTATACGGACCTTCTAGCAACTCTAAAAAATTTCCGTGCGTTCATGCGTTTCTGCCATACTTACTGTAGCAATAAATCTTAACGCTCACATATAGGCCCCGTTAAGCTCTTCCGTATCCGTGGTGCCGTACTGCTGCGCTATCGTAGCTGTACATCTCTATACTTATTGGCTGACTAGTCATTTTGTTTTCCTGTCTCGCGCTTTGCCTAGGAGGGAAGTGGAATCTCTCTTTCCAACTCCTCCTGTTTAATCTTTTCTAATTAAATTTCTTGTGGGTCCCAAGACAATTAAAGTCATTGCCTGAGGGTCAAACCTCAATAAATGACATTATGGAGACCATTGTGGATCCTAGCTTACAGGAGTTATAATGGTGGGAATGTGTGGTGGGGGTCCCAAAAAAAAAATATGCAAATTATATCCCATAGTTGTATTTTACTACACCCACGGGCAAGAGAGGGGGTGGTGAATTGTATTCTTACTCCGCCACCACACAAAAATGGATATGTATTACTAATATGCATAAGTTACTATAAAGCGAGTATACATTCCCTGTGGTAACATTGTAAGGTACTATTCACCGCCTATTCCTTTGCCGAAGTTCCGAGTACCGAAAAAGAAGAAGAAGAATCAATATTCAGAATAAAACTTTACTTTAACCTGTATAATCAGTGCGGTATAGTAGATTAATTTACCAGCCATTTTTATAAACCTAGCGCCTAGCAGTGAGATGAATATGAGCTAAGGAGTGGAATAATAACTATCCTCACTGGAAGAGTTCTTCCTTGATATTATCCATGTAAGGGCAGTTTGCCCGTCACCCGCCGAGAGGCCGACCGCGCGACTACGACCGACATCCCCGATCAGCGGAGGGAGAGGGTAATCCTCAAGAGGTATTCCGTCGGTTCGAACACTGACGACACCCTGCTCTGATGGTGAGCCCAACGACGAAGGCGACGTGTCACGGGGCCACGCGCGCCGCCCTCTGTGTTCCCGGACAGAGCCGGGCGACGATTGCGCTGACCGTAGCCCGACCCCAAAAAAAAAACCTAACTAGCGTTAAATAACATTTTTAACAAAATATATACTCGATTTCTAAAGATACAAAGATATTTATTGCAGAAACTGTGTTTTACATGGATGTTTACAAAATTTCGGTATCAACAGCTGACCCAATCGGGCATTGCAATAATTGTTAATTCTATAATTTATTAATACAAATTAAAATAGGTAATCGGTAATTTATCTTTATATAACATTATACACTGAAATTACTACATTTTCTTGGCAAAGTATTCTTTTAAATCATAAAATACATTTTCAATCAGCCATTTTTTTAAAGTTTTTGAAAAATTTATCTTCAAGTTTTTTTACATGACTAGGTAAATGGTTGTAGACCGTTATAGCAGAAATATATGCACTTTTATAAAAAATTGTATTTTTTATTCTTGGAACATTTAAATTATACCTATATTGACTACGTACATTTAGTTTAGAATCAATCTTGAAATTAAAAAATTGATGATTTTTCCAAATCTTTTTTGTTTATTCTATTTGAACAGGAAAGGCTTGCAACATTTTTATTTTTCTTTTGCCACGGTACTAACAGCCTACAGTAATAACAACTCGCCTAATTGAGAAGGTACATATTCGATACCAGTCGAACCGTAACTGGTTGTAATATTATGTATGGCTATTCCACTTTTTAGGCAAGTACTAAAGCCAATTAAAACTTTATCAACGTTGTTATATTACTATTTTTACATAGCCAATAGACAGGTACCTACCTATTTCACCAATTCTACTACTATTATTTGATTCATTAAGCATAAGAAATATCCGTTTGGTGACGGGGTAAGAACACAATTTTATCATTTTAGCACATATACGCCCCACTGTTGGGCTCAATCCTCCTCTACAATAGGAGGGAAATTGACTTTACTATACCATACTGGTCAGACAGGTTGGTATAGTGTTTTATTTCGAGTTTTCCTTCGATTTCATAGATATTATATCTTATATCTTTAAACGAGCAATATATATATATATATATATATATATATATATAATATATATATATAATATAATATTATATATATATATATATGTTCAGGATTTCGGAAACGGCTCCAACAATTTTGTTGAAACTTGGCATACTAGAGGTTTCGGGTCTAAAAAATCGATCTAGCTAGGTTTTATTTATAGAAAATGTTGTTTTGTCCGTGATTTTAGTAAAACAATATAATGACATTAAATTTTAAAAGAATATGAATTCAAATGTCGTTGTCAACGTCATGAGTTACGATAGCTCAGTTGGGGAGACGGCTGGTTTTAATTTTGGGTTATGTGGCATTCAAACAGCGTCGGTTCGAATCTCGATGTTATTATTATTCTCTTTTTGTAATTTTTTATATAATTTTCATTATTTATTTTTTATTAATATATATCTAAATAAATTCGACAAAAATATTCCGAAGCGAAGCTCGGTCAACCAGATATTGCATATTTTACCCCTTAGTCGTCTTTTATGACACCCAAGGATAAGAGAGGGGTGGGTGAATTGTATACTTACTCCGTCACCACACAGATACAATTTACCACACCTTATTCTGCCCGTGCATGTCGTAAAAGACGACTAAGGGATATAATTTGCATATACCTAACATCCGTGCAAGGAAAGGAAGGAAGGGTTTCTTATTATTTATACTATTTCTCTGGTTTGCTTTTTCGATATTGCATTTTGATAAAAGAAAGATTTAAAATGCTCACGTTTATATTTATTTTCTTAAACTTTGAACTGTTCTTATGAGGATCTTGTAAATACGAAGTAGGCCATTTACCCTGGCACTTAAAGATATTCTTTTGAGGATTAAATGTATGAAACTTGAAATATAACCGAATACCTCGGTTAGGAAAATTTATGCCAAAATTAATTTGAAAGTCAGAATAAATGAATGATATCTTTAATAATCATCATCACAGCTCATAAACATTCCACTGATGGGCTCAAGCCTCCTACAATGGGCGGGCAATTGACTACACTCGGTCAGGCGGGTTGGCATAGGGTTTTTTCCGAGTTTTCCTTCAGTATCACAGTTATTATATGCTTACTATATCCCTTAGTCATCTTTTACCACACCCACGGGTATGATAAGGAGCGGTGAATTATATTCTTACTGCGTCACAGCACAGACATCCATGCTAATATTATAAATGCGAAAGTAAGGATGTTTGTTTGTTTGTTTGTAACGCTTTCACGCTTAAACCACCGAACCGATTTAAAAAATTCTTTCACCGATGGAAATCTATAATATCAGGGAGTAACATAGGCTATATTTTATCCCGGTATTCCCACAGGAACGGGAACTACGCCGCGGGTAAAGCGACTGAAACCGAAGCGAAGCGAGGGCGGGTTGCTAGTCGTTAATAAATTTATATAGGATTAATAATTTCAAAATGCGCTTCGATTACTTTTAATTGTTATTTGCATATAAATAGCATAAAATGCTTTATGCTATGTGAGAGTACTTCTTTAATGTACTCTATGTATTAAAGAAAAGCTCTTCTATTGATTTAAAATAAATAAAATAGATTTTAGGTTTTTTTTATTTTATTAGTTATTGGAATGACCGTGTGGTGATGGCGTAAGAATACAATTCACCACTCTCTCTCTTACCTGCGGATGTCATAAAAGATGACTAAGGGATATAATATGCATATAACGTCTATACAAGCGAAGGAAAACTTGAAATAAGTCCCCATACCAACCCGTCTGACCAGCGTGGTAAGTATAGTAAGTCAATTACCCTCCTATTACGGAGGAGGCTCGAGCCCAGCGGTGGGACGTATATGAGCCGAAATGTTGAATGATGATTAGCTACGTTCTTCTGACTTGGATACACCGCAAGTATTCAGTTTACGTACCTATACATATTCATTTGAATAAATATCATATTACATATATTAAGGTATACTAGTGATCGCCGTGTGGTCGAAATTCGACCATAATTCATTTTAATTAATTTTTCTGCTACACAATTTTCTTTAATTTTATTTATGTATAATTGTAAATTGTGGGGTCTCTAAAAGGAGGAAAGGAAGGAAACAGTATAAGATCTGGATGGATAAAGATGTACAAATGGTTATTGGTAAGAAAAAGAAAGCATGGATGGACTGGTTAGCAACAAAAGCTAACCTAAGAATGCAAAAGGCGACGAATAAGGATTTAGACGAAGCAAGAAAGAAGTATAAATGTTTGAAAGAGATGGTAAAGAAAGCTGTGAATAAGAAGAAAGATGAGCGAAAGGATGATTTTGATAGGAGGTTTTCTGAGGATTTCCGGTCTAACATTAAGTTGTTCTGGAAATCCATAAGGATCGCTCGAGGGAGGTCTACGAACTCGGAGCTTACCAAAATCAGAGGTCAGGATGGAAGTATTATAAAAGAACCAGATTGCGTGATGAAGAGGTGGAAGGAATATTATGAAAGTTTATTTGAAAGGGACGAAGTACTGCTTCAGAGACCGGAACAGGAGCTGAATGATTATGATTGCGAGATAAGTATAGATGAGATCGTGAATGCGTTGAAGCATATGAAGTTAGGTAAGGCTGCGGGATATGACAGGGTGTCGGTCGAAATGCTGAAAGCTGGCGATGGCATAGTGGTGAATCTGTTGTACCGCCTTTTCAACTTGTGCTGGAGGAAAGGTAGAGTGCCAGAAGACTGGTGCAAGGCTGTCATCGTGCTGTTACACAAAGGAAAAGGGTTGCAACAAGACTGTGCCAATTACCGCGGAATAAGTCTTCTCAGCGTCGTCGGCAAATTGTATGCAAAGGTACTGATAGAGAGAGTTATAAAAGAGACGGATGAAAGAGTCTGGGATGTGCAAGCAGGATTCAGAAAGGGAATGGGATGTACGGATCAGGTCTTTTCCTTGCGTTGCATAGCCGAAACGTTTCTGGCGAAGAGTCAGAAGGTCTATTGCGCGTTCATAGATTTGGAAAAGGCCTATGATAGAGTGGTGAGGAATGAGTTGTGGTCAGCATTATCTTTGCATGGGGTGAACAGCACCCTGATACGGGCATTGCAGTCTCTCTATGAGAACTCCAGTGCCTGCGTCAGAATCGAAGGGGCGTACACTGAATGGTTTAGTATCCAAAAGGGTGTTAGACAAGGATGTGTTGCGTCACCATGGCTGTTTAACCTATTCATGGATAATTGCCTGACTGATTTAAAAGAGAGTGAATACGGACTGAGAATGAATGGGTTACTTGTCAAATGTCTTCTCTACGCTGACGATCAAGTCCTACTTGCTTCGTCGGTGGATGAGTTGCAAGAGATGGTAACAGTAATGCATGATGCTTTTAAAGAAAGGGAATGAAAATTAACGTAAAGAAGACGAAAGTTATGGTATTTGAAAGGGGAGAATGTATTACGGAGTGCAAGATACGCATAGAAGAGGAAATATTAGAACAAGTACAAGAGTTTGTATATTTGGGATCTACTTTTGCGAGAGATGGTAAATATGAAAATGATATTGAAAGAAGAGTATGTAAGGGCAATATGGTGAATGGTGCTTTACACACCTTTATGGGCAGCCAGAGCCTCTCTAAGAAGGCTCGCCTGGCTGTGCATAGGGGAGTCCTTGTACCAACCCTAACGTATGGAAGTGAGAGCTGGGTATGGCAGAAGAAACATGAAAGTAGAATAAATGCTGTGGAAATGAGAGCGCTGAGGAGCATGATTGGTGTAAAACTGAGTGATAAAATTAAGAACAGTGTAATCAGGGAACGTTGTGGTATGAATGCTGATGTAGTGACAAGGATTGAGAAAGGTATGTTAAGTTGGTTTGGACATGTAGAGAGAATGAATGAAAGGAGATTAACAAGAAGAATTTATAAGGCAAATCTGAGCGGAAGTGTTGGAAGGGGAAGACCAAGGCGGACGTTTCACGATCAAATCGGGGACGTCCTTAAGAAAGGCCAGGTTAGAA